>JAUIZM010000019.1:0-1390850 GCA_030848705.1 Heracleum sosnowskyi | reverse complement strand
AGATTCGGTGGATATAGCAGGAGGCATATACTAATAAGTTGATGGGCCTCCTCCTTTTTAACAAGATTGAAAATTTTCTGGGCAGCTGGAAGAGGTTCAATGAGCAATATCTGACTTCAAATGCTAGATAATCGATCATGAAGTCCTTGTAAAAATTCCATTGCCCGATCACACTCATGGCGTTCAATGAGAAATTTGCTAGCACCACATGGTTCAGAGGAAACAAGCGAGTCTTATTCATCCCATAGAGATTTGAGACGTGTGAAATAATTAGTGACTGACATATCAGCTTGTTTGAGATTGATGATTGCAGTTTTGAGATGATATAACTGCGGGACATTTGATTGAGAGAATCTTACCTTTAGATCATTCCATATTGTTCGTGCAGAATCAGCATACATTAAACTTGATCGCATATCTGGATGGACAGAGTGAATAATCCAACTGCTGACGAGATCGTCGAATCCTAACTTTTCTTTTGCATTGAGTGCCTTGGTCATACCGCGAATCCATGGCGCATAATTATCTCTCTCTAACTGAGGTGAAACAAGACATGCTGTGGGGTTATCAGAAAGATGAATAAGATATACAAAAACAAATAGGACATAAACTCTACAACAAATAGATAAGAGATACAAAAACTAACAGCTTGGACTTCTATCTACAAAACAGTCGTTATCTTCCTGAAGACTCGGGACAATCTGTACAACATTAACTCCTTTTATTAACTCCTTATATCAATACTATTAACTCCTTATATATAATAAGCGTAAGGGAGATCTTATCCAAAACTTTGGTCGGTCACTGTACTATCAAAAGTATATGATCCGTTGGATTATAAAACTATAAATATTCAAATAGATGAGGACCGTTAGATATAATATTAAAAATTGTATTTGATTAATAATAGGATAGTATTTAAATACTAAAAGGTGTATTTTGATAATTTAAACCAATTATAAATAGGTTTTCTATATTGAATAGAAATCTTTATGTAAAAAATCGTAATTATCTTTTCTCTTTAGTTTATGGATAGTTCCAGTTAGATAATAATTATTAAACCATCATTAAATTAAAGATAATTTTGTTAGCTTCGCGTGGGCTGTAAAATTGTTAAAATCTGTTGCCTAAAACTCAAAATAGAGTCCAAACAGTACAGTGATTATCTAAATTTTAATAATTTTTATTATTATTGTAGCACCAATTTAATTTTTTTTCCTAATTCTTTTAAATTTATAAATTCTTTGTTTATTTCAATAAAATATTAAAATCAATTTAAGAAAAAATTAAAATCGATTTGGTCCGTGTACGACCAAATTAATTATTACAGTTAGATCTTAAATAGATCGATGAGAATTGTTAGATCTAATATTAAAAAGTGTATCTGATTAATAATAGAATTATATATAAATACTAAAAAGTGTATTTTGATAATTTAAAATTTTTCTGTGTAAAAATTCTTAAATATCTTTTCTCTTTAATTTATGTATAGTTCGAGTTAGATAATAATTGTTAAACCAAATATCATATAACAATTCATATCGATTACAATATTAAAAATTATCAATATAATGCTCATGTATATCATACTAACAATGATACATGTGGACCCTACGTTATAAGAGACTTAGTAGAACTCCTGTACATAAATAAATTTAAACAAATTTTTTTCTGAAGGAACATAACAATTTGATTAATCCAAATTATAATTATATTATTTTACATATAACAAACATAAAAGGATAATATCAAAATATTATTAAAATATTGAGGGTTTCATATTCATAAACAATAATTTTGAATATAATACTTAACCATCTTTTCTTTTCGGTTTATGGGTAGTTCAACCGGTCAAGTTAGATAATAATTATTAAACCATCATTAAATTAAAGATAATTTCGTTAGTTTCACATGGATTGTAAAATCGTCAAAATTCAATTTCTAAAACTCAGGATATAACCCAAATAGTAAATTGAGTATCTAATTTTTAATAAATATTTTTTTATAATTGTAGCACCAATTTATTTATTTTTCCACTAATTCTTTTAAATATAGAAATTTTATCTTTCTTTCAATAAAGTATTAAAATAAATTAAGAACAAATTCAAATCGATAAAGACTATAATAATATGAGAATAAAATTTTATATAATCATAACATAATTTTTATTCTGTTTAATAATTTTAAAGTAATAATCTATTCTAAAATTTTATATACACTATAAATAAAACCGAAATATTAAAAGTAAAAGCAGTTAGTAAGATACTTATATCAGTATGTACTTGATATCCTTATTATATTAAACTCTTTTATATAATAAGCATAATAGGAATCTTATTCAAAATTTTGATCGTGACAACCAAAATCGTTTGATCAAATATTAAAAAAGTGTATTTTATTTATAATAGGATTATATTTAAATTCTAAAAAGTGTATTTTGATAATTTAAACCAAATATACCAAATATAAATAAGTTTTCTATATTGAATAGAATTTCCCATGTAAAAAATTCGTGACTTTCTTTTATCTTTCATGGACAGTTCCAGTTAGATAAAAATTGTTAAACCATCTTTTAATTAAAAATAATTTAATTATCTTCACGTGGGGTGTAAAATCGTCAAAATCTGATTTTTAAAACACAAGATAAAGCCCAAATCAGTAAAGTGAATATTTAAATTCTAATAATGATTATTATGTCATCATTACTTTAACGCCAATTTAATTATTTTTTTCTAACTAATTTAAATTTAGAAATCTATGTTCAAAAATTAAAATCAATCTAAGAAAAATTCAAATCAACAAAGAATATAATAATAGGAGGATAAAATTTTATAAAATTGTGCATATTTTTTATCCTATTTTATTAAGTAATAGATCATAACTAATCAAATATTATTTATTATTAAATAATAAATTATACGCAAATGGTGATTTTGTTTTATAAGCACTTATAGAGACCAAATTTCATTGTTAGCAGGACTATATTCATATTAAAAAAACCTTATTTTGAAATTGTAGACTCAGCTACAGAACATGCCCAACTTTTTTAACCTATATACATTGTAAATTATTAAATTCGAAACTTTAAAAATTTGTTAATCAATTAGTATAGTACTTTTCTGAAAAATCGTACTTTACAAAAAATATTATCAAATAACCTATGTCTGAAAGAAAAAAAATGAAAAAATTTCTTTTTTTTCAAAAAAAAAACCTGTAAATTTTAATATGTTGTTGGTAGATTCAAATCTTAGATCATTTTACATGATAATTTTACTTTTATATGTAACGTTTCTCAACAATTTAATTTGAAAGATCCAACGATTATGGATTGAGTGATCAAACAAAGCGACCACACTTATAATAAAGCTTTCATTATTTAGTCTTTAATATAATAACATAGATATTTACGGGATATACTATAAAAAAATGAATTTTATACAGAATTTTGATCATCACGGTGTACTACTTTAAAAGAACTATTACAAAAAAAATATTTTTTAATTGATAATTTATTTTCTCAAAATTTCAAAGTTCCCGCATCATTAACATATTACAAAAAAGAGTATATTATATTTTAGCAATAAATATTTTAAAAAATTAAAAATTAAAAAAATTATAAATATTAAGAAAAATTAATGATGTTATCCTGGTAGTTTGGTCCTAAATACCGCCAAAACATTCTCAACCGTTAGATCCAATACTTTTAAAAATACCTGATCAAGATTATATCATATAAAAAGAAATTATTATCTAAAAATGATATAAGTTAAAAGATATTATATTAGGATTGGATTTTCCAAAAAGTTAAAACATAAAAATAGTTGTAATTAAATAAGGAAACCATTTATAACCAAAATAATAAAAATCGTTTAATCTTAAATAAATAGGTGAAAACCGTTAGATTTAACATTAAAACCTGTATTTGGTTAATAAAGGTTATTCTAATAATCTAAACTACATATAAGTTAAGTTAAGTAGATTTCCTAAATCGAATAGAATTCTCAACATTAAATTTCGTCACTTTATTCTCTTTTTAGTTTTAGAATAGTTTTTAATTGAAAAAGAACTATTAAACCACAAATAAATTACAGATTATTTTGTGAATTTCATGTGAACCGTAAAATTGACCAAATCAAACTTTTATAACTTAATATAAACAAATATTAAATTGAGCATGTAAAATATAATAAATATCAAATTTTTAACTATAATTTTTTTTGGCTAAATCTTTTTTAACAATAATTTAATCATGTAAACTAATAACTTTTAAATATTAAAATATTCATAAATAAATATAATTATAAATATTAAAAAAACAATCGTGTGTTGCATCATAATAAAAATATAATTATAAACGGAATAATTATAAATAAAATTTAAGTAACCGTGCATCGCACGGGCTATAAGCTAGTATTATATAATAGACGAAACATTAAAAGTTTGGTCGGTCGGTATGGTACGTTGTGATTTTACTTAATTGCCCTTTCTTAAATTCGTGTTTTTACTTAATTATCCTTACTTATTTATAGAAATATATTATCATTTAACCTTACTTATTTATAGAAATATATTAGTTTTTCTATTTTTCCTTACTAAAACCCCTCATTTTCCAAAAATATCACGGACAAACCTTTAGTTATTTATTTTAAACCTAATATTATAATATATTTTTTAACAGTTTACCTATTTTAACATGTCTACTTATTTTTCTTAACAAATGCAAGTACTAAAAATATTAAAATATAAATAATCAAATACCTATTTATAACCAATTACCTTTTCAGCTAAAACACATTATAGATTTTTTCTAACAAAGTCCCTCATTTTCTAAATATATCACGGGAAATTGCCTTTTTCAATTGTCTTTTTCTATTTTTTCTCACTAAAATTCATTCTTTTTTCTAAAAATATCACGGACAAACCCTTTACTTATTTCTTTTTAAAAAGTATTTAAATAATTTAAATTATTAAATTCTAAAACCTCATTTTCCAAAAATATCACGGGCATTTACCTTTTAAAACTAAATATATGTTACATTTTTTATTTTTTCATACTAAAACCCCTCCATTTCCAAAAATATAACGAGCAAACCTTACTTATTTATTTTAAAATATGTTTTAATGTTTTAAATTAATTAAAAGTGTTTAACTATTTTAACATGCCTACTTATTTTTTTAACAAATACAATTAAAATAATAATTAACAATCCGTGCATCGCACGGGTTTTAAGCTAGTATTATATTAAAGACGAAACATTGAAAGTTTTGTAGTCTGGTCCTGAAAATTTTTGTAGTCTGGTCACTCCATTCATAGCCGTTAGATATTTCTGATCAAATCGATGAGAACCGTTAGATAAAATATTAAAATTATTATATAGAATATCTTTTCTATTTTTCCTAACTAAAACATCTCTTTTTCCAAAAATATCACGGACAGTTTCTGATATGGTCAGAAAAGTAATTATAGAAATATAATTGACTATTCAAACAAAAGACCGATATTTAAGGCCCGACACCCTAATTATTCATTAATTTCGTAATTAATGAGTAGGGAAAATATACAGCTCATGAAAAGAGCCTTGATTATGGAAAATTAGTCAAAGAAGGATCTGGAATCCCAATTAAAGGCAATCAATGAGTCATAACCTTTATCAACAAGGAAACGAATTCTTCAGCAAGAAATACAATACTTATCCAATATCAAAAAGAAGACTTATCCGTTAAGTCTCCCAAACATACCATAAATACTAGGTTCCAGACGCCTATATAAGGTCCCTGATCCTACAATCAGAACTACGTCTTTGGCTTGATTCTCAACATTAATTGAGATACGTAGGCATCTTGTGAGGACCAATTTAGTCCGGATACACGAGTGCAGCCATAAAAGCTCGAAGCTCATTAAACCTAGCATTAAATTCACAAAGCACGTTTTTTAATCCATAACATTTGGCGTCGTCTGTGGGAAAACAACATCAACCATGGCAAACACACGAAGAACAACTCGGGATACTCAGACTCCCGACGATCGCCCCCTCACCTCTGAGGCTGATCAGCCACCGCCGACTACCGGCACACAAGGGGCGAATATCCCCACCAGTACTCAAGGACCGGAAATCCCGATTTCGGTTGAAGGAACGAATCCCCTGCAGATGGTCATTCATGGATCTAATCCACAAGAGACCGTTCACCAGCAACCAATCACGACCTCCCCGCTGCTCATGAGTGCACCAAGGAGCCTTCAACTCCATACTACTGATCTCCCTCAATACGCGAATCAGACTTTGGGGATGCCAATCTATGGCATGCCCCCTCGACCCATGGCAGGCGGTAGTGGAACTAATCCAATCTACCATGAGGCATATGTGCCTCCTTATATTCAAGGTCTGGGACCCCAAAATCAACAAACTCGTCAGACCCCTCTCATTCAAGATTACTCTGGCCCATACACTGAGGATGAGGGTTATACAACTGGGGAGGATGTCGCCCCAAGGAGGAGACGTTCTTCACAGACAAATCGGGAGCCACCCCAAACTACTAGGGAGAAGCTTGCAGCCCATGAGGCAGAGACTGCAAGGCTCAAAAAACTCCTTGCTGAAGAAGAGGCCGCTCAAACTCGGGGCCGAACGACTGAAGGAATCCCGATAATCAACTTGGATCCACCAAGAAGGACCAAGAGGGCTGAAGCCCCAAAGGGTGATCCTAGTAATCTGTTGCCCCTAGGAGATCCTGATGATCCTACACCACCGTTTACTCAAGACATCATGAAAACGGCTATATCCAGAAAGTTTAAGATGCCTTCGATCAAAGCCTATGATGGAACGGGAGATCCCGCAAATCATGTAAGGACATTCTCCAAATGCACTGCTGTTGCAGCCGGCCAACGATGCGGTCAAGTGTAGGGCGTTTCCCCAAACTCTTGCTGGTATGGCTCAACGTTGGTACAGCCGTCTACCTCCCAACTCTATTGGGTCCTTTAAGGAGCTAAGCAAGGCTTTCATCAACCAGTTCATTAGTGGAAGGGTGCATGAGAAAAGTTCTGCATCACTCATGGCAATACGTCAAGGAAAAAATGAAGCCCTAAGGGACTACATTAATCGATTCACTCGAGAGGCTTTGAAAGTCCCGGATTTAGACGACAAAGTGGCTATGATAGCCCTGCAACAAGGAACCACTGATGACCACTTCAGGAGGTCGTTGGCGAAACATCCACCAGAGAGCATGTTGAAGCTCCAAGATAGAGCCGGAAAGTACATCAAGGCTGAGGAAAGCATGAGAAAGTATGAACCCACCGCTGGCGACGGTGGAAACTCAAAGAAAAGAAAAGAAACTCAGGAGTACGACGTCAAGGAAAAGTTTCCCCGAACATCAAAGAATTCTGACTCTCCACCCAAGAGAAATAACTTTGGGCCAAAGTTCACGGAGTATGCAAGATTGAATACTCCCAGGAGTCAAATTCTGATGGAGATAGCCAAGGAAGAAGATATCAAATGGCCAAAGCCAATGAGGGCTGATTTGTCCAAACGGAACCAAAATCAGTTTTGTCGGTTCCACAAAGAAGTCGGTCATGACACCGACGATTGTAGGCAATTGAAAGATGAGATTGAGTTTCTGATACGAAGAGGAAAACTCAGCAAGTTCACTAAGGATGGAAGCCAAGGTAGCCAAAGGGGGAACTATGAAAGAAAGGATTATGATAGAAGGGACAACGATCAAGATCGGAATCCCAAGCCCCGAGGGCCAGTGATCAACATGATATTCGGAGGGCCAACTGCTGCTGGATCCTCCCGAAACTCAAGAAAGGCTTATGCCCGAGAGGTAATGACTGTGGTTGGAGAAGCACCGAAACGTGCCAGGACAGAAGTGTCAATAGGTTTTGACGATTCAGACTTGGAAGGGGTGAAGTTCCCCCATGATGATCCTCTTGTCATAATACCTGTGATAGCCAACTCCGAAACAAAAAGAGTCTTGGTTGATAATGGAGCTTCAGTGGATATCTTGTTCCACGATGCCTTCATCAAGATGGGTTACACTGATTCTCAGTTGACACCCTCTAATATGCCCATATATGGGTTCAATGGAGTGGAATCAAAGGTGGAAGGCACTATCCAACTCCCAATGACCATGGGGCAAGGAACGAATACGTCTACTCAGATGTTGAACTTCATAGTCATAAAAGCGACTTCAACCTACAATGCAATCCTCGGAAGGACTGGTCTTCATGCGTTCAAGGCTGTTGCCTCATCTTATCATCTAAAAATCAAATTCCCAACGAGGAATGGGATTGGTGAAGAACGAGGAGACCAAAAGATGGCTAGAAGCTGTTATGTAGCCGCCTTGAGGCCTGATGGAGTTGGGGGGCAGGTTCTCCCCATTGAAGATATGGACACTAGTGACAATGAGGACCGAAGAGGGAAACCAGCTGAAGATTTAATCCCAATTCCCTTAGTCCCGGATGAACCAGAAAAGGTGACTTATGTTGGGGCACTACTGCCCGAACCATTGAAAGGCAAACTCGCATCTTTTCTTCAAGAGAACAATGACGTTTTTGCTTGGACAGCGGCTGACATGCCAGGGATTGATCCCCAACTAATATCTCACAAATTGAATGTGGATCCAGAAAGGAAGGCAGTGAAACAAAAGAAAAGAAGTTTTGCTCCAGAGAGGCTTGAGGCCATTAAGCAAGAAGTGAATAAGCTTTTAGAAGCTGGGTTTATTGAAGAAATCCAATTCCCAGAATGGTTAGCTAACCCTGTGATGGTCAAAAAAGCTAACGGGAAGTGGAGAATGTGCGTCGACTTCACCGACTTGAATGATGCATGTCCTAAGGATTGTTTCCCCTTACCTAGAATTGACGCCTTGATAGATGCCACAGCTGGGCATGAGATGCTAAGTTTCATGGATGGCTTCAGCGGATATAATCAAATCAAGATGCACAAAGATGACATCGCCAAAGTGTCGTTCATCACTGACTTTGGTGTCTTCTGTTTCTTAGTCATGGCTTTTGGGCTTAAGAATGCTGGAGCAACCTATCAAAGGTTGGTGAACAAAATCTTTGAGCACTTGATTGGAAAAACCATGGAGGTCTACGTAGATGACATGTTAGTCAAAATCCTTGATAAGGCCGATCACATTGAGCACCTCCGAGAGGCTTTTGAAGTGCTAAGACACCACAAGATGATGTTGAATCCAGCCAAGTGTGCCTTTGGTGTAGGCTCGGGAAAGTTTTTAGGCCTGATGGTTTCCAAGAGAGGAATTGAGGCTAATCCCGACAAAATCAAAGCGATTCTAGACATGGAACCACCAAAGACTGTTAAGGATGTCCAGAAACTGACGGGAAGAGTGGCTGCTTTGGGAAGATTCATCTCCAAGTCTGGAGAGAAGTGTTTACCCTTCTTCACAGCACTCAAAAAAGTGAAGAATTTTGAATGGACAACTGAAAGTCAAGAGGCCTTTGAGGCCCTGAAGAAATATATGGCTGAAGCACCACTGTTGGCAAAACCCAAGCCAGGAGAAATTCTCTATTTATACTTGGCGGTTTCTAACACAGCCCTTGGAGCTGTTTTGGTAAAGGAAGAAATGAAGGTTCAGAAACCCATCTACTATGTGAGCAAGATTCTACATGGGGCAGAAATAAACTACTCAATGGTTGAGAAGTTTGCCTTATCCTTGATAATGGCCTCAAGAAAGCTACGCCCCTACTTCCAGGCTCACAAGATAGAGGTCTTGACTGATCAACCTCTAAGAAACATCTTGCATAGCCCTCAAGTTAGTGGAAGATTGATCAAATGGGCCATTGAATTGGGAGAATTTGATATCAAGTATAAGCCTCGGACGGCCATAAAAGCTCAAGCACTTGCTGACTTCATGGTTGAATGCACCATTGACAACCAAGAAGTCGGGGGGCAGGAAGTAACTATGGAAGATAAGAAAGATGAGGAAATGAACTTCAAAGAATGTTGGGTGCTCTATTTTGATGGAGCATCAAAAACAAAATCAAGTGGAGCTGGTTTAGTGCTACAGAGTCCTGATGGATTCCTAATAGAGTATGCACTAAAACTTGACTTCCCGACGACAAACAATGAGGCTGAGTATGAAGCTCTGATAGCTGGCTTAGGGCTGGCTGGAGCCTTGAGAGTCAAAACTCTGAAAGTATGTGGAGACTCGAGGCTAGTGGTTTCCCAAGTAAATGGGGAGTTTGAGGCCAGAGATGAAGTCATGGCCAAGTACTTAAAACTTGTCAAGGCCATTATGACTCAGTTCGATGAATGCTATGTGGAGCACATTCCAAGGGAGGAAAATATGAAGGCTGATGCCTTGTCTAAGTTTGCCTCTTCTGAAATTGAAAACTATGCCGGGAGTGTATACTTCCAAGTCTTGAAGACCCCAAGCATCAATGGAAAGTTGGTAGCCCCCATTGGTATCACCAGTTGTTGGATTGATCCCATCAAAGCTCATCTGGAAACTGGGTGGCTGCCCAACGACACTTCAGAAGCACGAAAGCTATACGTCAGAGCACTAAGGTATGCCCTAATTGAGGGAATCCTATACAAGAAGTCTTTTGTTATTCCGTACTTAAAGTTCTTGAGACCTCAAGAGGCAGAATTGGCCCTAAAGGAAGTGCATGAAGGGATTTGTGGGCAACACTTGGGGGGCAGAGCCCTGGCTCATAAAGTCACTCGTCTAGGTTTCTATTGGCCAAGCATACTTGCTGATGCTAAAAGCTACGTCAAGAAATGTGAACGGTGCCAGAAACATGCACCAGTGGTTAGGCAACCACCAGAGATGATGACATCCATTAACTCACCTATCCCCTTTGCTATGTGGGGAATGGATATACTCGGGCCATTTCCTATGGCAAGTGCTCAAAGAAAGTTCTTGATAGTAGCAATTGATTATTTCACCAAGTGGATTGAGGCTAAGC
The DNA here is from genome assembly GCA_030848705.1 of Heracleum sosnowskyi. Lineage (NCBI taxonomy): Eukaryota > Viridiplantae > Streptophyta > Magnoliopsida > Apiales > Apiaceae > Heracleum > Heracleum sosnowskyi. Next base: position 1,379,929 of record JAUIZM010000019.1, on the reverse strand, counting down.
CATTAGCCAAGATAACCACCAAGCAAGTGATGCAATTCTTCTGGGAAAATGTGATATGCAGATATGGAATTCCACGAGTCCTGGTCACGGACAATGGAACTCAGTTTAACAACGATGAGTTCAAGAAGTATTGTGATGAAAACGATATCAAGTTGCGCTTCACTTCTGTCGCCCATCCTCAAGCCAATGGGCAAGCTGAGGTTGCAAATCGAATCATCCTTGATGGACTAAAGAAAAGAGTTGAACGCTCCAGAAACACTTGGGTAGACGAATTACTCCCTATACTTTGGGCATATCGTACTACTTGCAAGGTCACCACCGGGGCAACTCCATTTCTATTGGCTTATGGAGCAGAGGCAGTGGTCCTGGTGGAAATTACTCACACCTCCCCGAGAGTTGAGGCTTATGAACCAGAAGAAAATGAAGAAGGCTTGAGGCTAGCTTTGGATCTAATTGATGAAGTTAGAGATGAAGCAAACGCCAAAATAGTTGAACATCAAAAGAAAGCCTCTTTCTACTACAACTTAAGGGTTAAAGAAAGGTTCTTTCGTCAAGGGGACTTGGTTCTCAGAAAAATTGAAGCATCCGGAGTTGGACAAAAAGGGAAGCTGGCCCCAAATTGGGAAGGACCATATCGCGTCAAGAACGTATTTGGTCGAGGCTCATACAAGTTAGAAACCCTTGAAGGGCATGAGGTGCCGAGGACTTGGCATGCCTCCAATTTGAAAGTTTATTATGTTTAAGTGTTTCCCAAGTGGATTCACTACTAGAAATAAGGTTCGACGAAACCAATCCAAGTTTTTAAACTTGAGTATTATGTAAGGGTTGATCCCATTTTTAAAGTTATGAATTTCATATTCTTATGATTTCATTATATATGCAATGCATCATGATAGACATGTGAACTAAGCATGCAAAATCAAGAAAAGCTAAAATAGACTTACTAAGAAAGTTAAGTTAAAACCCCGAAGGGTAAGTTCAGAAAAGAACATAAATAAAGATAAAAGCCACGCAGGGCCAACCTATGCTATATCATCCTGAGGAATCTCCTCCTCTAAGTTAAGGGGAACATCATCCTTGGCAGCATCACCCAAATCTCCATCTCTAACTGGCTCAGAATCCAGAAAGAGCTCAGAATCATCAATGGGCTGAGAAATGGGGATGGCAGTATCCATGATAGTGTCCTTGGATGCCCCAGATAAATCAGGAACGGGGAACTTATCCAAAGACACTCCTTCGATCTTCGTTTCCAGCTCTTCAATGATGGATTCCCAACAATCTTTGAAAGTGCTAGGAAAGTTAGCATCATACTCAGCATTAAGGAGATCATCAAACTCCTTAGATGCTCTGTACTCAGCAATAACATCCTCACGACCTCTTTGAAGTTGGGCCTCCAGCTGCCTAACCCTCTCCTTCTCATCTACAAGCTCCCTCTCAACTCCTCTAAACATCTCAAAGTTCGAGGTAGAGGAAGCAAAATATTTGTCCCTGTCCCTCTCAGCAATCAGCTTTTCAGCTCGAACTGCCTTCAAGTTGTGAAGGGCAGCTTGGTGATAGGTGTTAGCCTATAAAACAAAGGCATATATTTTAAAATGAACAATTAAAAGAAATATTAAACAAAAGTGAAAATTACTTACAGAAGCAAGGGCTTGGGCCCCAAGAAGCTCAATCTGAAGGTCCTCCGAGGATTCCACGACATGGGCCACGTCCCGTGGAGTGACCACATTCCTAGACCACTCTGCCGCAGCCCTGGAATCACCAACTACGGTATCCCTGTTAAGCAAACCCCATTTTACCACAAATGGGTTGGGATCCTCGTCAACAAGTACAGGCCGCTCAGCCAAAAAAGCAGGCACCTTCTCCACAGCAGGGGATCCATCAACGGCTTTCTTCCGCTTGGAAGGCCTATCTATCTCCACGATCACCGCCTTAGAGGCGTGATCCTCCCTCCTCTTGAAAATAGCATTCAAGGCAGTTTTGGCTGGAAAGAAAAAACAAGCGTTACAATCATATTATATGACAACAAAGAATAAAAGAAAGAAAGTTAAGTTATATACCCCGAGGCTCAAGGGTGCTAAGCCCCATAGCTTGAAGGTTATCCTCAGAAATTAAGAGATTGCAATGATGCAAGCAATCATCCGTCAGGAGTTGAATTGCCGCAAGATCATCTACCCCTAATTTAAGGGACCTTAAAGAACCATCCGTAGCCCTTGTGAAGTTAGGACAAAAATAATTGTTCCAATGACCATGGGGCAAGGAACGAATACGTCTACTCAGATGTTGAACTTCATAGTCATAAAAGCGACTTCAACCTACAATGCAATCCTCGGAAGGACTGGTCTTCATGCGTTCAAGGCTGTTGCCTCATCTTATCATCTAAAAATCAAATTCCCAACGAGGAATGGGATTGGTGAAGAACGAGGAGACCAAAAGATGGCTAGAAGCTGTTATGTAGCCGCCTTGAGGCCTGATGGAGTTGGGGGGCAGGTTCTCCCCATTGAAGATATGGACACTAGTGACAATGAGGACCGAAGAGGGAAACCAGCTGAAGATTTAATCCCAATTCCCTTAGTCCCGGATGAACCAGAAAAGGTGACTTATGTTGGGGCACTACTGCCCGAACCATTGAAAGGCAAACTCGCATCTTTTCTTCAAGAGAACAATGACGTTTTTGCTTGGACAGCGGCTGACATGCCAGGGATTGATCCCCAACTAATATCTCACAAATTGAATGTGGATCCAGAAAGGAAGGCAGTGAAACAAAAGAAAAGAAGTTTTGCTCCAGAGAGGCTTGAGGCCATTAAGCAAGAAGTGAATAAGCTTTTAGAAGCTGGGTTTATTGAAGAAATCCAATTCCCAGAATGGTTAGCTAACCCTGTGATGGTCAAAAAAGCTAACGGGAAGTGGAGAATGTGCGTCGACTTCACCGACTTGAATGATGCATGTCCTAAGGATTGTTTCCCCTTACCTAGAATTGACGCCTTGATAGATGCCACAGCTGGGCATGAGATGCTAAGTTTCATGGATGGCTTCAGCGGATATAATCAAATCAAGATGCACAAAGATGACATCGCCAAAGTGTCGTTCATCACTGACTTTGGTGTCTTCTGTTTCTTAGTCATGGCTTTTGGGCTTAAGAATGCTGGAGCAACCTATCAAAGGTTGGTGAACAAAATCTTTGAGCACTTGATTGGAAAAACCATGGAGGTCTACGTAGATGACATGTTAGTCAAAATCCTTGATAAGGCCGATCACATTGAGCACCTCCGAGAGGCTTTTGAAGTGCTAAGACACCACAAGATGATGTTGAATCCAGCCAAGTGTGCCTTTGGTGTAGGCTCGGGAAAGTTTTTAGGCCTGATGGTTTCCAAGAGAGGAATCGAGGCTAATCCCGACAAAATCAAAGCGATTCTAGACATGGAACCACCAAAGACTGTTAAGGATGTCCAGAAACTGACGGGAAGAGTGGCTGCTTTGGGAAGATTCATCTCCAAGTCTGGAGAGAAGTGTTTACCCTTCTTCAAAGCACTCAAAAAAGTGAAGAATTTTGAATGGACAACTGAAAGTCAAGAGGCCTTTGAGGCCCTGAAGAAATATATGGCTGAAGCACCACTGTTGGCAAAACCCAAGCCAGGAGAAATTCTCTATTTATACTTGGCGGTTTCTAACACAGCCCTTGGAGCTGTTTTGGTAAAGGAAGAAATGAAGGTTCAGAAACCCATCTACTATGTGAGCAAGATTCTACATGGGGCAGAAATAAACTACTCAATGGTTGAGAAGTTTGCCTTAGCCTTGATAATGGCCTCAAGAAAGCTACGCCCCTACTTCCAGGCTCACAAGATAGAGGTCTTGACTGATCAACCTCTAAGAAACATCTTGCATAGCCCTCAAGTTAGTGGAAGATTGATCAAATGGGCCATTGAATTGGGAGAATTTGATATCAAGTATAAGCCTCGGACGGCCATAAAAGCTCAAGCACTTGCTGACTTCATGGTTGAATGCACCATTGACAACCAAGAAGTCGGGGGGCAGGAAGTAACTATGGAAGATAAGAAAGATGAGGAAATGAACTTCAAAGAATGTTGGGTGCTCTATTTTGATGGAGCATCAAAAACAAAATCAAGTGGAGCTGGTTTAGTGCTACAGAGTCCTGATGGATTCCTAATAGAGTATGCACTAAAACTTGACTTCCCGACGACAAACAATGAGGCTGAGTATGAAGCTCTGATAGTTGGCTTAGGGCTGGCTGGAGCCTTGAGAGTCAAAACTCTGAAAGTATGTGGAGACTCGAGGCTAGTGGTTTCCCAAGTAAATGGGGAGTTTGAGGCCAGAGATGAAGTCATGGCCAAGTACTTAAAACTTGTCAAGGCCATTATGACTCAGTTCGATGAATGCTATGTGGAGCACATTCCAAGGGAGGAAAATATGAAGGCTGATGCCTTGTCTAAGTTTGCCTCTTCTGAAATTGAAAACTATGCCGGGAGTGTATACTTCCAAGTCTTGAAGACCCCAAGCATCAATGGAAAGTTGGTAGCCCCCATTGGTATCACCAGTTGTTGGATTGATCCCATCAAAGCTCATCTGGAAACTGGGTGGCTGCCCAACGACACTTCAGAAGCACGAAAGCTATACGTCAGAGCACTAAGGTATGCCCTAATTGAGGGAATCCTATACAAGAAGTCTTTTGTTATTCCGTACTTAAAGTGCTTGAGACCTCAAGAGGCAGAATTGGCCCTAAAGGAAGTGCATGAAGGGATTTGTGGGTAACACTTGGGGGGCAGAGCCCTGGCTCATAAAGTCACTCGTCTAGGTTTCTATTGGCCAAGCATACTTGCTGATGCTAAAAGCTACGTCAAGAAATGTGAACGGTGCCAGAAACATGCACCAGTGGTTAGGCAACCACCAGAGATGATGACATCCATTAACTCACCTATCCCCTTTGCTATGTGGGGAATGGATATACTCGGGCCATTTCCTATGGCAAGTGCTCAAAGAAAGTTCTTGATAGTAGCAATTGATTATTTCACCAAGTGGATTGAGGCTAAGCCATTAGCCAAGATAACCACCAAGCAAGTGATGCAATTCTTCTGGGAAAATGTGATATGCAGATATGGAATTCCACGAGTCCTGGTCACGGACAATGGAACTCAGTTTAACAACGATGAGTTCAAGAAGTATTGTGATGAAAACGATATCAAGTTGCGCTTCACTTCTGTCGCCCATCCTCAAGCCAATGGGCAAGCTGAGGTTGCAAATCGAATCATCCTTGATGGACTAAAGAAAAGAGTTGAACGCTCCAGAAACACTTGGGTAGACGAATTACTCCCTATACTTTGGGCATATCGTACTACTTGCAAGGTCACCACCGGGGCAACTCCATTTCTATTGGCTTATGGAGCAGAGGCAGTGGTCCCGGTGGAAATTACTCACACCTCCCCGAGAGTTGAGGCTTATGAACCAGAAGAAAATGAAGAAGGCTTGAGGCTAGCTTTGGATCTAATTGATGAAGTTAGAGATGAAGCAAACGCCAAAATAGTTGAACATCAAAAGAAAGCCTCTTTCTACTACAACTTAAGGGTTAAAGAAAGGTTCTTTCGTCAAGGGGACTTGGTTCTCAGAAAAATTGAAGCATCCGGAGTTGGACAAAAAGGGAAGCTGGCCCCAAATTGGGAAGGACCATATCGCGTCAAGAACGTATTTGGTCGAGGCTCATACAAGTTAGAAACCCTTGAAGGGCATGAGGTGCCGAGGACTTGGCATGCCTCCAATTTGAAAGTTTATTATGTTTAAGTGTTTCCCAAGTGGATTCACTACTAGAAATAAGGTTCGACGAAACCAATCCAAGTTTTTAAACTTGAGTATTATGTAAGGGTTGATCCCATTTTTAAAGTTATGAATTTCATATTCTTATGATTTCATTATATATGCAATGCATCATGATAGACATGTGAACTAAGCATGCAAAATCAAGAAAAGCTAAAATAGACTTACTAAGAAAGTTAAGTTAAAACCCCGAAGGGTAAGTTCAGAAAAGAACATAAATAAAGATAAAAGCCACGCAGGGCCAACCTATGCTATATCATCCTGAGGAATCTCCTCCTCTAAGTTAAGGGGAACATCATCCTTGGCAGCATCACCCAAATCTCCATCTCTAACTGGCTCAGAATCCAGAAAGAGCTCAGAATCATCAATGGGCTGAGAAATGGGGATGGCAGTATCCATGATAGTGTCCTTGGATGCCCCAGATAAATCAGGAACGGGGAACTTATCCAAAGACACTCCTTCGATCTTCGTTCCCAGCTCTTCAATGATGGATTCCCAACAATCTTTGAAAGTGCTAGGAAAGTTAGCATCATACTCAGCATTAAGGAGATCATCAAACTCCTTAGATGCTCTGTACTCAGCAATAACATCCTCACGACCTCTTTGAAGTTGGGCCTCCAGCTGCCTAACCCTCTCCTTCTCATCTACAAGCTCCCTCTCAACTCCTCTAAACATCTCAAAGTTCGAGGTAGAGGAAGCAAAATATCTGTCCCTGTCCCTCTCAGCAATCAGCTTTTCAGCTCGAACTGCCTTCAAGTTGTGAAGGGCAGCTTGGTGATAGGTGTTAGCCTATAAAACAAAGGCATATATTTTAAAATGAACAATTAAAAGAAAGATTAAACAAAAGTGAAAATTACTTACAGAAGCAAGGGCTTGGGCCCCAAGAAGCTCAATCTGAAGGTCCTCCGAGGATTCCACGACATGGGCCACGTCCCGTGGAGTGACCACATTCCTAGACCACTCTGCCGCAGCCCTGGAATCACCAACTACGGTATCCCTGTTAAGCAAACCCCATTTTACCACAAATGGGTTGGGATCCTCGTCAACAAGTACAGGCCGCTCAGCCAAAAAAGCAGGCACCTTCTCCACAGCAGGGGATCCATCAACGGCTTTCTTCCGCTTGGAAGGCCTATCTATCTCCACGATCACCGCCTTAGAGGCGTGATCCTCCCTCCTCTTGAAAATAGCATTCAAGGCAGTTTTGGCTGGAAAGAAAAAACAAGCGTTACAATCATATTATATGACAACAAAGAATAAAAGAAAGAAAGTTAAGTTATATACCCCGAGGCTCAAGGGTGCTAAGCCCCATAGCTTGAAGGTTATCCTCAGAAATTAAGAGATTGCAATGATGCAAGCAATCATCCGTCAGGAGTTGAATTGCCGCAAGATCATCTACCCCTAATTTAAGGGACCTTAAAGAACCATCCGTAGCCCTTGTGAAGTTAGGACAAAAATAATTGTTCCAATCATCCCCATCTAAGTAAATATAAAACCACTCTTTTTTCCACGAAGGAAGAGAGTCGGGAGAAGAACCAGAAACGAAGCAACTACGGTTTAAGGTTCGATATTGAATCTTGACCCAACCTATATCATCTGGAGCATTTACAAATTTAAAGAGATATCTAAATACGGATACACTAGGTTCTACCCTATGTTTCATGCATTGGGCCAAGAAGCAGTATATGAATCTCCACCCATTGGGCATTAATTGTGTGGGACAGATTTTGACCTCAGCTAATAAACGAAGAACAAACGGGTGAGGAGGAAGGCGAAAGCCAGAATGAAAAGTTTCCTTGTACATCCTAATGGCCCCAGGCTTAGGATAACAGGCCCTATCATTTGGGCCAGGAGCTACGGCCCTATAAGGGGCCTTTATGCCGAAAAGAACGGAAATATCATCGACTCTACTCTGTTTGTATTTAGAAGGAATATTATGGGCCTCTAAATGAAGAAGATTTGGGAAAGCATCCCCAAAATCAGAAAGTAAATCCCTAAGGGAAAAAACATTTGCATGAACTAGAGATTTTGGAGGTGGATTACCTCGATTTGCTCTGGCAGGGCGAGAAGGTTGAGATAACTGGGATTGAGATGAGCTTGAATCCGCCATTAAAATCCTTCCGAAGAATGCCTGAACCCAGAAAGCTTGGTGGAGAAGATGAAGATTGAAACGGAAACTGGAAAATGCACGGTGGCTTGAATGCCGGAAATCGCTTTACCACGGAACCCTAGCAGAGCTTTTCTAAGGAAAGTTTCTGAGAAAGTTTAGTAGAATGATTTTGAAGTGTGGAAAATGAAAGTTCTACTCCACGCAATTTATAGAAGTAATTGTCGGTGACAACGTTCCAATGAACCGCCTATAGACGGTATCTGGACCTGGAACAGGTCATTGGGCCTATCATAGGCGGGAAGCCCAAATAAGTTCAAAATTTGAATTGCAAGTTCTAGAAGAACCTGGAAAATCGTTAGGCGGGAAGTCCAAATAAATTTGAATTGGAAGTTCTAGAAAAATCTAGAACATTCAACATATAAAAATATGTATGGTTTAAATATTAACCAAACAAAGGAAAAAGTCCCGACACAAGGCCCGATTTCGAAAAACTTATGTTCAATGTTCCCTTGGCGTTCATACCAACGCCAAGAAACTGATTAAGGCAGGGCTTCTAAAACCCACGCCCAGGAGACATAGTTTCTAGGCGTGGCAGCCTAGAACGTCTCCTAGGCGGGGGTACCCGCGCCAAGAAACTGAATAAGGCAGGGCCTCTAAGACCCACGCCCAGGAGACATAGTTCCTAGGCGTGGCAACCTAGGATGTCTCCTAGGCGGGGGTACCCACGCCCAGAAGCTCATTGAGCCAATCTTCAAAGACCCACGCCCAGGAGACATAGTTCCTAGGCGTGGCAACCTAGGATGTCTCCTAGGCGGGGGTACCCACGCCCAGAAGCTCATTGAGCCAATCTTCAAAGACCCACGCCCAGGAGACATAGTTCCTAGGCGTGGCAACCTAGGATGTCTCCTAGGCGGGGGTACCCACGCCCAGAAGTTCATTGAGCCAATCTTCAAAGACCCACGCCCAGGAGACATAGTTCCTAGGCGTGGCAACCTAGGATGTCTCCTAGGCGGGGGTACCCGCGCCCAGAAGCTCATTGAGCCAATCTTCAAAGACCCACGCCCAGGAGACATAGTTCCTAGGCGTGGCAACCTAGGATGTCTCCTAGGCGGGGGTACCCGCGCCCAGAAGCTCATTGAGCCAATCTTCAAAGACCCACGCCCAGGAGACATAGTTCCTAGGCGTGGCAACCTAGGATGTCTCCTAGGCGGGGGTACCCACGCCCAGAAGTTCCTTGAGCCAATCTTCAAAGACCCACGCCCAGGAGACATAGTTCCTAGGCGTGGCGACCTAGGATGTCTCCTAGGCGGGGGTATGCGCGCCCAGAGCACAGATTTTCCAAAAAATAAAGGGGAAAATTATTATTAATTATTTTCCAGGAAAGTGGAACAAAAATTCGTGAAAAATAAGATCTCGAAAAATGACTGTTATAACTTCTACGAAAATCCCGGGGAGATTTTCCCAGAAGTTGGGGGGCAAATGATATGGTCAGAAAAGTAATTATAGAAATATAATTGACTATTCAAACAAAAGACCGATATTTAAGGCCCGACACCCTAATTATTCATTAATTTCGTAATTAATGAGTAGGGAAAATATACAGCTCATGAAAAGAGCCTTGATTATGGAAAATTAGTCAAAGAAGGATCTGGAATCCCAATTAAAGGCAATCAATGAGTCATAACCTTTATCAACAAGGAAACGAATTCTTCAGCAAGAAATACAATACTTATCCAATATCAAAAAGAAGACTTATCCGTTAAGTCTCCCAAACATACCATAAATACTAGGCTCCAGACGCCTATATAAGGTCCCTGATCCTACAATCAGAACTACGTCTTTGGCTTGATTCTCAACATTAATTGAGATACGTAGGCATCTTGTGAGGACCAATTTAGTCCGGATACACGAGTGCAGCCATAAAAGCTCGAAGCTCATTAAACCTAGCATTAAATTCACAAAGCACGTTTTTTAATCCATAACAGTTTCATTTAATAAAATAACATAATAAGGTTATAATTGCTAATAACTCACTCATTATCATTTTTAGCCAAACTGTATATTCCTTTTTATAATTTCTAACTAAAAATTCTACTTTTCTATTTTTCCTAAATAAAACCTCTCATTTTTCAAAAATATCACGAACAATTCTATTTAATAAAATAAAATAATAATATTATAATTATTAATGACTAACCGATTACTTTTTTTTTTCCAAAATGTATATATTTTTTATATTTTCTAACTAATATTTCTCCTAACTAAAACCTCAAAAATATCACGGGCTATTTCATTTAGTAGCATAAAATAGTAATATTATAAATTTATCTCTCTATCTATACTATATTATTAAAGACGAAACATTGAAAGTGGTACATGTTTTTTGATGCAGTACTTGTCTTATTTAATTGTTTATTTAATTATTATAAAAATTATTATAATTAGTTAACCTTTCAGTTAAATATATATTACCATTTTTTTCTAAAAAATTCACGGGCAATTTCTTTTTCAGCTAAAACATGTTACTTTTTCTATTTGTCTTGCTAAAATCCCTCATTTTTCAAATATATCATGAGCAAACTCTTATTTATTTATTTATTTTAAACCTATTTTAATACTTTTAATTGGCAATTACCTTTCCCCTCTTTTTCTAGAAAAATCACGGGAAATTATCTTTTTCAACTAAAACATGTTATATTTTATATTTTCCTTACTAAAATCCCTCCTTTTCCAAATATATCACGGCAAACCCTTATTTATTTACTTTAAAATCTATTTTAATACTTTTAATTGATAATTACTTTTTTCAACTAAATCATGTCACATTTTCTATTTTTCTTACTAAAACCCTTCTTTTTCCAAAAATATCACGGGCAAATCGTTACTTTTATATTTTAAAATTCAACGAAAACATGTTACTTTCTATTTTTCTTACTAAACCCCCTATTTTTCCAAAATATCACGGGCAAACCGTTACTTATTTATTTGAAAATCCATTTTTATACTTTTAATTATTTAAAAATGTTTAACATACCTACTTATTTTTTTTAATAAATGCAATTAATAAAATTTGAAATATAAATAATAAAATTAATAATTATTAAAAATAATTCGTGCATCGCATGGGTTTTAATCTATATTATTAAAGATGAAACATTAAAAGTTTGGTAGTCGGACGGACGAATGGTCGGTAATTAGTTATTTTACTTAATTACTCTTACTTTTTGTTTAAAAAAATTATCACTAACCAATTAACTTTTCAGCTAAAATACATTACCTTTTTTTATTTTTTTCTAACAAAATCCTCTATTTTTCTAAAAAAAACACGGGCGATTATAGTTTTTAACAAAACATGTTACTCTTTCTATTTTTACTTACTAAAACTGCTCATTTTCGAAAAATATCCCGGGCAAATCCTTACTTATTTATTTTGAAATCTATTTAAATACTTTTAATTACGGACACTTACCTTTTCAGCTAAAACATGTTACTTTTTCTATTTTTCCTTACCAAGACCCTCATTTTCAAAAAATATCATGGACAAACAGTTATTAATTTATTTTAAAATCTTTTTTAATATTTTTAATTATTTAAAAAAGTTTAACAGGCCTACTTATTTTTTTTAGCAAATGCAAATTAATAAAATATTAAAACATCAATAATAAAAATAATAATTATTAATAACAATCCGTGCATCGCACGGGTTTTAAACTAGTTATATATAATAAGCGTAAGGGAGATTTTATCCAAAACTTTGGTCGGTCACTGTACTACCAAAAGTATATGATCCGTTGGATTATAAAACTATAAATATTCAAATAGATGAGGACCGTTAGATATAATATTAAAAATTGTATTTGATTAATAATAGGATAGTATTTAAATACTAAAAGGTGTATTTTGATAATTTAAACCAATTATAAATAGGTTTTCTATATTGAATAGAAATCTTTATTTAAAAAATCGTAATTATCTTTTCTATTTAGTTTATGGATAGTTCCAGTTAGATAATAATTATTAAACCATCATTAAATTAAAGATAATTTTGTTAGCTTCGCGTGCGCTGTAAAATTGTTAAAATCTGTTGTCTAAAACTCAAGATACAGCCCAAACAGTAAAGTGCTTATCTAAATTTTAATATTTTTTTTTAATTTAAACCAATTATAAATAGGTTTTCTATATTGAATAGAAATCTTTATGTAAAAAATCGTAATTATCTTTTCTCTTTAGTTTATGGATAGTTCCAGTTAGATAATAATTATTAAACCATCATTAAATTAAAGATAATTTTGTTAGCTTCGCGTGGGCTGTAAAATTGTTAAAATCTGTTGTCTAAAACTCAAGATAGAGCCCAAACATTAAAGTGATTATCTAAATTTTAATAATTTTTTTTATTATTGTAGCACCAATTTAATTTTTTTCCTAATTCTTTTAAATTTATAAATTCTCTGTTTATTTCAATAAAATATTAAAATCAATTTAAGAAAAAAATAAAATCGATCTGGTCCGTGTACGACCACTATACGACCAAATTAATTATTACAGTTAGATCTTAAATAGATCGATGCGAATTGTTAGATCTAATATTAAAAAGTGTATCTGATTAATAATAGAATTATATTTAAATACTAAAAAGTGTATTGTGATAATTTCAATTTTTTCAATGTAAAAATTCTTAAATATCCTTTCTCTTTAATTTATGTATAGTTCGAGTTAGTTAATAATTGTTAAACCAAATATCAGATAACAATTCATATCGATTACAATATTAAAAATTATCAATATAATGCTCATGTATATCATATAACAATGATACATGTGGACCCTGCGTTATAAGAGACTTAGGAGAACTCATGTACATGAATAAATTTAAACATTTTTTTTCTGAAGAAACATAACAATTTGATTAATACAAATTATAATTATATTATTTTACATATAACAAACATAAAAGGATAATATCAAAATATTATTAAAATATTGAGGGTTTCATATTCATAAACAATAATTTTGAATATAATATTTAACCATCTTTTCTTTTCGGTTTATGGGTAGGTCACTGGTCAAGTTAGATAATAATTATTAAATCATCATTAAATTAAAGATAATTTCGTTAGTTTCACATGGGTTGTAAAATCGTCAAAATTCAATTTCTAAAACTCAGGATAGAACCCAAATAGTAAAGTGAGTATCTAAATTTTAATAAATATTTTTTTATAATTGTTGCACCAATTTATTTATTTTCCCACTAATTCTTTTAAATATAGAAATTTTATCTTTCTTTCAATAAAGTATTAAAATAAATTAAGAACAAATTCAAATCGATAAAGACTATAATAATATGAGAATAAAATTTTATATAATCATAACATAATTTTTATACTATGTAATAATTTTAAAGTAATAATGTATTTTAAAATTTTATATACACTATAAATAAAACCGAAACATTAAAAGTAAAAGGAGTTAGTAAGATACTTATATTAGTATGTACTTGATATCCTTATTATATTAAACTCTTTTATATAATAAGCATAATACGGATGTGACAACCAAATTAAGAAGAACTATTAGATCTTAACTAGATAAATGAAAATCGTTTGATCAAATATTAAAAAAGTGTATTTTATTTATAATAGGATTATATTTAAATTTTAAAAAGTGTATTTTGATAGTTTAAACCAAATATACCAAATATAAATAAGTTTTCTATATTGAATAGAATTCTTCATGTAAAAACTTAGCGACTTTCTTTTTTCTCTTCCATGGACAATGCCAGTTAGATAAAAATTGTTAAACCATCTTTTAATTAAAAATAATTTAATTATCTTCACGTGGGGTGTAAAATCGTCAAAATCTGATTTTTAAAACACAAGATAAAACTCAAATCAGTAAAGTGAGTATTTGAATTCTAATAATGATTATTATGTCATCATTATTTTAACGCCAATTTAATTACTTTTTTCTAACTATTTTAAATTTAGAAATCTATGTTCAAAAATTAAAATTAATCTAAGAAAAATTCAAATCAACAAAGAATATAATAATACGAGGATAAAATTTTATAAAATTGTGCATATTTTTTATCCTATTTTATTAAGTTGTAGATCATAACTAATCAAATATAATTTATTATTAAATAATAAATTATACGCAAATGGTGATTTTGTTTTATAAGCACTCATAGAGACCTAATTTCATTGTTAGCAGGACTATATTTATATTAAAAAAAACCCTATTTTGAAATTGTAGACTCAGCTACAGACCTAACTTTTTTAACCTATATACATTGATAATTATTAAATTCGAAACTTTAAAAGTTTTTTAATCAATTAGTATAGTACTTTTCTGAAAAATCGTACTTTACAAAAAATATTATGAAATAACCTATGTCTAAAAGAAAAAAAATGAAAAAAAAAATTTAAAAAAAAAACCTGTAAATTTTATTATGTTGTTGATAGATTCAAATCTTAGATCATTCGACATGATAATTTTACTGTTATACGTAACGTTTCTCAACAATTTAATTTGAAAGATCCAACGATTATGGATTGAGTGACAAAGCGACCACACTTATAAGAAAGCTTTCATTATTTAATTTTTAATATAATAACATAGATATTTACGTGATATACTATAAAAAAAATGAATTTTATACAGAATTTTGATCGTCACGGTGTACTGCTTTAAAAGAAGAACTATTACAAAAAAATATATTTTAATTGATAATTTATTTTCTCAAAAGTTCAAAGTTCCCGCATCATTAACATATTACAAAAAAGAGTATATTATATTTTAGCAATGAATATTTAAAAAAATTAAAAATTATAAATATTAAGAAAAATTAATGATGTTATCCTGGTAATTTGGTCCTAAATACCGCCAACACATTCTCAACCGTTAGATCCAATACTTTTAAAAATAGATGATCAAGATTATATCATATAAAAAGAAATTATTATCAAAATATATTATATTAGGATTGGATTTTCCAAAAAGTTAAAATATAAAAATAGTTGTAATTAAATAAGGAAACCCATTTATAACCAAAATAATAAAAATCGTTTAATCTTAAATAGATAGGTGAAAACCGTTAGATTTAACATTAAAACATGTATTTGGTTAATAAAGATTATTCTAATAATCTAAACTACATATAAGTTAAGTAGATTTCCTAAATCGAATAGAATTCTCAACATTAAATTTCGTCACTTTATTCTCTTTTTAGTTTTAGAATAGTTTTTAATTGAAAAAGAACTATTAAACCACAACTAAATTAAAGATTATTTTGTGAATTTCATGTGAACCGTAAAATTGGCCAAATCTAACTTTTATAACTCAATATAAACAAATATAAAATTGAGCGTGTAAAATGTAATAAATATCAAATTTTAACTATAATTTTTTTTGGCTAAATCCTTTTTAACAATAATTTAATCATATAAACTAATAACTTTTAAATATTAAAATATTCATAAATATATATAATTATAAATATTAAAAAACAATCGTATGTTGCATCGTAATAAAAATATAATTATAAGCAGAATAATTATAAATAAAATTTTAGTAACCGTGCATAGCACGGGCTATAAGCTAGTTATATATAATAAGCGTCCAAAACTTTGGTTGGTCACTGTACGACCAAAAGTATACGATCCGTTGGATTATTAAACTATAAATCTTCAAATCAATGAGGACCGTCAGATATAATATTAAAAATTGTATTTGATTATTAATAGGATAGTATTTAAATACTAAAAGATGTATTTTGATAATTTAAATCAATTATAAATAGGTTTTCTATATTGAATAGAAATCTTTATGTAAAAATTCGTAATTATCTTTTCTCTTTAGTTTATGGATAGTTCCAGTTAGATAATAATTATTAAACCATCATTAAATTAAAGATAATTTTGTAAGCTTCGCGTGGGCTGTAAAATCGTTAAAATCTGTTGTTTAAAACTCAAGATAGAGCACAAACAGTAAAGTTATTATCTAAATTTTAATAAATATATTTTTATTATTGTAGCACCAATTTAATTTTTTTTCCTAATTCTTTTAAATTTATAAATTCTATGTTTATTTCAATAAAATATTAAAAGCAATTTAAGAAAAAATTAAAATCGATCGTCCGTGTACGATTACGACCAAATTAATAATTATAGTTAGATCTTAAATAGATCGATGAGAATTGTTAGATATAATATTAAAAAGTGTATCTGATTAATAATAGAATTATATTTAAATACTAAAAAGTGTATTTTGATAATTTAAAATTTTTATATGTAAAAATTCTTAAATATATTTTCTCTTGAATTTATGTATAGTTCCAGTTAGATAATAATTATTAAACCAGATATGAAGATAACAATTCATATCGATTACAATGATACACGTGGACCCCCGAGAACTCGATTACAATGATACACGTGGACCCTATGTCACTTTTTTTCTGAATGAACATAACAATTTGATTAATCCAAATTATAATTATATTATTTTACATATAACAAACATAAAAGGATAATATCAAAATATTGAGGGTTTCATATTCATAAAAAATAATTTTGAATATAATAATTATATTAAAATATGTATTTGATTAAAGGTAGGATTATATTTAAATACTAAGAAGTGTGCTTTGATAATATAAACCAATTATGAATTGATTTTCTATATTGAATTGAATTCTTTATGTAAAACTTCTTAACTATCTTTTCTTTTCAGTTTATTTTATGAGTAGGTCAACTGATCAAGTTATATAATAATTATTAAACCATCATTAAATTAAAGATAATTTCGTTAGTTTCGCATGGGTTGTAAAATCGTCAAAATTCAATTTCTAAAACTCAGGATATAACCTAAATAGTAAAGTGTGTATCTAAATTTTAATAAATATTTTTTGATTATTGTAGGACCAATTTATTTATTTTTCCACTAATTCTTTTAAATATAGAGAAATTTTATGTTCTTTCAAAAAAGTATCACAATTAATTAAGAACAAATTCAAATCGATAAAGAATATAATAATATGAGAATAAAATTTTATATAATCATAACATAATTTTTATTCTATTTAATAATTTTTAAGTAATAATGTATTTTAAAATTTTATATACACTGTAAATAAAACAGAAACATTAAAAGTAAAAGCAGTTAGTAAGATACTTATATCAGTATATACTTGATATCCTTATTATATTAAATCCTTATATATAATAATCATAATATGGATCTTATCCAAAATTTTGGTCGTAGATAACCAAATTAATAAGGACCATTAGATCTTAAATAGATAAATGAAAATCGTTAGATCAAATATTTAAAAAGTGTATTTTATTAATAATAGGATTATATTTAAATTCTAAAAGGTGTATTTTGATAATTTAAACCAAATATACCAAATATAAATAAGTTTTCTATATTGAATAGAATTCTCCATGTAAAACATTCGTGACTTTCTTTTCTCTTCCATGGATAATTCCAGTTAGATAAAAATTGTTAAACCATCTTTTAATTAAATATAATTTAGTTATCTTCATGTGGGGTATAAAATTGTCAAAATCTGATTTTTAAAACACAAGATAAAATCCAAATTAGTAAAGTGAATATTTATATTCTAATAATAATTATTATGTCATAATTATTTTAATACCAATTTAATTGCTTTTTTCTAACTATTTTAAATTTAGAAATCTATGTTCAAAAATTAAAATCAATCTAAGAAAAATTCAACTCAACAAAGAATATAACAATACGAGGATAAAATTTTATAAAATTGTGCATATTTTTAATCCTATTTTATTAAGTTTTAGATCATAACTAATCAAATATTATTTATTATTAAATCTATACTATTATATTAAAGACGAAACATTGAAAGTTTTGTAGTCTGATCATCAAAGTTTTTGTAGTCTGGTCACTCCATTCATAGTCATTAGATATTTATGATCAAATCGATGAGAACCGTTGGATAAAATATTAAAATTAATATATCTAATATCTTTTCTATATTTCCTAACTAAAACATCTCATTTTCCAAAAATATCGCAGACAATTTCATTTAATAAAATAACATAATAAGGTTATAATTGCTAATAACTAACCCATTACCATTTTTAGTCAAAGTGTATATTCTTTTTATATTTTCTAACTAAAATTTCTACTTTTATATTTTTCCTAAATAAAACCTCTCATTTTCCAAAAATATCACGAATAATTCTATTTAATAAAATAAAATAATAATATTATAATTATTAATGACTGACTAATTAGTTTTTTTTTCCCAAAATGTATATTCTTTTTTATATTTTCTAAAACCTCAAAAATATCACGAGCTATTCCATTTACTAGCATAAAATACTAATATTATAAATTTATCTATCTATCTATACTATATTATTAAAAACGAAACATTGAAAGTTTTGGTACCAGATTTTTGGTACGGTACTTGCCTTATTTAATTGTTTATTTAATTATTATAATCAGTTACCCTTTCATTTAAAATACATTACCATTTTTTTCTAAAAAAATCATGGGCAAATTCCTTTTCAGCTAAAACATGTTACTTTTTCTATTTCCCTTACTAAAATCCCGTATTTTCCAAATATATCACGAGCAAACCCTTATTTATTTTAAAACCTATTTTAATACTTTTAATTGGCAATTACCTTTCCCCTCTTTTTCTAGAAAAATCACGGGCAGTTACCTTTTTCAGCTAAAACATGTTATATTTTCTATTTTCCTCAGTAAAATCCCCCTTTTTCCAAATATATCACGCGCAAACCTTTACTTATTTACTTTAAAATCTATTTTAATACTTTTAATTGATAATCACCTTTTCCAACTAACACATGTCACCTTTTCTATTTTTCTTACTAAAACCCCTCTTTTTTCAAAAATATTACGCGTAAATCGTTACTTTTATATTTTGAAATTCAACGAAAACATGTTACTTTCTATTTTTCTTACTAAAACACCTCTTTTTCCAAAATATCATGGGCAAACCGTTACTTATTTATTTTAAAATCTATTTTAATACTTTTAATTATTTAAAAATGTTTAACACGCCTACTTATTTTTTTTAATAAATGCAATTAATAAAATATAAAATATAATTAATAAAATTAACAATTATTAAAAAAAATCCGTGCATCGGACGAGTTTTAAGCTATATTATTATAGACGAAACATTAAAAGTTTGGTAGTCAGACGGACGGATGGTTGATACTTAGTGATTTTACTTAATGAGCCTTCCTTATTTTTTAAAAAAACTAACACTAAATAATAACATTATTTATAACCAATTACTTTTTCAGCTAAAATGCATTACCATTTTTTTTTCTTACAAAATCCTCTCTTTTTCTAAAAAAACACGGATGATTAACCTTTTTAACAAAAACATGTTATTCTTTCTATTTTTCCTTACTAAAACCCCAAATTTTCCAAAAATATCACGGGCAAACCCTTACTTATTTATTTTAAAATCTATTTTAATACTTTTAATTATGAGCACTTTTTCAGCTGAAACGTGTTACTTTTTCTATTTTTTCATTTTCTAAAGAAATTATTATTAAATAACAATAGTTTTATAACCAACTACCTTTTTAGCTAAAATACTTACATTTTCTATTTTTTCTAACAAAATCCCCTCTTTTTCTAAAAGAATCACGAACAATTACCTTTTTCAACTAAAACATGTTACTCTTTCTATTTTTCCTTATAAAACCCCTCATTTTCCAAAAATATTCCGGGCAAATCCTTATTTATTTTGAAACCTATTTAAATACTTTTAATTACAGACACTTACCTTTTCAGTTAAAACATGTTACTTTTTCTATTTTTACTTACTTAGACCCCTCATTTTCCAAAAATATCATGGGTAAACAGTTATTAATTTATTTTAAAATCTATTTTAATAATTTTAATTATTTAAAAAAGTTTAACATGCCTACTTATATTTTTTTAGCAAATGCATATTAATAGAATATTAAAACATAAATAATAAAAATAATAATTATTAATAACAATCCGTGCATCGCACGGGTTTTAAGCTAGTAATAATTTATACGTAAATGGTGATTTTGTTTTATAAGAACTAATAGATACCTAATTTCATTGTTAGCAGGACTATATTCATATTAAAAAAAACCATATTTTGAAATTTTAGACTCGAGGCCAAACTTTTTTAACATATATACATTGTAAATTATTAAATTTGAAACTTTAAAAGTTTCTTAATCAATTAGTATAGTACTTTTATGAAAAATCGTACTTTACAAAAAATATTATCAAATAACCTATGTCTGCAAGAAAAAAAATTAAAAAATTCTTTATTTTAAAAAAAAACTTATAAATTTTAATATGTTGTTGGTAGATTCAAACCTATCTGATAATTTTACTGTTATATCTAACGTTTTTCAACAATTTAATTTGAAACATCCAACGATTATGGATTGAGTGATCAAATAAAGCGACCAAACTTATAAGGAATCTTTCATTATTTAGTCTTTAATATAATAACATAGATATTTATAGGATATACTATAAAAAATGAATTTTATACAGAATTTTGATCGTCACGGTGTACTACTCTAAAAGAAGAACTATTACAAAAAAAATTATATTTTAATTGATAATTTATTTTCTCAAAAGTTCAAAGTTCCCGCATCTTTAACATATTACAAAAAAGAGTATATTATATTTTAGCAATAAATATTTAAAAAAATTAAAAATTAAAAAAATTATAAATATTAAGAAAAATTAATGATGTTATCATGGTAGTTTGTTTCTAAATACCGTCAAAACATTCTCAACCGTTAGATCCAATACTTTTAAAAATAGATGATCAAGATTATATCATATAAAAAGAAGTTATTGTCTAAAAATGATATAAGTTAAAAGATATTATATTAGGATTTGATTTTCTAAAAAGTCAAAACATAAAAATAGTTGTAATTAAATAAGGAAACTCATTTAATACCAAAATAATCAAAATCGTTTAATGTTAAATAGATAGGTGAAAACCGTTAAATTTAACATTAAAAACTGTATTTGGTTAATAAAGGGTATTCTAATAATCTAAACTAAATATAAGTAGATTTCCTAAATCAAATAGAATTCTCAACCTTAAATTTCGTCACTTTATTCTCTTTTTAGTTTTAGAATAGTTTAGCGTGTAAAATATAATAAATATCAAATTTTTAACTATAATTTATTTGGCTAAATCTTTTTTAACAATAATTTAATCATGTAAACTAATAACTTTTAAATATTAAAATATTCATAAATAAATATAATTATAAATATTTAAAAAACAATAGTGTGTTGCATGGATAATAAAAATATAATTATAAACAGAATAATTATAAATAAAATTTAAGTAACCGTGCATCGGGCTATAAGCTAGTATAATATAGTTAGATTTAATAGGAACAGTAATAATAGTCCAAAAATTATCCCAACAATTGTTACCTACATGTAGAAGGGTGCCTGTAACTTGACAATACTTCATCAAAACTAAAATGAAACTACCAGGAGTATTCGCATTTAAGCAATAGCAATAGAATGCAAGCACATGTAATCTATACTATATTATACAAAACATTAAAAGTTTTGGTCGGTCCGGGCTTATCTATAATTTGGTTCGAGCCTATATATAATCAATTTATTTATAATCAATTACTTTTTTTCTAAAATACATTACTTATTTTATCTATTTTTCTAACTAAAACAACTCATTTTCTAAAAATAAAATAGGTAATATATATAAAATGATAATATTATTACATATTTATAACTGATTACATTTTTCAGCTAAAACACATTATATGTTTTACATTTTCTAACTAAAATAACTCATGTTCTAAACATAACATATGTAAAATAAATATGTAATGGTAATATTGTTATATATAATTATTAATAAATAACTACTTACCCTTTTCAGCTAAACACATAATCTTTTTTATTTTTTCTAACTTAAACAACTAATTTTTCTAAAAATAACACGAGCAAAATATACATAGAAAGGTAATATAATTTTCTAATGTAAACAACTAATTTTCTAAAAGTAACACGTGCAACATATATATTTAATAAGTAACTAACTGTCTTTTTAAGGACAGTGTCTATTTTATATTTTTTAATTGAAAAACACAACTCATATTCGAATTAAAAATAACACGGGAAAAATGTAGAAATAATGACAATATTATTATATTAAACTTATAAAATCAGTGTTTAATATAATTTTTTATAATATTCAATTTAAATAAGATAATTAAGAAAAATAAAAGTAATAGCATATGTTAAAAGAAACTAGGCACATTACAGGGCACATAGTTTGTTATTTGCATTTTAATCACTCTTAGATTTTTAAGAGCAAATAAATACGAACCGTTAGATCTATTATTTAAAAATATTTTTATATTTTAATATCTAAAATACTACTAAAGATTATGTCAAAAATTTATTAAATTAAAATACTTATATTGTTAGATATATAAATCCAATTTATTATATACACAAATATATATTAAAATTTTATCAAAAAAGATATAATTACAAAAATCAAAATAATAATAATAAAATATTAAAAAAAACCGCAACAAATATAAGCTAGTTCTAATATACACTTAGAGTTAGACTTGAACAAAAATGGTAAAATGGGCACTAGAGGATGTATTACTTATTACGAGTAAAGTTGTTTTAAAAACAAACAAAATTAAATGCTAAAACTTTACCTGATAAAATGAAGCGGCAAGAAGAAATTACCCAGACGATCGAGGCACTACAAGAAAAACGGCTAAATTCGACAAGAAAAATTCTGTCGAATTTAATTAAATTCGACGGAATTTTGTCGAATTTAACTAAATTCGACAGAAAATGTGTTTGTCGAAAATGCTCGCGTCGAATTTAGTAAATCGGTCGAATTTAGTATGCTAAATTCGACTAACTTTGGTCAAAATTGATATTGTTAAATTCGACCAAATCTGGTCGAAATTAGCACTTCAGGCGCCAAATTTCAAAATTTTGAAAATTTTAAATTTTGGTGAAAAATTCAAATTTTTTAAATTTTGCCGCCTGAAGTGCTAAATTCGACCAAATCTGGTCGAATTTAACATGCTAAAAACGACTGAATCTGGTCGAATTTAAAATGCTAAATTCGACCAAATCTGATCGAATTTAAAGTGCCGGAATTTAAAAAAAAACAGCAGCTTCTGCTGCTTCTTCTGCCGGAGTTACTGTTCCGGTGAACCAAAAACATCTCCAAAAATTATCAAATTAACATATCAGTAGGTAAATCCAACGATCTAAATATTCACCTAAACATAATTTAAAAACGAAAACTAAAACCCATATTCCGGTAAACCGAACATTTTCCGATGAGTCAAAACAAATCTGAAAAATTCTCAATTTAATATATGTATCCAAGCATCCGACGATATATACAATAGTCAAAATTGAAAATCAAAAAAAAATTATAATTATTAATTCCGGCCACCTCAAGAATTTTCCGGCGAAATTATAATTGTATGTATTTTTTGATGTCCTGCAGCAGAAGCTTCAAGACTCTAGTCGTCTCATCATCTAGTTCAACTCTAGAGCGTGACTTGCATTTCTTAAAATGTACAAGAGTACCATCTCTTTGATAAACGACAATTGTGTGTTGCTCTTGATATTTTGCACTATTGTAGCTGTGTGCCCATGCATTAGGATATGCAACTTGGCTTCTTTCCGCATTGATATCCAAATGCCTCAAACGTTCAACTAGTGCATCTACAGAAAACATTGCACCTGGATAGAACAGGCAACAAATGACAAAATGGTTAAGAATTTGCTGAATGAAAGTACTCTTTAGAGGCACACATCAAGTTCAATTTCCAAATTCATGTCAACATAAATTAACATATCTAATTTAAAAACGAAAACTAAAACCCATATTCCGGTAAACCGAACATTTTCCGATGAGTCAAAACAAATCTGAAAAATTCTCAATTTAATATATGTATCCAAGCATCCGACGATATATACAATAGTCAAAATTGAAAATCAAAAAAAAATTATAATTGTTAATTCCGGCCACCTCAAGAATTTTCCGGCGAAATAAAAAGTGCCCGATGATGAATTTTCCGGCCACCCAGAAAAATATTTGATAAAAATCAAAAAATATTTATATCAATGTATAGAGCTCGATTTGTAGAACACATACATATATAAATCACTAATTTTGGATGAGTAGATTGAGAGATGTGAATTTTTGAAGATTAAATATTATGTATATGTATATGTATATGTGAGAGAGAGAGAGAGAGAGAGAGAGAGAGAGAGAGAGAGAGAGAGAGAGAGAGAGAGAGAGAGAGAGAGAGAGAGAGAGAGAGAGAGAGAGAGAGAGAGAGAGAGAGAGAGAGAGAGAGAGAGAGATTAAATAGTTTAATTAATGGGATAAAATATGAATCGTTGGATGTGTGTTTTTTTTTGTTTTAATCAAGGGTTAGAAATTGATTAAAGAAGCACAATCCATGTGCTATGTTGTCCACCAATAACACATCGACACATGTTATCAAACAGAATTTTTAATTTTCTATTCCTAATATAGAGTAAAATAAATATATTATATTGACTAATACTCGTAACTAGTGCTTTGTCACAAATTATTATTTCTATTTTTGAAAAAATATTTCTCGACGATCCAACCGTACGGATGTCAATATAAATCTAATTTAATATTATTCCCAAATTTTCAAAAGATAAAAAATTAATTTGGCCACAGATATTAGTAGATCATTATTATATTGACTAATACTCGTAACTACTGTTTTGTCACGGATTGTTGTTTCTATTTTTTGAAAATTATTTCTCGACGATCCAACCGTACGGATGTCAAGATATATCTAATTTAATGATATTCCCAAATTTTTAAAAATTAAAAAATTAATTTGGTCAGATATCTTAGTAGATTACTACTATATTGACTAGTACTCGTAACTACTGTTTTGTCACGGATTGTTGTTTCTATTTTTTTAAAATTATTTCTCGACGATCCAACCGTACGGATGTCAACATATATATAATTTAATGATATTCCCAAATTTTCAAAAGATAAAAAATTAATTTGGTTGGAGATTTTAGTAGGAAACTACTAAATCAATTAGTACGGTTGGAGATTTCTGGAAAGATGCGGCATAACCGGACATTTATATTTTTTTTTATTTTTTCCCAACACTAGAATGACTACCTATTAACATCCGTACGGTTGGATCGTCGAAAAAATCAATTGAAAATTTTTTCAGTGAATTCGAGACATGTCCGGTTCCTCGAAGCAGTACTATTCCAACGTTTCTGGAAAGATGCGGCATAACCGGACATTCATATTTTTTGATTAATTTTTCCCAACCCTAGAATGAGTACCGATTAACATCCGTACGGTTGGATCGTCGAATAAATCAATTAAAAAATTATTCGGGTTTAGGGTTCGGGTTTCGGGTTTAGGGTTTAGGGTTTAGGGTTTAGGGCACTCATGGGTCCCACGTTTTTCAATATTATTTTGAATTAAAAATTAATTACTAATTAATTATTCATTAATTTTTTTATTAATTTTTAATTGAAAATTAGAAAAATTAGTAGGGCCCACTTAACTCCGCGGGGCCCACTCGTGGGGCCCATGTTTTTTAATATTATGTTTAATAAAAAATTAATTATTAATTAATTATCAATTAATTATTAATTAATTTTTAATTGAAAATTAGAAAAATTTTGTGGGGCCCACGTTTTTTAATATTATTAATTTAATTATTGATTTTTTTTCATGTTATTTATTCACATTTAATTATTTAATAACGTTTTTTTTAAAATTGCAAAAATAAACCTTCGACGGAATACTGTCACTTTTATAAATGCGACTAAAAACTGTCGAATATAGTTTTGAACGGTCTGAAAAATTTCGGCGGCAATATTCCCACAAAAACTAAAAGTTAAATTCGACAGAATTCGGTCGAAGTTTGAAATCTGAAATTAATATTTTTGGTGGGATTGTTCCCGCTTTTTTTGGTGGGTTCTAATTTCGACAGTACAAACAATTCTGTCGAATTTAGTATTAAAAATGCGACATAATAAAAATTTCTGTCGAATTTAGTACTAAATTCGACAGAAACTAATTGCGACAGAATTTTGTCGAATTTAGCCGCAGTCTTAATTTTCAGCTGATATATGTCGAATTTGATGTCTGTCGCATTTATTCTGTCGAATTTAGCCTTACTTTCTTGTAGTGAGGGTTTCTCGGTAGAGTCGGCAATTCCGTACACGACACGAAAACGATACGATAATAACGGGTTTAGTTTTATCTTTTCGGTACATGAACACGAAAATACAGGAACACAAAATTACACGAGCGAATTTCGTGTCGGTTTTGGATTTATCTTGGGTATACGACACGAAACGAAAGTACACGAAATAATTAAATAATTAAATAAATATATTAAAATTATATAGATACAAATTAACATAAATATTGTATATATATTTTTACAAAAATAAAATAGAAAATAGTTTCAATTTTAAGTTTAGCAAGATTTGACTACACTTGGAACATTACAGTTTATTGACTTAATACTCAAATAGTAAAATTTTAACTGAAACTTTTAAAATTTAATTTTTTTTATTTGATTTATTATATTTTTTTAATTTTATTTAAAATTATATGAAACACGATACAAAAAGTACACGACACGCAGGTAGGGGTGAAAACGAGCCGAATACCTTCGAACTATGATGTGGTAACGTTCAGTTCATATTATCAATTACAGTGGTCAAGATCGGCTCGGATTCGAACATTATAAAATAATTGGAGCTCGTACTCGGTTCATGCTCGAGTTCGTAAGCTCGTTTTTAGCTCGATTATGTTTGTCAAATATACGATCTACTCGAATTGTTTCGAATCGAACTCGAATATAATACAATTCAAAAAATTATAGAATTTGACATTTATTTAATTGATCTTTAAATAATTAAAAAATAATTGGACAACCATTATTTACATTATTTTTAACTTGTTTATAAACTACATATTCAAGTATAACTGCAAGATCACAAACTACATTTATAACTAGGAAAAATTACAAGCCCAGAAAGATGAGATGAAGACTTGTTATCATAAAGCATATTGGGTGTGTGCAGAATCAATACTTGTATCTATATTTATATTTGAAAAGACGATCACCGACAAATTAAGTGTATTTTGTTTACAAATCCTGCCATGATAAAGGGGATTTAGGAGTAACTAGTGTGATAATTGATTTTCTCTATCAAACATTAACATGTATATGTCCATTAACCCGTCATTAATTCTTCAATATAATAACAGAAAGTCTAAAATGAATGAAGATGAAATCCCATCCGCATACACCGAACTACTCGTAAATAATATAACCGAATGTGTATTTCGAATACTCGTATTACAACCGAGTTGATCGAAACCTTATTTCACCGAGTAATTCTATGGTGAAAATCGGATCGTAAAAATATTCGAACAAATATAATTACTCAAATTCGGATTGAATTTCCACGAATACGAGTCTCGGTTATATTTATTCGAACCGATCACGAATCGAGCCTGAGTTGCTCGTGGTCATTTTCAGCCCTAGGTACACGAACACGAAATGACACGAATCCTTAACGGGTCGGATTTGGATTAACATTGTACACGAAACACGAAAATACACTACACGAAAATATACGAAACTAACGAACTGCTTGTCGGGCTTCTCAATTAGTGAGAGAACAGAATGATTAATGTGATTATGTGAGGTTTGTGGAATAATGACATAACGTAGTTGACAGAAGTTGACGCGTTATCTTTGTCCTTATATAAATCTTTGCTAGTTTAACACGTGCATGGCACAGATTATTATTAATAATTATTATTTTTATTATTTTTATTTTAATATTTTATTAATTTGTATTTGTTAAAAAAAAATAAGTAGGCGTGTTAAAATTTTTTAAATAATTAAAAGTATTAAAATAGATTTTAAAATAAATTAATAACTGCTTACCCGTGATATTTTTGGAAAATGAGGGGTCTTAGTAAGGAAAAATAGAAAAAGTAACATGTTTTAGCTGAAAAGGTAAGTGCCCGTAATTAAAAGTATTTAAATAGGTTTCAAAATAAATAAGAAAGGATTTGCCCGAGATATTTTTGGAAAATGAGGAGTTTTAGTAAGAAAAAATAGAAAGAGTAACATGTTTTAGTTGAAAAAGGTAATTGCTCGTGATTTTTTCAGAAAAAGAGAGAATTTTGTTAGAAAAGAAAATGTAATGTATTTTAGCTGAAAAGGTAGTTGGTTATAAAAATGTTATTATTTAATAATAATTTATTTAGAAAATGAAAAAATAGAAAAAGTAACACATTTTAACTGAAAAAGTGATCATAATTAAAAGTATTAAAATAGATTTTAAAATAAATAAGTAAGGGTTTGCCCGTGATATTTTTGGAAAATGAGGGGTTTTAGTAAGGAAAAATAGAAAGAGTAACATGTTTTTGTTAAAAAAGATAATCGCCCGTGTTTTTTTAGAAAAAGAGAGGATTTTGTTAGGAAAAAAATAAAAAAATGTAATGTATTTTAGCTGAAAAGGTAATTGGTTATAAATAATGTTATTATTTAGTGATGGTTTTTTTTAAAAAAATAAGCAAGGGTAATGAAACAGCCCGACTTTTCGGACTATTAAATCTAAATACAAAACTTAAATAAAATACATTTCTTTATTCAATAAATACAAAATTTGCACAAAAGTCAAATGCAGCGGTCAAACTTAATAATTCGAAAACACAAAATCGGAGACGCAGCTCCACAATTCAACAATAAAGTCTAACATAAGCAATTAACTTCCATAAATCTTTAAACAAAATCACATAGCAGCACAAAATTGCAAAATTCCACAGTCTTATTCTTACTTAGCTTCCACAACGAACCAACCTGAAATGTTAGGAAAGGGGTGAGCTACACAGCTCAGCAAGTAACAATTTGACTTACAGATATTCTCAAAAATCATTGGGCGTTTTAATAAAACAGATTTCTCAAAATAATAATAATTTTTAAAAACCTTTACAAAAACAAATCCAGCCCAAAGTTTATATTTTCAAAACTAGAACATAAACAGATTTAAAACAGAAACGAAATTCTTATAAATAACCACAGTCTTGCTCTACGGCCACACTTTCCCAGTAGTCGGGATCTTATTCTTATTCTTATTCTTTCGCCACACTTTTCCAGTGACCGGCATCTAAAGTTCAATAATTACGCCCCCTTAATAGGTATCTAAAGTTGCACACTTGTGCGCCTACTAAGGGTATTTAAGGCTAGTTCCAGAACTATAGCGTAAATTACGAACGGGTTCGAAACGTAGAGACTGAGGGATTCGAAGATTCTCGTATCTTATTTTTATACATTTCGAAACAATATTTCTTGTATCTTATACAAAATCTGAAAATTGTGGAATCAAAGTATCTTTTCCGAAAATAAAAGTAAGTCAAAGAGTACTTACCTCAAAAGCGATCAAATACCGAAATCAATGCGAGCAAATCCTATAATTTTATTAAACCAATCAAAGTCAAATAATGTTCACATCACCTTAATAGAACCCATGCGACGCTTACATATAACTTACTCAATGAAATTTCAAAAATCAGACACCAAAACATCTTGCAAAATAGACCATTATTAACAAAATCAGTTATGACCAGTTCTAGAAATTGACAAATTACTCTATGAAAATGACTTTATCTGAAAACGTACAAAACACGAAAAATGTAGGCGATTCCGAGATCTTTCCAGAATGATAAGTCTCGTTAAAAACGGACAAGTAACGAACTCAGAACATAGATATTTGCGGACTGCTGAACAGAATCAGCCGCTGATCAGGTTAGTATTTCGACGTTTAAGACATCGCAATCACAGAAATAGTCAGAGGAATGAAACACAAAGTGCAGAGGTCAAAAAGAGCTTTCCAGAATGGTATCGCTCGTAATTTTTGGATAAAGACTCAATTTACTATGGATTTTCAAAGTTAGACTTTTCAGTTTCGAAAACATACTGGCTGGTCAATAAATTCCAGAAAAACTCATATCTACAGACCTAATTTTGAAAAACACAAAGAATCAAAGTCGTAGATAATTACAATACCTTTTCAGAGAGTCTAATATCATAAAATTCCGACAAATAACGAGTCAGATACGAGTTTTATAAGAATTCAGACTTTATATATAGTATACATACAAAATCGGAGTAGCCATACGAACACAATGAACAAAACAAAGAACTCATGGATATATATCATATTATACACATATACAAATACTCAAACGAACATATAAAGATCCTTGACATGATCAAAATAAATCAAATATCATACACGTGAAATAACACGAATAACAAGAGAATTAAAGAATCGTTACCTTTTCTTCTAAACTTGTTCTGAGACCTCCTCTCGTGCTCTTCTTCTTCTTCTTCTTCTTCTTCTTCTTCTTCTTCTTCTTCTTCTTCTTCTTCTTCTTCTTCTTCTTCTCCTTCTCCTCCCCCTCTCTCTCTTTCAGCGTCTCTCTCTATCTCTCATGTTTGCTAGGGTTTTCATCTTTTTTTTTAACACGCTCATATCTAGATATGTATAGGTCAATTTTAATTAAATTGGACCAACTGAAACTTTAAACTAAAGCCCAGAAAAATTAAATTAGCAAGACTCATTAATTCTATATTTTTATTCTAAAATCAAATTATATAATTATCTTAAATTTTAATCCACTTCTAATTCTGATTTCTAGCAAATTTTAATCTATTAAAATTACAAAAAAAAAAATCCGGGATGTTACAGGTAATAAGTAAAATCACAAAGTACCGACCGTCCGACTATCAAATTTTTAATGTTTCGTCTTTAATAATATAGCTTAAAACTCGTGCGATGCACTAATTATTTTTAATAATTGTTAATTTTATTATTTATATTTTATATTTTATTAATTTCATTTATTAAAAAAAAATAAGTAGGCGTGTTAAACATTTTTAAATAAGTAAAAGTATTAAAATAGATTTAAAAATAAATAAGTAACGGTTTGCTAGTTATATTTTGAAAAAAGAGGGGTTTTAGTAAGAAAAATAGAAAGTAACATGTTTTCGTTGAATTTTAAAATATAAAAGTAACGATTTGCCCGTGATATTGTTTTTGAAAAAAGTGGGGGTTTAGTAAGAAAAATAGAAAATGTCACATGTTTTATTTGAAAAAGGTAATTGTTAATTAAAATTATTAAAATAGATTTTAAAGTAAATAAATAAGGGGCTGCCTGTGATATATTCGGAAAAGGAGGGATTTTAGTAAGGAAAATATAAAATATAACATGTTTTAGCTGAAAAAGGTAACTGCCCGTGATTTTTCTAGAAAAAGAGGGGAAATATAATTTCCAATTAAAAGTATTAAAATAGGTTTTAAAATAAATAAGTAAGGGTTTGCTCGTGATATATTTGGGAAATGAGGGATTTTAGTAATGGAAATAGAAAAAGTAACATGTTTCAGCTGAAAAGAAAATTGCCTGTGATTTTTTTAGAAAACAATTGTAGTGTATTTTAACTGAAAGAGTAACTGATTATAATAATTTTTATAACAATTAAATAAGGCAAGCACCGTACCAAAAAAACAGGTACCAAAACTTTCAATGTTTCGTCTTTAATAATATAGTATAGATAGATATATAGATTTATAATATTAGTATTTTATGCTACTAAATGAAATAGCCCGTGATATTTTTGAGGTTTTAGTTAGGAGAAATATTAGTTAGAAAATATAAAAAAAATACGTTTTGAAAAAAAAGCTAATCGGTTAGTCATTAATAATTATAATATTATTATTTTATTTTATTAAATAGAAACTGTCTACCTGAGACTGTCCCTTGGCCCGTAGGTCCTGACACAAGGTTAGAATTAATTTAGCCACTTTAATGTCCGAACAATTTATTTTTTAACATTTTATTGCATTCCGTCATCTCAGTTGGACGGCGTTACATTTTGAATCCGTTTAGTTTACAACGGTTATGTAGACATACAACTGCCTATATATAACTCCATATCATCTTTAGTCAAGTAATTTCTTCCCAAAATCATACAGATTCTCTTAATTTATCATGGCATATAAGTGTTTTTGTGGAAAATGGGCTATAGAGAGGACTGCAAGGACAGAAGCAAATGTTGGGCGTAGATTTTGGGGTTGTGTTGAAGGAATTAATGGGTGTAGATTTTTCAGGTGGTGGGTTGAAGCGTGTAATCGTTGCCGGTGTTTAAATACTGAACTAGAGAAGATGAAGAAGGAAGCTAAAAGATGGAAATGTAGCATTTTTGTTTTGTTTACGATTTTCTTACTGTATTTTGTTCATTCTTTACTAGCTGTTGAGGATGTTACAGTTGAGTTGTAATTGATTTATGAGTTTTAAAAGTCCGTTGTTGAACTATGTAACTGGCTTTGTGAAATAATCTATGTTAAAGAAAGACATTTTATGTTCCTTTGGAATGAACATTTTGTAGTAATAAGACTTAAAGGAACAATCTAAGAATACAAAAATGACATCTATATTGTCATTAAAACCAGTTCAAAATAACCACCCAAAATAAAACCAGTTGTTCTTACATGCCAACAACCAACAAATCTGTCACATTTAAGTCACAACCAACAACCACATTATCAATCCAAACTACACATCTTAAATATCAAAAGTACATTGTATAGACTGGTAGTTTGGGAGCAAAAAATAGAAGCCAAAACATGGCAACAACAAGATCTTCTTTAATGGTTGGAAGGCTTGTCAACTCTGGCTTTCTTCCCTGGCCTTCTTGGAGTTATCTTCTTAGGTTGAGTTTGGAAGTCTACATCTCCATTATCTCCATGCCTCATTCTTGATCCTTGGCCCTCATGTCCATGCATCTGGCCCTGCTGTCCTGTGGATGCCATTCCTTTCTCTAGGTAACCAATAAATTGTATATGAGAACATTGTCACATATTTCAGTCATTGTAAAAGCATTTTCATACATTTACCTTAACTAGACATGTCATGGAATTGTGGCCTTCCTGTTTAAAAGTTTTACAAACCACAGTGGACTTCTTAATCACTGGTGTTTGTGCCCTCTGCTGCAGCTTTTTTTAGCAAGTCATTTTTCTACAACCAAGTGCAGATAATTATGAATAGACTATATGTAAGAAAACAAAAATGTCATGTTTAGGGAAGACTCCGACGAGTTCGTTTCCGGCAACTTAAAAACAAAATAACACAAAATTACTTCTTTAAAAATTATATACCCAACAAGTTAAGTTTTTTCTTTGATTTTCTTTACATTTGAATATTTTTTGGGTAAAGTGATTTTATAGTGTTCCAAAAAGAGTAAAAATTATGGTATTCTTAGTTCAACATTATTGGTTTATATAATTTTAAGTTTGGTAAAAAGATAATTATTCTATCCATTATTGTTTTATGTAATCACCTTCTTAATATGCAAAAAAACTAGTAATGTGTTGAAGAAAAATGACACATTTCTTGAGCAGATTTCTGCTACTTTTTAAAAAAAATCGGTGTTCGTTAAATTTGACCGAATTTGGTCGAATTTAATATATAAGTTTGACTATATTCGGTCGTACTTAGCATACTAAATTTAATCATATTTGTTCGAATTTAAATCACTTCGGGTGCCAAAATACGAAATTTTGAAATTTTTACTAGAATTTGAAAATTTGAAAATTTCAAAATATTTGGTTGAATTTAGTGGGTCAAAAATAGACGGTCGAAATAAGCTAATTTCGACCGTTCTGAGCAATTTCGACCAAGCTAAAAATGACATTTTTATTTTTGGTCGAAATTAGCTAAATTCGACCGTCTACGGTGGAAATTAGCTAATTTCGACCGTTTTTGTAAGGTTGAAATTAGCCGAATTTTTCGTAGTGTTTAGAATGGCGACAGAAAGGAAGTATATGTGTCAGTTTTAGCTTTAGAATGCCTTTGTATACATAACACAATTACATATATGTGTGTTGGCACCTCGACTAGAATTGTAATGACAAAAATATGTCCATTCATGGAATCAAAGATGTTCATTGCAAGAATTATAAATTGTCCATGGTAATATTTCATTTAATATATATTGAACTAATGCAATATATATGGGTAAATTTACTCATTTTCAAATATGGCCAAGTTTTGAAAAAGACGGTACTAAAATGGGAAGGGGGACATATCTACGAAGGGCCCAACTATAATTCTTAACCACCAAGTTCTTGACTTGCATAGAAATCATAAAATGTATTGGTCCTCGTGTATTGCAGAAGGGGGGGGGGGATGAATGCAATACTGATAAAATTCAATCTCAGTTTCAACAACCAAAACTAAGATTTAATGTTATCAATAATATGTATGCATTCAAAAATAGTATAATCGAGAAGACATGATTCACAAAATAAATGTTTTATTTATTTTGCAAAGTGTTGCTACAACCTCAAGAGAGAATTCTTGAGCTTCGGTTTTTCTTCAAGACACTTGCTTGTCTTCGTTACATGCCTAGAATGAATTGATAGTCTAAGTATAAAACTAATCCTATCACTATCAACACGGGTCTGTGAAGCTGCTGTCATTATCAAGTGGCAGCTTCTTACAAAGTGTCTACCCATGTGACTTTCCTAAATTGCTAACAATGTCAGATATACATTACAAAGAAAGCAACCTAGATTCATTCTATTTCTAGCTAAAACAATTCAGCAAATAGAGACTTGACCTTGCTCTTGAATTGATTCGCTTTTGTTTGTAGTGCTTGAAGCTTCTGTCGTAGTCTTGCAGACTTGGTGCAGCTTAGGGATACTGCAACACGCCTGTTTCTTGAACATTGAAACTGTCACGGGGTTTGACTGAGAAAGATACCTAGAACAAGGATCTGTCTCGAGACAGTTACTTTTGCCGCAGAGCTTGCTGTCACAGGAATGTGCTTTTGGTGACAGTAAGAGTTCCCCGCATAGTGTGCTGTCGAGGTTTCCAAACTTGCTGTCGAGGGCTAAAGTTGCTGTCGCGTAGTCTTCCGCCAATGTTGCTGTCAGAGTGAATATGCTGTCTTGACTTGCAACATTCTGTCTTCTTGTAATCTTACTGTCAATTCTTATGACAGTAACCTTTATTCATGCTGTCATCTAATATGCGTTCTTTGAGGCTTGAACACAGAAAGTGAACTTCTTCCAAATTACACAATTAAAATAACATTGCATACTGATTACAAGAACATACTTTGGCTGTGACAGTATGTTCTACTTAATTAAAAAATTAAGTATATACAAAGTTAAGTTGTTCCTATGCTATCACCCACAATTCCCAACAATCTCCCCCAATTTGTTTTTATGGACAATAACAACAAATTTACAATATATGCTGACAACTTAACTAACAAGATCAGAATGGATTTAGAATGTTTACTTAGCTTGAGATTTCCTCTTCTGTCTTGTTACTTCCTCTCTTCTGAGAGCTTCTACCAAGCTGCTTCTTAGACCTTCTACAAGAGAGATTTCAGCAGGTGTGACTGCAGCATCTTCTATTTCTTCAATGATCTTCTTGATAGTAGGAGAAATAAGAGAACTAGCATCCCTGAGATTCAACCATTGCTCTTGATCAAATGGATAGCTTCTGAAATGGAGTTCTTCATGAATGAGCTTGAATCTACTTCCTCGATAAGCATTGAGAGACATCCTCCTTTGCTTGTCCAGCTTCGAATCTTCTCCTTTTCTCCTTTTCTCCTTGCCAATAATTCCTCTATCTTGTCAGAACAGATCTGCTCCAAGGGATGAATTGATCCAGCAACCATATACTGTAAATCCTTCAGAATAGTTGTTTTTAGCTTGTGCAAGCTGTAAACATAGATTTCTTCTTTTAGATGCTTGATTCTTAAGGGATTTTCCAGCATACATGTTTGATAATTTGGAGCTTCACTTTCTGCCTTGTTGGCAGTCTTGCATCTTTCCAGGAGTTCAGCTTCCTTCTTATCAAGTTCTGACTGATATTGAGCGTATTGAGAAGAGTCAGGTCTTTTGCTTGGCTTGGGTTGCCCTTCCTCTGTGGGTTGGGTTTTCCTTTCTTCTGTGGGTGAATCATCAAACTCATAGTACCAGTGATATGGTATAGGAGAAGCTGGTAAATCAGTTGAAATATCAGCATCATCAAAATTTGCAAAGTTGTAGCCAAATTTCTGATAGAATTCAGCATCCCTATCAACTTGATATTTCAGAATATGTTCCATAACAGACTCTGGAACATTTTCATAGCTCTCCAGCAACTCTACCATTCTTTCCAGGTAGAAGAAGTCAATTCTTCTTTTATCTAAGGTTGATGTCCTACCACTGGTTGATGTGGAGACCAGATTGAAATCCTTATCAACCTTGGTAGATCTTGAATCTTCCCACCACAGAATGTACCCAGTGACCTCTTGATTTGCATCCATCTTGACCTCAACACTCTTGATTTCTCTAGATTGCATCTGTTGTATCTTAAGACTGTTGGGAGGTATTGATTGAATTGGCTTCTTAAGATTCCTGCCAAATCCAGCGGCCTTTTCCTTTCCTGAGTACTTGTGCTTTCCTTCAGGTTTCTGTCTAGAAAACCATGCTCTTGCTTTGGCTTTCAGTCTTATGGGCTTGACAGTAGCTTTGGCTTCATCCTTGACAGAACCTTTCTTGACAGTACCTTTGTCGACAGTATCTTCTATGACAGCATCTTCTATGACAGTATCTTTGTCGACAGTACCTTTGGTGACAGCATCTTTTTCTGCATTTATGCAATCAATAGCACATCTAAGAATGCTTGCCTCCAAAGCTTCCAGTATTCTTGGCTCCTCTTCATCTGTTGCACCAACATCTTTCTTTTCTTGACTAGGAGTTTCTTCATTGCCTTCATTCTGAGATTGAATACCAGTATTCCCAGAATTACTTCCACCAGCATTTCCAACATTTCCAGAAGCTTCACCACCTCCAACCTCATCATCATCATCATCATCACCATCATCTCGAGGAGGAATGTCATAGAGACAGCTTCCACCTTGATCATTTCTTTTAGCATTGGCTCTAGAGATTAGTTCCTTCACTCTAGCTCCCAGTGCCTTGTCTCTCAACACCAGCATTTTGTAGATCTCTTGAACAACATAAACTCTTCCTGGATTGACATTTGAACTGAGTATTCCATCTAACACTTTCAGAATTGACTTGGTTTCCATTCTGGATGGGCTAACCAAATTCATGAAGCTGTTCCTTCTTGTGCCATCCTTAGTTTTAGATCTATAGAAAACACTTGGTGGATTTGTGTAGACTTCAGGTAGCTTTTGTGTGATCAGGTTCTGGATTTGCATATCCAATATTTCATTGAATGGTGTTTGAGTTGCCCTGATCTTTCCCTTCAAAGCACACAACACCTTTGCTGGCAGACTCTGCAATAACTGCATTGTGATGAAATAAGATATGCCAGAAGTGAAATAGATACTTACAGCCCATCTTTTCTCATCATTAACCATTACACTGACACTGGTGATTTGATCCTTTAACAGTTTTGTGGTGTTGGTTGGACGGTTGTTTGGAGCATTCATTGCTTCTTCCACCAAACTGCTAAATTCACTGTCATGATTGTGTAATGTACTCTCCCTGTAATCCACCATTAGAGTATTGGCTTCTTCTTGATCATACTCAGTACCATTGGACCAAGTATTTCCTTTATGGATGGATTCAGGCAGTTTCCCTTTACCTTTCCCATACTTATTCTGTTCCTCCATTTCTCTCCATCTTCTTTGTAGAGCAGATTCTTGAGATGCTGGAGTTGGCTCTCTGATTTTCACAGGAGGTAGAATTGGATGTCTAGATGCAGGTCTTCTTTGCATTGCATCTTGAGTTGCCTTAGACATCAGTAATCTTTCTCCATCCAAGTCAACTTCAACAAGCTCTTCAGCTTTATCCTTTGGTTGTCCACTGCTTGGTTTGACCTGCTCCCCCTTAGATATTGCTTTCCCCTTAGCTCCCCCTTTGGTCTTCACAGCTACTGGCTCCCCCTGAGTTCCACCTGATTCCTGAATAGATATTGATTCTGATCTTGCTACCTTCTCCCCCTTAGTTGAGTTGGCAGCTACTAGGTCAGTGAGGAACTGGATAGAGAGCTGAGTAGCAGCAAAACCATCAACCATCAGTTGAGAGAGAGAGTCCATCTTGGAGTTCAAAGTAGCACACTGTCCTGCCAGAGCTGCAATCCTGTTACCAAAAGTAGCAGAGGGGCCACCAGACCTTAACCTTCTCGGAGGGGAAGGAAAAGAAAGGGGCTTGGAGGCTATGGGGGTTCTCACACTCTCAGGGTGTTTTTGAGTGATCTCATCACCCCTCACAGATTGACTCTCAAGGCCTAATGCCTGAATAGTGTGGGCTCCCTCAAAGTCTCTCTGGAGATGCTCAAGTCCCTCTCCTTTTGCCAGCACATTTGGCTGCCTCTCATTTTTATGCTCACCTCTCTTTTCTTTTATCTCTCTTTTCTTTTGCACACCCTCACTCAACCTAGATGCATGGGTATGAGCAGTACTAACATGCATGGAAGGAGAAGATTTAGAATGTACCTTTAAGAGTTTGGCAAGAGGTAGATCATCATCAGAGGCATCCTCAATGAGTACAGCTTCAAAATCAGGCTGAGAGGACTGGACAGTATCTTTGGCATGAATGTTACTGTCAGTTGGAGTCTGGACAACAGGTTCTGGCATGACAGCAACTTTGGGAGGTGGAGTGACAGTAGGTTCTGTAGTGACAGTATCTTTCTCTCCACCCATGACAGCAGCTGTGTCCAGGACAGCAAAATTGCTCGCGTCTTTGACAGCAACAGAGGCTGTGACAACATCTTCCTGAAGGTAAGATGCTCCTTGGAGTTCAGACAAAGTGTTGGCTGTTTCATTTTCTGACAAACTACCACTTTGCCCTGGCTCAGTGTTTGGAGGAGTGGTGTCCATTTCACTTTGAGAAATGGGTTCTTGTGGACCACTAGATGGGGGCTCATCCATGATTGAAGATGGATGATCAAAACCTGAAGGGTTGGGACTGTCCCCTTCTCTAGGTTGTGGAGAAGAAACAAAAGAATGTGTAGGGAAGGAAGAAGGTGAAAGTGTAGCAGAGAGTGGGGGCTGATTCACAGGAGAAACATGTGAATCATCAAAAGGAATAGAGAAATCCTCACTGTGCCCTAACTCACTGTGTGTTTCTTCAAGTGGAGGTTCCTCAGGTTGTGAACCATGAGTTTGTGCAGACTCTGTTCAAGGTGCCTTGGGAGACATGCCAATTTCAATAGATGCACCTTGTTGAGAAGGCACATCTAGGGAGGTGTTTGAGTCCCTTTCAGTAACCACAGTTTGTTGAGAAACTGCAGCTTGGTTAACAGTGGTTTTAGTCCTCCTAGCTCTCTTCTTCTTAGCATATGAATGACAGTATCCTTTACAAGTCTTGACAGAAAGTCTTTCCCTGCTGTCAAGAAGGTTGCTGTCAAGAAACACACGACAACATTCTTCTTAACGACAGTAACTTTGATTGAGAATTGGTTCTGTCATGAACTTATTAGAATGCTTTATTCATACACTTAACTTAATATTGACAAATTATGGATTTAGCAATTTAATCTTTTGAACACAGATATTAAGCAATTAACACAGACAAATCATAAACACAAGAACAAGAACTTTTATTATTATTATTGATAAAATCATTAAAAATAGAACATGGAGTACATTATTCTATGATGAACTAGTCCTAAAAGCTCTTCCTTAATCTCTTCTTCAGAGCGACCTTCTTTTTCAAGAAGTGTCTGAAGCTCCTTCTCTTCTTCCTGAGCCTTGGCCTCCTCTTCCTGTTTCTTTTCCTCTTCGATCTCATCCATGCCGTCCAACAGCATCTCGAAGAGTTCATCAATCTCTTCACTGTCGGGTTCACTATCGCACTGTTTTAGCCCTACTTCAATTCCTACTTTGTTTTCCATTATTTACTTTAAAACTGAGAGCAGACAGGTGAAACCTAAGGTTAATTTATAGGCAAAACCGTCTAAGGATTAAAGTCTAATGGTCAACTGTTAGAGTACCCATACAACTACCACAAAAGTAATTAATGGTCGTGTCCTCCTTTAATCCTACAGATTAATGCAAAACGGTGTGAAAGTCCAATGGAACAGATTTTTATCTCTCAAACTTAACAAGTAACCACATTAATGTCATACACGGTCTAAAAGTATGAGACTGGCACAAAATACTGACATGAAAAGTCAAATCAACACATGCTGTCACATAACAGACATAGACCAAGTAGACAGTAACTTCTCTTGACAGCAGGTTTGAAGTTGCTGTCATGAGCTTCAAAAGAGAATTTGGAAATATAGAAAACTGAGTAAATCAACATACCAGATTCAGCATTCCCAATTCACTTACCAACCTGTTGAAGGTTGCTTCATCCAATGGCTTAGTGAAGATGTCAGCAAGTTGCTTGTCAGTTGGGACATAGATCAGCTTCACAGTTACTTGTTCAACATGCTCTCTGATAAAGTGATGTCTTATATCAATGTGCTTTGTCCTAGAGTGTTGAACTGGATTGTCTGAAATGGCTATGGCACTAGTGTTGTCACAGTAGATAGGAATGTCTCTTAACACTAGACCATAATCAAGAAGTTGATTCTTCATCCATAGAATTTGTGCACAGCAACTGCCTGCAGCAATATACTCAGCTTCTGCAGTTGAGGTAGAAACTGAATGCTGCTTCTTGCTAAACCATGAGACCAATCTTCCACCAAGAAATTGACAGCTACCAGTAGTACTCTTTCTGTCAATCTTGCATCCAGCATAGTCTGAGTCTGAGTAACCAATCAGATCAAATCCAGTATTCTTAGGATACCAAAGACCTAGATTAGGAGTGCCTTTTAAGTATCTAAAGATTCTCTTGATGGCTACTAAGTGTGACTCTTTTGGATCACTTTGAAACCTTACACAGAGACATGTAGCAAACATGATGTCAGGTCTGCTAGCAGTTAGATATAGGAGAGATCCTACCATGCCTCTATAGGTGCTTGAGTCAACTTTCTTTCCTTTAGAATCAAGATCCAGACTAGTTGACGTGGACATTGGTGTCTTTGCAGGTGATGAATCTTCCAAGTTGAACTTTCTAAGAAGTTCCTTGATGTATTTAGCTTGACATATAAAGATTCCATCAGGTTGTTGAAGAATTTGTAATCCCAGAAAGAATGACAATTCTCCCATCATACTCATCTCATATTTGTTACTCATGAAAGAGGAAAACTTCTCACACAGCTTCTCATTTGTAGAACCGAAAATGATGTCATCCACATAGATTTGTACCAGAATGATGTCCTTGCCATGGTGTTTGTAGAAAAGTGTCTTGTCCACAAATCCTCTAGTAAACTGATTTTCCAAAAGAAAAGTGGAAAGTGTGTCATACCAAGCCCTGGGTGCTTGCTTTAGTCCATACAAAGCTTTGAAGAGTTTGTATACAAAATCATACATTTCAGCATCCTCAAACCCTGGTGGCTGTTCAACATACACTTCTTCTTCCAATTCTCCATTTAGAAAGGCACTTTTGACATCCATCTGAAATACTTTGAAGTTGCAGTGTGCAGCATAGGCTAGAAAGATTCTTATAGCTTCAAGTCTTGCAACAGGTGCAAATGTCTCATCATAATCTATTCCTTCCTGTTGACAGTAACCTTTAGGCACTAGCCTTGCTTTGTTTCTTGTCACTGATCCATTTTCATCAAGCTTGTTTCTGAAAACCCATTTGGTCTCAATGACTGACTTTCCCTTAGGTCTTGGAACCAGCTTCCATACATTGTTCCTTTCAAACTGATTTAGCTCTTCTTGCATGGCTATCACCCAGTCAGAATCCAACAATGCTTCATCAGTTGTCTTGGGTTCCATTTGAGACAGGAAGCATGAAAACATGTTGTCAGCAGAGACTTTGTTCCTTGTCCTCACACCAGAAGTAGGGTCACCAATGATAAGGTCATTTGTGTGATCCTTGTTCCACTTGGTGATTCTGGGCAAGCTACTTGATTGTACAGGAACAATTGCTTCAGTTTGTTGAGTTGAGTGCTCACCACTCCCATTGTCTTCACCATGTTCTTCATTGTCTCCAGAGTCACCACTGTTGTTAATGTTTGAGGTTATGGTCTGTGACTGAGCTGGAGTTTGGTTGACAGGAGTGGTATTGACAGTATCTTTATCAACTTCAACAATTTGAGTGAAGCTAGGTTCTTCATCAACAATTTCCTCAGCTTCCAAGTATCCTTGATTCTCAAATCTAAATGTCTGCATCTTTCCTTCTTCATGCAGTCCTGGAAACTTGGTTTCATCAAATGTGACATTTACACTTTCTTCAATAATCCTGTGTTCCATAACATAAACTCTGTAGGCAGTCCTTTCTGTACTGTAACCCATGAATAATCCTTCAAATGCCTTAGTGTCAAATTTTCCTTTCTTCTCATGGTTATCCTTCATCATGAAGCATTTGCTCCCAAACACATGAAAATATTTGACAGTAGGTTTCTTTCCAGTTAGCAGACAGTAAGGTGTACTTGCATGAGTTTTGTTAATCATGGTTCTATTTTGAGTATAACAAGCCGTGTTGATAGCTTCAGCCCAGAAATATGTTGGCAGTTTGGCGTCATATTGCAACATAGTTCTAGCTGCTTCAATGAGAGTCCTGTTCTTTCTTTCTACAACTCCATTTCTGCTGTGGAGTCCTTGCAGCAGAGAATTGTTGTACAATTCCTTCATCTTTACAGAAATTTCCAAGAGTGGCATTTCTGAATTCAGTACCATTGTCACTCCTCAAGATTTGAACTTTTGAGTTTGGAGTTCTATCAAGAACTCTGACTTGATCAATAATCACTTGAGCAGCTTCATCTTTGGATTCAAGAAACTTCACCCAAGTGTACCTTGAGTAATCATCCACCATTACTAAGGCATATCTCTTTTTGGCCATAGATGGTACATTGACTGGTCCAAAAAGATCCATATGAATCAACTTGAGTGCTTCTATGTTGGTGTTAATCTGCTTGGACTTGTGCACAGCTCTCCTTAGTTTGCCCATCTGACAGTCTTCACACAGTCCTTCTTGACAGAATTCCTGTTGGGGCAAACCTCTCACTAACTCCTTCTTCATCAAAATATTCATTGTTTTGAAGTTGAGATGTGAAAGCTTCCTATGCCAAAGCATACTGTCACCAACAGTTGCTTTACTATAGAAACAGTAAACTTTATCCTTCTTTGTTGAGTTTAAGTCAGCAACAAACAAGCTTCCTTTTCTAACCCCTTTTAGAGAGAGGCTACTATCCTTCTTGTGATAGATGTTACACAGCATCATATCAAAATCAACCTTGAATCCCCTGTCACTGAATTGGCTGACACTGAGTAGATTGTGCTTCAATCCATCCACAAGAGCAATATCTTCAATGACAACATTTCCAATTTCCAGACAGCCATATCCCACTGTGTAACCCTTGCTGTTGTCTCCAAAGGTTATGATTGGGCCAGCTTTCTCTACATAGTGTGATAGCAGGGCTTTATCACCTGTCATGTGTCTTGAGCAACCACTGTCAATGATCCACATGACTTGATCTTTCTTCTTGCCCTGCAAAACAGAATGTGTTTAAGATGTGATAAGTGGATTTCATATCCACTTGGATCATCCTAAATTGGCTTAAATTGGATGTTTTGTTCTCAAGTTTGTGGTATTTGTGATATGTTTGGTGTTAGTATTTGCAGAGTTGAGTTGTCAGCAGAGATGTGGAGTTCCTGTGGATTGCAGTGACGTTTTTAGCATTAATGTGAAAGCCAAGTGGTTGCGGAGCGAGAGAGCACAAGGAAATCCTAAACTTGGAAGGATTGGAGAATAAAGAGCTCAATTTGGAGATTTATTAGAAGGAAATTCGGATTTGTTGGGCTACGTTCACACAATTCACTGTTTGGGCCATATCTCGAGATCTAGAAGTCAGAATTGGACGATTAAACAGTCCACACGAAGATAAAGGAATTCTGGACAGAATGTCAGGCGCCCCCGCGCCCTTCCAGGCGCGCCCGCGCCCTTCCAGGCGCGCCCGCGCCCTATTTGACAGATTTCCTGGCGCGCCCGCGCCCTCCACGCGCGCCCACCCCTGCAAAATCCTGGAAAAAGGCAATTTCAAGTCAGAAAAGGAAACCTGCCAAAGTCCAATCAGCAGA
Source organism: Heracleum sosnowskyi (assembly GCA_030848705.1). Classification (NCBI taxonomy): domain Eukaryota; kingdom Viridiplantae; phylum Streptophyta; class Magnoliopsida; order Apiales; family Apiaceae; genus Heracleum; species Heracleum sosnowskyi. The sequence goes on along the minus strand of JAUIZM010000019.1, from coordinate 1,335,715 downwards.
AGGCTTATATAAACTATTGGTGGACGAATTCTGAGATATACAACCTTATAATTACATACATATTCATCCACCGGTGAGGAGAACAAGAAGACGGCTGATTACGAAGATCTACTTTTCATCTTTTCTTTGTATTCTTCTAATTAGGCGATACTTTGGATTCTCGTTTGTTTCTTCATTAACCCTAGCACTTTTATTCAGTATTTTAGACTTATTATTATCATGTTTTCATCAGAACCCACGATGATGAACGGTTCGGTTATGAACTAATCGTCGTCGTGGGATTCTAACGGATTTATTTATGGATTTTAGTAGTTAATTGTTTTAAAGATGTGTGTGTGATGGCTAATTGATATCCTAGTTTGGTTGTGCTTATTCTTCTTGGATGCGTAGCTAACATCTAAGATTGTTTGTTAATCTCTATTGAATGCCAAAGTGGATATAGAGGGTTAGAACTAGCCATGCTAGCATAGGTTTATGTATGTTTGTCATGCATGATTCGTAGGTGATTTTAACCATCTTACCTGCCCTATGTAATCTGAATGGATAACTTGCTCGTTAAACCGTTATGTTTTCAAATCTTATAGACATATAGGGTCTAAGCATAATTGGTGTCTGCTTAACTTCTATCTTTTTTGTGGATGTTTGAGTGGTTTGGTATACATATACTGAAAGGTAGCGTGTACTGATTTCGTGTTATCCGATTAGTTATCACAACTGTCACATGCATTGATTAAAGACAAAAGACTCTAGATGAAGTACTTAATGAAGTTAGGATCCCATGTTTATTCTCATAAGTAATATATCAGCAATCTTTAGTTTAATATAGTCTTGGTAATTAGTTTTGTTAATCTAGATAATTAAAACCCAAATTGATACTTGTCTTAGCATTGAACGATAGCCATACATTGTTGCATAAGTGCAAAACTATAGTAACCAAAGCAGTCTCTGTGGGAACGAACTCTACTTATTCTTATATTACTTGTGACCGCGTATACTTGCATGATATTGTGTGAACAAGTTTTTGGCGCCGCTGCCGGGGACTCGGTGTTATTTATATAGTTTATGTGCTTGTCATCAGTGGTCGTTAAGGTTCACTGACTCGGATTATTCTTTCATCAATTTTACTTTGTTTGGTGTGTTTCAGATACTTTAGTGAGCGTGTATGCGAACACGTTCTCAATCTCGGAAAGAAGAACTTGAATTAAGTCTAGTTATGGGAGAACCAGTAGCAGAAACGAAGGCTTTGAAGGATTATTCTCAGCCGAAGATCAATGACATTCAATCTAGCATTGTCAGGCCGGCTATTGCAGCTAATACTTTTGAAATTAAGCCTGGCACGATTCAGATGGTACAGAACTCAGTTCAGTTTGGGGGTGCTCCAACGGAAGATCCTAATATGCATATTAGGGATTTCATTGAGATTTGCGACACCTTCAAGTTCAACGGAGTGTCAGAAGATGCTGTGAAGCTGAGACTTTTCCCATTCTCTCTGAGGGATAAGGCTAAGGGCTGGTTGCATTCTCTACCAGCATGTTCTATTACTACATGGGAGGATCTTGCTCAGAAATTTCTCACTAAATTCTTTCCTATGGCCAAAACTGCTACAATCAGGAATGCTCTTACTCAGTTTGCGCAACACTCTGGAGAAACTTTATGTGAAGCTTGGGAGCGCTATAAGGAGATGCTTAGGAAGTGTCCTCATCATGGTATGCCTGAATGGATGGTGATCAATTGTTTCTACAATGGACTGGGAGGTCAATCTCGACCAATGCTTGATGCAGCATCAGGTGGAGCTCTGTGGGCTAAGAGCTACGATGAAGCTTATGAACTAATTGAGATGATGGCTGCTAATGAATACCAGAATCCAACTCAAAGGTTATCACAAGGCAAGGTAGCATGAATTCTGGAAGTGGATGCAGCTACGGCAATAGCAGCTCAGCTAAAGGCTTTGTCTATGAAGCTTGATTCTTTGTCTAACTATGGAGTTCAGCAGGTGGCTAGTGTGTGTGAGCTATGTGCAGGTGCTCATGACACGAATCAGTGTGCCATATCTAGTGAGTCGGCACAGTTCGTGAGCAATTTTTAGAGGCCACAGCAGCCAGTGCCTAATGCCTATCATCCGAATAACAGGAACCATCCTAATTTCAGCTGGAGTAACAATCAGGGTGGTCAGAATCAGCCACAACAGCTGTATCAGCAATATCAAGGTCAACAATTTGGAGCTAAGCCATTCAACTCTTCTGGTTTTCAGCAGCAGTATGCTCCAAGGCAACCGTATCAACCACCAGGGTTTCAACAACCATCTCAAGGCAATGCTGGTCAGTCATCTAATGAAAAGTCTGAATTGGAGGAATTGAGGCTAATGTGCAAGAGCCAAGCTGTTTCAATCAAGACTCTGGAGAATCAAATCGGTCAGATTGCCAATGCCTTGTTGAATAGACCACAGGGAACTCTCTCTAGTGATACGGAAGCTAATCCTGGAAAAAGAGAAATCAAAGAACATGTTAAAGTAGTTACCTTGCGATCTGGGAAGGTTACGGGTGACCAGAACTCAGAAAAAGAGCAAAACGAAAAAATTTCTGGTTTTCCAACAGAAGGTAGGCGCGCTCGCGCCCTAGGAAGCGCGCCCGCGCCTGACACTCTGCCAGAAAGTGATGAAAAAGTTGAAAAAGCCAGTTTGGGGGGAAACGAAGCGGAAAAGCGGGAACTTTCTACTGAGAAATCTGTTCTGAAGCAGAATACAGAGATCAAGGAGGTCTATCCTCCTCTGCCATTCCCTAAACGTATTCAGAAGCAGAAGTTGGATAAGCAGTTCGCTAAGTTTCTGGAGGTTTTCAAGAAGTTGCATATCAATATACCTTTGGGGAAGCTCTAGAACAAATGCCGAGCTACGCAAAATTCATGAAGGGTATTCTATCTCGGAAGTTGAAACTCGAAGACTTGGAGACCGTGGCTTTAACTGAAGAGTGCAGTGCTATTCTACAGCAGAAGTTACCTCCAAAACTCAAGGATCCAGGAAGTTTCACCATACCGTGCACAATCGGCAATCTATCTTTCAACAAGTGTTTGTGTGACTTGGGAGCTAGCATTAATCTGATGCCGTTGTCTGTTTTCATGCAACTTGGATTGCCAGAGCCTAAACCTACAAACATGTCTTTACAGCTGGCTGATCGGTCGATCACTTATCCAAGGGGCATAGTGGAGGATGTTTTGGTTAGAGTGGATAAGCTCATTTTTCCTGCTGATTTTGTTATTCTGGATTTTGAGGAAGACAAGAAGATTCCTATGATCTTGGGAAGACCGTTCTTAGCTACATGCCGAACTTTGATCGATGTGCAGAAAGGAGAGCTTACAATGAGGGTTCAAAATCAGAAGGTCACTTTTAACGTGTTCAAGGCAATGAAATTTCCAACTGAGGAAGAAGAGTGCTTTAAATTGGAGATGGTCGATTCTGTCATCAATACAGAGATTGAACAACCGCTGAAGTCAGATACAGTGGAGAGAGTCTTGATAGGGGAGTCTGATATCGAAGACGAAGAAAGAGCAGAGCAACTTCAGTTGTTGAATGCATCTCCATGGAAAAGAAAAATTGATGCACCAGTCGATTCTCTTGGATTAGCAGAGCTGACCAATTCTCAGGAGCGACTTAAACCATCTATGGAAGAAGCTCCTACACTTGAACTCCAACCACTACAGGATCAATTGACGTAAAACAAGCGCTTCGTGGGAGGCAACCCACGCGAATATGCAGTATTATGACATGTTGCATGTTTGAGAGACTTGGTGGTTGAAAATATTTGATTTTGTGGGTATATCATCTATAAACCCTCACGAGACAAAACTCGTCCTATTAGGGCTGCCTAGGGGTTTAACGGCTTGTTGCATATGCTCAATGCAATCGTGTCATCTACGAAAGTGGTGCATGTATGAACATTTTTCAGTAGTGAGAATAGGTAAGTTAAAGCATGTACTCATGGCAGTGATCTTGCATGGCATACATTCAATGTTATTACAGACACTCATAGTTCTATGCATAAGGGGGGTTCTGTGTAAATTACCATTGAGTTCAGTAGCATTGATCTTATCCTCAATTGGCTTAATACAAACATGTGTTAAATGATGTGAAGATCCACAGTTATTGCATAGTTTCCTAGAAGCACCTCCAACATTAGTGTATCCATTTCCTTTATTGACACCTACCTTACCATTCCTATTCTTAGACTTGGGAGTTACTGGATTGACAGTGTGTTCAGAAGTTTCTGTCGAACTTTCCTTGACAGTACCTTTTATTCTAACTGTCTTGACAGAAGGTTTGGAAGCTACTGTCTTGGAACCATTCTTGACAGCATCTTTGGAAGATACTGTCTTGCCAACTGTGACAGCATCTTTTGAACTTGTTGTCTGATTGCTTGGTAAGTTTACTGTCTTGGGTATCGTGACAGTATCCTTTCCATCCTTGAATGTGCTGTCAACACCTTCATCCTCATCAAGAATTTCTTGTTTGATGAGCATGGCTTCTTCATCAAACTCAATTTCTGCAGCTTTGAAAATAGGAGTTTTAACCTTCTTGAGAATGGTGGGTTTGACAGCAGCATCTCCAGAACAATCTTGAATCACAGTTTCCTTTCCAGGTCTCCTACCATATGAAAAACCTATGCCAACAGTTTGATTTTCTGTATGCTTATCATTGTAATCCTGAACTATCTTAGATGAGTTTTTATAAGCCTTAATCTTGAATTCATTTTCAGCAATCTCATTGCTCAGGAATTCCTCAACTTCTTTAGCACATTTCAATTCATTTTTAAATTTTGCATTCTCCTGAGCTAAAGAGTTTAGTGAACTGGTTTTGAGAACAAGAGATTCATTTTCAGACTTTAGTGTTTCATTTAGCTTACTCAGCCTAGTGATTTCCTCATTAGCAGCAGATAAGCTAGTATAGACATTGAACATTTCAGCACTTAAGTCTTTAATGGTTTTCTTATACTCATCAATGGACATATCAAGTAAGACAAGTGAGGGTACCTGACTTGAAGATGTTGATGTTACTTCATCAGTGCTAGCCATGAGAGCTAGGTTGACATATTCTTCTTCATCTTCATCATCAGACTCATCCCAACACTTTTCTTCAGCCACATAGGCTCTACCTTGATTCTTCTTAGAGTATCCACCAGTTCCTTTCTCAAATATCTGAACCTGTTTGGGTCTTTTGCATTCAGTAGCAAAATGACCAGGTTCACCACAGTTGTAACACTTGAATTTAGATCTATCCACAAATCCAGTCTTGTATCCTCCTTTGAATGAGCTTCCCACAGCAGCCTTTGATGAGCTTCCCTTGGTGAACTTGGATGCTTGGCCTTGGGGCCTGAATGACCTATCCTTCTTGAACCTAAAGTTCTTGAACTTTTTAGCCATGTAGGCCATAGTAGGATTGTCCATGCTTTCCAGTTCCTCCATTGTGTAGAAATCTTCATCTTCCACATCGTTGAGCTGTAGTACTACTTTTTCATCATCTTCAACAACCTCTTCTATCTTCAAGGATTGTGCAGGGGTTGGTTGTGTGATTTGTAGTACTTCACTTGGTTGTGTGATCCTTGGCACTTGTGCTACTAGGGCACTTGACATATTAGCCATCTTGTTCCTTGTTCCACTTTGTATGGCTCTCTTTTGAAAGAGTTCAAGTTCATAAGATTTCAGAATGCCATAAAGTGTCTCAAAGGTTATATTGTTGAGATCTCTTCCTTCTCGTATGGCTGTTGTCTTGTGTTCAAGGTGATCAGGCAGTGTAAGCAAGAACTTGACATTTAATTCTTTTCTGTCATAGTACTTGCCATGTATCTGTAGTTCAGTTAAGAGCTTACTGAACCTTTCAAACATGGAAGTTAAGTCTTCACCAGGCTTGGCCATGAATGCCTCATATTGTGATATCAGTATTTGCCTTTGATTGCCCTTAACTTCTTCACTTCCTTCACATAGTAAAGCTAACCTGATCCACATCTCCTTGGCAGATGTGCAACTTATCACACTTCCACACATGGCTTTATCCAATGTGAGAGAATCGAGCAAGATGAGTTGCAAGTGATCATCTAGCACTATTTTCTCCTTCTCAGGTTCCAAAAATTCGGAGGGATCTTTGGGAACCCAATGTGCAGGAATGACTTCACCATTTACTGTTGTGGCTTCAATTTCCTTTCTTGGAATGAAAGGACCATTCTCGAGAATACCTGGGTATAGTGGATTCGAAGCTTTGATAAACAACAAGATCTTTCTTTTCCAAATGCTGTAGTTCTCTTTATCAAAAGCTGGGATCTTGATACTGTTTGATTTCTGCATTGTCGTCGTGATCACAGATATGTATGTTAATCTGATAGCTCTGATACCAGTTGTTGGTCCTCGTGTATTGCAGAAGGGGGGGGGGGGGATGAATGCAATACTGATAAAATTCAATCTCAGTTTCAACAACCAAAACTAAGATTTAATGTTATCAATAATATGTATGCATTCACAAACAGTATAATCGAGAAGACAGGATTCACAAAATAAATGTTTTATTTATTTTGCAAAGTGTTGCTACAACCTCAAGAGAGAATTCTTGAGCTTCGGTTTTTCTTCAAGACACTTGCTTGTCTTCGTTACACGCCTAGAATGAATTGATAGTCTAAGTATAAAACTAATCCTATCACTATCAACACGGGTCTGTGAAGCTGCTGTCATTATCAAGTGGCATCTTCTTACAAAGTGTCTACCCATGTGACTTTCCTAAATTGCTAACAATGTCAGATATACATTACAAAGAAAGCAACCTAGATTCATTCTATTTCTAGCTAAAACAATTCAGCAAATAGAGACTTGACCTTGCTCTTGAATTGATTCGCTTTTGTTTGCAGTGCTTGAAGCTTCTGTCGTAGTCTTGCAGACTTGGTGCAGCTTAGGGATACTACAACATGCCTGTTTCTTGAACATTGAAACTGTCACGGGGTTTGACTGAGAAAGATACCTAGAACAAGGATCTTTCTCGAGACAATTACTTTTGCCGCAGAGCTTGCTGTCACAGGAATGTGCTTTTGGTGACAGTAAGAGTTCCCCGCATAGTGTGCTATCGAGGTTTCCAAACTTGCTGTCGAGGGCTAAAGTTGCTGTCGCGTAGTCTTCCGCCAATGTTGCTGTCAGAGTGAATATGCTGTCTTGACTTGCAACATTTTGTCTTCTTATAATCTTACTGTCAATGCTTATGACAGTAACCTTTATTCATGCTGTCATCTAATATGCGTTCTTTGAGGCTTGAACACAGAAAGTGAACTTCTTCCAAATTACACAATTAAAATAACATTGCATACTGATTACAAGAACATACTTTGGCTGTGATAGTATGTTCTACTTAATTAAAAAATTAAGTATATACAAAGTTAAGTTGTTCCTATGCTATCACCCATAAATCCCAACAAAATGGACCGTTAAAATGAAACCTCATGTTTTATTAATCTAATTTAGTTTTTGTTAATACAGAATATAAATTCGATCCAATAATTGGAAGCAGATTTTATTAAGAGGTTAAAAAAGGTCCAATGGGTCTCTAATCCGTAATCTAAAATAATCCAATAATTTGGAAATATGATGCAGAAGGAAACTTATAATAGGTGACTTGCTCTTAAAGAATAGGAGTATGAACCTAAAAAAGATCCGATATTGAAAAGAACTATGTGGGGCTTGATTCCTTATAAAAGGACCCCGAAATTCTATTATCTCTAAATTAATTCTCTCAAGTTCAGCACCAAATCACATAAACCCTAATTCTTCCTCAAAAATTATAAATTCAATGTTGAAGCTTAGTCCGTGACGAAATTTTGCTTCAACATTTGTGTGGGAATTGTATAGAAGAAAATCAACTAACATATGAAGAAAATCAACTAACGAATCATGCGGGAGAACAATCTTGTATCATGTGTGGTTCTCTATTAACTGGATTAGCACAATCAATATGATGTTGGAATGGCGAGCTTGTTCGACAAAAAGGCTTGATGATAGACTACTCGGGACAGTTGGAAGGACAAAAATTGAAGCATTCATCAATCAAAAGTCTGACAACATAGACGTCTAAATTGTTGAGTTTAATTTTAAACTCGTTAAATAATATTTTGTTTTTATGATGTCAGGTAAATCATTATTTGATTTGGTCAGGTGTTGTTAGAGTAATGGTAGGAGTCAGAAGGAATAATGATAGTAATGGAGCTTGTTTAGGAAGTTGGTTTAGTAGTTTCCTGTTTTGCAGCCTCTCTGGATGGGAGTCTTTCCATATATGTATTTGCTTTCTGTTTCAAAATAATTAGAGGTGAGCTTTGCTTCTAAACGTGTGTTTTTCTGTGTGAAAGGATTACTTTACAAACTAGTTTGAAACACATTTATATAAACTGATATACAACATTTGGTATCAGAGCATAGGTGTTATAGCTAGGTTGAGTGTATGTCGAAGGCAACCACAATGGACGTTGGGAAGAGTAAAGGAGGAGCGATGGGTCTAAGTTATCCTATGCTAACCAGAACAAATTATACAGCCTGGGCGATGAAGATGAAGGTCTTCATGCAGGCACATGGGGTCTGTGAGGTGGTGGAGCCAAGCGACCCAAAGGCAGCAGTTGATGAAAGGTTGGATAAGGTTGCTCTCGCCATGATTTATCATAGCATACCTGAAGAACTATTACTCTCTCTCGCAGAAAGAAAGAAAGCTAAGGATGTTTGGGATGTTTAAAGACTATGTGTCAAGGTGCAACTAGAGCAAATGCAGCAAAGATTCAGACTTTGAAGGCTGAATTTGAATCTCTGAACATGAAAGATACAAAATTGTTGGAAGATTTCTGTTTGAAGCTTAATGGAATTGTGATGAATATTTGAGCTCTTAGTGAAGATGTAACAGAATCCTATGTTGTGAAAAAACTGTTACGAGCAGTCCCATCGAAATTTTTGCAAATAACATCAACAATGGAGCAATTTGGGAATTTGGAAACGATGACGGTGGAAGAGGCGGTTGGTTAACTTAAGGCACATGAAGAAAGGATAAAGGGAAGTACTGAAAGCACTGGCGGTCGGCTTTTGTTAACGGAGGAAGTATGGACTAAAAGAGAAGGAGATGAAAACAAACTCCTACTAACCAAGGAGGAATGGCAAAAGCGGATGAACAAAGGAAGCATGAAGGAACGTCAAACATGAGAGGTCATGGTGGAAGAGACAAGAGAGGAGTCAAGTGCTACAACTATTTTGTGTATGGTCACTATGCTGCAGAATGTCGAAAGCCAAAAAGCACCAGGGAGGTGAAGCAGGAGGCTCTTATGGCACAAACAGAAGATGATGAACCAGCTCTTTTGTTAGAAAAACATGAAAAAGAAAGTGAATCAGTTATGCTGAATGAAGAAGGAGTGGTACCCAAACTGGTAACTCGAGAAAAAGCAATGGGAGAGATGTCGAGCTTGTGGTATCTGGATAATGGAGCAAGCAACCATAAGACAGGTGACAAAGGAAAGTTCGTGGAATTGGATGAAGGAATAACAGGACTGGTAAAGTTTGGTGATGGTTCAACCGTAAAGATTGAAGGCAAATGATCAGTTATCTTCACGTGCAAGAACAGAGAAGAAAGAAAGCTCAACGAGGTATTTTTTATTCCCACATTGTGTAGTAATATAATAAGCTTGGGTCAAATGTCAGAAGAAGAGAATAGAGTGGTTTTGAAGGGGAGTTACTTGTGGGTATTCGAGGAGCAAGGAAAATTGCTCATGAAAGTAAAACGTTCATCTAACAGATTGTATAAGTTGATTGCTGAAATTGTGAGGCCAATATTCTTGTTGTCTAAAACAGAGGAGATTTCTAAACCGTGGCACACATGTTTAGGACATATGAACTATCAGTCTATGGTTCTTATGAATAAGAAACAAATGGTATATGGGTTGGCAGAGGTGAGTGTGTCAGCAGAAGTATGTAAATGATGTTTGAGGTCGAGGCAATCAAGGAAAACATTTCCTCAGAAGTCGAACTTCAGTGCTACTCGTGAATTACAGTTAGTACATGGAGATTTGTGTGGACCAATTGAACTAGTTACATCAGGAGGAAGTAAGTATTTTTTCCTTTTGGTGGACGACTTCACTCGAGTCATGTGGGTCTACATGCTTAGGAACAAAGGAGAAGCTTTTGGGGTATTCAAAAATTCAAAGCACAAGTTGAAGATGGAGACAAGAAGAAAATTGAGGTTTTCAGAACAGATCGGGGAGGGGAATTTACATCAAATGATTTTAAGACTTACTGCGAAGAGGTTGGAATCGAGAGACATTACACAACCCCGTATATGCCTCAACAAAACGGTGTAGTGGAGCATAGAAATAGGACAGTTGTGGAGATGGCTCAGAGCTGTTTGAAGGAGATGAAGTTGCCTTTGATGTTATGGGGGAAGCTATTCGTCATGCTGTGTATGTTTTAAACAGGTTACCAACAAGATCTTTGTCAGATCAAACTCCATATGAAGCGTGGACATGTGTTAAACCTCATCTTGGTCATTTACGTATTTTTCGGTGCCTCACGCACATGAAAATTCCGAAGGGTCACACAACCAAGTTGGATGATCGAAGCATGGAGGTGATTAATCTTGGCAGAGAACCCGGAACAAAGGTTTATAGGTTATTTGATCCAGTGAGTAAGCGGGTTTTTGTCAGTAGGGATGTCGTGTTTGATGAAGGAAAAGGCTGGCCTTGGACACAGGAAGAAGAAAATGATGAAAGTAATATTGTGACGTTTTCATTGTTGGATGAAAACGAGTCAGAGGAGGAGGGATAAGGTACTGGGAACATCACAACCCCCAGATCAACAACAGAAACAAGTATAAGTAGGGATTTTAAAATTATTATGGTGTCGGAAAACAAAAGAATTTCAATTTAAAACTCCATCAAAAGTTTCAATATTTTTATGGAAATTACACATTAAATTTAAAATTTAATTACATGTATTAGTTTAAAAACACACAAAATTTTCATAACTCAAATGGTTTATTTAAGCATGTATCTTTTGGCCAATAATATGATATTTAATCTTAAAAGTAATGTACGAAGAGATTATTAATATACTTATTTATCAAATATTTTTAGGTAAATAAAAGGTACATGCAAAACAAAAATAATTCATTTTCATTACCATTATAATTACTTTTAGGTTATTTATAAAAAAATGTTGTTTGTATGTAAAAGGTCTCCAAAAAAAATTAGAAAAGAAGAAGTTTGCTACAGTGGTTCGTTTAGAATTTAATTTTTTTGATAGAAATTTCTATGCTCTTTTATTTTGTTGTCTAATTTTTTACCAGTCTTTTAGTTGACAGTTTTAGCTAAAAGAGATGGGAAGACAATGAGTTTTGATATTTTTTATTCATTTGTAAGAATATGGTAAGTAATTTAATTTTGTTTTTTGTAATTTTGTTTTACCATTTATTGCTATTTCAACATAAAAAGGTGTGTCTATTCGAGTTTGGGTTTAATCCTATGTAAAATTAGAAGTACACCTATTGGGCAAGGGTCAAATTTTCATGATTAATAACATCATAATTTCCTAAAACTAGTCTATTATCTACTATATCTAGGGCTAAGTAATTTGTCCAAACACATAGCCACCTCTCAGAACATAAAGTTATTTCATTTGCAAAGATCTGCCCGTATTTCTTGAAGCACACAAGTGACTGCAAAAGAAAATGCCAGCTTTTCACTTACTGCCCATTTTTGTTCTAAGCACAATCATCAATCTTCTTGATTTCAATAGTATGCTAAATGTTATTGAAATCTTGCAAAATAAATTGTCCCCTCAAGTATTTTTAGCAATGCTCGGTGCAGTAGATATCTCTCGGTTTTTTGATTTAGTCAATTGGGATGACAGATTTTTAGTCCTGATGATTCATTTGAATGAATTGGGTGTCGCTGATGGAGTGCTTTACATTGTAAGTAGACAACTCTGGCTCCAAGAAGTTTCTTTAGATGTTGGGTCTCCAGTTATTGAAGAGCTTGGGAACCTAGGACACGGCATGTCACGTTTATTTAACCCTCAGTTCCAGTTGGCATATGATGTTGGTAATGCTCAACAAGCTTACAATCATCTAATGTCGCTATTTGATTCTTCAACTTTCTTATCAACTTTGGAGTCACATTTACATTTCTTAAAGTTGATTAAATTTTCTTTGGTCAATATTTTACACGTTACTGGTAAGCCCGTGTATACACAACCAGATTTGTAATGGGCAAAATATGTCCATCCATAGAATCAAAGATGTTTGTTGCAAGGATTGTAAATTGTCCATGGTCCTCTTTTATTTTTTAAACATGTAATTCAAAGTGTTGTCAAATTTCTGAATAATAGAAATGTCTCATCAACAAATTTATTATTTGTGTAATTACAACAAATATGTGTTCGTGATAAATTTGCTCCATTACTTGATTTCATTGGTAACATAATTTAGCAGGTATAACCCGAAATGAAAAAGAAAAAGACAGTGCTAAAATGGGAGGTGGGACATATCTCCAAATGCCCCCACCTATCATTCTTAACCACCATGAATGTCCTAGTCAAATTACAACTTTCTAACATATAATATGTACCTCCAAGTAGAGGAAGTTCATGACTTGCACACAAATCAAAAAATGGATCATTAAAGTGAAATCTCAAGTTCAGTCAATTTTATTTTCAAAGACATGTAAGATCACTAACAATGTACTCGATGAATTGTAAGTACATTTGTAAAAAAATTCTGCCATCAGAACACCTAAAATCTTGAAAAATCAAAAGTGGGTGGTTCATACACACATTAAACATAAAATGTTTTATATAAGTTTCACTGTTTTCACCAAATCATCAATACTAAAATTTTCCCACATATATCTTAGTTTTAAGGGATTTTTCTATTTTAACTCTAAGAAGGTTTCTATTATTAAGTTGACAAGGTTTGTGAAATTTTGTGAATTTTAATATTGAAGCGAATGTAAACATTTATTCTTTATTGGACATTCGAAATCTTTTTATTAGTATAATGGTTTTGATAATCCTTGAGGGACTCTTGTGAGAACTTTCTCCCCCACCCCTTCTCTTTTATGAACATAGAAGTTATAGTTTTCACCTAAGACAACACTTTCTAATGGTCTTTTAGTGATGTTACTTCAAATTAACAAGTTCCTTTGATACCAATACTTATACATAGACAAAATAAAGTACATTTATCTCATTTTTAGTCAACTTTTTAAAATTCTCACCTATAAATATGTTGTATTTTCCCAAGGGTAAGATTCTTTTGATGTATGATAATGAAGAGTTGTATAAAAATTTAATTTCCTTTTTTTGAGAATGATATACACATAGGTAAATAAGACATTTGAACTTGCATCTTTAGCATAAAAGTAATATGATTTAATGAATTTTGTTCTTTTTCACCCTGAAAACAAGATTTTGTGCTATGAAGTTGGACACTGTAAAGCAGCATTGGCTTATAGTTCTGACCTTGCCTAAGGGGTGAAACACTAAATTTTCCTAGAAATTGAAAACTAAAATAAACCAATAACTTAAAGATATCATGTAGGGCCGAATTTAAATGTGGGTATTCTATAGGCTCATAGCAACTTACCTTGTTGAAGATACTAGAGATGTCAAAATTGGGATGAGATATAACTCAAATGAGAGGGGAGAGTAAGAAGTATCACATAAATGTATAAGATAAATAAACATATGAAGCCATCAAGTTATTTCTTTCTACTAATTTCCCTTATCTAAAGCTCCTATTTAAGAATTTAGGTTTACCCCGAGGAGCCTATATTAAAAATTATTTCCCAGGGTGAATTTGATTGGAAAAAAAAACTTTTGAATTTTGGGCTATAGTTGATTTTGTCCTGGGATACAAATGAATGTATCATGATTTGATAACTTGAATTTAATTACGCTATCTTTTGATGGTAATTTTAAAATTGTTATGGTGTCGGAAAACAAAAGAATTTCAATTTAAAACTCCATCAAAAGTTTCAATATTTTTATGGAAATTACACATTAAATTTAAAATTTAATTACATGTATTAGTTTAAAAACACACAAAATTTTCATAACTCAAATGGTTTATTTAAGCATGTATCTTTTGGCCAATAATATGATATTTAATCTTAAAAGTAATGTACGAAGAGATTATTAATATACTTATTTATCAAATATTTTTAGGTAAATAAAAGGTACATGCAAAACAAAAATAATTCATTTTCATTACCATTATAATTACTTTTAGGTAATTTATAAAAAAATGTTGTTTGTATGTAAAAGGTCTCCAAAAAAAATTAGAAAAGAAGAAGTTTGCCTGTTTATACAGTGGTTCGTTTAGAATTTAATTTTTTTGATAGAAATTTCTATGCTCTTTTATTTTGTCGTCTAATTTTTTACCAGTCGTTTAGTTGACAGTTTTAGCTAAAAGAGATGGGAAGACAATGAGTTTTGATTTTTTTTTATTCATTTGTAAGAATATGGTAAGTAATTTAATTTTGTTGTTTGTAATTTTGTTTTACCATTTAATGCTATTTCATCATAAAAAGGTGTGTCTATTAGAGTTTGGGTTTAATCCTATGTAAAATTAGAAGTACACCTATTGGGCAAGGGTCAAATTTTCATGATTAATGACATCATAATTTCCTAAAACTAGTCTATTATCTACTATATCTAGGGCTAAGTAATTTGTCCAAACACATAGCCACCTCTCAGAACATAACGTTATTTCATTTGCAAAGATCTGCCCGTATTTCTTGAAGCACACAAGTGACTGCAAAAGAAAATGCCAGCTTTTCACTTAGTGCCCATTTTTGTTCTAAGCACAATCATCAATCTTCTTGATTTCAATAGTATGTTAAATGTTATTGAAATCTTGCAAAATAAATTGTCCCCTCAAGTATTTTTAGCAATGCTCGGTGCAGTAGATTTCTCTGGTTTTTTTGATTTAGTCAATTGGGATGACAGATTTTTAGTCCTGATGATTCATTTGAATGAATTGGGTGTCGCTGATGGAGTGCTTTACATTGTAAGTAGACAACTCTGGCTCCAAGAAGTTTCTTTAGATGTTGGGTCTCCAGTTATTGAAGAGCTTGGGAACCTAGGACATGGCATGTCACGTTTATTTAACCCTTTGTTCCAGTTGGCATATGATGTTGGTAATGCTCAACAAGCTTACAATCATCTAATGTCGCTATTTGATTCTTCAACTTTCTTATCAACTTTGGAGTCACATTTACATTCCTTAAAGTTGATTAAATTTTCTCTGGTCAATATTTTACACGTTTCTGGTAAGCCCGTGTATACACAACACAATTATATGTGTGTTAGGCACCTCAACCAGATTTGTAATGGGCAAAATATGTCCAAAATATGTCCATCCATAGAATCAAAGATGTTCGTTGCAAGGATTGTAAATTGTCCATGGTCCTCTTTTATTTTTTAAACATGTAATTCAAATTGTTGTCAAATTTCTGAATAATAGAAATGTCTCATCAACAAATTTATTATTTGTGTAATTACAACAAATATGTGTTCTTGATAAATTTGCTCCATTACTTTTTCGTTCATTACATAATTTAGCAGCTATAACCCCACATGAAAAAGAAAACGACAGTACTAAAATGGGAGGTGGGACATATCTCCAAATGCCCCCAGCTATCATTCTTAACCACCGTGAATGTCCTAGTCAAATTACAACTTTCTAACATATAATATGTATCTCCAAGTAGAGGAAGTTCATGACTTGCACACAAATCAAAAAATGGATCATTAAAGTGAAATCTCAAGTTCCGTGGTTTTATTTTCAAAGACATGTAAGATCACTAACAATGTACTCGATGAATTGTAAGTACATTTGTAAAAATCTTCTGGCATCAGAACACCTAAAATCTTGAAAAACCAAAAGTGGGTGGCTCATACACACATTAAACATAAAACGTTGTATATAAGTTTCACTTTTTTCACCAAATCATCGATACTAAATTTTTCCCACATATATTTTAGTTTTAAGGGATTTTTCTATTTTAACTCTAAGAAGGTTTGTATTATTAAGTTGACAAGGTTTTTGAAATTTTGTGAATTTTAATATTGAAGCGAATGTAAACATTTATTCTCTATTGGACATTCGAAATCTTTTTATTAGTTTTATGGTTTTGATATTCCTTGAGGGACTCTTGTGAGAACTTTCTCCCCCACCCCTTCTCTTTTATGAATATAGAAGTTATAGTTTTCACCTAAGACAACACTTTCTAATGGTCTTTTAGTGATGTTACTTCAAATTAACAAGTTCCTTTGATACTAGTACTTATACATAGACAAAATAAGGTACATTTATCTCATTTTTAGTCAAATTTTTAAAATTCTCACCTATAAATATGTTGTATTTTCCCAAGGGTAAGATTCTTTTGATGTATGATAATGAAGAGTTGTATAAAAATTTAATTTTTTTTTTTGAATGATATACACATAGGTAAATAAGACATTTGAACTTGCATCTTTAGCATAAAAGTAATATGATTTAATGAATTTTGTTCTTTTTCACCGTGAAAACAAGATTTTGTGCTATAAAGTTGGACACTGTAAAGCAGCATTGGCTTATAGTTCTGACCTTGCCTAAGGGGTGAAACACTAAATTTTCCTAGAAATTGAAAACTAAAATAAACCAATAACTCAAAGATATCATGTAGGGCCTAATTTAAATGTGGGTATTCTAAAAGTGTATAGGCTGGTAGCAACTTACCTTGTTGAAGATACTAGAGATGTCAATATTGGGATGAGATATAACTCAAATGAGAGGGGAGAGGAAGAAGTATCACATAAATGTATAAGATAAATAAACATATGAAGCCATCAAGTTATTTCTTTCTACTAATTTCCCTTGTCTAGAGCTCCTATTTAAGAATTTAGGTTTACCCCAAGGAGCCTATATTAAAAATTATTTCCCATGGTGAATTTCTTTGGAAAAAAAAACTTTTGAATTTTGGGCTATAGTTGGTATTGTCTTGGGATAGAAGTGAATGTATCATGATTTGATAACTTGAATTTAATTATGCTATCTTTTGATGGTAATTTTAAAATTATTACGGTGTCGGAAAACAAAAGAATTTCAATTTAAAACTACATCAAAAGTTTCAATATTTTTATGGAAATTACACATTAAATTTAAAATTTAATTACATGTATTAGTTTAAAAACACACAAAATTTTCGTAACTGAAATGGTTTATTGAAGCATGTATCTTTTAGCCAATAATATGATATTTAATCTTAAAAGTAATTTACGAAGAGATTATTAATATATTTATTTATCAAATATTTTTAGGTAAATAAAAGGTACATGCAAAACAAAAATAATTCATTTTCATTACCATTATAATTACTTTTAGGTTATTTATAAAAAAATGTTGTTTGTATGTAAAAGGTCTCCAAAAAAATTAGAAAAGAAGAAGTTTGCGTGTTTATACAGTGGTTCGTTTAGAATTTAATTTTTTTGATAGAAATTTCTATGCTCTTTTATTTTGTTGTCTAATTTTTTACAAGTCTTTTAGTTGACAGTTTTAGCTAAAAGAGATGGGAAGACAATGAGTTTTGATTTTTTTTTATTCATTTGTAAGAATATGGTAAGTAATTTAATTTTGTTGTTTGTAATTTTGTTTTACCATTTAATGCTATTTCATCATAAAAAGGTGTGTCTATTAGAGTTTGGGTTTAATCCTATGTAAAATTAGAAGTACACCTATTGGGCAAGGGTCAAATTTTCATGATTAATGACATCATAATTTCCTAAAACTAGTCTATTATCTACTATATCTAGGGCTAAGTAATTTGTCCAAACACATAGCCACCTCTCAGAACATAACGTTATTTCATTTGCAAAGATCTGCCCGTATTTCTTGAAGCACACAAGTGACTGCAAAAGAAAATGCCAGCTTTTCACTTAGTGCCCATTTTTGTTCTAAGCACAATCATCAATCTTCTTGATTTCAATAGTATGTTAAATGTTATTGAAATCTTGCAAAATAAATTGTCCCCTCAAGTATTTTTAGCAATGCTCGGTGCAGTAGATTTCTCTCGTTTTTTTGATTTAGTCAATTGGGATGACAGATTTTTAGTCCTGATGATTCATTTGAATGAATTGGGTGTCGCTGATGGAGTGCTTTACATTGTAAGTAGACAACTCTGGCTCCAAGAAGTTTCTTTAGATGTTGGGTCTCCAGTTATTGAAGAGCTTGGGAACCTAGGACATGGCATGTCACGTTTATTTAACCCTTTGTTCCAGTTGGCATATGATGTTGGTAATGCTCAACAAGCTTACAATCATCTAATGTCGCTATTTGATTCTTCAACTTTCTTATCAACTTTGGAGTCACATTTACATTCCTTAAAGTTGATTAAATTTTCTCTGGTCAATATTTTACACGTTTCTGGTAAGCCCGTGTATACACAACACAATTATATGTGTGTTAGGCACCTCAACCAGATTTGTAATGGGCAAAATATGTCCAAAATATGTCCATCCATAGAATCAAAGATGTTCGTTGCAAGGATTGTAAATTGTCCATGGTCCTCTTTTATTTTTTAAACATGTAATTCAAATTGTTGTCAAATTTCTGAATAATAGAAATGTCTCATCAACAAATTTATTATTTGTGTAATTACAACAAATATGTGTTCTTGATAAATTTGCTCCATTACTTTTTCGTTCATTACATAATTTAGCAGCTATAACCCCACATGAAAAAGAAAACGACAGTACTAAAATGGGAGGTGGGACATATCTCCAAATGCCCCCATCTATCATTCTTAACCACCGTGAATGTCCTAGTCAAATTACAACTTTCTAACATATAATATGTATCTCCAAGTAGAGGAAGTTCATGACTTGCACACAAATCAAAAAATGGATCATTAAAGTGAAATCTCAAGTTCCGTGGTTTTATTTTCAAAGACATGTAAGATCACTAACAATGTACTCGATGAATTGTAAGTACATTTGTAAAAATCTTCTGCCATCAGAACACCTAAAATCTTGAAAAACCAAAAGTGGGTGGCTCATACACACATTAAACATAAAACGTTGTATATAAGTTTCACTTTTTTCACCAAATCATCGATACTAAATTTTTCCCACATATATTTTAGTTTTAAGGGATTTTTCTATTTTAACTCTAAGAAGGTTTGTATTATTAAGTTGACAAGGTTTTTGAAATTTTGTGAATTTTAATATTGAAGCGAATGTAAACATTTATTCTCTATTGGACATTCGAAATCTTTTTATTAGTTTTATGGTTTTGATATTCCTTGAGGGACTCTTGTGAGAACTTTCTCCCCCACCCCTTCTCTTTTATGAATATAGAAGTTATAGTTTTCACCTAAGACAACACTTTCTAATGGTCTTTTAGTGATGTTACTTCAAATTAACAAGTTCCTTTGATACTAGTACTTATACATAGACAAAATAAGGTACATTTATCTCATTTTTAGTCAAACTTTTAAAATTCTCACCTATAAATATGTTGTATTTTCCCAAGGGTAAGATTCTTTTGATGTATGATAATGAAGAGTTGTATAAAAATTTAATTTTTTTTTTGAATGATATACACATAGGTAAATAAGACATTTGAACTTGCATCTTTAGCATAAAAGTAATATGATTTAATGAATTTTGTTCTTTTTCACCGTGAAAACAAGATTTTGTGCTATAAAGTTGGACACTGTAAAGCAGCATTGGCTTATAGTTCTGACCTTGCCTAAGGGGTGAAACACTAAATTTTCCTAGAAATTGAAAACTAAAATAAACCAATAACTCAAAGATATCATGTAGGGCCTAATTTAAATGTGGGTATTCTAAAAGTGTATAGGCTGGTAGCAACTTACCTTGTTGAAGATACTAGAGATGTCAATATTGGGATGAGATATAACTCAAATGAGAGGGGAGAGGAAGAAGTATCACATAAATGTATAAGATAAATAAACATATGAAGCCATCAAGTTATTTCTTTCTACTAATTTCCCTTGTCTAGAGCTCTTATTTAAGAATTTAGGTTTACCCCAAGGAGCCTATATTAAAAATTATTTCCCATGGTGAATTTCTTTGGAAAAAAAAACTTTTGAATTTTGGGCTATAGTTGGTATTGTCTTGGGATAGAAGTGAATGTATCATGATTTGATAACTTGAATTTAATTATGCTATCTTTTGATGGTAATTTTAAAATTATTACGGTGTCGGAAAACAAAAGAATTTCAATTTAAAACTACATCAAAAGTTTCAATATTTTTATGGAAATTACACATTAAATTTAAAATTTAATTACATGTATTAGTTTAAAAACACACAAAATTTTCGTAACTGAAATGGTTTATTGAAGCATGTATCTTTTAGCCAATAATATGATATTTAATCTTAAAAGTAATTTACGAAGAGATTATTAATATATTTATTTATCAAATATTTTTAGGTAAATAAAAGGTACATGCAAAACAAAAATAATTCATTTTCATTACCATTATAATTACTTTTAGGTTATTTATAAAAAAATGTTGTTTGTATGTAAAAGGTCTCCAAAAAAATTAGAAAAGAAGAAGTTTGCGTGTTTATACAGTGGTTCGTTTAGAATTTAATTTTTTTGATAGAAATTTCTATGCTCTTTTATTTTGTTGTCTAATTTTTTACAAGTCTTTTAGTTGACAGTTTTAGCTAAAAGAGATGGGAAGACAATGAGTTTTGATTTTTTTATTCATTTGTAAGAATATGGTAAGTAATTTAATTTTGTTTTTTGTAATTTTGTTTTACCATTTAATGCTATTTCATCATAAAAAGGTGTGTCTATTCGAGTTTGGGTTTAATCCTATGTAAAATTAGAAGTACACCTATTGGACAAGGGTCAAATTTTCATGATTAATGACATCATAATTTCCTAAAACTAGTCTATTATCTACTATATCTAGGGCTAAGTAATTTGTCCAAACACATAGCCACCTCTCAGAACATAACGTTATTTCATTTACAAAGATCTGCCCGTATTTCTTGAAGCACACAAGTGACTGCAAAAGAAAATGCCAGCTTTTCACTTACTGCCCATTTTTGTTCTAAGCACAATCATCAATCTTCTTGATTTCAATAGTATGCTAAATGTTATTGAAATCTTGCAAAATAAATTGTCCCCTCAAGTATTTTTAGCAATGCTCCATGCAGTAGATTTCTCTCGTTTTTTTGATTTAGTCAATTGGGATGACAGATTTTTAGTCCTGATGATTCATTTGAATGAATTGGGTGTCGCTGATGGAGTGCTTTACATTGTAAGTAGACAACTCTGGCTCCAAGAAGTTTCTTTAGATGTTGGGTCTCCAGTTATTGAAGAGCTTCGGAACCTAGGACACGGCATGTCACGTTTATTTAACCCTCTGTTCCAGTTGGTATATGATGTTGGTAATGCTCAACAAGCTTACAATCATCTAATGTCGCTATTTGATTTTTCAACTTTCTTATCAACTTTGGAGTCACATTTACATTTCTTAAAGTTGATTAAATTTTCTTTGGTTAATATTTTACACGTTGCTGGTAAGCCGGTGTATACACAACACAATTATATGCGTGTTAGGCACCTCAACCAGATTTGTGATGGGCAAAATATGTCCATCCATAGAATCAAAGATGTTTGTTGCAAGGATTGTAAATTGTCCATGCTCCTCTTTTATTTTTTAAACATGTAATTCAAAGTGTTGTCAAATTTCTGAATAATAGAAATGTCTCATCAACAAATTTATTATTTGTGTAATTACAACAAATATGTGTTGGTGATAAATTTGCTCCATTATTTTATTTCATTCGTAACATAATTTAGCAGGTATAACCCCACATGAAAAAGAAAAAGACATGCTAAAATGGGAGGTGGGACATATCTCCAAATGCCCCCAGCTATCATTCTTAACCACCATGAATGTCCTAGTCAAATTACAACTTTCTAACATATAATATGTACCTCCAAGTAGAGGAAGTTCATGACTTGCACACAAATCAAAAAATGGATCATTAAAGTGAAATCTCAAGTTCAGTGGTTTTATTTTCAAAGACATGTAAGATCACTAACAATGTACTCGATGAATTGTAAGTACATTTGTAAAAAAATTCTGCCATCAGAACACCTAAAATCTCGAAAAATCAAAAGTGGGTGGCTCATACACACATTAAACATAAAATGTTGTATATAAGTTTCACCTTTTTCACCAAATCATCGATACTAAATTTTTCCCACATATATCTTAGTTTTAAGGGATTTTTCTATTTTAACTCTAAGAAGGTTTGTATTATTAAGTTGACAAGGTTTGTGAAATTTTGTGAATTTTAATATTGAAGCGAATGTAAACATTTATTCTTTATTGGACATTAGAAATCTTTTTATTAGTTTTATGGTTTTGATATTCCTTGAGGGACTCTTGTGAGAACTTTCTCCCCCACCCCTTCTCTTTTATGAACATAGAAGTTATAGTTTTCACCTAAGACAACACTTTCTAATGGTCTTTTAGGGATGTTACTTCAAATTAACAAGTTCCTTTCATACTAGTACTTATACATAGACAAAATAAAGTACATTTATCTCATTTTTAGTCAACTTTTTAAAATTCTCACCTATAAATATGTTGTATTTTCCCAAGGTTAAGATTCTTTTGATGTATGATAATGAAGAGTTGTATAAAAATTTAATTTTCTTTTTTTAGAATGATATACACATAGGTAAATAAGACATTTGAACTTGCATCTTTAGCATAAAAGTAATATGATTTAATGAATTTTTTTCTTTTTCACCGTGAAAACAAGATTTTGTGCTATGAAGTTTGACACTGTAAAGCAGCATTGACTTACAGTTCTGACCTTGCCTAAGGGGTGAAACACTAAATTTTCCTAGAAATTGAAAACTAAAATAAACCAATAACTCAAAGATATCATGTAGGGCCTAATTTAAATGTGGGTATTCTAAAAGTGTATAGGCTGGTAGCAACTTACCTTGTTGAAGATACTAGAGATGTCAATATTGGGATGAGATATAACTCAAATGAGAGGGGAGAGGAAGAAGTATCACATAAATGTATAAGATAAATAAACATATGAAGCCATCAAGTTATTTCTTTCTACTAATTTCCATTATCTAGAGCTCCTATTTAAGAATTTAGGTTTACCCAAGGAGCCTATATTAAAAATTATTTCCCATGGTGAATTTCTTTGGAAAAAAAACTTTTGAATTTTGGGCTATAGTTGTTATTGTCTTGGGATAGAAGTGAAAGTATCATGATTTGATAACTTGAATTTAATTAGGCTATCTTTTGATGGTAATTTTAAAATTATTATGGTGTCGTAAAACAAAAGAATTTCAATTTTAAACTCCATCAAAAGTTTCAATATTTTTATGGAAATTACACATTAAATTTAAAATTTAATTACATGTATTAGTTTAAAAACACACAAAATTTTCATAACTGAAATGGTTTATTTAAGCATGTATCTTTTGGCCAATAATATGATATTTACTCTTAAAAGTAATGTACGAAGAGATTATTAATATACTTATTTATCAAATATTTTTAGGTAAATAAAAGGTACATGCAAAACAAAAATAATTCATTTTCATTACCATTATAATTACTTTTAGGTTATTTATAAAAAAATGTTGTTTGTATGTAAAAGGTCTCCAAAAAAAATTAGAAAAGAAGAAATTTGCGTGTTTATATAGTGGTTCGTTTAGAATTTAATTTTTTTGATAGAAATTTCTATGCTCTTTTATTTTGTTGTCTAATTTTTTACAAGTCTTTTAGTTGACAGTTTTAGCTAAAAGAGATGGGAAGACAATGAGTTTTGATTTTTTTTATTCATTTGTAAGAATATGGTAAGTAATTTAATTTTGTTTTTTGTAATTTTGTTTTACCATTTAATGCTATTTCATCATAAAAAGGTGTGTCTATTCGAGTTTGGGTTTAATCCTATGTAAAATTAGAAGTACACCTATTGGACAAGGGTCAAATTTTCATGATTAATGACATCATAATTTCCTAAAACTAGTCTATTATCTACTATATCCAGGGCTAAGTAATTTGTCCAAACACATAGCCACCTCTCAGAACATAACTTTATTTCATTTGCAAAGATCTGCCCGTATTTCTTGAAGCACAGAAGTGACCGCAAAAGAAAATGCCAGCTTTTCACTTACTGCCCATTTTTGTTCTAAGCACAATCATCAATCTTCTTGATTTCAATAGTATGCTAAATGTTATTGAAATCTTGCAAAATAAATTGTCCCCTCAAGTATTTTTAGCAATGCTCAGTGCAGTAGATTTCTCTTGTTTTTTTGATTTAGTCAATTGGGATGACAGATTTTTAGTCCTCATGATTTTGTAGAATATAGACAAGTAATATTAAGAAACAGAATGCAATTGTATTGATAACTGATGGATTACAAACTGAGAGAGATAACCATTGATACAAAAGGATTCATATTTAACTTAAACTACTGGAACTAAGTTGACAGCTAAAAACCAGGACTATGCTGCTTATTTTTCTCCACGACTTAATCACCTAACACTGAACAACCCAACGTCTCTGAAGACCTATTCTTACGCCTGTAACCAGCTGATTTATTCAAAGCAATAAAACAAATAATATGTTTAGATTAAATCCAACATACACCCCCTTAATCTAAACTGATTGTAGCTGCTTAACACCCAACAGATTCCTCATCTTTTCAAACTTCCCCACCGACAATGCCTTAGTCAGAATGTCTGCACGTTGCTCGTTTGTGCTAACATGTTTGATTATAATCAAACCTTGTTCTACGCATTCTCGTATAAAGTGGTAGCGAACATCTATGTGTTTGCTCCTACCATGAAACACCGGGTTTTTCGCAAGATCAACAGCAGAACGATTGTCGATATACAACGTGACTGGTCCAGACTTAATATCTGAAATGTGACTAAGAACTCGCTGCAACCATATCCCTTGACATGCGGCCGCTGTGGCTGCCATGAATTCTGCTTCGCATGATGATAAGGCAACGCACCTTTGTTTCTGAGAGATCCAAGTAATGAATCGGCTAACCACTCCTACCGCATAGGCAATATCTGGCCTTGTGTGCACTAAATAGCGTAAGCCACCAACTATGGACTTAAATTCAGTTGGGTTCACGAGTTCTCCTTTCTCATCCCTATGCAGCGTCAATTTTGGTTCCATAGGATACCTGACAGAGTTACAGTCAATCATGCCAGCCTTTTCCAACATTTTCTTAGCATATGCAGTTTGTTTGAGTTCGATATACCCCTGACCTTGCCCAACTTCCAATCCAAGGTAATACGTAAGCCTGCCCAAGTCAGACATATCAAACTCCTTTCCCATCTGCTCCTTGAAGCTGAGTATGTGTGATACACTAGTGCCAGTAATCAGTAAGTCATCGACGTAGACTCCGACAACCAGTGACTCGTTTCCATCTCTCCTGGTGTAAACAGCATGCTCCAAGGGGCACTTAACGAATCCCAGTTTGTGAAGACATTTGTTGAGTTGAGCATACCAGGCCCTCGGTGCCTGACGTAAACCATATAGAGCCTTCAACAATCTGTATACCTTTGATTCCAGTCCTCGTTTAACATATCCTCTTGGCTGCGAAACGTACACCTCCTCATGTAGTTCTCCGTTAAGAAAAGCTGATTTTACATCGAGGTCACTACTAGAAATATGTCAATAGACATCGGTGCTATAACATCGGTTGAAAATGCCACTGATGTTAAAGGTTGTTTCAACATCGGTTAATTTTTTAATGATATCAAAGCTCTTTATAGACATCGGTTCAAAAGATAACCGTTATGGATTCTCACTTTTTAAAAAATTAAAAAATCGCGTGCCACACTTCCCCCCTTATTACCAAAATATTTTCCCCCCTTAGTGAAATATCTATTCCCCCTTTTCCCACACAATCAACCCTAGTTTCACACTCTCTCTCGTCTCTCCCGTCTCTCTCTCCATCTCACCATATCTGTAGCTAAAATATATAACCCATCTCACCATCTCACTACCTCACCATCTCAACCCTAATTATAACCCTAATTTCACCATCTCACTATTTGAAACCCTAATTGAAAGAACCCGACGAAGATAAAATGGAATCGACCATCTAATTGTAAGCTCTGTTCCATTACAAATTATAGCTGCAGGACTTAGGATATGGGTATAGAGGTATATTTTTCTAAACACATAATTTGTTAAAATTTCCTTCTCAATTCGCATCTTTAAGTATTCATTTTGAATGATTCAGCGGTGACACTGATGGAAGAGTACCTGGTTTGTCCACAAGATACAGCTTGAGCCCCCTCGTGCTTCCAATCAATAGGTCACGGAGACCTTGGTACCACCAGAAGCAGGTAATATTTAGTAAGCATTGTTAATTTCTTTACTGCAGAAATTGAATGAAGCTTTTCTTGGTTTAGGCAGTATTTCATATGCAAGTTTACTGTATGCGCATATATGTATAAGAATCCTAATACCAATAAACTTAACATATACACAATATAAGATTTTAAAGCATATATAGTTTAGACTGCAACCAAATAAGCAAGGTTAATAACTGTTCCATGTTTAGTTTGCTCCTA
Source organism: Heracleum sosnowskyi (assembly GCA_030848705.1). Lineage (NCBI taxonomy): Eukaryota > Viridiplantae > Streptophyta > Magnoliopsida > Apiales > Apiaceae > Heracleum > Heracleum sosnowskyi. Next base: position 1,309,064 of record JAUIZM010000019.1, on the reverse strand, counting down.
CTGTGTTTCTTAAAGCAAATATGTTTCCTCAAATCTGAATTTGTACTTGTAATGTCTGGATATGGTTTTAGTTTTTTCATTCTTTTGAAAGTCTATAGATGAAGAATTTTTCTGAATATTAAAGACGGTCCTTTTATCGACATGACATTATCATAGCCATTCAGTTTGTATGTTCACATCTCTATTCACCTTTGACAAGATTCAAAGAGTTGTGCCGGTTCTAAATTGACCCTTCAAAAACACAAAAAGTCAATTTAGTCACGTAACATTGCGAATAAACAAATTGTGGTTAAAGTCAAATCTTAGAGTCCTCTGTTTTGATCATCTTCTTGTTGAAGTGATCTTCATGTTGTCATTAAATATTTAGTTATTACAGAACCCTTGGTTTGGCTAATTTTGGTAATCAAGTTTTGTATCTGATCATCTCTTATAACTGTAATGAAAAAAGAAAAGAAGGTGGAGCTTTGAAACATTTGAACTCTCCTGGTAGAATACTTCTGTTAGATGGAGGTATCGGCAGATTTACAATTTTGTTAGATCTTTTTCATCTTATTTACAATTTCTTGGAGGGTTCCCTTATATTTTGCAGCATCAATTCAAGTTACTGCAATTCTATAGTTCTCATCTCTTTTATTTCTTCTTCCGATCTAGTTCTTCGAATTTTTCTCTATAATAGTGTCAACTTCATTTATAAAGTCACTAGGAGTAGCTTTAAGTTTACGTACCCACTAATATATATATGCAGACACATATGCAGATATATTTAAACTGTTTTGTTTGGCGAAACAGGTGTGAAACCCTAAAAAGTGACTTCTTTGTTATTTTTTGCAGCAAATGGTGAAAAGGCAAGAAAGAGGCGCTTTTCTCGACAACTCTGAACTACCACCTGTGGGGAGACAACTCCTGAAAATCAATGTTGATGAGGTTAATAATTAGAACCTTCCCACCAGAACTTTTGTCCAACTGAAATGTATCCATGTTCTAATGATAATATATGTTAACATTTCAAACCTCTGTTTTTATGTACTTAGATATCTAAAATTTTTTATTCTTTATTTATTTCCGTCATACTGATTGTTTTCTGTATCTTTTTTCTTCGTATTTTTTGTAATTTTGTGGTTACAGATGGCTGAAAGACGGAGTTGAATCCGAGTATTTGGTCTTTTTGCAACTAAGGTATGTCGACCTATTAATTTATGAAATTGTCTAATTTATGGTAAAGGACAGATTAAAAATAAAAAAGATGCTTATAGGTCAATTAAGTTAATGTAACATAATTGGTATATGTAGTTTTAAAAATAGTATGATCGGTGATGTTCTGCTAATTTTTATTTTTTGTGTTAATTTTTAGTGAGCGACCAAGACTCGGAAGACTTAAAAAGTGCACGAGTTGGATGAGGTGCATTTGGAGGTTATCAAGTTTATCCAGGATAAAATGTAATGCATTTGGTCCTGTTACCTTTAGTAGTTTTCTTTTGATAATGTAGATGATGGTTGTTGCGACTGGAATATTTAGTAATTAACTGGTATGTTGGTGCGCTAGACAGTTGGGTATTATCGATGAGTACCATGTGTTTAGACTGTTGGATGTTTTTGATTTGGATTGTTAGCTAGCTGGTTATGGATATTAATGGATATACTAAAAATCGATGTAAAAAAGCAAGAGTAAAATTAATTTGGTGTACAAAACCGATGTGAAAAACATAAAATCTGATGTAAGAAAGGAATTTTAACGACGACTATAAAAAAACCGATGTAAAAAGGATGTTCAACAATAGTTATATCAAAAAACCGATGTGTTTCTTTTCAATATTATATCGGTTTGCAATAAGGCTGATGTCTGATATCTATTTCAATAACAGAGATGTCTGATATCTATTTCAATAACAGAGACTGGGACTAAACAATCAAAACCGATGTCTTTTCTATTCAATATTACATCGGTTTGCAATAAGGCTGATGTCTGATATCTATTTCATCAACGGAGACTGGGACTAAACAATCAAAACCGATGTCTTTTTAAGAGGTATTACATCGGTTCCAAAAGAGCATGATGTCTCTTTATGAGCTATTACATCGGTTCCACAGGGTGCATGATGTCTGATATGTATTTTAACATCACGTACAAACGAAACCGATCTTAAATCATGTCTTGCACACCAGTTTTAGTTTATAAATCAATGTTATGTTTCTTTTTAACTTGTGTGTTCTATATTTAAATGGGTCTAACCTTGATAGTATTACTATATTTCAAGTGATAATAATACAAATTTATGAAAAAGTTGAGGTAATGACATCAGAATTAGTCTGGAAAACGATGTGTAAATATGAAGCAGATATCAGTTAAAAACCGATGTATGAAGTGCCGACTTTTAACATCGCATGCGAAGACATCGGTCAAGTTTTAGAAAGACATCGGTTTTTAGCCGATGTCTATTGGCATATTTCTAGTAGTGGGTGGTGTACTTCCCATGAATTTAGAGTAGCAAGGGCCAGCAGTAATCTTACAGTTTCCAGCCGGGTAACGGGGGAAAAAACTTCCTCATAATCGATCCCATGTTGCTGAACGTAACCCTTTGCCACCAGCCGAGCTTTATGCTTGATAATCTCACCATTTGTGTCCTTTTTGACCTTGAAAGCCCACTTCAAGTCGATAGCTTTATGTCCCTTAGGGAGGTCTGTGAGTACCCATGTATGATTTTTCTCGATAGCATCGAGTTCAGCTTGCATTGCGTCCTTCTAGACATGACTCTTGGCAGCCTGTTCATACAATACTGGTTCATCGATGCCCAGCAAGAGCAATTCCTCTATCGAATCTATTTCTTCAGTTTGATCATATATATCATTCAGGGTTCTGAAATTCCGAGGTGCACTACTGTCGCTCAAAATTTCTGAGTTGCTCCCTTCGTTTGTTTCAGTGCTAGAATCAGTGCTCTGAATAGCAGAAGTCTGGGGTTGAGGAGTAGAAGTCTGATTGAATGTATGCCTGCTTGATTGGGGCGTGGTGATGGTAGTATCTTCGCTGCCCACACTTGTTTCTTCAGATTCAATTTCTTCGATTCCTACAACTGAGAAATTTCTGTCTTCAACACTTGGTGAGTTACTGTGATTCCAAGACCAGCATTTTCCTTCATCAAAACACACATCTCGGCTGACATGTATAATACCTGTGGTTGGGTCGTACAGCCTATAGGCCTTAGTCCCTGGTTCTCGACCGAAATGCACAACTCGTTTACTTCTGTCGTCCAACTTTGTGACATAAACATTTGGAATTTTCATATAAGCAATACAGCCAAATACGCGAAGATAATCAACATGAGGTTTCTTACCAAACCATGCTTCGTGAGGCGTGATTTCTGAGAGAGCTCGAGTGGGCAATTTGTTCAGGACGTGCACTGCGTGCCTGATAGCTTGCCCCCACATTTCAGATGGAACATTCCGTTCTTTTAACATACTCCTGCCCATAGCCACCACGGTTCTATTACGCCTTTCGACCACACCGTTCTGTTGAAGGGAATATGGTGTTGTGTGGTGTCTTTGTATGCCCATCTCTTCACAAAACTTGTTGAAATCAGCGGAACAAAATTCTCCTCCGTTGTCAGTCCTTAAAACTCGTATCCCTGGTGAGACACCATTTTCAACTAGAGCTTTAAACCCCTTGAAAACTGTTAGTGCTTCGGACTTGGCCTTAATCATATAAACCCACATCATTCTGGTATAATCATCAACTAACAACATAAAATATTTATTTCCAGCTGGTGTGGTAGGAGTGATAGGACCACAAAGATCTGCATGTATTAGTTCTAGAGCAGTTTTTGCAGAAAAAACAGATTGAGAAGGGAATGGCTTACATGATTGTTTCGACATAAGGCAACCATTACACACTTCCATTAGCTGCACCAATTTAGGCAACCCTCGAACCATTTGTTTTCTGGACATAAGTTGCATAGCTGGAAAGTTTACATGACCCAGACGTAGGTGCCAGAGTCGCGTCTCTTCTTCCACTTTCGATAGTAAACAGTTACCTCGAACCCCGTTGATACACAGCTTGTACAATCTGTTCGAACCTCTCTGTACTTTAATCAAAAGTTTCCCGTCTGCGGTGTAAACCCACAGCATATCTCCATCAAGAACAACTCGGTTTCCTTCCTCGGATAACTGTCCCAAACTGATTATGTTGTTTCTGAGGCTTGGTATATAGTATACATCTTTCAGCTCACGTTCCTCACCATTTCGACACACCAGCTTCACAGTCCCTTTGCCTTTGATATGGACCAATGATCCGTCACCGAATTTCACTTGACCTATGATAGTTTCGTCTAAGTCCTTGAATTTTCCTCGATGCCCAATCATGTGACTACTAGCACCATTGTCTAGATACCACATGTTGTCCTCCTCCTTCTCAGTTGTAGTATGACTGTCTCCCGCATTGTTGTACAAAATCATTTGATCATCTCCACTGTTGTCATACTCAGCCACAAGTAATGCGGGCTCATCATCATTAATTTGAGCCAGGTTTGCTTCAGCTCTTTGTTCTCTGTCCCTTCGTGGCTTTCGTCATTCCGAAGCGAAATGTCCGAGATTATGACAGTTAAAACATTTAACTCGAGTCCTGTCACGAACAATCCGTCCGTCCTTGCGACAATCTCCATTTCCCCCATTTCCTCTTTTGTTAGCTCTCTTTAACCATTCGTCCCGCGTAAGTAGCAGTTTGGTCTCAGTACCTTCGCGTCGTGACCACTCTTCTTCAGTAAGCATGAGCTGGCCGCTGTTCACCTCACTCTGTCCGCGAATTCTCTCCTCGTGTGCCTTGAGGGATCCAACAACTTCTTCGACGGACATTTTCTCCAAATCTCCAAATTGCTCAATTGCTGAGGCAATTTGAAGAAATTTCACAGGTACAGCTCTCAAGAGCTTCTTGACGACATACGTCTCCTCAACCTTCTCTCCTAAAGCCCGGATATTGGTCACCAAGCTATTCATCTTCATGCAGAAATCATCTAGCTGTTTTGTGTCTTTCATGATGAGAGACTCAAACTCGGCTTTAAGAGTTTGAGCCTTCGCCTTCTTAACTTTGTCTGCTCCAAGGTGAACCGTTTTTATCGCCTCCCATGCTGTTTTTGAGGTCGTTTTGTCAGCTATTGACAGCAACAAATCTTCACCAATGCCCTGATAAATAATAGCTAAAGCTCGTATTGTCCACCTTATCTTCAACAACGGCTTTGGGGTCCTTGGGATGTTTGGATTCGATCGCCTCCCACACACCATGAGCCTGCATGAACACACGCATTTTCATAGCCCAGGCTGTGTAGTTGGTTTTTGTTAAAATTGGGTAACTTAATCCAAAAGAACTTTCTTTTCCCTTGTTGGTCTCCATTTTTGGATCGTGGTTTTACTAACGAGAGAGGCTCTGATACCAGGTGTAGAATATAGACAAGTAATATTAAGAAACAGAATGCAATTGTATTGATAACTGATGGATTACAAACTGAGAGAGATAACCATTGATACAAAAGGATTCATATTTAACTTAAACTACTGGAACTAAGTTGACAGGACTATGCTGCTTATTTTTCTCCACGACTTAATCACCTACAACTGAACAACCCAACGTCTCTGAAGACCTATTCTTACGCCTGTAACCAGCTGATTTATTCAAAGCAATAAAACAAATAATATGTTTAGATTAAATCCAACAGATTCATTTGAATGAATTGGGTGTCGCTGATGGAGTGCTTTACATTGTAAGTAGACAACTCTGGCTCAAGAAGTTTCTTTAGATGTTGGGTCTCCGGTTATTGAAGAGCTTGGGAACCTAGGACACGTCATGTCACGTTTATTTAACCCTCTGTTCCAGTTGGCATATGATGTTGGTAATTCTCAACAAGCTTACAATCATCTAATGTAGCTATTTGATTTTTCAACTTTCTTATTAACTTTGGAGTCACATTTACATTCCTTAAAGTTGATTAAATTTTCTCTGGTCAATATTTTACACATTGCTGGTAAGAAAAGAAAAAGACAGTGCTAAAATGGGAGGTGGGACATATCTCCAAATGCCCCCAGCTATCATTCTTAACCACCATGAATGTCCTAGTCAAATTACAACTTTCTAACATATAATATGTACCTCCACGTAGAGGAAGTTCATGACTTGCACACAAATCAAAAAATGGATCATTAAAATGAAATCTCAAGTTCAGTGGTTTTATTTTCAAAGACATGTAAGATCACTAACAATGTACTCGATGAATTGTAAGTACATTTGTAAAACAATTCTGCCATCAGAACACCTAAAATCTTGAAAAATCAAAAGTGGGTGGCTCATACACACATTAAACATAAAATGTTTTATATAAGTTTCACTTTTTTCACCAAATCATCAATACTAATTTTTTCCCACATATATCTTAGTTTTAAGGGATTTTTATATTTTAACTCTAAGAAGGTTTGTAGTATTAAGTTGACAAGATTTGTGAAATTTTGTGAATTTTAATATTGAAGCGAATGTAAACATTTATTCTTTATTGGACATTCGAAATCTTTTTATTAGTTTTATGGTTTTGATAATCCTTGAGGGACTCTTGTGAGAACTTGCTCCCCCACCCCTTCTCTTTTATGAACATAGAAGTTATAGTTTTCACCTAAGACAACACTTTCTAATGGTCTTTTAGTGATGTTACTTCAAATTAACAAGTTCCTTTGATACCAGTACTTATTACATAGACAAAATAAAGTACATTTATCTCATTTTTAGTCAACTTTTTAAAATTCTCACCTATAAATATGTTGTATTTTCCCAAGGGTAAGATTCTTTTGATGTATGATAATGAAGAGTTGTATAAAAATTTAATTTTCTTTATTTTAGAATGATATACACATAGGTAAATAAGACATTTGAACTTGCATCTTTAGCATAAAAGTAATATGATTTAATGAATTTTGTTCTTTTTCACCGTGAAAACAAGATTTTGTGCTATGAAGTTGGACACTGTAAAGCTGGCTTATAGTTCTGACATTGCCTAAGGGGTGAAACACTAAATTTTCCTAGAAACTGAAAACTAAAATAAACCAATAACTCAAAGATATCATGTAGGGCCTAATTTAAAAGTGGGTATTCTAAAAGTGTAGAGGCTGGTAGCAACTTACCTTGTTAAAGATACTAGAGATGTCAATATTGGGATGAGATATAACTCAAATGAGAGGGGAGAGGAAGAAGTATCACATAAATGTATAAGATAGATAAACATATGAAGCCATCAAGTTATTTCTTTCTACTAATTTTGTTGGTATTGTCTTGATAGAAGTGAATGTATCATGATTTGATAACTTGAATTTAATTAGGCTATCTTTTGATGGTAATTTTAAAATTATTATGGTGTCGGAAAACAAAAGAATTTCAATTTAAAACTCCATCAAAAGTTTCAATATTTTTATGGAAATTACACATTAAATTTAAAATTTAATTACATGTATTAGTTTAAAAACACACAAAATTTTCAAAACTGAAATGGTTTATTTAAGCATGTATCTTTTGGCCAATAATATGATATTTAATCTTAAAGTAATGTACGAAGAGATTATTAATATACTTATTTATCAAATATTTTTAGGTAAATAAAAGGTACATGCAAAACAAAAATAATTCATTTTCATTACCATTATAATTACTTTTAGGTTATTTACAAAAAAATGTTGTTTGTATGTAAAAGGTCTCCAAAAAAAATTAGAAAAGAAGAAGTTTGCGTGTTTATACAGTGGTTCGTTTAGAATTTAATTTTTTTGATAGAAATTTCTATGCTCTTTTATTTTGTTGTCTAATTTTTTACCGGTCTTTTAGTTGACAGTTTTAGCTAAAAGAGATGGGAAGACAATGAGTTTTGATTTTTTTTATTCAATTGTAAGAATATGGTAAGTAATTTAATTTTGTTTTTTGTAATTTTGTTTTACCATTTAATGCTATTTCATCATAAAAAGGTGTGTCTATTCAAGTTTGGGTTTAATCCTATATAAAATTAGAAGTACACCTATTGGGCAAGGGTCAAATTTTCATGATTAATGACATCATAATTTCCGAAAACTAGTCTATTATTTACTATATCCAGGGCTAAGTAATTTGTCCAAACACATAGCCACCTACATAACATTATTTCATTTGCAAAGATCTGCCCGTATTTCTTGAAGCACACAAGTGACGGCAAAAGAAAATGCCAGCTTTTCACTTACTGCCCATTTTTGTTCTAAGCACAATCATCAATCTTCTTGATTTCAATAGTATTCTAAATGTTATTGAAATCTTGCAAAATAAATTGTCCCCTCAAGTATTTTTAGCAATGCTGGGTGCAATAGATTTCTCTCGTTTTTTTGATTTAGTCAAATGGGATGACAGATTTTTAGTCTTGATGATTCATTTGAATGAATTGGGTGTCGCTGATGGAGTGCTTTACATTGTATGTAGACAACTCTGGCTCCAAGAAGTTTCTTTAGATTTTGGGTCTCTGAGCTTGGGAACCTAGGACATGGCATGTCAGGTTTATTTAACCCTCTGTTCCAGTTGGCATATGATGTTGGTAATGCTCAACAAGCTTACAATCATCTAATGTCGCTATTTGATTCTTCAACTTTCTTATCAACTTTGGAGTCACATTTACATTCCTTAAAGTTGATTAAATTTTCTCTGGTCAATATTTTACACATTGCTGGTAAGCCGGTGTATACACTACACAATTATATGTGTGTTAGGCACAGCAACCAGATTTGTAATGGGCAAAATATGTCCATCCATAGAATCAAAGATGTTCGTTGCAAGGATTGTAAATTGTCCATGGTCCTCTTTTATTTTTTAAACATGTAATTCAAAGTGTTGTCAAATTTCTGAATAATAGAAATGTCTCATCAACAAATTTATTATTTGTGTAATTACACCAAATATGTGTTCTTGATAAATTTGCTCCATTACTTGATTTCATTAGTAACATAATTTAGCAGGTATAACCCCACATGAAAAAGAAAAATACAGTGCTAAAATGGGAGGTGGGACATATCTCCAAATGCCCCCAGCTATCATTCTTAACCACCATGAATGTCCTAGTCAAATTACAATTTTCTAACATATAATATGTACCTCCAAGTAGAGGAAGTTCATGACTTGGACAGAAATCAAAAAATGGATCATTAAAGTGAAATCTCAAGTTCAGTGGTTTTATTTTCAAAGACATGTAAGATCACTAACAATGTACTCGATGAATTGTAAGTACATTTGTAAAAAAATCCTGCCATCAGAACACCTAAAATCTCGAAAAATCAAAAGTGGGTGGCTCATACACACATTAAACATAAAATGTTGTATATAAGTTTCACTTTTTTCACCAAATCATCGATACTAAATTTTTCCCACATATATCTTAGTTTTAAGGGATTTTTCTATTTGAACTCTAAGAAGGTTTGTATTATTAAGTTGACAAGGTTTGTGAAATTTTGTGAATTTTAATATTGAAGCGAATGTAAACATTTATTCTTTATTGGACATTCAAAATCTTTTTATTAGTTTTATGGTTTTGATATTCCTTGAGGGACTCTTGTGAGAACTTTCTCCCCCGCCCCTTCTCTTTTATGAACATAGAAGTTATAGTTTTCACCTAAGACAACACTTTCTAATGGTCTTTTAGTGATGTTACTTCAAATTAACAAGTTCCTTTGATACTAGTACTTATACATAGACATATAATATGTACCTCCAAGTAGAGGAAGTTCATGACTTGCACATAAATCAAAAAAATGGATCATTAAAGTGAAATCTCAAGTTCCGTGGTTTTATTTTCAAAGACATGTAAGATCACTAACAATGTACTCGATGAATTGTAAGTACATTTATAAAAATCTTCTGCCATCAGAACACCTACACTACAACAAATCTGGGCAATTATGACGGAAAACTTATGACGGAATATTAGGCGTGCCTTACTTAGCCATGTAGGCCATAGTAGGATTGTCCATGCTTTCCAGTTCCTCCATTGTGTAGAAATCTTCATCTTCCACATCGTTGAGCTGTAGTACTACTTTTTCATCATCTTCAACAACCTCTTCTATCTTCAAGGATTGTGCAGGGGTTGGTTGTGTGATTTGTAGTACTTCACTTGGTTGTGTGATCCTTGGCACTTGTGCTACTAGGGCACTTGACATATTAGCCATCTTGTTCCTTGTTCCACTTTGTATGGCTCTCTTTTGAAAGAGTTCAAGTTCATAAGATTTCAGAATGCCATAAAGTGTCTCAAAGGTTATATTGTTGAGATCTCTTCCTTCTCGTATGGCTGTTGTCTTGTGTTCAAGGTGATCAGGCAGTGTAAGCAAGAACTTGACATTTAATTCTTTTCTGTCATAGTACTTGCCATGTATCTGTAGTTCAGTTAAGAGCTTACTGAACCTTTCAAACATGGAAGTTAAGTCTTCACCAGGCTTGGCCATGAATGCCTCATATTGTGATATCAGTATTTGCCTTTGATTGCCCTTAACTTCTTCACTTCCTTCACATAGTAAAGCTAACCTGATCCACATCTCCTTGGAAGATGTGCAACTTATCACACTTCCACACATGGCTTTATCCAATGTGAGAGAATCGAGCAAGATGAGTTGCAAGTGATCATCTAGCACTATTTTCTCCTTCTCAGGTTCCAAAAATTCGGAGGGATCTTTGGGAACCCAATGTGCAGGAATGACTTCACCATTTACTGTTGTGGCTTCAATTTCCTTTCTTGGAATGAAAGGACCATTCTCGAGAATACCTGGGTATAGTGGATTCGCAGCTTTGATAAACAACAAGATCTTTCTTTTCCAAATGCTGTAGTTCTCTTTATCAAAAGCTGGGATCTTGATACTGTTTGATTTCTGCATTGTCGTCGTGATCACAGTCCACAGATATGTATGTTAATCTGATAGCTCTGATACCGGTTGTTGGTCCTCGTGTATTGCAGAAAGGGGGGGGGGATGAATGCAATACTGATAAAATTCAATCTCAGTTTCAACAACCAAAACTAAGATTTAATGTTATCAATAATATGTATGCATTCACAAACAGTATAATCGAGAAGACAGGATTCACAAAATAAATGTTTTATTTATTTTGCAAAGTGTTGCTACAACCTCAAGAGAGAATTCTTGAGCTTCGGTTTTTCTTCAAGACACTTGCTTGTCTTCGTTACACGCCTAGAATGAATTGATAGTCTAAGTATAAAACTAATCCTATCACTATCAACACGGGTCTGTGAAGCTGCTGACATTATCAAGTGGCATCTTCTTACAAAGTGTCTACCCATGTGACTTTCCTAAATTGCTAACAATGTCAGATATACATTACAAAGAAAGCAACCTAGATTCATTCTATTTCTAGCTAAAACAATTCAGCAAATAGAGACTTGACCTTGCTCTTGAATTGATTCGCTTTTGTTTGCAGTGCTTGAAGCTTCTGTCGTAGTCTTGCAGACTTGGTGCAGCTTAGGGATACTACAACACGCCTGTTTCTTGAACATTGAAACTGTCACGGGGTTTGACTGAGAAAGATACCTAGAACAAGGATCTTTCTCGAGACAGTTACTTTTGCCGCAGAGCTTGCTGTCACAGGAATGTGCTTTTGGTGACAGTAAGAGTTCCCCGCATAGTGTGCTGTCGAGGTTTCCAAACTTACTGTCGAGGGCTAAAGTTGCTGTCGCGTAGTCTTCCACCAATGTTGCTGTCAGAGTGAATATGCTGTCTTGACTTGCAACATTTTGTCTTCTTGTAATCTTACTGTCAATGCTTATGACAGTAACCTTTATTCATGCTGTCATCTAATATGCGTTCTTTGAGGCTTGAACATAGAAAGTGAACTTCTTCCAAATTACACAATTAAAATAACATTGCATACTGATTACAAGAACATACTTTGGCTGTGATAGTATGTTCTACTTAATTAAAAAATTAAGTATATACAAAGTTAAGTTGTTCCTATGCTATCACCCATAAATCCCAACAAAATGGACCGTTAAAATGAAACCTCATGTTTTATTAATCTAATTTAGTTTTTGTTAATACAGAATATAAATTCGATCCAATAATTGGAAGCAGATTTTATTAAGAGGTTAAAAAAGGTCCAATGGGTCTCTAATCCGTAATCTAAAATAATCCAATAATTTGGAAATATGATGCAGAAGGAAACTTATAATAGGTGACTTGCTCTTAAAGAATAGGAGTATGAACCTAAAAAAGATCCGATATTGAAAAGAACTATGTGGGGCTTGATTCCTTATAAAAGGACCCCGAAATTCTATTATCTCTAAATTAATTCTCTCAAGTTCAGCACCAAATCACATAAACCCTAATTCTTCCTCAAAAATTATAAATTCAATGTTGAAGCTTAGTCCGTGACGAAATTTCGCTTCAACATTTGTGTGGGAATTGTATAGAAGAAAATCAACTAACATATGAAGAAAATCAACTAACGAATCATGCGGGAGAACAATCTTGTATCATGTGTGGTTCTCTATTAACAGGATTAGCACAATCAATATGATGTTGGAATGGCGAGCTTGTTCGACAAAAAGGCTTGATGATAGACTACTCGGGACAGTTGGAAGGACAAAAATTGAAGCATTCATCAATCAAAAGTCTGAAAACATAGACGTCTAAATTGTTGAGTTTAATTTTAAACTCATTAAATAATATTTTGTTTTTATGATGTCAGGTAAATCATTATTTGATTTGGTCAGGTGTTGTTAGAGTAATGGTAGGAGTCAGAAGGAATAATGATAGTAATGGAGCTTGTTTAGGAAGTTGGTTTAGTAGTTTCCTGTTTTGCAGCCTCTCTGGATGGGAGTCTTTCCATATATGTATTTGCTTTCTGTTTCAAAATAATTAGAGGTGAGCTTTGCTTCTAAACGTGTGTTTTTCTGTGTGAAAGGATTACTTTACAAACTAGTTTGAAACACATTTATATAAACTGATATACAACATTTGGTATCAGAGCATAGGTGTTATAGCTAGGTTGAGTGTATGTCGAAGGCAACCACAATGGACGTTGGGAAGAGTAAAGGAGGAGCGATGGGTCTAAGTTATCCTATGCTAACCAGAATAAATTATACAGCCTGGGCGATGAAGATGAAGGTCTTCATGCAGGCACATGGGGTCTGTGAGGTGGTGGAGCCAAGCGACCCAAAGGCAGCAGTTGATGAAAGGTTGGATAAGGTTGCTCTCGCCATGATTTATCATAGCATACCTGAAGAACTATTACTCTCTCTCGCAGAAAGGAAGAAAGCTAAGGATGTTTGGGATGTTTAAAGACTATGTGTCAAGGTGCAACTAGAGCAAATGCAGCAAAGATTCAGACTTTGAAGGCTGAATTTGAATCTCTGAACATGAAAGATACAAAATTGTTGGAAGATTTCTGTTTGAAGCTTAATGGAATTGTGATGAATATTTGAGCTCTTAGTGAAGATGTAACAGAATCCTATGTTGTGAAAAAACTGTTACGAGCAGTCCCATCGAAATTTTTGCAAATAACATCAACAATGGAGCAATTTGGGAATTTGGAAACGATGACGGTGGAAGAGGCGGTTGGTTAACTTAAGGCACATGAAGAAAGGATAAAGGGAAGTACTGAAAGCACTGGCGGTCAGCTTTTGTTAACGGAGGAAGTATGGACTAAAAGAGAAGGAGATGAAAACAAACTCCTACTAACCAAGGAGGAATGGCAAAAGCGGATGAACAAAGGAAGCATGAAGGAACGTCAAACATGAGAGGTCATGGTGGAAGAGACAAGAGAGGAGTCAAGTGCTACAACTATTTTGTGTATGGTCACTATGCTGCAGAATGTCGAAAGCCAAAAAGCACCAGGGAGGTGAAGCAGGAGGCTCTTATGGCACAAACAGAAGATGATGAACCAACTCTTTTGTTAGAAAAACATGAAAAAGAAAGTGAATCAGTTATGTTGAACGAAGAAGGAGTGGTACCCAAACTGGTAACTCGAGAAAAAGCAATGGGAGAGATGTCGAGCTTGTGGTATCTGGATAATGGAGCAAGCAACCATAAGACAGGTGACAAAGGAAAGTTCGTGGAATTGGATGAATGAATAACAGGACTAGTAAAGTTTGGTGATGGTTCAACCGTAAAGATTGAAGGCAAATGATCAGTTATCTTCACGTGCAAGAACAGAGAAGAAAGAAAGCTCAACGAGGTATTTTTTATTCCCACATTGTGTAGTAATATAATAAGCTTGGGTCAAATGTCAGAAGAAGAGAATAGAGTGGTTTTGAAGGGGAGTTACTTGTGGGTATTCGAGGAGCAAGGAAAATTGCTCATGAAAGTAAAACGTTCATCTAACAGATTGTATAAGTTGATTGCTGAAATTGTGAGGCCAATATTCTTGTTGTCTAAAATAGAGGAGATTTCTAAACCGTGGCACACATGTTTAGGACATGTGAACTATCAGTCTATGGTTCTTATGAATAAGAAACAAATGGTATATGGGTTGGCAGAGGTGAGTGTGTCAGCAGAAGTATGTAAATGATGTTTGAGGTCGAGGCAAGCAAGGAAAACATTTCCTCAGAAGTCGAACTTCAGTGCTACTCGTGAATTACAGTTAGTACATGGAGATTTGTGTGGACCAATTGAACCAGTTACATCAGGAGGAAGTAAGTATTTTTTCCTTTTGGTGGACGACTTCACTCGAGTCATGTGGGTCTACATGCTTAGGAACAAAGGAGAAGCTTTTGGGGTATTCAAAAATTCAAAGCACAAGTTGAAGATGGAGACAAGAAGAAAATTGAGGTTTTCAGAACAGATCGGGGAGGGGAATTTACATCAAATGATTTTAAGACTTACTGCGAAGAGGTTGGAATCGAGAGACATTACACAACCCCGTATACGCCTCAACAAAACGGTGTAGTGGAGCATAGAAATAGGACAGTTGTGGAGATGGCTCAGAGCTATTTGAAGGAGATGAAGTTGCCTTTGATGTTATGGGGGAAGCTATTCGTCATGCTGTGTATGTTTTAAACAGGTTACCAACAAGATCTTTGTCAGATCAAACTCCATATGAAGCGTGGACATGTGTTAAACCTCATATTGGTCATTTACGTATTTTTCGGTGCCTCACGCACATGAAAATTCCGAAGGGTCACACAACCAAGTTGGATGATCGAAGCATGGAGGTGATTAATCTTGGCAGAGAACCCGGAACAAAGGTTTATAGGTTATTTGATCCAGTGAGTAAGCGGGTTTTTGTCAGTAGGGATGTCGTGTTTGATGAAGGAAAAGGCTGGCCTTGGACACAGGAAGAAGAAAATGATGAAAGTAATATTGTGACGTTTTCATTGTTGGATGAAAACGAGTCAGAGGAGGAGGGATAAGGTACTGGGAACATCACAACCCTCAGATCAACAACAGAAACAAGTATAAGTAGGGATTTTAAAATTATTATGGTGTCGGAAAACAAAAGAATTTCAATTTAAAACTCCATCAAAAGTTTCAATATTTTTATGGAAATTACACATTAAATTTAAAATTTAATTACATGTATTAGTTTAAAAACACACAAAATTTTCATAACTCAAATGGTTTATTTAAGCATGTATCTTTTGGCCAATAATATTGATATGGGCTAAAAATAACCCTAAAAATATAATTAATGACATATTAATTAGACCCGAATTGGTCCAAGAACACGGCCCAATATTCAAGGTCCGAAACCCTGATTATTTATTAATTTCGTAATTAATGAATAGGGAAAATATACAGCTCATAAAAAGAGTCCAAATTATGGCAAATTAGTCAAAGAAGGATCCAGAATCCCAATTAAAGGCAATTAATGAGTCATAGCCTTTATCGACAAGGAAAAGACTTATCCTGCAAGCAATACAATGCTTATCTAATATCAAAAAGGAGACTTATTCGCTAAGACTCCTAAACATACCATAAATACTAGGCTCTAGACGCCTATATAAGGTCCCTGATCCTACAATCAGAACTACGTCTTTGGCTTGATTCTCAACATTAATTGAGATACGTAGGCATCTTGTGAGGACCAATTTAGTCCGGAAACACGAGTGCAGCCATTAAAGCTCGAAGCTCATTAAATTCACAAAGTACGTTTTTTAATCCATAACATTTGGCGCCGTCTGTGGGAAGACAACATCAACCATGGCAAACACACGGAGAACAGCTCGGGATAATCAAACTCCTGAGGATCGTCCTATCACCTCTGAGGCTGATCGGCCACCGCCAACTACTGGCACACAAGGGGCGAATATCCCCACCAACACTCAAGGACCGGAAATCCCGATTTCGGTTGAAGGGACGAATCCCCTGCAGATGGTCATTCATGGATCTAATCCACAAGAGACCGTTCACCAGCAACCAATCACGACCTCCCTGCTGCTCATGAATGCCCCAAGAAGCCTTCAACTCCATACTACTGATCTCCCTCAATACGCGAATCAAACTTTGGGGATTCCAAGCTATGGCATGCCCCCTCGACCCATGGCGGGCGGTAGTGGAACTAATCCAATCTACCATGAGGCATATGTGCCCCCTTATATTCAAGGTCTGGGACCCCAAAATCAACAAACTCGTCAGACCCCTCTCATTCAAGATTACTCTGGCCCATACACCGAGGATGAGGGTTATACAACTGGGGAGGATGTCGCCCCAAGAAGGAGACGTTCTTCCCAGACAAATCGGGAGCCACCCCAAACTACTAGGGAGAAACTTGCAGCCCATGAGGCAGAGACTGCAAGGCTCAAAAAACTCCTTGCTGAAGAAGAGGCCGCTCAATCTCGGGGCCGAACGACTGAAGGAATCCCGATAATCAACTTGGATCCACCAAGAAGGACCAAGAGGGCTGAAGCCCCAAGGGGTGATCCTTGTATTCTGTTGCCCCTAGGAGATCCTGATGATCCTACACCACTGTTTACTCAAGACATCATGAAAACGGCTATATCCAGAAAGTTTAAGATGCCTTCGATCAAAGCCTATGATGGAACGGGAGATCCCGCAAATCATGTAAGGACCTTCTCAAATGCACTGCTGTTGCAGCCTGCCAATGACGCTGTAAAGTGTAGGGCGTTTCCACAAACCCTAGCGGGCATGGCTCAACGTTGGTATAGTCGCCTTCCGCCCAATTCTATTGGATCCTTCAAAGAGCTGAGTAAGGCATTCATCAATCAATTTGTTAGTGGGAAGATACATGAGAAAAGTTCCGCCTCTCTTATGGAGATTCGACAAGGCAAGAATGAAACGTTGAGAGAATACTTGAGTAGATTCACTAAGGAGGCCATAAAAGTCCCAGATTTGGAAGATAAGTGGCTATGATAGCCCTACAGCAAGGAACTACCGATGACCACTTCAGGAGGTCTTTGGCTAAACATCCCCCCGAAAACATGTTGTTACTACAAGATAGAGCCGGAAAGTATATCAAGGCTGAAGAAAGCATGAGAAAGTATGAACCCATTGTTGAGGGAAGTGAAAATGGAAAAAAGAGAAAGGAGACTCAAGAGTATGACGCTAGGGACAAATATCCCAGGACAGCGAAAGATTCCGACTCTCCACCTAAAAGGAACAACTTCGGACCCAGGTTCAATGAATATGCAAGGTTGAACACCTCAAGAAGTCAAATTCTGATGGAAATTGAGAAGGAAGAAGATCTTCGATGGCCAAAGCCGCTAAGATCCGACTTGGAGAAACGAAACAAGAATCAATTCTGCCGTTTCCATAAAGAAGTTGGTCATGACACCGACGATTGTAGACAACTGAAAGATGAGATCGAGTTCTTAATCCGAAGAGGAAAACTCGATAAGTTCACTAAGGATGGGAATCGAGGAAATCAACAAGGAAACTATGAAAGGAAAGACTACGATAGGAGGGACAACGACCAAGATCGTACTCCTAAGCCCCGAGGGCCTGTCATCAACATGATATTTGGAGGACCGACTGCTGTTGGGTCCTCCCGAAACTCAAGGAAAGCTTATGCCTGAGAGATAATGACTGTTGTAGGAGAAGCACCGAAACGTGCCAGGGCAGAAGTGGCTATTAGCTTTGATGATTCTGATCTTGAAGGGGTGAAGTTCCCCCATGACGACATGTTGGTCATTATACCTGTAATAGGCAACTCTAAAACTAAGAGGGTTCTGGTAGATAATGGAGCTTCCGTGGACATCTTGTTCCATGACGCCTTCATCAAGATGGGATACACCGATTCACAACTGACTCCTTCAAACATGCCCATATATGGGTTCAATGGGGTTGAATCCAAAGTAGAGGGAACTATTCAGCTCCCTATGACAATAGGGCAAGGTTCACAAACAGCAACTCAAATGCTGAACTTCGTGGTGATAAAGGCAACCTCGACTTATAATGCAATCCTTGGTAGGACAGGCCTTCATGCATTCAAGGTTGTTGCCTCAACTTACCATTTGAAAATCAAGTTCCCAACAAGGAACGGGGTCGGTGAAGAACAAGGAGATCAAAAGATGGCTTAGAACTGCTATGTAGCCGCGTTAAGGCTTGATGGAGTCGGGGGGCAGGTTCTCCCAATTGAGGTTATGAATTCAAAAGACGATGAAGAAAGAAGGGGAAAGCCGACCGAGGATCTAATTCATATTCCCCTAATCCCGGGAGAACCAGACAATGTTACTTACATTGGAGCATTGTTGCCTGAACCCTTGAAGGGACTGAGGTGCCAAGAACTTGGCATGCCTCAAATTTAAAAGTTTATTATGTTTAAGTGTTTCCTTAAGGGATCCACTAATAGTACAAGTAGCAATGAGGTCGACGAAACCATTCTGAGCTCTTAAGCTCTTAGTAGGAAGTAAATCACTATGTAAGGGTCGAACCCTCTTTTTAAAAGGAAATATTTCAAGTTCTCATTCACTATTTTATTACTTATCTTTGTTTGAGTATTTCCTTATTGTTCTACTAAAGAACAAGTTGTACCAATAACACTTGATCAAAGTGCTAGCCCATTCAAGAGGCCAAGTACTAGGAATTGCCTTACAAAAGATAAGCTAAATAAATATAAGTGAATGCAAGAGCGAAGAAACATAATATGCATAAATAATATGCATGGATAGAAGATCCCGAAGGATCAAAGATTTATGTTACCAGCTCAACTAGAAGCCTTTGAGGCCCTGAAGAAATACATGGCTGAAAGAATTGAAAGTGCAGAAGCCCGTCTACTATGTGAGTAAGATTCTTCATGGGGCAGAAATAAACTACTCTACCATAGAGAAGTTTGCCTTAGCCTTGATAATGACCTCAAGAAAGCTACGCCCATACTTCCAGGCTCACAAGATAGAGGTCTTGACTGATCAACCTTTAAGAAACATCTTGCATAGCCCTCAAGTTAGTGGAAGATTGATCAAATGGGCCATTGAATTGGGCGAATTCGACATCAAGTATAAGCCTCGAACGGCCATAAAAGCTCAAGCACTTGCTGACTTCATGGTTGAATGTACCATTGACAACCAAGAAGTCGGGGGGCGGGAAGCAATAATGGAAGACAAGGAAGTTGGAGACATAATGTTGGGTGCTCTATTTTGATGGAGCATCAAAAACAAAATCAAGCGGAGCCGGTTTAGTGCTACAAAGCCCTGATGGATTCATCATAGAGTATGCACTAAAACTTGACTTTCCAACGACAAACAATGAGGCCAGAGATGAAGTCATGGCCAAGTACTTGAAACTTGTCAAGGCCATCATGACTCAGTTCGACGAATGCTATGTAGAGCACATTCCAAGGGAAGAAAATGTGAAGGCTGATGCCTTGTCTAAATTT
Organism: Heracleum sosnowskyi; assembly: GCA_030848705.1. Classification (NCBI taxonomy): domain Eukaryota; kingdom Viridiplantae; phylum Streptophyta; class Magnoliopsida; order Apiales; family Apiaceae; genus Heracleum; species Heracleum sosnowskyi. The sequence goes on along the minus strand of JAUIZM010000019.1, from coordinate 1,289,266 downwards.
GCTTCTTCCGAAATTAAAAACTATGCAAGGAGTGTATACTTCCAAGTCTTGAGGACCCCAAGCATCAACGGAAAGTCGGTAGCACCCATTGATGTCGCTAGTTGTTGGATATATCCCATCAAGGCTCATCTGGAAACTGGGTGGTTACCCAATGACACTTCAGAAGCACGAAAGCTATACGTCAGAGCACTAAGGTATACCCTGATTGAGGGAATCCTATACAAAAAGTCTTTCATCATTCCATATCTGAAATGTTTGAGACCTCAAGAGGCAGAATTAGCCCTGAAGGAAGTACATGAAGGAATTTGTGGGCAGCACTTGGGGGGCAGAGCCCTTGCCCATAAAATCACTCGTCTAGGTTTCTATTGGCCAAACACACTTGCTAATGATAAAAGCTATGTAAAGAAATGTGAACGGTGCCAGAAATATGCACCAATGGTTAGGCAACCATCAGAGATGATGACGTCCTTTAACTCACCCATCCCCTTTGCCATGTGGGGAATGGATATACTTGGGCCATTTTCAATGGCAAGTGCTCAAAGAAAGTTCTTGATAGTAGCAATCGACTACTTCACCAAGTGGATTGAGGTTAAGCCATTAGCCAAGATAACCACCAAGCCAGTGATGCATTTCTTCTGGGAAAATGTGATATGCAGATACGGGATTCCACGTATCTTGGTCACAAACAATGGAACTCAGTTTAACAATGACGAGTTTAAGAAATATTGTGATGAGAACGATATCAAGTTACGCTTCACTTCTGTCACCCATCCTTAAGCAAATGGGCAAGCTGAGGTTGCAAATCGAATTATCCTAGATGGACTGAAGAAAAGAGTTGAACGCTCCAGAAACACTTGGGTGGACGAATTGCTCCCCATACTATGGGCATATCGTACTACCTGCAAAGTCACCACTGGAGCTACCCCCTTTCTGTTGGCATATGGGGCAGAGACGGTGGTTCCAGTGGAGATTACTCACACGTCTCCAAGGATTGAGGCTTATGAGCCAGAAACATATGAGGAAGGCTTGAGGCTGGCCTTAGATTTGATTGATGAAGTTAGAAATGAGGCAAATGCCAAGATAGTTCAGCATCAGAAACGAGCATATTTCTATTACAACCTAAGGGTTAAAGAGAGATTCTTTCGACAAGGAAATTTAGTCCTCTGAAAGATTGAGGCATCCGGAGTTGGACAAAAAGGCAAGTTGGCCCCAAATTGGGAAGGACCATATCGCGTCAAGAACGTATTTGGCCGAGGCTCGTACAAGCTACAAACCCTCGAAGGGCATGAGGTGCCAAGGACTTGGCATGCCTCAAATTTGAAAGTCAATAATGTTTAAAGTGTGTCCTGATTGGACTCACTACTGGGACAAATAGAAATAAGGTTCGATGAAATCATGAGCTTCCTAGAAAGCAAATGAAGGGTTGAAACCCCAGAAACCTAAGACATTCAGTCCAAACCCCATCATTCGATATACTGGAAGCTCAAATTAAAGAAACAAGTGAAACATTATGTCTGTCTTCGTTCATGAAGACCTCTCGATGTGAAAATTAAGATGTTGAACCTCAAAATCAGGTCCTCTACCTATAAGCCACGTTTGGCGTTGTTGAAACCTCAAATGAGGTCTAAGGTGTTAGAACTCAAGTTAATTCCTGTATCTATAAGCCACGTTTGGCGTTGTTGAAACCTCAAATGAGGTCTAAGGTGTTAGAACTCAAGTTAATTCTTGTATCTATAAGCCACGTTTGGCGTTGTTGAAACCTCAAATGAGGTCTAACATACCTCAAAAATGAGGTCGAAGGAGACTGGGTTTGAGATCGAACGATCGAGGTCGAAAAAACACAGAAAAATGAGGTCAAATTGCTCGACCTGGGACCAAATTGAGGTCTAAAATACCTCAAATTGAGGTCTACAATACCTCAAAAATGAGGTCGAAGGAGACTGGGTTTGAGATCGAACGATCGAGGTCGAAAAAGCACGGAAAAACGAGGTCGAAGACTTCGACCTGTGACCTTTCGAGGTCAAAAATGAGGTCGAAAACGACTGGGCTCGAGGTCGAAAATGAGGTCGAAAACGACTGGGCTCGAGGTCGAAAATGAGGTCGAAAACGACTGGGCTCGAGGTCGAAAACGACTGGGCTCGAGGTCGAAATTGAGGTCGAAAATACCTCAAAATGAGGTCTACAATACCTCAAAAATGAGGTCGAAGGAGACTGGGTTTGAGATCGAACGACCGAGGTCGAAAAAACACAGAAAAATGAGGTCAAATTGCTCGACCTGGGACCAAATTGAGGTCTAAAATACCTCAAAAATGAGGTCTAAAATACCTCAAATTGAGGTCTACAATACCTCAAAAATGAGGTCGAAGGAGACTGGGTTTGAGATCGAACGATCGAGGTCGAAAAAGCACGGAAAAACGAGGTCGAAGACTTCGACCTGTGACCTTTCGAGGTCGAAAATGAGGTCGAAAACGACTGGGCTCGAGGTCGAAAATGAGGTCGAAAACGACTGGGCTCGAGGTCGAAAATGAGGTCGAAAACGACTGGGCTCGAGGTCGAAATTGAGGTCGAAAATACCTCAAAATGAGGTCTAAAATACCTCAAAATGAGGTCGAAAATACATCAAAACGAGGTCGAAACTACCCTTAAAAAATTGGGGAAAATAAATATTATTATTCAATAATATTTATTAAAAAAAAAAAAAAACATTTCGATAGACCTCAAATGAGGTCGAAAGTGAGCCCTCAAATGAGGTCGAATGCCTCGACCTGGGGCAAATTGAGACTAAACTGCCAAAGTGCAGTTTAGTACCCCAAGTTCCTAGTGGTTCACAAATTCTTTCCTGAAGTTTAGAAATTGATAAATTCTCCACTGAAGTTTCAAATATGACAAATTCACCCCTGAGCTACAAAAATTCCTAAAATATTAGGAATAAATGTTAAAAATACCCGTGGGTACACGAAAATTCCTAAAATATTAGGAATAAATGTTAAAAATACCTGTGGGTACACGAAAATTCCTAAAATATTAGGAATAAATGTTAAAAATACCCGTGGGTACACGAAAATTCCTAAAATATTAGGAATAAATGTTAAAAATACCTGTGGGTACACGGAAATTCCTAAAATATTAGGAATAAATGTTAAAAATACCTGTGGGTACACGAAAATTCCTAAAATATAATAATTATTAAAAAAACCTATGGGTACATGAAAATTCCTAAAATATTAGGAATAGTTATTAAAAATACCTGTGGGTACGTGAAAATTCCTAAAATATTAGGAATAATTATTAAAAATACCTGTGGGTACATGGAAATTCCGAAAATATTAGGAATACTTATTAAAAATACCCGTGGGTACATGAAAATTCCTTAAATATTAGGAATATTTCATATAAATGTCAAATTAGCCTCGAATAAGGCAGAAATCGTCGTAAATGTGTAGGTCGCTCCACACTTTGCAATAAGGCGATATTTGTGAAACACTAGTGTAAATAAAGTCCTAGGTAAAGGATAAAAAAGACCCCGAATCTCGAAAAAGGTCAATATAATTTCTACGAAAGCTTGAAAAGTTTTCCTAGAAATTGGGGGGCAAATGATATGGGCTAAAAATAACCCTAAAAATATAATTAATGACATATTAATTAGACCCGAATTGGTCCAAGAACACGGCCCAATATTCAAGGTCCGAAACCCTGATTATTCATTAATTTCGTAATTAATGAATAGGGAAAATATACAGCTCATAAAAAGAGTCCAAATTATGGCAAATTAGTCAAAGAAGGATCCAGAATCCCAATTAAAGGCAATTAATGAGTCATAGCCTTTATCGACAAGGAAAAGACTTATCCTACAAGCAATACAATGCTTATCTAATATCAAAAAGAAGACTTATTCGCTAAGACTCCTAAACATACCATAAATACTAGGCTCTAGACGCCTATATAAGGTCCCTGATCCTACAATCAGAACTACGTCTTTGGCTTTATTCTCAACATTAATTGAGATACGTAGGCATCTTGTGAGGACCAATTTAGTCCGGAAACACGAGTGCAGCCATTAAAGCTCGAAGCTCATTAAATTCACAAAGTACGTTTTTTAATCCATAACAAATATGATATTTAATCTTAAAAGTAATGTACGAAGAGATTATTAATATACTTATTTATCAAATATTTTTAGGTAAACAAAAGGTACATGCAAAACAAAAATAATTCATTTTCATTACCATTATAATTACTTTTAGGTTATTTATAAAAAAATGTTGTTTGTATGTAAAAGGTCTCCAAAAAAAATTAGAAAAGAAGAAGTTTGCCTGTTTATACAGTGGTTCGTTTAGAATTTAATTTTTTTGATAGAAATTTCTATGCTCTTTTATTTTGTTGTCTAATTTTTTACCAGTCTTTTAGTTGACAGTTTTAGCTAAAAGAGATGGGAAGACAATGAGTTTTGATATTTTTTATTCATTTGTAAGAATATGGTAAGTAATTTAATTTTGTTTTTTGTAATTTTGTTTTACCATTTATTGCTATTTCATCATAAAAAGGTGTGTCTATTCGAGTTTGGGTTTAATCCTATGTAAAATTAGAAGTACACCTATTGGACAAGGGTCAAATTTTCATGATTAATGACATCATAATTTCCTAAAACTAGTCTATTATCTACTATATCTAGGGCTAAGTAATTTGTCCAAACACATAGCCACCTCTCAGAACATAAAGTTATTTCATTTGCAAAGATCTGCCCGTATTTCTTGAAGCACACAAGTGACTGCAAAAGAAAATGCCAGCTTTTCACTTACTGCCCATTTTTGTTCTAAGCACAATCATCAATCTTCTTGATTTCAATAGTATGCTAAATGTTATTGAAATCTTGCAAAATAAATTGTCCCCTCAAGTATTTTTAGCAATGCTCGGTGCAGTAGATTTCTCTCGGTTTTTTGATTTAGTCAATTGGGATGACAGATTTTTAGTCCTGATGATTCATTTGAATGAATTGGGTGTCGCTGATGGAGTGCTTTACATTGTAAGTAGACAACTCTGGCTCCAAGTAGTTTCTTTAGATGTTGGGTCTCCAGTTATTGAAGAGCTTGGGAACCTAGGACACGGCATGTCACGTTTATTTAACCCTCTGTTCCAGTTGGCATATGATGTTGGTAATGCTCAACAAGCTTACAATCATCTAATGTCGCTATTTGATTCTTCAACTTTCTTATCAACTTTGGAGTCACATTTACATTTCTTAAAGTTGATTAAATTTTCTTTGGTCAATATTTTACACGTTACTGGTAAGCCGGTGTATACACAACCAGATTTGTAATGGGCAAAATATGTCCATCCATAGAATCAAAGATGTTTGTTGCAAGGATTGTAAATTGTCCATGGTCCTCTTTTATTTTTTAAACATGTAATTCAAAGTGTTGTCAAATTTCTGAATAATAGAAATGTCTCATCAACAAATTTATTATTTGTGTAATTACAACAAATATGTGTTCGTGATAAATTTGCTCCATTACTTGATTTCATTGGTAACATAATTTAGCAGGTATAACCCGAAATGAAAAAGAAAAAGACAGTGCAAAAATGGGAGGTGGGACATATCTCCAAATGCCCCCACCTATCATTCTTAACCACCATGAATGTCCTAGTCAAATTATAACTTTCTAACATATAATATGTACCTCCAAGTAGAGGAAGTTCATGACTTGCACACAAATCAAAAAATGGATCATTAAAGTGAAATCTCAAGTTCAGTGATTTTATTTTCAAAGACATGTAAGATCACAAACAATGTACTCGATGAATTGTAAGTACATTTGTAAAAATCTTGTGATCAGAACACCTAAAATCTTGAAAAATCAAAAGTGGGTGGCTCATACACACATTAAACATAAAATGTTTTATATAAGTTTCACTGTTTTCACCAAATCATCAATACTAAAATTTTCCCACATATATCTTAGTTTTAAGGGATTTTTCTATTTTAACTCTAAGAAGGTTTGTATTATTAAGTTGACAAGGTTTGTGAAATTTTGTGAATTTTAATATTGAAGCCAATGTAAACATTTATTCTTTATTGGACATTCGAAATCTTTTTATTAGTATAATGGTTTTGATAATCCTTGAGGGACTCTTGTGAGAACTTTCTCCCCCACCCCTTCTCTTTTATGAACATAGAAGTTATAGTTGTCACCTAAGACAACACTTTCTAATGGTCTTTTAGTGATGTTACTTCAAATTAACAAGTTCCTTTGATACCAGTACTTATACATAGACAAAATAAAGTACATTTATCTCATTTTTAGTCAACTTTTTAAAATTCTCACCTATAAATATGTTGTATTTTCCCAAGGGTAAGATTCTTTTGATGTATGATAATGAAGAGTTGTATAAAAATTTAATTTCCTTTTTTTTAGAATGATATACACATAGGTAAATAAGACATTTGAACTTGCATCTTTAGCATAAAAGTAATATGATTTAATGAATTTTGTTCTTTTTCACCGTGAAAACAAGATTTTGTGCTATGAAGTTGGACACTGTAAAGCTGGCTTATTGTTCTGACATTGCCTAAGGGGTGAAACACTAAATTTTCCTAGAAACTGAAAACTAAAATAAACCAATAACTCAAAGATATCATGTAGGGCCTAATTTAAAAGTGGGTATTCTAAAAGTGTAGAGGCTGGTAGCAACTTACCTTGTTAAAGATACTAGAGATGTCAATATTGGGATGAGATATAACTCAAATAAGAGGGGAGAGGAAGAAGTATCACATAAATGTATAAGATAGATAAACATATGAAGCCATCAAGTTATTTCTTTCTACTAATTTTGTTGGTATTGTCTTGATAGAAGTGAATGTATCATGATTTGATAACTTGAATTTAATTAGGCTATCTTTTGATGGTAATTTTAAAATTATTATGGTGTCGGAAAACAAAAGAATTTCAATTTAAAACTCCATCAAAAGTTTCAATATTTTTATGGAAATTACACATTAAATTTAAAATTTAATTACATGTATTAGTTTAAAAACACACAAAATTTTCATAACTGAAATGGTTTATTTAAGCATGTATCTTTTGGCCAATAATATGATATTTAATCTTAAAGTAATGTACGAAGAGATTATTAATATACTTATTTATCAAATATTTTTAGGTAAATAAAAGGTACATGCAAAACAAAAATAATTCATTTTCATTACCATTATAATTACTTTTAGGTTATTTACAAAAAAATGTTGTTTGTATGTAAAAGGTCTCCAAAAAAAATTAGAAAAGAAGAAGTTTGCGTGTTTATACAGTGGTTCGTTTAGAATTTAATTTTTTTGATAGAAATTTCTATGCTCTTTTATTTTGTTGTCTAATTTTTTACCGGTCTTTTAGTTGACAGTTTTAGCTAAAAGAGATGGGAAGACAATGAGTTTTGATTTTTTTTTATTCAATTGTAAGAATACGGTAAGTAATTTAATTTTGTTTTTTGTAATTTTGTTTTACCATTTAATGCTATTTCATCATAAAAAGGTGTGTCTATTCAAGTTTGGGTTTAATCCTATATAAAATTAGAAGTACACCTATTGGGCAAGGGTCAAATTTTCATGATTAATGACATCATAATTTCCGAAAACTAGTCTATCATTTACTATATCCAGGGCTAAGTAATTTGTCCAAACACATAGCCACCTCTCAGAACATAACATTATTTCATTTGCAAAGATCTGCCCTTATTTCTTGAAGCACACAAGTGACGGCAAAAGAAAATGCCAGCTTTTCACTTACTGCCCATTTTTGTTCTAAGCACAATCATCAATCTTCTTGATTTCAATAGTATTCTAAATGTTATTGAAATCTTGCAAAATAAATTGTCCCCTCAAGTATTTTTAGCAATGCTGGGTGCTGTAGATTTCTCTCGTTTTTTTGATTTAGTCAATTGGGATGACAGATTTTTAGTCTTGATGATTCATTTGAATGAATTGGGTGTCGCTGATGGAGTGCTTTACATTGTATGTAGACAACTCTGGCTCCAAGAAGTTTCTTTAGATTTTGGGTCTCTGAGCTTGGGAACCTAGGACATGGCATGTCAGGTTTATTTAACCCTCTGTTCCAGTTGGCATATGATGTTGGTAATGCTCAACAAGCTTACAATCATCTAATGTCGCTATTTGATTCTTCAACTTTCTTATCAACTTTGGAGTCACATTTACATTCCTTAAAGTTGATTAAATTTTCTCTGGTCAATATTTTACACGTTGCTGGTAAGCCCGTGTATACACAACACAATTATATGTGTGTTAGGCACCTCAACCAGATTTGTAATGGGCAAAATATGTCCATCCATAGAATCAAAGATGTTCGTTGCAAGGATTGTAAATTGTCCATGGTCCTCTTTTATTTTTTAAACATGTAATTCAAAGTGTTGTCAAATTTCTGAATAATAGAAATGTCTCATCAACAAATTTATTATTTGTGTAATTACAACAAATATGTGTTCTTGATAAATTTGCTCCATTACTTGATTTCATTCGTAACATAATTTAGGAGGTATAACCCCACATGAAAAAGAAAAATACAGTGCTAAAATGGGAGGTGGGACATATCTCCAAATGCCCCCAGCTATCATTCTTAACCACCATGAATGTCCTAGTCAAATTACAATTTTCTAACATATAATATGTACCTCCAAGTAGAGGAAGTTCATGACTTGCACAGAAATCAAAAAATGGATCATTAAAGTGAAGTCTCAAGTTCAGTGGTTTTATTTTCAAAGACATGTAAGATCACTAACAATGTACTCGATGAATTGTAAGTACATTTGTAAAAAACTTCTGCCATCAGTACACCTAAAATCTTGAAAAATCAAAAGTGGGTGGTTCATACACACATTAAACATAAAATGTTTTATATAAGTTTCACTTTTTTCACCAAATCATCAATACTAAATTTTTCCCACATATATCTTAGTTTTAAGGGATTTTTCTATTTTAACTCTAAGAAGGTTTGTATTATTAAGTTGACAAGGTTTGTGAAATTTTGTGAATTTTAATATTGAAGCGAATGTAAACATTTATTCTTTATTGGACATTCGAAATCTTTTTATTAGTTTTATGGTTTTGATATTCCTTGAGGGACTCTTGTGAGAACTTTCTCCCCCGCCCCTTCTCTTTTATGAACATAGAAGTTATAGTTTTCACCTAAGACAACACTTTCTAATGGTCTTTTAGTGATGTTACTTCAAATTAACAAGTTCCTTTGATACTAGTACTTATACATAGACATATAATATGTACCTCCAAGTAGAGGAAGTTCATGACTTGCACATAAATCAAAAAATGGATCATTAAAGTGAAATCTCAAGTTCCGTGGTTTTATTTTCAAAGACATGTAAGATCACTAACAATGTACTCCATGAATTGTAAGTACATTTATAAAAATCTTCTGCCATCAGAACACCTACACTACAACAAATCTGGGCAATTATGACGGAAAACTTATGACGGAATATTGGGCGTGCCTTACTTACGATGGAAATGAATCTTTCGTCGCAAATACTTATGACGGAAAAAACATTTCATCGCAAGTTAAATATTTTATTATTTTTTCGAAATTAAAAAAAAGGAAAAACAGTGCGCCAACTAAAACCACGACGTATTGGAGATAGACAATTGGAGATATATGTACATGCATGTAAGTAGGAAAATAGCCGTTAAAAATTGAAATTCCAACTTTAACCCTCTACCTCTAACGTCCGTTACTGAAACTTAACGAAATGCAATCGGGTGGCTAAAATATTAAAGTTACGCCATGGGGGTGCTCAATATTATGTGTTGGCCATTTTTATACAAAACAATTATACCCCAGGCCATCATCTTGTAATTAAGTCTTATTTTAATTTTATTCTTTTATTAGTTGTGCGTGGTAATTTTAAATTTTTGGTGAAAATTTTGGCGGAAATTGCCAAAAAAATTGGGTTCTGTGGATTCGAACAACTGCTAGAATAACCAAGTGCACAACCACTGCACCAACACCGCTGTTTGTACTAAATATGCAATTTACTTATATATCATATTTCAGTTCAAGCTTTGTAAATTATAGGAGTTTAAATTAAAAAATTCTAAAATTTTACATACAGCTAAGAAATCAACATATTTAATCATCTGTAAGGTTAGATCATTGAAAAAAAATTCAAAAAGTGTAACCCTAAACAACCCCTAAAATAAGAGTATAAACTTTAACTCAATCTTTTGACACTCTTTCGTTTTCTAAACGACTTCAACTTTTCTAAATATACATAAAGACATCAGTTGTTTTAGGAATCGATGTCCGGAAAGATATTTAACATCGCTTTTAAAATTTCTAATGTTACAAATATATTTAACATCGGTGGTTTTCTTAACCAATGTAAAAAGGGCGATGTCTATTAACGTTTTTCTAGTAGTGAATGTTGTATATAAGTTTCACTTTTTTCTCTAAACCATCAGCACTAAAAATTTCCCATATATATCTCCAACTTTCTTATCAACTTTAGACTCACATTTACATTCATTAAAGTTGGTTAAGTTTTGGGTGGTCGATATTTTACATATTGCTGGTAAACCCTTGTATACACAGCACCATTATGTGTGTGTTAGGCACCTCTACCATAATTTAAATAGCCAAAATATGTCCATCCATGGAATCAAACATGTTGAGATCAGCATTGTTATCGGATTGCCCGCACTACCTGCAGAGTATGTTCGTTCACCTTGGGATAGAGAAGCGTACAACATTGCTAGCTTGTATCGCCTGATTTTGGACCCGACTAAGCCAGGCACTCAGTTGACCCCTCACTCATCTTCCGGTAACTACCAGCACTTTCATTATGGTACTTTGAGTATTTATGAGCGTGCATGGTATAAATTGTTGTGTGCACGACTGCTGCCAACTACCCACATCACTACTATCACGGTCGATCGAGTCGTGATGCTTTAGGGCATCTTTATAGATTCGTACGTGGACGTCGCCTATTACATGGCGCAGACGATGAACGCTTTCCCTAAGCTACGGAAGCATGGTAACATTCCTCACCCTTCTCTGATAGGGAACTTTTGTGTTGTTGCTGGAGTGCAGTGGGGGCATGATGAGAACATGGTTGGGGTTGAAGTTGATTTGACTCATGCGAGGATCCACAGACTAGCGGGTTGGGATTTGGAGAACCCGCACCCGAGGGGTGTAGCCAGGTATGTTGTTCTTCATGCATCGCTGTTTGGAGGAGTTGATGATAATGAGAGCCATTTTCGATGCAGGCTAACGCGTCGAGTTGATACTTGCATGCAGGGTACTATATATGATGTTGTCTCGGGCCTTGGGCCAGGTTTTTGGAGATACGCTGTGACACCCCCAAATTCGAGGTCAGGATTTGGTGCCACCAGACAATTGTAAGAAATATAACTCGGAATAAAACATAATTATATAGACGACCCTCAACTAAGGATTGATCACAGGTTATGGTATGAAACAAGAATCTAAAATATTAAAGTTTATTACAACTAATTCAAATTTCTTACAAACCATTTGCCACTATCTAACCATTGGTGATATCTAAAATGAATTTTATCTGCCCTACAATCGGAACCTAAAGTCTAGAATCAGGCCTTCTCACGGTCCTTTTAGCGGTTACTCGAAGACGGCTAACTTCGTTCTTAACTGAAAGGTTAGGGAACAAAACAAGAGTGAGCCAAAAATTGCTCAGCAAGTGTAATCAGATAAATAGATATCAATTATTACTCAATCGGGTAAATCAATTTCAAGATATAAGCTTCTTTTTAAAGAAAAAGGTAAACAATTAAATTGGAACTTACGATAGTACGAGCTATACGGGTAATCAGCCACGTAAAGCTCTAGACCATGTTTACACATGGTCCTAACATATAAGGATCCATAGACACACATTGGCCATAAAATAAATAAGTAACCACGACCGCTACCTCGGTCAAAATTTTGTTCCATTTATAGGAAAATCAACAAAGGGATTAAGCAAATATAAGATTACTATCATTTCCATCATTTTTATTTCACGGTATAAGCTAATTCAAGATTTTATTGCAAGGCTCAGAAGCTAAGAAATTTTAAACAAGGTAAGTAAGTGAACAAGGAAAAAAAATATGTTTCAAGTATTTACAAGTTAACACGGATCAACAAGGTATAAATCAAGGCAAAAGGAATTATATGAATAAAGTAAAAGTAAAGGAACATTTGTAAATTTTATAAGTAAAGGGCAAGGTGAAAAGAGTACAAAAGCATGGTATTATAATTGATTGCATAATATTAAGTATAGGACAAGTAAAAGTTGAATGTATATTTGCAATATAATTGAAAGGTAACATTCATATCATAATTTAAGAAAACTACCACTTGAACAATAAGTGGAGGGTATAGACACTTGCCTCAAAAGCCGATAAACTAACTCAATAACTTGTATCTCACAACTCCAACTTTACGTACACGGGCTCCTTTTTTGGCCTCCTACTTGTACATATATATAAAGGTATAATACCCTATTGGTACCTCATCTCGTTTACGTAACTCGACTAAGTAGTACTTCTACCCCCAACGATATAAATAAATAGGTACATACATATAAGTTAAACCAAATCACAAATCAACGGGAGCACATCGTACCTTAAAGGTTTAGGACTTAACTAGCAACACACCTTTAGTCACGTAACACGTATCACATAATGATATATAGCATCCCTCAGGGCGTCGATGGAAAAACCTCAAGATAAAGCATCCTATGAACTTTATCAAGCTCATTTGACAAAAATAACACTTAATCACATAAGCCACGTATACGCACAACATGCTTTGTAAACTCAACATACATTAACTTACGACCACTATTAATCGACTAACCAAGTCCAATCCCAAATACCAAAGCAACATCAATTCTAATTTAAAGACAACCATATGAATCCAACACATATATAGTTATAATAGTTACGCTAACAACGACAACTTGTACCAAATAAGACACACATAAAACCATGTATTATGACACATCACCCAACTTCTCCACTCTTTTTCCTCTTTCCCTCTTTCTTTCTTCTTTTCTTTTCTCTCTTTTTCTCTTTCTCTCTTCTTCCTCTCGGCTTTCTCTCTTTTCTCTCCTCTCTTCTCTCTTTCTCTCGGCCCTCGGCCCTCGGCCCTCGGCCCTCTCTCTCTATCTCTTTCCTCTCCGGGCCTCGGCCTTCACCAACACACACAACACCCACACACACACGGACAAACACATAGACACACAAACAAACACACACACGTGCACCCTCACTCTCATTCTTACTTCCTAACGAGAACACACCCAAGAGCACACATTTTTTTATAAAAATAAAATCACACACTCAAGAAAACATTTTTGAAAAGAACACACACACACACAAAAACACATTTTTGAAGGAAAACACACACACAAACACTAGTTAGTGTATTTGATATCCCTTGGGTAAAAATCATTTAGGAAAAAATAATCTAGATCCATAAAGAACACTTATGAAAACTTTCCTTGGCTTGGCAAAGCCGACCACCCAATTAGTTATATCAACTTCGGCTGGCACTTTGAGAAAAAATGGTGTACTCGGAAAACTCTGTTCTTCGGGTTTGTTTATGGATCCGTGAAGACGTTCATGAGATGTTTCTCTAGGACGTGAACCCGTGTTTCCATCAATAACATCATTGTGACACCATTAAGATTATCATTACTAACATTGAAGATTTGAATATCATGGATTCATAATATTAGTAGATGATTGTCGGTAGGTGTCAGTAATGGTCATCTTAATATTGTGACAATGATGTTATTGATGGAAACACTGGTTCACGTCCTAGAAAAACATCTCATGAACGTCTTCGGAGATCCACAAACAAACCCAAAGCAGAGAATTTGTTGAGTACACCATTTATTCTCGAAGTTCCAGCCGAAGTTGATATAACTAATTGGGTGGTCGGCTTTGCGAAGCCAACGAAAGTTTTTACTAGTGTTCTTTATGGATCTAGAATTTTTTTTACAAGTGATTCTTACGCATAGGGGGTATCAAATTCTACCCTAATTATTTACGGAACATCTAAACCTGATTAGTATTTCAGGAGTTTATATGTTTCCAGTTCGGGAAAGGTTATTCCTTTTTAGAATTTTATTGAATGGAGCAAATGTTGGTACGACAACATGGATGATGATAAGTTTAAGGGTGTTATTGTCTTGAATGCATATGTTTTTAATGATCCCTAGCTATTTCGTGTTAAGGCACATCTTCAACCACTACACCATAAGTAGCCAGATGCAACGCACTCTTACTGTTGCAATTGCCCAAAAAACTGTTGCACTAAGCCAAATGTAACGCACATTAACCATTGCGTCCGCTAACGTTGCCTTTGACATAAAATGCAACGCTTTCCTTCTCAATGGTAACACAAAGTAAAGTATTACATTAGGCCCATAGAGTAACACTAAAACAAACAAATGCAACACAAGAACTGTGTTACATCAGCCAAACCAGGTGCTAGGTGTATGCCACATCACTTGTGGGGCCCACAAAAATGCCACGTCACCAGTGGGCCCCACAATATTGCCACGTCACCAGTGGGGCCCACAATATTGCCACGTCACCAATGGGGCCCACAATATTGCCACGTCACCAGTGGGGCCCACAATATTGCCACGTCACCAGTGGGGCCAACAATATTGCCACGTCACGTGTGGGGCCCACTTTAGTGCCACGTCACTTGTGGGGCCCAGATTCTATTGCAACACTAAATCTTTAGTTAATGTAACACTAATTCTAAGTACTAGGGCAACAATAAATGAAATATTGCAACATTAGTAACAATAGCAATTGCAACACTTATATTCAAAAAATTGCGAGACCTGGTTAGTATTTATATGAATTCCTTTACTAAATAATCCAACCAATTCAAAGTACAAAACATGTCCCTGATGAATACAATGAATACAATATATACAATATTGATCTCCACCAGTCATCTAACACCTAACCAAAATATAATCTAACTCTTCCCATCATTCACCATTTGGCCGAATTATAATCTTACTACACCACTACACGAGAGAGAGGCAGTCAATCGAGTACCATAGCTTGAGAGATGTTCCTGAATCATATTAACATAAAAAATGAGGATTTCAATCAAAAATTCAAAACCAGAGTAAAAAACACAACGGAGTATTTCTAATGCAAATGTGAATAAACTTACAATCATAAGCCAAATACCCCAATAGAAGCAGATACAAGCAGTTCCTTACAGCCACTAAAGCTGTTCTGTGGCCAGACAGATCAGCAAGTGAAAACATCCTAAACCTGGAAATTAAACAAAATCATCAAAACCATGAGTTGGACGGAAAATTAACATATTCTCTTTCTTTGAAGGTACCAATAAAACGAGGGTGATGAATGGCATAAACTTGTCATCTAGCACACAATGAATCATGATCAAGAAACATAAGAGTAAACATCAGAAAATACTCAGTACAGATGAATAAATATTAGGAGTGTGCATGAGAATTGTGGCAGTTACACAAGTTTAGCAATACCTTCTGATTTACAAACCTGCTTTCACTAAGAACAAAAAAAAAATCTGAAAATTATAGCCCTCTGGCAAACCCATGTGTCCTAAGTGAACATACATGTGTCCTAAGTAAACATGTGTCCTAAGTAAACATATATGCCACTGGAAGGTTGCCATAATTATGGAGGAACATTAGTAGTTGCCTACAAATAGAAAGATATTAATGAGATAAGGATAATAACTGTATCAGAGCTTGAGAGCCAAAACTGTACCTTTCATTTCTCTGCCATTTCCAAAATTTGTGTACAACATTACATGCTAACGCCAATATGGCCCCTCCTGAATTTGTATAAATTAACCTGGCAATCTAATATGATAATAAAAACTATCAGCAGGTGGATTAAAGAACAGAAACCCAAGTAAGACAACAATCGCAGGAAATTTACATATTGCAATATCCCTTCAAATACACACACTATATAGGAAATTAGTCTACCATTATCTGCCAAATGCATTATAGGGAAAAATAAAACCACCTCCCCGGTCGAGTGTTTTTACCCAAAAAAATTCGAAATCTGGTATTTGTTGACCAGAAGCTTCACAATGTGACCTGCAAACCACACTTTCACACTTGTGGTTCCACAAAAGACCCAACTCATGGGCTCTGGTGGTTCTAAGAATTCTTAGCTTTCACAAGACAGGAAAGATCAAATAAGTAAATTCCAAACTTTAACATGTAATGGTAATACATATTACCTAGATGCTTTAATCAGTTTGAAGCAAGACTGTAAAACGATAAACTGGGAGAAGTATTGTGCACTTAACATACTTTACAGACAGAGTTACTTGGGAAAATTTACAGGGGGGTCCAAGCCCTCTACTAGGATGGCAAGATCAATGTCCTTGTCTTTGAACTTCTTGATAAACGGGTGATCCTGGATTAGCAAATGTTTTATAGTTAAGAATATAATCAGTTATCAGTTTTTAATATATGCAATGTGATGTAATTGATGTACAGAGAGCGCTATAATGATAGTAACCTCAACCATACCGTACATGGTCCCTATATGATGAATTTTGCGCGCACACACACATACACATAAAATGTATATTGAAAATTAGTAATCTTTATAAGCCTGGTGCCCTGTTGCAAACAAATGCAAAAACTAAATCAATCTTAGAACTGCAGAAACCTGAAGGCACGTAAAGGAACAGACTATAAATAGTATACACAAAATTAGCTGAAATAAAATGTTCTTGTGGCCACAAGCACACCCTTTTAACAGGGCAACTAGGATCTGTGTATAATATAAGCTGATGAATACAACTAGAGATGAATAACATGAAAAGCAGCCAAAGGGTGATTGTAGAGGTATTCACAGAAGGATACAATGTCTGCCATATATTTCAAATAGAACCATAGATAGATTTAGCTTCAAACTGCAATTAGAGATAATTAAATGGTTAATAGCATAATTGATGAAAATTAGAGACCTACAGGAATTTGAGAGATAAACAGCTAAAAAATACTAGTTGGCACATAGCTATAGAAATACTCAAAACAAAAAAAATAAGGTTACAGTAGTTGATGACAAGCTTACAACTAGAGATTGCTAATAACAAGAAACATAAAATGATAAACAACAAATAAGTAGATAAATAAGTAGATTAAGGAGAGAGAGAGAGAGAGAGAGAGAGAGAGAGAGAGAGAGACCTGGAATCGAACTAAGATGAAGCACGAAAACAAAGAACTCAGTGAAACTCAAAATCCCTAATTGAAGCCCCCGGAGTGAAAGCCTCTATTGAAACCCTAACCTCGAAAATCAAAATAGAAAAGTGAAAAAAAGCCCCAATTAACCAAATTAATGAAAATATTTATGTAATTACCAATTAATCCAAGCAAGAAAGTGATGTCCCAATTAATCAACTGCAAAATCAAAAAATAAAATAAGGGCTTTGAAAGCCCCAACCGAAAGCCTAATTGAAACCCCTAATCCAAACCCCGAGTGAGTATTTTCCAATTAATCGGGTTGAGTGAGTGAAGCCCGAATTAACCACCTGCAAAATCAAAAACAAATTAGAGAAGAAAAAAGGGAATAGATAAAAGAGATGTGAGAGTGAAAGTTGAAACCATAATTAAAAGCTGAGATGTGAGATGTGAGATGTGAGAGTGGAGTGAGAGAGAGAGTGAGGCTGTGAGAGACTCAAGTGAAAGAGAGGCCGCCAATAATTCAGTTTGTGAGAGTGTTAGGGCATTTTTTTCGTTTAAGGGGGAGAGTTTGCTTCAAATAATTCAATTTGGGGGGAAAATTGTCGGCTTGTGAATTTTCCGTCCTGTGTAAAATATTTTTTATAATTTAAAATTAAATAAATATTATGTGTAATTACATAATATAATTTAAAAAATTAATATATTATAAATGATTTATAATGTAAAAAATTAATTCAAAATTTGAATGTTACTACAACATTTTTGATAATTTCAAAAAAATTATTCATTGAATCTAAGACGTGTCATATTCCCAAAAAACAGTATTCTTCCAACGTTTTTTGAAAAGATGCGGCACAACCGGAGCTTTTTATTTTTTGATTATTTTTCCCCAACACTAGAATGAGTACCGATTAACATCTGTATAGTTGGATCGTCGAAGAAATCAATTGAAAAAATTATTCAGTGAATCTGACACATGTCCCGTTCTTGAAAGCAGTACTCTTCCAACGTTCCTGAAAAGATTCGGCATAACCGGACTTTTATATTTTTTGATAATTTTTTCCCAGCACTAGAATGAGTACCTTTTAAAATCCGTACGGTTGGATCGTCGAAGAAATCAATTGAAAAATAATTTAGTGAATCTGACACATGTCTCGTTCTTGAAAGCAATACTCTTCCAACGTTTCTGGAAAGATGCGACATAACCGGACTTTTATATTTTTTGATTATTTTTTCCCAACACTAAAATGAGTATCTTTTAACATCCATACGGTTGGATCGTCGAAGAAATCAATTGAAAAAATAATTCAGTGAATCTGACACATGTCCCGTTCTTCAAAGCAATACTCTTCCAACGTTTCTGGAAAGATGCGGCATAACCAGACTTTTATATTTTTTGATTATTTTTTCCCAACACTAAAATGAGTATCTTTTAACATCCGTACGGTTGGATCGTCGAAGAAATCAATTACAAATTTATTCGGGTTTAGGGTTCGGGTTTAGGGTTTAGGGTTTAGGGTTTAGGGTTTAGGGCCCCACCTTTTTTAATATTATTTTTTGATTAAAAATTAATTAATTTTTAATTTTTAAATAAAAAATAGAAAAATTAGTGGGTCCCACTTGTGGGTCCCACTTTTTTCTGTGGGCCCCACATTTTTTAATATTATTTTTTGATTAAAAATTAATTAAAAATTAATTAAAAATTAATTATTAAATAATTTTTAAATAAAAAATAGAAAAATTAATGGGACCCACTTGTGGGGCCCACTTTTTTCTGTGGGCCCCACCTTTTTTAATATTATTTTTTAATTAAAAATTAATTATTAATTAATTATTAATTAATTTTTAAATAAAAAATAGAAAAATTAGTGGGTCCCACTTTTTTCTGTGGGCCCCACCTTTTTTAATATTATTTTTTAATTAAAAATTAATTTTTAATTAATTTTTAATTAATTTTTAAATAAAAAATAGAAAAATTAGTGGGTCCCACTTGTGAGTCCCACTTTTTTCTATGGGCTCCACATTTTTTAATATTATTTTTTGATTAAAAATTAATTAAAAATTAATTATTAATTAATTATTAATTAATTTTTAAATAAAAAATAGAAAAATTAGTGGGTCCCACTTTTTTCTGTGGGCCCCACCTTTTTTAATATGATTTTTTGATTAAAAATTAATTAAAAATTAATTATTAATTAATTTTTAAATAAAAAATAGAAAATTTAGTGGGACCCACTTGTGGGGCCCACTTTTTTCTGTGGGCCCCACCTTTTTTAATATTATTTTTTAATTAAAAATCAATTTTTAATTAATTTTTAAATAAAAAATAGAAAAATTAGTGGGTCCCACTTGTGCGTCCCACTTTTTTCTGTGGGCCCCACCTTTTTTAATATTAATTTTTGATTAAAAATTAATTAAAAATTAATTATTAATTAATTAATAATTAATTTTTAAATAAAAAATAGAAAAATTAGTGGGTCCCACTTGTGGGTCCCACTTTTTTCTGTGGGCCCCACCTTTTTTAATATTATTTTTTGATTAAAAATTAATTATTAATTAATTTTTAAATAAAAAATAGAAAATTTAGTGGGACCCACTTGTGGGGCCCACTTTTTTCTGTGGGCCCCACCTTTTTTAATATTATTTTTTAATTAAAAATCAATTTTTAATTAATTTTTAAATAAAAAATAGAAAAATTAGTGGGTTACACTTGTGGGTCCCACTTTTTTCTGTGGGCCCCACCTTTTTTAATATTATTTTTTGATTAAAAATTAATTAAAAATTAATTATTAATTAATTTTTAATTAATTTTTAAATAAAAATTAGAAAATTTAGTGGGACCCAATTGTGGGGCTCACTTTTTTCTGTAGGCCCCACCTTTTTTAATATTATTTTTTAATTAAAAAATAATTATTAATTAATTTTTAATTAATTTTTAAATAAAAAATAGAAAAATTAGTGGGTCCCACTTTTTTCTGTGGGCCCCACCTTTTTTTAATATTATTTTTTGATTAAAAACTAATTAAAAATTAATTATTAATTAATTTTTAAATAAAAAATAGAAAAATTAGTGGGTCCCACTTGTGGGGCCCACTTTTTTCTGTGGGCCCCACCTTTTTTAATATTATTTTTTGATTAAAAATTAATTAAAAATTAATTATTAATTGAAATCAAATGCAACACTGTGTCGATAGAGTAACACAAGGAGTCTTTTGCAACAGAGTCGGTTCTATTGCAACAGAACGTTTATGTGTAATGTAACACTGTCTCCGAAGTATTGCAGTAGTTAAAAAATAGTGTATCAATTGTAACACAAAGTAGGTGTTGCAATTGAAAAGTGTTACATCCGGCCATCTATGGCGTAGTGAACGATTGGTTGTCTTTAGTCAAAATTTGGGTGAAAATTTCACATAATAAGAAATTCAATGAACTAGAATCGCTATAGTAGATTTACTATCATTTTATTATTCCTTATTCATTTTTAATTATATGTGATTACAAAATTATTCCTTCTGCATAACTATCTGCTAAGATCCAGACGAGAACTTATAATGTGTAATTAAATTTTGATGTAGATTGTAACCGTATTGTAATGTAATTATTTATTTAAGTTTTGAGTTAAATGGTTTTATTTTGAGCTACATCTCATCGACCTCTTTATGTGTCCTTAAACATACCTCAAAGAGAGAATTTACCAATTGCACCATTAATTCTCATAGTGCCCGTCGGAGGATATAACTGATTGGGTGGTCAGCTTTGTCAATTTAAGAAAAGTTTTTATCAGTTTTTTTAGGCTTAATGACCTTTTAGCCCTAAAATTTTACTACCATATATCCATCAGCCTCTGTGTTTTAAATTTGTACTTTTTAGTCCCTGAGGTACTAAAATCATACCTTTCGACCCTTGTACCGGTTCACAAAAAAAAAGCGGTACAACTCGGATCGGCAAAACAAGCTTAAATCCATGTTTTAAAGACTGTTTTAAAGATTACATCCATCCAAACCAATAACCTTCCTGCAACCAAGCTTAAATCCATCTTTTAAAGACTGTTTTGCCCATCCGAGTTATACCGATTTTTTTATTCTGAACCGGTATAAGGATTGAAAGGTATGATTTCAGTACCTCAGGGGCTAAAAGGTACAACTTTAAAACATAGGGACGGATGGGTATATGGTAGTAAACCTTTAGGGCAAAAATGTCATTAAGCCTTTTCTTTATGAAACCTGAAAATTTTTATAAGTGAGGGATCTCAAACTCCACCTTGTTATTTAAGGAACATCTAATGTGATAAGTATTTATGGAGCTTATATATTCTCCCATTGACCAGGAAAAACTTTATTACTTTTCAAGATACAATTTATCTTTTAGTAACTTTCGTATGACATGTACATATCAATTAGTTTAGTTAGTAAACGCATACTCCACATCACATTATACCTACGAGATTTATAATTTCTTCCACTCTCAAAATTAATAGACTACTCTTAAAAAGAATATATCCTCGAAATTAACTTGTGACTTTTTGAAAAGCACACATTTCGACAAACAAATCACTTAAACAAATTATCAATTGAACTTATTATCAACTGAGAAAATTTGACAATTATACCTAGTTAACCCTTACCATACAAAAAATACAAATAGGCACAAGGGAGATATTACCTTCTAATGAATATACCAGCAGTATAAAATCTAGCATTAAGAAAAACTCAAACCACGTAGTACCAACTTCATCAATATTCAACATAACACAAACGAAAAGAATTACTACAATCACTATGATCCTCAGTTGTCACAACTGACATGATAATCTAGGCGCAAGTTGATGATCAATGATCACAAGTTTAATCATGATATTCATGATTTTTGCAACCCTAATTGTACATATCTGAAGAAGAGGTGATGATATTCATCTTGAAAACAGAATACATGAAGGAAATAAATAAGCAAATTACATCGTACGTGATACTAACTAACTGCTGAAAACCAGGAACTAAGATAGCCACTTCCCTGACTTATTCATACGTCTAACACTACTCCACTATGCTCCTAAAACAACGCAACGTTCTACTTGACCTAGTCAGCTGATCATTAGCTGATCAAAACAAATAAACTAAAACTTTAAAACAATAAAACAATAAAACAATAAAACAAAACAAGTTAGATTAATTTCCAACAATCTCTCCCTTAATCTAAACTTGTTTCATGCAAACCTTCCAGCCTGTATGGCTTATTCAACTGAGCCCGTATGGCTTTCAAATTGAGCCCGTATGGCTTTTAAACTGAGCCCGTATGGCTTATTCAACTGAGCACGTATGGCTAGTAATCTGAGCCCGTATGGCTAATAATCTGAGCCCCTTAATCTAAACCTGACTAAACAGAATTTATGAAGCACTTCTCTTCATCTGTGATGCACTTCTCACCACTATCAATTTGCATTTCTATGATGTACTTTTTGTCATACATTCATTTCCATTTTGTGACGCACTTATATATTTTGTTGATGCACATTATCACCAACATCAAAATTCTGGAGCACTTCTCTCCTTCTGTTTCCCGACCTTCAGTAGTCTTTTCCGGCATCACCTCATCTTTCTCGGCAGCTCCATACTACATATGCATCCCATACTACACACGCAGCTTTGCCACCGGCGTCCGTGCCGCCACCATCCAGCGACAACCCAAGGACCGGAGGGAAGGCTGTTAAGCCTTGAACCCCCCCAGCTCTGATACCACTGTTGAAAGCAAAACTAAAATATATGGACTGAGTGTTTGTTTTGAGAGGAAACTGTTCTTCTCATTCCTCATCTTGAAAACAGAATACATGAAGGAAATAAATAAGCAAATTACATCGTACGTGATACTAACTAACTGCTGAAAACCAGGAACTAAGATAGCCAGTTCCCTGACTTATTCATACGTCTAACACTACTCCACTATGCTCCTAAAACAACGCAACGTTCTACTTGACCTAGTCAGCTGATCATTAGCTGATCAAAACAAATAAACTAAAACTTTAAAACAATAAAACAATAAAACAATAAAACAAAACAAGTTAGATTAATTTCCAACAATTCATGGCGATTCAAATCCAACCTACACCAAATATCTATGAAATTAATTAATCGCTGAATTTTGACTGTAGAATAGGATTGGAAAGAGAAAGAGAAAAGAGGGTCGTGGTGAAGCGGGTTGATAGGCATAAGTACCTGGAGGATACAGAGTATGTGTAGAGTGGCTGCCTCTGCGGCAATGATAATAGGGTTTTTCTTTTTATGTGAAAATGATAATAGGGTTTGAAACGGGGAAAAATCTCACACTTGTTTGTACTTCTAATATGAGCCGTCAGATCCTGGTAGTGGTAATTCTAGAAGTCTCTCATATTTTCAATAGAATGTGTTTATGAATAATTTCTCTAAATTTATTTGGAAGTAACTTAAACCTACATATATTACAATCATAAATTAATAATTATTTGTACCAATTGAAATATCTTAGCCATAGTTATTTTTCTAAAATTTATAAATTAGATTATTGGAATGTAGATCTAACTTAGTTATTGTTTTTTGTTTTTACTTTTTCTTTATTTTCAATTCAAAATATAATTTATCTTATTGGTTCTATACAAGAAGATTGAATAGAAGAATGAGAAATAAGACTTTACATTATTTGATTAATCTAATAATTACTTGTAATTTCATAATTCTTATATAGAGTAGTGAATTTTTTATGAGCTTTTGATTATGTGCTAAAGAATTTATAACTTATGAATAGAATAACTAGTAATTATCATTATTATTAAAATATAAATAAGACTTTTTTTTGTATTTTAGTACGTTTTCTTCCTAACTAGAGGTGTTTTAAATAAACATTCCTTTCCCTAACTATTTACAAATAGACTTTAATATAAATTAAATGATAACTATTTCTAGAAATATTCCCCAATAGATCATCTTTTTTCTCAATTTAGTAATCTTCATTCTATATGTATTCACTTCCATGAAGATAAATTATAATGCACTAGAAAACTAAAACAAGAGATTTTTAAAAAGTGAATGTGTTTGTGTACGTGTGTTCATTTGTTGTAACATGTGTATATAGTGTGAAAGACTAGGACTGCTATTTTTTTTATCTTTATGCACTTAAACTCATCTTCTTCGACCCTTTCACATGCAAGGATTTCTGGCAACATGAGGATGATTCTGTATGTGTAAAGTTTAGGTACCCCTTATGTTGTATTGATCATTCATTAGAATATATATATATATACAAGAACTTGTCGTACCTATTTTAATACAGGAAATGTATATGATTTACGGACTATATAGTTTACAGACTATATAGTTTCCTTCCAAGTACGATCTGCATATCATAATACATACAAAGGGTTATGTTTTTCTTCGATCAATCTCTCACAAACCTGATATTATATTAATTTTGATGATATTAATGTTAGCAAGCTGTTAGTATAAGATTTGATAGTATATATCTATATTGGTTTATCACTTGTTGCAGGTTTTATATTACTTATTGTTAGCAAGCTAACATTGCATAAACAGAGTATTTTAGCAAGCTAACAGTGCACTAACAGAACATTTTAGCAAGCTAAGATTGCTCCGCCAGTAACTATCCAAGTCAATCGGAAATCCTTATTTCATGGAGATTTTATAGGATGTGATATGTAAGGACTCTATAAATTATATAAACGTAATATATATAATTTTAGAGCTCAGTTTTTCACAAAGACTTTTTCAAAACATTTTTCCTATCTTTTAGGAGTTTGTTTATTTCAAACCTTTTATCCTATACAAACTCTTTAAACTTGTTTTTACTTTATATACTGAATGTTTTATGTTCTAAACGTCTTTTCACCTAAACTTCAGTATGTTAACGTTATGTGAACGTTGATGAACGAATTTATCAAACAAACTAAATGTGAGAAATGGTTTCAAGACCGTTGGTGTTTGATTGGTTAATTCGAACGTTAATTGTTCTTTATAAATACTTGTGTGGCTGTTTTCTTTTGAACCCCTTGGAGAACATGACACAAGAACAACTCAGTACCTACTTTCAAATTTTTTACTCGAGCTCTATTATTACTTATACGTTTATATTCTTATTAAGAGTTCATAGTTTGAGTTGTATCATTCTTAATTGATTGTATTGTTCAGATTGTAAGGTTTGTTGCTGAGGTGCAAGCTAGGACACAAGGGTTCGGGAATTAGTTTGATAGAGAAGTTTATACTTGGGTAGTATAGTACTTAGAGATCATTTAATTCAGGGAACAAGGGTGTCAGCTAGCTGCTACCAGTGACAGGGAAGAAGGGAGATATATTTATTAATCTTGTAATCGGTTTTTATAGTGATTAATAATATATTCTCTTACCAGGTTTGGTAGGGACCATGACGTAGACCATTAGTATTAACGGTCGAACCTGGCTAAAACTCTTGGTGTTTTTACTTACTGCTATTTCAATTCGGCATTGCATTGTTTATCTTAGCTAGCTGACAAACTATCACTACACCAAAAATGACCTATTGCAACTCCATCATATGGTTGTGTTGCATAAAATGTTGCTATAGACAAGAAATGTCCATATCTATTGTAATACTTTCGAAAAATGTTATTTTAAATGGGAAAGTGTTGCAAGCCGAAGAAGCATTTTGAAAATTTTAGAACTATAGCAATACTTCAGAAAAGCGTTACAATAACATGATACGTTTTTGATCAATTTGACCGAAATATGTAGGCGGGAGTTTGATTTTTCATTGGGCGGGCTATTTTAGTACCAAATATTTTGGTACCAAAATTTATTGCACAAAAATATTACTCTCATATCTAAAACACTCTCCCGACCTCTCTCTCTCATACTCTCTCTCCCTCTCTCTCTCCGCCGCACCCTCTCTCGCCTCTCTCCCGACCTTCTCTCTCGGCTTCACCCCTCTCTCACCTCACTTATATCTCACACCTCACTCAAAACTCAAAAACCCCCAAAATCGATTTCAAAACCTAACCCCTAAAATCGACTTTAAAACCCAAAACCCCCCCCAAAACTTCAATTAAAGTAAAGCTTCAATTGAAGCTTCAATTAGAGGTAATATACCCAACTTTGTTCTATTTTATTGAATTAGATTATATATGAGTTATTACAGTATTGGGAATTGATGAATATATGGAGAATTTGAACCTCTAATGATTGTATCTTTTTTGTATACATTGGTGTTTGTAGAATATGAGTTATTACAGTATTGGGAATTGGTGTTTGTAGAATATGTACAGGTTTGAGGTTCTGTTGTTGGTTGTGGTGGTAGTGATTTTATTAGGGTTGGAAAATTTACTTGGTCTATCCTTTCTTGATAGTCCAAGATAATGGTTATGTTTATCTTAATTGCATTTGCAATTGTATAATAATTCTTGTATTTCCTTGGGAAACTTATTTAAGAACTAGGTACTAGAAATGTCAACATCATAAGAGAAGAGCTTCAAGAATTTATTGGCTATGTATGCAAGAATCTATTTAAAATTTACAAGTTTATGTATAAACTGGTTTGAGTGGCTTAAAACATGCTTCTATAAATACCTACAAGTAGTTGTTATGTAAGTTGTATTAATGCTAGTATGAAAAAGCTTAGGGACTATGGAACGTTTTTTAATTTATAACATAAGCTAATTTTGTTTAGTTGGTATATATATTTGCATTTCACACTTCAGTCAATATATTTCTATATATAGGCTAAGGTTCAAATGTGAACTGTTTTAGCATGAGAACCATTGTTTTGCACATGTTTTGAACCTTTTGTATGTATTGTTTTATAGAATTTTGAAAGGGAAGAACAATGGTTCTTAGTGTTATCCTGTTCTCTACGGAATGCGATCCTAAATGTATATATATGTTACACAATGTTTATATAATTTATGTACCCAACTCAAATGAAACAGGTGTCTTATTGGCATGCCATATGTCAGTTTTTCCTTTAACTTGCTAGACCAACATGTTTGTTTGTACCATTCTGCCTTGTGATATGTTTGCCTTTGAGATAATCATATTGCAGTTCTAACCTTCATCTTCTTTCCTGTGCTGTTCCAGTTGGACATAACTTCATAAACATCTTTTTTTATTATTTATGTTTTTGAATCATTTCGATCTGTAGAGCTGGTGCAGCTGCCCCTTGACTAGGTGACTGGGCTTTGCATAGGTTATGGTTTTGTTCAGGTGAGTATGATTGCTTCTGTGCTCGTGGACGCGGGGATATATTATTCTGTTTACGTTGTGTTTTTAAGTTGCAAGGCAGAATAACAGTTTCGGTTTTAGGATAACACTATTCAGGGATCTTGGCGGCTGGACCTTAAGTGAGCCGAGTACAATGTGTAGCAGTACAAGTGCCTATTAATAAAGAGATACTTTTTGCATTTGGATATGATTTTATGTTTGTGCTTTATTGCAGTTTGCACGTCTTGAAGATGGTAGAGCTGCAGAAAGTTTAAATGGACAACTGGAAATTGCGGGTCAAACAATAAAGGTGATTGCAGTTTAATTTCCTATACATGCATGTATTAAAGTTTGTGCAAATATATAGTATCTCAAATTTCATGTCTTTCTGTAATTGTGAATTGAGTACCATATGCCAAGTAAGACGGGAATATTCCTCAGAAATTTCATGTCTTTCTGCTATTACTGATCAAGATGGCATGCAAGATGTTGGGACTAATCCTGGCGACCTTGATGATGATGAGGGCGGTGGCTTGGTTGGTCTCTATTTTTAATGTTTTTGAATGAACATTAGGCCTTCCAGGTGGTCTTTATAATCCACATGATTTATTTTTGACTTTCTGAGTTTAAATTTTCGAATATATTTAATCTGAACACTTATTTTTTATGCGTTGTGTTGCAGGATGACACTGTTTTAAGGTCCTCCCAGTTCTGGAAAAACTACACTGATGCTTGCTTTGGCCGGAAAGCTGGATCCCAGCCTTAAGGTTTCATATCTGCAATTTGGAATTTTACATATGGATTTAGCAGTCTTAGCAGAAGATATTTTAAACAGCTTTTAGGAGTATATCCTTGTTCTTTTTTACAAAGTTAGATTTATATCTGCCTTTACTCAGCAACTGCTCAACCGTCCAAATAATAATACCACTTCATGGTTGCCTTTAGTCTAAGTTCCAATGTTTATTAGAGGAAGAGAAACTATACTCCACTGAACCATTATCTAGGGATGAGGAGAAACTTAACCACAAGGTGCATAGGCTTTTGATACTGGAAACTTCATAGTGGAGAATTATCATTTTCTCATTTGATAGTGTTACAACACTCCATTTATTGTAATCCATCAACCACAAAGAATGCCCACCATTTTCTGTTCAAAGAATGAGCAACAGAGTAATTTACGTTATATTCGTAATAAACATAAAATAATGTTGTCTCTGTGATATACGTAGTAAATATATAGTGTATATATTTATATACCTTTATAGTTCCCCTGGTAGCTCCCTGGATAATTACCTAGGTAGCCCCCTGGATAGTTTCCCTGGTAGCCCCCTGCCCTCTATAATTCCCCTGGTAGCCGCCTTGATAATTCCCCTAATAGCCACCTTGATAATTCCCTCGACAGTTTCCATCATAGTTTCTGTACCCGCCTCTGTTCCATCCCCGTCCTCTCCCTCTACCACGCACTTGACCATGCCCATACGCATCTAAAAGTTCAAGCAACAAATGCTTCAGTATATAAAAATTCATCTAATAATAATAATAGTCTCTGCTTTCCCATAACAAATATTTAACATTTACCTTCAGTGACAACATTGTAACTGGTCCTTGCTTGCCTAGCTTGTTGAGATCGTTGTTGTTGATTATTCTGTCATGGCCTTGATTGTTCCACATAAGTTGGAGCTTGATACCTATGAATATACAAAGTCACCAGTAGAATTCCACTACATGGTAAGGCAAAGGACCTAGACATGTGAGATGCTTACAGCATTCTGGATGCTAAGTATCTGACTTATGGATTTTACTTATTTTCAGATTGTGCAGATTTTGAAAGCATCATAAAAGTATGTTGATAAATTCATCTTTTCTGGCCTGATAGAAGAATGTGGAATTTATACAAGAAGCCAAGAGAGTCAAAATCAGCTGGTGGTAGCCGCAGGACGTTAGTCAAGAGACTACATTGATTCAGATGTGCAATGGTTATATATTTTGAATACAACACATAGTATTACCCCTCAACCTTTGTAGATCAGTTAGTCGTAGGTATAGTAGTTAGCCAAGAGACTACATTGATTCACATGTTTGTATTTTGACATGAAAAACTAAGTTTAATGTAGTATTGTGGTGTAAGTCGACATGTGTTTCGACTTTAGACACATTAGATGATATTGTGATAAAAGTTTATTAAGTATGTGGTCTATTAACATGTGTATTGCTGGATTTGTCATTTGGGAAAGTTGAAATGTCAGTTTTGGTTTACTAAATGCTTTTGTGCATGGTATATTTAAGTTTCAAACAGGACATTGTAATCTGGATTCATAAAAAGTGTTGCAAGTAAGTGTTGCCAGTAATACTAAAAAATATTACAATAGGGATAAAAATGTTGCAGATAATTGTTGCAAAAAAACCTTAATGTATTGCAAAAGGCATCAAAATGTTGCATCAAAGTGTTACAATGAACTGACATTGTAACATTTTTACTCAATAGATGTTGCAAGAAGGTGTTGCATTAGTCTATTGTAACACCTTAAAAATGTTACTAAAACATATCAAAGTGTTAAAAAAAAGTGCTATTGTAATATTAAAAAATGTGTTGCAATAAGTGGACATAATGTTGCAATAGAGTCCATAGGCAACGCCAGTAAATGTAACGCCGAATTTTGGCCAAAACGTTACATAAACATCTACTGTAACATTTTTGGGGTCTAACAATACACTTTTGTGGGGTTGCAATAGGCCATTTTTGGTGTAGTGTATATTTTATTCATGTTAGCTGGCTGACAAGTTAGCAGTTAATTATTTGGTAAAACTTTTTGATTTGTATTATTCAATCTGTAATCATAGTTGCTGGACATATTGGCTAGGAAACAAGCTATTGGTTAACGTTAATAGAGAAGTATACTTGATAAGTATAACTTAAAGAGCAGGTTCTCAAACAGGTGTTCACCAAGCCATTTGTGAGGAAGGATGGTATATTATTGTATCTTGTAATCGTTATTATTTTTTATCAAAAATATATTTTGTTACCAAGTTGATAAGGAACCAGGACATAGACCATAGGGGACTACCCGTCGAACCTGGCTAAAAGTCTATTGTATTCTTTATATTCCTGCTCTTTACTTACTTCAGTGCATTTAGTTACAATGAGCGTGCCATTTGTGTATGCATAAATTGTACTCGGTAAGATATTTCTGGTAAACATTAAAATTGGTCATAGTTAGCCACATACAACTATTCACCGGCGTAGGTGTGTATTTTCAGGAACCTCCTACAATGCGCTTCTAGGAGCTTGCATCTTAATTAATAAGTAATTCTTTAAGAACATGAACCATCTAGAAAGCTAAAAAGACATGAACTCAAAGGTCTAATGTAGGCACTTTCAAATATGACTAGGACACCTTCTCTATTTCTTTAATCCATGTGCTTACAACGTATGGATCTCCTTTAATACAACGAAATCTACATCCTATAAAGTCGGGTATGTATAAATTCGCTTATTCTCACATTCGGGCTCTAAATTTTCTACACCTTCACCATCATCTAAACGTTCAAAATTCATTTTCTGACTTTCATTTTTTTTATTTCAAAGTGAAATATTTATATCTTATTCGTTCCCTACACAAGATTGAATAGTATTAAGTAATAAAAATAGTATCACTATCTTCATTCTAAATAAGCGAAATGTATCAGCATAATAAATTAAAAAAATTGGGTTTAACTGTTGTGAAATAAGAAACAATAACCAGGCATCATGACGAAAAATGGAATTTATAATTTTGAAATTACATAAACTGAAAATTGAATAAAAAATAACTAAAATATAGCCAATGTAGCACTCTCAGTCTATTACATTGTATGTCTTAATTTGTGAAATGTTTCACCTAAATCTAGGCTAAACATGACAAATCAATGAAACTCAGTCTTGATAGTGATTATTTTTGGATTCTGGAAAACATATGCACTTAAGCCAACCTTACCCATGTTGGTTTAATCTCCAACTTATAATAAATTAATTAGCTTGTGTTTTATTTGTTTTGTTTGTTTTGCATGACTGAGTCGTGCTAGTTATTAGGAGATTTCCTAGGAGTTCATTCAATAAGTTAGAAGTAGAGTTTTTGTAGGAGAAGTGCAACAGGTGGTCCTGGTTTGTAGGATCATAGCTTATTTACATTCTGTTTTGTATTCAGTATGAAACATCAGTAGCAAGTCTTTGATTACCAATCAGCTTTATTTTCCCTGTTAACATTTAAACACTCAGACACATAGTTTTATATGCAACAGTGGTATCAGAGCTATCAGGGTACGGACAAAGGACTCAGTGATGTCTACTGCGGATGCAAACAAGATGAAGGGAGGATCGTTTGGTTTAACGTATCCAATGTTGGCCAGAGGTAATTATACTGCGTGGGCTCTCAAGATGAAAGTAGTCATGCAAGCGCAAGGAGTGTGGAGTGCCATGGAAACAAGTGATCCAAAGGTACCAGTAGATGAAAAGATAGATAAGATTGCTTTAGCAATGGTGTATCAGGGTATTCCTGAAGACATATTACTATCTATTGCTGAAAAGAAAACAGCAAAGGAGGCTTGGGAGGCCATAAAGACGCTTTGTCAAGGAGCTGAGAAGGTGAAGAAAGCTCGAATTCAGACCTTGAAAGCAGAATTTGAATCATTGTGTATGAAGGATTCCGATCAATTAGACGACTTCTACATGAAACTCAATGGTCTTGTCTCTAACATCCGAGCTCTTGGGGAAGAAATGCAGGACTCATATATAGTGAAGAAAATCCTAAGAGCTGTTCCAGCCAGATTTTTGCAAATAACCTCTGCAATAGAACAATTTGGCAACTTAGAGACAATGACCGTAGAGGAAGCCGTGGGTTCACTTAAAGCTCACGAGGAACGTGTTAAAGGAAAGGTTGAAACCAGTGAGGGTAAACTGATGCTCACAGAAGAGGAATGGCAAAAGAAAGAAGCTAATGAAGGCAAACTTCTGTTTACTCGGGAGGAATGGCTGAGACGGAGTAGAAAATCGAATGAGGGGTCACCATCTGTGAAGGCACGAGACAAGAGTCGGGTTAGATGTTTCAATTGTGGTCTGTATGGACACTTCGCAGCAGAGTGTCGCAAGCCTAGACGGTGGAAGGAGCAAAAACCAGAATCAAATGAATCGAACTTGACTAAAATCGAAGATGATGAGCCAGCTTTATTACTGGCTAAGTTCGACAAACCCAGAATGGAAGTAGTGCAGCTGAACGAGAAAGAAGTAAAGCCAAAACTGGGAACTGGCGACATGAACAATCAGGAATCCAACTTGTGGTACTTAGATAATGGCGCCAGTAACCATATGACTGGGCAAAAATCTAAGTTCAGAAGTTTGGATGAACAAATCACTGGTCAAGTAAAATTTGGGGATGGTTCGACTGTTGAAATCAAAGGCAAAGGCTCGATCGCTATGAAGTGCAGAAATGGTCAAGAACGTGTGCTGACTGAGGTATATTTCATTCCTAGCCTTTGCAGTAACATTATAAGTATTGGACAATTAACAGAAGAAGGAAGCAAAGTCGAGATTAGAGGAGAATACATGTGGATTTTTGACAAGGATGAAAGACTCCTCATGAAAGTTAAAAGATCTCAGAATCGACTGTATAGGTTGATTATTGAAACTGAACACTCCAAGTGTTTGATGTCAAAGGTGGATCAAGTGTCAAAATTGTGGCATTCACGTATGGGTCACGTGAATTACCAAGCCTTGGCATTAATGTTTAAAGAAAGGATGGTAAAAGGCTTGCCAAGGATCACTCAACCACAGGAGACCTGCACTGGATGTCTGGTGGGAAAGCAAGCAAGAAAGGGGGTACCAAAACAATCAAGTTTCACTGCAAAGAAAATCCTTGAACTGGTGCATGCAGATTTATGTGGACCAATTACTCCAGCTACTGCATCTGGTAAGAAATACTTTATGTTATTTGTAGATGATTACAGTAGAAGCATGTGGGTATATTTTCTTGAAAATAAAGGTGAAGCATTTGGTATGTTTAAACGATTCAAGGCACTGGTTGAAAATGGAGATTGTCGAATAAAAGTATTGAGGACGGACCGGGGTGGTGAATTTATGTCAAATGAATTTGAGAACTACTGTGAGGAGATGGGGATAATTCGACACTACACGGTGCCATATACACCACAACAGAACGGTGTCGTTGAAAGAAGAAACCGAACGGTGATGGAGATGGTCAGAAGCATGATGAAAGAAAAGGAATTACCTGCAAAACTATGGGGAGAAGCAGTGAGGCATGCTATCTATATGCTTAACAGATTACCAACGAGGGCTCTAACTGGTGTCACTCCATATGAGGTCTGGACGAACAAGAAACCCGATGTATCAGATATTAGAGTGTTTGGCTGTTTGAGTCATATGAGGATGCCATCTCAAGGTATGAAAAAGCTGGATGACCGGAGTATTTCAGTGATAAATCTGGGAAGGGAGCCGGGCACAAAGGGCTATAAGTTGTTTAGTCCTACTGAAAACAAGGTCTATATAAGTAAGGATGTAGTTTTTGAAGAAGAAAAATGCTGGAGTTGGTCAGATGAAAGGGAAGAAGAAACTACTGAAGTTATATTCCCGTTTGAAGCAGAATTTAACGAGGAAAATGGGGAAAGCGAAAACAGAATATCAGAGACAAGTGGTGGCAGTCAATACTCTTCTGAGAGTAGTGAGGAGTATGGCTCTGGGACTCCCTCTAGTGCAACGCCTGTTTCTTCAGTACAGACAACTTCTTCTGCACAGATGTCCGTGTCTTCAAGGGCTCGCTTGTCAGGCACCCCCATGTCAGTTTCATCAGGATCATCCAGACTGAACAGTGACAACTACGACGATAGTGTTGAACGTCTAAGAAATCGCAGGTTAAGTGACGTGTATAACGATACTGAGGAAGTCGTGTTAGATGAAGAACTATATTTAATGGGGACTGAGGAGCCAGCAAATTTCAAGGAGGCATCAAAAGACAAACACTGGGTAAATGCTATGGAGGCTGAAATTAATTCTATCGAAAGAAATGGTACGTGGAAACTCACTGAGTTACCTGCAGGCCAGAAAATAATTGGATTAAAGTGGATTTATAAGCTTAAAAGGGATGCAGCTGGTAATGTAGTGAAACACAAGGCTCGTTTGGTAGCGAAAGGCTATGCTCAAGAGCATGGACTTGATTACGATGAAGTGTTTGCTCCGGTTACTCGACTTGAAACAGTTCGAATGTTGTTGGCACTCTCAGCAAAGAATGCATGGCAGGTTCATCATATGGACGTAAAAACTGCCTTCTTGAATGGAGACATAACTGAAGATGTCTTTGTACATCAGCCAGAAGGTTTTGAAATTGCTGGGAAGGAAAAATTGGTGTATAAATTAGTAAAGGCATTATATGGGTTAAAACAGGCACCGCGTGCCTGGTATGCTAAGCTAAATCAATGTTTGGAGAGTTTGGGATTTCAGCGTTGTCCTTTCGAAAATGCAGTGTACACAAGGGGAAAAGGCAAAGATTGTTTGATAATTGCTGTTTATGTAGATGATATCTTAATCACTGGTGCTGATGTGCATAAGATTGAAGAATTCAAGCAGCAAATGGGACGAAAGTTTGATATGACAGATCTTGGACTGCTCAGCTATTACTTGGGAATCGAGGTAAAGCAAGATCCTGGTCACATCGAACTCAGACAATCAGGTTATGCAATAAAATTATTAGAAAGGGCAGGCATGGGTGATTGTAATCCAACTCGTTATCCAATGGACCCAAAGGAGCAGTTGTTCAAGGATGAAAGGGGTCGAGCTGTAGATGCAACAATGTACAAAAGCCTCGTAGGTGGTCTACGTTATCTGGTAAATACTCGACCAGATATAGCTTTTTCAGTTGGCATAGTAAGTCGCTATATGGAACGACCTACTGCATTACATTTCAGTGCTGTTAAGAAGATACTGCGCTATGTTAAGGGAACATTACAGTTTGGTTTAATTTATAGTCAAAGCAGTGGAAACAATGCTGTTACTGGTTATTCGGACAGTGATCTGGGAGGGGCCTTAGATGATCGACGTAGTACCGGAGGTATGGCTTACTATTTGAATGATAGTTTAATATCGTGGGTGTCTCAGAAACAAAGGGTGGTAGCACTTTCTTCCTGTGAAGCAGAATTTATAGCTGCCACCGCAGCTGCTTGCCAAGGAATTTGGTTGAAGAATGTTATGAGTCAAGTTACAGGAGAGAAGCTCGGTCCAGTAGTACTGTTTATTGACAATAAGTCAGCGATTGATTTAGCCAAAAATCCCGTGTTTCATGGAAGGAGTAAGCACATTGACATACGATTTCATTTTATCAGAGAATGTGTAGAACGCGGTGATGTCGTTGTAAAGCACGTCTGTAGTAATCAACAACGAGCAGATGCACTAACAAAAGCCCTTGCAACTGTCAAGTTTGAGAGGATGCGGAACCTGCTAGGAGTCAGAGAATTGCAGAAATGAGTTTGAGATTAAGGGAGGAATTGTTGGTTTAATCTCCAACTTATAATAAATTAATTAGCTTGTGTTTTATTTGTTTTGTTTGTTTTGCATGACTGAGTCGTGCTAGTTATTAGGAGATTTCCTAGGAGTTCATTCAATAAGTTAGAAGTAGAGTTTTTGTAGGAGAAGTGCAACAGGTGGTCCTGGTTTGTAGGATCATAGCTTATTTACATTCTGTTTTGTATTCAGTATGAAACATCAGT
Organism: Heracleum sosnowskyi; assembly: GCA_030848705.1. Lineage (NCBI taxonomy): Eukaryota > Viridiplantae > Streptophyta > Magnoliopsida > Apiales > Apiaceae > Heracleum > Heracleum sosnowskyi. The sequence goes on along the minus strand of JAUIZM010000019.1, from coordinate 1,253,045 downwards.
AGCAAGTCTTTGATTACCAATCAGCTTTATTTTCCCTGTTAACATTTAAACACTCAGACACATAGTTTTATATGCAACAACCCATAACGACCATTCTCGATTCTGCACCACCAATCACCGCCCCATTCAGTCTGCCCAATAAAGCATTAATAAAGGTTGGAGAACCTTCTTCCAAAGTGGAGAACTGATATGTACCTAAAAGATTAATCAAAGTAAGATGTTCTATATATTGTAGGGGTGGAGCTGGAGACTTTAGACGGCTAAGAGCCGCTAGAGAAACCTTCCCAAATCCACCCACAACCGTTATGCAAACTTTATTTCAGTTGGCAAAGCCAGCCACCCAATCAATTATATCAACTCCATCTGGCACATCTAGAATTACTGGCTTTATAGTAGCACCACCTGTAGCACCTGTTGGAGGGATGCTTTCTGGAGGGTGTACTTCGTCCCCCTCTGAGGAACGTGGAGACAAGTCTTTGGGAACTGACATGGGGAGAGAATTTTCGAAGTTATTCGTCATATGGAAGGCAGTGGTCTACTGAATAAGCAATGGGAAAGAAAGACAGGCAGAAAAAGAGGTGTGCTGAAAATGAATAGGGTGAAGTCCTTTTATAATTGATAAATGCACAAAACCGTGGTACACTAATAAGAAGAAATATAATATCATGAAAAGTTGATTTTTTGGGATAATTTCAAACAAATCATTGAAGTATATATTAGAATTTTCAATAACATTAAATAAATATCTTTTAATGTGACCCATGATTTATTTTCTCTAAATATACATAGAAAAATAGTGATAAACACATATTTATATTATTTAGTGTATGTAGAGAATAATATGTAGGAATCTAAATATTCATGTTTTCTTTATAGGATAGTTGTACTTAGTATGTAATATGTTTATATAAAGAGAATATAAATATGTCCAAATTTTAATATCTTAATTATGCAATATCGGCATATAATAGATTTCTAAAATAAGAATTAATGATACTTTTTATAAATTTGAGAAAGTTAGCTGTGACAATATTATGTACACTTTTTTTTGATAATGTGTGTTTTGACTGATAAAACAATGTGGGATTATCTCTGTCATGATTAGTTTTCAAAATTGTTTTTTGATAATGTGTGTTTTGACTGATAAAATAATGTGGGATTATCTCTGTCATGATTAGTTTTAAAAAATTCATAAATTAGGATTTTTTAATATAGATCTCATTTGGTTATCATTTTTGCTCTTTTATTTTACTTTTAAATACTTTGTAATTTTTATCTTATTTATTCCATACACAAGATTGAATAGAAGAAAGAGAAATAATAAAACTATAAGTTTTGGATTATTTAATTAATCTAATAATTACTTGAATCCATGTCATTATAGAATTTTATATGAATTATTACAATTATTATTATATGAATACAATAACTTTACTAGAATAGAAATACTACTTTATTTTAGTATTTTAATACTTTTTCTTCGAACTAGATGTGTAATTTGTTTCCTAACTTATTATGAATAGAATTTAATATAAATAAGGATAATTATCCGGAGAAATGTTACCTATTAGATCATTTAATTCTCAATTTTATAATCTTCATCTACAATTTGTTTGTAAATCAACACGTTGGACCTTTTCTCTACATTAGTTTTGTTGTATTAACGAATTTGCATGATATGTCAAAAATCCACCAATCAAAAAAACATACGGATATTTTAGAATTAAATTTTGTATATCTTATAATTATGCTTGATACTAGAAGTTTTAGCACAACAACAACCACGGTAAATAAGGAATTAGCTACTTTTTTTTTACTAAAAGCTGGTAAATATTATTAACTTCCCAAATCCTACCCAATACAATTGTTCACCTCCCAAATCCTACGCAATACAATTGTTCACCTCAATAGGAACAGAACTCCCGGGGAAACTTGGACGACTAGATGGCAACACTACACCAAAAATGGCCAAAACCTACCACGGAAATGGTAGGTTTTGGGGGTAAATCTGTAGAAATTGGTCCATTCGACATGATAGGAATTGCTCAGGTCGGAATTGATGATGGTAGGAATTGGAACGGCCCTCGCATGCCAAATGGATGCCCATGTGGCGCCAGCCACATCAACAGCTAGGTGGATGCTGACACGTGACTTGCCAGGCCAAATAAATATGGTCCCACCAGGTTGACATGGCATGCCACGTGTCACATGTGGGGCCACTACCACGTCATTTTTGTGGGGTCACATTTGACCCGGTCAAGGAATATTTCCTACAGACCAAATCCTACGAACTCATTTCCTACCCAAGGGGCACCAAATTGGTAGGTTTTATAACCTACCAAACAATTCCTACCACCTTTAGTATTTCCTACTAGTTAAAACTTACAGCATTCATCAATTCTGGAAAATATTATGAAGACGGTAGGAAATGCTATGACGTTAGTAAATATTATGAAAACAGTAGGAAATGCTTTGAACGCCGTAGGAATTACTAGACAATTGTTTCAAAAAAATAAAGGCTTCCCCTATCTAACAAATTTCTCAAATCATAATAAAAAAAATAGATCAATATCTAATTCACAAGTATACAACCATAACAAATAATCAAACATTCATTGTATATAAAAATTCAAACATTCCTTACACATAAATCATAATATTCAAAATTAGAGGTTGTTCTTATGCACCAAAACTATAAATCAAAAATTATTTACTAGGCTTATTTTAATTATCTTCAAAGTCTTCATCTTTTTCGTTAGGATCTTCATGTTATTTTCTTCACAATCATTTTCTCTATTTCCTCATCATTGTCTTTGGATCTTCATCAAGTACTTAAAATTTACATAAGAAGCAAGAATTAGTACACTTATAATTAAGAATTATTAGCTAATTAAATAACAAAATAAGCATGAAGATAAAATTACTTAAATAAGCAAGAAGATGAACAAAGTGAATGATTTGTGAAATTGATTTGAAGAAGATAAAGATATAGAGAAGAAGAGGAAGAGGGAGGGAAGAAAATTGAAGTGAAATGAGAAAAAAAATAAATGATTGTATTATAAGTAATAAGAAGATGAAAAATGATTTTGCATTTTTCATTTGGGCGCAATTTTTGAATTTTTCGTTTGGGCGCAATTTTTAAAATTTTCGTTTGGGCACAACTTTTAAAATTTTCGCTTGGGTACAATTTTTAAATTTTTCGTAAAATTGTAGCTTATTTCCTACCGATAATTGTAGGTTATGATTCTCAGCGAAATTTTTGAATTTTTGGTTTGGGCGCAATTTTTGAATTTTTAGTTTTAGGCACAATTTTTACACTTTTCGTGAAATTGTAGCTTATTTCCTACCGATATCCCTTCAATTTTTCAACTCTATCATAATGGTTTTTAAATAGCGTTACGGTACATCTGAACTTATAAAAACTCATCTGAAAATGGTAATCAATAGCAACGATTTTTGATCATATTTTAAAAATCTGGTTGCTATAGGCAATCTATGGTGTAGTGTAGCTACATTATATATTTATAGTCTATCATCAGCGGACACCAAGCGTTCCCAATACTATACCGCATTCCTCAAGCATCTTCATCCTACAAAGAAAACAAGGTTCACACTATAAATGAATCACCGTTATCCCACAACCAATGTTCACTATTAACTAACCAACAACTATCCAACTAAAGTAAATTCCAACCAAATGTTAAAAGTTGCAGTAAGTTGCAACAAGTTTTGTTCCAATCTGATAATTGTTTGAGCGAGTAGGAAGCCCTAGTTGTGTTGGCAGGAAAAATAGATAAAGGGCATCCTTTGTCCCAATCGAATGATTATTTTTGTTGTGGTAAAATCATCATCTATTGTACCTGATGTGAAGCCGAAAGTCAAATAGATGATGATTTTACCACTACAAAAGTAATATCTGAGAATTTACATCTGTGGTTGGCCGAGGGCATCCACAAATCAGATTTAAACTTTATTTGTTCAGGTCTCATCCCCGGACTATAGAAGAAGTCCATCATAATCTCCGTGTAGTTAAACAGCGGCATGTCACTATAAATTATCCCATTTGTCACAATAACGGGCTTGGAAACCCAAAAAAAGTCAAGAATATGACTTACCTGGCTGATTAGAAAGCTTCTTAGTGAATCCAATACAGAAGATGCCAAGGGTGTAACTGTCAGTTGTCTTCACATCAACATGAGCCTCAATCAATGTCTACCACTTGCGTACAAGAGACCTCAGCTTATCTGTTGTGAAATCCATTCCCTGAAAAATGAAGGCCTTGTAAGTTAAATTTCAAGAAAGCTAGTCACTTCAAAAAATAAAAGATAAAATATAAATAGCACTCACCCAAAAGTTGGTAAGGACATTCTTTCCTTGAACATCCTCTGTTCTCAAGCGGATCTTCCTATAAGCCTGATCCTCATCCTTATGAAGATCTCACTACACCATAAATGGCCTATGGCAAGCCCTAAAAACTGTTGGCAAATGTCCAAAATATGTTGCTGTAGGCCCAAAAATTGCAAAGCCAACACTTTTCCTGTGTTGGTTTTTTTGATGTTGCCTTTGGGGTCTATGCCAACATTATCCTCCTCTATGGCAACATGAGTTTTGGTGTTGTAATAGACTGCTATGGCAACAATATTTTTACCCTATACCAACAAAATATCTATGTTGCCTTTGTGTTATATTTTCAGTAAAATGAAGTGGGACCCACCTGTTGGGTCCAATGTGGGCCCCACCTGTGGGGTCCAATGTGGGCCTCACCTGTGGGGTCCAATGTGGGCCCCACCTGTGGGGTCCAATGTGGGCCCCACCTGTGGGTACAATTTGGGGTCCAGTGTGGGTCCTACATTTATGCCAACACAATTTTTAGCTCTAGCAACATTTTGTTATACATTATTTGTTCTATTTGCCAACACTTTATAACATCAATAGCAACAGTTTTCTATTTACAATTAAAAACACACAAACTATATATATAAATACCAGACCCATCCAAATCAACAAAGCAACCTGTTTTTTCATTCCCACCGGACAACATCATACTAGATAATAATCCAAACTTACAATCTAGATTCAACCACAAATTCAACTAAGTAGAAAAGTATCTCCAAACACAATCATCAACCAACTAGTCGCAATGTCTAAGTAGAAACGACTATACTAACAGCAAAGGTAATAGTCTAAAATATAAAGACATCCCAGAATTAATTAACTAAGAGCTGGTGCCACCAGTCACAGGAGTACCATCTTCATGATCAGTCGAGATGGTCGCACAAAGCTCCCCGAGATCAACATTGATGTCTGGGTTCGCTTCGCTTAATTTTTTAAGCATCTGTGTTAAGTTTTCCTGGAGCTTTTTGTTAACCTGTGCATCCACTTCTTCTTGCATTTTCTTGCTGACTTTCGCCTCGACTTCTTCAACAAGACTTTCCCTTATCTTGCTTGTCAGGTCCTGTACATAGGTCCCTCTTGGAGCTGTTGCAGAAATTTTTGATGGATTAGAAGATCTCCCAATGAGCCAAGACGGACCATGTAATTTTCCATCAGTAATCAATTCTTGAATATCCTCTCCTGATGTGCCGATATTCTTCTTAATCTTTTCCTGAAAAATTATGACACATCAATAATAAAATGAAATTAGTCAATTGTTAAAATACAAAGGTTGTGAATTACAGGTTATTTGATTAAAAAAAACTGAATACTTACAATTCTGTAGTTGATTACTGAAGGATCGGTCTTATATTTGCGTCCTACTCTTCGCTTACGAGTTTTAATAAAAACCCTTCCCTGTGATGGTTCACCGTCATCTGGTCTCTTTTTTTTCTACGAAAATGATCAAACAAGACAATATAGCAAGCTCAGTTATTTGCGACTTAAGAGGAAATTTTCATATTTAATCATGTAAAAACAAAGTGGCCAGGGGTTAATTATCAAACAAATTATAAAAGAAAACATAATTGGCCCTTAAAAGCCTAACCCCAACCTGACTTCCACACGGCAGAATCCATCGAACTAATTAAGGAACACAGTTAACAATAAAAATATAACACGAAATTGACACATTGAATTTATAAAATTACATAAACATCAAATATTTAGTGTCAGACTTTTACAAAAAATATTATAAACACAGTTATACATATGAATATGAGACTACACGTAAAAATCAAATAACAAAATTACATATAATCACTACACTAATGCATGCAAACTATCACATAAAATCAAATATAAGCTTATATTATTGGCCTAAATCCTGTAATATAAGCTATCACGTAAAATGAAATTTGGTATCATGTAATTTATATAACAAGGCAATTAAAATTTGATTTACCATTTTGTGTTTAAGTTGTGAAAAGCATTTAGGACCAGCAGTATGTGTGTCTACAATTTTACTGCGGCTCTCAGCATTTTTCTTGGCCCTTTCCTACAAAACACATGAAAAAATGAAAAATAATTAGTATTTTCTCATCTCAGTTGAACTGAACAAGAAGGATGTTTAGAGTTTTAAGGTTACAAATTTACCTGAACAGTTTCATCTCCCCAATACTCCAAGAGCGACTTGAAAGTCTCTAGGGGAATATTGTTAGGCCTATTTTCTAGCCTAGCCTCATCAGTAGGGTAACAGTTATAATGTGCCCTCTTCAAGCGACTCTTACGCCCCCTCCAAGATTCTTGAATCGACAGCATTGCATAGCCTCGCAATTCCTCAGGAATAATATATCGTTGCTTAAAATAAATCAAACATAAAAAATTAAATTAATCATTTTATTCTACTATTTTGCCAAATTTATTTACAGACGCGAAATTGTCGAAATTTATTTACGAGCATTGACATGGTCTTTTGACTTGCGAGCAATATTTAGCAATGTACCGATTATATTGTCACAAATGTTCTTCTCAATATGCATAACATCAAGGTTATGTCGAAGTAAATTGTGACTCCAATACGGTAAATCAAAAAATATTGACTTCTTCTTAAAAGGAGAATTAATCTTCCTTTTTTTTTGCCCTAGTTTTGTACCAAAGTTATTCACATAACCAGATAACAATTCCTCAATGTCTGTTCCTGTTAAAATTCCAGGACTTTCTCCCAATTCAACTTCACCATTGAACCTTTTTTTGTCGAACCTCCACTTGTGCTCGGGATCCAGAAACTTCCTATGGTTCATATAGCACATCTTTTTACTATTTTTTAGGTACATTGAAGAAGTCTCGTAGTTGCAATCTGGACAAGCTAATTTACCCTTGGTGCTCCAACCGGATAACATTGCATATCCTGGGAAGTCGCTTATCGTCCACATGACACTTGCATGTAACATGAAATTCTGACCTCTAAAAGCATCATAGGTTTCTATGCCTTCCTCCCATAACTCTTTTAACTCGGCAATAAGAGGTTGCATAAAAACATCTATGCTATTCTTTGGAGATTCTGGACCAGAGATAAGCGTCGAAAGAATAAGGTTTTCCTGTTTCATACATAACCAAGGAGGCAGGTTATAGTTTACCAAAATAATTGGCCAAGTGCTGTGTGTCGTATTCATTGTTCGAAAAGGATTGAATCCATCAGCAGCGACACCCAACCTGATATTTCTATTTTCTGAAGAAAAATGAGGATACCTAGCATCCATTGCCTTCCAAGCCTCGGCATCAGCGGGATGTCTAAGTTTTCCGTCTTTTTTTCGTCCAACTGAATGCCATGTCAGAAGTTCTGCATACTCCTTGCACATAAACATCCGTTGCAGCCTCGGTTTTAGTGGAAAATATCGCATAACATTAGCTGGGACTTTGCGAATCAGCTCCTTTGGATCATTGTCGCCAGTGCCTTTTTTCTCCGCTATGGTCCATCTCGAAACACCGCAAGTTTTGCAAGAATCTTCTTTTTCGTTTTCACCCCAATACAACATGCAATTGTTTGGGCAAGCGTGTATCTTCTTATAGTCGAGACCTAAATCTTTAATGACATTCTTCGTGGCATTGAAAGATAAAGGTAAGTGTGCATGGGGAAAGGCTTCTCTTATCAGCTCTAGTATCTCCCCAAATGCTGACTCCGAAATTCCATGAGCGCACTTTAGAGAATAAAGCCTAACGATAAAACTTAGTCGGGAAAAGTTTGTGCAGCCTGGATATAGAGGCTGTTTTCCCTCTTCAACATGGCGATGAAAATTTTTAACATTGCCATTTGGTCCATTAGTACGATGAAGCATCTCATCTAAGTTATCTCCAAAATTTATGTTAGTTTCGCAATCCATATGATCTTCATCACTATTTTCGTAGGACTGGAGCGAAACCTCATAAATCCAATCGGCATATAATGGAGATGGACCATTACAAATAAGGTGATCGTAGATCTGATCTGCACGGTACCACTTGTTGTTTTTACAGATCTTGCAAGGACAGGTTATTTCATCACCTACGGCAAATTTTTGAAATGCATTTTGTAAAAATGCCTCTACCCCACTAAGGTAATCCTTACTGTACTTTGGTAGATTTATCCAAATAAAATTTTCCTCGTCATCCATCACTACAATTAAGAAGCATACAAATATTATAATAAACGATCTTTGTTTGTTTGTGTGTGTTTGTTAATTTAAACCTAAGTACGCTTAAAGGAATGAAACAGAGGCCTAATAAAAAAACAGAGGAATGAGTGAGTGTATTCAACACAATTCTCGGCACAATGTCATAGTAGATCTATATGCAGCCTATCATACTCATAAGTTATAATAAACAGCAGACCTAAAAGTTTTGTATTAAACAGGGCCTAAAATCATACAATGTACAAAATGTACAAAAATTATAGGTTGTGATCATGAACAGAAGAACTCAGGGTCCATAAACACCACAAAAATCATACAATGTACAAAATGTAACAATTGACCACACATACTTCCCACATTTTAAGAAATAAAATAGCAGTGAATGTAGACAGCACAATGGCATTAAAGATTGAAGCAATAAAACAATAACAACAACAGAAATATATATACAAAAACACAATATATATGTACAAAAACAATAAACCCCGAAGCCCCAAATTAAACCATCCCCAAATATCAAACCATCCCCAAATATATATAACACAAAACGCATATAATCCACATATCAAATTAAACACAAGAAATGATTAGAGACAGGAAATAGAATTACCTTAAACCCGAAGCCCCAAAGTAAACCCGATTGAAACCCTAATTCTGAAATTGAAATTCAACCCGATTGAAGCCCTAATTCTGAAATTCAACTTCAAGCCCTAATTTTGAAAATCAGCCCTGAGACACAAAGAAAGCCTAAATTAATTGTAAAATAATGAAAAAACCCCTAAAATAGAAGCAAATTGAAAACCCTGATTTCAAGAACCCTAATTGGCTGTGTAAAGATGAGATTAGTTGAAAGGTGAATAGTGTTTGAGCAGCAGCTGTGGGTGTCAGTGTGAGTGTGAGTAGAGAGAGAGTTACCGCAGCAGCCGTGTGAGTAGAGAGAGAGTGTTTGTGTGAAGAAAGTGAAGTGAAGAAAGTGAAGAAAGTGAAGTGAAAAGTGAGCGGGTATTTGGTTTTGGCAGTGGGGCGGGCTGTCTAAATTTTGGGCGCTCTTTTTACCGCTCAACAAAATTTTATCAATTTTTCATGGTTTTCCAAATATATGTCACATTCTATATATCTTTAGTTATAAATAGATTTTTTTAATTTTAATTTTTTTTAATTTTTTAATTTTTTGTTAACTTCTTTTTACATATTCATACTAATATATTCAAATACTTTTAGTCACTTACAAAATTTTTAATTGTATATTAAAATACATTTAGAAAATAAATTATTTACTTAATTAAATTTTTTGTTGAATAATATACAATTTAATAGCTATAAAATAAAAAAATTCATCTCAAAAAAATCATTTTAATATTTTTCATTTAATTATTAACTAATTTTGTTAGATTCTTAAATTTTATGGAAATTTTTAATTTTCCAATTAAATCAATTAATTTTAATGTCAAATAAAAATAAATGTTGTTACTTTTAGTTAAAAGAAAAAAATATGTTTATTACAAAATTATGGCAACACAATTTCATACCTACAGCAACATGCCAACACTTTATTTCTACAGCAACATTTGTTTGATGCCTTAGCCAACACCAAATTGACAATGTTGTAGTAGATAAAAATATGCATGGCAAAGCCAACAAAATCAAAGGCAACATCACCTCTAAATGTTGTAGTAGGCCATTTATGGTGTAGTGTCTGCAAGACTGACATACTCTATGTTTGAGCCCTTCCGAAGCAATCCATAAAAAAGAAAAATATCAAGTCATCAGAATAATACAATAACAAACAGTGCACAACACTGATAAAATATCATCAAATCAGTAACCACAAGCATATGTCAATTAAAACTATGCGTTGTGAACATCAGGAATACTGGATTCACTATAATGATCCCACAAAACATGTCATTTTAACTAGGACTCTTGAACTATAACCCATCTACATACAAAATTAAATTCATGAACACTGTAATCCAATAATTCTACTAAACATATCAACACAGAAAAAAACTAACAACCTCTATAAATTAATCAATACCAACTCCCCACAATTATAGGGAAAATAGACTAATCCTATGAAGCTACAATCTTCACAGTTTTGGAGGAAGGGTGCACTTAATCAGATTTTATGAAATGTTTAGTAACTTCTCTCTCTACTAAAAGAGAAAACAACGATGTAATACTCTAAAAAACTAAACTCTAATTAAAATACAAGATGTTGCTCCTATTCATAATACATTAACTACTTTTCTAGTCTGTATGAAATTCTAAAATTTAAAGATAAAGATGAGGTCACCTTTACTAAAATCACAATAGCTACAATACGAAAAAGACTACATTTTTACAACTTCTTGAACAAAAACAAGCTACAGTACCGAAACCCTAACCGATACCATACGAAACTAAACAGAAACTCAATGCACAAACATACATATAACTGAAACAAAATTCGAGAACAAAACTAAGGTTGTTAGAAAGAATCACAGTCTAATCACAGAAACACAAATTGAATAAGCATATACAAAAAAGATTGAAACTTTGACAAGTAGTACAATAGAATGAAATTCACAATAATAATTGAACATCAGAAATAATATATGAGCTATAAAGACAGAGAGTTTATGAGTATACTAGTGTTTACCTGTTCAACAAGGGCGTCTAATGAAGCTCTCTCTCCCTCTCTCTTTCACCTCTCTCCTTCTCTCTATCTCTCGATGTGTGTGTGAATTGTGACAGAGAGGGAGAAGAGAGGAGTTAGGGGTTAAGAGAAAGAGAGAGATTTATGAAAGACAATTGAGCAGATTTGGAGAACTCAGTTCGAAGGGGGATGTGGGGAGATTTAGGGATTTGATAAGGGGGGAAAACCAAAAGGAGGAAAATGAAAAGGGTGGAAACTAAAAAGTATTTAAGGGGGAAATGAAAATTTAGATTGATTAACGAAAATGTATTTTAGGGTGGAATTGAAAATGAGTCTTGGTCAAATCATTAATTGAGTATTAAAATCTCAAACTAAATAAATTTATTTTTTTCTTAAAATTTTGAAATATTACTAAAATATATAGATCTTGACAATCATAATGTTAGAACGTCGTGAGATATTTGTAAAAAAATCAAAACACCAATCACGGAGTGAAAACTAATTAAGAGTATTTGTCAAATTAGTAGTTGACTGTTAAAATCTAAAAAACAAATAAATTTATTTTTTTCTGAAATGTTTGTAATATCATTAAAATAAATAGATCTTGATATTCATATGGTTGGATCGTTGATAAATTCTTTTTATAAAATCAAAACATCAATCTCGGACGAAACACTAGTTAGAAATACTAGTCAATTCACTAATTGACCGTTAAGATCTCAAACTAAATAAATTTAAAAAATTCTAAATTTTTTGTAATATCATTAAAATACATAGATGTTGATATCCATATGGTTGGATCATCGATAAATTCTTTTTATAAAATCAAAACATCAATCTGGATAAAACACTAGTTAGGAGTACTAGTCAAATCACTAATTGACCGTTTAGATCTCAAGCTAAATAAATTTAAAAAATTCTATTTTTTTTGTAATATCATTAAAATACATAGATCATGATATCCATACGGTTGGATCATCGATGAGTATTTTAAAAAAATCGAAACATCAATCCGAGACGAAACACTAGTTAGAAGTACTGGTCATTAGTTGACCGTCAAGATCTCAAACCAAATAAATTTAGTTTTTTTCTAAATTTTTTGTAATATCATTATAATACATAGATCTTGATATTCATACGGTTGGATCGTCGATTAACATTTTTAAAAAAATTGAAACATCAATTTGGGACGAAATACTAGTTAGAAATACTGGTGAAATCACTAGTGAAAAATCAACGTTTTTGATATAGACAACGGATTTAGATAAAAAAAACGTTGTAACGTATTTACTCATACAAGGATTTTGAAAAAAAAAATTGTCTATATCATACAATGATTTAACAACATAAACAATTGTTACAAAGATTATCCAACAACGATTGGATCAAAACAAAAACACTTGGGTATATCATACAACGGTTTTTGGAACAAAAACATTGTTACGTCTTACAACTTACAACACTTTATTAAACAAAAACCATTGTCCTTTTATAAAATCGAATAAACAAAACATGCGTGCGTATTGGTCAAATCAATAGTTGACTATTAAAATCTAAATCCAAATAAATTTATTTTTTTCTAAAATTTTTGTAATATAATTAAAATACATAGATCTTGATATCCATATGGTTGGATCATCGAAAAATAGTTTTTAAAAAATTGAAACATCAATCCGGGACGAAACACTAGTTAGAAAGAAGTACTAGTCAAATCACTACTTGACCGTTAAGATCTCAAACCAAATAAATTATTTTCTTTGAAATTATTGTAATATCATTAAAATACTTATATCTCGATATCTATATGGTTGGATCGTTGATAAATATTTTTTTTAAAAATCGAAACATCAATCCGGGACGAAACACTAGTTAGAAGTAATTGTCAAATCACTAGTTCGACCGTCAAGATCTCAAACCAAATAAATTTATTTTTTCTAATTTTTTTGTAATATTATTGAAATACACAGATCTTGATATTCATACAGTTGGATCGTCGATAAACATTTTTAAAAAAATTGAAACATCAATCTGGGACGAAATATTAGTTAGAAGTACTAGTCAAATCACTAGTTGACCGTTAAGATCTCAAACCAAATAAATTCTTTTTTCTAAATTTTTTGTAATATCATTAAAATACATATATCTTGATATCCATATGGTTGGATCATCGATAAATATTTTAAAAAAAATCGAAACATCAATCCGGGACGAAACACTAGTTAGAAGTACTAGTCAAATCACTAGTTGACTGTCAAGATCTCAAACCAAATAAATTTATTTTTTTTTAAATTTTTTGTGATATCATTAAAATACATAGATCTTGATATCCATACGGTTATATCATCAATAAATATTTTTAAAAAAAATCGAAACATCAATCCTTTCAAATCACTAGTCGACCGTTTTTTAAAATTTTCCCATCTCATTTTTCTAACTGAAACTTCCCCCACTTTTAACTTAAATTTCCCCCTCCCTACCAAAATTATGTTTCCCCCTTAGTATTTTTTTCATTTCCCGTTACCTTATTTTCATTACCTCTTTTCAAACAAACACCAAACATATACACACAGCTTACTCACACAAAAACAAGACGAGCACAATCCAAAAACACGACTCGCACACAATCAAACCCTAGTTCATAAAACCAAGAGGAAAAGCTCGATTTGTGAAGAACAGCTTGACAAGAAGATTGATTTGTTCTTCACTCAAAACCCTAGTTCGATTTGTGCTTGATTTGTTCATCAATTAGTAAGTACAAGTCTACCTAATGCATCTGTTTACTATATTTGTTCAACGATTTGCGATCTTGGTTCAGTTTTAAATTTCAATTAGGTAAGTTATAAATGGGTTTGTTTGTAATTGCTTCGATTGTATTTGAATGTGTTTTAACTACTCTAATTAGGTTAATTATCTACCTACGTGTATTTGTTTGTCGATATATATGTTTTTCAATTGCTCTAATTGGTTTGTTAACAAATTGGGTAGGCTGCTTTGATTTGTACTTTTATGTTTTGCTTTTTTAAAATACTTGTTTACTTTTGTTAAATAAATCATATTCAAATCGTGTTTAGCTTATTTTTTTGTGTATCCAGGTGATATTTATGCTTAGTTTATTTCTTAGTACATTTTTTCTTAGAGTTCGTTCATGGTAGAATGCTGCTCTGATTTTGATGTTTGAGCTATAATAAATGTACTTTTGCTGGTAGCATGGTTTGTTGTAAGTTTGGAGTGCCATTAATCTAGTAAATTTAATATTCTAGTTTAAATTTCTATTGTTCTTTTGTAAATAGAAACCATATGGCTACGAGGCAATTCTGGTAGAGCACTTGTCAGTATCAATGGAGAAGTTATTGGGGTTAATGTAATGAAGGTAACAACTACCCAATGACCTACCTTTGTCAAGATATATGTACTTATTGGGGTTTCGCTCGTGGGGTTGTTGCTTGTCACCTGTTGGAGGAGAGCAGATGGACGAATGAATCCATGACCGTTCTTGTTATTGTAAGTGTTTTTACGTTAGTCATTTCAATCGACAAATGTGTGCGTGAGAGGGCGTGTACACGTAGTCCTATCAGTGGTGCACTCTTTGTTGTTTTATGTATTGATTATTTGTTTGTTCTCTTGCAGGGACTTTCCACTAGAGTTTTTATTTTATTATTCAGTGCGGGGAGGAATTCACATCTCATGGTGGCTATGAACATGGTTGTTGATTTCTTAAGAATTATTAGTCCACTTGATTGGTATTTAAATAGGAGTATTTTGCCTTGCTATTGGTTTCAAATTTTTGACATATAAAATAGTTTTATGTTGCCTATTGTAGAATGGTTGCAAACGAGGGTTTGCCTTATAAATGATTTGAATGGTTACTCATTAGATAAGTTTTGCCTTATAGTTTTAGTGTATCTTGTTAAGATTTTGGTCTTGCTTTACGTTTGCTACAATTTTGATGTGGTGATTATTGGTTTTTGGTAGAAATAATATTATATGTACAGGAATGAAAAGATACAAACAAGTATAATGATATAGATATGCCTTTGTTTTATCAAGTTTGCTTTCTTTCTGTTAATTTTTTTTCCTATACAGTGAGTTAAACAACGGTTTTAGTAACAAGAGTCATGTCTAAAAATAAACATACAACATAAGAAAAACACTTGTATGGTGGGTGACATTCAAAAAATACTACAAAACAACCTTGTCTGAAACGCTCTCACATGAAACAAAGAAAAAACACTTGTTTGATTTTAACAACAGTTAATCGCAATATTGTCTCGAGCATCTTTAGACAATACATTTGAAAACCATTGTACAAATCTTCTAATTTGCACAACACCGCTTTCAAAAAGACTTGTTTGATTCGATTAATTAGACAATGGTTCTAAAACCGTTGTTGTAAATCTCAAATCTTATTATTTACACAACACCGCTTTCAAAGAAGAAGTTTGCGTGTTTATACAGTGGTTCGTTTAGAATTTAATTTTTTTGATAGAAATTTCTATGCTCTTTTATTTTGTTGTCCAGTTTTAGCTAAAAGAGATGGGAAGACAATGACTTTTGATTTTTTTTATTCATTTGTAAGAATATGGTAAGTAATTTAATTTTGTTTTTTGTAATTTTGTTTTACCATTTATTGCTATTTCATCATAAAAAGGTGTGTCTATTCGAGTTTGGGTTTAATCCTATGTAAAATTAGAAGTACACCTATTGGGCAAGGGTCAAATTTTAATGATTAATGACATCATAATTTCCTAAAACTAGTCTATTATCTACTATATCTAGGGCTAAGTAATTTGTCCAAACACATAGCCACCTCTTAGAACATAACGTTATTTCATTTGCAAAGATCTGCCGGTATTTCTTGAAGCACACAAGTGACTGCAAAAGAAAATGCCAGCTTTTCACTTACTGCCCATTTTTGTTCTAAGCACAATCATCAATCTTCTTGATTTCAATAGTATGCTAAATGTTATTGAAATCTTGCAAAATAAATTGTCCCCTCAAGTATTTTTAGCAATGCTCGGTGCAGTAGATTTCTCTCGTTTTTTTGATTTAGTCAATTGGGATGACAGATTTTTAGTCCTGATGATTCATTTGAATGAATTGGGTGTCGCTGATGGAGTGCTTTACATTGTAAGTAGACAACTCTGGCTCCAAGAAGTTTCTTTAGATGTTGGGTCTCCAGTTATTGAAGAGCTTGGGAACCTAGGACACCGCATGTCACCTTTATTTAACCCTCTGTTCCAGTTGGCATATGATGTTGGTAATGCTCAACAAGCTTACAATCATCTAATGTGGCTATTTGATTCTTCAACTTTCTTATCAACTTTGGAGTCACATTTACATTCCTTAAAGTTGATTAAACTTTCTCTGGTCAATATTTTACACGTTGCTGGTAAGCCCGTGTATACACAACACAATTATATGTGTGTTAGGCACCTCAACCAGATTTGTAATGGGCAAAATATGTCCATCCATAGAATCAAAGATGTTCGTTGCAAGGATTGTAAATTGTCCATGGTCCTCTTTTATTTTTTAAACATGTAATTCAAAGTGTTGTCAAATTTCTGAATAATAGAAATGTCTCATCAACAAATTTATTATTTGTGTAATTACAACAAATATGTGTTCTTGATAAATTTGCTACATTACTTTTTCATTCATAACATAATTTAGCATCTATAACCCCACATGAAAAAGAAAACGACAGTACTAAAATGGGAGGTGGGACATATCTCCAAATGCCCCCCAGCTATCATTCTTAACCACGGTGAATGTCCTAGTCAAATTACAACTTTCTAACATATAATATGTATCTCCAAGTAGAGGAAGTTCATGACTTGCACATAAATCAAAAAATGGAAGTTCATGACTTGCACAGAAATCAAAAAATGGATCATTAAAGTGAAATCTCAAGTTCCGTGGTTTTATTTTCAAAGACATGTAAGATCACTAACAATGTACTCGATGAATTGTAAGTACATTTGTAAAAATCTTCTGCCATCAGAACACCTAAAATCTTGAAAAACCAAAAGTGGGTGGCTCATACACACATTAAACATAAAATGTTGCATATAAGTTTCACTTTTTTCACCAAATCATCCATACTAAATTTTTCCCACATATATCTTAGTTTTAAGGGATTTTTCTATTTTAACTCTAAGAAGGTTTGTATTATTAAGTTGACAAGGTTTGTGAAATTTTGTGAATTTTAATATTGAAGCGAATGTAAACATTTATTCTTTATTGGACATTCGAAATCTTTTTATTAGTTTTATGGTTTTGATATTCCTTGAAGGACTCTTGTGAGAACTTTCTCCCCCACCCCTTCTCTTTTATGAACATAGAAGTTATAGTTTTCACCTAAGACAACACTTTCTAATGGTCTTTTAGTGATGTTACTTCAAATTAACAAGTTCCTTTGATACTAGTACTTATACATAGACAAAATAAAGTACATTTATCTCATTTTTAGTCAACTTTTTAAAATTCTCACCTATAAATATGTTGTATTTTCCCAAGGGTAAGATTCTTTTGATGTATGATAATGAAGAGTTGTATAAAAATTTAATTTTCTTTTTTTAGAATGATATACACATACGTAAATAAGACATTTGAACTTGCATCTTTAGCATAAAAGTAATATGATTTAATGAATTTTGTTCTTTTTCACCGTGAAAACAAGATTTTGTGCTGTAAAGCAGCATTGGATTATAGTTCTGACCTTGCCTAAGGGGTGAAACACTAAATTTTCCTAGAAATTGAAAACTAAAATAAACCAATAATTCAAAGATATCATGTAGGGCCTAATTTAAATGTGGGTATTCTAAAAGTGTATAGGCTGATAGCAACTTACCTTGTTGAAGATACTAGAGATGTCAAAATTGGGATGAGATATAACTCAAATGAGAGGGGAGAGGAAGAAGTATCACATAAATGTATAAGATAAATAAAGTTCCTTTGATACTAGTACTTATACATAGACAAAATAAAGTACATTTATCTCATTTTTAGTCAACTTTTTAAAATTCTCACCTATAAATATGTTGTATTTTCCCAAGGGTAAGATTCTTTTGATGTATGATAATGAAGAGTTGTATAAAAATTTAATTTTCTTTTTTTTAGAATGATATACACATAGGTAAATAAGACATTTGAACTTGCATCTTTAGCATAAAAGTAATATGATTTAATGAATTTTGTTCTTTTTCACCGTGAAAACAAGATTTTGTGCTATGAAGTTGGACACTGTAAAGCAGCATTGGCTTATAGTTCTGACCTTGCCTAAGGGGTGAAACACTAAATTTTCCTAGAAATTGAAAACTAAAATAAACCAATAACTCAAAGATATCATGTAGGGCCTAATTTAAATGTGGGTATTCTAAAAGTGTATAGGCTGATAGCAACTTACCTTGTTGAAGATACTAGAGATGTCAAAATTGGGATGAGATATAACTCAAATGAGATGGGAGAGGAAGAAGTATCACATAAATGTATAAGATAAATAAACATATGAAGTCATCAAGTTATTTCTTTCTACTAATTTCCCTTATCTAAAGCTCCTATTTAAGAATTTAGGTTTACCCCAAAGAGCCTATATTAAAAATTATTTCCCATGGTGAATTTCATTGGAAAAAAAAAACTTTTGAATTTTGGGTTATCGTTGATATTGTCCTCAGATAGAAGTGAATGTATCATGATTTGATAACTTGAATTTAATTAGGCTATCTTTTGATGGTAATTTTAAAATTGTTATGGTGTCGGAAAACAAAAGAATTTCAATTTAAAACTCCATCAAAAGTTTCAATATTTTTATGGAAATTACACATTAAATTTAAAATTTAATTACATGTATTAGTTTAAAAACACACAAAATTTTCATAACTGAAATGGTTTATTTAAGCATGTATCTTTTGGCCAATAATATGATATTTAATCTTAAAAGTAATGTACGAAGAGATTATTAATATACTTATTTATCAAATATTTTTAGGTAAATAAAAGGTACATGCAAAACAAAAATAATTCATTTTCATTACCATTATAATTACTTTTAGGTTATTTATAAAAAATGTTGTTTGTATGTAAAAGGTCTGCAAAAAAAATTAGAAAAGAAGAAGTTTGGGTGTTTATACAGTGGTTAGTTTAGAATTTAATTTTTTTGATAGAAATTTCTATGCTCTTTTATTTTGTTGTCTAATTTTTTACCGGTCTTTTAGTTGACAGTTTTAGCTAAAAGAGATGGGAAGACAATGAGTTTTGATTTTTTTTATTCATTTGTAAGAATATGGTAAGTAATTTAAATTTGTTTTTTGTAATTTTGTTTTACCATTTAATGCTATTTCATCATAAAAAGGTGTGTCTATTCGAGTTTGGGTTTAATCCTATGTAAAATTAGAAGTACACCTATTGGACAAGGGTCAAATTTTCATGATTAATGATATCATAATTTCCTAAAACTAGTCTATTATCTACTATATCTAGGGCTAAGTAATTTGTCCAAACACATAGCCACCTCTCAGAACATAACGTTATTTCATTTGCAAAGATCTGCCCGTATTTCTTGAAGCACACAAGTGACTGCAAAAGAAAATGCCAGCTTTTCACTTACTGCCCATTTTTGTTCTAAGCACAATCATCAATCTTTTCAATAGTATGCTAAATGTTATTGAAATCTTGCAAAATAAATTGTCCCCTCAAGTATTTTTAGCAATGCTCGATGCAGTAGATTTCTCTCGTTTTTTTGATTTAGTCAATTGGGATGACAGATTTTTAGTCCGGATGATTCATTTGAATGAATTGGGTGTCGCTACTGGAGTGCTTTACATTGTAAGTAGACAACTCTGACTCCAAGAAGTTTCTTTAGATGTTGGGTCTCCAGTTATTGAAGAGCTTGGGAACCTAGGACACTGGCATGTCACGTTTATTTAACCCTCTGTTCCAGTTGGCATATGATGTTGGTAATGCTCAACAAACTTACAATCATCTAATGTCGCTATTTGATTCTTCAACTTTCTTATCAACTTTGGAGTCACATTTACATTCCTTAAAGTTGATTAAATTTTCTCTGGTCAATATTTTACACCGTGCTGGTAAGCCATGTATACACAACACAATTATATGTGTGATAGGCACCTCAACCAGATTTGTAATGGGCAAACTATGTCCATCCATAGAATCAAAGATGTTCGTTGCAAGAATTGTAAATTGTCCATGGTCCTCTTTTATTTTTTAAACATGTAATTCAAAGTGTTGTCAAATTTCTGAATAATAGAAATGTCTCATCAACAAATTTATTATTTGTGTAATTACAACAAATATGTGTTCTTGATAAATTTGCTCCATTATTTTATTTCATTCATAACATAATTTAGCAGCTATAACCCCACATGAAAAAGAAAACGTGGGAGGTGGGACATATCTCCAAATGCCCCCAGCTATCATTCTTAACCACCGTGAATGTCCTAGTCAAATTACAACTTTCTAACATATAATATGTATCTCCAAGTAGAGGAAGTTCATGACTTGCACATAAATCAAAAAATGGATCATTAAAGTGAAATCTAAAGTTCCGTGGTTTTATTTTCAAAGACATGTAAGATCACTAACAATGTACTCGATGAATTGTAAGTACATTTGCAAAAATCTTCTGATCAGAACACCTAAAATCTTGAAAAACCAAAAGTGGGTGGCTCATACACACATTAAACATAAAATGTTGTATATAAGTTTCACTTTTTTCACCAAATCATCGATACTAAAATTTTCCCACATATATCTTAGTTTTAAGGGATTTTTCTATTTTAACTCTAAGAAGGTTTGTATTATTAAGTTGACAAGGTTTTTGAAATTTTGTGAATTTTAATATTGAAGCTAATGTAAACATTTATTCTTTATTGGACATTCGAAATCTTTTTATTAGTTTTATGGTTTTGATATTCCTTGAGGGCCCCACACCTTCTCTTTTATGAACATAGAAGTTATAGTTTTCACCTAAGACAACACTTTCTAATGGTCTTTTAGTGATGTTACTTCAAATTAACAAGTTCCTTTGATACTAGTACTTATACATAGACAAAATAAAGTACATTTATCTCATTTTTAGTCAACTTTTTAAAATTCTCACCTATAAATATGTTGTATTTTCCCAAGGGTAAGATTCTTTTGATGTATGATAACGAAGAGTTGTATAAAAATTTAATTTTCTTTTTTTTAGAATGATATACACATAGGTAAATAAGACATTTGAACTTGCATCTTTAGCATAAAAGTAATACGATTTAATGAATTTTGTTCTTTTTCACCGTGAAAACAAGATTTTGTGCTATGAAGTTGGACACTGTAAAGCAGCATTGGCTTATAGTTCTGACCTTGCCTAAGGGGTGAAACACTAAATTTTCCTAGAAATTGAAAACTAAAATAAACCAATAACTCAAAGATATCATGTAGGACCTAATTTAAATGTGGGTATTCTAAAAGTGTATAGGCTGATAGCAACTTACCTTGTTGAAGATACTAGAGATGTCAAAATTGGGATGAGATATAACTCAAATGAGAGGGGAGAGGAAGAAGTATCACATAAATGTATAAGATAAATAAACATATGAAGCCATCAAGTTATTTCTTTCTACTAATTTCCCTTATCTAAAGCTCTTATTTAAGAATTTAGGTTTACCCCAAGGAGCCTATATTAAAAATTATTTCCCATGGTGAATTTCTTTGGAAAAAAAAACTTTTGAATTTTGGGCTATAGTTGGTATTGTCTTGGGATAGAAGTGAATGTATCATGATTTGATAACTTGATTTTAATTATGCTATCTTTTGATGGTAATTTTAAAATTATTATGGTGTCGGAAAACAAAAGAATTTCAATTTAAAACTCCATCAAAAGTTTCAATATTTTAATGGAAATTACACATTAAATTTAAAATTTAATTACATGTATTAGTTGAAAAACACAGAAAATTTTCATAACTGAAATGGTTTATTTAAGCATGTATCTTTTGGCCAATAATATGATATTTAATCTTAAAAGTAATGTACGAAGATATTATTAATATACTTATTTATCAAATATTTTTAGGTAAATAAAAGGTACATGCAAAATAAAAATAATTCATTTTCATTACCATTATAATTACTTTTAGGTTATTTATAAAAAAATGTTGTTTGTATGTAAAAGGTCTCCAAAAAAATTAGAAAAGAAGAAGTTTGAGTGTTTATATAGTGGTTCGTTTAGAATTTAATTTTTTTGATATAAATTTCTATGCTCTTTTATTTTGTTGTCTAATTTTTTACAAGTCTTTTAGTTGACAGTTTTAGTTAAAAGAGATGGGAAGACAATGAGTTTTGATTTTTTTTTATTCATTTGTAAGAATATGGTAAGTAATTTAATTTTGCTTTTTGTAATTTTGTTTTACCATTTAATGCTATTTCATCATAAAAAGGTGTGTGTATTCGAGTTTGAGTTTAGTCCTATGTAAAATTAGAAGTACACCTATTGGACAAAGGTCAAATTTTCATGATTAATGACATCATAATTTCCTAAAACTAGTCTATTTTCTACTATATCTAGGGCTAAGTAATTTGTCCAAACACATAGCCACCTCTCAGAACATAACGTTATTTCATTTGCAAAGATCTGCCCGTATTTCTTGAAGCACACAAGTGACTGCAAAAGAAAATGCCAGCTTTTCACTTACTGCCCATTTTTGTTCTAAGCACAATCATCAATCTTCTTGATTTCAATAGTATGCTAAATGCTATTGAAATCTTGCAAAATAAATTGTCCCCTCAAGTATTTTTAGCAATGCTCGATGCAGTAGATTTCTCTCGTTTTTTTGATTTAGTCAATTGGGATGACAGATTTTTAGTCCTGATATTCATTTGAATGAATTGGGTGTCGCTGATGGAGTGCTTTACATTGTAAGTAGACAACTCTGGCTCCAAGAAGTTTCTTTAGATGTTGGGTCTCCTGTTATTGAAGAGCTTGGGAACCTAGGACACGGCATGTCACGTTTATTTAACCCTCTGTTCCAGTTGGCATATGATGTTGGTAATGCTCAACAAGCTTACAATCATCTAATGTCGCTATTTGATTCTTCAACTTTCTTATCAACTTTGGAGTCACATTTACATTTCTTAAAGTTGATTAAATTTTCTTTGGTCAATATTTTACACCTTGCTGGTAAGCCCGTGTATACCCTACACAATTATATGTGTGTTAGGCACCTCAACCAGATTTGTAATGGGCAAAATATGTCCATCCATAGAATCAAAGATGTTTGTTGCAAGGATTGTAAATTGTCCATGGTCCTCTTGTATTTTTTAAACATGTAATTCAAAGTGTTGTCAAATTTCTGAATAATAGAAATGTCTCATCAACAAATTTATTATTTGTGTAATTACAACAAATATGTGTTCGTGATAAATTTGCTCCATTACTTGATTTCATTGGTAACATAATTTAGCAGGTATATATAAAAGAAGATTAATATTGAAAAAGCTTATCTTGAATGTACAATTACAATGACTATAAATAGCTAAGCTAGCTATACAACATCAATGGATGGAAAGGAAAATACAAAGGCCAAGATTGAGGCCAAGAATGAGGCTAAATCTAAGCATAAGAACTATCACAGACTGTTACAAATAAGCCACATAATGATGTGAGAATATTAGAGAATATTATGGAATCTTGTCTTTAATATGCCCCCGCAAGATGGAGGATCCATCGGAGACTCCAATCTTGGATCGTAAGTTCTGAAAAGGACCCCGTCCCAGTGGTTTAGTGAGCATATCGGCAAGCTGATCAGCAGAGTGTACGTGACGGACTTGTAACGAACCATTTGCGACTTTTTCCCGGACGAAGTGATAGTCAAGTGCCACATGTTTCATGCGTGAGTGAAAAACTGGGTTGACACACAGATAAGTTGCACCGGCATTGTCACACAGTAATGTAGGAGATTTTGGTAATCGTAAACCAAGTTCTGATAAAAAATTCTGAACCCAAGCTAATTCAGCTGCACCATTTGCCAATGCTTTATATTCCGCCTCTGTGGAAGATCTGGAAACAGATTTCTGACGTGACGAGCGCCAGGAGATAATATTGGAGCCAAGATAGATAATGTATGCAGTTGTGGAACGACCCCCATCTGTGATTCCACCCCAGTCAGAATCTGTGAAGGCTGTGAGAGTGATGGGTGAGCCACGATTCAGAAATAAGCCATAGTGAATAGTGCCTTTGAGGTATCGAAGAACCCGTTTTAAGGCTTGCCAATGGAGCTGAGTGGGAGCATGCATGTACTGAGATAGTTTGTTAACAGCGAAGGATATATCCGGGCGAGTAAAGGCAAGATATTGTAAGGAACCCACTAACTGGCGATATGGTGTAGGATCAACACAAGGCGATCCATCAATCGGAGAGAGCAAATCAGACGAATTGAGGGGTGTAGCAACTGGTTTGGCACCATCCATTTTGAACTTGGTTAGGATGTTTTGAATGTGAGCATGTTGAGATAGAAATAAACCGGTATCAGTAGAGATGACTTCTATGCCCAGAAAATGATGCAACATACCTAGATCTTTGATAGAGAATTTATTAGACAAGGCACGAATGACAGATTGAACGAAGGCATCATTACTACCTGTCAAGACGATGTCGTCAACATAAACTAAAAAATATGAGACAATACCATCCTTTTTGTAGTAGAACATAGATGGATCAGCTAAGGACTTATGAAAACCAAGCTCAATAAGGAAGGAAGTGAGTTCCCGGTACCAATCACGTGATGCTTGTCGAAGTCCATAGATGGATTTTTTTAAGCGACAAAGGTAGTGGGGAAAATCAGGATTAACATAGCCCGGAGGTTGAGTCATGTAAACGTCCTCATATAAGGTACCATGCAAGAAGGCATTATTGACATCAATTTGTCGAATAGGCCAATTTTGAGATAAAGCAATGGTAAGAACTGTTCGTATTGTAATGGGTTTAGCAACGGGACTAAAGGTTTCAAAGTAGTCTTTACCATATTCTTGGTGAAAACCTTTGGCAACAAGGCACACTTTATATTTGTCAATGGTACCGTCTGGACGACGTTTCACACGAAACACCCATCTACAACCAATGGATTTGTGTTGAGAGGGGGGAACCAGTTCCCATGTGGCATTAGCTATTAAGGAATTGAATTCATTATCCATAGCTTTCCGCCATTCCGGGTCTTTCAAGGCTTGATTATGTGTGGATGGCTCAAGTGTAGAAGGAATGGCATGAATAGTGGTATGATTGATAAAGGTTGGGTTGTAATATCTCGGGTTTTGTTTGCGGGTGCGAGGAGGTAAGGAGGAGGTTGCGGGAGTGGAGTTTGTTTCAGTGGTAGAGGCTGTGGATGTCAAAGGAGAGACGGGATTGGAATCTGGTGCAGAAGGTTGTGTGTTGGTTTGGGCGTTATTGGAAGAGAGTGAGATAGAGATATGTGAGGGACGGGATGTGTTTGTGTTTTCAGAATCTGGTGACTGAGTTGTAGTTGGAGTATGCGAGACCTGATGATTAATTGGGCTCGGTGGATCGGGTGGAGGTGGTTGGTGATGTGTAGATGAGTTAGTAGGAATCTGTGTGTAGTGCGAAGAGAAAATTGAGGATGTACATGGTATTGGTGATGTAGCAGGGGTATCTTGGACGGGAATGGAAGAGTAGTTTTTTTTTAATCCAAGAAAGTCATCAACAGTAGTGCAGACGAGAGATTCTGTGGGAAGACTAGTGGAAGGTTTAAGTGGAAATGTGGACTCAATGAACTCCACATGGCGAGAGTGATACAAGCGTCGACTTTTGTAATCATAACACTTATAAGCCGACTTAGATGTTGAGTAACCTAGGAACAGACATGGTTCGGAGCGTGGATGAAGTTTGGACTTTGCATATGGACGAAGCCATGGGTAGCATAGACATCCAAAAGGTTTGAGTTTATTATAAGTTGGAGTGGTTTTGTAAAGCAAGGAGTAGGGACATTGAAGGTTTAAGATGGGAGTAGGAAGGCGGTTAATGAGATACACCGCAGTTTGGAAAGCATGTGTCCAAAAGGAAAGAGGTAAATGGGCAAAATGAAGAAGTGCTAAGCCCGTCTCCACAATGTGACGGTGACGACGTTCAGCTATGCCATTTTGTTCTGGGGTATGTGGGGGAGTTGTGAAGTGAGAGATACCTTGAGATTGTAGAAAAGGAGTTAGACCGACATATTCTCCACCATTGTCAGTGAATAGAGAAATTATCAGCGTTTGAAAAAATTTCTCTACTAGCAATTTGAATTTAGGGAATAAGACGGAAACATCGGATTTGTGTTTCATTGGATAAAACCAAATGTATTTAGTATGATAGTCTACAAAGATGACATAAAAGGTGAAACCATCAATTGATTTTTCTACAGGTCCCCAAACATCTGAATAGAGGAGTTGCAGTGGTTTTGTGGCGGTAAAAGAATTCACACCAAAGGGATCTTTGTGACATTTATTGATGGAACATGAATTACAATGAAAATTTGAAAGATTAAATTGCAGACCTAAACATTTGGCTATCCTTTGAAGAATCCGAACTGACGGGTGCCCAAGTTTATGATGCCAATCAAGAGGTGATGTGGTTGATACCGCATTTATTTGAGGTGAAGAAGGCAAGTCAGCATAGTAAACATCAAGGTAGTTCTCCCCCCTCATTAGACGTGCCCCCGTGCGAAGATCCTTGACAAAGAAATGAGTTGGAAAAAATTCAACAGAAACTTGATTAGTTTTGCATAGTTTTGCAACTGAAATCAATTTATTTTTGAAATGAGGAACACATAAAACATCCTTTAAAGAAAGTGAACCATTTGATGTTTGTAGGTGTGTTTGACCAATATGAGTGATGGAAAGAGTGTTACCATTTCCAAGAACAATTTCATCGGGGCCTCCATATTCAGCGATGGAATGGAAAGACTCACGATTGGAATCAACATGATGAGAAGCACCGGTATCAAACATGTAAGGCGAAGTGGTAATATTGGCAGTGGGTGAGAATTTGTTTTGAGGCATTGAACCTCCTGGAGTAACTTGATTTTCTTTAAGGAACCTTGCAAGTTTTCTGCATTCTTTTGCTTCATGACCTGAAAAATGACAATATTGGCAATAAAGATTATTACGATTGTGATTGTCACGATTACCACCATTAGAGTTTGAACCGGAAGACCACTGATTACGGGCAGATTTGATGTTGGAATTTCCATAGTTCCCATAGTTACCGCGCCGTCCTGATCGTGATTGGCGTTGAGTGTAATTGGCTGTGGCCATAATTGGCAGTGATGAGGCTGATGTAAGAGTCAGTTCACGTTCGAAATCAACCAGCTTTTCAAACAAGACAGGGAACGTAATTTTTGTGTCAAGTAAGCTTAGGGAAACTGCAATGGTTTTGTATTCTTCCCCTAATTGACGTAAGATGTGGATCATAAGATCTTCATCCGTGACAGGACTCTGAACCAAAGCAAGTTCATCAGCAATACTTTTCATATCTCGGAGATACTCCGCAACAGGACGATTTCCTCTCGGATTGGATGCAAGTTTCGATTTTAAGGAGATTATTCTGGACCGGGATGAGTTCGCATAGCTTGCAACGCGGCGTTCCCAAGCCTGTTTTGAGGTTTCTGCCGATGCGATCAGAGATTGAATGGTTGGCTTGCAGCTACCAATGAGAGCAGCAAGGATAATTTGGTCTTGTCGATACCAAGGAGAGAATTCTGGGTTTGGTTTGGTTTTCTCGGCGTCAAGGTATTCCGCCGGTACTGATTTTGAGCCGGTGACGAAATGAGCTAGATCAAATCCTATCAATGTGGATTGGACTTGCTTACGCCAGACTTGAAAATTTTCTGAGGTTAGAGTGGTGTTGAAGTGAGTTGCTGCATTGATTTGGACGATGGATTGGGATGCCATAATGCTTTCGGAAGCAGTAGAAAGTGGATCAGACTCGTTTGAGTTGAGAAGCTCTGATACCATATAAAAGAAGATTAATATTGAAAAAGCTTATCTTGAATGTACAATTACAATGACTATAAATAGCTAAGCTAGCTATACAACATCAATGGATGGAAAGGAAAATACAAAGGCCAAGATTGAAGCCAAGAATGAGGCTAAATCTAAGCATAAGAACTATCACAGACTGTTACAAATAAGCCACATAATGATGTGAGAATATTAGAGAATATTATGGAATCTTGTCTTTAATAGTATATCCCCACATGAAAAAGAAAAAGACAGTGCTTAAATGGGAGGTGGGACATATCTCCAAATGCCCCCAGCTATCATTCTTAACCACCATGAATGTCCTAATCAAATGACAACTTTCTAACATATAATATGTACCTCCAAGTAGAGGAAGTTCATGACTTGCACACAAATCAAAAAATGGATCATTAAAGTGAAATCTCAAGTTCAGTGGTTTTACTTTCAAAGACATGTAAGATCACTAACAATGTACTCGATGAACTGTAAGTACATTTGTAAAAAATTTCTGCCATCAGAACACCTAAAATCTTGAAAAATCAAAAGTGGGTGGCGCCTACACACATTAAACATAAAATGTTGTATATAAGTTTCACTTTTTTCACCAAATCATCGATACTAAATTTTTCCCACATATATCTTAGTTTTAAGGGATTTTTCTATTTTAACTCTAAGAAGGTTTGTATTATTAAGTTGACAAGGTTTGTGAAATTTTCTGAATTTTAATATTGAAGCGAATGTAAACATTTATTCTTTATTGGACATTCGAAATCTTTTTATTAGTTTTATGGTTTTGATATTCCTTGAGGGACTCTTGTGAGAACTTTCTCCCCCACCCCTTATCTTTTATGAACATAGAAGTTATAGTTTTCACCTAAGATAACACTTTCTAATGGTCTTTTAGTGATGTTACTTCAAATTAACAAGTTCCTTTGATACTAGTACTTATACATAGACAAAATAAAGTACATTTATCTCATTTTTAGTCAACTCTTTAAAATTCTTACCTATAAATATGTTGTATTTTCCCAAGGGTAAGATTCTTTTGATGTATGATAATGAAGAGTTGTATAAAAATTTAATTTTCTTTTTTTTAGAATGATATACACATAGGTAAATAAGACATTTGAACTTGCATCTTTAGCATAAAAGTAATATGATTTAATGAATTTTGTTCTTTTTCACCGTGAAAACAAGATTTTGTGCTATGAAGTTGGACACTGTAAAGCACCATTGGCTTATAGTTCTGACCTTGCCTAAGGGGTGAAACACTAAATTTTCCTAGAAATTGAAAACTAAAATAAACCAATAACTCAAAGATATCATGTACGGCCTAATTTAAATGTGGGTATTCTATAAAAGTGTATACGCTGGTAGCAACTTACCTTGTTGAAGATAATAGAGGTGTCAATATTGGGATGAGATATAACTAGGGGAGAGGAAGAAGTATCACATAAATGTATAAGATAAATAAACATACGAAGCCATCAAGTTATTTCTTTCTACTAATTTCCCTTATCTAGAGCTCCGATTTAAGAATTTAGGTTTACCCCAAGGAGCCTATATTAAAAATTATTTCCCATGGTGAATTTCTTTAGAAAAAAAAACTTTTGAATTTTGGGCTATGGTTGATATTGTCCTGGGATAGAAGTGAATGTATCATGATTTGATAACTTGAATTTAATTAGGCTATCTTTTGATGGTAATTTTAAAATTGTTATGGTGTCAGAAAACAAAAGAATTTCAATTTAAAACTCCATCAAAAGTTTCAAAATTTTTATGGAAATTACACATTAAATTTAAAATTTAATTACATGTATTAGTTTAAAAACACACAAAATTTTCATAACTGAAATGGTTTATTTAAGCATGTATCTTTTGGCCAATAATATGATATTTAATCTTAAAAGTAATGTACGAAGAGATTATTAATATACTTATTTATCAAATATTTTTAGGTAAATAAAAGGTACATGCAAAACAAAAATAATTCATTTTCATTACCATTATAATTACTTTTAGGTTATTTATAAAAAATGTTGTTTGTATGTAAAAGGTGTGCGAAAAAAATTAGAAAAGAAGAAGTT
Organism: Heracleum sosnowskyi; assembly: GCA_030848705.1. Lineage (NCBI taxonomy): Eukaryota > Viridiplantae > Streptophyta > Magnoliopsida > Apiales > Apiaceae > Heracleum > Heracleum sosnowskyi. The sequence continues at coordinate 1,222,764 of JAUIZM010000019.1, read as the reverse complement.
TGCGTGTTTATACAGTGGTTCGTTTAGAATTTAATTTTTTTGATAGAAATTTCTAGGCTCTTTTATTTTGTTGTCTAATTTTTTACCAGTCTTTTAGTTGACAGTTTTAGCTAAAAGAGATGGGAGGACAATGAGTTTTGATTTTTTTTTATTCAATTGTAAGAATATGGTAAGTAATTTAATTTTCTTTTTTGTAATTTTGTTTTACCATTTAATGCTATTTCATCATAAAAAGGTGTGTCTATTCGAGTTTGGGTTTAATCCTATGTAAAATTAGAAGTACACCTATTGGGCAAGGGTCAAATTTTCATGATTAATGACATCATAATTTCCTAAAACTAGTCTATTATCTACTATATCTAGGGCTAAGTAATTTGTCCAAACACATAGCCACCTCTCAGAACATAACGTTATTTCATTTGCAAAGATCTGCCCGTATTTCTTGAAGCACACAAGTGACTGCAAAAGAAAATGCCAGCTTTTCACTTACTGCCCATTTTTATTCTAAGCACAATCATCAATCTTCTTGATTTCAATAGTATGCTAAATGTTATTGAAATCCTGCAAAATAAATTATCCCCTCAAGTATTTTTAGCAATGCTCGGTGCAGTAGATTTCTCTCGTTTTTTTGATTTAGTCAATTGGGATGACAGATTTTTAGTCCTGATGATTCATTTGAATGAATTGGGTGTCGCTCATGGAGTGCTTTACATTGTAAGTAGACAACTCTGGCTCCAAGAAGTTTCTTTAGATGTTGGGTCTCCAGTTATTGAAGAGCTTGGGAACCTAGGACACGGCATGTCACGTTTATTTAACCCTCTGTTCCAGTTGGCATATGATGTTGGTAATGCTCAACAAGCTTACAATCATCTAATGTCGCTATTTGATTCTTCAACTTTCTTATCAACTTTGGAGTCACATTTACATTCCTTAAAGTTGATTAAATTTTCTCTGGTCAATATTTTACACGTTGCTGGTAAGCCCGTGTATACACAACACAAATATATGTGTGTTAGGCACCTAAACCAGATTTGTAATGGGCAAAATATGTCCATCCATAGCATCAAAGATGTTCGTTGCAAGGATTGTAAATTGTCCATGGTCCTCTTTTATTTTTTAAACATGTAATTCAAAGTGTTGTCAAATTTCTGAATAATAGAAATGTCTCATCAACAAATTTATTATTTGTGTAATTACAACAAATATGTGTTCTTGATAAATTTGCTCCATTACTTTTTCATTCATAACATAATTTAGCAGCTATAACCCCACATGAAAAAGAAAACGACAGTACTAAAATGGGAGGTGAGACATATCTCCAAATGCCCCCAGCTATCATTCTTAACCACCGTGAATGTCCTAGTCAAATTACAACTTTCTAACATATAATATGCATCTCCATGTATGTCCTAGTCAAATTACAACTTTCTAACATATAATATGCATCTCCATGTAGAGGAAGTTCATGACTTGCACACAAATCAAAAAATGGATCATTAAAGTGAAATCTCAAGTTCCGTGGTTTTATTTTCAAAGACATGTAAGATCACTAACAATGTACTCGATGAATTGTAAGTACATTTGTAAAAATCTTCTGCCATCAGAACACCTAAAATCTTGAAAAATCAAAAGTGGGTGGCTCATACACACATTAAACATAAAATGTTGTATATAAGTTTCACTTTTTTCACCAAATCATCGATACTAAATTTTTCCCACATATATCTTAGTTTTAAGGGATTTTTCTATTTTAACTCTAAGAAATTATTAAGTTGACAAGGTTTTTGAAATTTTGTGAATTTTAATATTGAAGCGAATGTAAACATTTATTCTCTATTGGACATTCGAAGTCTTTTTATTAGTTTTATGGTTTTGATATTTCTTGAGGGACTCTTGTGAGAACTTTCTCCCCCACCCCTTCTCTTTTATGAATATAGAAGTTATAGTTTTCACCTAAGACAACACTTTCTAATGGTCTTTTAGTGATGTTACTTCAAATTAACAAGTTCCTTTGATACTGGTACTTATACATAGACAAAATAAGGTACATTTATCTCATTTTTAGTCAACTTTTTAAAATTCTCACCTATAAATATGTTGTATTTTCCCAAGGGTAAGATTCTTTTGATGTATGATAATGAAGAGTTGTATAAAAATTTAATTTTTTTTTTGAATGATATACACATAGGTAAATAAGACATTTGAACTTGCATCTTTAGCATAAAAATGTAATATGATTTAATGAATTTTGTTCTTTTTCACCGTGAAAACAAGATTTTGTGCTATAAAGTTGGACACTGTAAAGCAGCATTGGCTTATAATTACTTTTAGGTTATTTATAAAAAATGTTGTTTGTATGTAAAAGGTCTGCAAAAAGAAGAAGTTTGCGTGTTTATACAGTGGTTCATTTAGAATTTAATTTTTTTGATAGAAATTTCTATGCTCTTTTATTTTGTTCTCTAATTTTTTACCAGTCTTTTAGTTGACAGTTTTAGCTAAAAGAGATGGGAGGACAATGAGTTTTGATTTTTTTTTATTCAATTGTAAGAATATGGTAAGTAATTTAATTTTCTTTTTTGTAATTTTGTTTTACCATTTAATGCTATTTCATCATAAAAAGGTGTGTCTATTCGAGTTTGGGTTTAATCCTATGTAAAATTAGAAGTACACCTATTGGGCAAGGGTCAAATTTTCATGATTAATGACATCATAATTTCCTAAAACTAGTCTATTATCTACTATATCTAGGGCTAAGTAATTTGTCCAAACACATAGCCACCTCTCAGAACATAACGTTATTTCATTTGCAAAGATCTGCCCGTATTTCTTGAAGCACACAAGTGACTGCAAAAGAAAATGCCAGCTTTTCACTTACTGCCCATTTTTGTTCTAAGCACAATCATCAATCTTCTTGATTTCAATAGTATGCTAAATGTTATTGAAATCTTGCAAAATAAATTGTCCCCTCAAGTATTTTTAGCAATGCTCGGTGCAGTAGATTTCTCTCGTTTTTTTGATTCAGTCAATTGGGATGACAGATTTTTAGTCCTGATGATTCATTTGAATGAATTGGGTGTCGCTGATGGAGTGCTTTACATTGTAAGTAGACAACTCTGGCTCCAAGAAGTTTCTTTAGATGTTGGGTCTCCAGTTATTGAAGAGCTTGGGAACCTAGGACACGGCATGTCACGTTTATTTAACCCTCTGTTCCAGTTGGAATATGATGTTGGTAATGCTCAACAAGCTTACAATCATCAAATGTCGCTATTTGATTCTTCAACTTTCTTATCAACTTTGGAGTCACATTTACATTCCTTAAAGTTGATTAAATTTTCTCTGGTCAATATTTTACACGTTGCTGGTAAGCCCGTGTATACACAACACAATTATATGTGTGTTAGGCACCTCAACCAGATTTGTAATGGGGCAAAATATGTCCATCCATAGAATCAAAGATGTTCGTTGCAAGGATTGTAAATTGTCCATGGTCCTCTTTTATTTTTTAAACATGTAATTCAAAGTGTTGTCAAATTTCTGAATAATAGAAATGTCTCATCAACAAATTTATTATTTGTGTAATTACAACAAATATGTGTTCTTGATAAATTTGCTCCCTTACTTTTTCATTCATAACATAATTTAGCAGCTATAACCCCACATGAAAAAGAAAACGACAGTACTAAAATGGGAGGTGAGACATATCTCCAAATGCCCCCACCTATCATTCTTAACCACCGTGAATGTCCTAGTCAAATTACAACTTTCTAACATATAATATGCATCTCCAAGTAGAGGAAGTTCATGACTTGCACAGAAATCAAAAAATGGATCATTAAAGTGAAATCTCAAGTTCCGTGGTTTTATTTTCAAAGACATGTAAGATCACTAACAATGTACTAGATGAATTGTAAGTACATTTGTAAAAATCTTCTGCCATCAGAACACCTAAAATCTTGAAAAACCAAAAGTGGGTGGCTCATACACACATTAAACATAAAATGTTGTATATAAGTTTCACTTTTTTCACCAAATCATCGATACTAAATTTTTCCCACATATATCTTAGTTTTAAGGGATTTTTCTATTTTAACTCTAAGAAATTATTAAGTTGACACGGTTTTTGAAATTTTGTGAATTTTAATATTGAAGCGAATGTAAACATTTATTCTCTATTGGACATTCGAAGTCTTTTTATTAGTTTTATGGTTTTGATATTCCTTGAGGGACTCTTCTGAGAACTTTCTCCCCCACCCCTTCTCTTTTATGAACATAGAAGTTATAGTTTTCACCTAAGACAACACTTTCTAATGGTCTTTTAGTGATGTTACTTCAAATTAACAAGTTCCTGTGATACTAGTACGTATACATAGACAAAATAAAGTACATTTATCTCATTTTTAGTCAACTTTTTAAAATTCTCACCTATAAATATGTTGTATTTTCCCAAGGGTAAGATTCTTTTGATGTATGATAATCAAGAGTTGTACAAAAATTTAATTTTCTTTTTTTAGAATGATATACACATAGGCAAATAAGACATTTGAACTTGCATCTTTAGCATAAAAGTAATATGATTTAATGAATTTTGTTCTTTAACTCAAAGATATCATGTAGGGCCTAATTTAAATGTGGGTATTCTATAAAAGTGTATACGCTGGTAGCAACTTACCTTGTTGAAGATACTAGAGGTGTCAATATTGGGATGAGATATAACTCAAATGAGAGGGGAGAGGAAGAAGTATCACATAAATGTATAAGATAAATAAACATATGAAGCCATCAAGTTATTTCTTTCTACTAATTTCCCTTATCTAGAGCTCGAATTTAAGAATTTAGGTTTACCCCAAGGAGCCTATATTAAAAATTATTTCCCATGGTGAATTTCTTTGGAAAAAAAAAAACTTTTGAATTTTGGGCTATCGTTGATATTGTCCTGGGATAGAAGTGAATGTATCATGATTTGATAACTTGAATTTAATTAGGCTATCTTTTGATGGTAATTTTAAAATTGTTATGCTGTCGGAAAACAAAAGAATTTCAATTTAAAACTCCATCAAAAGTTTCAATATTTTTGTGGAAATTACACATTAACTTTAAAATTTAATTACATGTATTAGTTTAAAAACACACAAAATTTTCATAACTGAAATGGTTTATTTAAGCATGTATCTTTTGGCCAATAATATGATATTTAATCTTAAAAGTAATGTACGAAGAGATTATTAATATACTTATTTATCAAATATTTTTAGGTAAATAAAAGGTACATGCAAAACAAAAATAATTCATTTTCATTACCATTATAGTTACTTTTAGGTTATTTATAAAAAATGTTGTTTGTATGTAAAAGGTCTGCAAAAAAATTAGAAAAGAAGAAGTTTGCGTGTTTATACAGTGGTTCGTTTAGAATTTAATTTTTTTGATAGAAATTTCTATGCTCTTTTATTTTGTTGTCTAATTTTTTTACCAGTCTTTTAGTTGACAGTTTTAGCTAAAAGAGATGGGAAGACAATGAGTTTTGATTTTTTTTTATTCATTTGTAAGAATATGGTAAGTAATTTAATTTTGTTTTTTGTAATTTTGTTTTACCATTTAATGCTATTTCATCATAAAAAGGTGTGTCTATTCGAGTTTGGGTTTAATCCTATGTAAAATTAGAAGTACACCTATTGGGCAAGGGTCAAATTTTCATGATTAATGACATCATAATTTCCTAAAACTAGTCTATTATCTACTATATCTAGGGCTAAGTAATTTGTCCAAACACATAGCCACCTCTCAGAACATAACGTTATTTCATTTGCAAAGATCTGCCCGTATTTCTTGAAGCACACAAGTGACTGCAAAAGAAAATGCCAGGTTTTCACTTACTGCCCATTTTTGTTCTAAGCACAATCATCAATCTTCTTGATTTCAATAGTATGCTAAATGTTATTGAAATCTTGCAAAATAAATTGTCCCCTCAAGTATTTTTAGCAATGCTCGGTGCAGTAGATTTCTCTCGTTTTTTTGATTTAGTCAATTGGGATGACAGATTTTTAGTCCTGATGATTCATTTGAATGAATTGGGTGTCGCTGATGGAGTGCTTTACATTGTAAGTAGACAACTCTGGCTCCAAGAAGTTTCTTTAGATGTTGGGTCTCCAGTTATTGAAGAGCTTGGGAACCTAGGACAAGGCATGTCACGTTTATTTAACCCTCTGTTCCGGTTGGCATATGATGTTGGTAATGCTCAACAAGCTTACAATCATCTAATGTCGCTATTTGATTCTTCAACTTTCTTATCAACTTTGGAGTCACATTTACATTCCTTAAAGTTGATTAAATTTTCTCTGGTCAATATTTTACACGTTGCTGGTAAGCCCGTGTATACACAACACAATTATATGTGTGTTAGGCACCTCAACCAGATTTGTAATGGGCAAAATATGTCCATCCATAGAATCAAAGATGTTCGTTGCAAGGATTATAAATTGTCCATGGTCCTCTTTTATTTTTTAAACATGTAATTCAAATTTTTACTAAAATGGGAGGTGGGACATATCTCCAAATGCCCCCAGCTATCATTCTTAACCACCGTGAATGTCCTAGTCAAATTACAACTTTCTAACATATAATATGTATCTCCAAGTAGAGGAAGTTCATGACTTGCACAGAAATCAAAAAATGGATCATTAAAGTGAAATCTCAAGTTCCGTGGTTTTATTTTCAAAGACATGTAAGATCACTAACAATGTACTCGATGAATTGTAAGTACATTTGTAAAAATCTTGTGCCATCAGAACACCTAAAATCTTGAAAAACCAAAAGTGGGTGGCTCATACACACATTAAACATAAAATGTTGTATATAAGTTTCACTTTTTTCACCAAATCATCGATACTAAATTTTTCCCACATATATTTTAGTTTTAAGGGATTTTTCTATTTTAACTCTAAGAAGGTTTGTATTATTAAGTTGACAAGGTTTTTGAAATTTTGTGAATTTTAATATTGAAGCGAATGTAAACATTTCTCTCTATTGGACATTCGAAATCTTTTTATTAGTTTTATGGTTTTGATATTTCTTGAGGGACTCTTGTGAGAACTTTCTCCCCCACCCCTTCTCTTTTATGAATATAGAAGTTATAGTTTTCACCTAAGACAACACTTTCTAATGGTCTTTTAGTGATGTTACTTCAAATTAACAAGTTCCTTTGATACTGGTACTTATACATAGACAAAATAAGGTACATTTATCTCATTTTTAGTCAACTTTTTAAAATTCTCACGTATAAATATGTTGTATTTTCTCAAGGGTAAGATTCTTTTGATGTATGATAATGAAGAGTTGTATAAAAATTTAATTTTTTTTTTTGAATGATATACACATAGGTAAATAAGACATTTGAACTTGCATCTTTAGCATAAAAGTAATATGATTTAATGAATTTTGTTCTTTTTCACCGTGAAAACAAGATTTTGTGCTATAAAGTTGGACACTGTAAAGCAGCATTGGCTTATAGTTCTGACCTTGCCTAAGGGGTGAAACACTAAATTTTCCTAGAAATTGAAACCTAAAATAAACCAATAACTCAAAGATATCATGTAGGGCCTAATTTAAATGTGGGTATTCTATAAAAGTGTATACGCTGGTAGCAACTTACCTTGTTGAAGATACTAGAGGTGTCAATATTGGGATGAGATATAACTCAAATGAGAGGGGAGAGGAAGAAGTATCACATAAATGTATAAGATAAATAAACATATGAAGCCATCAAGTTATTTCTTTCTACTAATTTCCCTTATCTAGAGCTCGAATTTAAGAATTTAGGTTTACCCCAAGGAGCCTATATTAAAAATTATTTCCCATGGTGAATTTCTTTGGAAAAAAAAAACTTTTGAATTTTGGGCTATCGTTGATATTGTCCGGGGATAGAAGTGAATGTATCATGATTTGATAACTTGAATTTAATTAGGCAATCTTTTGATGGTAATTTTAAAATTGTTATGGTGTCGGAAAACAAAAGAATTTCAATTTAAAACTCCATCAAAAGTTTCAATATTTTTATGGAAATTACACATTAAATTTAAAATTTAATTACATGTATTAGTTTAAAAACACACAAAATTTTCATAACTGAAATGGTTTATTTAAGCATGTATCTTTTGGCCAATAATCTGATATTTAATCTTAAAAGTAATGTACGAAGAGATTATTAATATACTTATTTATCAAATATTTTTAGGTAAATAAAAGGTACATGCAAAACAAAAATAATTCATTTTCATTACCATTATAATTACTTATAGGTTATTTATAAAAAATGTTGTTTGTACGTAAAAGGTCTGCAAAAAAAATTAGAAAAGAAGAAGTTTGCGTGTTTATACAGTGGTTCGTTTAGAATTTAATTTTTTTGATAGAAATTTCTATGCTCTTTTATTTTGTTGTCTAATTTTTTACCAGTCTTTTAGTTGACAGTTTTAGCTAAAAGAGATGGGAAGACAATGAGTTTTGATTTTTTTTTATTCATTTGTAAGAATATGGTAAGTAATTTAATTTTGTTTTTTGTAATTTTGTTTTACCATTTAATGCTATTTCATCATAAAAAGGTGTGTCTATTGGAGTTTGGGTTTAATCCTATGTAAAATTAGAAGTACACCTATTGGGCAAGGGTCAAATTTTCATGATTAATGACATCATAATTTCCTAAAACTAGTCTATTATCTACTATATCTAGGGCTAAGTAATTTGTCCAAACACATAGCCACCTCTCAGAACATAACGTTATTTCATTTGCAAAGATCTGCCCGTATTTCTTGAAGCACACAAGTGACTGCAAAAGAAAATGCCAGCTTTTCACTTACTGCCCATTTTTGTTCTAAGCACAATCATCAATCTTCTTGATTTCAATAGTATGCTAAATGTTATTGAAATCTTGCAAAATAAATTGTCCCCTCAAGTATTTTTAGCAATGCTCGGTGCAGTAGATTTCTCTCGTTTTTTTGATTTAGTTAATTGGGATGACAGATTTTTAGTCCTGATGATTCATTTGAATGAATTGGGTGTCACTGATGGAGTGCTTTACATTGTAAGTAGACAACTCTGGCTCCAAGAAGTTTCTTTAGATGTTGGGTCTCCAGTTATTGAAGAGCTTGGGAACCTAGGACATGGCATGTCACGTTTATTTAACCCTCTGTTCCAGTTGGCATATGATGTTGGTAATGCTCAACAAGCTTACAATCATCTAATGTCGCTATTTGATTCTTCAACTTTCTTATCAACTTTGGAGTCACATTTACATTCCTTAAAGTTGATTAAATTTTCTCTGGTCAATATTTTACACGTTGCTGGTAAGCCCGTGTATACACAACACAATTATATGTGTGTTAGGCACCTCAACCAGATTTGTAATGGGCAAAATATGTCCATCCATAGAATCAAAGATGTTCGTTGCAAGGATTGTAAATTGTCCATGGTCCTCTTTTATTTTTTAAACATGTAATTCAAAGTGTTGTCAAATTTCTGAATAATAGAAATGTCTCATCAACAAATTTATTATTTGTGTAATTACAACAAATATGTGTTCTTGATAAATTTGCTCCCTTACTTTTTCATTCATAACATAATTTAGCAGCTATAACCCCACATGAAAAAGAAAACGACAGTACTAAAATGGGAGGTGAGACATATCTCCAAATGCCCCCAGCTATCATTCTTAACCACCGTGAATGTCCTAGTCAAATTACAACTTTCTAACATATAATATGCATCTCCAAGTAGAGGAAGTTCATGACTTGCACAGAAATCAAAAAATGGATCATTAAAGTGAAATCTCAAGTTCCGTGGTTTTATTTTCAAAGACATGTAAGATCACTAACAATGTACTCGATGAATTGTAAGTACATTTGTAAAAATCTTGTGCCATCAGAACACCTAAAATCTTGAAAAACCAAAAGTGGGTGGCTCATACACACATTAAACATAAAATGTTGTATATAAGTTTCACTTTTTTCACCAAATCATCGATACTAAATTTTTCCCACATATATTTTAGTTTTAAGGGATTTTTCTATTTTAACTCTAAGAAGGTTTGTATTATTAAGTTGACAAGGTTTTTGAAATTTTGTGAATTTTAATATTGAAGCGAATGTAAACATTTCTCTCTATTGGACATTCGAAATCTTTTTATTAGTTTTATGGTTTTGATATTTCTTGAGGGACTCTTGTGAGAACTTTCTCCCCCACCCCTTCTCTTTTATGAATATAGAAGTTATAGTTTTCACCTAAGACAACACTTTCTAATGGTCTTTTAGTGATGTTACTTCAAATTAACAAGTTCCTTTGATACTGGTACTTATACATAGACAAAATAAGGTACATTTATCTCATTTTTAGTCAACTTTTTAAAATTCTCACCTATAAATATGTTGTATTTTCCCAAGGGTAAGATTCTTTTGATGTATGATAATGAAGAGTTGTATAAAAATTTAATTTTTTTTTTTGAATGATATACACATAGGTAAATAAGACATTTGAACTTGCATCTTTAGCATAAAAGTAATATGATTTAATGAATTTTGTTCTTTTTCACCGTGAAAACAAGATTTTGTGCTATAAAGTTGGACACTGTAAAGCAGCATTGGCTTATAGTTCTGACCTTGCCTAAGGGGTGAAACACTAAATTTTCCTAGAAATTGAAACCTAAAATAAACCAATAACTCAAAGATATCATGTAGGGCCTAATTTAAATGTGGGTATTCTATAAAAGTGTATACGCTGGTAGCAACTTACCTTGTTGAAGATACTAGAGGTGTCAATATTGGGATGAGATATAACTCAAATGAGAGGGGAGAGGAAGAAGTATCACATAAATGTATAAGATAAATAAACATATGAAGCCATCAAGTTATTTCTTTCTACTAATTTCCCTTATCTAGAGCTCGAATTTAAGAATTTAGGTTTACCCCAAGGAGCCTATATTAAAAATTATTTCCCATGGTGAATTTCTTTGGAAAAAAAAAACTTTTGAATTTTGGGCTATCGTTGATATTGTCCGGGGATAGAAGTGAATGTATCATGATTTGATAACTTGAATTTAATTAGGCTATCTTTTGATGGTAATTTTAAAATTGTTATGGTGTCGGAAAACAAAAGAATTTCAATTTAAAACTCCATCAAAAGTTTCAATATTTTTATGGAAATTACACATTAAATTTAAAATTTAATTACATGTATTAGTTTAAAAACACACAAAATTTTCATAACTGAAATGGTTTATTTAAGCATGTATCTTTTGGCCAATAATCTGATATTTAATCTTAAAAGTAATGTACGAAGAGATTATTAATATACTTATTTATCAAATATTTTTAGGTAAATAAAAGGTACATGCAAAACAAAAATAATTCATTTTCATTACCATTATAATTACTTATAGGTTATTTATAAAAAATGTTGTTTGTACGTAAAAGGTCTGCAAAAAAAATTAGAAAAGAAGAAGTTTGCGTGTTTATACAGTGGTTCGTTTAGAATTTAATTTTTTTGATAGAAATTTCTATGCTCTTTTATTTTGTTGTCTAATTTTTTACCAGTCTTTTAGTTGACAGTTTTAGCTAAAAGAGATGGGAAGACAATGAGTTTTGATTTTTTTTTATTCATTTGTAAGAATATGGTAAGTAATTTAATTTTGTTTTTTGTAATTTTGTTTTACCATTTAATGCTATTTCATCATAAAAAGGTGTGTCTATTGGAGTTTGGGTTTAATCCTATGTAAAATTAGAAGTACACCTATTGGGCAAGGGTCAAATTTTCATGATTAATGACATCATAATTTCCTAAAACTAGTCTATTATCTACTATATCTAGGGCTAAGTAATTTGTCCAAACACATAGCCACCTCTCAGAACATAACGTTATTTCATTTGCAAAGATCTGCCCGTATTTCTTGAAGCACACAAGTGACTGCAAAAGAAAATGCCAGCTTTTCACTTACTGCCCATTTTTGTTCTAAGCACAATCATCAATCTTCTTGATTTCAATAGTATGCTAAATGTTATTGAAATCTTGCAAAATAAATTGTCCCCTCAAGTATTTTTAGCAATGCTCGGTGCAGTAGATTTCTCTCGTTTTTTTGATTTAGTCAATTGGGATGACAGATTTTTAGTCCTGATGATTCATTTGAATGAATTGGGTGTCGCTGATGGAGTGCTTTACATTGTAAGTAGACAACTCTGGCTCCAAGAAGTTTCTTTAGATGTTGGGTCTCCAGTTATTGAAGAGCTTGGGAACCTAGGACATGGCATGTCACGTTTATTTAACCCTCTGTTCCAGTTGGCATATGATGTTGGTAATGCTCAACAAGCTTACAATCATCTAATGTCGCTATTTGATTCTTCAACTTTCTTATCAACTTTGGAGTCACATTTACATTCCTTAAAGTTGATTAAATTTTCTCTGGTCAATATTTTACACGTTGCTGGTAAGCCCGTGTATACACAACACAATTATATGTGTGTTAGGCACCTCAACCAGATTTGTAATGGGCAAAATATGTCCATCCATAGAATCAAAGATGTTCGTTGCAAGGATTGTAAATTGTCCATGGTCCTCTTTTATTTTTTAAACATGTAATTCAAAGTGTTGTCAAATTTCTGAATAATAGAAATGTCTCATCAACAAATTTATTATTTGTGTAATTACAACAAATATGTGTTCTTGATAAATTTGCTCCCTTACTTTTTCATTCATAACATAATTTAGCAGCTATAACCCCACATGAAAAAGAAAACGACAGTACTAAAATGGGAGGTGAGACATATCTCCAAATGCCCCCAGCTATCATTCTTAACCACCGTGAATGTCCTAGTCAAATTACAACTTTCTAACATATAATATGCATCTCCAAGTAGAGGAAGTTCATGACTTGCACAGAAATCAAAAAATGGATCATTAAAGTGAAATCTCAAGTTCCGTGGTTTTATTTTCAAAGACAGGTAAGATCACTAACAATGTACTAGATGAATTGTAAGTACATTTGTAAAAATCTTCTGCCATCAGAACACCTAAAATCTTGAAAAACCAAAAGTGGGTGGCTCATACACACATTAAACATAAAATGTTGTATATAAGTTTCACTTTTTTCACCAAATCATCGATACTAAATTTTTCCCACATATATTTTAGTTTTAAGGGATTTTTCTATTTTAACTCTAAGAAGGTTTGTATTATTAAGTTGACAAGGTTTTTGAAATTTTGTGAATTTTAATATTGAAGCGAATGTAAACATTTCTCTCTATTGGACATTCGAAATCTTTTTATTAGTTTTATGGTTTTGATATTCCTTGAGGGACTCTTGTGAGAACTTTCTCCCCCGCCCCTTCTCTTTTATGAATATAGAAGTTATAGTTTTCACCTAAGACAACACTTTCTAATGGTCTTTTAGTGATGTTACTTCAAATTAACAAGTTCCTTTGATACTGGTACTTATACATAGACAAAATAAGGTACATTTATCTCATTTTTAGTCAACTTTTTAAAATTCTCACCTATAAATATGTTGTATTTTCCCAAGGGTAAGATTCTTTTGATGTATGATAATGAAGAGTTGTATAAAAATTTAATTTTTTTTTTTGAATGATATACACATAGGTAAATAAGACATTTGAACTTGCATCTTTAGCATAAAAGTAATATGATTTAATGAATTTTGTTCTTTTTCACCGTGAAAACAAGATTTTGTGCTATAAAGTTGGACACTGTAAAGCAGCATTGGCTTATAGTTCTGACCTTGCCTAAGGGGTGAAACACTAAATTTTCCTAGAAATTGAAACCTAAAATAAACCAATAACTCAAAGATATCATGTAGGGCCTAATTTAAATGTGGGTATTCTATAAAAGTGTATACGCTGGTAGCAACTTACCTTGTTGAAGATACTAGAGGTGTCAATATTGGGATGAGATATAACTCAAATGAGAGGGGAGAGGAAGAAGTATCACATAAATGTATAAGATAAATAAACATATGAAGCCATCAAGTTATTTCTTTCTACTAATTTCCCTTATCTAGAGCTCGAATTTAAGAATTTAGGTTTACCCCAAGGAGCCTATATTAAAAATTATTTCCCATGGTGAATTTCTTTGGAAAAAAAAAATTTTGAATTTTGGGCTATCGTTGATATTGTCCTGGGATAGAAGTGAATGTATCATGATTTGATAACTTGAATTTAATTAGGCTATCTTTTGATGGTAATTTTAAAATTGTTATGGTGTCGGAAAACAAAAGAATTTCAATTTAAAACTCCATCAAAAGTTTCAATATTTTTATGGAAATTACACATTAAATTTAAAATTTAATTACATGTATTAGTTTAAAAACACACAAAATTTTCATAACTGAAATGGTTTATTTAAGCATGTATCTTTTGGCCAATAATATGATATTTAATCTTAAAAGTAATGTACGAAGAGATTATTAATATACTTATTTATCAAATATTTTTAGGTAAATAAAAGGTACATGCAAAACAAAAATAATTCATTTTCATTACCATTATAATTACTTTTAGGTTATTTATAAAAAATGTTGTTTGTATGTAAAAGGTCTGCAAAAAAAATTAGAAAAGAAGAAGTTTGCGTGTTTATACAGTGGTTCGTTTAGAATTTAATTTTTTTGATAGAAATTTCTATGCTCTTTTATTTTGTTGTCTAATTTTTTACCAGTCTTTTAGTTGACAGTTTTAGCTAAAAGAGATGGGAAGACAATGAGTTTTGATTTTTTTTTATTCATTTGTAAGAATATGGTAGGTAATTTAATTTTGTTTTTTGTAATTTTGTTTTACCATTTAATGCTATTTCATCATAAAAAGGTGTGTCTTTTCGAGTTTGGGTTTAATCCTATGTAAAATTAGAAGTACACCTATTGGGCAAGGGTCAAATTTTCATGATTAATGACATCATAATTTCCTAAAACTAGTGTATTATCTACTATATCTAGGGCTAAGTAATTTGTCCAAACACATAGCCACCTCTCAGAACATAACGTTATTTCATTTGCAAAGATCTGCCCGTATTTCTTGAAGCACACAAGTGACTGCAAAAGAAAATGCCAGCTTTTCACTTACTGCCCATTTTTGTTCTAAGCACAATCATCAATCTTCTTGATTTCAATAGTATGCTAAATGTTATTGAAATCTTGCAAAATAAATTGTCCCCTCAAGTATTTTTAGCAATGCAGTAGATTTCTCTCGTTTTTTTGATTTAGTCAATTGGGATGACAGATTTTTAGTCCTGATGATTCATTTGAATGAATTGGGTGTCGCTGATGGAGTGCTTTACATTGTAAGTAGACAACTCTGGCTCCAAGAAGTTTCTTTAGATGTTGGGTCTCCAGTTATTGAAGAGCTTGGGAACCTAGGACACGGCATGTCACGTTTATTTAACCCTCTGTTCCGGTTGGCATATGATGTTGGTAATGCTCAACAAGCTTACAATCATCTAATGTCGCTATTTGATTCTTCAACTTTCTTATCAACTTTGGAGTCACATTTACATTCCTTAAAGTTGATTAAATTTTCTCTGGTCAATATTTTACACCTTGCTGGTAAGCCCGTGTATACACAACACAATTATATGTGTGTTAGGCACCTCAACCAGATTTGTAATGGGCAAAATATGTCCATCCATAGAATCAAAGATGTTCGTTGCAAGGATTGTAAATTGTCCATGGTCCTCTTTTATTTTTTAAACATGTAATTCAAAGTGTTGTCAAATTTCTGAATAATAGAAATGTCTCATCAACAAATTTATTATTTGTGTAATTACAACAAATATGTGTTCTTGATAAATTTGCTCCCTTACTTTTTCATTCATAACATAATTTAGCAGCTATAACCCCACATGAAAAAGAAAACGACAGTACTAAAATGGGAGGTGAGACATATCTCCAAATGCCCCCAGCTATCATTCTTAACCACCGCGAATGTCCTAGTCAAATTACAACTTTCTAACATATAATATGCATCTCCAAGTAGAGGAAGTTCATGACTTGCACAGAAATCAAAAAATGGATCATTAAAGTGAAATCTCAAGTTCCGTGGTTTTATTTTCAAAGACATGTAAGATCACTGTAACAGCCCGACTTTTCGGACTATTATTCTAAATACGAAACTTAAATAAAATACATTTCTTTATTTAATATATACAAAATTGCACAAAAGTCAAATGCAGCGGTCAAACTTAATAATCAAAAATATAAAATCGGAGACACAACTCCACAATTCAACAATAAAGTCTAACATATAAGCAATTTATTTCCATAAATCTTTAAACAAAATCACATAGCAGCACGAAATTGCAAAAGTCCACAGTCTTATTCTTACTTAGCTTCCACAACGAATGAACGTGAAATGTTAGGAAAGGGGTGAGCTAAAGAGCTCAGCAAGTAACAAATTGACTTACAAATATTCTCAAAAATCAGTGGGCGTTTTAATAAAACAGATTTCTCAAAACAATAATAATTTTTAAAAACCTTTACAAAAACAAATCCAGCCCAAAGTTTATATTTTCAAAACTAGAACAGAAACAGATTTAAAACAGAATTAAAACAGAAACGAAATTCTTATAAATAACCACAGTCTTGCTCTACGGCCACACTTTCCCAGTAGCCGGGATCTTATTCTTATTCTTATTCTTTCGCCACACTTTGCCAGTGACCGGCATCTAAAGTTCAATAATTACGCCCCCTTAATAGGTATCTAAAGTTGCACACTTGTGCGCCTACTAAGGGTATCTAAGGCTAGTTCCGGAACTATAGCGTAAATTACGAACGGGTTCGATAACGTAGAGACCGAGGGATTCAAAAGATTCTCGTATCTTATTTCTTATACATTTCGAAACAATATTTCTTATATCTTATACAAAATCTGAAAATTGCGGAATTAAAATATCTTTTCCGAAAATAAAAGTAAGTCAAAAAGTACTTACCTCAAAAGCGATCAAATACCGAAATCAATGCGAGCAAATCCTATAATTTTATTAAACCAGTCAAACTCAAATAATGTTCACACCATCTTAATATAACCAATGCGACGCTTACATATAACTTACTCAATGAAATTTCAAAAATCAGACACCAAAACATCTTGCAAAATAGACCAATATTAACAAACTCAATCCTGACCAGTTCTGCAAATTGACAAATTACTCTATGAAAATGACTTTATCTGAAAAAGTACAAAACACGAAAAATGTAGCCAATTCCGAGACCTTTCCAGAATGATAAGGCTCGTTAAAAACGGACAAGTAACGAACTGAAAACATAGACATTTGTGGACTGCATAACAGAATCAGCCCCTGATCAGGTTAGTATTTCAACGTTTAAGACATCTCAATCACAGAAATAGTCAGAGGAATGAAACACAACGTGCAGAGGTCGAAAAGAGCTTTCCAGAATGGTATCGCTCGTAATTTTTGGATAAATACTCAATTTACTATGAATTTTCAAAGTTAGACTTCTCAGTTTCAAAAACATACTGGCTGGTCAATAAATCCCAGAAAAACTCATATCTACAGACATAATTTCGGAAAACACAAAGAATCAAAGTTGTAGATAATTAAAATACCTTTTCACCGAGTCTAATATCATAAGAATCCAATTAATAACGAATCATATACGAATTTTATAAGAATTCAGAATCCAAACATATACATACGAAATTGGAGTAATCATACGACGGCAATGGATATAACAAATAACTCAAGGATATACATCAATTTATACACATATACAAATACTCAAGACAATATACAAAGATCCTTAACATAATCAAAATAAATCAAATATCATACACGTGAAATAACACGAATAACAAGAGAATTAAAGAATCGTTACCTCTTTTTCTAAACTTGTTATGAATCTTCCTCTTTTCGCGTTCTTCTTCTCCTCTCTCTCTCTCTCTCTCTAACGGCGTCTCTTTTCTTTACCGATGCTAGGGTTTTCATCTTTTTTTTAAAACGCTCGTATCTAGATATGTATAGGTCAATTTTAATTAAATTGGGCCAACTAAAACTTTAAACTAAAGACCAACAAAATTAAATTAGCAAGACTCATTAATTCTATATTTTTATTCTAAAATCAAATTATATAATTATCGTAAATTTTAATTCACTTCTAATTCTAATTTCTAGCAAATTTTAATCTATTAAAATTACAAAAAAAATCCAGTGCTAAAATGGGAGGTGGGACATATCTCCAAATGCCCCCAGCTATCATTCTTAACCACCATGAATGTCCTAGTCAAATTACAATTTTCTAACATATAATATGTACCTCCAAGTAGAGGAAGTTCATGACTTGCACAGAAATCAAAAAATGGATCATTAAAGTGAAATCTCAAGTTCAGTGGTTTTATTTTCAAAGACATGTAAGATCACTAACAATGTACTCGATGAATTGTAAGTACATTTGTAAAAAACTTCTGCCATCAGTACACCTAAAATCTTGAAAAATCAAAAGTGGGTGGCTCATACACACATTAAACATAAAATGTTTTATATAAGTTTCACTTTTTTCACCAAATCATCAATACTAAATTTTTCCCACATATATCTTAGTTTTAAGGGATTTTTGTATTTTAACTCTAAGAAGGTTTGTATTATTAAGTTGACAAGGTTTGTGAAATTTTGTGAATTTTAATATTGAAGCGAATGTAAACATTTATTCTTTATTGGACATTCGAAATCTTTTTATTAGTTTTATGGTTTTGATATTCCTTGAGGGACTCTTGTGAGAACTTTCTCCCCCGCCCCTTCTCTTTTATGAACATAGAAGTTATAGTTTTCACCTAAGACAACACTTTCTAATGGTCTTTTAGTGATGTTACTTCAAATTAACAAGTTCCTTTGATACTAGTACTTATACATAGACATATAATATGTACCTCCAAGTAGAGGAAGTTCATGACTTGCACATAAATCAAAAAATGGATCATTAAAGTGAAATCTCAAGTTCC
Source organism: Heracleum sosnowskyi (assembly GCA_030848705.1). Taxonomy (NCBI): domain Eukaryota; kingdom Viridiplantae; phylum Streptophyta; class Magnoliopsida; order Apiales; family Apiaceae; genus Heracleum; species Heracleum sosnowskyi. The sequence goes on along the minus strand of JAUIZM010000019.1, from coordinate 1,203,775 downwards.
GTGGTTTTATTTTCAAAGACATGTAAGATCACTAACAATGTACTCGATGAATTGTAAGTACATTTATAAAAATCTTCTGCCATCAGAACACCTACACTACAACAAATCTGGGCAATTATGACGGAAAACTTATGACGGAATATTGGGCGTGCCTTACTTACGACGGAAATGAATCTTTCGTCGCAAATACTTATGACAGAAAAAACATTTCATCGCAAGTTAAATATTTTATTATTTTTTCGAAATTAAAAAAAAAGGAAAAACAGTGCGCCAACTAAAACCACGACGTATTGTAGATAGACAATTGGAGATATATGTACATGCATGTAAGTAGGAAAATAGCCGTTAAAAATTAAAATTCCAACTTTAACCCTCTACCTCTAACGTCCGTTACTGAAACTTAACGAAATGCAATCGGGTGGCTAAAATATTAAAGTTACGCCATGCGGGTGCTCAATATTATATGTTGGCCATTTTTATACAAAACAATTATACCCCAGGCCATCATCGTGTAATTAAGTCTTATTTTAATTTTATTCTTTTACTAGTTGTGCGTGGTAATTTCAAATTTTTGGTGAAAATTTTGGCGGAAATTGCCAAAAAAATTGGGTTCTGTGGATTCGAACAACTGCTAGAATAACCAAGTGCACAACCACTGCACCAACACCGCTATTTGTACTAAATATGCAATTTACTTATATATCATATTTCAGTTCAAGCTTTGTAAATTATAGGAGCTTAAATTAAAAAATTCTAAAATTTTACATACAACTAAGAAATCAACATATTTAATCATCTGTAAGGTTAGATCATTGAAAAAAAATTCAAAAAGTGTAACCCTAAACAACCCCTAAAATAAGAGTATAAACTTTAACTCAATCTTTTGACACTCTTTCGTTTTCTAAACGACTTCAACTTTTCTAAATATACATAAAGACATCAGTTGTTTTAGGAATCGATGTCCGGAAAGATATTTAACATCGCTTTTAAAATTTCTAATGTTACAAATATATTTAACATCGGTGGTTTTCTTAACCAATGTAAAAAGGGCGATGTCTATTAACGTTTTTCTAGTAGTGAATGTTGTATATAAGTTTCACTTTTTTCTCTAAACCATCAGCACTAAAAATTTCCCATATATATCTCCAACTTTCTTATCAACTTTAGACTCACATTTACATTCATTAAAGTTGGTTAAGTTTTGGGTGGTCGATATTTTACATATTGCTGGTAAACCCTTGTATACACAGCACCATTATGTGTGTGTTAGGCACCTCTACCATAATTTAAATAGCCAAAATATGTCCATCCATGGAATCAAACATGTTGAGATCAGCATTGTTATCGGATTGCCCGCACCACCTGCAGAGTATGTTCGTTCACCTTGGGATAGAGAAGCGTACAACATTGCTAGCTTGTATCGCCTGATTTTGGACCCGACTAAGCCAGGCACTCAGTTGACCCCTCACTCATCTTCCGGTAACTACCAGCACTTTCATTATGGTACTTTGAGTATTTATGAGCGTGCATGGTATAAATTGTTGTGTGCACGACTGCTGCCAACTACCCACAAGTCGATCGAGTCATGATGCTTTAGGGCATCTTTATAGATTCGTACGTGGACGTCGCCTATTACATGGCGCAGACGATGAACGCTTTCCCTAAGCTGCGGAAGCATGGTAACATTCCTCACCCTTCTCTGATAGGGAACTTTTGTGTTGTTGCTGGAGTGCAGTGGGGGCATGATGAGAACATGGTTGGGGTTGGAGTTGATTTGACTCATGCGAGGATCCACAGACTAGCGGGTTGGGATTTGGAGAACCCGCACCCGAGGGGTGTAGCCAGGTATGTTGTTCTTCATGCATCGCTGTTTGGAGGAGTTGATGATAATGAGAGCCATTTTCGATGCAGGCTAACGCGTCGAGTTGATACTTGCATGCAGGGTACTATATATGATGTTGTCTCGGGCCTTGGGCCAGGTTTTTGGAGATACGCTGTGACACCCCCAAATTCGAGGTCAGGATTTGGTGCCACCAGACAATTGTAAGAAATATAACTCTGAATAAAACTTAATTATATAGACGACCCTCAACTAAGGATTGATCACAGGTTATGGTATGAAACAAGAATCTAAAATATTAAAGTTTATTACAACTAATTCAAATTTCTTACAAACCATTTGCCACTATCTAACCATTGGTGATATCTAAAATGAATTTTATCTGCCCTGCAATCGGAACCTAAAGTCTGGAATTAGGCCTTCTCACCGTCCTTTTAGCGGTTACTCGAAGACGGCTAACTTCGTTCTTAACTGAAAGGTTAGGGAACAAAACAAGAGTGAGCCAAAAATTGTTCAGCAAGTGTAATCACATAAATAGATATCAATTATTACTCAATCGGGTAAATCAATTTCAAGATATAAGCTTCTTTTTAAAGAAAAAGGTAAACAATTAAATTGGAACTTACGATAGTACGAGCTATACGGGTAATCAGCCACGTAAAGCTCTAGACCATGTTTACACATGGTCCTAACATATAAGGATCCATAGACACACATTGGCCATAAAATAAATAAGTAACCACGACCGCTACCTCGGTCAAAATTTTGTTCCATTTATAGGAAAATCAACAAAGGGATTAAGCAAATATAAGATTACTATCATTTCCATCATTTTTATTTCACGGTATAAGCTAATTCAAGATTTTATTGCAAGGCTCAGAAGCTAAGAAATTTTAAACAAGGTAAGTAAGTGAACAAGGAAAAAAAATATGTTTCAAGTATTTACAAGTTAACACGGATCAACAAGGTATAAATCAAGGCAAAAGGAATTATATGAATAAAGTAAAAGTAAAGGAACATTTGTAAATTTTATAAGTAAAGGGCAAGGTGAAAAGAGTACAAAAGCATGGTATTATAATTGATTGCATAATATTAAGTAAAGGACAAGTAAAAGTTGAATGTATATTTGCAATATAATTGAAAGGTAACATTCATATCATAATTTAAGAAAACTACCACTTGAACAATAAGTGGAGGGTATAGACACTTGCCTCAAAAGCCGATAAACTAACTCAATAACTTGTATCTCACAACTCCAACTTTACGTACACGGGCTCCTTTTTTGGCCTCCTACTTGTACCTATATATAAAGGTATAATACCCTATTAGTACCTCATCTCGTTTACGTAACTCGACTAAGTAGTACTTCTACCCCCAACGATATAAATAAATAGGTACATACATATAAGTTAAACCAAATCACAAATCAAGGGGAGCACGTCGTACCTTAAAGGTTTAGGACTTAACTAGCAACACACCTTTAGTCACTTAACACGTATCACATAATGACATATAGCATCCCTCAGGGTGTCGATAGAAAAACCTCAAGATAAAGCATCCTATGAACTTTATCAAGCTCATTTGACAAAAATAGCACTTAATCACATAAGCCACGTATACGCACAACATGCTTTGTAAACTCAACATACATTAACTTACGACCACTATTAATCGACTAACCAAGTCCAATCCCAAATACCAAAGCAACATCAATTCTAATTTAAAGACAACCATATGAATCCAACACATATATAGTTATAATAGTTACGCTAACAACCACAACTTGTACCAAATAAGACACACATAAAACCATGTATTATGACACATCACCCAACTTCTCCACTCTTTTTCCTCTTTCCCTCTTTCTTTCTTCTTTTCTTTTCTCTCTTTTTCTCTTTCTCTCTTCTTCCTCTCGGCTTTCTCTCTTTTCTCTCCTCTCTTCTCTCTTTCTCTCGGCCCTCGGCCCTCGGCCCTCTCTCTCTATCTCTTTCCTCTCCCCGCCTCGGCCTTCACCAACACACACAACACCCACACACACACGGACAAACACATAGACACACAAACAAACACACACACGTGCACCCTCACTCTCATTCTTACTTCCTAACGAGAACACACCCAAGAGCACACATTTTTTTATAAAAATAAACTCACACACTCAAGAAAACATTTTTGAAAAGAACACACACACACACAAAAACACATTTTTGAAGGAAAACACACACACAAACACTAGTTAGTGTATTTGATATCCCTTGGGTAAAAATCATTTAGGAAAAAATAATCTAGATCCATAAAGAACACTAATGAAAACTTTCCTTGGCTTGGCAAAGCCGACCACCCAATTAGTTATATCAACTTCGGCTGGCACTTTGAGAATAAATGGTGTACTCGGAAAACTCTGTTCTTCGGGTTTGTTTATGGATCCGTGAAGACATTCATGAGATGTTTCTCTAGGACGTGAACCCGTGTTTCCATCAATAACATCATTGTGACACCATTAAGATTATCATTGCTAACATTGAAGATTTGAATATCATGGATTCATAATATTAGTAGATGATTGTCGGTAGGTGTCAGTAATGGTCATCTTAATATTGTCACAATGATGTTATTGATGGAAACACTGGTTCACGTCCTAGAAAAACATCTCATGAATGTCTTCGGAGATCCACAAAAAAACCCAAAGCAGAGAATTTGTTGAGTACACCATTTATTCTCGAAGTTCCAGCCGAAGTTGATATAACTAATTGGGTGGTCGGCTTTGCGAAGCCAAGGAAAGTTTTTACTAGTGTTCTTTATGGATCTAGAATTTTTTTTACAAGTGATTCTTACGCATAGGGGGTATCAAATTTCTCCCCTAATTATTTACGGAACATCTAAACCTGATTAGTATTTCAGGAGTTTATATGTTTCCAGTTCGGGAAAGGTTATTCCTTTTTAGAATTTTATTGAATGGAGCAAATGTTGGTACGACAACATGGATGATGATAAGTTTAAGGGTGTTATTGTCTTGAATGCATATGTTTTTAATGATCCCTAGCTATTTCGTGTTAAGGCACATCTTCAACAATTCGTTGTCTTTAGTCAAAATTTGGGTGAAAATTTCACATAATAAGAAATTCAATGAACTAGAATCGCTATAGTAGATTTACTATCATTTTATTATTCCTTATTCATTTTTAATTATATGTGATTACAAAATTATTCCTTCTGCATAACTATCTGCTAAGATCCAGACGAGAACTTATAATGTGTAATTAAATTTTGATGTAGATTGTAACCGTATTGTAATGTAATTATTTATTTAAGTTTTGAGTTAAATGGTTTTATTTTGAGCTACATCTCATGGACCTCTTCATGTGTCCTTAAACATACCTCAAAGAGAGAATTTACCAATTGCACCATTAATTCTCATAGTGCCCGTCGGAGGATATAACTGATTGGGTGGTCAGCTTTGTCAATTTAAGAAAAGTTTTTATCAGTTTTTTTTAGGCTTAATGACCTTTTAGCCCTAAAATTTTACTACCATATATCCATCAGTGTTTTAAATTTGTACTTTTTAGTCCCTGAGGTACTAAAATCATACTTTTCGACCCTTGTACCGGTTCAGAAAAAAAAAGCGGTACAACTCGGATCGGCAATACAAGCTTAAATCCATGTTTTAAAGACTGTTTTAAAGATTACATCCATCCAAACCAATAACCTTCGTGCAACCAAGCTTAAATCTATCTTTTAAAGACTGTTTTGCCCATCCGAGTTATACCGATTGTTTTATTCTGAACCGGTATAAGGATTGAAAGGTATGATTTCAGTACCTCAGGGGCTAAAAGGTACAACTTTAAAACATAGGGACGGATGGGTATATGGTAGTAAACCTTTAGGGCAAAAATGTCATTAAGCCTTTTCTTTATGAAACCTGAGAATTTTTATAAGTGAGGGATCTCAAACTCCACCTTGTTATTTAAGGAACATCTAATGTGATAAGTATTTATGGAGCTTATATATTCTCCCATTGACCAGGAAAAACTTTATTACTTTTCAAGATACAATTTATCTTTTAGTAATTTTCATATGACATGTACATATCAATTAGTTTAGTTAGTAAACGCATACTCCACATCACATTATACCTACGAGATTTATAATTTCTTCCACTCTCAAAATTAATAGACTACTCTTAAAAAGAATTTATCCTCGAAATTAACTTGTGACTTTTTGAAAAGCACACATTTCGACAAACAAATCACTTAAACAAATTATCAATTTAACTTATTATCACCTGAGAAAATTTGACAATTATACCTAGTTAACCCTTACCATACAAAAAATACAAATAGGCACAAGGGAGATATTACCTTCTAATGAATATACCAGCAGTATAAAATCTAGCATTAAGAAAAACTCAAACCACGTAGTACCAACTTCATCAATATTCAACATAACACAAACGAAAAGAATTACTACAATCACTATGATCCTCAGTCACAACTGACATGATAATCTAGGCGCAAGTTGATGATCAATGATCACAAGTTTAATCATGGTATTCATGATTTTTGCAACCCTAATTGTACAAATCTGAAGAAGAGGTGATGATATTCATGGCGATTCAAATCCAACCTACACCAAATATCTATGAAATTAATTAATCGCTGAATTTTGACTGTAGAATAGGATTGGAAAGAGAAAGAGAAAAGAGGGTCGTGGTGAAGCGGGTTGATAGGCATAAGTGCCCGGAGGATACAGAGTATGTGTAGAGTGGCTGCCTCTGCGGCAATGATAATAGGGTTTTCTTTTTATGTGAAAATGATAATAGGGTTTGAAACGGGAAAAATCTCACACTTGTTTGTACTTCTAATATGAGCCGTCAGATCCTGGTAGTGGTAATTCTAGAAGTCTCTCATATTTTCAATAGAATGTGTTTATGAACAATTTCTCTAAATTTATTTGGAAGTAACTTAAACCTACATATATTACAATCATAAATTAATAATTATTTGTACCAATTGAAATATCTTAGCCATAGTTATTTTTCTAAAATTTATAAATTAGATTATTGGAATGTAGATCTAACTTAGTTATTGTTTTTTTTTTACTTTTTCTTTATTTTCAATTCAAAATATAATTTATCTTATTGGTTCTATACAAGAAGATTGAATAGAAGAATGAGAAATAAGACTTTACATTATTTGATTAATCTAATAATTACTTGTAATTTCATAATTCTTATATAGAGTAGTGAATTTTTTATGAGCTTTTGATTATGTGCTAAAGAATTTATAACTTATGAATACAATAACTAGTAATTATCATTATTATTAAAATATAAATAAGACTTTTTTTTGTATTTTAGTACGTTTTCTTCCTAACTAGAAGTGTTTTAAATAAACATTCGTTTCCCTAACTATTTACAAATAGACTTTAATATAAATTAAATGATAACTATTTCTAGAAATATTCCCTAATAGATCATCTTTTTCTCAATTTAGTAATCTTCATTCTATATGTATTCACTGCCATGATAAATTATAATGCACTAGAAAACTAAAAAAAGAGATTTTTAAAAAGTGAATGTGTTTGTGTACATGTGTTCATTTGTTGTAACATGTGTATATAGTGTGAAAGACTAGGACTGCTATTTTTTTTATCTTTATGCACTTAAACTCATCTTCTTCGACCCTTTCACATGCAAGGATTTCTGGCAACATGAGGATGATTCTGTATGTGTAAAGTTTAGGTACCCCTTATGTTGTATTGATCATTCATTAGAATATATATATATATATATATATATATACACAAGAACTTGTCGTACCTATTTTAATACAGGAAATGTATATGATTTACGGACTATATAGTTTACAGACTATATAGTTTCCTTCCAAGTACGATCTGCATATCATAATACATACAAAGGGTTATGTTTTTCTTCGATCAATCTCTCACAAACGTGATATTATCTTAATTTTGATGATATTAATGTTAGCAACATGTTACTATAAGATTTGATAGTATATATCTATATTGGTTTATCACTTGTTGTAGGTTTTATATTACTTATTGTTAGCAAGCTAACATTGCATAAACAAGCTAAGATTGCTCTGCCAGTAACTGTCCAAGTCAATCGGAAATCCTTATTTCATGGAGATTTTATAGGATGTGATATGTAAGGACTCTATAAATTATATAAACGTAATATATATAATTTTAGAGCTCAGTTTTTCACAAAGACTTTTTCAAAACATTTTTCTTATCTTTTAGGAGTTTCTTTATTTCAAACGTTTTATCCTATACAAACTCTTTAAACTTGTTTTTACTTTATATACTGAATGTTTTATGTTCTAAACGTCTTTTCACCTAAACTTCAGTATGTTAAGGTTATGTGAACGTTGATGAACGAATTTATCAAACAAACTAAATGTGAGAAATTGTTTCAAGACCGTTGGTGTTTGATTGGTTAATTCGAACGTTAATTGTTCTTTATAAATACTTGTGTGGCTGTTTTCTTTTGAACCCCTTGGAGAACATGACACAAGAACAACTCAGTATCTACTTTCAAATTTTTTACTCGAGCTCTATTATTACTTATACGTTTATATTCTTATTAAAAGTTCATAGTTTGAGTTGTATCATTCTTAATTGATTGTATTGTTCAGATTGTAAGGTTTGTTGCTGAGGTGCAAGCTAGGACACAAGGGTTCGGGAATTAGTTTGATAGAGAAGTTTATACTTGGGTAGTATAGTACTTAGAGATCATTTAATTCAGGGAACAAGGGTGTCAGCTAGCTGCTACCACTGACACGGAAGAAGGGAGATATATTTATTAATCTTGTAATCGGTTTTTATAGTGATTAATAATATATTCTCTTACCAGGTTTGGTAGGGACCAGGACGTAGACCATTAGTATTAACGGTCGAACCTGGCTAAAACTCTTGGTGTTTTTACTTACTGCTATTTCAATTCGGCATTGCATTGTTTATCTTAGCTAGCTGACAGACTATATTTTATTCATGTTAGCTGGCTGACAAGTTAGCAGTTAATTATTTGGTAAAACTTTTTGATTTGTATTATTCAATCTGTAATCATAGTTGCTGGACATATTGGCTAGGAAACAAGCTATTGGTTAACGTTAATAGAGAAGTATACTTGATAAGTATAACTTAAAGAGCAGGTTCTCAAACAGGTGTTCACCAAGCCATTTGTGAGGAAGGATGGTATATTATTGTATCTTGTAATCGTTATTATTTTTTATCAAAAATATATTTTGTTACCAAGTTGATAAGGAACCAGGACATAGACCATAGGGGACTACCGGTCGAACCTGGCTAAAAGTCTATTGTATTCTTTATATTCCTGCTCTTTACTTACTTGAGTGCATTTAGTTAAAATGAGCGTCCCAATTGTGTATGCATAAATTGTACTCGGTAAGATATTTCTGGTAAACATTAAAATTGGTCATAGTCAGCCACATACAACTATTCACCGGCGTAGGTGTGTATTTTCAGGAACCTCTACAATGCGCTTCTAGGAGCTTGCATCTTAATTAATAAGTAATTCTTTAAGAACATGAACCATCTAGAAAGCTAAAAAGACATGAACTCAAAGATCTAATGTAGGCACTTTCAAATATGACTAGGACACCTTCTCTATTTCTTTAATTCATGTGCTTACAACGTATGGATCTCCTTTAATACAACGAAATCTACATCCTATAAAGTCGGGTATCTATAAATTCGCTTATTCTCACATTCGGGCTCTAAATTTTCTACACCTTCACCATCATCTAAACGTTCAAAATTCATTTTCTGACTTTCATTTTTTTTATTTCAAAGTGAAATATTTATATCTTATTCGTTCCCTACACAAGATTGAATAGTATTAAGTAATAAAAATAGTATCACTATCTTCATTCTAAATAAGCGAAATGTATCAGCATAATAAATTAAAAAAATTGGGTTTAACTGTAGTGAAATAAGAAACAATAACCAGGCATCATGACGAAAAATGGAATTTATAATTTTGAAATTACATAAACTGAAAATTGAATAAAAAATAACTAAAATATAGCCAATGTAGCACTCTCAGTCTATTAGTGTATGTCTTAATTTGTGAAATGTTTCACCTAAATCTAGGCTAAACATGACAAATCAATGAAACTCAGTCTTGATAGTGATTATTTTTGGATTCTGGAAAACATATGCACTTAAGCCAACCTTACCCATGACGACCATTCTCGATTCTGCACCACCAATCACCGCCCCATTCAGTCTGCCCAATAAAGCATTAATAAAGATTGGAGAACCTTCTGCCAAAGTGGAGAACTGATATGTACCTAAAAGATTAATCAAAGTAAGATGTTCTATATATTGTAGGGGTGGAGCTGGAGACTTTAGACGGCTAAGAGCCGCTAGAGAAACCTTCCCAAATCCACCCACAACCGTTATGCAAACTTTATTTGAGTTGGCAAAGCCAGCCACCCAATCAATTATATCAACTCCATCTGGCACATCTAGAATTACTGGCTTTATAGTAGCACCACCTGTAGCACCTGTTGGAGGGATGCTTTCTGGAGGGTGTACTTCGTCTCCCTCTGAGGAACGTGGAGACAAGTCTTTGGGAACTGACATGGGGAGAGAATTTTCGAAGTTATTCGTCATATGGAAGGCAGTGGTCTACTGAATAAGCAATGGGAAAGAAAGACAGGCAGAAAAAGAGGTGTGCTGAAAATGAATAGGGTGAAGTCCTTTTATAATTGATAAATGCACAAAACTGTGGTACACTAATAAGAAGAAATATAATATCATGAAAAGTTGATTTTTTGGGATAATTTCAAACAAATCATTGAAGTATATATTAGAATTTTCAATAACATTAAATAAATATCTTTTAATGTGACCCATGATTTATTTTCTCTAAATATACATAGAAAAATAGTGATAAACACATATTTATATTATTTAGTGTATGTAGAGAATAATATGTAGGAATCTAAATATTCATGTTTTCTTTATAGGATAGTTGTACTTAGTATGTAATATGTTTATATAAAGAGAATATAAATCTGTCCAAATTTTAATATCTTAATTATGCAATATCGGCATATAATAGATTTCTAAAATAAGAATTAATGATACTTTTTATAAATTTGAGAAAGTTAGCTGTGACAATATTATGTACACTTTTTTTTTGATAATGTGTGTTTTGACTCATAAAACAATGTGGGATTATCTCTGTCATGATTAGTTTTCAAAAAAAAAAATTGATAATGTGTGTTTTGACTGATAAAACAATGTGGGATTATCTCTGTCATGATTAGTTTTAAAAAATTCATAAATTAGGATTTTTTAATATAGATCTCATTTGGTTATCATTTTTGCTCTTTTATTTTACTTTTAAATCCTTTGTAATTTTTATCTTATTTATTCCATACACAAGATTGAATAGAAGAAAGAGAAATAATAAAACTATAAATTTTGGATTATTTAATTAATCTAATAATTACTTGAATCCATGTCATTATAGAATTTTATATGAATTATTACAATTATTATTATATGAATACAATAACTTTACTAGAATAGAAATACTACTTTATTTTAGTATTTTAATACTTTTTCTTCAAACTAGATGTGTAATTTGTTTCCTAACTTATTATGAATAGAATTTAATATAAATAAGGATAATTATCCGGAGAAATGTTACCTATTAGATCATTTAATTCTCAATTTTATAATCTTCATCTACAATTTGTTTGTAAATCAACACGTTGGACCTTTTCTCTACATTCGTTTTGTTGTATTAACGAGTTTGCATGATATGTCAAAAATCCACCAATCAAAAAAACATACGGATATTTTAGAATTAAATTTTGTATATCTTATAATTATGCTTGATACTAGAAGTTTTAGCACAACAACAACCACGGTAAATAAGGAATTAACTACTTTTTTTTTACTAAAAGCTGGTAAATATTATTAACTTCCCAAATCCTACCCAATACAATTGTTCACCTCCCAAATCCTACGCAATACAATTGTTCACCTCAATAGGAACAGAACTCCCGGGGAAACTTGGACGACTAGATGGCAACACTACACCAAAAATGGCCAAAACCTACCACGGAAATGGTAGGTTTTGGGGGTAAATCGGTAGGAATTGGTCCATTCGACTTGATAGGAATTGCTCAGGTCGGAATTGATGATGGTAGAAATTGGAACGGCCCTCGCATGCCAAATGGATGCACATGTGGCGCCAGCCACATCAACAGCTAGGTGGATGCTGACACGTGACTTGCCACACCAAATAAATATGGTCCCACCAGGTTGACATGGCATGCCACGTGTCACATGTGGGGCCACTACCACGTCATTTTGTGGGGTCACATTTGACCCCGGTCAAGGAATATTTCCTACAGACCAAATCCTACGAACTCATTTCCTACCAAGGGGCACTAGTTAAAACTTACCGCATTCATCAATTCTAGAAAATATTATGAAGACGGTAGGAAATGCTATGACGTTGGGAAATATTATGAAGACAGTAGGAAATGCTTTGAATGCCGTAGGAATTACTAGACAATTGTTTCAAAAAAATAAAGGCTTCCCCTATGTAACAAATTTCTCAAATCATAATAAAAAAAATAGATCAATATCTAATTCACAAGTATACAACCATAACAAATAATCAAACATTCATTGTATATAAAAATTCAAACATTCCTTACACATAAATCATAATATTCAAAATTAGAGGTTGTTCTTATGCACCAAAACTATAAATCAAAAATTATTTACTAGGCTTATTTTAATTATCTTCAAAGTCTTCATCTTTTTCGTTAGGATCTTCATGTTATTTTCTTCACAATCATTTTCTCTATTTCCTCATCATTGTCTTTGGATCTTCATTAAGTACCTAAAATTTACATAAGAAGAAGAATTAGTAGACTTATAATTAAGAATTATTAGCTAATTAAATAACAAAATAAGCATGAAGATAAAATTACTTAAATAAGCAAGAAGATGAACAAAGTGAATAATATGTGAAATTGATTTGAAGAAGATAAAGATATAGAGAAGAAGAGGAAGAGGGAGGGAAGAAAATTGAAGTGAAATGAGAAAAAAAATAAATGATTGTATTATAAGTAATAAGAAGATGAAAAATAATTTTGCATTTTTCATTTGGGCGCAATTTTTGAATTTTTCGTTTGGGCGCAATTTTTAAAATTTTCGTTTGGGCACAACTTTTAAAATTTTCGCTTGGGTACAATTTTTAAATTTTTCGTAAAATTGTAGCTTATTTCCTACCGATAATTGTAGGTTATGATTCTCAGCGAAATTTTTGAATTTTTGGTTTGGGCGCAATTTTTGAATTTTTAGTTTTAGGCACAATTTTTAAACTTTTCGTGAAATTGTAGCTTATTTCCTACCGATATCCCTTCAATTTTTCAACTCTCTCGTAATGGTTTTTAAATAGCGTTACGGTACATCTGAACTTATAAAAACTCATCTGAAAATGGTAATCAATAGCAACGATTTTTGATCATATTTTAAAAATCTGGTTGCTATAGGCAATCTATGGTGTAGTGTAGCTACATTATATATTTATAGTCTATCATCAGCGGACACCAAGCGTTCCCAATACTATACCGCATTCCTCAAGCATCTTCATCCTACAAAGAAAACAAGGTTCACACTATAAATGAATCACCGTTATCCCACAACCAATGTTCACTATTAACTAACCAACAACTATCCAACTAAAGTAAATTCCAACCAAATGTTAAAAGTTGCAGTAAGTTGCAACAATTTTTGTTCCAATCTGATAATTGTTTGAGCGAGTAGGAAGCCCTAGTTGTGTTGGCAGGAAAAACAGATAAAGGGCATCCTTTGTCCCAATCGAATGATTATTTTTGTTGTGGTAAAATCATCATCTATTGTACCTGATGTGAAGCCGAAAGTCAAATAGATGATGATTTTACCACTACAAAAGTAATATCTGAGAATTTACATTCGTGGTTGGCCGAGGGCATCCACAAATCAGATTTAAACTTAATTTGTTCAGGTCTCATCCCCGGACTATAGAAGAAGTCCATCATAATCTCTGTGTAGTTAAACAGCGGCATGTCACTATAAATTATCCCATTTGTCACAATAACGGGCTTGGAAACCCAAAAAAAAGTCAAGAATATGACTTACCTGGCTGATTAGAAAGCTTCTTAGTGAATCCAATACAGAAGATGCCAAGGGTGTAACTGTCAGTTGTCTTCACATCAACATGAGCCTCAATCAATGTCTGCCACTTGCGTACAAGAGACCTCAGCTTATCTGTTGTGAAATCCATTCCGTGAAAAATGAAGGCCTTGTAAGTTAAATTTCAAGAAAGCTAGTCACTTTAAAATATAAATAGCACTCACCCAAAAGTTGGTAAGGACATTCTTTCCTTGAACATCCTCTGTTCTCAAGCGGATCTTCCTATAAGCCTGATCCTCATCCTTATGAAGATCTGCAAGACTGACATACTCTATGTTTGAGCCCTTCCGAAGCAATCCATAAAAAAGAAAAATATCAAGTCATCAGAATAATACAATAACAAACAGTGCACAACACTGATAAAATATCATCAAATCAGTAACCACAAGCATATGTCAATTAAAACTATGCGTTGTGAACATCAGGAATACTGGATTCACTATAATGATCCCACAAAACATGTCATTTTAACTAGGACTCTTGAACTATAACCCATCTACATACAAAATTAAATTCATGAACACTGTAATCCAATAATTCTACTAAACATATCAACACAGAAAAAAACTAACAACCTCTATAAATTAATCAATACCAACTCCCCACAATTATAGGGAAAATAGACTAATCCTATGAAGCTACAATCTTCACAGTTTTGGAGGAAGGGTGCACTTAATCAGATTTTATGAAATGTTTAGTAACTTCTTTCTCTAAAAGAGAAAACAACGATGTAATACTCTAAAAAACTAAACTCTAATTAAAATACAAGATGTTGCTCCTATTCATAATACATTAACTACTTTTCTAGTCTGTATGAAATTCTAAAATTTAAAGATAAAGATGAGGTCACCTTTACTAAAATCACAATAGCTACAATACGAAAAAGACTACATTTTTACAACTTCTTGAACAAAAACAAGCTACAGTACCGAAACCCTAACCGATACCATACGAAACTAAACAGAAACTCAATGCACAAACATACATATAACTGAAACAAAATTCGAGAACAAAACTAAGGTTGTTAGAAAGAATCACAGTCTAATCACAGAAACACAAATTGAATAAGCATATACGAAAAAGATTGAAACTTTGACAAGTAGTACAATAGAATGAAATTCACAATAATAATTGAACATCAGAAACAATATATGAGCTATAAAGACAGAGAGTTTATGAGTATACTGGTGTTTACCTGTTCAACAAGGGCGTCTAATGAAGCTCTCTCTCCCTCTCTCTTTCAGCTCTCTCCTTCTCTCTATCTCTCGATGTGTGTGTGAATTGTGACAGAGACGGAGAAGAGAGGAGTTGGGGGTTAAGAGAAAGAGAGAGATTTATGAAAGACAATTGAGCAGATTTGGAGAACTCAGTTCGAAGGTGGGTGGGGGGAGATTTAGGGATTTGATAAAGGGGGGAAAACCGAAAGGAGGAAAATGAAAAGGGGGGAAACTAAAAAGTATTCAAGGGGGAAATGAAAATTTAGATTGATTAACGAAAATGTATTTTAGGGTGGAATTGAAAATGAGTATTGGTCAAATCATTAATTGACTATTAAAATCTCAAACTAAATAAATTTATTTTTTTCTTAAAATTTTGAAATATTACTAAAATATATAGATCTTGACAATCATAATGTTAGAACGTCGTGAGATATTTGTAAAAAAATCAAAACACCAATCACGGAGTGAAAACTAATTAAGAGTATTTGTCAAATTAGTAGTTGACTGTTAAAATCTAAAAAACAAATAAATTTATTTTTTTCTGAAATGTTTGTAATATCATTTAAATAAATAGATCTTGATATTCATACGGTTGGATCGTTGATAAATTCTTTTTAGAAAATCAAAACATCAATCTGGGACGAAACACTAGTTAGAAATACTAGTCAATTCACTAATTGACCGTTAAGATCTCAAATTAAATAAATTTAAAAAATTCTAAAATTTTTGTAATATCATTAAAATACATAGATCTTGATATCCATACGGTTGGATCATCGGTAAATTATTTTTATAAAATCAAAACATCAATCTGGGATGAAACACTAGTTAGGAGTACTAGTCAAATCACTAATTGACCGTTTAGATCTCAAACTAAATAAATTTAAAAAATTCTAATTTTTTTGTAATATCATTAAAATACATAGATCATGATATCCATAGGGTTGGATCATCGATGAGTATTTTAAAAAAATCGAAACATCAATCCGAGACGAAACACTAGTTAGAAGTACTGATCAAATCATTAGTTGACCGTCAAGGTCTCAAACCAAATAAATTTAGTTTTTTTCTAAATTTTTTGTAATATCATTATAATACATAGATCTTGATATTCATACGGTTGGATGGTCGATTAACATTTTTAAAAAAATTGAAACATCAATTTGGGACGAAATACTAGTTAGAAATACTGGTGAAATCACTAGTGAAAAATCAACGTTTTTGATATAGACAACGGATTTAGATAAAAAACGTTGTAACGTATTTACTCACACGAGGATTTTGAAAAAAAAAATTGTCTATATCATACAATGATTTAACAACATAAACAATTGCTACAAAGATTATCCAACAACGATTGGATCAAAACAAAAACACTTGGGTATATCATACAACGGTTTTTGGAACAAAAACATTGTTACGTCTTACAACTTACAACACTTTATTAAACGAAAATCATTGTCCTTTTATAAAATCGAATAAACAAAACATGCGTGCGTATTGGTCAAATCAGTAGTTGACTATTAAAATCTAAATCCAAATAAATTTATTTTTTTCAAAATTTTTTGTAATATAATTAAAATACATAGATCTTGATATCCATATGGTTGGATCATCGAAAAATAGTTTTTAAAAAATTGAAACATCAATCCGGGACGAAACACTAGTTAGAAGTACTAGTCAAATCACTACTTGACCGTTAAGATCTCAAACCAAATAAATTTTTTTCTCTGAAATTATTGTAATATCATTAAAATACTTATATCTCGATATCTATATGGTTGGATCGTTGATAAATATTTTTTAAAAAAATCGAAACAGCAATCCGGGACGAAACACTAATTAGAAGTAATTGTCAAATCACTAGTTCGACCGTCAAGATCT
The DNA here is from genome assembly GCA_030848705.1 of Heracleum sosnowskyi. Taxonomy (NCBI): domain Eukaryota; kingdom Viridiplantae; phylum Streptophyta; class Magnoliopsida; order Apiales; family Apiaceae; genus Heracleum; species Heracleum sosnowskyi. Next base: position 1,186,579 of record JAUIZM010000019.1, on the reverse strand, counting down.
CAAACCAAATAAATTTATTTTTTTCTAATTTTTTTGTAATATTATTGAAATACACAGATCTTGATATTCATACAGTTGGATCGTCGATAAACATTTTTAAAAAAATTGAAACATCAATCTGGGACGAAATATTAGTTAGAAGTACTAGTCAAAACACTAGTTGACCGTTAAGATCTCAAACCAAATAAAAACAAATTTCTAAATTTTTTGTAATATCATTAAAATACATATATCTTGATATCCATATGGTTGGATCGTCGATAAATATTTTAAAAATAATCGAAACATCAATCCGGGACGAAACACTAGTTAGAAGTACTAGTCAAATCACTAGTTGACTGTCAAGATCTCAAACCAAATAAATTTATTTTTTTTAAATTTTTTGTGATATCATTAAAATACATAGATCTTGATATCCATACGGTTATATCATCAATAAATATTTTTAAAAAAAATCGAAACATCAATCCTTTCAAATCACTAGTGGACGGTTTTTTAAAATTTTCCTGTCTCATTTTTCTAACTTAAACTTCCCCCACTTTTAACTTAAATTTCCCCCTCCCTACCAAAATTATGTTTCCCCCTTAGTGTTTTTTTCATTTCCCCTTACCTTATTTTCATTACCTCTTTTCAAACAAACACCAAACATATACACACAGCTTACTCACACAAAAACAAGACGAGCACAATCCAAAAACACGACTCGCACACAATCAAACCCTAGTTCATAACACCAACAGGAAAAGCTCGATTTGTGAAGAACAGCTTGACAAGAAGATTGATTTGTTCTTCACTCAAAACCCTAGTTCGATTTGTGCTTGATTTGTTCATCAATTAGTAAGTACAAGTCTACCTAATGCATCTGTTTACTATATTTGTTCAATGATTTGCGATCTTGGTTCAGTTTTAAATTTCAATTAGGTAAGTTATAAATGGGTTTGTTTGTAATTGCTTCGATTGGATTTGAATGTGTTTTAACTACTCTAATTAGGTTAATTATCTACCTGCGTGTATTTGTTTGTCCATATATATGTTTTTCAATTGCTCTAATTGGTTTGTTGACAAATTGGGTAGGCTGCTTTGATTTGTACTTTTATGTTTTGCTTTTTTAAAATACTTGTTTACTTTTGTTAAATAAATCATATTCAAATCGTGTTTAGCTTATTTTTTTTGTGTATCCAGGTGATATTTATGCTTAGTTTATTTCTTAGTACATTTTTTCTTAGAGTTCGTTCATGGTAGCATGCTGCTCTGATTTTGATGTTTGAGCTATAATAAATGTACTTTTGCTGGTAGCTTGGTTTGTTGTAAGTTTGGAGTGCCATTAATCTAGTAAATTTAATATTCTAGTTTAAATTTCTATTGTTCTTTTGTAAATAGAAACCATATGGCTACAAAGCAATTCTGGTGGAGCACTTGTCAGTATCAATGGAGAAGTTATTGCGGTTAATGTAATGAAGGTAACAACTACCCAATGACCTACCTTTGTCAAGATATATGTACTTATTGGGGTTTCGCTCCTGGGGTTGTTGCTTGTCACCTGTTCGAGGAGAGCAGATGGACGAATGAATCCTTGACCGTTCTTGTTATTGTAAGTGTTTTTACGTTAGTCATTTCAATCGACAAATGTGTGCGTGAGAGGGCGTGTACACGTAGTCCTATCAGTCGTGCACTCTTTGTTGTTTTATGTATTGATTATTTGTTTGTTCTCTTGCAGGGACTTTCCACTAGAGTTTTTATTTTATTATTCAGTGCGGGGAGGAATTCACATCTCATGGTGGCTATGAACATGGTTGTTGATTTCTTAAGAATTATTAGTCCACTTGATTGGTATTTAAATAGGAGTATTTTGCCTTGCGATTGGTTTCAAATTTTTGACATATAAAATAGTTTTATGTTGCCTATTGTAGAATGGTTGCAAACGAGGGTTTGCCTTATAAATGATTTGAATGGTTACTCATTAGATAAGTTTTGCCTTATAGTTTTAGTGTATCTTGTTAAGATTTTGGTCTTGCTTTACCTTTGCTGTAATTTTGATGTGGTGATTATTGGTTTTTGGTAGAAATAATATTATATGTACAGGAATGAAAAGATACAAACAAGTATAATGATATAGATATGCCTTTGTTTTATCAAGTTTGCTTTCTTTCTGTTAATTTTTTTTCCTGTACAGTGAGTTAAACAACGGTTTTAGTAACAAGAGTCATGTCTAAAAGATAAACATACAACATAAGAAAAACACTTGTATGGTGGGTGACATTCAAAAAACACTACAAAACAACCTTGTCTGAAACGCTCTCACATGAAACAAAGAAAAAAAAACTTGTTTGATTTTAAAAACAGTTAATCGCAATATTGTATCGAGCATCTTTAGACAATACATTTGAAAACCATTGTACAAATCTTCTAATTTGCACAACACCGCTTTCAAAAAGACTTGTTTGATTCGATTAATTAGACAATGGTTCTAAAACCGTTGTTGTAAATCTCAAATCTTATTAATTTACACAACACCGCTTTCAAAGAAGAAGTTTGCGTGTTTATAAAGTGGTTCGTTTAGAATTTAATTTTTTTGATAGAAATTTCTATGCTCTTTTATTTTGTTGTCCAGTTTTAGCTAAAAGAGATGGGAAGACAATGACTTTTGATTTTTTTTATTCATTTGTAAGAATATGGTAAGTAATTTAATTTTGTCTTTTGTAATTTTGTTTTACCATTTATTGCTATTTCATCATAAAAAGGTGTGTCTATTCGAGTTTGGGTTTAATCCTATGTAAAATTAGAAGTACACCTATTGGGGAAGGGTCAAATTTTAATGATTAATGACATCATAATTTCCTAAAACTAGTCTATTATCTACTATATCTAGGGCTAAGTAATTTGTCCAAACACATAGCCACCTCTCATAACATAACGTTATTTCATTTGCAAAGATCTGCCCGTATTTCTTGAAGCACACAAGTGACTGCAAAAGAAAATGCCAGCTTTTCACTTACTGCCCATTTTTGTTCTAAGCACAATCATCAATTTTCTTGATTTCAATAGTATGCTAAATGTTATTGAAATCTTGCAAAATAAATTGTCCCCTCAAGTATTTTTAGCAATGCTCGGTGCAGTAGATTTCTCTCGTTTTTTTGATTTAGTCAATTGGGATGACAGATTTTTAGTCGTGATGATTCATTTGAATGAATTGGGTGTCCCTGACGGAGTGCTTTACATTGTAAGTAGACAACTCTGGCTCCAAGAAGTTTCTTTAGATGTTGGGTCTCTAGTTATTGAAGAGCTTGGGAACCTAGAACACGGCATGTCACGTTTATTTAACCCTCTGTTCCAGTTGGCATATGATGTTGGTAATGCTCAACAAGCTTACAATCATCTAATGTCGCTATTTGATTCTTCAACTTTCTTATCAACTTTGGAGTCACATTTACATTCCTTAAAGTTGATTAAATTTTCTCTGGTCAATATTTTACACGTTGCTGGTAAGCCCGTGTATACACAACACAATTATATGTGTGTTAGGCACCTCAACCAGATTTGTAATGGGCAAAATATGTCCATCCATAGAATCAAAGATGTTCGTTGCAAGGATTGTAAATTGTCCATGGTCCTCTTTTATTTTTTAAACATGTAATTCAAAGTGTTGTCAAATTTCTGAATAATAGAAATGTCTCATCAACAAATTTATTATTTGTGTAATTACAACAAATATGTGTTCTTGATAAATTTGCTCCATTACTTTTTCATTCATAACATAATTTAGCAGCTATAACCCCACATGAAAAAGAAAACGACAGTACTAAAATGGGAGGTGGGACATATCTCCAAATGCCCCCAGCTATCATTCTTAACCACCGTGAATGTCCTAGTCAAATTACAACTTTCTAACATATAATATGTATCTCCAAGTAGAGGAAGTTCATGACTTGCACAGAAATCAAAAAATGGAAGTTCATGACTTGCACAGAAATCAAAAAATGGATCATTAAAGTGAAATCTCAAGTTCCGTGGTTTTATTTTCAAAGACATGTAAGATCACTAACAATGTACTCGATGAATTGTAAGTACATTTGTAAAAATCTTCTGCCATCAGAACACCTAAAATCTTGAAAAACCAAAAGTGGGTGGCTCATACACACATTAAACATAAAATGTTGTATATAAGTTTCACTTTTTTCACCAAATCATCGATACTAAATTTTTCCCACATATATCTTAGTTTTAAGGGATTTTTCTATTTTAACTCTAAGAAGGTTTGTATTATTAAGTTGACAAGGTTTGTGAAATTTTGTGAATTTTAATATTGAAGCGAATGTAAACATTTATTCTTTGTTGGACATTCGAAATCTTTTTATTAGTTTTATGGTTTTGATATTCCTTGAGGGACTCTTGTGAGAACTTTCTCCCCGGCCCATTCTCTTTTATGAACATAGAAGTTATAGTTTTCACTTATGACAACACTTTCTAATGGTCTTTTAGTGATGTTACTTCAAATTAACAAGTTCCTTTGATACTAGTACTTATACATAGACAAAATAAAGTACATTTATCTCATTTTTGGTCAACTTTTTAAAATTCTCACCTATAAATATGTTGTATTTTCCCAAGGGTAAGATTCTTTTGATGTATGATAATGAAGAGTTGTATAAAAATTTAATTTTCTTTTTTTAGAATGATATACACATAGGTAAATAAGACATTTGAACTTGCATCTTTAGCATAAAAGTAATATGATTTAATGAATTTTGTTCTTTTTCACCGTGAAAACAAGATTTTGTGCTATGAAGTTGGACACTGTAAAGCAGCATTGGCTTATAGTTCTGACCTTGCCTAAGGGGTGAAACACTAAATTTTCCTAGAAATTGAAAACTAAAATAAACCAATAACTCACAGATATCATGTAGGGCCTAATTTAAAAGTGGGTATTCTAAAAGTGTAGAGGCTGGTAGCAACTTACCTTGTTGAAGATACTAGAGATGTCAATATTGGGATGAGATATAACTCAAATGAGAGGGGAGAGGAAGAAGTATCACATAAATGTATAAGATAAATAAACATATGAAGCCATCAAGTTATTTCTTTCTACTAATTTCCCTTATCTAAAGCTCCTATTGAAGAATTTAGGTTTACCCAATGAGCCTATATTAAAAATTATTTCCCATGGTGAATTTCTTTGGAAAAAAAAACTTTTGAATTTTGGGCTATAGTTGGTATCGTCTTGGGATAGAAGTGAATGTTTCATTATTTGATAAGTTGAATTTAATTATGCTATCTTTTGATGGTAATTTTAAAATTATTATGGTGTCGGAAAACAAAATAATTTCAATTTAAAACTCCATCAAAAGTTTCAATATTTTTATGGAAATTACACATTAAATTTAAAATTTAATTACATGTATTAGTTTAAAAACACACAAATTTTCATAACTGAAATGGTTTATTTAAGCATGTATCTTTTGGCCAATAATATGATATTTAATCTTAAAAGTAATGTACGAAGAGATTATTAATATACTTATTTATCAAATATTTTTAGGTAAATAAAAGGTACATGCAAAACAAAAATAATACATTTTCATTACCACTATAATTACTTTTAGGTTATTTATAAAAAAAAGTTGTTTGTATGTAAAAGGTCTCCAAAAAAAATTAGAAAAGAAGAAGTTTGCGTGTTTATACAGTGGTTCGTTTAGAATTTAATTTTTTTGATAGAAATTTCTATGCTCTTTTAATTTGTTGTCTAATTTTTTACCAGTCTTTTAGTTGACAGTTTTAGCTAAAAGAGATGGGAAGACAATGACTTTTGATTTTTTTTATTCATTTGTAAGAATATGGTAAGTAATTTAATTTTGTCTTTTGTAATTTTGTTTTACCATTTATTGCTATTTCATCATAAAAAGGTGTGTCTATTCGAGTTTGGGTTTAATCCTATGTAAAATTAGAAGTACACCTATTGGGGAAGGGTCAAATTTTAATGATTAATGACATCATAATTTCCTAAAACTAGTCTATTATCTACTATATCTAGGGCTAAGTAATTTGTCCAAACACATAGCCACCTCTCAGAACATAACGTCATTTCATTTGCAAAGATCTGCCCGTATTTCTTGAAGCACACAAGTGACTGCAAAAGAAAATGCCAGCTTTTCACTTACTGCCCATTTTTGTTCTAAGCACAATCATCAATCTTCTTGATTTCAATAGTATGCTAAATGTTATTGAAATCTTGCAAAATAAATTGTCCCCTCAAGTATTTTTAGCAATGCTCGGTGCAGTAGATTTCTCTCATTTTTTTGATTTAGTCAATTGGGATGACAGATTTTTAGTCCTGATGATTCATTTGAATGAATTGGGTGTCGCTGATGGAGTGCTTTACATTGTAAGTAGACAACTCTGGCTCCAAGAAGTTTCTTTAGATGTTGGGTCTCCAGTTATTGAAGAGCTTGGGAACCTAGGACACGGCATGTCACGTTTATTTAACCCTCTCTTCCAGTTGGCATATGATGTTGGTAATGCTCAACAAGCTTACAATCATCTAATGTGGCTATTTGATTCTTCAACTTTCTTATCAACTTTGGAGTCACATTTACATTCCTTAAAGTTGATTAAATTTTCTCTGGTCAATATTTTACACGTTGCTGGTAAGCCCGTGTATACACAACACAATTATATGTGTGTTAGGCACCTCAACCAGATTTGTAAAGGGCAAAATATGTCCATCCATAGAATCAAAGATGTTCGTTGCAAGGATTGTAAATTGTCCATGGTCCTCTTTTATTTTTTAAACATGTAATTCAAAGTGTTGTCAAATTTCTGAATAATAGAAATGTCTCATCAACAAATTTATTATTTGTGTAATTACAACAAATATGTGTTCTTGATAAATTTGCTCCATTACTTTGTCATTCATAACATAATTTATGTTGGATGTCTTAATCTAAATGTTTTATTTATTTATTATGTTTTGTTTGAATAAGTCTTGGCTGTTGCATAGTTTATGGACATGACCAAGTAGTAGTAGCACTACAACAAACTGGGCCAATTACGACGGAATTTTTGCATTGAATTCGTCGTAAATGCCACCATTTACGACGAAATTGTTCCGTCGCTTTTGCTCAAGTAGTAAGTTCAGAATTGCGTCACAAATTCCGATTTTCGTCACAAGTTCCGGATTGCGTCGTAAGTTCACAATTCCGTCGTAAGTTAACATTTCCGTCGTAAGTTTGATCCAATGGGCCCACATTGGTATTAAAGTAATAGCTAAACTTGCGACGCCAGTTCCGTCGTAAGTTCAATCAGTTTCATTAAGAAACTAAATTATTTTTTTAATAATAAATCACTAATTTACGACGGATATTCCGTCGTAAGTTAGTCGGGATATGAATAATTTACGACGGATTTTAAAACCGTCGTAAATTCAGTCCAGAAATTTTTTCCCCAGATTCCGGCGACTTCTCAATATTCCGGCGACTCGAAAATTTGCCCAGAAAAATCCCAATAAATTATATGTAGTACTTAACACCCTTATGTACACATACACTAACCCATAATTTAAACAGAAAATTTAGACCATCAATTCCGGCCAACAATCCAAAATCCGGTGAACCAAAAACCATTTTTAATAAATCTAAAAAAAACATACAATCATTTACACATCATAACTTAAACATTCGCCAATATACAATATAGAAAATAATTGGTTCCACCAAAATCCGATCATCTTCTAAAATTCCGACGAACACCAACCACCTCCAAAATCCCGGAATCGTCCCTAAGCTCACCCAGCAATAATATAATAAGCTCATAATCATCAAAAACACCTTGAATCATCAAAATCGAATTAAAATCAAAACATTGCCCAAAAAAAATTGTTTTGGAATTGGTTATTATGAATATCAAAATGAAGATTTTGATTTTAGGAGCACAAATATATATGCATAAATCGCAGGTGATAAATAGAAGTGAAGTTATGAATTTTTGAAGATTAATAATATATATGTATATATGTGTGTACAGTGCGGGGGGAAGGGGAAAGAGGGAGGAGGGAGCAGGGAGCGGGGAGTGGGGAGGGTTATGATTTAATATGGGGAGGGTTATGATTTAATATGGGGTTATTATTTAATGTGGGGGTTTGATTTTGTGGTAAAAAAAATGTGGGGGTTTGATTTAATATACACCGTTGGATGATGTTTCTTGGTTTCAATATAACGGTGGAAAGGGTGTGATCCGCGTGAATTGTTTGTAGCCAATGGGAATAGTTTGTTTTTTGTCACTGAACTTACGACGAAAAACAAAATCCGTCTTAAGTTTATTATTTTATTTTTTTTAAATTAAAAATAAATATAAAATTTTATAAAATAATCAAAAAATATTAAAAAAAAATATTTTAAAAAATATTTTAAAAACCAAATATTTTTCCCAGATTAGTAAGTAGTAGTCAAATATTTTAAAAATTAATTTTTGTTTTTTCTATTTTTATTTAATTTTTTAATTTATTTTACAAATTAGTTAAAAATGGGGGAAAAGTAAAAAAATGGAAAATTAGTGAAAGTATTGTAATATTCATCATCCAAAGAGTGATTATGACCACTTGGTTGTGTATGAATTTAAATTCAAAATTTGGTCTTTTTAAAATTTTTATTTAATTTTTTTAATTTATTTTACAAACTAATTAAATTCAGTATCCAAATTAATCAATAGTTGACTATTAATTTCACTATCCAAATTAATTATTTTAATTTTTAACATTTTGGGAATATCACTAAATTAGATATAAATTGAGCTCCGTACGATTGGTTCATCGATAGTAGATCACTACTATATTGGTCACTATCGTAGTAGATCACTACTATATTGACTAGTACTCGTAACTAGTGCTCTGTCCCATATTATTGTTTCTATTTTTTAAATTATATTTCTCGACGATCGAACTGTACGAATGTCAAGATATATCTAATTTAATGATATTCCCAAGTTTTCAAAAAATAAAAAATTAATTTGGTTGGAGATCTTAGTTAATCACTACTATATTGACTAGTACTCGTAACTAGTGCTCTGTCCCATATTATTGTTTCTATTTTTTAAAATATATTTCTCGACGATCGAACCGTACGAATGTAAAGATATATCTAATTTATTGATATTCCCAAATTTTCAAAAAATAAAAAATTAATTTAGTTGGAGATCTTAATAGATCACTACTATATATATTGACTATTACTCGTAACTAGTGCTGTGTCCCATATTATTGTTTCTATTTTTTAAAATATATTACTCGACGATCGAACCGTACGAATGTCAAGATATATCTAATTTAATGATATTCCCAAGTTTTCAAAAAATAAAAAATTAATTTGGTTGGAGATCTTAGTAGATCACTACTATATTGACTAGTACTCGTAACTTGTGTTGTGTCCCATATTATTGTTTCTATTTTTTAAAATTTATTACTCGACGATCGAACCGTGCGAATGTCAATATATATCTAATTTAATTATATTCCGAAATTTTCAAAAAATAAAAAATTAATTTGTTTGAAGATCTTAGTAGATCACTACTATATTGACTAGTACTCGTAACTTGTGCTGTGTCCCATATTATTGTTTCTATTGTTTAAAATATATTACTCGACGATCGAACCGTATGAATGTCAAGATATATCTAATTTGTTGATATTCCCAAATTTTCAAAAAATAAAAAATTAATTTGGTTGGATCTTAATAGATCACTACTATATTGACTAGTACTCGCAACTAGTGCTCTGTCCCATATTATTGTTTCTATTTTTTAAAATATATTTCTCGACGATCGAACCGTACGAACGTCAAGATATATCAAATTTAATGATATTCTCAAATTTTCGAAAAATAAAAAATTAATTTGGTTGGACTAATAAAAGATTAAAAAAAATTATATGCTCATTGTACCGAAATAGAGATCTGATTTAAACGCCCAGGTACAGCATCAACTTACGACGGAATTCGTCGTAAGTTATTTACCGCTTATTTTTTAATGAAAATTTGAATCTGCCGCCTATTTTTAGATGAAAAGGTGAATTTGCCGCCTGACAACTTACGACGGATTCCGTCGTAAGTTGACCCCTAAACGAATTTACGACGGATTTTCCGTCGTAAGTTCACCGCTAGAAAAAATAATTCATTTTACAATTAAATTTAATTACAATAAATGAATTTACGACGAACATTCCGGCGTAAGTTGACCCCTAAACGAAATTACGACGGATTTTCCGTCGTAAGTTCACCGCTAGAAAAAATAATTCATTTTACAATTAAATTTAATTACAATAAATGAATTTACGACGAACATTCCGTCGTAAGTTGACCCCTAAACGAAATTACGACGGATTTTCCGTTGTAAGTTCACCGCTAGAAAAAATAATTCATTTTACAATTAAATTTAATTACAATAAATGAATTTACGACGAACATTCCGTCGTAAGTTGACTGCTAGAAAAAATAATTCATTTTACAATTAAATTTATTTCGCTGATGTGAAAATTTATTATTAAAATAATAAACTTGCGACAGATTTTCTTTCCGTCGTAAGTAATTACGACGGTTTACTTGATTCTGTCGTAAATTAGGCGCGCTTTTTTTTCCGTCGTAAGTTGGCCGTCGTAAATGGGCAGTTTTGTTGTAGTGTAGAGTGTTAGCTGGAGTCTCAGGTCGTGGAGCTTTTACAGGAGGTTGTTCCTGGTTTTTAGGTAGTCACTAAGTCTGCTTTCCTTATTTACTTGTAATCAGTTTCTTGAAGCTAATAAGTGTAGAACCAACAATTCCATTCAGCAAATCTGTTTAACATAGTATTTCAATATTAATCCATCATCCACTATCAACATGAAATACCTGTTCCTGGCTGGCGTCGTGGGTGATAGAGGGCCACAAAGGTCGGTATGTACCAACTCGAGTGTAGACTTGGCGTTGAATTGTGACTGCGTTGGGAAAGGTTTTCGGGACTGTTTAGACAAAAGACAGCCGTTACAAACTCCTTTCGGATTCTTGATTAATGGTAATCCATATGCCATATTGTGCTTGGAGAGCAACGACATTGCCTGGAAATTAGTATGTCCAAGTCGACGATGCCAAAGCCACATCACTTCTTCATTTCTTGTTAACAAACACATTGGTTTGTTCTCCTCAATGTGAATTTTGTACAACCTGTTGGAAGCTCATTGTACTTTGACAAGAAGTTTATCAGATGTATCATAAATCCATAAAAATTCTCCACTAAGTATAACTTTATTCCCCTCCTTCGACAATTGTCCAAGACTAATAATGTTACTACGAAGTGTAGGGATAAAATATACCTCATTGAGTACTCGTTTTTCACCATTCTTACATGTGATGGGGATAGATCCTTTCCCCTTTATGCTTACAAGTGACCCATCTCCGAACTTAACTTGGCCTCCCACTGTTTCATCCAATGATGCAAATTTTTCCCGACGTCCTGTCATGTGATTACTCGCTCCGTTGTCAAGGTACCAAATATTTTCTTCCTTCACTTCTGCACTGTCTCCTTGATTTAGCAAGACCAATTTAGCTGTACTGTCTTCATATTCTGTCATTAAAAGTGCAGGTTCATCATCATTTACCCGGCTGAGATTTGCCTCCAATTTTGTTTCTTTCTCACGTCTGGGTTTTCTGCACTCGGCAGCAAAATGGCCGTATCCAAGACAATTGAAACATCGTACTCTGCTTCGATCACGACTTCCCCGATTGTCTCTTCCACGGTTGTCATTCTCTCCTTTGTTCTTTCTTTTCAACCATTCCTCTCTCGTGAGAAGGAGCTTCCCTTCGTTGTGCTCTCTCTTGGACCATTCATCCTCAGTGAGAAGCAATTGCTGTTGTCCTCCATTGTTGTCTTCTTGTCCTCGCAGACGTTCCTCGTGTGCTTTTAAAGAACCTACCACTTCCTCTACTGTCATGGTCTCTAAGTCCCCAAATTGTTTGATAGCCGATGCTATCTGTAGAAACTTAGTCGGCACAGCCCTCAGCAATTTTTTAACAACATATGTTTCCTCAACGCTCTCTCCCAAAGCCCGAATATTTGTTACCAGGCTATTGAGTCTCATGCAGAAATTGTCTAACTGATCTCCCTCCTTCATACTGAGAGCTTCGAATTCAGCTTTTAGAGTCTGGGCTCGCGCCTTTTTTACCTTGTCTGCTCCCAGACATAAAGTTTTGATAGCATCCCAAGCTTGTTTCGAGGTTTTCTTCGCTGCAAGCGACAGGAGCATGTCTTCGGGTATCCCTTGATAGATGATTGTCAGTGCTCTCTTATCCATTTTATCGTCTACGATAGCCTTTGTATCCTTGGGTTCAACAGCCTCCCAGACGCCATAAGCCTGCATAAATACAGTCATTTTCAGAGCCCAGGCTGTGTAGTTTGAACGTGTGAGCATTGGGTAGCTTAACCCAAAAGTACCTCGAAACTGTTCGTTTGATCTTGGCTCTTGCAGCGAAAAATGAGTGGGAAGTGCACCATCTAGACGTCAAGTCAGCTTTTCTCAATGGTGAGCTAAAGGAGGTTGTTTATGTGAAGCAACCAAAAGGCTTTGAGAAAAGGGGTCAGGAAAACAAGGTGTACAAGCTACTCAAGGCTCTCTATGGTTTACGACAAGCTCCACGTGCTTGGTATGCACGTTTAAACAAATGTTTGGAAGGACTTGGTTTCAAAAAGTGTCCATACGAGCACGCCGTGTATACACGAAGGGAAGGTACTGAGTCGTTGATTATTGGGGTCTATGTCGACGATTTGATTATAACGGGAACTAATGTGTCTGATATTGTTAAGTTCAAGAAACAAATGGCCAAGGAGTTTGAGATGAGCGATTTAGGTCAATTGTCATATTACCTCGGACTCGAGGTTGAGCAAGGGCATGGTTACATTAAGTTGAAGCAACAATCCTATGCCAAAAAAATTCTGCAGAAAGCTGGTATGGAAGATTGTAACTCTGTAAAATACCCGATGGAACATAATCTTCAACTGTACAAGGATGAGACAGGAGAGGCCGTAGATTCAACAAAGTTCAAGAGTTGTGTAGGAGGACTGAGATATTTGGTCCATACGCGTCCTGATATAGCCTATGCCGTGGGCATTGTTAGCAGATTTATGGAACGACCAACGTCCATGCACCTCAATGCTGTGAAGAGAATTTTTCGATATGTTAAAGGAACGTTGAATTACGGATTAACATATGTTAAAGGGGAAGGAAACTATTTGCTCTCAGGTTATTCGGACAGTGATTTAGCTGGGAGTGTGGATGACCGGAAGAGTACAGGGGGTATGGCATTTTACTTGGATGAGAACTTAATCACATGGGTATCACAGAAACAGAGGTGTGTGGCACTCTCATCTTGTGAAGCAGAGTTTATGGCAGCTACGGCCGCAGCGTGTCAAGGAATATGGCTGAAGGGAGTTTTGGGATAGATTTCAAATATGAAAACGGGGCCAGTCACGCTATACATTGACAACAGGTCAGCATTGGATTTGGCAAAGAATCCAACTTTTCACGGGAGAAGTAAGCATATAGACTTGAGGTACCATTTCATACGTGATTGTGTGGAGAAAGGGATGATAATCATAAAGCATGTTCGTACGACTGAACAACGTGCAGACATCCTTACGAAAGCTTTGGTTGTTACTAAGTTTGAGAAGATGCGACGTTTACTGGGTGTCAAGGATCTCAGCATTTAGATTACGGGAGTGATATGTTGGATGTCTTAATCTAAATGTTTTATTTATTTATTATGTTTTGTTTGAATAAGTCTTGGCTGTTGCATAGTTTATGGACATGACCAAGTAGTAGTAGAGTGTTAGCTGGAGTCTCAGGTCGTGGAGCTTTTACAGGAGGTTGTTCCTAGTTTTTAGGTAGTCACTAAGTCTGCTTTCCTTATTTACTTGTAATCAGTTTCTTGAAGCTAATAAGTGTAGAACCAACAATTCCATTCAGCAAATCTGTTTAACATAGTATTTCAATATTAATCCATCAATTTAGCAGCTATAACCCCGCATGAAAAAGAAAACGACAGTACTAAAATGGGAGGTGGGACATATCTCCAAATGCCCCCACCTATCATTCTTAACCACCGTGAATGTCCTAGTCAAATTACAACTTTCTAACATATAATATGTATCTCCAAGTAGAGGAAGTTCATGACTTGCACAGAAATCAAAAAATGGAAGTTCATGACTTGCACAGAAATCAAAAAATGGATCATTAAAGTGAAATCTCAAGTTCCGTGGTTTTATTTTCAAAGACATGTAAGATCACTAACAATGTACTCGATGAATTGTAAGTACATTTGTAAAAAAATTCTGCCATCAGAACACCTAAAATCTTGAAAAATCAAAAGTGGGTGGCTCATACACACATTAAACATAAAATGTTGTATATAAGTTTCACTTTTTTCACCAAATCATCGATACTAAATTTTTCCCACATATATCTTAGTTTTAAGGGATTTTTCTATTTTAACTCTAAGAAGGTTTGTATTATTAAGTTGACAAGGTTTGTGAAATTTTGTGAATTTTAATATTGAAGCGAATGTAAACATTTATTCTTTATTGGACATTCGAAATCTTTTTATTAGTTTTATGGTTTTGATATTCCTTGAGGGACTCTTGTGAGAACTTTCTCCCCCACCCTTCTCTTTTATGAACATAGAAGTTATAGTTTTCACCTAAGACAACACTTTCTAATGGTCTTTTAGTGATGTTATTTCAAATTAACAAGTTCCTTTGATACTAGTACTTATACATAGACAAAATAAAGTACATTTATCTCATTTTTAGTCAACTTTTTAAAATTCTCACCTATAAATATGTTGTATTTTCCCAAGGGTAAGATTCTTTTGATGTGTGATAATGAAGAGTTGTATAAAAATTTAATTTTCTTTTTTTTAGAATGATATACACATAGGTAAATAAGACATTTGAACTTGCATCTTTAGCATAAAAGTAATATGATTTAATGAATTTTGTTTTTTTCACCGTGAAAACAAGATTTTGTGCTATGAAGTTGGACACTGTAAAGCAGCATTGGCTTATAGTTCTGACCTTGCCTAAGGGGTGAAACACTAAATTTTCCTAGAAATTGAAAACTAAAATAAACCAGTAAATCAAAGATATCATGTAGGGCCTAATTTAAATGTGGGTATTCTAAAAGTGTATAGGCTGATAGCAACTTACCTTGTTGAAGATACTAGAGATGTCAAAATTGGGATGAGATATAACTCAAATGAGAGGGGAGAGGAAGAAGTATCACATAAATGTATAAGATAAATAAACATATGAAGCCATCAAGTTATTTCTTTCTACTAATTTCCCTTATCTAAAGCTCCTATTTAAGAATTTAGGTTTACCCCAAGGAGCCTATATTAAAAATTATTTCCCATGGTGAATTTCATTGGAAAAAAAAACTTTTGAATTTTGGGTTATGGTTGATATTGTCCTAGGATAGAAGTGAATGTATCATGATTTGATAACTTAAATTTAATTAGGCTATCTTTTGATGGTAATTTTAAAATTGTTATGGTGTCGGAAAACAAAAGAATTTCAATTTAAAACTCCATCAAAATTTCAATATTTTTATGGAAATTACACATTAAATTTAAAATTTAATTACATCTATTAGTTTAAAAACACACAAAATTTTCATAACTGAAATGGTTTATTTAAGCATGTATCTTTTGGCCAATAATATGATATTTAATCTTAAAAGTAATGTACGAAGAGATTATTAATATACTTATTTATCAAATATTTTTAGGTAAATAAAAGGTACATACAAAACAAAAATAATTCATTTTCATTACCATTATAATTACTTTTAGGTTATTTATAAAAAATGTTGTTTGTATGTAAAAGGTCTGAAAAAAAAATTAGAAAAGAAGAAGTTTGCCTGTTTATACAGTGGTTAGTTTAGAATTTAATTTTTTTGATAGAAATTTCTATTCTCTTTTATTTTGTTGTCTAATTTTTTACCAGTCTTTTAGTTGACAGTTTTAGCTAAAAGAGATGGGAAGACAATGAGTTTTGATTTCTTTTTATTCATTTGTAAGAATATGGTAAGTAATTTAATTTTGTTTTTTGTAATTTTGTTTTACCATTTAATGCTATTTCATCATAAAAAGGTGTGTCTATTCGAGTTTGGGTTTAATCCTATGTAAAATTAGAAGTACACCTATTGGACAAGGGTCAAATTTTCATGATTAATGATATCATAATTTCCTAAAACTAGTCTATTATCTACTCTATGTAGGGCTAAGTAATTTGTCCAAACACATAGCCACCTCTCAGAACATAACGTTATTTCATTTACAAAGATCTGCCCGTATTTCTTGAAGCACACAAGTGACTACAAAAGAAAATGCCAGCTTTTCACTTACTGCCCATTTTTGTTCTAAGCACAATCATCAATCTTCTTGATTTCAATAGTATGCTAAATGTTATTGAAATCTTGCAAAATAAATTGTCCCCTCAAGTATTTTTAGCAATGCTCGGTGCAGTAGATTTCTCTCGTTTTTTTGATTTAGTCAATTGGGATGACAGATTTTTAGTCCTGATGATTCATTTGAATGAATTGGGTGTCGCTGATGGAGTGCTTTACATTGTAAGTAGACAACTCTGGCTCCAAGAAGTTTCTTTAGATGTTGGGTCTCCAGTTATTGAAGAGCTTGGGAACCTAGGACACGGCATGTCACGTTTATTTAACCCTCTGTTCCAGTTGGCATATGATGTTGGTAATGCTCAACAAGCTTACAATCATCTAATGTCGCTTTTTGATTCTTCAACTTTCTTATCAACTTTGGAGTCACATTTACATTCCTTAAAGTTGATTAAATTTTCTCTGGTCAATATTTTACACGTTGTTGGTAAGCCGGTGTATACACAACACAATTATATGTGTGTTAGGCACCTCAACCAGATTTGTAATGGGCAAAATATGTCCATCCATAGAATCAAAGATGTTCGTTGCAAGGATTGTAAATTGTCAATGGTCCTCTTTTATTTTTTAAACATGTAATTCAAAGTGTTGTCAAATTTCTGAATAATAGAAATGTCTCATCAACAAATTTATTATTTGTGTAATTACAACAAATATGTGTTCTCGATAAATTTGCTCCATTACTTTTTCATTCATAACATAATTTAGCAGCTATAACCCCACATGCAAAAGAAAACGACAGTACTAAAATGGGAGGTGGGACATATCTCCAAATGCCCCCAGCTATCTTTCGTAACCACCGTGAATGTCCTAGTCAAATTACAACTTTCTAACATATAATATGTATCTCCAAGTACAGGAAGTTCATGACTTGCACACAAATCAAAAAATGGATCATTAAAGTGAAATCTCAAGTTCCGTGGTTTTATTTTCAAAGACATGTAAGATCACTAACAATGTACTCGATGAATTGTAAGTACATTTGTAAAAATCTTCTGATCAGAACACCTAAAATCTTGAAAAACCAAAAGTGGGTGGCTCATACACACATTAAACATAAAATGTTGTATATAAGTTTCACTTTTTTCACCAAATCATCGATACTAAATTTTTCCCACATATATCTTAGTTTTAAGGGATTTTTCTATTTTAACTCTAAGAAGGTTTGTATTATTAAGTTGACAAGCTTTTTGAAATTTTGTGAATTTTAATATTGAAGCGAATGTAAACATTTATTCTTTATTGGACATTCGAAATCTTTTTATTAGTTTTATGGTTTTGATATTCCTTGAGGGAATCTTGTGAGAACTTTCTCCCCCACCCCTTGTCTTTTATGAACATAGAAGTTATAGTTTTCACCTAAGACAACACTTTCTAATGGTCTTTTAGTGATGTTACTTCAAATTAACAAGTTCCTTTGATACTAGTACTTATACATAGACAAAATAAAGTACATTTATCTCATTTTTAGTCAACTTTTTAAAATTCTCACCTATAAATATGTTGTATTTTCCCAAGGGTAAGATTCTTTTGATGTATGATAATGAAGAGTTGTATAAAAATTTAATTTTCTTTTTTTTAGAATGATATACACATAAGACATTTGAACTTGCATCTTTAGCATAAAAGTAATATGATTTAATGAATTTTGTTATTTTTCACCGTGAAAACAAGATTTTGTGCTATGAAGTTGGACACTGTAAAGCAGCATTGGCTTATAGTTCTGACCTTGCCTAAGGGGTGAAACACTAAATTTTCCTAGAAATTGAAAACTAAAATCAACCAATAACTCAAAGATATCATATAGGGCCTAATTTAAATGTGGGTATTCTAAAAGTGTATAGGCTGATAGCAACTTACCTTGTTGAAGATACTAGAGATGTCAAAATTGGGATGAGATATAACTCAAATGAGAGGGGAGAGGAAGAAGTATCACATAAATGTATAAGATAAATAAACATATGAAGCCATCAAGTTATTTCTTTCTACTAATTTCCCTTATCTAAAGCTCCTATTTAAGAATTTAGGTTTACCCCAAGGAGCCTATATTAAAAATTATTTCCCATGGTGAATTTCATTGGAAAAAAAAACTTTTGAATTTTGGGTTATCGTTGATATTGTCCTCGGATAGAAGTGAATGTATCATGATTTGATAACTTGAATTTAATTAGGCTATCTTTTGATGGTAATTTTAAAATTGTTATGGTGTCGGAAAACAAAAGAATTTCAATTTAAAACTCCATCAAAATTTCAATATTTTTATGGAAATTACACATTAAATTTAAAATTTAATTACATGTATTAGTTTAAAAACACACAAAATTTTCATAACTGAAATAGTTTATTTAAGCATGTATCTTTTGGCCAATAATATGATATTTAATCTTAAAAGTAAGGTACGAAGAGATTATTAATATACTTATTTATCAAATATTTTTAGGTAAATAAAAGGTACATGCAAAACAAAAATAATTCATTTTCATTACCATTATAATTACTTTTAGGTTATTTATAAAAAATGTTGTTTGTATGTAAAAGGTCTGCAAAAAAAATTAGAAAAGAAGAAGTTTGCCTGTTTATACAGTGGTTAGTTTGGAATTTAATTTTTTTGATAGAAATTTCTATGCTCTTTTATTTTGTTGTCTAATTTTTTATCAGTCTTTTAGTTGACAGTTTTAGCTAAAAGAGATGGGAAGACAATGAGTTTTGATTTTTTTTTATTCATTTGTAAGAATATGGTAAGTAATTTAATTTTGTTTTTTGTAATTTTGTTTTACCATTTAATGCTATTTCATCATAAAAAGGTGTGTCTATTCGAGTTTGGGTTTAATCCTATGTAAAATTAGAAGTACACCTATTGGACAAGGGTCAAATTTTCATGATTAATGATATCATAATTTCCTAAAACTAGTCTATTATCTACTATATCTAGGGCTAAGTAATTTGTCCAAACACATAGCCACCTCTCAGAACATAACGTTATTTCATTTACAAAGATCTGCCCGTATTTCTTGAAGCACACAAGTGACTGCAAAAGAAAATGCCAGCTTTTCACTTACTGCCCATTTTTGTTCTAAGCACAATCATCAATCTTCTTGATTTCAATAGTATGCTAAATGTTATTGAAATCTTGCAAAATAAATTGTCCCCTCAAGTATTTTTAGCAATGCTCCATGCAGTAGATTCTCTAGTTTTTCTGATTTAGTCAATTGGGATGACAGATTTTTAGTCCTGATGATTCATTTGAATGAATTGGGTGTCGCTGATGGAGTGCTTTACATTGTAAGTAGACAACTCTGGCTCCAAGAAGTTTCTTTAGATGTTGGGTCTCCAGTTATTGAAGAGCTTGGGAACCTAGGACACCGCATGTCACGTTTATTTAACCCTCTGTTCCAGTTGGCATATGATGTTGGTAATGCTCAACAAGCTTACAATCATCTAATGTCGCTTTTTGATTCTTCAACTTTCTTATCAACTTTGGAGTCACATTTACATTCCTTAAAGTTGATTAAATTTTCTCTGGTCAATATTTTACACGTTGCTGGTAAGCCCGTGTATACACAACACAATTATATGTGTGTTAGGCACCTCAACCAGATTTGTAATGGGCAAAATATGTCCATCCATAGAATCAAAGATGTTGGTTGCAAGGATTGTAAATTGTCCATGGTCCTCTTTTATTTTTTAAACATGTAATTCAAAGTGTTGTCAAATTTCTGAATAATAGAAATGTCTCATCAACAAATTTATTATTTGTGTAATTACAACAAATATGTGTTCTTGATAAATTTGCTCCATTACTTTTTCATTCATAACATAATTTAGCAGCTATAACCCCACATGAAAAAGAAAACGACACTACTAAAATGGGAGGTGGGACATATCTCCAAATGCCCCCAGCTATCATTAGTAACCACCGTGAATGTCCTAGTCAAATTACCACTTTCTAACATATAATATGTATCTCCAAGTAGAGGAAGTTCATGACTTGCACAGAAATCAAAAAATGGATCATTAAAGTGAAATCTCAAGTTCCGTGGTTTTATTTTCAAAGACATGTAAGATCACTAACAATGTACTCGATGAATTGTAAGTACATTTGTAAAAATCTTGTGATCAGAACACCTAAAATCTTGAAAAACCAAAAGTGGATGGCTCATACACACATTAAACATAAAATGTTGTATATAAGTTTCACTTTTTTCACCAAATCATCGATACTAAATTTTTCCCACATATATCTTAGTTTTAAGGGATTTTTCTATTTTAACTCTAAGAAGGTTTGTATTATTAAGTTGACAAGCTTTTTGAAATTTTGTGAATTTTAATATTGAAGAGAATGTAAACATTTATTCTTTATTGGACATTCGAAATCTTTTTATTAGTTTTATGGTTGTGATATTCCTTGAGGGACTCTTGTGAGAACTTTCTCCCCCACCCCTTCTCTTTTATGAACATAGAAGTTAGAGTTTTCACCTAAGACAACACTTTCTAATGGTCTTTTAGTGATGTTACTTCAAATTAACAAGTTCCTTTGATACTAGTACTTATACATAGACAAAATAAAGTACATTTATCTCATTTTTAGTCAACTTTTTAAAATTCTCACCTATAAATATGTTGTATTTTCCCAAGGGTAAGATTCTTTTGATGTATGATAATGAAGAGTTGTATAAAAATTTAATTTTCTTTTTTTTAGAATGATATACACATAAAATAAGACATTTGAACTTGCATCTTTAGCATAAAAGTAATATGATTTAATGAATTTTGTTCTTTTTCACCGTGAAAACAAGATTTTGTGCTATGAAGTTGGACACTGTAAAGCAGCATTGGCTTATAGTTGTGACCTTGCCTAAGGGGTGAAACGCTAAATTTTCCTAGAAATTGAAAACTAAAATCAACCAATAACTCAAAGATATCATATAGGGCCTAATTTAAATGTGGGTATTCTAAAAGTGTATAGGCTGATAGCAACTTAGCTTGTTGAAGATACTAGAGATGTCA
Source organism: Heracleum sosnowskyi (assembly GCA_030848705.1). Lineage (NCBI taxonomy): Eukaryota > Viridiplantae > Streptophyta > Magnoliopsida > Apiales > Apiaceae > Heracleum > Heracleum sosnowskyi. The sequence goes on along the minus strand of JAUIZM010000019.1, from coordinate 1,165,104 downwards.
AAATTGGGATGAGATATAACTCAAATGAGAGGGGAGAGGAAGAAGTATCACATAAATGTATAAGATAAAGAAACATATGAAGCCATCAAGTTATTTCTTTCTACTAATTTCCCTTATCTAAAGCTCCTATTTAAGAATTTAGGTTTACCCCAAGGAGCCTATATTAAAAATTATTTCCCATGGTGAATTTCATTGGAAAAAAAAACTTTTGAATTTTGGGTTATCGTTGATATTGTCCTCGGATAGAAGTGAATGTATCATGATTTCATAACTTGAATTTAATTAGGCTATCTTTTGATGGTAATTTTCAAATTGTTATGGTGTCGGAAAACAAAAGAATTTCAATTTAAAACTCCATCAAAATTTCAATATTTTTATGGAAATTACACATTAAATTTAAAATTTAATTACATGTATTAGTTTAAAAACACACAAAATTTTCATAACTGAAATAGTTTATTTAAGCATGTATCTTTTGGCCAATAATATGATATTTAATCTTAAAAGTAAGGTACGAAGAGATTATTAATATACTTATTTATCAAATATTTTTAGGTAAATAAAAGGTACATGCAAAACAAAAATAATTCATTTTCATTACCATTATAATTACTTTTAGGTTATTTATAAAAAATGTTGATTGTATGTAAAAGGTCTGCAAAAAAAATTAGAAAAGAAGAAGTTTGCCTGTTTATACATGTTTATACAGTGGTTAGTTTGGAATTTAATTTTTTTGATAGAAATTTCTATGCTCTTTTATTTTGTTGTCTAATTTTTTATCAGTCTTTTAGTTGACAGTTTTAGCTAAAAGAGATGGGAAGACAATGAGTTTTGATTTTTTTTTTATTCATTTGTAAGAATATGGTAAGTAATTTAAATTTGTTTTTTGTAATTTTGTTTTACCATTTAATGCTATTTCATCATAAAAAGGTGTGTCTATTCGAGTTTGGGTTTAATCCTATGTAAAATTAGAAGTACACCTATTGGACAAGGGTCAAATTTTCATGATTAATGATATCATAATTTCCTAAAACTAGTCTATTATCTACTATATCTAGGGCTAAGTAATTTGTCCAAACACATAGCCACCTCTCAGAACATAACGTTATTTCATTTACAAAGATCTGCCCGTATTTCTTGAAGCACACAAGTGACTACAAAAGAAAATGCCAGCTTTTCACTTACTGCCCATTTTTGTTCTAAGCACAATCATCAATCTTCTCGATTTCAATAGTATGCTAAATGTTATTGAAATCATGCAAAATAAATTGTCCCCTCAAGTATTTTTAGCAATGCTCCATGCAGTAGATTCTCTAGTTTTTCTGATTTAGTCAATTGGGATGACAGATTTTTAGTCCTGATGATTCATTTGAATGAATTGGGTGTCGCTGATGGAGTGCTTTACATTGTAAGTAGACAACTCTGGCTCCAAGAAGTTTCTTTAGATGTTGGGTCTCCAGTTATTGAAGAGCTTGGGAACCTAGGACACCGCATGTCACGTTTATTTAACCCTCTGTTCCAGTTGGCATATGATGTTGGTAATGCTCAACAAGCTTACAATCATCTAATGTCGCTTTTTGATTCTTCAACTTTCTTATCAACTTTGGAGTCACATTTACATTCCTTAAAGTTGATTAAATTTTCTCTGGTCAATATTTTACACGTTGCTGGTAAGCCCGTGTATACACAACACAATTATATGTGTGTTAGGCACCTCAACCAGATTTGTAATGGGCAAAATATGTCCATCCATAGAATCAAAGATGTTGGTTGCAAGGATTGTAAATTGTCCATGGTCCTCTTTTATTTTTTAAACATGTAATTCAAAGTGTTGTCAAATTTCTGAATAATAGAAATGTCTCATCAACAAATTTATTATTTGTGTAATTACAACAAATATGTGTTCTTGATAAATTTGCTCCATTACTTTTTCATTCATAACATAATTTAGCAGCTATAACCCCACATGAAAAAGAAAACGACACTACTAAAATGGGAGGTGGGACATATCTCCAAATGCCCCCAGCTATCATTAGTAACCACCGTGAATGTCCTAGTCAAATTACCACTTTCTAACATATAATATGTATCTCCAAGTAGAGGAAGTTCATGACTTGCACAGAAATCAAAAAATGGATCATTAAAGTGAAATCTCAAGTTCCGTGGTTTTATTTTCAAAGACATGTAAGATCACTAACAATGTACTCGATGAATTGTAAGTACATTTGTAAAAATCTTGTGATCAGAACACCTAAAATCTTGAAAAACCAAAAGTGGATGGCTCATACACACATTAAACATAAAATGTTGTATATAAGTTTCACTTTTTTCATCAAATCATCGATACTAAATTTTTCCCACATATATCTTAGTTTTAAGGGATTTTTCTATTTTAACTCTAAGAAGGTTTGTATTATTAAGTTGACAAGCTTTTTGAAATTTTGTGAATTTTAATATTGAAGAGAATGTAAACATTTATTCTTTATTGGACATTCGAAATCTTTTTATTAGTTTTATGGTTGTGATATTCCTTGAGGGACTCTTGTGAGAACTTTCTCCCCCACCCCTTCTCTTTTATGAACATAGAAGTTAGAGTTTTCACCTAAGACAACACTTTCTAATGGTCTTTTAGTGATGTTACTTCAAATTAACAAGTTCCTTTGATACTAGTACTTATACATAGACAAAATAAAGTACATTTATCTCATTTTTAGTCAACTTTTTAAAATTCTCACCTATAAATATGTTGTATTTTCCCAAGGGTAAGATTCTTTTGATGTATGATAATGAAGAGTTGTATAAAAATTTAATTTTCTTTTTTTTAGAATGATATACACATAAAATAAGACATTTGAACTTGCATCTTTAGCATAAAAGTAATATGATTTAATGAATTTTGTTCTTTTTCACCGTGAAAACAAGATTTTGTGCTATGAAGTTGGACACTGTAAAGCAGCATTGGCTTATAGTTGTGACCTTGCCTAAGGGGTGAAACGCTAAATTTTCCTAGAAATTGAAAACTAAAATCAACCAATAACTCAAAGATATCATATAGGGCCTAATTTAAATGTGGGTATTCTAAAAGTGTATAGGCTGATAGCAACTTAGCTTGTTGAAGATACTAGAGATGTCAAAATTGGGATGAGATATAACTCAAATGAGAGGGGAGAGGAAGAAGTATCACATAAATGTATAAGATAAAGAAACATATGAAGCCATCAAGTTATTTCTTTCTACTAATTTCCCTTATCTAAAGCTCCTATTTAAGAATTTAGGTTTACCCCAAGGAGCCTATATTAAAAATTATTTCCCATGGTGAATTTCATTGGAAAAAAAAACTTTTGAATTTTGGGTTATCGTTGATATTGTCCTCGGATAGAAGTGAATGTATCATGATTTCATAACTTGAATTTAATTAGGCTATCTTTTGATGGTAATTTTCAAATTGTTATGGTGTCGGAAAACAAAAGAATTTCAATTTAAAACTCCATCAAAATTTCAATATTTTTATGGAAATTACACATTAAATTTAAAATTTAATTACATGTATTAGTTTAAAAACACACAAAATTTTCATAACTGAAATAGTTTATTTAAGCATGTATCTTTTGGCCAATAATATGATATTTAATCTTAAAAGTAAGGTACGAAGAGATTATTAATATACTTATTTATCAAATATTTTTAGGTAAATAAAAGGTACATGCAAAACAAAAATAATTCATTTTCATTACCATTATAATTACTTTTAGGTTATTTATAAAAAATGTTGATTGTATGTAAAAGGTCTGCAAAAAAAATTAGAAAAGAAGAAGTTTGCCTGTTTATACATGTTTATACAGTGGTTAGTTTGGAATTTAATTTTTTTGATAGAAATTTCTATGCTCTTTTATTTTGTTGTCTAATTTTTTATCAGTCTTTTAGTTGACAGTTTTAGCTAAAAGAGATGGGAAGACAATGAGTTTTGATTTTTTTTTTATTCATTTGTAAGAATATGGTAAGTAATTTAAATTTGTTTTTTGTAATTTTGTTTTACCATTTAATGCTATTTCATCATAAAAAGGTGTGTCTATTCGAGTTTGGGTTTAATCCTATGTAAAATTAGAAGTACACCTATTGGACAAGGGTCAAATTTTCATGATTAATGATATCATAATTTCCTAAAACTAGTCTATTATCTACTATATCTAGGGCTAAGTAATTTGTCCAAACACATAGCCACCTCTCAGAACATAACGTTATTTCATTTACAAAGATCTGCCCGTATTTCTTGAAGCACACAAGTGACTACAAAAGAAAATGCCAGCTTTTCACTTACTGCCCATTTTTGTTCTAAGCACAATCATCAATCTTCTCGATTTCAATAGTATGCTAAATGTTATTGAAATCATGCAAAATAAATTGTCCCCTCAAGTATTTTTAGCAATGCTCGATGCAGTAGATTTCTCTCGTTTTTTTTGATTTAGTCAATTGGGATGACAGATTTTTAGTCCTGATGATTCATTTGAATGAATTGGGTGTCGCTGATGGAGTGCTTTACATTGTAAGTAGACAACTCTGGCTCCAAGAAGTTTCTTTAGATGTTGGGTCTCCAGTTATTGAAGAGCTTGGGAACCTAGGACACCGCATGTCACGTTTATTTAACCCTCTGTTCCAGTTGGCATATGATGTTGGTAATGCTCAACAAGCTTACAATCATCTAATGTCGCTTTTTGATTCTTCAACTTTCTTATCAACTTTGGAGTCACATTTACATTCCTTAAAGTTGATTAAATTTTCTCTGGTCAATATTTTACACGTTGCTGGTAAGCCGGTGTATACACAACACAATTATATGTGTGTTAGGCACCTCAACCAGATTTGTAATGGGCAAAATATGTCCATCCATAGAATCAAAGATGTTCGTTGCAAGGATTGTAAATTGTCCATGGTCCTCTTTTATTTTTTAAACATGTAATTCAAAGTGTTGTCAAATTTCTGAATAATAGAAATGTCTCATCAACAAATTTATTATTTGTGTAATTACAACAAATATGTGTTCTTGATAAATTTGCTCCATTACTTTTTCATTCATAACATAATTTAGCAGCTATAACCCCACATGAAAAAGAAAATGACAGTACTAAAATGGGAGGTGGAACATATCTCCAAATGCCCCCAGCTATCATTAGTAACCACGGTGAATGTCCTAGTCAAATTCCAACTTTCTAACATATAATATGTATCTCCAAGTAGAGGAAGTTCATGACTTGCACAGAAATCAAAAAATGGATCATTAAAGTGAAATCTCAAGTTCCGTGGTTTTATTTTCAAAGACATGTAAGATCACTAACAATGTACTCGATGAATTGTAAGTACATTTGTAAAAATCTTCTGATGAGAACACCTAAAATCTTGAAAAACCAAAAGTGGATGGCTCATACACACATTAAACATAAAATGTTGTATATAAGTTTCACTTTTTTCACCAAATCATAGATACTAAATTTTTCCCACATATATCTTAGTTTTAATGGATTTTTCTATTTTAACTCTAAGAAGGTTTGTATTATTAAGTTGACAAGCTTTTTGAAATTTTGTGAATTTTAATATTGAAGCGAATGTAAACATTTATTCTTTATTGGACATTCGAAATCTTTTTATTAGTTTTATGGTTGTGATATTCCTTGAGGGACTCTTGTGAGAACTTTCTCCCCCACCCCTTCTCTTTTATGAACATAGAAGTTAGAGTTTTCACCTAAGACAACACTTTCTAATGGTCTTTTAGTGATGTTACTTCAAATTAACAAGTTCCTTTGATACTAGTACTTATACATAGACAAAATAAAGTACATTTATCTCATTTTTAGTCAACTTTTTAAAATTCTCACCTATAAATATGTTGTATTTTCCCAAGGGTAAGATTCTTTTGATGTATGATAATGAAGAGTTGTATAAAAATTTAATTTTCTTTTTTTTAGAATGATATACACATAAGACATTTGAACTTGCATCTTTAGCATAAAAGTAATATGATTTAATGAATTTTGTTCTTTTTCACCGTGAAAACAAGATTTTGTGCTATGAAGTTGGACACTGTAAAGCAGCATTGGCTTATAGTTGTGACCTTGCCTAAGGGGTGAAACACTAAATTTTCCTAGATATTGAAAACTAAAATCAACCAATAACTCAAAGATATCATATAGGGCCTAATTTGAATGTGGGTATTCTAAAAGTGTATAGGCTGATAGCAACTTACCTTGTTGAAGATACTAGAGATGTCAAAATTGGGATGAGATATAACTCAAATGAGAGGGGAGAGGAAGAAGTATCACATAAATGTATAAGATAAAGAAACATATGAAGCCATCAAGTTATTTCTTTCTACTAATTTCCCTTATCTAAAGCTCCTATTTAAGAATTTAGGTTTACCCCAAGGAGCCTATATTAAAAATTATTTCCCATGGTGAATTTCATTGGAAAAAAAAACTTTTGAATTTTGGGTTATCGTTGATATTGTCCTCGGATAGAAGTGAATGTATCATGATTTGATAACTTGAATTTAATTAGGCTATGGTTTGATGGTAATTTTAAAATTGTTATGGTGTCGGAAAACAAAAGAATTTCAATTTAAAACTCCATCAAAATTTCAATATTTTTATGGAAATTACACATTAAATTTAAAATTTAATTACATGTATTAGTTTAAAAACACACAAAATTTTCATAACTGAAATGGTTTATTTAAGCATGTATCTTTTGGCCAATAATATGATATTTAATCTTAAAAGTAAGGTACGAAGAGATTATTAATATACTTATTTATCAAATATTTTTAGGTAAATAAAAGGTACATGCAAAACAAAAATAATTCATTTTCATTACCATTATAATTACTTTTAGGTTATTTATAAAAAATGTTGTTTGTATGTAAAAGGTCTGCAAAAAAAATTAGAAAAGAAGAAGTTTGCTTGTTTATACAGTGGTTAGTTTGGAATTTAATTTTTTTGATAGAAATTTCTATGCTCTTTTATTTTGTTGTCTAATTTTTTATCAGTCTTTTAGTTGACAGTTTTAGCTAAAAGAGATGGGAAGACAATGAGTTTTGATTTTTTTTTATTCATTTGTAAGAATATGGTAAGTAATTTAATTTTGTTTTTTGTAATTTTGTTTTACCATTTAATGCTATTTCATCATAAAAAGGTGTGTCTATTGGAGTTTGGGTTTAATCCTATGTAAAATTAGAAGTACACCTATTGGACAAGGGTCAAATTTTCATGATTAATGATATCATAATTTCCTAAAACTAGTCTATTATCTACTATATCTAGGGCTAAGTAATTTGTCCAAACACATAGCCACCTCTCAGAACATAACGTTATTTCATTTACAAAGATCTGCCCGTATTTCTTGAAGCACACAAGTGACTGCAAAAGAAAATGCCAGCTTTTCACTTACTGCCCATTTTTGTTCTAAGCACAATCATCAATCTTCTTGATTTCAATAGTATGCTAAATGTTATTGAAATCTTGCAAAATAAATTGTCCCCTCAAGTATTTTTAGCAATGCTCGATGCAGTAGATTCTCTCGTTTTTTTGATTTAGTCAATTGGGATGACAGATTTTTAGTCCTGATGATTCATTTGAATGAATTGGGTGTCGCTGATGGAGTGCTTTACATTGTAAGTAGACAACTCTGGCTCCAAGAAGTTTCTTTAGATGTTGGGTCTCCAGTTATTGAAGAGCTTGGGAACCTAGGACACCGCATGTCACGTTTATTTAACCCTCTGTTCCAGTTGGCATATGATGTTGGTAATGCTCAACAAGCTTACAATCATCTAATGTCGCTTTTTGATTCTTCAACTTTCTTATCAACTTTGGAGTCACATTTACATTCCTTAAAGTTGATTAAATTTTCTCTGGTCAATATTTTACACGTTGCTGGTAAGCCGGTGTATACACAACACAATTATATGTGTGTTAGGCACCTCAACCAGATTTGTAATGGGCAAAATATGTCCATCCATAGAATCAAAGATGTTCGTTGCAAGGATTGTAAATTGTCCATGGTCCTCTTTTATTTTTTAAACATGTAATTCAAAGTGTTGTCAAATTTCTGAATAATAGAAATGTCTCATCAACAAATTTATTATTTGTGTAATTACAACAAATATGTGTTCTTGATAAATTTGCTCCATTACTTTTTCATTCATAACATAATTTAGCAGCTATAACCCCACATGAAAAAGAAAACGACAGTACTAAAATGGGAGGTGGGACATATCTCCAAATGCCCCCAGCTATCATTCGTAACCACGGTGAATGTCCTAGTCAAATTACAACTTTCTAACATATAATATGTATCTCCAAGTAGAGGAAGTTCATGACTTGCACAGAAATCAAAAAATGGATCATTAAAGTGAAATCTCAAGTTCCGTGGTTTTATTTTCAAAGACATGTAAGATCACTGTTAATTATTTGCTCCAGGACTGCATATGTTTTTTATTTTTTGTTATTTTAGTTAAGTATACCTAGTCTACAACAGCTAGTATACTTGGTCAATAAGTAGTTCCTATTATCTAGGAAGTAGTTGGTTTTCTTCCTTATCTTGTTGATTAGAATTAGAGTCGTTTCAGCATGTATAAATTGCTGTTTTACTGATGAATAAGATTTACAACTCTTATTACTCCATTTTCTGTATCTTTACATTATTTTAGCCTTAAATCAGCTGTGTTTTTCATTTATAAAACCAACAAACTGGTATCAGAGCTATTATTCTTAAGGGGCCTGTATTATGGAACCTCAAGTTAATTTCTCATCAATGGCTCCACCAATATTTGATGGAGAAAATTATCAGTTGTGGGAAGTAAAGATGAAGACTTATCTGGAAGCTTTAGATCTGTGGGAAGCTGTTGAAGAGGATTATGAAATACCTCCATTGCCAATCAATGCCTCTGCAGCCCAGATCAGAAACCAGAAGGAAAAGAAAACCAGTAAATCGAAGGCAAAAGCATGTTTGTTTGCTGCAGTTTCAACAACAATCTTCACAAGGATCATGTCCCTAAATTCAGCGAAAGCAATTTGGGATTATTTGAAGGGAGAATATGCAGGAAACGAAAGAGTAAAAGGTATGCAAGTTCTGAATTATATTCGGGAGTTCGAGTTGCAAAGAATGAAAGATTCTGAAACAATTAAGGAGTACTCAGACAGATTGCTTGTAATTGTTAACAAGGTAAGGTTACTAGGTACCGAGTTTGCTGATAAGAGAATTGTAGAAAAGATTCTTGTTACGGTGCCAGAGAGATACGAAGCATCCATAACTACCTTGGAAAACACAAAAGACCTCACAAGTATTACCTTGGCAGAGCTATTGAATGCACTACAAGCACAGGAGCAAAGAAGACTCATGAGGCAAGAAAGTGCGGTTGAAGGAGCATTGCCAGCCAAACACCATGATGCTCGAAAGAATTTCAAGAAATTTCAGCCACAAACTAGTGGTAAATATGCGAGCAATCAGGTCCAAAACAAAGGTTGGGACTCAAAGAAGAAGTATCCACCTTGTCGGCATTGTGGCAAATTAGGTCATCCACCATTCAAGTGTTGGAAAAGACCAGATGCAAAGTGTAGTATGTGCAATCAACATGGGCATGAAGCTGTAATTTGTAAAAGCAAATTTCAGAAGCACGAAGAAGATGCAAAAATTGCCGATGAAGATGACACAGACCAGATGTTTGTAGCAGCTTGTTTTTCAACAAAAGGTTCCTCAGAAAGTTGGTTGATTGATAGTGGTTGTACAAATCACATGACATATGACAGAAGTCTTTTCAAGGATTTCGTGCCTACAAATGTCTCGAAAGTCAGGATTGGGAATGGTGTTTACATTGCTGCAAAAGGAAGAGGAACTATTGCAATCACAACGAGTTCAGGTACTAAAACAATTTCTGATGTTCTTTACGTACCTGATATTGATCAAAATTTACTTAGTGTGGGACAACTTATTGAAAAAGGATTAAAAGTTTCATTTGAAAGTGCACACTGTCTTATTTTTGATACTACTGGTCAAGAGATTTTAAGGGTTAAAATGAGGGGTAAAAGCTTTTCATTTGATCCATCTGATGAAGAGCAAATGGCTTATAATAATGATCTGGATACCACGGAAGTTTGGCACAAACGATTAGGCCATTGTCATCTTCAAAGAATGTTGAAATTGAAACATATGGACATGACCGGAGGCGGCTTACCAGATTTTGTTAATCATTTGCCAAATTGTGATGCCTGTCAATTTGGTAAATTAAATAGGCTGCTGTTTTCCACATCAACATGGAGAGCCTCTCAAAAGCTACAACTTATTCATACCGATGTAGCTGGTCCTCAAAGAACACCTTCAATAAAAGGTAACTTGTACTTCATTATTTTATTGATGATTTTACAAGAATGTGCTGGATTTATTTCTTAAAGTTCAAGTCTGAAGTTGCTGGAGTTTTTTATAAGTTCAAGAAATTGGTTGAAAATCAATGTGGCTGCAATATTCAAATTTTAAGATCCGATAACGGAAAAGAGTATACTTCAGCGGAGTTTAATTCCATTTGTGATGAAGCTGGCATTGAACATCAGTTTACTGCTCCCTACACTCCAGAACAGAACGGGGTTAGCGAAAGAAGAAATAGATCAATATTGGAGATGGCCAGGTGCATGATACATGACAAGGGGCTACCTAAAAAGTTCTGGGCAGAAGCAGCGAATACTGCAGTTTATCTACAAAATCGACTTCCGACAAAGGCTTTGGAAAACAAAACTCCATTTGAGGCATGGTACGGATATAAACCTCCAATGTACACCCTTAAAGTATTTGGTTGTGTTTGTTTTGTTCACATTCCACAGGTTAAGCGTGATAAACTCGACAAGAAGGCAATCCCAGGAATCTTTGTGGGTTACAGTTCATCAAAAACTTACAAAGTGTATCATCCACAAACTGAAAGTATGACGGTCAGTAAGAATGTACACTTCTATGAGGATGAGCAATGGGACTGGGAGAACATTCAAAGATCAAGCCAAGTCAACAATTTTCTTGAAAAAACAAATCATTTGGAGAATGAGATAGTAGATGATCCTCCAACCAGAGGTACAAGGGCACTCTCGGACATTTATAACAGATGTAATGTGGCAGTATGTGAACCTGCTAGCTATGAAGAAGCACTCAGTAATCCAAAATGGAAGGAAGCAATGGAGGAAGAATTAGCAATGATCCGAAAAAACAAAACTTGGGAGTTGGTTGACAAGCCGAAAGACAGGAAGATTATTGGACTAAAATGGGTTTTTAAAACGAAGCTCAATCCGGACAACTCCATCAGCAAATACAAGGCTAGGCTCGTTGTTAAAGGGTATGAACAGATTTTTGGCGTCTATTATTCAGAAACTTTCGCTCCTGTAGCGAGATTAGAAACAATTAGGTTGTTGCTAGCTATTTCAGCACAAAAAGGTTGGAAAGTGTTTCACTTGGATGTCAAATCAGCTTTCTTAAATGGTGAGTTGCAGGAAGAAATATATGTGGAGCAGCCGGAGGGGTTTGTGATACAAGGTGAAGAAGATAAAGTGTATTTGCTCAAAAAGGCTCTTTACGGTTTAAAACAATCGTCTAGAGTTTGGTATAGCAAAATTGATGATTATTTGCTGAATTTAGGCTTTGAAAAAAGCTTATCTGATTTCACTCTTTATGTGAAACATAGAGGAGCTGATATACTCATTGTGTCCATCTACGTTGATGATATCCTTGTGACAGGAAGCAATTCAAGGCTAGTTGCGGAGTTCAAACAAGAGTTAATGCAGATTTTTGATATGACTGACCTTGGTTTGATGACGTACTTTCTCGGAATGGAGGTGATGCAAAGAACAAATGAAGTGTTCATTTGTCAGAAGAAGTACGCAAGAGAAATACTAAAGAAATTTCATATGGAGGAGTGCAAGGAAGTAAGCACGCCAATGAATCAAAAGGAGAAGCTGAGCAAGGAAAGCATTGCAGAAAAAATTGATGAAGGTTACTACAGAAGCTTGATTGGATGCCTAATGTTTCTTACTACAACAAGACCTGACATCCTTTTTGCTGTAAGTCTTTTATCTAGATTTATGCATTGCGCTGATGAGATACATTTACAAGCAGCTAAACGGGTACTGAGGTATATCAAAGGCACTGTTAACTACGGAGTCAAGTTTGGAAAGTGTCAAGATTTCAAGTTATTTGGATTCTCAGATAGTGATTGGGCTGGATCAATTGATGACAGAAGGAGTACTTCTGGTTACTGTTTCAGCCTAGGTTCAGGCATCTTCTCATGGTGTTCAAAAAAACAGGATATTGTGACTCAGTCTACTGCGGAAGCGGAGTACGTGGCAGCTATTGCAGCTGTAAATCAAGTGTTGTGGCTCAGAAAAATTTTGGTTGATGTGTATTTGGAACAAGCACAAAGTACTGAAGTGTTTGTGGACAGCCAAGGTGCAATAGATATCTCACACAATCCAGTCTTTCATAATAAGACAAAACATTTCAGCATCAAGTTCTATTTCTTGAGGGAGGTGGAGCAAAATGGAGATATAACCTTAGTTCATTGCAGTTCTGCAGATAATTTGGCTGATTTGTTTACTAAACCACTTCCGGTTGGCACATTTCAGTTGTTAAGGGAGAAAATTGGAGTTTGCAGTTCCTACAGCAAGGAGGAGTGTTAATTATTTGCTCCAGGACTGCATATGTTTTTTATTTTTTGTTATTTTAGTTAAGTATACCTAGTCTACAACAGCTAGTATACTTGGTCAATAAGTAGTTCCATATATTATCTAGGAAGTAGTTGGTTTTCTTCCTTATCTTGTTGATTAGAATTAGAGTCGTTTCAGCATGTATAAATTGCTGTTTTACTGATGAATAAGATTTACAACTCTTATTAGTCCATTTTCTGTATCTTTACATTATTTTAGCCTTAAATCAGCTGTGTTTTTCATTTATAAAACCAACAATCACTAACAATGTACTCGATGAATTGTAAGTACATTTGTAAAAATCTTCTGATCAGAACACCTAAAATCTTGAAAAACCAAAAGTGGATGGCTCATACACACATTAAACATAAAATGTTGTATATAAGTTTCACTTTTTTCACCAAATCATCGATACTAAATTTTTCCCACATATATCTTAGTTTTAAGGGATTTTTCTATTTTAACTCTAAGAAGGTTTGTATTATTAAGTTGACAAGCTTTTTGAAATTTTGTGAATTTTAATATTGAAGCGAATGTAAACATTTATTCTATATTGGACATTCGAAATCTTTTTATTAGTTTTATGGTTGTGATATTCCTTGAGGGACTCTTGTGAGAACTTTCTCCCCCACCCCTTCTCTTTTATGAACATAGAAGTTAGAGTTTTCACCTAAGACAACACTTTCTAATGGTCTTTTAGTGATGTTACTTCAAATTAACAAGTTCCTTTGATACTAGTACTTATACTTAGACAAAATAAAGTACATTCATCTCATTTTTAGTCAACTTTTTAAAATTCTCACCTATAAATATGTTGTATTTTCCCAAGGGTAAGATTCTTTTGATATATGATAATGAAGAGTTGTATAAAAATTTAATTTTCTTTTTTTAGAATGATATACACATAGGTAAATAAGACATTTGAACTTGCATCTTTAGCATAAAAGTAATATGATTTAATGAATTTTGTTCTTTTTCACCGTGAAAACAAGATTTTGTGCTATGAAGTTGGACACTGTAAAGTAGCATTGGCTTATAGTTCTGACCTTGCCTAAGGGGTGAAACACTAAATTTTCCTAGAAATTGAAAACTAAAATAAACCAGTAACTCAAAGATATCATGTAGGGCCTAATTTAAATGTGGGTATTCTAAAAGTGTATAGGCTGATAGCAACTTACCTTGTTGAAGATACTAGAGATGTCAAAATTGGGATGAGATATAACTCAAATGAGAGGGGAGAGGAAGAAGTATCACATAAATGTATAAGATAAATAAACATATTAAGCCATCAAGTTATTTCTTTCTACTAATTTCCCTTATCTAAAGCTCCTATTTAAGAATTTAGGTTTACCCCAAGGAGCCTATATTAAAAATTATTTCCCATGGTGAATTTCATTGGAAAAAAAAACTTTTGAATTTTGGGTTATGGTTGATATTGTCCTAGGATAGAAGTGAATGTATCATGATTTGATAACTTGAATTTAATTAGGCTATCTTTTGATGGTAATTTTAAAATTGTTATGTTGTCGGAAAACAAAAGAATTTCAATTTAAAACTCCATCAAAATTTCAATATTTTTATGGAAATTACACATTAAATTTAAAATTTAATTACATCTATTAGTTTAAAAACACACAAAATTTTCATAACTGAAATGGTTTATTTAAGCATGTATCTTTTGGCCAATAATATGATATTTAATCTTAAAAGTAATGTACGAAGAGATTATTAATATACTTATTTATCAAATATTTTTAGGTAAATAAAAGGTACATGCAAAACAAAAATAATTTGCGTGTTTATACGTGATTAGTTTAGAATTTAATTTTTTTGATAGAAATTTCTATGCTCTTTTATTTTGTTGTCTAATTTTTTACCAGTCTTTTAGTTGACAGTTTTAGCTAAAAGAGATGGGAAGACAATGAGTTTTGATTTTTTTTATTCATTTGTAAGAATATGGTAAGTAATTTAATTTTGTTTTTTGTAATTTTGTTTTACCATTTAATGCTATTTCATCATAAAAAAGTGTGTTTATTCGAGTTTGGGTTTAATCCTATGTAAAATTAGAAGTACACCTATTGGACAAGGGTCAAATTTTCATGATTAATGATATCATAATTTCCTAGTCTATTATCTACTATATCTAGGGCTAAGTAATTTGTCCAAACACATAGCCACCTCTCAGAACATAACGTTATTTCATTTACAAAGATCTGCCCGTATTTCTTGAAGCACACAAGTGACTACAAAAGAAAATGCCAGCTTTTCACTTACTGCCCATTTTTGTTCTAAGCACAATCATCAATCTTCTCGATTTCAATAGTATGCTAAATGTTATTGAAATCTTGCAAAATAAATTGTCCCCTCAAGTATTTTTAGCAATGCTCGGTGCAGTAGATTTCTCTCGTTTTTTTGATTTAGTCAATTGGGATGACAGATTTTTAGTCCTGATGATTCATTTGAATGAATTGGGTGTCGCTGATGGAGTGCTTTACATTGTAAGTAGACAACTCTGGCTCCAAGAAGTTTCTTTAGATGTTGGGTCTCCAGTTATTGAAGAGCTTGGGAACCTAGGACACGGCATGTCACGTTTATTTAACCCTCTGTTCCAGTTGGCATATGATGTTGGTAATGCTCAACAAGCTTACAATCATCTAATGTCGCTTTTTGATTCTTCAACTTTCTTATCAACTTTGGAGTCACATTTACATTCCTTAAAGTTGATTAAATTTTCTCTGGTCAATATTTTACACGTTGCTGGTAAGCCGGTGTATACACAACACAATTATATGTGTGTTAGGCACCTCAACCAGATTTGTAATGGGCAAAATATGTCCATCCATAGAATCAAAGATGTTTGTTGCAAGGATTGTAAATTGTCCATGGTCCTCTTTTATTTTTTAAACATGTAATTCAAAGTGTTGTCAAATTTCTGAATAATAGAAATGTCTCATCAACAAATTTATTATTTGTGTAATTACAACAAATATGTGTTCGTGATAAATTTGCTCCATTATTTTATTTCATTCGTAACATAATTTAGCAGGTATAACCCCACATGAAAAAGAAAAAGACAGTGCTAAAATGGGAGGTGGGACATATCTCCAAATGCCCCCAGCTATCATTCTTAACCACCATGAATGTCCTAGTCAAATTACAACTTTCTAACATATAATATGTACCTCCAAGTAGAGGAAGTTCATGACTTGCACAGAAATCAAAAAATGGATCATTAAAGTGAAATCTCAAGTTCCGTGGTTTTATTTTCAAAGACATGTAAGATCACTAACAATGTACTCGATGAATTGTAAGTACATTTATAAAAATCTTCTGCCATCAGAACACCTAAAATCTTGAAAAACCAAAAGTGGGTGGCTCATACACACATTAAACATAAAATGTTGTATATAAGTTTCACTTTTTTCACCAAATCATCGATACTAAATTTTTCCCACATATATCTTAGTTTTAAGGGATTTTTCTATTTTAACTCTAAGAAGGTTTGTATTATTAAGTTGACAAGGTTTGTGAAATTTTGTGAATTTTAATATTGAAGCGAATGTAAACATTTATTCTTTATTGGACATTCGAAATCTTTTTATTAGTTTTATGGTTTTGATATTCCTTGAGGGACTCTTGTGAGAACTTTCTCCCCCACCCTTCTCTTTTATGAACATAGAAGTTATAGTTTTCACCTAAGACAACACTTTCTAATGGTCTTTTAGTGATGTTATTTCAAATTAACAAGTTCCTTTGATACTAGTACTTATACATAGACAAAATAAAGTACATTTATCTCATTTTTAGTCAACTTTTTAAAATTCTCACCTATAAATATGTTGTATTTTCCCAAGGTTAAGATTCTTTTGATGTATGATAATGAAGAGTTGTATAAAAATTTAATTTTCTTTTTTTAGAATGATATACACATAGGTAAATAAGACATTTGAACTTGCATCTTTAGCATAAAAGTAATATGATTTAATGAATTTTGTTCTTTTTCACCGTGAAAACAAGATTTTGTGCTATGAAGTTGGACACTGTAAAGCAGCATTGGCTTATAGTTCTGACCTTGCCTAAGGGGTGAAACACTAAATTTTCCTAGAAATTGAAAACTAAAATAAACCAGTAACTCAAAGATATCATGTAGGGCCTAATTTAAATGTGGGTATTCTAAAAGTGTATAGGCTGATAGCAACTTACCTTGTTGAAGATACTAGAGATGTCAAAATTGGGATGAGATATAACTCAAATGAGAGGGGAGAGGAAGAAGTATCACATAAATGTATAAGATAAATAAACATATTAAGCCATCAAGTTATTTCTTTCTACTAATTTCCCTTATCTAAAGCTCCTATTTAAGAATTTAGGTTTACCCCAAGGAGCCTATATTAAAAATTATTTCCCATGGTGAATTTCATTGGAAAAAAAAACTTGTCTTGGGATAGAAGTGAATGTATCATGATTTGATAACTTGAATTTAATTAGGCTGTCTTTTGATGGTAATTTTAAAATTATTATGGTGTCGGAAAACAAAAGAATTTCAATTTAAAACTCCATCAAAAGTTTCAATATTTTTATGGAAATTACACATTAAATTTAAAATTTAATTACATGTATTAGTTTAAAAACACACAAAATTTTCATAACTGAAATGGTTTATTTAAGCATGTATCTTTTGGCTAATAATATGATATTTACTCTTAAAAGTAATGTACGAAGAGATTATTAATATACTTATTTATCAAATATTTTTAGGTAAATAAAAGGTACATGCAAAACAAAAATAATTCATTTTCATTACCATTATAATTACTTTTAGGTTATTTATAAAAAAATGTTGTTTGTATGTAAAAGGTCTCCAAAAAAAATTAGAAAAGAAGAAGTTTGCGTGTTTATATAGTGGTTCGTTTAGAATTTAATTTTTTTGATAGAAATTTCTATGCTCTTTTATTTTGTTGTCTAATTTTTTACAAGTCTTTTAGTTGACAGTTTTAGCTAAAAGAGATGGGAAGACAATGAGTTTTGATTTTTTTTATTCATTTGTAAGAATATGGTAAGTAATTTAATTTTGTTTTTTGTAATTTTGTTTTACCATTTAATGCTATTTCATCATAAAAAGGTGTGTCTATTAGAGTTTGGGTTTAATCCTATGTAAAATTAGAAGT
This sequence comes from Heracleum sosnowskyi, assembly GCA_030848705.1. NCBI lineage: Eukaryota > Viridiplantae > Streptophyta > Magnoliopsida > Apiales > Apiaceae > Heracleum > Heracleum sosnowskyi. Next base: position 1,147,214 of record JAUIZM010000019.1, on the reverse strand, counting down.
ACACCTATTGGACAAGGGTCAAATTTTCATGATTAATGACATCATAATTTCCTAAAACTAGTCTATTATCTACTATATCCAGGGCTAAGTAATTTGTCCAAACACATAGCCACCTCTCAGAACATAACTTTATTTCGTTTGCAAAGATCTGCCCGTATTTCGTATTTCTTGAAGCACACAAGTGACCGCAAAAGAAAATGACAGCTTTTCACTTACTGCCCATTTTTGTTCTAAGCACAATCATCAATCTTCTTGATTTCAATAGTATACTAAATGTTATTGAAATCTTGCAAAATAAATTGTCCCCTCAAGTATTTTTAGCAATGCTCCGTGCAGTAGATTTCTCTCGTTTTTTTGATTTAGTCAATTGGGATGACAGATTTTTAGTCCTGATGATTCATTTGAATGAATTGGGTGTCGCTGATGGAGTGCTTTAGATTGTAAGTACACAACTCTGGCTCAAGAAGTTTCTTTAGATGTTGGGTCTCCAGTTATTGAAGAGCTTGGGAACCTAGGACACGGCATGTCACGTTTATTTAACCTCTGTTCCAGTTGGCATATGATGTTGGTAATTCTCAACAAGCTTACAATCATCTAAAGTCGCTATTTGATTTTTCAACTTTCTTATTAACTTTGGAGTCACATTTACATTCCTTAAAGTTGATTAAATTTTCTCTAGTCAATATTTTACACATTGCTGGTAAGCCGGTGTATACACAACACAATTATTTGTGTAATTACAACAAATATGTGTTCTTGATAAATTTGCTCCATTACTTGATTTCATTCGTAACATAATTTAGCAGGTATAACCTCAAATGAAAAAGAAAAAGACAGTGCTAAAATGGGAGGTGGGACATATCTCCAAATGCCCCCAGCTATCATTCTTAACCACCATGAATGTCCTAGTCAAATTACAACTTTCTAACATATAATATATTATATGTACCTCCAAGTAGAGGAAGTTCATGACTTGCAGACAAATCAAAAAATGGATCATTAAAGTGAAATCTCAAGTTCCGTGGTTTTATTTTCAAAGACATGTAAGATCACTAACAATGTACTCGATGAATTGTAAGTACATTTGTAAAAAATTTCTGCCATCAGAACACCTAAAATCTTGAAAAATCAAAAGTGGGTGGCGCATACACACATTAAACATAAAATGTTTTATATAAGTTCCACTTTTTTCACCAAATCATCAATACTAAATTTTTCCCACATATATCTTAGTTTTAAGGGATTTTTCTATTTTAACTCTAAGAAGGTTTGTAGTATTAAGTTGACAAGGTTTGTGAAATTTTGTGAATTTTAATATTGAAGCTAATGTAAAAATTTATTCTTTATTGGACATTCGAAATCTTTTTATTAGTTTTTTGGTTTTGATATTGCTTGAGGGACTCTTGTGAGAACTTTCTCCCCCACCCCTTCTCTTTTATGAACATAGAAGTTATAGTTTTCACCTAAGACAACACTTTCTAATGGTCTTTTAGTGATGTTACTTCAAATTAACAAGTTCCTTTGATACTAGGACTTATACATAGACATATAATATGTACCTCCAAGTAGACGAAGTTCATGACTTGCACATAAATCAAAAAATGGATCATTAAAGTGAAATCTCAAGTTCCGTGGTTTTATTTTCAAAGACATGTAAGATCACTAACAATGTACTCGATGAATTGTAAGTACATTTATAAAAATCTTCTGCCATCACAACACCTACACTACAACAAATCTGGGCAATTATGATGGAAAACTTATGACGGAATATTGGGCGCGCCTTACTTACGACGGAAATGAATCTTTCGTCACAAATACTTATGACGGAAAAAACATTTCATCGCAAGTTAAATAATTTATTATTTTTTCGAAATTAAAAAAAAAAAAAAAAAACAGTGGGCCAACTAAAACCACGACGTATTGGAGATAGACAATTGGAGATATATGTACATGCATGTAAGTAGGAAAATAGCCGTTAAAAATTGAAATTCCAACTTTAACCCTCTACCTCTAAGGTCCGTTACTGAAACTTAACGAAATGCAATCGGGTGGCTAAAATATTAAAGTTACGCCATGCGGGTGCTCAATATTATATGTTGGCCATTTTTATACAAAACAATTATACCTCAGGCCATCATCGTGTAATTAAGTCTTATTTTAATTTTATTCTTTTATTAGTTGTGCGTGGTAATTTCAATTTTTTGGTGAAACTTTTGGCGGAAATTGCCAAAAAAATTGGGTTCTGTGGATTCGAACAACTGCTAGAATAACCAAGTGCACAACCACTGCACCAACACCACTGTTTGTACTAAATATGCAATTTACTTATATATCATATTTCAGTTCAAGCTTTGTAAATTATAGGAGCTTAAATTAAAAATTTCTAAAATTTTACATACAGCTAAGAAATCAACATATTTAATCAACATATTTCAGGGTACTATATATGATGTTGTCTCGGGCCTTGGGCCAGGTTTTTGGAGATACGCTGTGACACCCCCAAATTCGAGGTCAGGATTTGGTGCCACCAGACAATTGTAAGAAATATAACTCTGAATAAAACTTAATTATATAGACGACCCTCAACTAAGGATTGATCACAGGTTATGGTATGAAACAAGAATCTAAAATATTAAAGTTTATTACAACTAATTCAAATTTCTTACAAACCATTTGCCACTATCTAACCATTGGTGATATCTAAAATGAATTTTATCTGCCCGGCAATCGGAACCTAAAGTCTGGAATCAGGCCTTCTCACGGTCCTTTTAGCGGTTACTCGAAGACGGCTAACTTCATTCTTAACTGAAAGGTTAGGGAACAAAACAAGAGTGAGCCAAAAATTGCTCAGCAAGTGTAATCACATAAATAGATATCAATTATTACTCAATCGGGTAAATCAATTTCAAGATATAAGCTTCTTTTTAAATAAAAAGGTAAACAATTAAATTGGAACTTACGATAGTACGAGCTATACGGGTAATCAGCCACGTAAAGCTCTAGACCATGTTTACACATGGTCCTAACATATAATGATCCATAGACACACATTGGCCATAAAATAAATAAGTAACCACGACCGCTACCTCGGTCAAAATTTTGTTACATTTATAGGAAAATCAACAAAGGGATTAAGCAAATATAAGATTACTATCATTTCCATCATTTTTATTTCACGGTATAAGCTAATTCAAAATTTTATTACAAGGCTCAGAATTAGCAATGGAGTTAGTTGACAAAACTTGGGAGTTAGTTGACAAGCCGAAAGACATGAAGATTATTGGACTAAAATGGGTTTTTAAAACGAAGCTCAATCCGGACAACTCCATCAGCAAATACAAGGCTAGGCTCGTTGTTAAAGGGTATGAACAGATTTTTGGCGTCTATTATTCAGAAACTTTCGCTCCTGTAGCGAGATTAGAAACAATTAGGTTGTTGCTAGCTATTTCAGCACAAAAAGGTTGGAAAGTGTTTCACTTGGATGTCAAATCAGCTTTCTTAAATGGTGAGTTGCAGGAAGAAATATATGTGGAGCAGCCGGAGGGGTTTGTGATACAAGGTGAAGAAGATAAAGTGTATTTGCTCAAAAAGGCTCTTTACGGTTTAAAACAATCGTCTAGAGTTTGGTATAGCAAAATTGATGATTATTTGCTGAATTTAGGCTTTGAAAAAAGCTTATCTGATTTCACTCTTTATGTGAAACATAGAGGAGCTGATATACTCATTGTGTCCATCTACGTTGATGATATCCTTGTGACAGGAAGCAATTCAAGGCTAGTTGCGGAGTTCAAACAAGAGTTAATGCAGATTTTTGATATGACTGACCTTGGTTTGATGACGTACTTTCTCGGAATGGAGGTGATGCAAAGAACAAATGAAGTGTTCATTTGTCAGAAGAAGTACGCAAGAGAAATACTAAAGAAATTTCATATGGAGGAGTGCAAGGAAGTAAGCACGCCAATGAATCAAAAGGAGAAGCTGAGCAAGGAAAGCATTGCAGAAAAAATTGATGAAGGTTACTACAGAAGCTTGATTGGATGCCTAATGTTTCTTACTACAACAAGACCTGACATCCTTTTTGCTGTAAGTCTTTTATCTAGATTTATGCATTGCGCTGATGAGATACATTTACAAGCAGCTAAACGGGTACTGAGGTATATCAAAGGCACTGTTAACTACGGAGTCAAGTTTGGAAAGTGTCAAGATTTCAAGTTATTTGGATTCTCAGATAGTGATTGGGCTGGATCAATTGATGACAGAAGGAGTACTTCTGGTTACTGTTTCAGCCTAGGTTCAGGCATCTTCTCATGGTGTTCAAAAAAACAGGATATTGTGACTCAGTCTACTGCGGAAGCGGAGTACGTGGCAGCTACTGCAGCTGTAAATCAAGTGTTGTGGCTCAGAAAAATTTTGGTTGATGTGTATTTGGAACAAGCACAAAGTACTGAAGTGTTTGTGGACAGCCAAGGTGCAATAGATATCTCACACAATCCAGTCTTTCATAATAAGACAAAACATTTCAGCATCAAGTTCTATTTCTTGAGGGAGGTGCAGCAAAATGGAGATATAACCTTAGTTCATTGCAGTTCTGCAGATAATTTGGCTGATTTGTTTACTAAACCACTTCCGGTTGGCACATTTCAGTTGTTAAGGGAGAAAATTGGAGTTTGCAGTTCCTACAGCAAGGAGGAGTGTTAATTATTTGCTCCAGGACTGCATATGTTTTTTATTTTTTGTTATTTTAGTTAAGTATACCTAGTCTACAACAGCTAGTATACTTGGTCAATAAGTAGTTCCATATATTATCTAGGAAGTAGTTGGTTTTCTTCCTTATCTTGTTGATTAGAATTAGAGTCGTTTCAGCATGTATAAATTGCTGTTTTACTGATGAATAAGATTTACAACTCTTATTAGTCCATTTTCTGTATCTTTACATTATTTTAGCCTTAAATCAGCTGTGTTTTTCATTTAAAAAACCAACAATCACTAACAATGTACTCGATGAATTGTAAGTACATTTGTAAAAATCTTCTGATCAGAACACCTAAAATCTTGAAAAACCAAAAGTGGATGGCTCATACACACATTAAACATAAAATGTTGTATATAAGTTTCACTTTTTTCACCAAATCATCGATACTAAATTTTTCCCACATATATCTTAGTTTTAAGGGATTTTTCTATTTTAACTCTAAGAAGGTTTGTATTATTAAGTTGACAAGCTTTTTGAAATTTTGTGAATTTTAATATTGAAGCGAATGTAAACATTTATTCTTTATTGGACATTCGAAATCTTTTTATTAGTTTTATGGTTGTGATATTCCTTGAGGGACTCTTGTGAGAACTTTCTCCCCCACCCCTTCTCTTTTATGAACATAGAAGTTAGAGTTTTCACCTAAGACAACACTTTCTAATGGTCTTTTAGTGATGTTACTTCAAATTAACAAGTTCCTTTGATACTAGTACTTATACTTAGACAAAATAAAGTACATTCATCTCATTTTTAGTCAACTTTTTAAAATTCTCACCTATAAATATGTTGTATTTTCCCAAGGGTAAGATTCTTTTGATATATGATAATGAAGAGTTGTATAAAAATTTAATTTTCTTTTTTTTAGAATGATATACACATAAAATAAGACATTTGAACTTGCATCTTTAGCATAAAAGTAATATGATTTAATGAATTTTGTTCTTTTTCACCGTGAAAACAAGATTTTGTGCTATGAATTTGGACACTGTAAAGCAGCATTAGCTTACGGTTCTGACCTTGCCTAAGGGGTGAAACACTAAATTTTCCTAGAAATTGAAAACTAAAATAAACCAATAACTCAAAGATATCATGTAGGGCCTAATTTAAATGTGGGTATTCTAAAAGTGTATAGGCTTGTAGCAATTTACCTTGTTGAAGATACTAGAGATGTCAATATTGGGATGAGATATAACTCAAATGAGAGGGGAGAGGAAGAAGTATCACATAAATGTATAAGATAAATAAACATATGAAGCCATCAAGTTATTTCTTTCTACTAATTTCCCTTATCTAGAGCTCCTATTTAAGAATTTAGGTTTACCCCAAGGAGCCTATATTAAAAATTATTTCCCATGGTGAATTTCTTTGGAAAAAAAAACTTTTGAATTTTGGGCTATAGTTGGTATTGTCTTGGGATAGAAGTGAATGTATCATGATTTGATAACTTGAATTTAATTAGGCTGTCTTTTGATGGTAATTTTAAAATTATTATGGTGTCGGAAAACAAAAGAATTTCAATTTAAAACTCCATCAAAAGTTTCAATATTTTTATGGAAATTACACATTAAATTTAAAATTTAATTACATGTATTAGTTTAAAAACACACAAAATTTTCATAACTGAAATGGTTTATTTAAGCATGTATCTTTTGGCTAATAATATGATATTTACTCTTAAAAGTAATGTACGAAGAGATTATTAATATACTTATTTATCAAATATTTTTAGGTAAATAAAAGGTACATGCAAAACAAAAATAATTCATTTTCATTACCATTATAATTACTTTTAGGTTATTTATAAAAATATGTTGTTTGTATGTAAAAGGTCTCCAAAAAAATTAGAAAATAAGAAGTTTGCGTGTTTATATAGTGGTTCGTTTAGAATTTAATTTTTTTGATAGAAATTTCTATGCTCTTTTATTTTGTTGTCTAATTTTTTACAAGTCTTTTAGTTGACAGTTTTAGTTAAAAGAGATGGGAAGACAATGAGTTTTGATTTTTTTTATTCATTTGTAAGAATATGGTAAGTAATTTAATTTTGCTTTTTGTAATTTTGTTTTACCATTTAATGCTATTTCATCATAAAAAGGTGTGTCTATTCGAGTTTGGGTTTAATCCTATGTAAAATTAGAAGAACACCTATTGGACAAGGGTCAAATTTTCATGATTAATGACATCATAATTTCCTAAAACTAGTCTATTATCTACTATATCTAGGGCTAAGTAATTTGTCCAAACACATAGCCACCTCTCAGAACATAACGTTATTTCATTTGCAAAGATCTGCCCGTATTTCTTGAAGCACACAAGTGACTGCAAAAGAAAATGCCAGCTTTTCACTTACTGCCCATTTTTGTTCTAAGCACAATCATCAATCTTCTTGATTTCAATAGTATGCTAAATGCTATTGAAATCTTGCAAAATAAATTGTCCCCTCAAGTATTTTTGGCAATGCTGGATGCAGTAGATTTCTCTCGTTTTTTTGATTTAGTCAATTGGGATGACAGATTTTTAGTCCAGTTGATTCATTTGAATGAATTGGGTGTCGCTGATGGAGTGCTTTACATTGTAAGTAGACAACTCTGGCTCCAAGAAGTTTCTTTAGATGTTGGGTCTCCAGTTATTGAAGAGCTTGGGAACCTAGGACAGGGCATGTCACGTTTATTTAACCCTCTGTTCCAGTTGGCATATGATGTTGGTAATGCTCAACAAGCTTACAATCATCTAATGTAGCTATTTGATTCTTCAACTTTCTTATCAACTTTGGAGTCACATTTACATTTCTTAAAGTTGATTAAATTTTCTTTGGTCAATATTTTACACGTTGCTGGTAAGCCCGTGTATACACAACACAATTATATGTGTGTTAGGCACCTCAACCAGATTTGTAATGGGCAAAATATGTCCATCCATAGAATCAAAGATGTTTGTTGCAAGGATTGTAAATTGTCCATGGTCCTCTTTTATTTTTTAAACATGTAATTCAAAGTGTTGTCAAATTTCTGAATAATAGAAATGTCTCATCAACAAATTTATTATTTGTGTAATTACAACAAATATGTGTTCGTGATAAATTTGCTCCATTATTTTATTTCATTCGTAACATAATTTAGCAGGTATAACCCCACATGAAAAAGAAAAAGACAGTGCTAAAATGGGAGGTGGGACATATCTCCAAATGCCCCCAGCTATCATTCTTAACCACCATGAATGTCCTAGTCAAATTACAACTTTCTAACATATAATATGTACCTCCAAGTAGAGGAAGTTCATGACTTGCACAGAAATCAAAAAATGGATCATTAAAGTGAAATCTCAAGTTCCGTGGTTTTATTTTCAAAGACATGTAAGATCACTAACAATGTACTCGATGAATTGTAAGTACATTTATAAAAATCTTCTGCCATCAGAACACCTAAAATCTTGAAAAACCAAAAGTGGGTGGCTCATACACACATTAAACATAAAATGTTGTATATAAGTTTCACTTTTTTCACCAAATCATCGATACTAAATTTTTCCCACATATATCTTAGTTTTAAGGGATTTTTCTATTTTAACTCTAAGAAGGTTTGTATTATTAAGTTGACAAGGTTTGTGAAATTTTGTGAATTTTAATATTGAAGCGAATGTAAACATTTATTCTTTATTGGACATTCGAAATCTTTTTATTAGTTTTATGGTTTTGATATTCCTTGAGGGACTCTTGTGAGAACTTTCTCCCCCACCCTTCTCTTTTATGAACATAGAAGTTATAGTTTTCACCTAAGACAACACTTTCTAATGGTCTTTTAGTGATGTTATTTCAAATTAACAAGTTCCTTTGATACTAGTACTTATACATAGACAAAATAAAGTACATTTATCTCATTTTTAGTCAACTTTTTAAAATTCTCACCTATAAATATGTTGTATTTTCCCAAGGTTAAGATTCTTTTGATGTATGATAATGAAGAGTTGTATAAAAATTTAATTTTCTTTTTTTAGAATGATATACACATAGGTAAATAAGACATTTGAACTTGCATCTTTAGCATAAAAGTAATATGATTTAATGAATTTTGTTCTTTTTCACCGTGAAAACAAGATTTTGTGCTATGAAGTTGGACACTGTAAAGCAGCATTGGCTTATAGTTCTGACCTTGCCTAAGGGGTGAAACACTAAATTTTCCTAGAAATTGAAAACTAAAATAAACCAGTAACTCAAAGATATCATGTAGGGCCTAATTTAAATGTGGGTATTCTAAAAGTGTATAGGCTGATAGCAACTTACCTTGTTGAAGATACTAGAGATGTCAAAATTGGGATGAGATATAACTCAAATGAGAGGGGAGAGGAAGAAGTATCACATAAATGTATAAGATAAATAAACATATTAAGCCATCAAGTTATTTCTTTCTACTAATTTCCCTTATCTAAAGCTCCTATTTAAGAATTTAGGTTTACCCCAAGGAGCCTATATTAAAAATTATTTCCCATGGTGAATTTCATTGGAAAAAAAAACTTTTGAATTTTGGGTTATGGTTGATATTGTCCTAGGATAGAAGTGAATGTATCATGATTTGATAACTTGAATTTAATTAGGCTATCTTTTGATGGTAATTTTAAAATTGTTATGTTGTGGGAAAACAAAAGAATTTCAATTTAAAACTCCATCAAAAGTTTCAATATTTTTATGGAAATTACACATTAAATTTAAAATTTAATTACATCTATTAGTTTAAAAACACACAAAATTTTCATAACTGAAATGGTTTATTTAAGCATGTATCTTTTGGCCAATAATATGATATTTAATCTTAAAAGTAATGTACGAAGAGATTATTAATATACTTATTTATCAAATATTTTTAGGTAAATAAAAGGTACATGCAAAACAAAAATAATTCATTTTCATTACCATTATAATTACTTTTAGGTTATTTATAAAAAATGTTGTTTGTATGTAAAAGGTCTGCAAAAAAAATTAGAAAAGAAGAAGTTTGCGTGTTTATACAGTGGTTAGTTTAGAATTTAATTTTTTTGATAGAAATTTCTATGCTCTTTTATTTTGTTGTCTAATTTTTTACCAGTCTTTTAGTTGACAGTTTTAGCTAAAAGAGATGGGAAGACAATGAGTTTTGATTTTTTTTATTCATTTGTAAGAATATGGTAAGTAATTTAATTTTGTTTTTTGTAATTTTGTTTTACCATTTAATGCTATTTCATCATAAAAAAGTGTGTTTATTCGAGTTTGGGTTTAATCCTATGTAAAATTAGAAGTACACCTATTGGACAAGGGTCAAATTTTCATGATTAATGATATCATAATTTCCTAGTCTATTATCTACTATATCTAGGGCTAAGTAATTTGTCCAAACACATAGCCACCTCTCAGAACATAACGTTATTTCATTTACAAAGATCTGCCCGTATTTCTTGAAGCACACAAGTGACTACAAAAGAAAATGCCAGCTTTTCACTTACTGCCCATTTTTGTTCTAAGCACAATCATCAATCTTCTTGATTTCAATAGTATGCTAAATGTTATTGAAATCTTGCAAAATAAATTGTCCCCTCAAGTATTTTTAGCAATGCTTGGTGCAGTAGATTTCTCTCGTTTTTTTGATTTAGTCAATTGGGATGACAGATTTTTAGTCCTGATGATTCATTTGAATGACTTGGGTGTCGCTGATGGAGTGCTTTACATTGTAAGTAGACAACTCTGGCTCCAAGAAGTTTCTTTAGATGTTGGGTCTCCAGTTATTGAAGAGCTTGGGAACCTAGGACACGGCATGTCACGTTTATTTAACCCTCTGTTCCAGTTGGCATATGATGTTGGTAATGCTCAACAAGCTTACAATCATCTAATGTCGCTTTTTGATTCTTCAACTTTCTTATCAACTTTGGAGTCACATTTACATTCCTTAAAGTTGATTAAATTTTCTCTGGTCAATATTTTACACGTTGCTGGTAAGCCGGTGTATACACAACACAATTATATGTGTGTTAGGCACCTCAACCAGATTTGTAATGGGCAAAATATGTCCATCCATAGAATCAAAGATGTTTGTTGCAAGGATTGTAAATTGTCCATGGTCCTCTTTTATTTTTTAAACATGTAATTCAAAGTGTTGTCAAATTTCTGAATAATAGAAATGTCTCATCAACAAATTTATTATTTGTGTAATTACAACAAATATGTGTTCGTGATAAATTTGCTCCATTATTTTATTTCATTCGTAACATAATTTAGCAGGTATAACCCCACATGAAAAAGAAAAAGACAGTGCTAAAATGGGAGGTGGGACATATCTCCAAATGCCCCCAGCTATCATTCTTAACCACCATGAAGGTCCTAGTCAAATTACAACTTTCTAACATATAATATGTACCTCCAAGTAGAGGAAGTTCATGACTTGCACAGAAATCAAAAAATGGATCATTAAAGTGAAATCTCAAGTTCCGTGGTTTTATTTTCAAAGACATGTAAGATCACTAACAATGTACTCGATGAATTGTAAGTACATTTATAAAAATCTTCTGCCATCAGAACACCTAAAATCTTGAAAAACCAAAAGTGGGTGGCTCATACACACATTAAACATAAAATGTTGTATATAAGTTTCACTTTTTTCACCAAATCATCGATACTAAATTTTTCCCACATATATCTTAGTTTTAAGGGATTTTTCTATTTTAACTCTAAGAAGGTTTGTATTATTAAGTTGACAAGGTTTGTGAAATTTTGTGAATTTTAATATTGAAGCGAATGTAAACATTTATTCTTTATTGGACATTCGAAATCTTTTTATTAGTTTTATGGTTTTGATATTCCTTGAGGGACTCTTGTGAGAACTTTCTCCCCCACCCTTCTCTTTTATGAACATAGAAGTTATAGTTTTCACCTAAGACAACACTTTCTAATGGTCTTTTAGTGATGTTATTTCAAATTAACAAGTTCCTTTGATACTAGTACTTATACATAGACAAAATAAAGTACATTTATCTCATTTTTAGTCAACTTTTTAAAATTCTCACCTATAAATATGTTGTATTTTCCCAAGGTTAAGATTCTTTTGATGTATGATAATGAAGAGTTGTATAAAAATTTAATTTTCTTTTTTTAGAATGATATACACATAGGTAAATAAGACATTTGAACTTGCATCTTTAGCATAAAAGTAATATGATTTAATGAATTTTGTTCTTTTTCACCGTGAAAACAAGATTTTGTGCTATGAAGTTGGACACTGTAAAGCAGCATTGGCTTATAGTTCTGACCTTGCCTAAGGGGTGAAACACTAAATTTTCCTAGAAATTGAAAACTAAAATAAACCAGTAACTCAAAGATATCATGTAGGGCCTAATTTAAATGTGGGTATTCTAAAAGTGTATAGGCTGATAGCAACTTACCTTGTTGAAGATACTAGAGATGTCAAAATTGGGATGAGATATAACTCAAATGAGAGGGGAGAGGAAGAAGTATCACATAAATGTATAAGATAAATAAACATATTAAGCCATCAAGTTATTTCTTTCTACTAATTTCCCTTATCTAAAGCTCCTATTTAAGAATTTAGGTTTACCCCAAGGAGCCTATATTAAAAATTATTTCCCATGGTGAATTTCATTGGAAAAAAAAACTTTTGAATTTTGGGTTATGGTTGATATTGTCCTAGGATAGAAGTGAATGTATCATGATTTGATAACTTGAATTTAATTAGGCTATCTTTTGATGGTAATTTTAAAATTGTTATGTTGTGGGAAAACAAAAGAATTTCAATTTAAAACTCCATCAAAAGTTTCAATATTTTTATGGAAATTACACATTAAATTTAAAATTTAATTACATCTATTAGTTTAAAAACACACAAAATTTTCATAACTGAAATGGTTTATTTAAGCATGTATCTTTTGGCCAATAATATGATATTTAATCTTAAAAGTAATGTACGAAGAGATTATTAATATACTTATTTATCAAATATTTTTAGGTAAATAAAAGGTACATGCAAAACAAAAATAATTCATTTTCATTACCATTATAATTACTTTTAGGTTATTTATAAAAAATGTTGTTTGTATGTAAAAGGTCTGCAAAAAAAATTAGAAAAGAAGAAGTTTGCGTGTTTATACAGTGGTTAGTTTAGAATTTAATTTTTTTGATAGAAATTTCTATGCTCTTTTATTTTGTTGTCTAATTTTTTACCAGTCTTTTAGTTGACAGTTTTAGCTAAAAGAGATGGGAAGACAATGAGTTTTGATTTTTTTTATTCATTTGTAAGAATATGGTAAGTAATTTAATTTTGTTTTTTGTAATTTTGTTTTACCATTTAATGCTATTTCATCATAAAAAAGTGTGTTTATTCGAGTTTGGGTTTAATCCTATGTAAAATTAGAAGTACACCTATTGGACAAGGGTCAAATTTTCATGATTAATGACATCATAATTTCCTAAAACTAGTCTATTATCTACTATATCCAGGGCTAAGTAATTTGTCCAAACACATAGCCACCTCTCAGAACATAACTTTATTTCGTTTGCAAAGATCTGCCCGTATTTCGTATTTCTTGAAGCACACAAGTGACCGCAAAAGAAAATGACAGCTTTTCACTTACTGCCCATTTTTGTTCTAAGCACAATCATCAATCTTCTTGATTTCAATAGTATACTAAATGTTATTGAAATCTTGCAAAATAAATTGTCCCCTCAAGTATTTTTAGCAATGCTCCGTGCAGTAGATTTCTCTCGTTTTTTTGATTTAGTCAATTGGGATGACAGATTTTTAGTCCTGATGATTCATTTGAATGAATTGGGTGTCGCTGATGGAGTGCTTTAGATTGTAAGTACACAACTCTGGCTCAAGAAGTTTCTTTAGATGTTGGGTCTCCAGTTATTGAAGAGCTTGGGAACCTAGGACACGGCATGTCACGTTTATTTAACCTCTGTTCCAGTTGGCATATGATGTTGGTAATTCTCAACAAGCTTACAATCATCTAAAGTCGCTATTTGATTTTTCAACTTTCTTATTAACTTTGGAGTCACATTTACATTCCTTAAAGTTGATTAAATTTTCTCTGGTCAATATTTTACACATTGCTGGTAAGCCGGTGTATACACAACACAATTATTTGTGTAATTACAACAAATATGTGTTCTTGATAAATTTGCTCCATTACTTGATTTCATTCGTAACATAATTTAGCAGGTATAACCTCAAATGAAAAAGAAAAAGACAGTGCTAAAATGGGAGGTGGGACATATCTCCAAATGCCCCCAGCTATCATTCTTAACCACCATGAATGTCCTAGTCAAATTACAACTTTCTAACATATAATATGTACCTCCAAGTAGAGGAAGTTCATGACTTGCAGACAAATCAAAAAATGGATCATTAAAGTGAAATCTCAAGTTCCGTGGTTTTATTTTCAAAGACATGTAAGATCACTAACAATGTACTCGATGAATTGTAAGTACATTTGTAAAAAATTTCTGCCATCAGAACACCTAAAATCTTGAAAAATCAAAAGTGGGTGGCGCATACACACATTAAACATAAAATGTTTTATATAAGTTCCACTTTTTTCACCAAATCATCAATACTAAATTTTTCCCACATATATCTTAGTTTTAAGGGATTTTTCTATTTTAACTCTAAGAAGGTTTGTAGTATTAAGTTGACAAGGTTTGTGAAATTTTGTGAATTTTAATATTGAAGCTAATGTAAAAATTTATTCTTTATTGGACATTCGAAATCTTTTTATTAGTTTTTTGGTTTTGATATTGCTTGAGGGACTCTTGTGAGAACTTTCTCCCCCACCCCTTCTCTTTTATGAACATAGAAGTTATAGTTTTCACCTAAGACAACACTTTCTAATGGTCTTTTAGTGATGTTACTTCAAATTAACAAGTTCCTTTGATACTAGTACTTATACATAGACATATAATATGTACCTCCAAGTAGACGAAGTTCATGACTTGCACATAAATCAAAAAATGGATCATTAAAGTGAAATCTCAAGTTCCGTGGTTTTATTTTCAAAGACATGTAAGATCACTAACAATGTACTCGATGAATTGTAAGTACATTTATAAAAATCTTCTGCCATCAGAACACCTACACTACAACAAATCTGGGCAATTATGATGGAAAACTTATGACGGAATATTGGGCGCGCCTTACTTACGACGGAAATGAATCTTTCGTCACAAATACTTATGACGGAAAAAACATTTCATCGCAAGTTAAATAATTTATTATTTTTTCGAAATTAAAAAAAAAAGAAAAACAGTGGGCCAACTAAAACCACGACGTATTGGAGATAGACAATTGGAGATATATGTACATGCATGTAAGTAGGAAAATAGCCGTTAAAAATTGAAATTCCAACTTTAACCCTCTACCTCTAACGTCCGTTACTGAAACTTAACGAAATGCAATCGGGTGGCTAAAATATTAAAGTTACGCCATGCGGGTGCTCAATATTATATGTTGGCCATTTTTATACAAAACAATTATACCTCAGGCCATCATCGTGTAATTAAGTCTTATTTTAATTTTATTCTTTTATTAGTTGTGCGTGGTAATTTCAATTTTTTGGTGAAACTTTTGGCGGAAATTGCCAAAAAAATTGGGTTCTGTGGATTCGAACAACTGCTAGAATAACCAAGTGCACAACCACTGCACCAACACCACTGTTTGTACTAAATATGCAATTTACTTATATATCATATTTCAGTTCAAGCTTTGTAAATTATAGGAGCTTAAATTAAAAATTTCTAAAATTTTACATACAGCTAAGAAATCAACATATTTAATCAACATATTTCAGGGTACTATATATGATGTTGTCTCGGGCCTTGGGCCAGGTTTTTGGAGATACGCTGTGACACCCCCAAATTCGAGGTCAGGATTTGGTGCCACCAGACAATTGTAAGAAATATAACTCTGAATAAAACTTAATTATATAGACGACCCTCAACTAAGGATTGATCACAGGTTATGGTATGAAACAAGAATCTAAAATATTAAAGTTTATTACAACTAATTCAAATTTCTTACAAACCATTTGCCACTATCTAACCATTGGTGATATCTAAAATGAATTTTATCTGCCCGGCAATCGGAACCTAAAGTCTGGAATCAGGCCTTCTCACGGTCCTTTTAGCGGTTACTCGAAGACGGCTAACTTCATTCTTAACTGAAAGGTTAGGGAACAAAACAAGAGTGAGCCAAAAATTGCTCAGCAAGTGTAATCACATAAATAGATATCAATTATTACTCAATTGGGTAAATCAATTTCAAGATATAAGCTTCTTTTTAAATAAAAAGGTAAACAATTAAATTGGAACTTACGATAGTACGAGCTATACGGGTAATCAGCCACGTAAAGCTCTAGACCATGTTTACACATGGTCCTAACATATAATGATCCATAGACACACATTGGCCATAAAATAAATAAGTAACCACGACCGCTACCTCGGTCAAAATTTTGTTACATTTATAGGAAAATCAACAAAGGGATTAAGCAAATATAAGATTACTATCATTTCCATCATTTTTATTTCACGGTATAAGCTAATTCAAAATTTTATTACAAGGCTCAGAAGCTAAGAAATTTTAAACAAGGTAAGTAAGTGAACAAGGAAAAAAAATATGTTTCAAGTATTTACAAGTTAACAGGGATCAACAAGGTATAAATCAAGGCAAAAGGAATTATATGAATAAAGTAAAAGTACAGGAACATTTGTAAATTTTATAAGTAAAGGGCAAGGTGAAAAGAGTACAAAAGCATGGTATTATAATTGATTGCATAATATTAAGTAAAGGACAAGTAAAAGTTGAATGTATATTTGCAATATAATTGAAAGGTAACATTCATATCATAATTTAAGAAAACTGCCACTTGAACAATAAGTGGAGGGTATAGACACTTGCCTCAAAAGCCGATAAACTAACTCAATAACTTGTATCTCACAACTCCAACTTTACGTACACGGGCTCCTTTTTTGGCCTCCTACTTGTACCTATATATAAAGGTATAATACCCTATTAGTACCTCAGCTCGTTTACGTAACTCGACTAAGTAGTACTTCTACCCCCAACGATATAAATAAATAGGTACATACATATAAGTTAAACCAAATCACAAATCAAGGGGAGCACATCGTACCTTAAAGGTTTAGGACTTAACTAGCAACACACCTTTAGTCACTTAACACGTATCACATAATGACATATAGCATCCCTCAGGGTGTCGATGGAAAAACCTCAAGATAAAGCATCCTATTAACTTTATCAAGCTCATTTGACAAAAATAGCACTTAATCACATAAGCCACGTATACGCACAACATGCTTTGTAAACTCAACATACATTAACTTACGACCACTATTAATCGACTAACCAAGTCCAATCCCAAATACCAAAGCAACATCAATTCTAATTTAAAGACAACCATATGAATCCAACACATATATAATTATAATAGTTACGCTAACAACGACAACTTGTACCAAATAAGACACACATAAAACCATGTATTATGACACATCACCCAACTTCTCCACTCTCTTTCCTCTTTCCGTCTTTCTTTCTTCTTTTCTTTTCTCTCTTTTTCTCTTTCTCTCTTCTTCCTCTCGGCTTTCTCTCTTTTCTCTCCTCTCTTCTCTCTTTCTCTCGGCCCTCGGCCCTCGGCCCTCTCTCTCTATCTCTTTCCTCTCCCGGCCTCGACCTTCACCAACACACACAACACCCACACACACGGACAAACACATAGACACACAAACAAACACACACACGTGCACCCTCACTCTCATTCTTACTTCCTAACGAGAACACACCCAAGAGCACACATTTTTTTATAAAAATAAACTCACACACTCAAGAAAACATTTTTGAAAAGAACACACACACACACAAAAACACATTTTTGAAGGAAAACACACACACAAACACTAGTTAGTGTATTTGATATCCCTTGGGTAAAAATCATTTAGGAAAATATAATCTAGATCCATAAAGAACACTAATGAAAACTTTCCTTGGCTTGGCAAAGCTGACCACCCAATTAGTTATATCAACTTCGGCTGGCACTTTGAGAATAAATGGTGTACTCGGAAAACTCTGTTCTTCGGGTTTGTTTATGGATCCGTGAAGACGTTCATGAGATGTTTCTCTAGGACGTGAACCCGTGTTTCCATCAATAACATCATTGTGACACCATTAAGATTATCATTGCTAACATTGAAGATTTGAATATCATGGATTCATAATATTAGTAGATGATTGTCGGTAGGTGTCAGTAATGGTCATCTTAATATTGTCACAATGATGTTATTGATGGAAACACTGGTTCACGTCCTAGAAAAACATCTCATGAACGTCTTCGGAGATCCACAAACAAACCAAAAGCAGAGAATTTGTTGAGTACACCATTTATTCTCGAAGTTCCAGCCGAAGTTGATATAACTAATTGGGTGGTCGGCTTTGCGAAGCCAAGGAAAGTTTTTACTAGTGTTCTTTATGGATCTAGAATTTTTTTTACAAGTGATTCTTACGCATAGGGGGTATCAAATTCTGCCCTAATTATTTACGGAACATCTAAACCTGATTAGTATTTCAGGAGTTTATATGTTTCCAGTTCGGGAAAGGTTATTCCTTTTTAGAATTTTATTGAATGGAGCAAATGTTGGTACGACAACATGGATGATGATAAGTTTAAGGGTGTTATTGTCTCGAATGCATATGTTTTTAATGATCCCTAGCTATTTCGTGTTAAGGTACATCTTCAACGATTCGTTGTCTTTAGTCAAAATTTGGGTGAAAATTTCACATAATAAGAAATTCAATGAACTAGAATCGGTATAGTAGATTTACTATCATTTTATTATTCCTTATTCATTTTTAATTATATGTGATTACAAAATTATTCCTTCTGCATAACTATCTGTTAAGATCCAGACGAGAACTTATAATGTGTAATTAAATTTTGATGTAGATTGTAACCGTATTGTAATGTAATTATTTATTTAAGTTTTGAGTTAAATGGTTTTATTTTGAGCTACATCTCATGGACCTCTTCATGTGTCCTTAAACATACCTCAAAGAGAGAATTTACCAATTGCACCATTAATTCTCATAGTGCCCGTCGGAGGATATAACTGATTGGGTGGTCAGCTTTGTCAATTTAAGAAAAGTTTTTATCAGTTTTTTTAGGCTTAATGACCTTTTAGCCCTAAAATTTTACTACCATATATCCATCAGCCTCTGTGTTTTAAATTTGTACCTTTTAGTCCCTGAGGTACTAAAATCATACCTTTCGACCCTTGTACCGGTTCAGAATAAAAAAATGGTACAACTCGGATCGGCAAAACAAGCTTAAATCCATGTTTTAAAGACTGTTTTAAAGATTACATCCATCCAAACCAATAACCTTCCTACAACCAAGCTTAAATCCATCTTTTAAAGACTGTTTTGCCCATCCGAGTTATACCGATTTTTTTATTCTGAACCGGTATAAGGATTGAAAGGTATGATTTCAGTACCTCAGGGGCTAAAAGGTACAATTTTAAAACATAGGGACGGATGGGTATATGGTAGTAAACCTTTAGGGCAAAAATGTCATTAAGCCTTTTCTTTATGAAACCTGAAAATTTTTATAAGTGAGGGATCTCAAACTCCACCTTGTTATATAAGGAACATCTAATGTGATAAGTATTTATGGAGCTTATATATTCTCCCATTGACCAGGAAAAACTTTATTACTTTTCAAGATACAATTTATCTTTTAGTAATTTTCATATGACATGTACATATCAATTAGTTTAGTTAGTAAACGCATACTCCACATCACATTATACCTAAGAGATTTATAATTTCTTCCACTCTCAAAATTAATAGACTACCCTTAAAAAGAATATATCCTCGAAATTAACTTGTGACTTTTTGAAAAGCACACATTTCGACAAACAAATCACTTAAACAAATTATCAATTTAACTTATTATCAACTGAGAAAATTTGACAATTATACCTAGTTAACCCTTACCATACAAAAAATACAAATAGGCACAAGGGAGATATTACCTTCTAATGAATATACCAGCAGTATAAAATCTAGCATTAAGAAAAACTCAAACCATGCACGTAGTACCAACTTCATCAATATTCAACATAACACAAACGAAAAGAATTACTACAATCACTATGATCCTCAGTCACAACTGACATGATAATCTAGGCGCAAGTTGATGATCAATGATCACAAGTTTAATCATGTTATTCATGATTTTTGCAACCCTAATTGTACAAATCTGAAGAAGAGGTGATGATATTCATGGCGATTCAAATCCAACCTACACCAAATATCTATGAAATTAATTAATCGCCGAATTTTGACTGTAGAATAGGATTGGAAAGAGAAAGAGAAAAGAGGGTAGTGGTGAAGCGGGTTGATAGGCATAAGTGCCTGGAGGATACCACTACAAGAAAACAGAGCATAACCGACCGTCAAAAAGGGTCGGTTATATCCGAAAACGGTCAGTTTTACGAGTAAAACCGACCGTTATCGATGGTCAGTTTTAGACTGGTCGGTTTTAAGAGTTGGTCAGGTTTAGCACATATAACCGACCACCGGTCGGTCGGTTATGACCGTTTCCAAATTTGTTAAAGTGGGTCCTAAGAATAACACGTGGCAACACGTGTCAACACGTGTCCTATGATGTCAGCAGAATAAAACCGACCGGTAGCGGTCGGTTATGTTCAAAAAAAAATTGTTTTGACTGTAAACATAACCGACCGAAGTCAAAGTGTGCATATCGGTCGGTTTTATGGCAGAAGCCGCTCAAAATTGCATAACCGACCGTCGTATAACCGACCACCATTAAGGAAGACGGTCGGTTATACCGTTTGAATGCGGTCGGTTATGGTGTACACCGGTCGGTTTTCTGTGTTTTGGAATGGTAAAAAACGGTCAGTTATGTGTATTATCGGTCGGTTTTCTGGGTATTTTTTTAAAAAAAATTGCAGGTTATGTAGTTTTATACCATATGCCATTCATTTCATATATACCCTTCCAATGGGCAATACCAATCAATATCAACAACAATCAATACCAATCCCAATCCAAAAACCAATCAATACCAATCCCAATCCAAAAACCAATCAATACCAATCCATTCCTAAACTCATTATCATAAAATAAATACAAACATAATTCATAAAATACCAACTTAATTAGATCCGATACAAACGGATCATAAAATACCAATGTTAACTCCGACATAATCGGATCAACCATACAAACCAAAATATGGGTCCGATATAAACGGATCAACCACACAATGTTAAGTCCGATATTATCGAACATCCAACAAAACATAGTTCATTACAATTGCTAAAGTTCAGATTCAAAGTTTCTAAACCATATAACCACATAATTAACTACTCCGACAAAGAAACAGGAGAGTCGTCGGAATCACCCCCATCTTGGCCATTGCCTTCATTGTCGCCATTCCCGTTGTCACCCTCAATGTCCGAGACCTCATCCACATCGGTATAATCTTTTTCTTCATGCGCAAGTCGATCCTTTTCCTATGCACACATATAAAACAATTAAAAAGTAAAAAATAAAGTGCAATGGATATAATTAAAAAACGAGGATTAACTATTACCTCTTGAACTTGTGCTTCGGTTTTTTTGACAAGATCTTCAATTAAGGTTCCGACAATGTGTACAATCTCACCACCAATGAGATTATTCCATTGCAGCCTTCTATTTGGTTCGGTAGATGGATCGGAGGCCTCGAGGGCAGTGCGTGCAAATGTGGATATTTCTTCATCGGATAGTTGACGAGCAAACTGTTGAGGATTAGAACGAATCTCCGTAAGAACATTTCTAACGATCGAGAGAAAGACATTGTCGGGGATGACTTCACGTTGTCTCGGAGCGGATGAGGATGAGCCGGCTTCACCTCGGGTGGAATCCCTATAGCGTGTAGCTAGGGTGGGAATGAGATCGGTAGCTCGAGCATTGGGGAATCCCACAACATAATTTTTTTTTGGGTTTTTCACCTTCGGGCACCCCCGTTGCTTCCATCCACCAATCCCATGGCTCATCTCTCTCACCCGTTTGAGTCACCTCCACCGGCATACGGTCAAGAATAGAGGCATATCGTTCCTACACATTTTTTAAGTTTGATTAAAACAATCAAACTTTTAAATGCTTATAATTGAACACTAAAAAAACAAAAATATGAGAATACCGCAATGCGCATGGCTCCCGGAGTAGTATACACGGGATTGTTCGGATCGGAGCCAACTTTCTTATGACATTTATCCCAAACCTCAAGTCTAGTCGGAGGCTTACGACTTTTCTTTGTCATTTCCTTCAAAATGTAAAATAGCTTACATTAGTATATATAAAATGAAATAACGTTGTGTGTGTTTGTATGTGTACATATTTAAATATTATTACCGCTTTCACGGCGTTGAATGACCGAGCACCGGCACTATGTAACCGCTCAACTTGTTGGCGGTTGTTGGCTCCAACCATTGCCCTATGCAAGTGTCCTTCATTTGTCTCTCAATATTTCAAAAGATCTTTCCAAAACAAAAGGGACCAATAAGCGGGCTTTAAGGACTCCTTCGACACCCCGGTTTCCTTTACTTTTGTCTCAACTCTCTTCTTAAGCTCATTCATTGTTCGTTTTATTGTTTTCTTAATGTGATCTTCAACGATCCTTCTTGATTGTGAACGGCTTTGCCCCTTTTGATGCCTATAGAATTTCTACAAAATATAAAAAAGGGATAGGGTCAAATTCATAATCAAATCAAGTTAACAAACAAATCAAGAAACAAACATTATAAACTAAAGAATCATGGTTTTACTTACAAAAAACTCCTCAACCCTTTGTTCTAACCATTTTGGAAAAGCCGCATCGATGTCACTAAACGTATAATAACCCATGGGCCACTTCTCGCGAACCATCCCAAGCAAAGTCTTTTTAGCCGTATCATCTTCAATACTACATTTAATAACATATTAAACTATCAACACAACACAAATCAACACTATCTACAAGACATATATATATATATATATATATATATATATATATATATATCATCTTTGCACTACTAAAAAAGAGACACGAAGTACACAAAATTAGACTTACTGTCCATCGGAGATATTGATACGTGTAGGTCTATCGGGTTCCATAGCTCCATAAATTCCACATGAATGTGATCGCGGTCTCCTTCCTCGCCACACTCGTGCCTCTCCCGCTGTCATGTTCTCAAGTGCGGGGTCCGGGTGTTCCTCATCACCATCCGAATCCGTTGGCTCATCACGTAAAGCCAAAGTGTTCTTCCTTGTTGGCCTCTTCTCCGTATCCTTGCCCTTGCCCTTGCCCTTAACAACCTTGCTTTTTCCCTTACTCGCATTCTTTCCTTTACCCTTATCCTTCTCATTTTCCTTACCCTTTCCTTTGTTATTTTTAGCCATCATACACAACACCATGCCAAGCAAAACGATGTCGACTAACCAACCAATGAGCACCTACAATATAAATAACAAAACGTTGTTAACTATATAAAATATCACAAGTAATATCACATAACCGACCAATACGTGCATGCAAAATAACCAAATCAAATATCACAAGTAATATATCACATAATCTTTGAAAATATATAAATTTTAAGAAAATGATTAAATTACAAAATAAAATTTTGCATCTCTATCTCTATATCTTTTGTTTTTCCCCAATTAAATAAAATTAAAATTTTGCACAAAATTAAAATTAATATCTCAACAAATCATAATTCAATTCAACACCCAAGCACAATACAATCCAAATATATTAACTAAAAGTAAATCCAATCCAAATCGAGCAAATACAAGCAAAATCTTATGAAGAATCGAGCAACTACAAACAAATACAATAAGCAAAATCTAACAAAACCGACGAACACTTGCATGCAAAAAAAGCACAGAACTATGGTTACCAAAAACAAGCACAAAACCATGTATTAAACGGAAAAATCGAGAAAATCAAAGAAGTCGAAGCAAAATTAACCGAGAAAAATCGATTAATCATGTATATATTGACTTAATCATGTATACATCTATGTAACCATGTATATTATATATATACATACATATAATCGTATATATGTATAAAAAAAATTAGGGAAACATACATCAAATTGTTGAAACGGAGAAGATGAAGCCCTTTGCCTTGAGTTTACACGGATTTGAGCCATGGAAGAGTAGAGAGTAGAGATTTTATGTAGAGAGATTTATGTGTTAAGTGATAGAAAGAATAGAATGTGAGCAGTTGCTTTTTTTTTATACCCAAGATTAAAACCGACCGATGGTGTGGTCGGTTTTAGCGTAGTTTTTTGTGCAGTATGCAAAACGACGTCGTTCTGACTAAGGGCGGGTTTTTTAAGTTTTCACGAAAATTTTAATTTTCCGCCAAAAAAAAATATTAAAAATATTAAACCGGGCGGTTATGTCACTGTCGGTCGGTTATGTCAACCCTAGAAACCCTAATGGTCGGTTATGTTAAACCTAGCGGTCGGTTATAAGTTTTGCTTATTAAAAAAACCTTATGAAAAAACATTATTAATTAATTAAATAGCTTAATTTTTTGTACATATATAATTTTTTATTGGTTTTTACCATCCGTACGGTTGGATCGTGTATATCTTGTAATTTCAAATTTTAATTGTTTTTGTTCTCGATTTTATGTGATATATCCATATTTTTATTAAAAAAACACATTTGTAATCGTCGAAATAGGCTAATTTTTTGTGCATAAATATGTTTTGTCATGATGTTAACATCCGTACGGTTGGATCTTCTAAATAAAAAGTTTACTTTCGATGTTTTGTAAATCGAGTGGAACATCCCAGTGAAAGTGCATACCTATGTAGTGAAATGGTTCTTTCAAAAGAGGTAATGTTAAATAAAATACTATTTTTATGAAATTTTTATATTTTATTATATAATATAAAACTTTGTCCACAATGTTTGACTATTGTTGATATTTTATCATATAATAAATTTTAATTTCAATACAAGACAATTAAATATATTAATTTTATATATTTAAATATAAAGTTGGATGACAAATCGAAGAATAGAATTACATAAAAATTATTTTGAAATTGCTAATACAATTATAATAATGAAATATGAATGTAATTTGAAAAATATTCTTTTAATAAAAATATATATTAAATGTATATATTAAATTTGAAAAGGTTGACTGATATAAACAAAACCGACCGTGGTCAAAGTGCACAATCGGTCGGTTTTAGACCAGTCGACCCTTAAAACTGCATAACCGACCGATTATAACCGACCACCGCTTTAAGGAGACGGTCGGTTTTATATGAAATCGGTCGGTTTTCTGGTATTTAAATGGTAAGGAGACGGTCGGTTATATATGCAATTGGTCGGTTTTCTGGTATTTAAATGGTAAAAATGGTCACTTATATATTAAATCGGTCGGTTTTCTGGTTTTTAAATGGTAAAAAATGGTCGGTTTTGTATTGTATCGGTCAGTTTTCTGGTAATTTCTGTCGTAAAAAATCCTATATTTAACCTCCATATTCCAATAACAATTGATCCTATATCAAAATACCAACCTCCATATGGCCAATACCAACAAATATAATATCAAAGTTATATCATCATTATAAATTTTAATTTACATCACTTACAAATACAAAGTCATCATTATCTAAGTGAAATTAAGAACAATATTATTCAATTTCATCAAAACCATCATCGTCTTCATCATCATCATTATCGTCACCTCCTCTTTCTTCTTCCTCCTCTTCATCGTCCTCCTCTTCACTCTCCTCTTTGTCACCTA
Organism: Heracleum sosnowskyi; assembly: GCA_030848705.1. Taxonomy (NCBI): domain Eukaryota; kingdom Viridiplantae; phylum Streptophyta; class Magnoliopsida; order Apiales; family Apiaceae; genus Heracleum; species Heracleum sosnowskyi. The sequence goes on along the minus strand of JAUIZM010000019.1, from coordinate 1,121,582 downwards.
CATCATCATCATCATCATCTTCTTCTTCTGCTTCTTCTTCTTCTTCTTGACTTTCATGTCGAATGAATGGGATTTGTCCATATTGTGCGAAATCAACAAAGAGTGAAAAACTTCTGGCATTAGATCTATCTTCTTGAAAAGCGTCCTCAATATCGTTTTGCACAATGATAGTTTCATCTATTGGACGACTTTTAGATTTGACCACCGTATATATTTTGCTTCGTGGATCCAATACACTAGGAGCGTAATATATTTGAGAGGCTTGACTAGCTAAAATAAAAATCTCATTAGACCTCAATCTTGAAGTTATATCAATCATCACCACTCGATTCTTATCCCTCCTCACACCCTCACCGACACTATCAAACCATATACACTTGAACAAATATACATGATTGCATCCATCATAAATAAGTCTCACGATTTCTTGTAGTTGACCATAATAATCAAGATTATTTTCGTGTGAAGTGCCTTTAACAACAACACCGGAACCGGATGTGGATGTCGTTGAAAATTTATATCCATTAACTTGACAAGTCTCAAAAGTCATGACTCTTAGTGACGGTCCTTCAAGCAAGTCTTTGAAACGAGGTCCCTCTACCTCATCATTCTCAACCTAGTTATAAACAAATTAAAAATAAAACATGTAATGATAAAGTCAAAATTGAGATTCAAAAGTTTGCTAAATTCAACAAATACCTTTTTTTTTAACCAAGTTTTAAATCGAGTCTTGATAATACGATCTAAATCTTGAGGAGTTGTCCCAGGACGTTGTCTCATAACACGATTTTGGTACCTTCTAAATAATAGAAATGGTGAAATAATGGAAATAACTTAAAATAATTCAAATATGACAATAACACTAAATTAGGATAAGATATAGGTACCTTAGGTAAGGCTGAACTTCAGGTGAGTTTAAAAGAACATATTCTTCTGCTAATAGTCGTTCATCATCATCCATATAGCGCACTCTTTCTTTTCCAGGACATTGAATTGGATATCTAAAAACTTCTACTTTATCGGAATTTTTTACATCAAACAAAACTTCATTACGACGTACTTTATTATGAACCGAGTCGGAGGCAAAATAAAAAGAACAAAAATTGAGAGCCTCCTCTTCCATATATCGTTCGGCAATTGAACCCTCAACTCTTGCTTTATTACCAACTTTTTGTTTTAATTTTCCCAACAAACGCTCAATTGGATACATCCAATGCCAATAAGCGGGTCCGGCTAGTCTAATTTCTTCCGCTAAATGTACAACCAAATGTTCCATCGAATCAAACCAAGTTTGAGGAAAAATTGTTTCCAACAAGCACAAAGCTCTAATAACCGATTTCTCCATTATGTCCAAATCGGTTCTTGTAACAACGGATGAGCACAAATCTTGAAAAAAATTTGAAATTGTCGTCAAGGCATCCACAATAGGCGTTGGTAGAAGTTCACGAATTGCAAGAGGCAACAATTTTTGAAGAAAGATATGACAATCATGCGATTTGAATCCAAAAAAATTACACTCATCAACATTGCAACAACGAGATATATTGGAAGAATAACCGTCCGGAAGTTTCAATGAGCAAATCCAATTGCACAAAAGTTTAAGTTGTTTTTTATTTAGGGAATACGGTGCTTTTGGCATTTTTCCATTTTCATTGATCCACAAATGATGTAATACATCAAAGTGTTTGCAATCCGACCTCGCTTTCTTGTGATCCTTTGACTTTGCCGCATTTACAATAGTGAAAAATATGTTTTCAAACACATTTTTTTCGGTATGCATGATATCAATTGAATGTCGTAAAGTATGTGATGACCAATAAGGAAGTTCATAAAAAATTGGGACATGAGTCCAATGATGCTCTTCCCCATAACCGGTACTCCTTAACTTGGCATTAGTCTTTCCGGGTGGTGGAAAAATTAAACCATCAAGCGACTCTTTTACATCCTCCCCGGATAAACGACCACGAAACAATCTTCTTTCCTCATTTGCAAACAAATTACTTTTTCCTCGCAATGGATTATTCGGTTCAAGAAATATTCGGTTCGTGCCATAAAAACTACATTTTCCGGAATGTTTTAATTGGAACCCTTGCACACTTCCACCACACACTTGACATCCCATTTTTCCTTTACCCGACCACCCACTTATCATACTCATTACGGGAAAGTCATTAATAGTCCACATAAGTGCCGCTCGCATTGTAAAATTTTGCTTTAAAGATTGGTCATATGTTTCCACTCCGGTATTCCACAATATCTTCAATTCATCAATGAGAGGCCTTAGACAAACGTTAATATCTTTGCCAATGCTATTCGGACCCGGAACTATATCGGTCATAAACATATATGGCTTTTTCATACACATTGATGGCGGAAGATTATAGACAACAACCACCATGGGCCATACACTATATGTTTTCTTTCCGGTAGGGCCAAATGGGTTGAAACCATCGGTAGCAAGACCAAGCCTTATATTACGAATCTCATGAGCAAATGATGGAAAACGACGGTCAAAATTTTTCCATTCATCTCCGTCCGCGGGATGACTAATCTCTCCCTCGTTCACATCTCGATTCTTTTAAAATCTCATATGATCGGATGTATGTGCCAACATGTACAAGCGTTGTAGTCGAGGAATCAAAGGAAAATGTCTTAATATTTTTTTTGGTATTTTTTTACCATTTTTCTTCGAAACATCCCGATAACGATCTTTACCACATATATCACATACAATTTTATCTTTGTCATCTCCATAAAATAACATGCAATCATTCTCGCACATATCAATTTTTTCATATTCAACCCTCAAACCCTTCATAATCTTTTTCATTTCATAATTATTTTCGGGCAATGTGTGTTTCTTTGGTAACACGTCCGCAAGAAGTTCAAGCAAACTATCAAAAGATTTATTACTACAATTAGAATAGTTTTTGAATTCTAATAATTTTGCGGTCACGCTTAATCTTGTATACTTTGTATTGCCCGGATAAATAGGGAATCCATTTTCAACAATCAACTCATAGAATTTTTTAGCACTATCATTTGGAGCTTGTTCTACATTACTAGCTCCCGTATCCGTGGTGTCATAATATTCATAATTTGCACCGGCCAAATCATGTAACATAGCATTCAAATCTACCGGTTCTTCTACCCTCGGAGGTTCTCGATGACTACGACAACGTCGACTCTCATTTCTTTGCACAACTTCTTCACCGTGCGATGTCCACACGATATAACTCTCAAACATCCCTTTAGAAAGCAAATGAAATCTAATTTCATCAATATCTAACCAATTCAAATTCTTACAATGCTTACAAGGACACTTCATCTTACCATCCTCCTCTACTACTCCCTCTTTATTACTTGCAAAATTTATGAAAAATTCTACACCATCTCTATATTCGGGAGTTAAAGAAATTTTATCACTTTGTATTTGATTACTTATCCAACTTCGATCAATGTTTGCCATCTACACAAATATATAAATATATATATATGTAAACAAACAATTTAACATGCACTTTCAAATTATAAATGTGATACACATACATAAAAGAAAACTATTTACAAAATAGATAAAAGAAAACATACATTATATGTTTTGTATCACTTATCCTCTTTGCTTTCTTGAGTTTGCTTTCTCTTTATCTCCAAACTTTCTTTTCTATGTTTACATGCTCCATTTGAAGAAATAAGAAATTTAAACCAAAAACAATAAAGTAGCAGGTTATAACCGACCGCTTATCGGTCGGTTATGGCTTTCACTCCCAAACCGGCGTCGTTTCAGCCTCAGCAGGTACAAATAATTTAATTTAAATTAGTTTTTATTCAGTTTCGGCCCCCACTTAAACCTGACCGAATGAATCGGTCGGTTTTGTGTCTGCCACGTCAACAATATAACCGACCGATACGTTTCGTCGGTTTTATCTCTGCCACGTCAATAAAAAACGGTGTCGTTTTTGTGTGTGCTACAAGCGAAACCGACCGCTAGATGTATGGTCGGTTTTACCTTTCCCCATCGCGTGCCACGTTAGCCGAAACGATGTCGTTTTTGGTTTATCCACAGTTAAAACCGACCAACTTGACCTACGGTCGGTTTTAATCACCCCGTTTTTATTCGGTCGGTTTTAAGTGGTCGGTTTTAAACTGTTTTCTTGTAGTGTACAGAGTATGTGTAGAGTGGCTGCCTCTGCGGCAATGATAATAGGGTTTTTCTTTTTATGTGAAAATGATAATAGGGTTTGAAACGGGGAAAAATCTCACACTTGTTTGCACTTCTAATATGAGCCGTCAGATCCTGGTAGTGGTAATTCTAGAAGTCTCTCATATTTTCAATAGAATGTGTTTATGAACAATTTCTCTAAATTTATTTGGAAGTAACTTAAACCTACATATAATACAATCATAAATTAATAATTATTTGTACCAATTGAAATATCTTAGCCATAGTTATTTTTCTAAAATTTATAAATTAGATTATTGGAATGTAGATCTAACTTAGTTATTGTTTTTTTTTTACTTTTTCTTTATTTTCAATTCAAAATATAATTTATCTTATTGGTTCTATACAAGAAGATTGAATAGAAGAATGAGAAATAAGACTTTAGATTATTTGATTAATCTAATAATTACTTGTAATTTCATAATTCTTATATAGAGTAGTGAATTTTTTATGAGCTTTTGATTATGTGCTAAAGAATTTATAACTTATGAATACAATAACTAGTAATTATCATTATTATTAAAATATAAATAAGACTTTGTTTTTGTATTTTAGTACGTTTTCTTCCTAACTAGAAATGTTTTAAATAAACATTCGTTTCCCTAACTATTTACAACTAGACTTTAATATAAATTAAATGATAACTATTTCTAGAAATATTCCCTAATAGATCATCTTTTTCTCAATTTAGTAATCTTCATTCTATATGTATTCACTGCCATGAAGATAAATTATAATGCACTAGAAAACTAAAAAAAGAGATTTTTAAAAAGTGAATGTGTTTGTGTACGTGTGTTCATTTGTTGTAACATGTGTATATAGTGTGAAAGACTAGGACTGCTATTTTTTTATCTTTATGCACTTAAACTCATCTTCTTCGACCCTTTCACATGCAAGGATTGCCAGGATTTCTGGCAACATAAGGATGATTCTCTATGTGTAAAGTTTAGGTACCCCTTATGTTGTATTGATCATTCATTAGAATATATATATATATACAAGAACTTGTCGTACCTATTTTAATACAGGAAATGTATATGATTTACCGACTATATAGTTTACAGACTATATAGTTTCTTTCCAAGTACGATCTATAGAAATAATACACACGCACACACTTGTATGTATAGATATAATTGGGAGAAAGATAAACTCTTCTTATTAAAATAAACTTACGTACAAGGAAAGTTTTAAACAGCATCATCTAATGCATGGCTACAAAATAGGAACTACTAAACAACTACTAAATCAAACTCCTAATTCTACTCCATTACTTATTCAACTCCTACAACCACGGTACTGCACTTAGACTAAATCAATCTTCATTATTTGGAATAAAACATATTTGGATTAAATAAATTCCAACACATTCCCCCTTAATCCAAATATGTTTTTTTTATTAATCACTCTGTGCTTATCTTTTCTGCTGCAACCAAGTCCACGACGCCCACCAGCTTCCTCATTGTCTCGAATTTAATTCTTCCCAGTGCCTTGGTTAAGATATCTGCACGTTACTCCTGTGTATTCACATATCTAACCATCAATTCTCCTCGCTCTATGCATTCTCGAATGAAGTGAAATCGTACGTCTATATGTTTACTCCTTCCATGTAGAACCGGGTTCTTCATTAGTTCAATAGCAGACTTGTTATCTACATGAAGTACTACTGGCCCAGTCTTTCGCCTTGAGATTTCCTCCAATAACCCACGGAGCCATATACTTTGACATGCAGCATATGTAGCTGCCATATATTCGGCTTCACATGAGGATAAAGCAATCACCCTCTATTTTTGTGAGGCCCAAGATATTAAGCTTCCATTGAGATAAAAACACATTCCTCCAGTGCTCCGTCTGTCTATTACGTCTCCAGCCAAGTCGCTGTCTGTGAATCCAATCAAGGCTCTATCAATTTCTCTCTTTGCATTTGTATAACGCAAACCATAATGGATCGTTCCTTTCACGTATCTCAGGACATGTTTCATTGCTTGTTGGTGCCTCGTAGTCGGTCGTTCCATAAAGCGACTTATTACTCCGACAGCATACGAAATGTCTGGCCTTGTATGTGTTAAATACCTTAGGCTCCCGACTATACTTCTGTAGTTGTTAGCATTCACCTCCTGTCCTCCCTCATCTTTATCCAACTGAAGTTTGTGTTCCATTGGAAACTTGGATGCATTACAGTTTATCATACCAGCTTTTTCCAAAACTCTCTTCGCATACGCAGTTTGCTTCAAAGTAGTAAACGCCATGCCCTGATTTACTTCAATTCTGAGATAGTAAGATAGCAACCCGAGGTCACTCATCTCAAATTGTTCGTTCATTTGTTTCTTGAAGTTCTCAATCTCGAATTTGTCTGAGCCAGCCACGAGTAGGTCATCAACATATACCCCCACAATCAACGTTGTCCCGTTGTTACACTTTGTATAGACAGCTTGCTCATGTAAGCACCTTTTAAAACCCAGTTCCTTCAGAAATTTGTCGAGTCGTGTATTCCAAGCTCTAGGAGCTTGTCGTAGACCGTACAGAGCCTTAAGGAGCCTGTACACTTTCTGTTCCTCTCCCTTTTTCTCGAATCCTTCAGGTTGAGTAACGTACACCTCTTCGAGAAGAATACCATTTAAAAACGCTGACTTGACGTCGAGATGATGCACTTGCCATCCTTCCTTAGCTGAGAGTGCCAATAGCAACCGTATTGTCTCGAGACGAGCTACCGGAGCGAAAACTTCCTCATAATCGATTCCTTTTGTCTGGACGTATCCCTTGGCGACGAGGCGAGCCTTGTGTTTCACTATGTTGCCCTCAGAATCCCTTTTAAGTTTGTACACCCACTTCAATCCAATAGGTTTGTGACCAGGAGGGAGGTCGGTGAGAATCCAAGTGTTGTTTTTCTCGATTGTTTCAAATTCTGAGACCATTGCTTCGTGCCATTTCGGTTCTTTCTCTGCCTCTCTGAACGTTTCTGGTCCTTCAACCTTCAGCAACATAAGTTCATCTACTGGGATTTCAATTCTATCTGTGTTGTCATACACCTCATTCAAGCTTCTGAACTGTCTCGGTGCACTGCTAGCTGTGGATGAAAAATTATTATCTGTGGTTGTTTCAGGTGTATCGGCTGTAGACTGTATTGGTGTTTGAGTTGGCGTCTGTGGAGGTGTGGTCTGTTGTTGCTCATCTGGCTCGTGTTCTGTTTCTGTGTGAATTTCGTTGACCACCACCACACTCTCTGGGAAAACCACTTCAGTTTCTCTGGAATTTCTGTTTAACTCCCAAGGCCAGAATTCACTTTCTAGTACAATCACGTCTCTGCTTACATGCACTGCTCCAGTCTTTGGATCAAATAGCCTACTCCCCTTCGTCCCTGGCTCCTTGCCGAGATACACAACAGCTTTACTACGGTCATCCATCTTTGTCACCTTTACTACTGGTATCTTCATGTACGCAACTCGACCGAATACTTTTATATGAGACAGGTCGGGTTTCTTGCCACACCAAGCTTCGTACGGAGTCCTTCCATTCAGACTTCGAGTTGGCAATCTGTTGAGAATATAAACAGAGTGTCGAACTGCCTCTCCCCACAGGAACGATGGAAGTTTTGATCCCTTTAGAAAACTCCTCGTCATTGCAACAACAGTACGGTTGCGGCGTTCGACCACCCCATTTTGTTGAGGGGTGTATGGTGCCGTGTAGTGCCTCAAGATTCCGGCAGATTCACAGTATGATGTAAACTCCCTTGAGCAAAATTCTCCACCCCTGTCAGTTCTCAAGATTTTAATTCTTTTCTCGGTTTCAGTTTCGACCAATACCTTGAATTTTTTGAACGTTCCAAAAGCCTCACTTTTCTCCTTCAATACATACACCCACATTTTTCGACTATAATCGTCAACAAATAAAATGAAATAACGATTACCTCCGGGAGTTGTGGGCAGAATTGGACCGCAGATATTTGCATGTACTATCTCCAAGGCCTGTTTCGCATCGAAGCTTACACGAGGTGAGAACTGTTTCCTCGATTGTTTGGACATAAGGCACCCTTCGCACCATTTCACAGGTTGCATTAATTTTGGAATTCCATGTGCCATTTCCTCCCGTGACATTAGCTCCATCGCTTGAAAATTTACGTGACCTAGCCGTGCATGCCACAACCATGTATCTTCTTCACCTTTTGTAAGTAAACAGGTGGATCCACTCTCTTCAAGGCTGATCTTGTATAACCGATTTTCAGACCGTTTTACTTTCATTAATAGTCGTCCACGTTCCTCATAGACCCATAGATAGTCCCCATCGAGTACCACTTTATTCCCTGCCTCAGATAATTGTCCCAAACTTATAATATTATTACACAAAGTAGGGATAAAGTATACCTCCTCAAGAGTTTTGTCTTCACCATTTTTGCATTTAAATGAGACACTTCCTTTTCCTTTAATGCTTACAGTGGAGCCATCACCGAATTTCACATGTCCAGTTACACTTTCGTCGAGCTCTTTAAATTTTCCCCGTTGGCCAGTCATGTGATTGCTGGCGCCATTGTCCAGGTACCAGACCTGTGATTCCCTCTGATATCCAGAATCTGTTCGTAACTTGGGCATCACAGTTTTCTCGTTTAGCAGCAATAACTCACCCCCAGTTTTGCTTTCAATTTTCTCGACTTCAGCCATTAACAGGGTTGGTTCATCCCCTTGTATAACAGATAGATTTACCTCCTTCGACGCATCTCTTTCTTTTCGTGGTTTGCGGCATTCGGCAGCGTAGTGGCCATGGGCCTGGCAATTGAAACACCGCACACGACTCATATCCCGTCCTCCACGAAGTTCTTCCTTTCTTCGAGATTCACCTCCACTTCTCCTTTTTACCCATTCCTCTCGGCTGAGCAGCAATTGTCCCTCGTTGCTTTCCCTCTTTCTCCACTCTTCCTCGGTCAACAACAGCTGTCCTTGGCTTGGTTCGACTGGTCCACGGACTCTCTCTTCATGGGCCTTCAATGAACCTACCACCTCTTCCACAGACATTTGTTCAAGATCCCCGAACTGTTCGATTGCGGAGGCAATCTGCAGAAACTTTGAAGGAACAGCCCTTAGTAACTTTTTGACCACGTAGGATTCCTCCATTTTCTCCCCTAGGGCCCTGATATTAGTCACCAACCCATTGAGCTTAAGATAAAACTCATCAAGTTGCTCTGTGTCTTTCATAACCAATGCTTCGAATTCACCTTTCAAAGTCTGGGCCCTCGCCTTCTTTACTTTATCAGCTCCCAGACACATTGTTTTAACTGCATTCCATGCCTCCTTGGATGTTTTCTTATCCGCGAGAGACAACAGCAAGTCTTCGGGAATACCTTGATATATAACGGCGAGAGCTCGTTTGTCAGCTTTGTCCTCCACAACGGTAGTAGCGTCATTCGGTTCTATAGCCTCCCACACACCATGGGCTTGCATAAATACTTTCATTTTCAAAGCCCATGCTGTGTAGTTAGTTTTGGTTAACATCGGGTAACTCAGTCCGAAAGAGCTCTCTTTGGCTTTACTGGATTCCATCGTGAGTTTGTAGCGATCGATATGGTTAATAAAAGCTTTGATACCAGATATAGAAATAATACACACGCACACACTTGTATGTATAGATATAATTGGGAGAAAGATAAACTCTTCTTATTAAAATAAACTTACGTACAAGGAAAGTTTTAAATAGCATCAGCTAATGCATGGCTACAAAATAGGAACTACTAAACAACTACTAAATCAAACTCCTAATTCTACTCCATTACTTATTCAACTCCTACAACCACGGTACTGCACTTAGACTAAATCAATCTTCATTATTTGGAATAAAACATATTTGGATTAAATAAATTCCAACACGATCTGCATATCATAATACATACAAAGGGTTATGTTTTTCTTCGATCAATCTCTCACAAACCTGATATTATCTTAATTTTGATGATATTAATGTTAGCAAGCTGTTAGTATAAGATTTGATAGTATATATCTATATTGGTTTATCACTTATTGCAGGTTTTATATTACTTATTGTTAGCAAGCTAACATTGCATAAACAGAGTATTTTAGCAAGCTAACAGTGCACTAACAGAACATTTCAGCAAGCTAAGATTGCTTCGCCAGAAACTGTCCAAGTCAATCGGAAATCCTTATTTCATGGAGATTTTATAGGATGTGATATGTAAGGACTCTATAAATTATATAAACGTAATATATATAATTTTAGAGCTCAGTTTTTCACAAAGACTTTTTCAAAACATTTTTCCTATCTTTTAGGAGTTTGTTTATTTCAAACGTTTTATCCTATACAAACTCTTTAAACTTGTTTTTACTTTATATACTGAATGTTTTATGTTCTAAACGTCTTTTCACCTAAACTTCAGTATGTTAACGTTATGTGAACGTAGATGAACGAATTTATCAAACAAACTAAATGTGAGAAATGGTTTCAAGACCGTTGGTGTTTGATTGGTTAATTCGAACGTTAATTGTTCTTTATAAATACTTGTGTGGCTGTTTTCTTTTGAACCCCTTGGAGAACATGACACAAGAACAACTCAGTACCTACTTTCAAATTTTTTACTCGAGCTCTATTATTACTTATACGTTTATATTCTTATTAAGAGTTCATAGTTTGAGTTGTATCATTCTTAATTGATTGTATTGTTCAGATTGTAAGGTTTGTTGCTGAGGTGCAAGCTAGGACACAAGGGTTCAGGAATTAGTTTGATAGAGAAGTTTATACTTGGGTAGTATAGTACTTAGAGATCATTTAATTCAGGGAACAAGGGTGTCAGCTAGCTACTACCAGTGACAGGGAAGAAGGGAGATATATTTATTAATCTTGTAATCGGTTTTTATAGTGATTAATAATATATTCTCTTACCAGGTTTGGTAGGGACCAGGACGTAGACCATTAGTATTAACGGTCGAACCTGGCTAAAACTCTTGGTGTTTTTACTTACTGCTATTTCAATTCGGCATTGCATTGTTTATCTTAGCTAGCTGACAGACTATATTTTATTCATGTTAGCTGGCTGACAAGTTAGCAGTTAATTATTTGGTAAAACTTTAAAATTGGATATAGTTGGCCATAGCACCTATTCAAACCCCCCCCCCCCCCCTTCTAGGTGTGCATTTTCAAAACCCTCTCTCAAACGATCACAAGAACCTTGCTAAAATTTATCCAACCAATTGAACTTTAGAATTAGATTCTAGACGTTTGTAATTGATGGTTGATTTTCGAACGTTAGTTATGAGACTATATAAACTTGTTCTTGTGTTATTTTCGATCATCCATTCACGAGCAACAAGAACACACTCAACACATATTTTCTTTGCTATATCTGAACGTACTATCTCGATCTATTTATATATTACTAAGTATTTTATCTTAGAGAGTCCATAGTTTTGAGTTGTATTCATCCCTTGATTTGTATTATTCAATCTGTAATCATAGTTGCTGGACATATTGGCTAGGAAACAAGCGATTGGTTAACGTTAATAGAGAAGTATACTTGATAAGTATAACTTAAAGAGCAGGTTCTCAAACAGGTGTTCACCAAGCCATTTGTGAGGAAGGATGGTATATTATTGTATCTTGTAATCGTTATTATTTTTTATCAAAAATATATTTTGTTACCAAGTTGATAAGGAACCAGGACGTAGTACCATAGGGGACTACCCGTCGAACCTGGCTAAAAGTCTATTGTATTCTTTATATTCCTGCTCTTTACTTCAGTGCATTTAGTTACAATGAGCGTGCCATTTGTGTATGCATAAATTGTACTCGGTAAGATATTTCTGGTAAACATTAAAATTGGTCATAGTTAGCCACATACAACTATTCCCCGGCGTAGGTGTGTATTTTCAGGAACCTCCTACAATGCTTCTAGGAGCTTGCATCTTGATTAATAAGTAATTCTTTAAGAACATGAACCATCTAGAAAGCTAAAAAGACATGAACTCAAAGGTCTAATGTAGGCACTTTCAAATATGACTAGGACACCTTCTCTATTTCTTTAATCCATGTGCTTACAACGTATGGATCTTCTTTAATACAACGAAATCTACATCCTATAAAGTCGGGTATGTATAAATTCGCTTATTCTCACATTCGGGCTCTAAATTTTCTACACCTTCACCATCATCTAAACGTTCAAAATTCATTTTCTGACTTTCATTTTTTTTATTTCAAAGTGAAATATTTATATCTTATTCGTTCCCTACACAAGATTGAATAGTATTAATTAATAAAAATAGTATCACTGTCTTCATTCTAAATAAGCGAAATGTATCAGCATAATAAATTAAAAAAATTGGGTTTAACTGTAGTGAAATAAGAAACAATAACCAGGCATCATGACGAAAAATGGAATTTATAATTTTGAAATTACATAAACTGAAAATTGAATAAAAAATAACTAAAATATAGCCAATGTAGCACTCTCAGTCTATTACATTGTATGTCTTAATTTGTGAAATGTTTCACCTAAATCTAGGCTAAACATGACAAATCAATGAAACTCAGTCTTGATAGTGATTATTTTTGGATTCTGGAAAACATATGCACTTAAGCCAACCTTACCCATGACGACCATTCTCGATGCTGCACCACCAATCACCGCCCCATTCAGTCTGCCCAATAAAGCATTAATAAAGGTTGGAGAACCTTCTGCCAAAGTGGAGAACTGATATGTACCTGAAAGATTAATCAAAGTAAGATGTTCTATATATAGTAGGGGTGGAGCTGGAGACTTTAGACGGCTAAGAGCCGCTAGAGAAACCTTCCCAAATCCACCCACAACCGTTATGCAAACTTTATTTAAGTTGGCAAAGCCAGCCACCCAATCAATTATATCAACTCCATCTGGCACATCTAGAATGACTGGCTTTATAGTAGCACCACCTGTAGCACCTGTTGGAGGGATGCTTTCTGGAGGGTGTACTTCCACTACAAGAAAAACTGAAACAGACAACACTTATCAGACAACGGTCGGCAGTAAAAGCATTGTTTGAAATTTTCACACAACGGTTTTTTTTTTTGCAAAATCTGTCTGTTGTCTGAAAGAACTTCCACAACGGTTTCTAAAACCATTGTCTATTAGAAGGAGTAAAGCAGAGGCTTTACACAACGGAATTATAAAACCGTTGTCTGAAGAAAGGTCAGACAAGTTAAACCGTTGTTAAAAACAGACAAGTGTTTTTTTTTGTTTTTGTTACTTAAATGGATGTCACACAACAGTTTGAATAAACACTTGTTTCTAACAACGGTTTATGAAACACTTGTCTGACCTTTCTTCAGACAAAGGTTTTGTAAACCGTTGTTAGAATCAGACAAGTGTTTATTCAAACTGTTGTGTGACATCCATTTAAGTAACAAAAAAAAAACACTTGTCTGTTTTTAACAACGGTTTATGAAACACTTGTCTGACCTTTCTTCAGACAACGGTTTTATAATTCCGTTGTGTAAAGCCTCTGCTTTACTCCTTCTAATAGACAATGGTTTTAGAAACCGTTGTGGAAGTTCTTTCAGACAACAGACAGATTTTGCAAAAAAAAAAACCGTTGTGTGAAAATTTCAAACAATGCTTTTACTGCCGACCGTTGTCTGATAAGTGTTGTCTGTTTCAGTTTTTCTTGTAGTGTAAATATTCATGTTTTCTTTATAGGATAGTTGTACTTAGTATGTAATATGTTTATATAAAGAGAATATAAATCTGTCCAAATTTTAATATCTTAATTATGCAATATCGGCATATAATAGATTTCTAAAATAAGAATTAATGATACTTTTTATAAATTTGAGAAAGTTAGCTGTGACAATATTGTGTACAATTTTTTTTTGATAATGTGTGTTTTGACTGATAAAACAATGTGGGATTATCTCTGTCATGATTAGTTTTCAAAAAAAAAATTGATAATGTGTGTTTTGACTGATAAAACAATGTGGGATTATCTCTGTCATGATTAGTTTTAAAAAATTCATAAATTAGGATTTTTTTTAATATAGATCTCATTTGGTTATCATTTTTGCTCTTTTATTTTACTTTTAAATCCTTTGTAATTTTTATCTTATTTATTCCATACACAAGATTGAATAGAAGAAAGAGAAATAATAAAACTATAAATTTTGGATTATTTAATTAATCTAATAATTACTTGAATCCATGTCATTATAGAATTTTATATGAATTATTACAATTATTATTATATGAATACAATAACTTTACTAGAATAGAAATCATACTTTATTTTAGTATTTTAATACTTTTTCTTCTAACTAGATGTGTAATTTGTTTCCTAACTTATTATGAATAGAATTTAATATAAATAAGGATAATTATCCGGAGAAATGTTACCTATTAGATCATTTAATTCTCAATTTTATAATCTTCATCTACAATTTGTTTGTAAATCAACACGTTGGACCTTTTCTCTACATTAGTTTTGTTGTATTAACGAGTTTGCATGATATGTCAAAAACCCACCAATCAAAAAAACATACTGATATTTTAGAATTAAATTTTGTATATCTTATAATTATGCTTGATACTAGAAGTTTTAGCACAACAACCACCACGGTAAATAAGGAATTAGCTACTTTTTTTTTACTAAAACCTGGTAAATATTATTAACTTCCCAAATCCTACCCAATACAATTGTTCACCTCCCAAATCCTACGCAATACAATTGTTCACCTCAATAGGAACAGAACTCCCGGGGAAACTTGGACGATTAGATGGCAACACTACACCAAAAATGGCCAAAACCTACCACGGAAATGGTAGGTTTTGGGGGTAAATCGGTAGGAATTGGTCCATTCGACGTGATAGGAATTGCTCAGGTCGGAATTGATGATGGTAGGAATTGGAACGGCCCTCACATGCCAAATGGATGCCCATGTGGCGCCAGCCACATCAACAGCTAGGTGGATGCTGACACATGACTTGCCACGCCAAATAAATATGGTCCCACCAGGTTGACATGGCATGCCACATGTCACATGTGGGGCCACTACCACGTCATTTTGTGGGGTCACATTTGACCCCGGTCAAGGAATATTTCCTACAGACCAAATCCTACCAACTCATTTCCTACCCAAGGGGCACCAAATTGGTAGGTTTTATAACCTACCAAGCAATTCCTACCACTTTAGTATTTCGTACTAGTTAAAACCTACCGCATTCATCAATTCTGGAAAATATTATGAAGACGGTAGGAAATGCTATGACGTTAGGAAATATTATGAAGACAGTAGGAAATGCTTTGAACGCGGTAGGAATTACTAGACAATTGTTTCAAAAAAATAAAGGCTTCCCCTATCTAACAAATTTCTCAAATCATAATAAAAAAAAATAGATCAATATCTAATTCACAATTATACAACCATAACAAATAATCAAACATTCATTGTATATAAAAATTCAAACATTCCTTACACATAAATCATAATATTCAAAATTAGAGGTTGTTCTTATGCACCAAAACTATAAATCAAAAATTATTTACTAGTCTTATTTTAATTATCTTCAAAGTCTTCATCTTTTTCGTTAGGATCTTCATGTTATTTTCTTCACAATCATTTTCTCTATTTCCTCATCATTGTCTTTGGATGTTCATCAAGTACCTAAAATTTACATAAGAAGCAAGAATTAGTACACCTAATAATTAAGAATTATTAGCTAATTAAATAACAAAATAAGCATGAAGATAAAATTACTTAAATAAGCAAGAAGATGAACAAAGTGAATGATATGTGAAATTGATTTGAAGAAGATAGAGATATAGAGAAGAAGAGGAAGAGGGAGGGAAGAAAATTGAAGTGAAATGAGAAAAAAAAATGATTGTATTATAAGTAATAAGAAGATGAAAAATAATTTTGCATTTTTCATTTGGGCGCAATTTTTGAATTTTTCGTTTGGGCGCAATTTTTAAAATTTTCGTTTGGGCACAACTTTTAAAATTTTCGCTTGGGTACAATTTTTAAATTTTTCGTAAAATTGTAGCTTATTTCCTACCGATAATTGTAGGTTATGATTCTCAGCGAAATTTTTGAATTTTTGGTTTGGGCGCAATTTTTGAATTTTTAGTTTTAGGCACAATTTTTAAACTTTTCGTGAAATTGTAGCTTATTTCCTACCGATATCCCTTCAATTTTTCAACTCTATCGTAATGGTTTTTAAATAGCGTTACGGTACATCTGAACTTATAAAAACTCATCTGAAAATGCTAATCAATAGCAACGATTTTTGATCATTTTTTAAAAATCTGGTTGCTATAGGCAATCTATGGTGTAGTGTAGCTACATTATATATTTATAGTCTATCATCAGCGGACACCAAGCGTTCCCAATACTATACCACATTCCTCAAGCATCTTCATCCTACAAAGAAAACAAGGTTCACACTATAAATGAATCACCGTTATCCTACAACCAATGTTCACTATTAACTAACCAACAACTATCCAACTAAAGTAAATTCCAACCAAATGTTAAAAGTTGCAGTAAGTTGCAACAAGTTTTGTTCCAATCTGATAATTGTTTGAGCGAGTAGGAAGCCCTAGTTGTGTTGGCAGGGAAAACAGATAAAGGGCATCCTTTGTCCCAATCGAATGATTATTTTTGTTGTGGTAAAATCATCATCTATTGTACCTGATGTGAAGCCGAAAGTCAAATAGATGATGATTTTACCACTACAAAAGTAATATCTGAGGATTTACATTCGTGGTTGGCCGAGGGCATCCACAAATCAGATTTAAACTTAATTTATTCAGGTCTCATCCCCGGACTATAGAAGAAGTCCATCATAATCTCCTTGTAGTTAAACAGCGGCATGTCACTATAAATTATCCCATTTGTCACAATAACGGGCTTGGAAACCCAAAAAAAAGTCAAGAATATGACTTACCTGGCTGATTAGAAAGCTTCTTAGTGAATCCAATACAGAAGATGCCAAGGGTGTAACTGTCAGTTGTCTTCACATCAACATGAGCCTCAATCAATGTCTCCCACTTGCGTACAAGAGACCTCAGCTTATCTGTTGTGAAATCCATTCCCTGAAAAATGAAGGCCTTGTAAGTTAAATTTCAAGAAAGCTAGTCACTTCAAAAAATAAAAGATAAAATATAAATAGCACTCACCCAAAAGTTGGTAAGGACATTCTTTCCTTGAACATCCTCTGTTCTCAAGCGGATCTTCCTATAAGCCTGATCCTCATCCTTCTCCTTCTGAAGATCTGCAAGACTGACCTACTCTATGTTTGAGCCCTTCCGAAGCAATCCATAAAAAAGAAATATATCAAGTCATCAGAATAATACAATAACGAACAGTGCACAACACTGATAAAATATCATCAAATCAGTAACCACAAGCATATGTCAATTAAAACTATGCGTTGTGAACATCAGGAATACTGGATTCACTATAATGATCCCACAAAACATGTCATTTTAACTGGGACTCTTGAACTATAACCCATCTACATATAAAATTAAATTCATGAACACTGTAATCCAATAATTCTACTAAACATATCAACACAGAAAAAAACTAACAACCTCTATAAATTAATCAATACCAACTCCCCACAATTATAGGGAAGATAGACTAATCCTATGAAGCTACAATCTTCACAGTTTTGGAGGAAGGGTGCACTTAATCAGATTTTATGAAATGTTTAGTAACTTTGCTCCTATTCATAATACATTAACTACTTTTCTAGTCTGTATGAAATTCTAAAATTTAAAGATAGAGATGAGGTCACCTTTACTAAAATCACAATAGCTACAATACGAAAAAGACTACATTTTTACAACTTCTTGAACAAAAACAAGCTACAGTACCGAAACCCTAACCGATACCATACGAAACTAAACAGAAACTCAATGCACAAACATACATATAACTGAAACAAAATTCGAGAACAAAACTAAGGTTGTTAGAAAGAATCACAGTCTAATCACAGAAACACAAATTGAAAAAGCATATACGAAAAAGATTGAAACTTTGACAAGTAGTACAATAGAATGAAATTCACAATAATAATTGAATATTAGAAACAATATATGAGCTATAAAGACAGAGAGTTTATGAGTATAATGGTGTTTACCTGTTCAACAAGGGCGTCTAATGAAGCTCTCTCTCCCTCTCTCTTTCAGCTCTCTCCTTCTCTCTCTCTCTCTCTCGATGTGTGTGTGAATTGTGACAGAGAGGGAGAAGAGAGGAGTTGGGGGGTTAAGAGAAAGAGAGAGATTTATGAAAGACAATTGAGCAGATTTGGAGAACTCAGTTCGAAGGGGGGTGGGGGGGAGATTTAGGGATTTGATAAAGGGGGGGAAAACCAAAAGGAGGAAAATGAAAAGGGGGGAAACTAAAAAGTATTCAAGGGGGAAATGAAAATTTAGATTGATTAACGAAAATGTATTTTAGGGTGGAATTGAAAATGAGTATTGGTCAAATCATTAATTGACTATTAAAATCTCAAACTAAATAAATTTATTTGTTTCTTAAAATTTTGAAATATTACTAAAATATATAGATCTTGACAATCATAATGTTAGAACGTCATGAGATATTTGTAAAAAAATCAAAACACCAATCACGGAGTGAAAACTAATTAAGAGTATTTGTCAAATTAGTAGTTGACTGTTAAAATCTAAAAAACAAATAAATTTATTTTTTTCTGAAATGTTTGTAATATCATTAAAATAAATAGATCTTGATATCCATACGATTGGATCGTTGATAAATTCTTTTTATAAAATCAAAACATCAATCTGGGACGAAACACTAGTTAGAAATACTAGTCAATTCACTAATTGACAGTTAAGATCTCAAACTATAAATTTAAAAAATTCTAACATTTTTGTAATATCATTAAAATACATAGATCTTGATGTCCATACGGTTGGATCGTCGATAAATTCTTTTTATAAAATCAAAACATCAATCTGGGACGAAACACTAGTTAGGAGTACTAGTCAAATCACTAATTGACCGTTAAGATCTCAAACTAAATAAATTTAAAAAATTCTGATTTTTTTGTAATATCATTAAAATACATAGATCATGATATCCATACGGTTGGATCATCGATGGGTATTTTAAAAAAATCGAAACATCAATCCGAGACGAAACACTAGTTAGAAGTACTGGTCAAATCATTAGTTGACCGTCAAGGTCTCAAACCAAATAAATTTAGTTTTTTTCTAAATTTTTTGTAATATCATTATAATACATAGATCTTGATATTCATACGGTTGGATCGTCGATTAACATTTTAAAAAAAATTGAAACATCAATTTGGGACGAAATACTAGTTAGAAATACTAGTGAAATCACTAGTGAAAAATCAACGTTTTTGATATAGACAACGGATTTAGATAAAAAAACGTTGTAACGTATTTACTCACACAAGGATTTTGAAAAAAAAAATTGTCTATATCATACAATGATTTAACAACATAAACAATTGTTACAAAGATTATCCAACAACGATTGGATCAAAACAAAAACACTTGGGTATATCATACAACGGTTTTTGGAACAAAAACATTGTTACGTCTTACAACTTACAACACTTTATTAAACAAAAACCATTGTCTGATCCTTTTATAAAATCGAATAAACAAAACATGTGTGCGTATTGGTCAAATCAGTAGTTGA
Organism: Heracleum sosnowskyi; assembly: GCA_030848705.1. Lineage (NCBI taxonomy): Eukaryota > Viridiplantae > Streptophyta > Magnoliopsida > Apiales > Apiaceae > Heracleum > Heracleum sosnowskyi. Next base: position 1,101,697 of record JAUIZM010000019.1, on the reverse strand, counting down.
CTATTAAAATCTAAATCCAAATAAATTTATTTTTTTCTGAAATTTTTGTAATATAATTAAAATACATAGATCTTGATATCCATACGGTTGGATCATCGAAAAATAGTTTTTAAAAAATTGAAACATCAATCCGGGACGAAACACTAGTTAGAAGTACTAGTCAAATCACTACTTGACCGTTAAGATCTCAAACCAAATAAATTTTTTTCTCTGAAATTATTGTAATATCATTAAAATACTTATATCTCGATATCTATATGGTTGGATCGTTGATAAATATCTTTTAAAAAAATCGAAACATCAATCCGGGACGAAACACTAGTTAGAAGTAATTGTCAAATCACTAGTTCGACCGTCAAGATTTCAAACCAAATAAATTTATTTTTTTCTAATTTTTTGTAATATTATTGAAATACACAGATCTTGATATTCATACGGTTGGATCGTCGATAAACATTTTTAAAAAAATTGAAATATCAATCTGGGACAAAATATTAGTTAGAAGTACTAGTCAAATCACTAGTTGACCGTTAAGATCTCAAACCAAATAAAAAATTTTTCCTAAATTTTTTGTAATATCATTAAAATACATATATCTTGATATCCATATGGTTGGATCGTCGATAAATATTTTAAAAAAAATCGAAACATCAATCCGGGACGAAACACTAGTTAGAAGTACTAGTCAAATCACTAGTTGACTGTCAAGATCTCAAACCAAATAAATTTATTTATTTTAAATTTTTTGTGATATCATTAAAATACATAGATCTTGATATCCATACGGTTATATCATCAATAAATATTTTTAAAAAAAATCGAAACATCAATCCTTTCAAATCACTAGTCGACCGTTTTTTAAAATTTTCCCGTCTCATTTTTCTAACTTAAACTTCCCCCACTTTTAACTTAAATTTCCCCCTCCCTACCAAAATTATGTTTCCCCCTTAGTATTTTTTTCATTTCCCCTTACCTTATTTTCATTACCTCTTTTCAAACAAACACCAAACATATACACACAGCTTACTCACACAAAAACAAGACCAGCACAATTCAAAAACACAACTCGCACACAATCAAACCCTAGTTCATAACACCAACAGGAAAAGCTCGATTTGTGAAGAACAGCTTGACAAGAAGATTGATTTGTTCTTCACTCAAAACCCTAGTTCGATTTGTGCTTGATTTGTTCATCAATTAGTAAGTACAAGTCTACCTAATGCATCTGTTTATTATATTTGTTCAACGATTTGCGATCTTGGTTCAGTTTTAAATTTCAATTAGGTAAGTTATAAATGGGTTTGTTTGTAATTGCTTCGATTGGATTTGAATGTGTTTTAACTACTCTAATTAGGTTAATTATCTACCTAATGCGTGTATTTGTTTGTCGATATATATGTTTTTCAATTGCTCTAATTGGTTTGTTAACAAATTGGGTAGGCTGCTTTGATTTGTACTTTTATTTTTTGCTTTTTTAAAATACTTGTTTACTTTTGTTAAATAAATCATATTCAAATCGTGTTTAGCTTATTTTTTTGTGTATCCAGGTGATATTTATGCTTAGTTTATTTCTTAGTACATTTTTTCTTAGAGTTCGTTCATGGTAGCATGCTGCTCTGATTTTGATGTTTGAGCTATAATAAATGTACTTTTGCTGGTAGCATGGTTTGTTGTAAGTTTGGAGTGCCATTAATCTAGTAAATTTAATATTCTAGTTTAAATTTCTATTGTTCTTTTGTAAATAGAAACCATATGGCTACAAGGCAATTCTGGTGGAGCACTTGTCAGTATCAATGGAGAAGTTATTGGGGTTAATGTAATGAAGGTAACAACTACTCAATGACCTACCTTTGTCAAGATATATGTACTTATTGGGATTTCGCTCCTGGGGTTGTTGCTTGTCACCTGTTAGAGGAGAGCAGATGGACGAATGAATCCATGACCGTTCTTGTTATTGTAAGTGTTTTTACGTTAGTCATTTTAATCGACAAATGTGTGCGTGAGAGGGCGTGTACACGTAGTCCTATCAGTCGTGCACTCTTTGTTGTTTTATGTATTGATTATTTGTTTGTTCTTTTGCAGGGACTTTCCACTAGAGTTTTTATTTTATTATTCAGTACGGGGAGGAATTCACATCTCATGGTGGCTATGAACATGGTTGTTGATTTCTTAAGAATTATTAGTCCACTTGATTGGTATTTAAATAGGAGTATTTTGCCTTGCGATTGGTTTCAAATTTTTGACATATAAAATAGTTTTATATTGCCTATTGTAGAATGGTTGCAAACGAGGGTTTGCCTTATAAATGATTTGAATGGTTACTCATTAGATAAGTTTTGCCTTATAGTTTTAGTGTATCTTGTTAAGATTTTGGTCTTGCTTTACCTTTGCTACAATTTTGATGTGGTGATTATTGGTTTTTGGTAGAAATAATATTATATGTACAGGAATGAAAAGATACAAACAAGTATAATGATATAGATATGCCTTTGTTTTATCAAGTTTGCTTTCTTTCTGTTAATTTTTTTTTCCTATACAGTGAGTTAAACAACGGTTTTAGTAACAAGAGTCATGTCTAAAAGATAAACATACAACATAAGAAAAACACTTGTATGGTGGGTGACATTCAAAAAACACTACAAAACAACCTTGTCTGAAATGCTCCACATGAAACAAAGAAAAAACACTTGTTTGATTTTAACAACAGTTAATCGCAATATTGTCTCGAGCATCTTTAGACAATACATTTGAAAACCATTGTACAAATCTTCTAATTTGCACAACACCGCTTTCAAAAAGACTTGTTTGATTCGATTAATTAGACAATGGTTCTAAAACCGTTGTTGTAAATCTCAAATCTTATTATTTACACAACACCGCTTTCAAAAAAGACTTTTCTGATTCGATTTACTAGACAATAGTTTTTGACCCGTTGTAGTGTTGTTGATCAGACAATAGCCGATTTCGGGGTGAAATAAAATCGTTGTATGAAAATTTTAGCCAACGCTTTTTTCTTCAAGTGTTGTCTGATTCAGTTTTGTTGTAGTGGGAGTTAGGCAATGACCCTTTGGATTGTGCATTTGGGTCAGAGCCTTCTCTCAACGTCTGTGAAGACTATTGGTTCACTAAGGAACCTTCATCCAGTGGTCCTGACCGTAATATGGTCGGAGAACTAGATGCTTCCGTCAATTTTTCTTCCTCTTGTTGGGTTAGGGGTTCAGATATAGCTTTGGTTATTGCTGCCCAATCAGCTTCAGAAAAATGAGTTAGAGGCTCAGTGAAAGAAGGTAATGAAGATTCAACAGTTGCCTTGGTTTCAAGTTATCTTCTTTTAGCAGAAGGCAGAGTTGTTATTGAAGGGTGTTTCTCCTTATTTGGTGCAGCTTTAGCACCTTCTCCCTCTACACTCTCAGTTGTTTGACTGGATGGTATAGTAGGGGTAGGAGTTTCTATTTCAGCTTCATTTGGCTCTTTCAAAGGCTATATGATCGTGGTTAGAGGCTGTTGGTTTTCAACCTCTTGGTCAGGAATGGCCACTGAGGGCTCTATAACTGGATCTACATCCATTGGTGCAGGTTGTGGAGGAACAACAGGTTCAGGATTCATACCTTGGTTTACCTGTTCCCCTGGGGGTAGAAATGGTAGGGGTACCGTTCGAAGATAATCAGTCAGAATGGTAGGTACCCCTGGAATATTATTCTTCTTGATAAGAACTATAATGGCATTGCTCTTCATCTTCATACACCCCATCCTCTCCTCATCTGCAAAGATCTCTCTCTCTCTCTTCATCTGTCAACACGTCATTCAAAATTAACTGTAGAAACCTTGGATAGAAGCAAAGCATATCAAACTGCCTTGTTCTTTCTTCCAAAAGTCCCATGCACTGGATTATCTGATCTATCACTAGCCTACCAATGTTAATGTGTCTATTGTTAGCAATAGCAAACCCTAATTTTTGAAGAAATAGAGGAATGCCATGCAGATTTGTGATCTTAGCAATAAAAACATGTATAAGTGTGTGAAAGAAAAAATTCCAGTGCTTAGTAAAGTGATGCTTCAGAAACTCTCCTGCGGAGAAGTTGGGTTGCTGACTTCATATAAGAGTGAAGAAAGCATGTATATCTTCATTGGTGGGATTAGGAACAAGATTTTCTATCGGAAAACGAAGAATTCTATTCACATCTTGTTCCGCCACCCTTATTGTTCTCCCCCCTGACACAACAAAGCTGAAGGCTAACACATTGTGAAAGGCATATGTTTAGGCCTATTTGTTTACATCGGGGATATAACTCAACATTAAACAAGTCTATAATAAGTAAGTAATAATTCAAATTGTCACAGGAATCTCAGAAGATCATAACAGTCAAAAGAATGAAGTAAAAGTCATCTACATACTTGAAGTAATTCTACATTGAAAGAAGCTCATTAATTTGATCAAGCCTCAGTGAAGTTTACAAGAAAGTGGATTTATTAAAGTGACAGAGATTTCAAGAGTGTGACAGCAAAGGTACAGGTTACAATGGTTCATTGAAGGGAGTTAAAGAGAAGAGAATCACAGTTTTCAATGTCAAAATGAAGAGCAGACATTGAAGTTAGTCGTTCATGAACCAGACAGTACATCGAGCGTCAACAACAGTCAGTGGAAGTTCGTCATTAATTAAAGTGGTTCTCGGGACAATTTCTTTTATCAAGAAATTAGTTTTCATTCTCCTTTAATTATCAATTTCTTTTAATTAATTTAACTAATAACTTAATCCTTCAGAATTAATTTATTTGGTAAATTAATTAAGTAGATAAATTAAATTAGAATTAATTCTAATATTCTAAAATCAGTAAGACTAAAAGTAATTTTAGAAAGACTATTTTGGTAGTCTTGCCGAAAGTCTTTCTGGAATTACTTAGTATTTTAGAAATTATTTTTATAATTCATTTAGTCTTACCGAAAGTCTTTATAGACTTAGGATAGTCTTTATGAAAATAAAAATAGTCTTTCTATGTACTAAAATAGTTTTTCTAATAAAAGGAATAGTCTTTCTGCTTTAGTTTTGATAGTCTTTCTGCTTTATTAAAGTGAAAGCACGTGCAGATTACAACTGATCAGTGGATTAGTTTAAATAGAAAAGAAGATCAAGACAGTGCAGTGCACTTAACATTCTATCATCAACAAAAACATATTGTCAAGAACTTCATACATTCTGCCGAATCAATTTTAAGAACAAGGAATTATTTCTAGAACTTAGTGTTGAATCTAAACCAATAGAAATCATTTGCTTGTATTGTATTGACTATTTAGCGGATCTTTATCCCTAGAACGAATCTCGAACTATCATTTATCGTTATATCTTTTTATTACAAAAATAGATAAATTCAGGTCGAATTTATTCTAGATTTGTTTTAATTAGTTTGAGATTTTATTCTGTAATCAGTACCAAAAATTGTAACACCTTTCAAGTTTAATATAAGTTATATTTAACTTGAATTATGTTTCATTTAATTCCGCATAATTTTTTCATCCATTGTTTAATCTTTAAACTGACAAATTCGATAAAACGGTATAGTTTGTATTCAACCCCCTTCTACAAACATATCAGGACCTAACACATTGTCTTCTGACGTGTCAGTGACAGTGGTGTACATTGCAGTTAATTGATCAACGCAAAGAACTGTTGGAGTACTTAGTGCATATGCCACTAATGAATGTGAGTTCAAAAATTGTGCCCATGCACGAAACTGTAAGTTCGTGATGGATTGCACGTTTTGAAACGAGACGTGATTAGTCTTGGTGATTATAAATTCTCCAACCATTGAATTTTCACAAAGTCCAGAAAATTAAAATTAAAACCAAAAATAAATCCAATTAATTATTACTAATTAATTTACTTAAAATATCCCTTTATATTAAATTAAAAACCGAACCAAACAAGATTCCCAATTTCAAGAACCCTACTTTTGTAATTCGAAAACTTTAATTTAATTGAAACTAGATTCAAGAATTGAATTAGTTTACAACTAAATATCAAAATTCAAGAACAATTAACAACTCTTAAGGTTCGAAATATCACTCTCGACTATTTTCTATGGAAACTGACTTGAAAACTCAAAATAATCACGAATACACAGTACTTTCACGGTTAAAATGAATTTACTATGGTAAAACAGATTTTCTCAAGTAATTATCGGTTAAAATGAAGAAACTGTCGAGTTTTTTTGGTTCTTGGCTGTAAGTATTTGTAAGTATATATAAAACCAAATTTAGATCTAAGAATAACCAAAAAACGTCTAAATGCTAGTTTTATACTTACTGAATTGTCAGGGGTATTTTAGTCATTTCATGTTTGATAGTTTTCAAATTGTATTATCGATAGTTTTTATTCAGGGGCATAAAAGTCAAATCACACTTCGATAGTTTTGCAAAAACTATCGAAGTGGATTAAATCAGAATTTAAACTGACTTTTACAGAAAAACTATCGAAAGTTGATATTTTAAAAACTAAAAACTATTGAACACTTGTACTGACTGAAAAACTATCGAAAAATTTAGAAGATGAACAAAATAGATTTGTTCGATAGATTTCAGTTTTCTTTCAAAATTTATTGAAAAACTACTTCGATAGTTTTTTCTTTCCTTTTTCAAAAACTTATCGAGATGACTTTGAATCACTTCGATAGTTTTTGTTAATGTACTTGAAAAACTATCGAAAATCATATTTCGATAGATTTTGCTACCTTTTCAATTTTAAACCTGTAACCAGTTTAAAAACAACTTTTTGTTTTCTGTGAATTTCTACAGATCAAACATACATTCAAATTCACAGTTAACAAAAAATATCACAATTATCTTATAATAAAATTGACTAAATATCATTACCTGATATAAATCAATTAAAATCTAATTAATTATGTTGCATTATTTTACTTTGTTTAAAACAGAATAAAATAATTCGAATTAAATAAATGCATAATATTTAGAACAAATATTAGCACTTAAATAATTTTAAAATTATTTGCTAATTAAATGCCAAAAGATATATTATTCATAAATATGACATATAATTAGTAAGATAATTCTAACTTACGAGAATTACTCCTGAAAATAAGCTCACAAGTCCTAAGGATATAGAAATTATTAAACTCGTAGACTTATTAGGATTGTCTTGCAGTTATTGACTTCTAATTATTCAATTAGAAAAATTTAACATCCCAAGTTCACCAACCAACTTAGAAAAAATGGATTCATCAAGCGGTTTAGTAAAGATGTCTGCAATTTGTTCCTCTATGGGTACAAAATGTAACTCCACAGTTCCATTCATGACATGCTCTCGGATAAAATGATACCTGATATCGATGTGCTTGGTCCTCGAGTGCTGAACTGGGTTGTTTGAGATTGCTATGGCGCTTGTGTTGTCACAGAATATTGGAATCTTGTTCAACAAAAGCCCATAGTCACGGAGTTGGTTTCTCATCCACAAGATTTGATCACAACAGCTACCCGCAGCTATGTATTCAGCTTCAGCTGTCGATGTGGATACTGAGTGCTACTTCTTGCTATACCAGGAAACTAACCTTCGTCCAAGAAATGGACAGCTTCCTCACGTACTCTTCTGATCAATCTTACACCCTGCAAAATCTGAGTCTGTATAGCCAATAAGATCAAATCATGTATCTTTAGGGTACCAAATTCCAAGATTTGGGGTTCCCTTAAGATATCTAAATATACTGTTAGATCAGGATTCAATGATCGTCAGGATCTACTGTAACAGCCCCAAATCCGGGGTCAGGGATTTAGGGTTGTCACAATCCATGTACTCCTTGCCTTACCTGTATTACTCACACCATTCATAATTCACCTGCTCATGACCCCACAACATATGTCTCTCACACACACACACACACAGGTTAGAGTCTCAGAAATGACACAATACAACAACTGCGGAATAAATAATTTTTATTACAATACCCAAATGTCTTTTGAATCTGTTACTGATACAATTTCTAAGTATTGTTACATTACCAACTTAGCCTTCTGATGCTCACAATCCTCTAATACCATTCATGTCTATACATAAGTTGAATACCAAAAGCCGTAGCCTGATTCGATTGGTTCGTACTACTCCCGGGATCACTGCTAGAAACTGTTTATGAAAACGCCTTGCGAGGTATGTGCCGTCCCATTGGCATCCTGCTTCGCTGCTATATAATATATATAAAATAATAGCAAGAGTGAGCGATAGCTCAGCAAGGTAATGAAAGTATGGCATAATTCTGCCTTTTTTTTCAACCCAGAAATAAAGCGGGTATACGACAATAACTTGTCAAAATATCTTGATACTGAAATCATTTCCTTATCGGAATATATTCCAAAAATACCATTGTTGTATTTCAAATATCCTCTCCATAATATTCTGCAAACTTTCGATATTCATACTATGAACAAAGTTCTAGTATAAAATAAAAGACAGGATAACTCAGTATATCCTTTTCGTAAAATATCTGCTATATAGAATATAAGCAGACTATCAACATATAACTTAAAAGATGAAGTTATAAGGAAAATTCAATATAAGGTTTCCATAACCCAAAATCCACTATTTCATATATATATCCTTAATCAGGTTTTATCAGAGTCATAACTCATAAAATAAAAGATGAAGTTGTAGGAATTTCCAAATATCATCTTTCATATCAAACATTTACCTCATATCATTATGTGGAAATAAATACAAGGTAAAATATTTCCAATCCATTTTCTAAACTCATCTGATTTCATATATCTTTTTCAAAACAATCATATACCTTTTTGTAATCTCATATGCTTTCTGATAAACTCATATACTGGAATAAACTCGAATACTCTTGAGTAAACTTTCTCTTTCTGAAAACTTGCATAGAACTGAATGATTGGAATAAACTTTCTTTTCTGAAAACTTGCATAAAACTGAGTAACTGGAATAATTTCTCTTTCTCTGAAAACTTGCATAGAACTGAGTAACTGGAATAATTTCTCTTTCTCTGAAAACTTGCACAAAATGTGCTCTTTCATGAATAGTGAACTGTAGATGGAGATGCTAGGCGCCGAGGATACCCCTGTGATGATCAGTCGCAAGCTGTATCCCCCTACTGTTTTTCGACGTAGAAGGGAAGATAATCAGTCTCACACCGACTTACCTCCCCGCCAATCGGTTGTAGGCAGGAAGAACAGACCCGTTCATAGACGGTCGATTCTGTTACTCTCCACTTATCCTACGGTCGGGCACTGATAATCATCTAAGGGAAGAACAGACCCGTTCACCAGTCCGTCGGCCATATTGTAATTCCCTTAGGGGACCGGCGCTACTCAGTCCCTTACATATCTCCAAGTTCGAGTAAATCCATAACACTGAAACATAAAGTTCCTTTCCCTTTTTCCCCAAGTATACAACTCCACAAAGTAGTCGTATCTGGTTGGAAAGGAAATTCACTCATATTTCCCAGGCTGATGCCTGTTAATGGATATCACTGATTTCACTGATCTTACTTCTCGAGTTTTGAGGAAGTAATCAAAATCATTTTGATGGTAGTATATCAGACTGATAATTTCATTGATTTAAAAAGATTTAGGACCGGGCAGTCTACTGGAAACAAGCATAAAATCTTGAGACAGGTTCCATGCATCTTTGTAGTTTGAGCGAACATTTAAGTCTTTCTGAATATAGACTTAAAAGGGAAATAGATTTGGGAACCTTCTCTAATTATGTTTATAATTGACTGAATAAAACTTTATTAGCTATCTAGGGTTTAAAGAATAGTTTTCACAAATTACTTCCTTAAGAAGTAGGGCCTTAACAAAGAATGGAAAATAAATTAATAAAATAACCCTAGATAGCAACTGATACCATTCTCGGTACGTAGTATAAGTACAGAGTATATACCCCCCCCCCCCCCACTGAGGGTTTTCTTAATACATCAGCTCAAAATATTGCTATAACCATAGCTTATAAGCTCAACTCATATCAATAACTGTTACTTAGCACCATAAGTATCATTTCGAAATCAAAAACACCTAACATATATCTCAAAATCTTTTATTTATCACAACAACAGTTTATAGAGGCATAGGTTTGAAAACTTGCATCTAGTATAAGCATACTTCAAAATATGGTTTTAGAAACTTGCCTGATGCTCGAGAGGTGATAGGGCTCGTGACAATGTCGAACAATCTAGACAAAGTCAAACGAAAACACACGGTTAATCCCCTCGATAAACCACTTATAACTCAATGCTTAAACACGTAAGCGAAACACAACCAAGGAATTAATAGCTCGTTATAGGCTCATACTAAGTCCACGTTTAGTCGACAATTACTTAAGCCGTAGGTTTAGTCCGAAATCGATCCTCGAATACAAGTTATACTTAACCATTTACAACATTGGTTTCTAAGTCATGTTCTTGGTGGTTTTCACTTGCGCGACCTCGACTAAAACATTTTTATAAAATCGAAAAATAATATATTTGATCCGAATCTTTTTCGTAAGCCTTCCTAACTGTCTCTAGCATTATATCACAAAGTTTCACATTTTAATTCGACTCTTAAAGGTCTTTGACTTAGCATCAAAGTGGTTACATTTCTGCGATGAAACCTCTCGAACCATGATTACTAAAACTAGCATAACTCTTAAACCGTTCGGCCAAATTAGGCGAACCACATATCATTATGAAGCTTATAACATAAACTACACAATCATGGGCAGTAGGACTCAAGGGTCGAGCTCTAACAGAGTAAAAACATGGAACCAATCAGTAGGTAAATATTTGGGCATTACGACGGCTATAACTCGGATATTCCCAAATTTCAAATCATCCAAAATGCATATCGATTACTCCACACAACACATACATCTTATATAACATAGAACTGAGGCCAAGAAATGCCTTTCCGTTCATATAACTCATTATAACTTAAATCAAAGCCCAATCTTAACAACTAAGGCCATAAACATGCATAACACCATTAATCATCCATAAACCCCATAATACTTCAAGGGTTTCAAGATTTATACCTTCTCCAAGCTTGCTTGCTGCTAAATTCCTTATGTAACCTTAGATCCTTGCTTAATACAACCTTTGGAAGCCACAAACTCAATATCCAAAAACAAAACAAAATACAAGTTACTATTCATCGTTACTTTGTAAAATCCATATAAAATCGACAAACAAGAGTTTGGTTCTGAGATTTTTACCACACATTGGACTCTTCAAGGGCTTTCTTTTGAGTCCTACCTCATCACCAGGGGATTCTTGAAGCTCGACTTATTGGCTTTCTAAGGTGAGTGGTCGAAATTGGAAAAGCAGGACAGTTTCTGTTCTCCGACTTGGGGAAGGGATTTGACTAGGCTACCCATTTTTGTTGGCCATGAAAGTTTGAGCGAACGTTGACCATGGAGTGGAGAAGCTATGGTTAAAATTTGGTGATTTAAGGATGGATAGAAATGGAGTTATGGATTTTTCTTTCCTTGATGCTCCTGCTGGGCAGAATTCTGGAAAATGGGGGAGAGTTCTTCCTTTTTCCTTTTTCTTTCTTTGTCTTGATTAATAACAATAATGCTGATATTTTGTATAAGTGGTGAGTCATCACCTTGATGTCTTCTCCTTGCGACACTTGTCAAACATGCACTGGTTGAGATAAAGTAACTTTACTGGTTTGCTTTACTGATTCGTTTATTTTCACATGGATGATCCAAATGTTGTATTCCTTGAATTAATCTTGTTACATGTTACTTCCATGCCTATATTTAATCCTGTAAATGTTGCCTTGTTCCTCTTAAAATGATTCGAAATATTTCCTAAAGAGAGCGAATAAAACTCTACGCGATTCTCGCAGTGAATAGTAATTATTCACTATTCATTCCAACAATTGAATCCTTAAATCGACTTTAATAAAATAATAAAATTCAAAAATATTAAATCCTCAAATCCTCAATTTTAGTATCTCATTTCTTGAATATATTAAACATATAATTCACTGCCCGGTCAAATACTACTCCAAAATAAATTTTGGAATTTCTGAATTCCGATCGTCTTTGCATTCACTTATTTACTCCGTAGATCACTAATATGACTTCGGAATATCCACACTACGTCTCGTACATAGGTGGCATGAAAAATTTTCTTAACCCTCAAAATCACTATTCATCCACCAAATTCACTATTCACTGATGCACTTAATCATAATAAGAAAAGTTTTAAATTTTACCAAAAATCCGGGTTATTATATCTAGACTTCAACTGATCAGGATTGCATGGTCGTCAGGATCAGAATGAATATCAGGACTGGGATCAGGTTTGATCATCAGGACTGGAAGCTGATCAGGATTCCTACTTCGAGTTATATTTGGAGTCTAGTTAAACATGGAAGTTTATTATGTCGGTTCCTGGTCTGTAGGAATGAAGCTATCAATTATGGATAGGTTTCAATCTTTGTAATTGATTAGGACTTATCATTGATAGAGAAGCTGTGTAGTATATAAACACAGTTTAGGTTATGGTTTGACATCAATCGAATCAAACGCATAGAAGCTCTCAAGAACATAGAATTTCTTGAGAGAGTTTTTTTGTAAACTAGCAGCTCTCAAGAACACAAGAATTTCTTGAGAGAGTTTTGTAATAGTTTTATATCAGATTTAATAAAGCTGTTATTATTCTTTCATATTTGTGATTCATATCTAATTAAGTCGAGAATCTTATACAATTGTATTCAACCCCCCCCCCCTTCTACAATTGTTTATTACTGGGCAACAATTGGTATCAGAGCAAACTGATTTAATTTTGAATCAGATACGATCTAAGATGTCGACAACAAAGTATGAAAGCATGAAAATTCCCATCCTGAAGAAATCAGAATATTCAACATGGAAGGTTAAGATGCTGATGTACCTGGAGGCTATGGATCCTGACTATTTGGACAGGATTCATGATGGACCATATGTTCCTACCAGATTCGTAGAAAGAACAGATAATGTACCTGAACATTATGTGGTCAAGGCTAAAAGTGAATGGACTCCAGAAGAAAAAGCTCATGTACTCAGGGAACCAAAGATAAAGAATATATTGCACAATAGTCTTGATGCTGTCATGTCAAACAGAGTGATTGCATGCAAGTCTGCAAAAGAAATCTGGGATACATTGGAAACTCAGTGTCAGGGATCTGCATCTGTCAAGAAGAACATAAGGGCTCTCTTGATTCAAGAATATGAACAATTTGATGCTAGACCTGATGAGAGCCTAACTGATTTATATGATAGATTTCTGACACTCCTTAACGACCTATCTTTAGTTGGCAAGGAATATGAAACTGAAGATTCAAACACCAAGTTTCTAAGAGCTTTACCAGAAGAATGGGATACACAGACCTCAATCATTAGACATCAGTATGATCTCAACACTGTGTCTCTTGATGAAGTCTATGGAATGCTAAGAACTCATGATCTTGAAGTTCAACAGAGAAAGAATAAGAAATGCAGCAAGGAAAAATCTATTGCTTTGAAGGCAGAGGCTAAATCAAAAGGAAAAGCTGTGGAAGTCTCAAAAATGAAAACTCGAGTAGCTGAGTCAGATCCTGATGACTCTTCATCAGATACTGATGGCAATCCTGATGCCAATACTGATGATGACTCTTCTGACTCAGACATTGAAGAGATGGTTGCTATGATTGTCAGAAACTTCAAAAGGATGAAGTTCAGGAAAGCTAGGAGACAAGGCAACTACCAGAAAAGGACCTTCAATGCAGATAAAGACAAGAACATCAAAAAGGAAAGCAAAGGTAGCAAATTTGACAAGTCAAAGGTTAAATGCTACAAGTGTAATGGTATGAGTCACTTTGCTTCTGAGTGCAAGAAGACAAAGGCACTCATCACATCAAGCAAGGACTGGATGGACTCTTCCTCGGAATCTGATACTGAGGTGGTCAACTATGCACTGATGGCCAATACTGATGATACTGTTATTCCTGATGATAAGGTACTTAATATTGTCTTTGATTTTGACACTGATAATGCTTCTGAGTTAAGACGTTTTCTAAAGTTATTCCATATTAGCTTTAGAAGTCAAACTGCTAAGAATACTAGAATCTTATCTGAGATGTTTGAACTTAGGAAAAGGAATGAGCATGTAGAAGCTGAATTTTTTCTTATGCAAAAAGTACAGATAGAATGTGATAATGCTAAACACATGTATTTAGAGATGAAACTTAAATGTACTGCTCTTGAAAAGGAACTTGAGCATGCTAATGAGAAAATCAGAACCTGGACAGATTCTGGTAGAAAATTTCATGAGATTAATACCTCTAAGAATTGGAAAGAGTGTCTAGGGTATAAGTCAGATGAGGATAAGAAACTTAAGGAGAAAATTGTTATTGATGAGACAGTGAGTCCAAAAACCTATAGACATGTTATAGACAAAACCAAATCTAAGATTACTCCTGTTAATTTTGTTTTTGGTAAAGATTCCAATTCAACTTTTGAAAAGGGATCTACTTATGTTCAAAATATTAAAGTTATTAAGTCTAAACCTGTCTTGAGTAAAGTCACTAAGAATGTAGGTTTACTGTCTCAGAAACAACTTAAGGATAAAATCTGTGAGGTTACAGATAGGAAAAAGGAAGCTACTGTTAAGAGAAACAGGAATGGTAAAATTGGGATCAATAAAGAGAATGGTTATAAGTATATCCCAAATGCACCTAGAAAATGTTGTTTTAACTGTGGTAACTCTAATCATCTTGCCATTGATTGTAAAAAGAGTTTAAAGAAATGTACTGAAATTCCTATTTCTGATGTCAGGAGTAGATCAGTATTTTATATACCACAGAAGTCCTGTTTTCATTGTGGTAGTATATGGCATTCTATTTATACTTGTAAAGATTATCATGATTTGTACTATAACTTTTATGATCCATTGCCTAAGTTTGATCATAGTACAAAGTCTGGTAGAATTGATAATGTCATAGTGAAGCATGCTTTTGTTAATACTGAAACTGACAAAGCAAATCCTGATGGAGTGAATCCTGTCAGGACTGCTAAAGTCATAAAGTCTTCTGCTGCCAAAATTAATAAATTGCATGGAAAAGGAACCCAACAAGTATGGGTTCCTAAATGTTCTAACTAGTGTGTTTCTATTCTGATTGCAGGGAAAAAGGAAAAATGTGTTAGTCATGGATAGTGGATGTTCTGTGCACATGACTGGAAACAAAGCCCTGTTATCAGAATATGAGGAAAAAGCTGGCCCAACTGTGTCTTATGGAGATGGCAACATTGGACAAACTTTGGGATATGGCAATATAATCATTGAAAATGTCATCATTGAAAAAGTAGCTCTAGTGAAGGGACTAAAACACAACCTGTTGAGTATTAGTCAAATCACTGACAGAGGTTATCATGTCAACTTCTATTCCACACATTGTGAAGTAGTCAGCAAAGAAACAGGACAGATAGCACTGATTGGCTACAGACATGGTAACATTTATGAAGCCAACATTCTCTCAAATACTGATGACTTCCCTACATGTCTCATCAGTAAAGCATCAGTAGATGAAAGTTGGAATTGGCACAAGAAGCTTTCTCATCTCAACTTCAGCAATATCAATGAGTTGGTTAAGAAAGATTTAGTGAGAGGATTACCTAAAGTTTTGTATACTCCTGATGGACTCTATGATGCATGTCAAAAGGCTAAATAGAGAAGGACATCATTCAAGAGTAAATCAGAATCCTCTATTGAAGAACCATATCACATGCTGCATCTTGATCTATTTGGACCAGTCAACATTATGTCCATCAGTAAGAAAAGGTACACTCTTGTAATTATTGATGAATATTCTAGATTCACCTGGGTGTATTTTCTGCACAGAAAAGATGAAACTCCTGAAATACTGTTGGATCATGTGAGGATGATTGAGACAACCACAAAGTTCAAAGTCAAGATACTGAGAAGTGATAATGGTACTGAATTTAAGAATTCAAAGATGGAAGAGTTCTGCAAATACAAAGGAATTATTCAACAATTCTCTGCTCCTGGCATACCTCAGCAAAATGGAGTAGTTGAAAGGAAAAATAGAACTCTTATTGAAGCTGGCAGAACTATGTTGGAAGAAGCTAAGTTCCTACATATTTCTGGGCAGAAGCAGTCAACACAGCATGCTATACTCAAAATCTCACATTGATAAACAGACATGGTGTTACTCCTTATCAATCTCTCAAGGAGAAGAAACCAAGTTTGAAGCATCTGCATGTGTTTGGCTGTAAATGTTTTGTTCTCAGAACTCATCCTGAACTGCAAGGAAAGTTTGAAACAAAGGCTGGTGAAGGAATTTTCATAGGCTATCCTGCATCAAAAGCCTTTAGAGTTTTTAACTTGAGAACAAGGACTGTCATGGAGTCAATACATGTATCTTTTGATGATAAAAAGATAATAGGCTTGAATGAAGACTCACATGATAGACTAATTTTTGAAAATGAAGCTACCAAGGAACCTGAAGAAACTGAATCAGATCCTGTCAGTTCATCAAATCTTGATGATACTTCAAATCCTGATGTTACACCAAATTCTGATGGTGCTAACTCTGATGATACAAATAATGGAGATTCATCTAGTAGTGCAAATGTTGAGGGGGAGCAACAGCATTCGACTACAAGTTCAGAGTCAACTCAATCATCAGGACAAAATTCTTCAGATACTGATTCATGTGATGATCCTGATAATTCATCAGGAGGAGATAGCAACATCTCAGGAGGAGCTTCATCTGAAGAAAATTCATCAATTCAAAATAACACCAATCCAGGGGGAGCATCTACATCAAGGAATGACTTACCATCAGCAAGGAAATGGACTGCAAGTCATACTCCTGATTTAATCATTGGAGATCCTGATGCAGGTGTTCAGACAAGAAGTGCAACTCAAAATGAATGTCTATATAATAACTTTCTGTCAAAGGAGGAGCCAAAGAAAGTTGAAGATGCACTCAAAGATGCTGATTGGGTTACTGCAATGCAAGAAGAATTGAATGATTTGAAAGGAATGAAGTCTGGAAACTAGTACCAAGATCAAAGAACAGGTCAATTGTTGGTACAAAATGGATTTTCAAGAATAAGACTGATTCAGATGGTGTAATTATCAGAAACAAAGCAAGACTAGTTGCAAAGGGGTATTCTCAACAAGAAGGAATTGACTATGATGAAACTTTTGCTCCTGTTGCAAGACTAGAGGCCATCAGGATCTTTCTGGCTTATGCAGCTCATAAGAAATTCAAAGTTTTCCAGATGGATGTGAAAAGTGCTTTCTTAAATGGTGAACTGGAGGAAGAAGTATATGTTGAACAACCTCCTGGTTTCATTGATCCAAAATATCCAAATCATGTGTACAGATTGGATAAGGCACTTTATGGACTAAAGCAAGCTCCAAGAGCATGGTATGAAACCTTAGCTCAATTCTTACTGGAAAGTGGATTCAAAAGAGGTACTATTGATAAAACTCTATTCTATTTGAATCATGGTAAGGATTTGCTTTTAGTTCAGATTTATGTGGATGATATCATTTTTGGGTCAACAAACAATAAGCTGTGTGAAAAGTTTTCCAAACTTATGCAGTCAAGATATCAAATGAGCATGATGGGAGAAATGAGTTATTTTCTTGGTCTTCGAGTTAAACAGACTGATGATGGCATTTTTATCAATCAGTCTAAATATACAAGGAATTTACTGAAAAGGTTTAACATGGAAGACTGTACTACTGCAAATACTCCCATTACTACAGCTACCAAACTTGATCCTGATCAAGGTGATGAGGTAGATGTAACTCACTACAGAGGAATGATTGGCTCTTTATTGTATCTCACTGCAAGTAGACCAGATATCATGTTTGCAACCTGTCTGTGTGCAAGATTTCAAGCAAAACCTAGGGAACCTCATCTGATTGCAGTTAAAAGAATTTTCAGATATCTCAAAGGCACTCCTTCACTTGCCCTTTGGTATGCAAGGGAATCAGATTTTGGTTTGTGTGGTTATTCAGATGCTGATTTTGCAGGATGCAAAATAGACAGGAAAAGTACTTCAGGAAGCTGTCAGTTTTTGGGTGGTAGACTAGTTTCATGGTTCAGCAAAAAGCAAAAGTCTATCTCTACTTCAACAGCAGAAGCTGAGTACATAGCTGCAGGAAGTTGTTGTGCTCAGATAATGTGGATGAGAAATCAGTTGTTAGATTATGGCTTGTCATACTCAAAAATCCCTATTTATTGTGATAACCAAAGTGCTATTGCAATGACAGGAAATCCAGTTCAACATTCTCTTACTAAACACATCAGTATTAGATATCATTTCATAAGAGAACAGGTTCTGGAGGGAACAATTGAACTTCACTTTGTTCCTACTGATCAACAACTAGCTGATATATTCACCAAGCCACTGCCTGAAGCTACATTCAATAAGTTGGTGAATGAACTTGGAATGATGAACTTTGAGAATTTCTGAGAAAAGCTACAGAGAAGAAATCCTGATGACTATCAAATCCTGATGGTCATTCAGAGAGGTATGTATTTTTTGATCAAATCCTGATAGGACAAAATCCTGACAGGAAGTCAACTGGTCAATCCTAATGTACAGCTTAGTATTTCATTGCTTAATTTGTGCCTGATTTTTCGTCAGTTTCTGATGAGAAACGTTTGAGTTTTGGACAACTGTATGCGCGTGTGTGTCACACTGATAGATATATACATAGAGATACACATAAAAAGCGGTGCAGTTATGTTTAAGTATGCACGTAATTAGTCCACTAATCATTTTTGCACAAATCATAAGTTGCCACCTATCATTGAGAGTAATATTTTGTCTTCACAAAATACATTTGATTTGCTAAATTTCTAATTACTCTCTCTTCATCAGTTTTTCATCTTATTTCTCTCTCTGTGTTCAAGAACCCTAATTTTTAAATCTCAATTCTCAAGTTTTTGATACTGTTTTAATGGCGTCTTCATCATTCATAAACAAACAGACTGTGGTTAGTGGTGTTACGTTTGCCACTAATAATTTTGTAGCTATTCTAGACCATCAGGAATTACCCAATGAGTTTCACATTATCCAAGATTTTCTAGCTTCAAGCCCATTGAAGTTTGCTTTAACAGAACCTGCAAGTGTTTCTTTTAAGTCAGTTATGCAGGTGTGGAACTCAGTTTTTTTGACAAAGGACATTCTGACTCAATCTTGATGAGTTTTGAATATGATGGGATTACTCACTATGTGACTCCTGCAATTGTAGATGATGCACTGCATTTACCTGTTCTTGGTGATGATGTTCCTGATAATGTTTCAGACTCTACTCTTTTTTAGTTTGTTACAAAGTTGGGCTACAATGGTGAAGTAAAGAGGTATGGGAACCTCTTCAGGACTAAGCTTAAGAAGGAATGGAATTTCTTCTTTGATACAATCAGCCGCTGTTAGGATTTATTGGTAATGCTTGTATTCCTGATGAGGTTAGGTTTTTCTTACATCAGAAAATGCCTACTTGTTAGGATTTATGGGTGATAGCTATGAGACAACTCAACTAGATATTTTATTTACTTAATTTTATTAAGTATGAACATACTGTCACAGCCAGAGTATGTCTATGTAACCGTTTTTGCTTGCTTAAAATAAGATTCTAGTACATCTTGGTAGAAGTTCATTAGTTTGTTCAAGCCTCAAGAAGTGCTCAAGATGGACAGCAAGAATAAATACTACTGTCACAGCATTGACAGTAGGGTTACTTGAAGACAGCATGTTGCAAGTCACGACAGTACATTTACTCTGACAGCAACATTGGCGGAAGCCCTCTGATAGCATCTTTGCCTTAGCCTGACAGCAAGCTTGGAAATTCTGACAGCACCTTCTGCGGGGATTTCTTACTGTCACCAAAAGCACACTCCTGTGACAACAAGCTTAGCCATCAGGATACTGTCATGAAGGGATATCATTTGTATTGTTGTTCAACCCAGTCAAACATGTGACAGTTTGGATGTTCAAGAAACAGGCTTGTTGCAGTATCCCAACACTGCAACAGGTCTGCAAGACTACGACCGAAGCTTGAAGAGATCACATGACAAAGCTCACCAATTCCAATGTATGACAAATCTACATCTACTGAATTGTGTTAGCTTAATATGGAAAGTTTCTAGATTACTTTGTAATGTATCGATAAGTTGTTTGTATAGCAATTTAGGAAAGATTCACGGGTAGGCAAATTGTAAGAAGCTGCCACTTGAAAATGACAGCAGCTTCACTAGACCCATGTTGATAGTGATAGGTTTAGTTTTTACAAAAACTATCTATCATTCTATTCTTTGTAACTACATAAGATCTAACTCTCGAGAAACTGAAGCTCAAGAAAACAAACATTTTCTTGAGGTTGTAGCAACCCATTGCAAAATAAATAAAACATTTATTTTGTGAGAATTGTTCATGTGTCTACTGTTGTTTTGCAATCAAGTAAGTGATAAAGTTTAACCTTAGTTTTTGTTGTTGAAACGTAGATTGAGTTTTATCACTATTGCATTCAACCCCCCCCCCCCCCCCCCTCTTCTGCAATAGTCAAGGACCAACAACTGGTATCAGAGCAGACAGATTGTTCATAAATCTGAAATCATGACAAGCATGCAGAAGTCAAGTAGCATAAAGATTCCAGCTTTTGATAAAGAGAACTACAATGTATGGAAAAGAAAAATCATGTTGTTTATCAAAGCTGCGAATCCATTATACTTGGGTATCCTCCAGAATGGTCCCTTCGTTCCACGAAAAGAAATTGAAGCCTCAACTGTAGATGGTGTTCTTGTTCTAGCATATTGGGTCAACAAATTACCTTCAGAGTTTCTGGAGCCAGAAAAGGAGAAGGTAGCCTTGGACGATTACTTGCAACTCATCTTACTGGATGCTCTCACTTTGGATAAAGCCATGTGTGGGAATGTCATTGGGTGCTCATCAGCCAAGGATATGTGGAATAAGATCGAGCTACTGTGTGAAGGAAGTGAAGAAGTAAAAGACAACCAGAGACAAATCCTTATCTCACAGTATGAAGCCTTCATGGAAAAATCAGGAGAAGACCTTACAACCATGTTTGAAAGGTTTAGCAAACTTATGACTGAGCTACAGATTCATGGCAAGTACTATGATAGGAAAGAATTGAATGTCAAGTTTTTGCTCACACTTCCTGAGCATCTTGAGCACAAAGTCACTGCCATAAGAGAAGGAAGAAATCTGAACAATATTTCTCTTGAAACTCTATATGGTGTGCTTAAATCATATGAGCTTGAGTTTTTCCAGAAAAGAGCTATTCTAGCTGGATCCAGAGGAAAGATGGCTAACATGTCAGGTGCTCTAGTGGCTCATGTTCCAAGAATCACTCAACCTACTGAAGAAACTCAAGTCATCCAACCTGCTCCAATACCTACTCTTAAAATTGAAGAGGTTGTGGATGATGAGGAGAAATTTATGCTACAGCTAACTGATGTTGAGGATGAAGACTGTTATTCCTTGGAAGAAATGGAAAAGATGGATAACCCTACCATGGCTTACATGGCTAAGAAATTCAAGAACATAAGGTTCAAGAGAAACAAGCCATATAAGTCTCCAGGTCAAACATCAAGGTTCAGCAAAGGGAACTTCTCCAAAGGTGAAGGTGGTGCTACAAGAGGTGGATACAAAACAGGGATGGTGGACAGATCCAAGTTCAGGTGTTACAATTGCAATGAGCTTGACCATTTTGCTACTGAATGCAGAAGGCCAAAGCAAAATCAAAGGATGGATAAAGGGTCAAGTGGACACTTCAAGAAAGGACAGGGAAAGGCCTATGTGGCTGAAGGAAAGTGCTGGGATGATACTGATGATGAAGAAGAAGAGGAGTATGTAAATTTAGCACTCATGGCTAAATCTGAAGAAGCCCCCTCTAATTCTCCAAGTCAGGTACCCTCACTTGTCTTACTTGATATGTCTAAAGATTAATACAAGCAAACAGTTGAAGAATTGAGTGCTGAAATGTTTAATGTTCATACTAGTTTAACTACAGCCAATGAAGAGATTGCTAGGTTGACTAAGTCGAATGATGAACTCACTTTTGAGAATGATTTGCTTTTATTAAAGACCAATAGATTAGAATCTTTAACACAGGAGAATGCTAAATTGAAAAATGAATTAGCCTGTGCTAAAGAGATTGAGTAGTTTCTAAGGAAAGAAATTAGTGAAAATGAATTCAAGATTAAAGCCTATAGAAACTCATCCAAACAAATTCAGGATTATCATGAGAAACACACAGAGGATCAAAAGGTAGGGATAGGTTTTGATTACGGAAAAAGACCTGGTAAGGAAATTGTTAGTCAGGATTGTTCCACTGATGCTACTGTCAAACCTCATGTTCTCAAGAAACTCAATAAACCAATTTTTAAACCTTCTGAACTTGAGTTTGATGAGGAAGTCATGCTCATCAAGCATCAACTTGATGATGAGGATGAAGGTACTGACAGTTCAACAGTTGGTGGAAAAGATACTGTCATAATCCCCAAGACAGTAACTTTGCCAAACAATCTGACAGAATGTTCTAAAGATACTGTCAAGAGAGCTTCGAAGACAGCAACTTCCAAACCTACTGTCATGACAGGAGGTATGAAAGGTACTGTCAAGAAAAGCTCGACAGCAACTTCAGAACATCCTGATGACATAGTTACTTACAAGTCTAGAAACATGAATGGCAAGTTAGGAAATGGCAATGCTAATGGTAGTAATGCTCCTAGGAAACTATGCAATAATTGTGGCTCTTCACATCGCTTAACTCATGTTTGTAAGAATCCAAAAGAGGTCAAGGATAATGTGACTCTGAAAAATGGTAACTTACATAGAACCCCCCTTATGCATAGACCTATGGTAGTATGTAATAACATTGACTGTATGCCATGCAAGATAACTGCCATGAGTACTTGTTTCAATCTACCTATTTTGTCTACTGAACAATGTGTCTACATGCACACTGTTGAGACTCCTGAGCCTACTGGAAACAGTAAGAAGGCCTCATCCACTAAGAATAAGACCAAGTCTAATTCTAAAGAAAAGTGGGTGAAGAAGGGAGTCCAACAGAAGATTCCTGATGTGATGATTAAAGTTGAAAATGTTAATTATGTCTGTGATACTGAAGTAACAGGACCCAACAAAGATTGGGTACCATATGCCTCTTAAATACAATTTGTTCTGCAGGGCAAGAAAAAGGAGCAATTTGTAAACTAGCAGCTCTCAAGAACACAAGAATTTCTTGAGAGAGTTTTGTAACAGTTTTATATCAGATTTAATAAAGCTGTTATTATTCTTTCATATTTGTGATTCATATCTAATTAAGTCGAGAATCTTATACAATTGTATTCAACCCCCCCTTCTACAATTGTTTATTACTGGGCAACATATACATTTAATAGCTATAAGATGAGATTCTTTTGGATCAGACTGAAACCTAGCACACAAGCATGTTGCAAACATAATGTATGGTCTACTTGTAGTGAGATAAAGTAATGAGCCTGTCATACCTCTGTAGCTTGTGATGTCAACCTTCTTACCAGTTTCATCCTTATCAAGCTTAGTGGCAGTTGGCATTAGAGTCTTTGTTGTAGATGAGTCTTCCATTTGATACTTCTTTAGAAGATCCTTGATGTACTTGGACTGACAAATGAATATTCCATCTTGCCTTTGATACACTTGTAGTCCAAGAAAGAATGACAATTCACCCATCATGCTCATTTCATATCGACTCTGCATTAACTTAGCAAATCTCTTGCATAGATCATCATTAGTAGAACCAAATATGATGTCATCAACATATACTTGCACTAATATCAAATCATTTTTGTGCATTTTGTAAAAGAGAGTTTTATCTATGACACATATTGTAAAGTCATTTTCAAGTAAAAATTCTGATAGAGTGGCATACCATGTCCTTGGAGCTTGCTTGAGTCCATAGAGAGCTTTGAACAGAAAATATACAAAGTCCACCAGATTTGAATCCTCAAAGCCTGGAGTTGTTCCACATATACCTCTTCCTTTGGCTCCCCATTCAGAAATGCACTTTTCACATCCATTTGATATACCTTGTAATTTGAATGTGCTGCGAATGCCAGAAACATCCTGATTGCCTCAAGTCTTGCTACTGGTACATAGGTTTCATCATAATCTATACCCTCTTCTTGAGAGTAACCTTTAGCAACCAGTCTGGCCTTGTTTCTCATTACAATGCCATTTTCATCCAGTTTATTTCTGAATACCCATTTTGTTCCTATAACATATTTTCCTTTAGGTCTGGGTACCAGCTTCCAAACTTTCTTCCTTTCAAATTGATTGAGTTCATCTTGCATAGCAATCACCCAATCTGGATCTTCCGGGGAATCTTCAACTTTCTTAGGTTCTGTTTCTAAAAGAAACCCAGAATAGTGACATTCATTTTGTGATGTCCTTCTAGTTCTCACTCCTGAGTCTGGATCACCAATGATCAAGTGAAATGGATGTGCTCAACTCCGTACCCTTTGTCTTGGCAGATACGATCTTGATGATTCTCCTTGTTCATAATTGTGTTGAGTGTGACTAGTTGATCTTTCTCCTGTTCCCCCTGAGTTGTTGCCGGTATGATCTGTTGATCATGATGGTTGACTAGTGGATCCAGTGGTAGTCTGAGGGTCTCCACCACTGTCACCACTTGGTCCAGAATCATTATCATTGTCATTATTATTATTACCAGGAACAACTACAGGTTCTTCTTCATTATCAGAGAGATCTCCTGATAGATTTTCAAATACCAAGGATTCAGAGTTCTCTTCTGTTTACAGGCTTGGTCTTTTGGTGTCATCAAATGTTACATTAAGGCTTTCCACAACCTTCTTATCTTCAATCACATAAATCCTGTAAGCTTTAGATTCCAGAGAATAGCCTAGAAAAATGTTGCCCAGTAATAATCTATTGTAGAAGGGGGGTTGAATACAATAGTATAAGATAATCGACTTCTTAATGTATATATCACAAATATGAAAGAAAGATAACAGCTTTATTAAATCTGATATAAAACTGTTACAAACTCTCTCAAGAAATTCTGATGTTCTTGAGAGCTGCTAGCTTACAAAAACTCTCTCAAGAAATTCTATGTTCTTGAGAGCTTCTAACTTACAAAAACTCGATTATGTTCACGTACATAAATCGAAACCAAAACTGTGTTTATATACTACACAGCTTCTCTATCAATGATAAGTCCTAATCAATTACAAAGATTGAAACCTATCCATAATTGATAGCTACATTCTACAAACCAGGAACCGACAGAATAAACTTCCATGTTTAACTAGACTCCAAATATAACTCGAAGTAGGAATCCTGATCAGCTTCCAGTCCTGATGATCAATCCTGATCCCAGTCCTGATATGTATCTTGATCCTGACGACCATGCAATCCTGATGATGTCAGCAATCCTGATCAGTTGAGTCTAGCTCCTGACGATCATTGAATTCTGATCTAACAATCTCCCCCAATCTCATACTTTGTGAAATAAAGTATAGATTCCTAAGTTTCAATGATGTCAAAAACATATATACAAAATGTACAGTATCTGCAGCAACAACTTATCTGTTTAAATTCTTTGATAGAACAGATTCATCTTCAAGAAGTTGGATAACAAATTTTCTTCTTTTTCTTCAAGAATTTGAATCAGTCTTTCCTTAAGATTTATGAGTTCTTCATCTTCCTCATTAATCTGGTAGATAGCTGCTCTGAGATTCAATATGGAGCTTTTCTGAAGACTATGCTCTTCAAGCAAAAGATAAGCAATTTCCTTCCCATCGGGATTGAGAGTAAGTTGAGTCATGCCAAAAGTTACTTCTTTAACAGCAGTACCCCTTTGCATTTCCACATCCTGACCTCTTTGATTTAAGTACATGGGAGTATAATTACCATTGAAATTACTGTTTCCATCCAGTCTTCTTCTTATTGTTGACAAAATCATGTCACTCCATTCCTTGCACATTTGATTCTTCGATCTCAAAAGATAATGAACATATTTCAGTTCCTGTGTAGTTTTCATCAGCAGATCTTGAATAGATAGAATCTTCACACTACCATCTTTCATGAAGTACAGAAGCTTTTCTTTCTTGTCAAAACCATCATGACAATCTATAACTATATCAACAGCTAGTAAATTGTTCAGGTTTTCAGAAGTTAAAGTACCTCCAATTTCAGTTAAGGAGTAAGGATCAACATATGACATATTTAGATATTCAGCATCCCTGTGTCCAATACCTCCTCTTGAATTACTTGTCAATTGCTTCAGATTTGAAAACATCTTTAACCAGAGTGCTTTTGATCTAACCATCTCAGATAAATCAACAACACTTGAAGCGCTTGTAATAATTCCTCCAGACTGAAAATTGATAAGTGTATCACACCTTAGTGTACTAATATGTTTCCACTTCTTATCCTTTTCCTTTTCAAATGCATAGCTTCTTTCCAGTGAAGATTCTTGTCTGCTTGGGTTCCTCCACACTCTTCTGTTTGAGAGTTTAAGCCTTTGTACATAGAGATTGAAATCTCTATTTGTTGATCTTGTAATTTCACTTCTTCTGGCTTCTTCTTCTTCATCTACTTCCTTGTTGTGAAAATCAACCACAATAGATAAAATTATCATATCAATCTCTTGCATAATTTCATAATCATCAGGATCTTGAATATTATCAGGAACAACTTCAGGATTAGATTCTTCAATTTGATTCTTGATTTTCTTCTCAATTCAGGTTCTTCTTCAATATTTCCATCATCACCAAAAGTAGATCTGTCAGGAACTACTAGAGTTTGAATAGGTTCAGGAATTTCTTCAATTCTTAACCCTCTAGACCTTGTCTGTCTAGTTATTGTTTGAGTTGAAGAACCTCTTCTACTTCTTCTAGCTCCTCTCCTACCTCTGCTTCCTCTACCTCTAGCAAAAACAGGGTTATTAAAGCTTTCCATCATTTCTCTTTGTTGTCTTAAGAATTCTTCATGTGAGAGATCAGGATATTCTTCACTTGCTGTAGAGAGTGCTTTTCTTGCATATAATTGTTGAATTCTTTTATCAGTGTGATATAGAGTAGCAATTCTGCCATCTTTTGTAGAAAACTTCTGGAATAAATTTGATGCATCTTCAGGATTATCAATAAAAATATCTTCATCACCTTCAGGAATTGTAGCAAGAGTATGTCCATGACCAGGTGTCAGGATTTGTTCTTCCGTCGGGATCTGAGATTGCACCAACGTTCTTACTGTCTTAACTCCAGAATCAGAAACATGAGTTGACTGCGTTGTTTGACTTTGTGAAGTTTGAATTGTAGACTTCATAACAGCAGCATCAGAGGTTTCTCCTTGTATCACTTTGTCACAACCATCATCTCCAGTATCATCATCATTATTCCTTAATACTAGATCAGGTGTGCATTTTGTCTGACTAACCTTCTCCCCCTTTTTGACATCAGGATTTGACAATAAATTCAAAATTAAGGAAAGAGAGGCTTGAATGTCAGTTACCTTAGTATCCAGAGAATCAATCCTTCTGTTGATAGAGGTTTGTTCAGAAATAACAGATTTCACTTGGGATTCTACTACCCTTAGCTGAAAAGCAGTAGGCACCTTTGTAAAACTTTGAGAAATATCATTCCTCACCAACTCAGTTGAGTTCTTGATAGAATCAATCTCACTTTTTAGGCTTTTGGATAACAGAGTTGTAGCCTTCAGATGATTCTTCAAGTCTTGATTCTCTATAGATTTCACTGCATCATAGGCATGTTCCAAAGCAGAAGAATAACTTACAGATTCAGCAGATCTGTGCCATGAATTGTTCCATTCATTCTGTCTAAGTGCCTCAGCAGGATTAAAGGAAGGAATAGAAAAATCTTGTCTCTGATCTTTCCCAGTGGAAGCTTTGCCAACCATATATGTACTTGATGAACCAAAATTAGTTCTGTTAGATATAATTGCTGACGTTTGTTCATCAGTGTTTAAGTACCAGGTACATATCAGAGTTTATCTAGAAGTCAGTCAGAGTTTGATAAAGTCTGACGTGGTGATAGTTGACTTAGCTGTCGGTGCAAAGATAAAGATTCTAGAAGCAATATATTCTGAAGATGGAAAGAAGCAGAATATATTGATACAGCTAAGGAAACGGAATAGAAGACTGAAGCAATCCTTAATTGATATGAATTGTATAGCTAATTTATAGGAGTATCAATTAGATAAGGATTGTATGTAGCTGTGTACTATATAAACACAGATAGGTTATCCCTAGAAGGGATGCGATTATTGAAATATTATTCTTGTAACCTAGTAGCTCTTTGTGATTCATTAACATCATAAAGAGAAAAACTGTTAATATAATTACAGTTTGTTGATTTATAAAAAGTGTTCTTGATTATTATTCTCATACATACTTGATTATATATTGTGTATTCGGCCTAACAATTGGTATCAGAGCAAAGGATGTTTAATATATACAGTTTTACGATTCAAACACAGTATTAATCATGTCTGAAGAAAATCAAACTTCTCCCAAGGTTGAACAGGTTAAACCTAATTCTGTGAGTTGATATGAGACTATCAGGGTTCCAATTCTCAGGCCAGTGGAGTATCCAATTTGGAAGGTGAAGATGACCATGTTTCTGGAGGCTACAGATCCAGAATACCTTGACAGAATATATGATGGTCCTCATATGCCGACTAAATTATCTCCTGTTGTTGATGGTCAAGAACAAAAGACTGTTCCAAAGGAAAAGAAAGATATGACTCCTGAGGACATCTCATCAATTGCAAAAGATGCAAAGGTTAGACATCTTCTCCACAGTGCTTTAGATAATGTTATGTCTAACAGAGTAATTGGTTGCAAAACTGCAAAAGAAATCTGGGATGCTTTGGAAGTCAGATGTCAAGGAACCACTGCTATAAAGAAGAACAGGAAAACGATACTCACTCAGGAGTATGAGCACTTTGATTCAAGAGCCAATGAAACCTTGACTGAGACATATGACAGATTCTGTAAACTACTGAATGATTTATCTCTAGTTGATAAAGAATATGATCTTGAAGAATCAAATCTCAAATTTCTTTTATCTTTACCTGAAAGATGGGATTTGAAGACAACAACTATAAGAGATAATTACGAACTTGCTGAAACTGAACTTGATGAGATTTATGGGTTACTGAAAACTCATGAATTGGAAATAGAACAAAGAAACAGAAGATCAAGCAAGAAGACAAAATCTGTTGCTCTCAAAGTTGAGGAGAAGCCCATTAAGAAGGAATCATCAAGGAAGAAAGCCAAGGGAAAGGCTTTAGTCATTAAATCTGATAGTGAGTCATCAAACTCTGATGATGACTCAAACTCTGATGAAGCTTCTGACTCTGAGGATGATGAAGAACAGATGATGCAAATGGCTGCATTGATGGTGAAGACCTTCAAGAAGATGGGATTCAAGAACTTCAAGAAAGGAAAGAGATTCTCAAGGAAAGATTCAAACTCTGAAAGGAAAAGTTTTAGAAAGTCTGATGGAAGGGAGACCAAGTCTGGCAAGAAAGATAAATCTGAAATCCAGTGCTACAAGTGTAAGGAGATGGGTCACTATGCCCCAGAGTGCAAGAAAGGCAAATCTGAGAAAGCACTCATCTCTAAAGGCAAAGACTGGGCAGATACTTCAGACTCTGATGATGGAGTAAATTATGCTCTCATGGCAACTGTCAAAGATGAGACTGAATCATCTGAAAATAAGGTACCCCTAACTACTTATGCTTATGATACTGATAATATATCTGAATTAAGAGTATATCTGAAAAGCGTACATGTTAGTTATAGGGATCAGACTTTAGAGAATGAGAGAATTAAATCTGAGAATCTTAGTCTTAAAGAGAGAAACAAGTTTCTTGAAGGAGAACTTAAAAAAATGAAGCAGATTCAAAAAGAAAGAGATGATGCTGTTTATGTTGAACAGGAGTTGCTCAAAAGATATAAGCAACTAGAATCTGATCTTGAAAAAGAAAGAAAAATAATCAAGACTTGGACAAACTCTGGAAGAGACACTCATCAAGTGTTTCAGACAGATTCTGTAGGTTTAGGCTATTGTGAAAATGATGAACTTAGGTTTAAAGACAAAGTTAAGGTTAAACCACAACTTAAACCTGTGAAATTTGTTCAAGAAACCAGTAAGTTAAAATCTGTTGTAGTAAGAGAAGCTGATATGGAATCAGATGAAACCTGTGAAAAACAGGAAAATATTATAACAGAAAATCTTATGGAAATAGAAGCTGTTAGAAAGCCAGTAAAAACTTGTGAAAAACAGGTTAATGTTGGTTTGATGACAGGAAAACAGTTCAATCATAAGCTCAAAGAGGTAAAATCTGCCATGAAACCAAAAGGGTCCAAGAAGAATAGGAATGGAAAGATAGGCATAAATAAAAGAAATAATTATTTGCCTACTGCTGCTGCTCCAAGGAAAACATGTTATAATTGTGGTAGTTCTAATCATCTTGCTAGATTTTGCAATAAGAACAAACATATTAATTCTTTACCTTCTACATCAGGAGTAAAGAATGATTATGTAAGGGTTAAACCACAGACTTTATGCACACACTGTGGGAGCACTTGGCATTCTATTTATACTTGTAAGAGTTATCATGCTATTTATCATAACTATTATGAGCCAAAGCCCAACTTGAAGTGGGTTAGGGCAAACTCTGCAAGTGTAAAGTCTGACAATGTTAGTTTAAACTCTGTTGATAGTGATTCCGCTGCAAAAGCTAACACTGTTAAGAAAGACAAAGGATCCAAGCAAGTCTGGGTCCTTAAAACTAACACTTAGTGTTTGTTTATGATTGCAGGGTATAAAAGAGAGCACACTTATCTTGGACAGTGGATGCTCAGGACATATGACTGGAAATAAAGCCCTGCTATCAGACTTTGAGGAGAAGGCTGGCCCAAAGGTTTCCTATGGAGATGGCAACATAGGACACACTCTGGGATATGGCAATATTAATCTTGGAAGTGTCATCATCACAAATGTAGCTCTAGTCTCAGGACTCAAGCATAATCTGCTATCTGTGAGTCAAATCTGTGACAGAGGAAACCATGTAGATTTTCATACTGAATACTGTGAAGTTATCAGTAAATCTACTGGAAAAGTTGTTCTAGTTGGAAACAGGCGCAACAATATTTATGAAGCAAGTTTGGTAACAAACTCTGATGGAAAAACAGTGTGTCTGTCTGCAAGAATGTCAAATGAAGAGAGTTGGAAATGGCATAAGAAGCTCTCTCATCTAAACTTGAACAACATCAATGAACTTATACGAAAAGATCTTGTAAGGGGACTTCCAAAGTCAATACTAAGCTTAGATGGTCTGTGTGATTCTTGTCAAAAGGCCAAGCAAAGGAAGTCATCTTTCAAGAGCAAATCTGAATCTTCAGTAGTGGAACCTTATCATCTTCTACATGTTGATCTCTTTGGACCAGTGAATGTGATGTCTATGGGCAGAAAGAAATATGCTCTAGTAATTGTTGATGAATATACTAGATATACATGGGTGTATTTCTTATCAAAGAAGGATGAAACTGCTCAAACTCTGATGGATCATGTAAACCTACTGGACAAAGGATCACAGCACAAAGTGAAAATTATAAGAACTGATAAT
Organism: Heracleum sosnowskyi; assembly: GCA_030848705.1. Classification (NCBI taxonomy): domain Eukaryota; kingdom Viridiplantae; phylum Streptophyta; class Magnoliopsida; order Apiales; family Apiaceae; genus Heracleum; species Heracleum sosnowskyi. The sequence continues at coordinate 1,070,000 of JAUIZM010000019.1, read as the reverse complement.
GGAACTGAATTCAGAAACTCAATCATGGAAGCTTTCTGCAAGGAAAGAGGAGTGAAACAAGAGTTTTCTGCACCTGGAACTCCACAGCAGAATGGTGTAGTTGAAAGAAAGAACAGAACTTTAATTGAAGCTGCCAGAACTATGCTTGAAGAAGCAAAGTTGCCAACCTATTTCTGGGCAGAAGCTGTTCAAACTGCTTGTTTTACTCAAAATGCTACACTGATTAACAAGCATGGGAAAACACCATATGAGATGGTGAAAAATAAGAAGCCAAATTTGAAATATTTTCATATATTTGGATGCAAATGCTTTGTGTTGAAGACTCATCCTGAACAGTTGACCAAGTTCGAGTTAAAAGCTGATGAAGGAATTTTTGTTGGCTATCCATTGTCAACAAAAGCATTCAGAGTATACAATCTGAGAACAAAGGTGATCATGGAGTCTATACATGTGTCATTTGATGACAAGAAAATAACTAGACTTGATGACTTAGATGAATATGATCAACTGCGCTTTGAAAATGAAGATTTATTCTCTGATGATGTAAACTCTGATGAAGCAGTACCGACAAACTCTGAAGAAGCGGTTCTGATAAACTCTGACGAAGCATACTCTGAACCTCTACTGGTAAATACTGGAGAAACTGAAAATTCTCAAATTGAACAACATAGAGAACCAGTTGAGGGGGAGCGTGAAGAAGCTCAACAAGAAACAGAAAATGAGTCAGTTGAGGAAACTGATTCAAACTCTGACAGTTCAAACTCTGAGCCATCCAATTCAGGGGGAGCCTCAGATGCTGCAGAAAGTCAACATATGAATCAGGAGAGCATGGATCAAGGGGGAGGATCCAATAATGATGCAAGAAACCACCTACCAACAGCAAGAAAGTGGACACAGGCACACACACCAGATCTCATAATTGGAGATCCTGATGCTAGTGTGAGAACTAGAAGTGCAACAAATAATGAGTGTCTGTATCATGCTTTCTTGTCTCAAACAGAACCAAAGAAGGTGGAGGAAGCTCTTCAAGATGCTAATTGGATTACAGCAATGCAAGAAGAGTTAAATGAATTTGAAAGAAATGAAGTCTGGACACTTGTACCTAGACCAAAGAATAGATCAATTGTAGGTACAAAGTGGGTTTTCAGAAACAAGACTGACAGTGAAGGTGTGATTACAAGAAACAAGGCTAGACTTGTGGCTAAAGGTTATTCACAACAGGAAGGAATTGATTATGATGAAACCTTTGCTCCAGTTGCAAGATTGGAAGCCATAAGAATTTTTCTGGCCTATGCCGCACACAAGAAGTTTAAAGTCTTTCAGATGGATGTGAAAAGTGCTTTTCTCAATGGGAAGCTTCAAGAAGAAGTGTTTGTTGAACAACCACCAGGATTTGTAGATCCCAAGCATCCAGATTATGTCTACAGGCTTGACAAGGCATTATATGGACTAAAGCAAGCACCAAGAGCATGGTATGAAACTCTTGCTCAATTTCTTTTTGAAAATTGGGTTCACAAGAGGTACAATTGATAAAACCTTGTTTTATTTCAATTCTGGTGATGATTTGCTTTTAGTTCAAATTTATGTAGATGATATTATCTTTGGATCTACTAATGACAAACTTTGTAAGAAGTTTGCAAAGCTTATGCAATTCAGGTACCAAATGAGCATGATGGGAGAGCTTAGTTACTTTCTAGGCTTACAGGTCAAGCAAACAGATGATGGGATTTTTATCAATCAAGCAAAGTATACCAGAAATCTTCTCAAGAAATTTGGTATGCTTGATAGTTCATCTGCTACAACTCCCATGGCTACTGCAACAAAGCTAGACAAAGACACAGGAGCCTCAGTAGATATGACAAACTACAGAGGAATGATAGGATCTTTACTGTATCTTACTGCAAGTAGACCTGATATCATGTATGCAACATGTCTTTGTGCAAGATTTCAAGCAAATCCCAGAGAGCCTCATCTAACAGCTGTAAAAAGGATTTTCAAATATCTCAAAGGAACCATAACCTTGGGTTTGTGGTATCCTAGAGAATCAGAGTTTAAGTTAATTGGTTACTCTGATACAGATTTTGCAGGCTGTAAGATAGATAGAAAAAGTACAAGTGGAAGCTGTCAATTCTTAGGTGACAGATTGGTTTCTTGGTACAGCAAGAAACAGAAATCAATTTCCACATCCACAGCAGAAGCAGAGTATATAGCAGCTGGTAGCTGTTGTGCACAGATTCTGTGGATGAAGAATCAGTTGCTGGATTATGGTTTGAGGTACTCTAAAATACCTATTTTTTGTGATAACCAAAGTGCTATTGCTATGACAGGAAATCTAGTACAGCACTCCATGACCAAGCACATCAGCATAAGATATCATTTTATCAGAGAACATGTGGAAGAAGGAAACATTGAGCTTCATTTTGTGTCTACAGACCAACAACTTGCAGATATCTTCACCAAACCTTTGAGTGAAGCTACTTTTACAAGATTGGTAAATGAACTTGGAATGATCTCTGGTTTCGACTAGAGATACGGGTTAGACTCAAAAACTATACATGTTTAATTTTTCTGCTCATGATTCCTTGCATGTATTACTTGTTATGAGTACCAGTGTCATAAACTCTGAAAGTAAACTCTGATGCTAAACTCTGTTAGTCATACTCTGTCGGTTGAAGTCTGATGTTAAACTCTGATAGTTACAGTCTAATGCTATACTATGATTGTAATTTTGTCTGAAACATATGGACCAATGAAGAAATTTGTATGAAACATAATTCTCAGTAAGTAATTGTGAATCCTTAAGAGTTGTTTAGATTCTGATCTCAAATATGTGCAGTAAGTTAACACAGCATGATACTGTCTCTATATTTATAGCATCTCTTAGTTTATTGATTCTATACACTGAAGTTGTATTAGCTGTTTGCATTTTCTCTCATAAATTAATTACATTAACTGATGAAAAGTCTAAACTCTGATTATTAATTATAAATAATTCACCCTCAAATCAAAATATGCCAAAAAGAGCATGTTGCCCAGTAATAATCTATTGTAGAAGGGGGGTTGAATACAATAGTGTAAGATAATCGACTTCTTAATGTATATATCACAAATATGAAAAGAAAGATAACAGCTTTATTAAATCTGATATAAAACTGTTACAAACTCTCTCAAGAAATTCTGATGTTCTTGAGAGCTGCTAGTTTACAAAAACTCTCTCAAGAAATTCTATGTTCTCGAGAGCTTCTATTCGATTATGTTCTCTTTCGAATCCCCATAAATCGAAACCAAGACTGTGTTTATATAGTGCACACAGCTTCTCTATCAATAACAAGATAAGTCCTAATCAATAACAAAGATAGAAACCTATCCTTAATCGATAGCTACATTCTACAAACCAGGAACAAATAGAATAAACTTCCATGTTTATCTAGACTCCAAATATAACTCGAAGTAGGAATCCTGATCAGCTTCAAGTTCTGATGATCAATCCTGATCATAGTCTGAGTAGGAATCCTGATGATCAATAAGATACTGACGCTTGATCAAATACTGATGACCATGCAATACTGATGACGTCAGCAATCCTGATCAGTTGAGTCTAGCTTCTAACGATCATTGAATTCTGATCTAACAATCTCCCCCAATCTCATACTTTGTGAAATAAAGTATAGATTCCAAATATTCAATGATGTCAAAAACATGTATCAAAATGTACGAGTATCTTCAGAAACAACTTATCTGTTTAAGCTTTTTGATAGAACAGATTCATCTTCAAGAAGTTGGATAATAAACTTTCTTCTTTTTCTTCAAGAATTTGAATCAGTCTTTCCTTAAGATTTCTGAGTTCTTCATCTTCCTCATTAATCTGGTAGATAGCTGCTCTGAGATTCTGTATGGAGCTTTTCTGTAGACTGTGCTCTTCAAGCAAAAGATAAGCAATTTCCTTCCCATCAGGATTGAGAGTAAGTTGGGTCATACCAAAAGTTACTTCTTTAACAGCAGTACCTCTTTGCATTTCCACATCCTGACCTCTTTGATTTAAGTACATGGGAATATAATTACCATCGAAATTACTGTTTCCATCCAGTCTTCTTCTTATAGTTGACAAAATCATGTCAGCCCATACTTTGTACACTTGGTTCTTCCATCTTAACAGATAGTGAACATATTTCAGTTCCTGTGTAGTTTTTATCAGCAGATCTTGAATAGATAGAATCTTCACACTACCATCTTTCATGAAGTAGAGAAGCTTTTCTTTCTTTTCAAAACCATCATGACAATCTATAACTATATCAACAGCTAATAAATTGTTCAGATTTTCAGAAGTTAAAGTACCTCCAATTTCAGTTAAGGAGTAAGGATCAACATAAGTCATGTTTAGAAATTCAGCATCCCTGTGTCCAATACCTCCTCTTGTGTAACTTGACATTTGCTTCAGATTCGAAAACATCTTTAACCAGAGTGTTTTTGATCTAGCCATATCAGACAAATCAACAACACTTGAAGCACTTGTTATAATTCCACCAGACTGAAAATTGATAAGTTTATCACACCTTAGTGTACTTATATGTTTCCACTTCTTGTATTTCTCCTTTTCATGAGCGTAGCTTCTTTCAAGTAAAGATTCTTGCCTGCTTGTATTTCTCCATTGTCTTTCATTTGAAACTTTAAGCCTTTGTAGATAGAGATTGAAATCTTCATATGTTCTTTTTGTAATATCTCTTCTTCTGGCTTCTTCTTCTTCATCTACTTCTTTGTTGTGACAATCAACAACAGTAGATAAGATTATCAAATCAACCTCTTGCAGAATTTCAGATTCGTCAGGATCTTGAATATTGTCAGGATTAGAATCTTCAATTTGATTTGTATTGCTGAGAGTTGATTTACTTGTTTTTCTTCTCAATTCAGGTTCTTCTTCAACAAATTCCTTGTCTTCTTTCTCCATGATATCCTTGATAACAGGATCTGTTAGATTTTGTGAAGCTTCAGGAATTTCTTCAATTCTTAACCCTCTAGACCTTGTCTGTCTAGGTACTGTTTGAGTTGAAGAACCTCTTTTACTTCTTCTAGCACCTCTCCTACCTCTGTTTCCTCTACCTCTAGCAGGAGCAGTATAGCTTTCCATTGTCTCTCTTTGTAGTCTCAAGAATTCTTCATGTGAGAGATCTGGATATTCTTCACTTGCTGTAGAGAGTGCTTTTCTTGCATATAATTGTTGAACTCTTTTATCAGTGTGATATAGAGTAACAATTCTGCCATCTTTTGTAGAAAACTTCTGGAATAAATTTGATGCATCTTCAGGATTATCAATAATTACATCTTCATCACCTTCAGGAATTGTAGCAAGAATGTGTCCATGACCAGGTGTCAGGATTTGATCTTCCGTCAGGATCTGAGATTGCACCAATGTTCTTATTGTCTTAACTCCAGAATCAGAAACATGAGTTGACTGCGTTGTTTGACTTTGAGAAGTTTGGATTGTCTTCATAACAACAGCATCAGAGGTTTCTCCTTGTATCACTTTGTCACCACCATCATCTCCAGTATCATCATCATTATTTCTTAATACTAGATCAGGTGTACATTTTGTCTGAATAACCTTCTCCCCCTTTTTGACATCAGAATTTGACAATAATTGCAAAATTAAGGAAAGAGAGGCTTGAATTTCAGTTACCTTAGTATCCAGAGAATCAATTCTTTGATTGATTGAGGTTTGTTCTGAAACAACAGATTTCACTTGGGATTCCACTACCCTTAGTTGTAAAGTAGTAGGCACCTTTGTAAAATTATTAAAGATATCAGTCCTCACTTTTTCAGTTGAACCCTTGATAGAATCAATCTCACTTTTCAGGCTTTTGGATAACAGAGTAGTAGCCTTCAGATGATTCTTCAAGTCTTGATTCTCAATATATTTCACTGCATTATAGGCATGTTCAATAGCAGAAGAAAAACTGATAGATTCATCAGATTGGTGCCATGAATTGTTCCATTCATTCTGTCTAAATGCCTCTGCAGGATCAAAGGAAGGAGTAGAAAAATCTTGTCTCTGATCTTTCCCAGTGGAAGCATTGCTAGCCATATATGTACTTGATGAACCAAAATTAGTTCCAAGACTAATTTTGAGTGCTGTAGCAAGCTGTTCCTTCTCTTTTCGATTCTCATTATCATCATCACTATCATCAGAAGTATCATCAGCAGTATCATGAGTAATATCAGGATCAGGAATAGCAATACCTTTCATTTTATCCTGTGGTTCTGAGATAGGATGATCCATTGGTCTTGAACGAAGTGGCTGTATCAAAATAGGTTCATTATCAGGAGCACCACTAGCGTTAGGATGAACATCATCAGGATTTGATATGCTTGCATCAGTATTTGCTACCAATGGTTCTTGTGGAGCTTGAGGTTCAGAAGCTGCTTCAACACTTTGAGTTAAAGGTTCTTGTGTGCTTCCCTCATTGACAATGTTCTCGACCAATCTTTCAACAGAAGCTGTAGCTTTGCCTGCATCTTCACTTTGAGAAGATGGTTCTTGTGTAACCATTCCACTAGCTAAGCCTTCACCCAAACTTTGATTGAGTGGTTCTTGTGTGCAGGATCAACAGTAGCTGCTGAATTACTCTGAAATTCAGGTTCTTGTGGGCTTGATCCTTTCAGCTTCTTCTGTCTCTGATAGACTAACTCTTCTGCATTCCTCTTTTTCTTTGATGTAGGTGTAAGACCAACCAAGGAAGCAGTTGTAGAAACCTTCTCCCAAGAAATTTCTCTAATCTGAGATGGAGAGGCTGGAGAGTCTGATAGAGAGACAACTTTTGTTGTTGCATCAGGAATACTAACATCAGGATTTGCTAGAGCATCAGGAGAAGATGACTCATCAGGATTTGATGTCTGAATATCAGTATCCTTCATTTGCAATGTCAAAGGAATATGATACCTTCTCTTTGATAATTTCCTTGTCTTTTGTGGTTTAGATAAAGGTACCACAGCTTTAGTAGCAGTATCAGCAACTTCCTTGTTCACATTCATCACAGAGGATATAGGTAAGTCATCCTCTGAATCACTTTCATCAATCAACCTTAACTTCCTTTTCACAGGAACATTCTTAACAACCTTATCAGCTTTCTTCACCAGGACCCCTTGTACACCCCCTTGTATCTTCTTTTTAGTGAGTGGTGTAGAGGAAAAATCCTTTGAACCTGATTGCCTTCCAGACACATCAGTTCTAGCTGATTTCTTTGATTTTACAACTAAAGTCTTTTGAGAGACAGTAGAGGTGGTTGTTAACTGTTTAGACTGTTTAGGTTGCATGCTTGTGTCAGGAACAAGGTGGGTTGGGCCTTGCCCCATAGCATTAGAAAGTAGTCCATAACGAGTAGGCATTTTCTGATGTAAGAAAAACCTAACCTCATCAGGAATAAAAGCATTTCCGCACAAAATATTTTGCCATATCAGGATTGAAAAAAAATATTCAATAAGATTAAAATAAAATTTTATTTAAGAAAATAAAATTTATTTTAACAATCCTGAATAGCGTTTTGGTTTAAGAAAAATAACCAAATTAATGGTCATAGAATTAAAACACGCTTACCAGCAAACGAGGCAAAAATATTTATGGAAAACTGAACCGTCTCCTCAAGATTGTAGAAATGACCTGCACCCTTAATACACATTCTCTATAAAAGAGAACTGTTAAGCATAACATCATTTATTTATTAAAAGCACAAACCCTTTCCAGAGAAAAACTTACGAAAACCTTTCACCTTCTTCGTTTTTCAATGGCTGCCAACAATCAAAACAACATACCTGATGAAGAGCTTGACTTGATTTGGCAGGAGATGGAGGAGGCACTTGCTGATATGGAGCCACAACCAGTTCCTGACCCTCAGGAATATGAAGCATTTATCAACGCAATGGCTGAAGTCCTTCTCCATAACTTCCAGCAGGTTGATCTTGACTGGAATCCTCTTCACAACCTAGTCATCGTCGATGAAGAAGAGCCAGAAGACGGTGATGATGAAGATGATGAGGAACTCGAGCGAGAGCTTGAGAGAAATAGAAAGATCCGTGATGCTTGTATGTCTTGCAAGTTGGAAGCACGGAAAAGTTCCGGTGATCAAGGGGACGAGCCACCTTCAAGTGCGTCTGCTCCTCTTCTTGTCCTTTAAGTATGGACATAGAAATCTTCCAATCCTGATGAACTGTGAAGCTGCTCAGGAGCATTCATGCTAATTTGCAGGGCACGTGTTCATGCTAATCTGTAAAGCACGAGTTCCTGAGTAGAAAATAGACTAGGAAAATAAATATGTAATTTCCATTTTTCATGTGTAATGAATCTTCAAGTATTAATGAAATTTGTCCATTTTCTCAATTGTTTTCTTCCTGTACTTGCCTGCAAAATTTGTTAGTAACACTCATAGTGATATAGAGATGATAAATAATAAACTCTGATAATAATGAAATTGAAATTGATAATTAAGACTGAAAACTTAATCAAAGACTAAGTAATAATCTAATTGTCCAGAGTTTACCAGGAGTGTTGATGACAAATTAGCATAGAATCTCTGGTTTTTATACCAGCTTCAATATCTGAGCATCAGGATTTGACCAAATGATTTCCTGTCAGGATTGAGTCCTATCAGGATTTGATCAAAGATACATACCTTTCTGAATAACCATCAGGATTTGACAGTTATCAGGATTTCCTCTCTGTAGCTTTTCCTCAGAAATTCTCAAAATTCATCATTCCAAGTTCATTCACCAACTTATTGAAAGTAGCTTCAGGCAGTGGCTCGGTGAATATATCAGCTAGTTGTTGATCAGTAGGAACAAAGTGAAGTTCAATTGTTCCTTCCAGAACCTGTTCTCTTATAAAGTGATATCTGATACTTATGTGTTTAGTAAGAGAATGATGAACTGGATTTCCTGTCATTGCAATAGCACTTTGGTTATCACAATAAATAGGGATTTTTGAGTATGACAGGCCATAATCTAACAACTGATTTCTCATCCACATTATCTGAGCACAACAACTTCCTGCAGCAATGTACTCATCTTCTGCAGTTGAAGTGGAAATAGATTTCTGCTTTTTACTGAACCATGAAACTAGTCTTCCACCCAAAAACTGACAACTTCCTGAAGTACTTTTCCTGTCTATTTTGCATCCTGCAAAATCAGCATCTGAATAACCACATAACCCAAAATCTGATTCCCTTGCATACCAAAGGCCAAGTGAAGGAGTGCCTTTGAGATATCTGAAAATTCTTTTGACTGCAATCAGATGTGGTTCTCTAGGTTTTGCTTGAAATCTTGCACATAGACAGGTTGCAAACATGATATCTGGTCTACTGGCAGTGAGATACAATAAAGAGCCAATCATTCCTCTGTAGTGAGTTACATCTACCTCTTCACCTTGATCAGGATCAAGTTTGGTAGCTGTAGCTATGGGAGTTGAAGCAGGAGTACTATCTTGCATGTTAAACCTTGTCAGTAAATTCCTTGTGTATTTAGACTGATTAATAAAAATCCCTTCATCAGTCTGTTTAACTTGAAGACCCAGAAAGTAACTCATTTCTCCCATCATGCTCATTTGATATCTTGACTGCATAAGCTTGGAAAACTTTTCACACAGCTTATTGTTTGTTGACCCAAAAATGATATCATCAACATAAATCTGAACTAACAGCAACTCTTTACCATGATTCAAATAAAATAGAGTTTTATCAATTGCACCTCTTTTGAATCCACTTTCCAGTAAGAATTGAGCTAAGGTTTCATACCATGCTCTTGGAGCTTGCTTTAGTCCATAAAGTGCCTTATCCAGTCTGTAGACATGATCTGGATATTTAGGATCAATGAAACCAGGAGGTTGTTCAACATAAACTTCTTCCTCCAGTTCACCATTTAAGAAAGCACTTTTAACATCCATCTGGAAAACCTTGAATTTCTTATGTGTTGCATAAGCAAGAAATATCCTGATGGCTTCTAGTCTTGCAACAGGAGCAAAAGTTTCATCATAGTCAATTCCCTCTTGTTGGGAATACCCCTTTGCAACTAGTCTAGCTTTATTTCTGATAATGACTCCATCAGAATCAGTCTTGTTCTTGAAAATCCACTTTGTACCAACAATTGATCTATTCTTTGGTCTTGGTACCAGTTTCCAGACTTCATTCCTTTCAAATTCATTCAGTTCTTCTTGCATTGCAGTAACCCAATCAGCATCTTTAAGTGCATCTTCAACTTTCTTAGGCTCCTCCTTGGATAGAAAGTTATTATATAAACATTCATTCTGAGTTGCACTTCTTGTTTGAACACCTGCATAAGGATCTCCAATTATCAAATCAGGAGAATGATCTTTTGTCCATTTCCTTGCTGGTGTCAAATTGTTTCTTGAAGTAGATGCTCCCCCTGGATTGGTGTTATCTTGATTGAAAGAATTTGATTGATTTGAAGCTCTCCCTGAATTATTGCTATGCCCTCCTGATGTGTTATCAGGATCTTCACTTGAATCAGTATCTGAAGAATTCTGTCCTGATGATTGAGTTGACTCTGAACTTGTAGTTGAATGCCGTTGCTCCCCCTCAACATTAGCACTACTAGTTGTATCACTGTTGTTTGCATCATCAGTATTAGCACCATCAGTACCTGGTGAGTCATCAGGATTTGGTGACCCATCAGTATCTGATGAATTGACAGGATCTGATTCAATTTCTTTAGGTTCCTTGGAAGCTTCATTTTCAAATAACAATCTATCATGCGAGTCTTCAATGATTCCAGTTATCTTCTTATCATCAAAAGATACATGAATTGACTCCATGACAGTTCTTGTTCTCAAATTAAAAACTCTGAAGGCTCTTGATGTAGGATAACCTATGAATATTCCTTCATCAGCCTTTGTTTCAAATTTCCCTAGCTGTTCAGGATGAGTTCTGAGAACAGAACATCCACTATCCATGACTAACACATTTTTCCTTTTACCCTGCATCAGAATAGTAAAACACTAGTCAGAATGTTTAGGAACCCACACTTGTTGGATTCCTTGTTCATGCATTTTATTAAATTTAACAGCAGAAGACTTTTTGACTTTAGCAGTCCTGACAGGATTTACTCCATCAGGATTTGCTTTGTCAGTATCAGTATTAACAAAAGCATGCTTCACTATGACATTTTCAGTTCTATCAGACTTTGTACTACTTTCAAACTTAGGCAATGGATCATAAAAGTTATAGTACAAATCATGATACTCTTTACATGTATAAATAGAATGCCATAGACTACCACAATGAAAACAGGAATTCTGTGGTTTGTAAAATACTGATCTATTCCTAACATCAGACTTAGGAATTTCAGCAATTTTCTTCTTACTCTTTTTACAATCAATAGCAAGATGATTAGAGTTACCACAGTTAAAACAACTCTTTCTAGGTGCATTTGGGATATACTTATAACCATTTTCTTTATTGATCCCAATTTTACCATTCATGTTTCTCTTAACAGTAGCTCCCTTTTTCTTATCTGTAACCTCACAGATTTTATCTTTAAGCTGTTTCTGAGACAATAGACCTGCATTCTTAGTGACTTTGTTCATGACAGGTTTAGACTTTATAATTTTAATTCCTTGAGTAGAAGAAGATCCCTTTTCAAAAGTAGAATTGGAATCCTTACCAAAAACAAAATTAACAGGAGTAATCTTAGATTTGGTTGAGTCTATAACATGTCTATAGGTCTTTGGACTGACTGTCTCATCAATGACAATTTTCTCTGCTAATTTCTTATCTTCATCTGACTTATATCCTAGACACTCTTTCCAATTCTTAGAGGTATTAATCTCATGAAATTTCCTACCAGAGTCTGTCCAGGTTCTGATTTTCTCATTAGCATATTCAAGTTCTTTTTCAAGGGAAGTACATTTAGATGTCATCTCTAAGTGCATGTGTTTAGCATTATCACATTCTTTTTGTACTTCTTGCATACGAGAAAATCCAGCTTCTAATATCTCATTCCTCTTTCTAAGGTCAAACATCTCAGATAAGATTCTAGTATTCTCAGCAGTTTGACTTCTAAAGCTAATATGTAATGACTTTAGAAAACGTCTTAACTCAGAAGCATTATCAGTATCAAAATCAAAGATAGTATTTAGTACCTTATCATCAGGAGCAGCAATTACATCAGCATTGGCCATTAACGCATAGTTGACTACCTCAGTATCAGATTCTGAGGAAGAGTCCATCCAATCCTTGTTTGATGTGATGAGTGCCTTTGTCTTGTTGCATTCAGAAGCAAAGTGACCCATACCATTACACTTGTAGCATCTAACCTTTGACTTGTCAAATTTGCTACCCTTGCTGTCCTTTTTGATATACTTGTCTTTGTCTGCTTTGAAGGTCTTTTTCTGAAAGTTGCCTTGTCTTCTATTCTTCCTGAACTTCATTCTTCTGAAGTTTCTGACAATCATAGCAACCATCTCTTCCATGTCTGAGTCAGAAGAATCATCACCAGTATTGGCATCAGGATTGCCATCAGTATCTGATGAAGAGTCGTCAGGATATGACTCAGCTACTCTTGATTTACTTCTAGAGACCTCCATAGCTTTTCCTTTTGATTTAGCTTCTACATTCAAAGCAATTGACTTTGCCTTGCTGCTTTTCTTGTTCTTTCTCTGTTGAACTTCAAGATCATGAGTTCTTAGCATCCCATAGATCTCATCAAGAGACACAATGTTCAGATCATACTGGTGTCTAATGATTGAGGTCTGAGTATCCCATTCTTCAGGTAAAGCTCTAAGAAATTTGGTGTTTGAATCTTCAGTTTCATATACTTTGTCAACTAAGGATAAGCTGTTCAATAGTGTCAGAAATCTATCATATAGATCAGTAAGGCTCTCTTCAGGTCTTGCATCGAATTGTTCATATTCTTGAATCAAAAGAGCCCTTCTGTTTTTCTTAACAGATGCAGATCCCTGGCACTGAGTTTCCAAAGTATCCCAGATTTCTTTTGAAGACTTGCATGCAATCACTCTGTTTGACATGACAGCATCAAGGCTATTATGCAAGATATTCTTTATCTTTGGTTCCCTGAGTACATGAGCTTTTTCTTCTGGAGTCCATTCAGCTTTAGCTTTGACCACATAATGTTCTGGTACTGTATCTGTTCGTTCTACGAACTTTGTTGGTATATATGGTCCATCACGAATCCTATCCAAGTAGTCAGGATCCATAGCCTCCAGGTACATCAGCATCTTTACCCTCCATGTAGGATATTCTGATATCTTTAAGATGGGAATCTTCATGCTTTCATACTTGGTTCTCGACATCTTTAGATCGTATCTGATTCAGAATTTAAATCAGTTTGCTCTGATACCAATTGTTGCCCAGTAATAATCTATTGTAGAAGGGGGGTTGAATACAATAGTGTAAGATAATCGACTTCTTAATGTATATATCACAAATATGAAAAGAAAGATAACAGCTTTATTAAATCTGATATAAAACTGTTACAAACTCTCTCAAGAAATTCTGATGTTCTTGAGAGCTGCTAGTTTACAAAAACTCTCTCAAGAAATTCTATGTTCTCGAGAGCTTCTATTCGATTATGTTCTCGTTCGAATCCCCATAAATCGAAACCAAGACTGTGTTTATATAGTGCACACAGCTTCTCTATCAATAACAAGATAAGTCCTAATCAATAACAAAGATAGAAACCTATCCTTAATCGATAGCTACATTCTACAAACCAGGAACAAATAGAATAAACTTCCATGTTTATCTAGACTCCAAATATAACTCGAAGTAGGAATCCTGATCAGCTTCAAATTCTGATGATCAATCCTGATCATAGTCTGAGTAGGAATCCTGATGATCAATAAGATACTGACGCTTGATCAAATACTGATGACCATGCAATACTGATGACGTCAGCAATCCTGATCAGTTGAGTCTAGCTTCTGACGATCATTGAATTCTGATCTAACAGAGCACAAATTCCTTTGAGATCATGTTGTGCCTAGGAAGATCCAGGAACTTATTGTATGAAATAAGGGCTAAAATCTTTGATTTTTGGTGACTAGTGCCAACCACTGATTATTGGAAAATATATATATATATATATATATATGAAGGGGGTGAAGAATAAAAGATATATCCAAATGAAAGGATATCAAAATACAGAGTTTAGATATAAAAATCGGATTTTATGTTTTACATGAGAGTTTAGGCAACCAGTTTTTACTACTTAAGTTTGTGGATTTTATGCACTTTGAGATGGTCTAAATATTCATATTCAGTAAACTCTGCTATAGCACACACAATTATTCACACCTGTACAGTTTGAGAAAAGAGTTTATTGACAAAGAAGGACAAATGGTAAATACTGATGTATTGTGAGAAACACGCCGAGGTAATTTTGTTTTAATCTCTGATGATTAAAATGATTTCTTTGTTTCAGACATTTTATAATTTTGAGATTAGACAATTGTTTAGAAATATGAAAGAGTATGAGTACAAACGGTTCAAATTTGCTTTAAACAGAGGAGAGAGGTTAATTGCCTAGAAGAGTGTAACAGGCGGTAATTATTGTTGTTTTTACTGCGCATGCGCATTGGAAACTGTAAATAATTAGCTGTCCGTCATTACATGTGTGCCATGTGTCCCACTAACACAGTTAACGGAGTAAGACAGTTGTGTATTAATGATTAAAAACTGTTCAGTTTTTAATTTTGAATTTTCCATTTATACAATACACACATCTTCGTCTAAACTTTTCACATCTTACTCCAACACACATCTATTCACACACAAGCATATTCACAAACACTTTTCTATACACAAACTCTTGTGAAGGTTTTGAATCAGTTTCTTTGGTTTTTCTTCTCAATTCGTACTAATGGCTACTACAGCTTTTGTTTCTTCTGGGTTAGAGTTCGTTCCTAATAATTATGCAGCCCCATTAAACACTGTCAATGCACCAGCGGCGTTTCATATAATACAAGACTTTCTTGCTCAGTCGGAAATTGGGCGTGCCTTGGTGGAGCCTGCAAAGCTTTATGGATCTCAGATCAAAGCTTTCTGGGAGACTGGTGTCTATGATGATGGTGGTGATTCTGGTACCCCATCCATAGTTTTTGAGTTCCAGGAAACAGAGTTTGTCATAACTCCAGGAACTGTTCGTGAAGCAATGGGCTTTGCAGAGTCTAACGCTTACACCATTAGTGTTGGTGATACTGATCTTCAGAGAATGATGCAAGCTATTGGGTATACTAGATCTTTGGCGAAAATAGGTCAACTGAAGCGACCGCTCTTGAGAAAGGAATGGAGTTTCTTTTTCGATTGCATAACAAGGGTGTTCGGGAAGAAATGTACAAATTGGGATGCTATTCCAATCGACAGTCTGCAAATCGGGTATTCACTTCTCTTTGCCAGTAATTATGATTTTGCTAGACTTGTATTGATGTACATAGGTGAGAAGTTAACAGAGAATAGGCATGTAGTCTATTTTTCTAGATTTTGTCAAATTTTATTCTCTGCTTGTGTTCCAAATGTTGAGATTGATGAGGAGGACGTAATTCCCTCTTTCAAATTGCACAAACGGGTATTCTCTGACCTTACCAACAAGGATTTAAAGAAGGTTACTGTTGGTGAATTACTGTTGCCTGAAACAGTGCTTCAGTTCTTAAATCCTCAACCTCAACCACAACAGCCATCAGAACCAGTAAATGTTGAAGCCTCTACAGTTCAACCACGGACTGGTGGTAGGACTAAGCATGTTGGTACAAAACCTCCAAGGATTGCTAAGCCAACCACTGAAGCTGGGGTATCAAATGCTAAAAGGTTAAAGAAAAGAAGGGTCAACAGGGCAAAGTCTGATAATGCTGATGAGGACAGTGAAACTGATGAAGAAACTCTTCATCAGAGAAAAAGAAGATTGGTGGCTGCACATCTTTTTGGTGCATCAAATGTAAATGCTGAAGCTGTCAATTTGGACAGAGTTTTTGAGGAAAATGTTATGCCTGAAATGGTAAGTGCTGATGAAGAAGCTCCTACATCAAAGGCTGATGATGTAGTTGAGGTAGCTGCAGATGAAGCTCCTGAAATTCTTGTTCAGGAGGCTACAGCAAATATTGAGGCTGAGATTTTTGAGCCACAAGGCTTTGATATGGAATTTGAAGCACACAACTCTGTAAACTCTGACCATCTTGAAGTTTTTGATGAAACAGAGGGTGTGGAAGCTGATCAAGCCACGGTTATTCTTGAAGAATCTATGGCTACCCACACAGAGATTCTCTCTGTTACTCCCCAGGTAATTGAAAAGGGTGAGGAAGTTGATCAAACCTTAAATACTGATGCTACAGAAACTGTTCCAGAGATTATTGCAGAGATTCCAGTACAAGAGGTTGTAGCTGAAAATGATGAGAATGTTGCAACGAATGTTGCAAACTCTGAGATTCCAGAACCTGATGCAGAGACTAATAATGATGATGATAGTTCTGATCATTCCCAAGAGGAGTTATTTGAGAGTCAAGCAAACTCTGATGAGCTAAGAGAGGTCAATCGAGCTACGGCTGAGCATTTTCAAGATATGTACTACAATAGATGGGCTGCTGCAGATTGTATCTTTTCAGCACAGAGGGCTGCTGATTTTCTTGGTGATTCTGTGAAGACAATTTCAAATCCTAATGTTCTTACAAGTCTAAAGGCTACTGTGATTCAAATTAAATCTCTCCACAACAGATTTGATGAGTCTCATAAGGAAGTCACTGCTTTGCGGAATGAAGTTGGTCTGAGGGATCTTACTCTGAAGAATGATAGAACTTACTACAATTCCATGTTCAAGAAGCAGGCTAAGGACTCTGATGACATTCAGAAGAGGCTTGGGAAAGTTGAGGACAACCAGACTGCTATGTCTGCCCAACTGACTTCAATTTCTAATGCAATTGAGTTGTTGACATCAGTACTACTTTCTGATGATGTCAAAAAGGGGGAGAGTGTACCAAGTGACAAATGCAAAGACACTCAAACTCTGAGACGGAGGGATGATGGTAATGATGGTGGAAACAAGGGAGACGGAAAGAGCTTAAGATTAAATGCTGATAGAAGACTACTTTCAAGAAGATCAAACTCTGATAAAAGATCAAACTCTGGAAAGGGACATGCAAACTCTGCCAGTGGTTCAAGATACAAAAGTTTGATAATCTCTGATAAGCCTACCACAGATGAGGAAATTGCTACTAAGGTGTTTATGGCAGAACATGGAAAAGATGTTACAATTGAAGATATCCAAGCTGAAGAGCAAATGCTTGCTGAAGAACACAAGAAGAATCTTGAAGCTGGAATCTACAAACAGAAGGTTATCAAGGCTCCGAGGAGAAAAGAAAAAGGAATTGTTATCAAAGAGAATGTAAACTCTGATCAGAGTTTACAGTACTCAAGGAGGCCTATTGGTTCAAACGCTGATAAAGGTAAAGGCGTGATGATTGAAGAGCCTAACCTGGAAAAGAAGAATTATTCAACCTCTGACAATGCTCAAGTTGATGTTATTATTAAGAATGTGCCAACCTCTGACAATGCTCAAGTTGTGCAAACTCAGCTATCTTCACCACTCCAAGGTTTCAAAAGATCTTCATTACCTGAAACTCTGAAGCCTAGCCAGATGAACTTTTTACAAACCAGAACAGTACTTGGAAAACAATCTTATGATAAATCTGGTTTGGGTTCCCACAATGAGTAAAGAGTTAATAATAGTCCTTTAGATCATACATCACTGGCAGAACCTGGTGTTGGGGTTACTCAAGAAAACCTTGATAAACTAGAATCTGTTCAGATGATTTACCACAGAGGCTTGAAGAAGGAGTTTTTATTATATTTTATGGCTGATGGCAGAGTTTATAGAATTGGAGAAGATGATATTCGTCTGAAATTCTGGGAAGAGCTAGAGTATGTTCTATATCTTCTGAAGATCAAAAATAGAAATACTCATAATGCTGCTCTGGTTTTAAAAGACAGAATGATGAAATCGAAAGTCCTTTTTGGAGGAAGTGTTTCCAGTGCTTATATTCCTAAGTACAGAGATGCACATGGAAAGTTGGTGGAAATGAAGAAAAATAGTGCTAGATTCAGGACTGCACTAGATAAGAAAGTTCTAGAGTTCAATCTAGAGTCTGATAAGGCTTTTTATATCAGACTTGGCAATGAAATGAACAAGAACAGCATCTATTCTTTAAGGGCTGCCATTTATCAAATTGGTGAAGATGAACCAGAATTGAAGGAGCTGAAGAAGGATATGATTGCTGAACTAGATCGAGCTGAGAGAAAGTTACTGTCAGATTATATCAGGACTGTACCTGATATCCAAGAAATTCAGTAAAGTCTGACTGTAAGTTTTTATGTTTTCTGTTCTAAGTTAAATTTAAACTCTGTTTTAAAATTAAACTCTGACATATTTTAAACACTGCATTTGTTATATGTTTTGACATCATCAATTATCTGTTTAACTTGTACATTTTTATTATGCACAAGTTGGGGGAGATTGTTAGATATAATTGCTGACGTTTGTTCATCAGTGTTTAAGTACCAGGTACATATCAGAGTTTATCTAAAAGCCAGTCAGAGTTTGATAAAGTCTGACGTGGTGATAGTTGACTTAGCTGTCGGTGCAAAGATAAAGATTCTAGAAGCAATATATTCTGAAGATGGAAAGAAGCAGAATATATTGATACAGCTAAGGAAACGGAATAGAAGACTGAAGCAATCCTTAATTGATATGAATTGTATAGCTAATTTATAGGAGTATCAATTAGATAAGGATTGTATGTAGCTGTGTACTATATAAACACAGATAGGTTATCCCTAGAAGGGATGCGATTATTGAAATATTATTCTTGTAACCTAGTAGCTCTTTGTGATTCATTAACATCATAAAGAGAAAAACTGTTAATATAATTACAGTTTGTTGATTTATAAAAAGTGTTCTTGATTGTTATTCTCATACATACTTGATTATATATTGTGTATTCGGCCTAACAAGTTCCAAGACTAATTTTGAGTGCTGTAGCAAGCTGTTCCTTCTCTTTTCGATTCTCATCATCATCACTATCATCAGAGTCATCATCATCAGTACTATGAGTATCATCAGGATCAGGAATAGCTATACCTTTCATTTTATCCTGTGAATTTGTGATAGGATGATCCATTGGTCTTGAACGAAGTGGCTGTATCAGGATAGGTTCAACATCAGGAGCACCACTAGCGTCAGGATGAACACCGTCAGGATTTGATATGCTTGCATCAGTAGTTGCTACCAATGGTTCTTGTGAAGCTTGAGGTTCAGAAGCTGCTTCAACACTTTGAGTCAAAGGTTCTTGTGTACTTCCCTCATTGACAGTGTCCTCGACCAATCTTTGAACTTCATCTGCACCAGAAATCCCTTGAGCATTGTCAGGAAATTTCTCAGAAACTGTAGCTTGGCCTGCATCTTCACTTTGAGAAGATGGTTCTTGTGTAGCTGGAATGTTGATGTCTGCATTCTCCCTTTGAGAAAATGGTTCTTGTGGGACCATTCCACTAGCTAAGCCTTCACTCAAACTTTGATTGAGTGGTTCTTGTGTGGCTGGATCATCAGAAAGAGCTGCTGAACCACTTTGAGGTTCAGGTTCTTGTGGGCTTGATCCTTTCAGTTTCTTCTGTCTCTGATAGACTAACTCTTCTGCCTTCCTTAGCTTTTCCATTGGATGTTTTATCCCAAGATTGGAAGCAGCAGCACCATACTTCTCCCATGAAATATCAACATGTCTTTTTGTTGGAGAGTCATGTGCTGGAGAGTCTGAAATATTAACCACTTGACTTGGTGCAGCATCAGGAAGACTAACAACAGGATTTGCTTGAGCAGTAGAAACTGATTGCTCATTCAGAATAGAAGTGTCTTGTACATCAGTATCCTGCTTCTTTTCTAAAGGAATATGATACCTGCTTTTTGATAACTTCCTTTTCTTCTGTGGTGTAGACAATGGAACCACAGCTGCAGTAGCAGTATCAGCAACTTCCTTATTCACATTCATCACAGAGGATATAGGTAAGTCATCCTCTGAATCAGTCTCATCCCTGAGCACTAACTTTCTTTTAACAGAAACAGCCTCTCCTCCCTTTGCAGATTTCTTCACCAGGACCCCTTGTACACCCCTTGTGACTTCCTTTTAGTGAGTGGTGTAGAGGAAAAATCCTTTGAACCTGATTGCCTTCCTGACACATCAGTTCTAGCTGACTTCTTTGCTTTTACATTTAAAGTCTTTTGAGAGACAATAGAGGTGGCAGTTGACTGTTTAGACTGTTTAGGATGAATGCTTGGGTTAGGAACAAGGTGTGATTGGCCTTGCCCCATAGCATTAGAAATTAAACCATAACGAGTAGGCATTTTCCTATGTAAGAAAAACCTAACCTCGTCAGGAATAAAAGCATTTCCTATGAAACCATTTGCCTTATCAGGATTAAAAAAAATATGAAGTAAAATGAAATTTTATTTAAGAAAACAAAATTTATTTTGATAATCCTAATAAGTGCTGTTTTTTTTTTAAAAATGATTAAAAACAAATAGCATAATACCCATGTAACCATTCTTACCAATTACTGAGGCAAAGTAATTATGAGAAACTGAACAGTCGCCTCGATATTGAGAAAATGACCTGCATCCTTAACACACATTCTCTATAAAATAGAACTGTTAAACATAACATCATCTATCTATTAAAACACAAACCCTCTCCAGAGAAAAAACTTACGAAAATCTTTCACCTTCCTTGTTTTTCAATGGCTGCCAACCAACAACAAAACAACTTACCTGATGTTGAGCTTGATATCATATGGCAAGAGATGGAGGAGGCTCTTGCTGAGATTGAGCCACAACCAGTTCCTGATCCTCAGGAATATGAAGCGTTTGTTAACGCAATGTTTGATGTGGTTTGGCACAACTTCCTGCAAGCCAATCCGGACTGGAATCCGCTTGATAACCTCATCTATGAAGAGGATGAGGATGATGAAGAGGATGAGGAGCTCAACCAAGAGCTTGAGAAAAGAAAGAAGAGAATCCGTGATGCTTGTATGTCATGCAAGTTGGAGGCACGGAAGAGTCCCGGTGGTCACAGTGACGATCCGCCTTCAAGTGAATCAGCTCCTCTTCTTGTCCTTTAAGGATGGAACAAGAGATAGTCCATTCCTGATGGACTGTGAAGCTGCTCAGGAGCGTTCATGCTTATTTAAGGGCACGTGTTCTTGAGTAGAAAAGTAGACTAGGAAAAGAATATGTAATTTCCATTTTCATTTGTAATGAATCTTCAAGATTTAATGAAAACTATCAATTTGCTCAATTGTTCTTGTCCTTCTTACTTTTCCTGCACAATTTGTTAGTAACACTGCATTTGATACATAATATAACGAATAGTAATCGCTGACAAAAATATAAATTGCAATTGAAAATTAAGACTTAATAACTTAATCATAGACTAAGTAATGATCTTATTTGTCAGAGTTTACCAGGAGTGTTGTTGACAAATTGTCTTAGAACTTCTGGTTTTCATACCAGCTTCAATATCTGAGCATCAGGATTTGACCAGTTGACTTCCTGTCAGGATTGCATCCTATCAGGATTTGATCAAAGAAAACATACCTTTCTGAATAACCATCAGGATTTGACAGTTATCAGGATTTCCTCTTTGTAGTTTTCCTCAGAAATTCTCAAAGTTCATCATTCCAAGTTCATTCACCAATTTATTGAAAGTAGCTTCAGGTAGTGGCTTGGTGAATATATCAGCTAGTTGTTGATCAGTAGGAACAAAGTGAAGTTCAATTGTTCCTTCCAGAACTGGTTCTCTTATGAAGTGATATCGAATACTGATGTGTTTAGTAAGAGAATGTTGAACTGGATTTCCTGTCATTGCAATAGCACTTTGGTTATCACAATAAATAGGGATTTTTGTGTATGACAGGCCATAATCTAACAACTGATTTCTCATCCACATTATCTGAGCACAACAACTTCCTGCAGCAATGTACTCAGCTTCTGCAGTTGAAGTGGAAATGGATTTTTGCTTTTTACTGAACCATGAAACTAGTCTTCCACCCAAAAACTGACAGCTTCCTGAAGTACTTTTCCTGTCTATTTTGCATCCTGCAAAATCAGCATCTGAATAACCACACAACCCAAAATCTGATTCCCTTGCATACCAAAGGCTAAGTGAAGAAGTGCCTTTGAGATATCTGAAAATTCTTTTGACTACAATCAGATGGGGTTCTCTAGGTTTTGCTTGAAATCTTGCACACAGACAGGTTGCAAACATGATATCTGGTCGACTTGCAGTGAGATACAATAAAGAGCCAATCATTCCTCTGTAGTGAGTTATATCTACCTCAGCACCTTGATCAGGATCAAGTTTGGTAGCTGTAGCTATGGGAGTTGTAGCAGGAGCACTATCTTGCATGTTAAACCTTGTCAATAAATTTCTTGTATATTTAGACTGATTGATAAAAATCCCTTCATCAGTTTGTTTAACTTGAAGACCAAGAAAGTAACTCATTTCTCCCATCATGCTCATTTGATATCTTGACTGCATAAGCTTGGAAAACTTTTCACAAAGCTTATTGTTTGTTGACCCAAAAATGATATCATCAACATAAATCTGAACTAACAACAAGTCCTTACCATGATTCAAATAAAATAGAGTTTTATCAATAACACCTCTTTTGAATCCACTTTCCAGTAAGAATAGAGCTAAAGTTTCATACCATGCTCTTGGAGCTTGCTTTAGTCCATAAAGTGCCTTATCCAATCTGTAGACATGATCTGGATATTTAGGATCAATGAAACCAGGAGGTTGCTCAACATAGACTTCTTCCTCCAGTTCTCCATTTAAGAAAGCACTTTTAACATCCATCTGGAAAACCTTGAATTTCTTATGTGCTGCATAAGCAAGAAATATCCTGATGGCTTCTAGTCTTGCAACAGGAGCAAAAGTTTCATCATAATCAATTCCCTCTTGTTGAGAATACCCCTTTGGAACTAGTCTTGCTTTGTTTCTGATTATTACTCCATCAGAATCAGTCTTGTTCTTGAAAATCCACTTTGTACCAACAATTGATCTATTTTTTCGTCTTGGTACCAGTTTCCAGACTTCATTTCTTTCAAATTCATTCAGTTCCTCTTGCATTGCAGTAACCCAAACAGCATCTCTAAGTGCATCTTCAACTTTCTTTGGCTCCTCCTTGGATAGAAAGTTATTGTATAGACATTCATTTTGAGTTGCACTTCTTGTTTGAACACCTGCATCAGGATCCCCAATGATCAAATCAGGAGTATGACTTGCAGTCCATTTCCTTGCTGGTGTTAAATTGTTTCTTGAAATAGATGCTCTCCCTGGATTGGTGTTATCTTGATTTGAAGAACTTGCTTGTCTTGAAGCTCCCCCTAAATTATTGCTATTTCTTCCTGATAAATTATCAGGATCAT
Organism: Heracleum sosnowskyi; assembly: GCA_030848705.1. NCBI lineage: Eukaryota > Viridiplantae > Streptophyta > Magnoliopsida > Apiales > Apiaceae > Heracleum > Heracleum sosnowskyi. The sequence continues at coordinate 1,046,519 of JAUIZM010000019.1, read as the reverse complement.
CACTTGAATCAGTATCTGAAGAATTCTGTCCTGATGATTGAGTTGACTCTGAACTTGTAGTAGAATGATGTTGCTCCCCCTCAACATTAACACTACTAGAAGTATCACTATTGATTGCATCATCAGTATTTGCACCATCAGCATCTTGTGTGTCATCAGGATTTGGTGACCCATCAGGATCTGATGTATGGACAGGATCTGATTCACTTTCTTCAGGTTCCTTGGTAGCTTCATTTTCAAAAATCAATCTATCATGAGAGTCTTCATTGATTCCAGCTATCTTCTTGTCATCAAAAGATACATGTATTGACTCCATGACAGTCCTTGTCCTCAAATTAAAAACTCTGAAGGCTCTTGATGCAGGATAGCCTATGAAAATTCCTTCATCAGCCTTTGTTTCAAATTTCCCTAGTTGTTCAGGATGAGTTCTGAGAACAAAACATTTACAACCAAACACATGCAGATGCTTCAGACTTGGTTTCTTCTCCTTGAGTGACTGATAAGGAGTAACACCATGCCTGTTTATTAATGTGAGATTTTGAGTGAAGCATGCTGTGTTGACTGCTTCTGCCCAGAAATATGTAGGTAATTTTGCTTCTTCCAACATAGTTCTGCCAGCTTCAATAAGAGTTCTATTTTTCCTTTCAACTACTCCATTTTGCTGAGGTGTGCCAGGAGCAGAGAATTGTTGAATGATTCCTTTGTACTTGCAGAACTCTTCCATCTTTGAATTCTTAAATTCAGTACCATTATCACTTCTCAGTATCTTGACTTTGTACTTTGTGGTTGTCTCAATCATTCTCACATGATCCAACAGAACTTCAGGAGTCTCGTCTTTTCTGTGCAGAAAATACACCCAGGTGAATCTAGAATATTCATCAACAATTACAAGAGTGTACCTTTTCTTACTGATGGACATGATGTTGACTGGACCAAATAGATCAAGATGTAGCATGTGATATGGTTCTTCAATAGAGGATTCTGATTTACTCTGGAATGATGTCCTTCTTTGTTTTGCTTTCTGACATGCATCACAGAGTCCATCAGGAGTATATAACACTTTTGGTAATCCTCTCACTAAATCTTTCTTAGCCAACTCATTGATATATGAGAAAGCTTCTTGTGCCAATTCCAACTTTCATCTACTGATGCTTTACTGATCAGACAGGTAGGGGAGTCATCAGTATTTGATTGAATGTTGGCTTCATATATGTTACCATGTCTGTAGCCAGTCAGTGTTATCTTGCTTGTTGCTTTACTGACTACTTCACAATGAGTGGAATAGAAGTTGACATGATAACCTCTGTCAGTGATTTGACTAATACTCAACAGGTTGTGTTTTAGTCCCTTCACTAGAGCTACTTTTTCAATGATGACATTTCCAATGATTATATTGCCATATCCCAAGGTTTGTCCAATGTTGCCATCTCCATAAGACACAGTTGGGCCAGCTTTTTCCTCATATTCTGAAAACAGGGCTTTGTTTCCAGTCATGTACACAGAACATCCATTATCCATGACTAACACATTTTTCTTTTTACCCTGCAATCAGAATAGAAACACACTAGTTAGAACATTTAGGAACCCATACTTGTTGGGTTCCTTTTCCATGCAATTTATTAACTTTCACAGCAGAAGACTTTCTGACCATAGCAGTCGTGACAGGATTTACTTCATCAGGATTTGCTTTGTCAGTATCAGTATTAACAAAAGCATGCTTCACAATGACATTATCAACTCTATCAGACTTTGTACTATTATCAATCTTAGGCAGTGGATCATAAAAGTTATAGTACAAATCATGATAATCTTTACAAGTATAAATAGAATGCCATATACTACCACAATGAAAACAGGACTTCTGCGGTTTATAAAATACTGACCTATTCCTAACATCAGACTTAGAAATATCAGCATTCTTCTTCTTACTCTTCTTACAATCAATAGCAACATGATTAGAGTTACCACAGTTAAAACAACACTTTCTAGGAGCATTTGGGATATATTTGTAACCATTCTCTTTATTGATCCCAACTTTACCATTCCTGTTTCTCTTAACAGTAGCTTCCTTTTTCTTATCTGTCGCCTCACAGATTTTATTCTTAAGCTGTTTCTGAGACAATAGACCTACATTCTTAATGACTTTATTCATGACAGGTTTAGACTTCATAATTTTAATTCCTTGAGTAGAAGTAGATCCCTTTTCAAAAGTAGAAGTGGAATCCTTACCAAAAACAAAATTAACAGGAGTAATCTTAGATTTGGTTGTATCTATAACATGTCTATAGGTCTTTGGACTGACTGTCTCATTAATGACAATTTTCTCTTTCAATTTCTTATCCTCATCTGACTTATATCATAGACACTCTTTCCAATTCTTAGAGGTATTAATCTCATGAAATTTCCTACCAGAGTCTGTCCAGGTTCTGATTTTCTCATTAGCATATTCAAGTTCCTTTTCAAGAGCAGTACAATTGGATTTCATCTCTAAATACATGTGATTAGCATTATCACATTATTTTTGTACTTTTTGCATATGAGAAAATTCAGCTTCTAATATATCATTCCTTTTTCTAAGTTCAGACATCTCAGATAAGATCCTAGAATTTTCAGCAGTTTGACTTCTAAAGTTAATATGTAAAGACTTTAGAAAACGCCTTAACTCAGAAGCATTATCAGTATCAAAATCAAAGATAATATTTAGTACCTTATCATCAGGAGCAGCAATTACATCAGCATTGGCCATTAGAGCATAGTTGACCACCTCAGTGTCAGATTCTGAGGAAGAGTCCATCCAATCCTTGCTTGATGTGATAAGTGCCTTTGTCTTCTTGCACTCAGAAGCAAAGTGACCCATACCATTGCACTTGTAGCATCTAACCTTTGACTTGTCAAATTTGCTACCCTTGCTGTCCTTTTTGATATACTTATCTTTGTTTGGATTGAAGGCCTTTTTCTGAAAGTTGCCTTGTCTTCTACTCTTCCTGAACTTCATCCTTCTGAAGTTTTTGACAATCATAGCAACCATCTCTTCCATGTCTGAGTTAGAAGAATCATCATCAGTATTGGCATCAGGATTGCCATCAGTATCTGATGAAGAGTCATCAGGATCTGACTCAGCTACTCTTGATTTACTTCTAGAGACCTCCATAGCTTTTCCTTTTGATTTAGCCTCTGCTTTCAAAGCAATTGATTTTGCCTTGCTGCTTTTCTTGTTCTTTCTCTGTTGAACTTCAAGATCATGAGTTCTTAGCATCCCATAGACTTCATCAAGAGACACAGTGTTAAGATCATACTGATGTCTAATGATCGAGGTCTGAGTGTCCCATTCTTCAGGTAAAGCTCTTAGAAACTTGGTGTTTGAATCTTCAGTTTCATATTCCTTGTCAACTAAAGATAAGTTGTTCAATAGTGTCAGAAATCTATCATATAGATCAGTTAGGCTCTTATCAGGTCTTGCATCAAATTGTTCATATTCTTGGATCAAAAGAGCCCTTCTATTTTTCTTGACAGATGCAGATCCCTGGCACTGAGTTTCCAAAGTATCCCAGATTTCTTTTGAAGACTTGCACGCAATCACTCTATTTGACATGACAGCATCAAGACTACTGTGCAAGATATTCTTTATCTTTGGTTCTCTGAGTACATGAGCTTTTTCTTCTGGAGTCCATTCACTTTTAGCCTTGACCACATAATGTTCAGGTACTGTATCTGTTCGTTCTACAATCCTTGTAGGAATATATGGTCCATCACGAATCCTGTCCAAATAGTCAAGATCCATAGCCTCCAGGTACATCAGCATCTTTACCCTCCATGTTGGATATTCTGATTTCTTCAAGATGGGAATCTTCATGCTTTCATACTTGGTTGTCGACATCTTTAGATCGTATCTGATTCAGAATTAAATCAGTTCGCTCTGATACCAATTGTTGCCCAGTAATAATCTATTGTAGAAGGGGGGTTGAATACAATAGTATAAGATAATCGACTTCTTAATGTATATATCACAAATATGAAAGAAAGATAACAGCTTTATTAAATCTGATATAAAACTGTTACAAACTCTCTCAAGAAATTCTGATGTTCTTGAGAGCTGCTAGCTTACAAAAACTCTCTCAAGAAATTCTATGTTCTTGAGAGCTTCTAACTTACAAAAACTCGATTATGTTCACGTACATAAATCGAAACCAAAACTGTGTTTATATACTACACAGCTTCTCTATCAATGATAAGTCCTAATCAATTACAAAGATTGAAACCTATCCATAATTGATAGCTACATTCTACAAACCAGGAACCGACAAAATAAATTTCCATGTTTAACTAGACTCCAAATATAACTCGAAGTAGGAATCCTGATCAGCTTCCAGTCCTGATGATCAATCCTGATCCCAGTCTTGATATGTATCTTGATCCTGACGACCATGCAATCTTGATGATGTCAGCAATCCTGATCAGTTGAGTCTAGCTCCTAACGATCATTGAATTCTGATCTAACAAAAAATGCCTTCATCTGCTTTAGCATCAAACTTTCCCAGATGTTCTCCATCTTTCAATACAAAGCACTTTGCACCAAACACATGAAAATACTTCAGTGATGGTTTCTTGGTGGCCATTAACTCATACGGAGTCTTTTCATGATCTTTTTTAATCAGGGTACGATTCTGAGTGTAGCAAGCTGTATTTACTACTTCAGCCCAAAAATAAGTTGGAAGTTTTGATTGACTTAGCATAGTCCTTGCTGCTTCAATAGGGGTCCCTTCTTGAGAAGGAACATCTAGGGAGGTGTTTGATGCCTTGTTTTCCTCTACAGTCTTTTGAGAGACTATAGGGTGGCTGACAGTGGTTTTGACCCTCTTAACTCTCTTCTTCTTAGGCTCAAGAGGAACCACTGTGGGTTCAATTTGACTACCATCCTTATTTGCTGCACTAGGTGCAGGAACTCCCTCATTGCTCTCAACACTACCTCCAACACCAGTTTCCAAAGGTATTTTCTTGGATTCTTGTAAGGCTTGTCTCTGCACTTTGGGTAGTCTAGAGAACCAAGGCTGAGTGTATGGTGTAGAATGTGGGTTAGCTGAATTTGGGTCTAATTATGCCTCATCCTTGAGAGAGAAAGTAGCATACCCAGTGGGTAATGGGAAATCAAGGTTAGGCACTTGATAAACCATTTGTTGTGTGAAGCAAAGTGGAATAAGTGCATTCAAATTTTGTGAAGTGAAAATTGAGTGCGTGTTCCTTTTTAAAACAATGCAGTCCTCTGAGCGAGGGGCATTTTCATCAACATCACACAAAGAATTAATACACAACATTAGAAAGCGAGGATAGATAGAGATCTTTTTACCTATGGCAGCTTTGAGGTGTGCCATGAGAAGCTTTCCAACATCCACCTTGTAACCATGGACAAGAGAGTGAGTGAGTTTCTTGATGTAGGTGGGTATACCATTCCAACCAGTGGTCTTTGTGGAGAACACTTTTATCATTGCATCAAGAATCATGCTCCATTCTTAAGTACTTCTTGTCCATTTCACTAGATGGGTACCACTTTGTTGTACCTTCTTCGAGAATGGGTCCTGAATACCCAATTTTTAAGAAGAATTTCTTCAAGGTTTCATCATCTGCTAGTTCCTTGTAGGTTTCTCCTTGTTCAAGCACAATTCCCAAGGCTGCATTGATGCCTTGGATGGTGAGAGTGTAACTGTTGTCTTTGATTTTGAATTTGATGGCTGCATTGTCACCATCGCCTTGAGCAACAACTGACTCCCAGAATTTCTCAATCCTGTCTAGATCTAGAACAGGGGTTGAGGTAATGGCACTTCCAAGATAGGACTTGTTCATGAAGGAGACAAGCCCTATGAAGTCCTCACCAGCATCATTGGGTGAGTAAATACCAGCAAAGTTAGTATGAGATATTGATTGTTTAGGGGCCATTTTTGCTAATTGAGATGAGAGAGAAGGTCTGAGTAAGTTGTTTGAGTAGTGAAGAGTTGTCTGAGTAAGGTCTTTATATTTTTACTATAAAGAAATATTATATTATATCAAAAGAAGCTCGAGCGAATTTTGGTTTTCGATTTTCGGTCCTTTATTCTAATTAAAAAATAATTTAATAATATAAAAATAGTAACTAGCTAATTGCCTTTTATAATCAAAACATATTGTTTCTATTTTTTCTAACAAAATTCACTCATTTTCTAATAATATCACGTGCAATATATTTTCAACTAAAACATGTTACCTTTTTCATTTATCCATACTAAAATCTCTCTTTTTCCAACCCTTATTTATTTATTTTAAAATCTATTTTAATGCGTTTAATTATTTACAAAAGTTTAACTATTTTAACATGTCTACTTAGTTTTTAACAAATACAATTTAAAAAATATTAAAACGTACATAACAGATAAGAACTGTTAAAAATAATTTGTGCATGCTGAAACATTAAAAGTTTTGTTTTTCGATTTTCGTTCATTTATTTTTTTTAATAAAATAATATAAAGTATAAATATAAAACATATTAACTTTTAATGAAAATATATTAGCTTTTATAAACACACCTAAAAATAAACAATATATCTTTTATCATTAATATTGTTTTTAATTATATATCTTCCAATTATTGATACATTCCAAAAAATATCAAACACTATATCTTCTTAATATAATGTCTATTTTACTATATTCTATATATTTCTATTATTAATACAAAAAAATAATATAAAAAATATTATATTATATCGAAAGAAACCCGTGCTTCGCACGAGTTATAAGCTAGTCAATACTTCTATACTATATTATTAAAGACGAAACATTAAAAGTTTTGGTCGGTCGTCGGTCGGTCGGTCGGTATTTGGGCCGATTCACGGGCCTATTATAATCAATTTATTAATAACCAATTACCTTTTTTCACTACATTACCTATTTTATATATTTTTTTTAAACCAAACCAACTCATCTTCTAAAAATAAAACGGGCAACATATATATAATATGGTAATATTATTATATATTTATAGCTGATTACCTTTTTCAGCTAAAACACATTATTTTTATATTTTTTTACCTAAAACAACTCATCTTATAAATAGGACACATATATGGAAACCAAGTTATTGATAACCAATTACCTTTTTCAGCTAAATTATATTACCTATTTCATATATCTATTTAACTAAAATAAATCATTTTCTAAAAATAAGACGAGCAATATATATATAAAATGGTAATATTATTATATATTTATAACCGACAGCTAAAACACATTATGTGTTTTATATTTTCTAACTAAAACAAGTTATCTTCTAAATATAATACATGCAAAATAAATATACAATGGTAATATTGTTTTATATAAATATTAATAAATAACAAGTTATTCTTTTCAGCTAAAACAAATTACCTCTTTTATATTTTCTAACTTAAACAACTAATATTTTAAAAGTAATGCAGACGTATATATAAAAAAATTAATATAATTTTATATAATTGTTAATAAGTAACTAATTGTCTTTTTAAGGATATTACCTGTTTATATTTTTTAACTGAAACAACTCATGTTCAAATTAAAAATAACAGGGGCAAAAGATAGATATATTTGTAATATTATTATATTAAACTTATGAAATTCATGTTTATTATAATTTTTTTAACATTCAATTTAACCAAGATAATTAATTAAAATAAAAGTAATATTATATTCAAATAAACTCGGTATATTGAACAAGCACATATTTTGATATTTGCACTTGAGTCCTTTTTTAGATTTTTAAGAGTAAAAAAATATGAATCATTAGATATGTTATTTTAAAATATTTTATATCTTAATATCTAAAATACTATTATTGATTACGTCAATAATATATTAAATTTAAATATTATATTGTTAGATTTATAAATCCAATATATATATATATATATATTAAAATTTTATCAAATTATATATAATAACTAAAATCTAAATAAAAAATAAGAAAATATTAAAGAAGACCGTGCATCGCACGGGATATAAGCTAGTATTATATAATAGACGAAACATTAAAAGTTTGGTTGGTCGGTATGGTACGTTGTGATTTTACTTAATTGTCCTTTCTTAAATTCTTGTTTTTACTTAATTAATCTTACTTGTTTATATAAATATATTATTAAATAATAATAATACCTATTTATAACCAATTACTTTTTTCACCTAAAATACATTATTTTTTTATTTTTTCTAACAAATTCCCTTATTTTTTCAAATATATCACGGACAATTACCTTTTTTTAACTAAAACTTGTTAGTTTTTCTATTTTTATTTACTAAAACCCCTCATTTTCCAAAAATATCACGGACAAACCTTTGGTTATTTATTTTTAAACCTAATATTATAATTATTTTTTTAAAATTTTACCTATTTTAACATGTCTACTTATTTTTCTTAACAAATGCAATTACTAAAAATATTAAAATATAAATAATCAAATACCTATTTATAATCAATTACCTTTTCAGCTAAAACACATTATAGATTTTTTATAACAAAGTTCCTCATTTTCTAAATATATCACGGGAAGTCAAGGCTCCAGCCAGCCCTAAGCCAGCTATCAGAGCTTCATACTCGGCCTCATTGTTTGTCGTTGGGAAGTCAAGTTTTAGTGCATACTCTATGAGGAATCCATCAGGACTTTTTAGCACTAAACCGGCTCCACTTGATTTTGTTTTTAATGCTCCATCAAAATAGAGCACCCAATATTCTTTGAAATCCATCTCTTGATCTTTCTCATCCTCCACTATTACTTCCTGCCCCCCGACTTCTTGGTTGTCAATGGTACATTCAACCATGAAGTCAGCAAGTGCTTGAGCTTTTATGGCAGTTCGAGGCTTATACTTGATGTCAAATTCGCCCAATTCAATGGCCCATTTGATCAACCTTCCACTAACTTGAGGGCTATGCAAGATGTTTATTAGAGGTTGATCAGTCAAGACCTCTATCTTGTGAGCCTGGAAGTACGGGCGTAGCTTTCTTGAGGCCATTATCAAGGCAAAGGCAAACTTCTCAATCGCTGAGTAGTTTATTTCTGCCCCATGTAGAATCTTACTCACATAGTAGATGGGTTTCTGAACCTTCAATTCTTCTTTTACCAAAACGGCTCCAAGGGCTGTGCTACAGACCGCCAAGTATAAATAGAGAATTTCCCCTAGCTTGGGCTTGGCCAATAGTGGTGGCTCAGCCATGTATTTCTTCAGGGCCTCAAAGGCCTCTTGGCTTTCAGTTGTCCATTCAAAGTTTTTCACATTCTTGAGTGCTTTGAAGAAAGATAAGCACTTCTCTCCTGATTTGGAGATAAATCTTCCCAATGCTGCCACTCTTCCCGTTAGTTTTTGGACATCCTTGACAGTCTTTGGTGGTTCCATGTCTAGAATTGCTTTGATTTTGTCGGGATTGGCCTCGATTCCTCTCTTGGAAACCATTAGGCCTAAAAACTTTCCCGAGCCTACACCAAAGGCACACTTAGCTGGATTCAACATCATCTTGTGGTGCCTTAGCACTTCAAATGCCTCTCGGAGGTGCTCAATGTGATCGGCCTTATCGAGGCTCTTGACTAACATGTCATCTACGTAGACCTCCATGGTTTTTCCAATTAGGTGTCCAAAAATTTTGTTCACCAATCTTTGGTAGGTTGCCCCTGCATTCTTAAGTCCAAATGCCATGACTAGATAACAGAAAACACCAAAGTCAGTGATGAATGATACCTTGGAGATGTCATCCTTGTGCATTTTGATTTGGTTGTATCCACTGAAGCCATCCATGAAGCTGAGCATCTCGTGTTCAGTTGTAGCATCTATTAATGCATCAATCCTTGGTAAGGGAAAACAATCCTTAGGACATGCATCATTCAAGTCAGTGAAGTCAACGCACATCCTCCATTTTCCGTTAGCCTTTTTGACCATCACGGGGTTAGCCAACCATTCTGGGAATTGTATCTCTTCAATGAACCCAGCTTCCAAAAGTTTATTAACTTCCTGTTTAATGGCTTCAAGCCTCTCTGGAGCAAAATTTCTCTTTTTCTGTTTTATCGTCTTCCTTTCAGGATCCACATTCAGTTTGTGAGTTATCAATTGGGGATCAATCCCTGGCATGTCAGCCGTTGTCCAAGCAAAAACGTCATTGTTCTCTTGAAGAAAAGATATGAGCTTGCTTTTCAATGGCTCAGGTAGTAGTGCCCCGACATAAGTCACCTTCTCCGGTTCACCAGGGACTAAGGGAATTGGGATTAAATCCTCAGCTGGTTTCCCTCTTCGGTCCTCATTATCGTCAGTATCCATGTCTTCAATTGGGAGAACTTGCCCCCCGATTCCATCAGGCCTTAACGCGGCTACATAACAACTTCTAGCCATCTTTTGATCTCCTCGTTCTTCACCAATCCCATTCCTCGTTGGGAACTTGATTTTCAGATGATAAGATGAGGCAACGACCTTGAACGCATGAAGACCAGTCCTTCCCAGGATTGCATTGTAGGTTGAATTTGCCTTTATAACTATGAAGTTCAACATTTGAGTAGACGTATTCATCCCTTGTCCCATGGTCATTGGGAGTTGGATAGTTCCTTCCACTTTTGATTCCACCCCATTGAATCCGTATATGGGCATATTTGAGGGTGTTAACTGAGAATCAGTGTAACCCATCTTGATAAAAGCATCGTGGAACAAGATATCCACTGAAGCTCCATTGTCGACCAAAACTCTCTTGGTTTCAGAATTTCCTATCACAGGAACAATGACTAAAGGATCATCGTGGGGAAACTTCACTCCCTCCAGGTCTGAATCATCAAAACCTATTGATACTTATGTTCGGGCACGCTTCGATGCTTCTCCAACCACGGTCATTACTTCTCGAGCATAAGCCTTTCTTGAGTTTCGGGAGGACCCATCAACAGTTGGCCCTCCGAATATCATGTTGATTACCGGCCCTCGGGGCTTGGGATTTCGATCTTGATCGTTGTCCCTTCTGTCATCGTCCTTCCTTTCATAGTTCCCCCTTTGACTCCCTTGGTTTCCATCTTTGGTGAACTTACTGAGTTTTCCTCTTCGTATCAGAAATTCAATCTCATCTTTCAATTGCCAACAATCGTCGGTGTCGTGACCAACTTCTTTGTGGAACCGACAAAATTGGTTTTGGCTCCGTTTGGACAAGTCAGCCCTCACTGGCTTCGGCCATTTGAGATCCTCTTCCTTTGCTATCTCCATCAGAATTTGACTCCTCGGAGTATTCAATCTTGCATACTTTGTAAATTTTGACCTAAAGTTGCTCTTTTTTGGTGGAGAATCAGATCTCTTTGACGTTCTAGGAAATTTTTCCCTAACATCGTACTCTTGGGTTTCCTTCCTTTTCTTTGAGTTCCCATTACCACCAGTAGTGGGTTCATGCTTTCTCATGCTTTCTTCTACCTTGATGTATTTGCCGGCTCTGTCTTGGAGCTTTAACATGCTCTCAGGTGGGTGTTTGGCCAATGATCTCTTGAAGTGATCATCAGTAGTTCCTTGCTATAGGGCTATCATAGCCATTTTGTCCTCCAAGTCTGGGACTTTTAGAGCCTCTCTAGTGAATCGATTAATGTAATCTCTCAAGGCTTCATTCTTTCCTTGCTGAATTCCCATGAGGGATGCAGAGCTTTTCTCGTGCACTCTCCCACTTACGAATTGGTTGATAAACGCCTTGCTCAATTCCTTGAAGGACCCAATAGAATTGGGAGGCAAGCGGCTATACCAATGTTGTGCCATGCCTGCCAAGGTTTGGGGAAATGCCCTACACTTGACCGCATCATTGGTCGGCTGCAACAGCAGTGCGTTGGAGAAGGTTCTCACATGGTTAGCGGGATCTCCCGTTCCATCATAAGCCTTGATCGTCGGCATCTTGAATTTTCTAGAGATGTTGGCTTTCATGATGTCTTGAGTGAAGGGTGGTGTTGGATCATCAGGATCTCCTAGGGGCAACAAATCAGTAGGATCACCCCTTGGGGCCTCAGCCATACTGCTTCTCCTTGGTGTTGGGTCGAGGTTGATCTCCAGGACTCTTCCTTGATTTTGTGTCCTTGTGGCATCCTCTTCTGCCAATAAATTTTTGAGCCTTGCAGCCTCGGCTTCAAGGGACACAAGTTTTTCCTTAGTAGTTTCTCGATTGGTTTGGGAGGAACGTCTCCTTCTTGGGGCAACATCCCTCTCATCTCTTGTTGAGTAATTCTCATCCTCGGTGTAGGGACCTGAGTAGTCTTGAAAAGGGGTTCGCTGATTTTGGGGTCCCAGACCTTGAATATATGGGGGCACATATGCCTCGTGATAGATGGGGTTGGCACCACTACTGCCCATCGGGGGTCGAGGTGGCATACCATAAGTTGGCATACCGAGAGTTTGGTTAGTATATTGGGGGAGATCCGTGGTGTGAAGTTGGAGACCACGTGGTGCGTTTGCAAGCAATGGAGTGGTTATGATTGGTTGCTGGAGAGTGGTCTCTGGTGGATCTCGTCCATGAACAACCATTTGTAGGGGATTCGTCCCTTCAGCAGTAATCGGGACTTCCGGTCCTTGAGTGGTGGTGATGGGGGCATCTGCCCCTTCAGTGCCAGTGATTGGCGGAGGTTGGCTCCCCTGAGTTTCTGTTGCAGAAGTAAGATGAAGTCCATCAGAAGTTTGAGGACCTCGAGTTGTTCTTCGTGTGTTTGTCATGGTTGATGTTGTCTTCCCACAGACGGCGCCAAATGTTGTGGAATAAAATCTGAGCTTACGAATTTAATGCGAGGGTTTAATGAGCTTCGAGCTTTTATGGCTGCACTTGTGTTTCGAGACTAAATCGGTCATCACAAGATGCCTACGTATCTCAATTCGTTATTGAGAATCAAGCCAAAGACGTAGTTCTTGGTGTTGCCCTCGGGGCTATGGCGGCAGGGGCACACCAAGGACGTAGTGACTTGTATGTCCTTATTCGAGGATGAAGTCTAAAACGTTGTAGATGACTTGTATGTCCTTATTCGTGGATGAAGTCTAAAACGTAGTTCTAAGGGTGCCTTTGTGGCTTGTTGCGCCTTCGAGGCGTTGTGACGTATGGAGCTGTGCCCCAAAACGTAGTTCTGATTGTAGGATCAGGGTCCTTATGTAGGCGTCTGGAGCCTGGTATTTATGGTATGTTTAGGAGACTTAGCGAATAAGTCTCCTTTTTGATATTGGATAAACATTGTATTTCTTGCTGGAGAATTCGTTTCCTTGTTGATAAAGGTTATGACTCATTAATTGCCTTTAATTGGGATTCCGGATCCTTCTTTGATGAATTTACCATATTTTGGAATCTTTTTATGAGCTGTATATTTTCCCTATTCATTAATTACGAAATTAATGAATAATTAGGGTGTCGGACCTTAAATATCGGCCTTTCCATTGACTTGTCAATTATATTTCTATAATTACTTTTCTGACCATGTCATTTGCCCCCCAACTTCTGGGAAAATCTCCTTGGGGTTTTCGTAGAAGTTATAACGTGTTTTTCCTTAAAATTTTCCATTTTTAAGGGCATTTTCGACCTCAAATTAGGTCATTTTCGACCTCTTTTTTGACCAGGAAACAAGTCATTTTCGACCTTAAATTCGACCAGGAAACAGGTCATTTTCGACCTGAAATTCGATCTGGATTTCGACCTCGACTGGAGTGAGGTCGAAGGTTTCGACCTCGATTTACAGGTCATTTTAGACCTGGGTCATTCGACCTCGATTCATCATACTTTCGACCTCATTTTGCAGGTCATTTTCGACCTGGGTCATTCGACCTCGTTCTAGCCTTTTTCGACCATGATTTCTAGGTCAATATCGACCTCGATCTCTAGGTCGTTTTCGACCTCATTTTGGCGTGAGGTCGAACGCTTAGACCTCGTTTTCTAAGTCATATTCGACCTCATTCTTTCGACCTTGAATCCTTCTGTTTTCGACCTCACTTGGGTGTGAGGTCGAGGGGTTCGAGCTCGATTTATAGTGTATTTTCGATCTCAATCAATCGACTTCGATCTAGGGTCTTTTCGACCTCGAATTTTCAATTTTTTGACTGGATTTTTGGTGTGAAGTCGATGGAAACGACCTCAATTCCTCGTATATTTTCGACTTCGAGCCTTCGATGTCGTTCTAAGGTTTTTTCGACCTTAATTTCATTATTTTTCGACTTTATTTGGGAGCGAGGTCGTTGGAATCGACCTCGTTTTCCCATATGTTTTCGACCTTGGTCGTACGATTTCGATTTAATGTCTTTTCGACCTTAAATCTTTGATTTTGTCTTGGCTATATTTCAAATTTCATTCTTTTCTTGGGCCTTAACTAGCCCAATTTTTAATTGGACTTAAATTATTCCAGCCTTGGGCCTTATTGGGCCTTTATTGTTTGGGCTTCGAATTTGCCTGAGACCCAAATTATTTGGGTTTTAATCTCTATAATCCATAAATGGATTTGTGGGCCTTAACTGGCTATAGACGGTTGCCCTTCCTTAACCGGTTGGGTTTCCAGTCACTAGGCGATTCCTGGCGAGATTTTCTGTTGAATCTCATCGTTTTCTAGGTTTCTTACTTGAAGTTTTGAAGAATTCTTTGAAGATTCTGGGCTTTCTTTGAAGATTCTGGGTTTAAAATGGCTGATCGCGCTTCCCAACGTCTATGATAATGCACTAGGATTTCATAGAAGTTATACCGGTCTTTTTTGAGACTTGGGGTCTTTTTATCCCTTACCTGGGACTTACTACCCTTTTTTTGGGATTTTAATATACACTAGTGTTTCACGAGTATCGTCTTGGTGTAAAGTGTGGAGCGACCTACACATTTACGACGATTTTGCCTTATTCGAGGCTAACTTGACATTTGCATAAGCCTTTTATGTCTTATACCGTCTTGTTTTGGCTTCAAGCCTTTCATTGAGCATATCGAATGATGGGGTTTGGACTGAATGTCTTAGGTTTCTGGGGTTTCAACCCTTCATTTGCTTTCTAGGAAGCTCATGATTTCATCAAACCTTATTTCTATTTGTCCTAGTAGTGAGTCCAATCAGAACACACTTTAAACATAATAGACTTTCAAATTTGAGGCATGCCAAGTCCTTGGCACCTCATGCCCTTCGAGGGTTTCTAGCTTGTACGAGCCTCGACCAAATACGTTCTTGACGCGATATGGTTCTTCCCAATTTTGGGCCAACTTGCCTTTTTGTCCAACTCCGGATGCCTCAATCTTTCGGAGGACTAAATCTCCTTGTCGAAAGAATCTCTCTTTAACCCTTAGGTTGTAATAGAAAGATGCTCGTTTCTGATGCTGAACTATCTTGGCATTTGCCTCATCTCTAACTTCATCAATCAAATCTAAGGCCAGCCTCAAGCCTTCCTCATTTTTTTTCTGGCTCATAAGCCTCAATTCTTGGAGACGTGTGAGTAATCTCCACTGGAACCACTGCCTCTGCCCCATATGCCAACAGAAAGGGGGTAGCTCCAGTGGTGACTTTGCAGGTAGTAGGATATGCCCATAGTATGGGGAGCAATTCGTCCAACCAAGTGTTTCTGGAGCGTTCAACTCTTTTCTTCAGTCCATCTAGGATAATTCGATTTGCAACCTCAGCTTGCCCATTTGCTTGAGGATGGGCGACAGAAGTGAAGCGCAACTTGATATCGTTCTCATCACAATATTTCTTAAACTCATCGTTGTTAAACTGAGTTCCATTGTTTGTGATCAAGATACGTGGAATCCCGTATCTGCATATCACATTTTCCCAGAAGAAATGCATCACTTGCTTGGTGGTTATCTTGGCTAATGGCTTAGCCTCAATCCACTTGGTGAAGTAGTCGATTGCTACTATCAAGAACTTTCGTTGTGCACTTGCCATTGGGAAAGGTTCAAGTATATCCATTCCCCACATGGCAAATGGAATTGGTGAATTTATGGATGTCAACATCTCTAGTGGTTGCCTAACCACTGGTGCATGCTTCTGGCACCTTTCACATTTCTTCACGTAGCTTTTAGCATCTGCTAGCATGCTTGGCTAGTAGAAACCTAGACGAGTGATCTTATGGGCAAGGGCTCTGCCCCCCAAGTGTTGCCCATAAATTCCTTCAGGGCCAATTCTGCCTCTCGAGGTCTCAAACATTTCAGATATGGAACGATGAAAGACTTCTTGTATAGGATTCCCTAAATCAGGGTATACCTTAGTGCTCTCACATACAGCTTTCGTGCTTCTGAAGTGTCGTTGGGTAACCACCCAGTTTCCAGATGAGCCTTGATGGGATCTATCCAACAACTAGCAACATCAATGGGTGCTACCAACTTTCCGTTGATGCTTGGGGTCCTCAGGACTTGGAAGTATACACTCCCTGCATAGTTTTCAATTTCGGAAGAAGCAAATTTAGACAAGGCATCAGCCTTCATGTTTTCTTCCCTTGGAATGTGCTCTACATAACATTCGTCGAACTGAGTCATGATGGCCTTGACAAGTTTCAAATACTTGGCCATGACTTCATCTCTGGCCTCAAATTCCCCATTTACTTGGGAAACCACTAGCCTCGAATCTCCACATACTTTCAGAGTTTTAACTCTCAAGGCTCCAGCCAGCCCTAAGCCAGCTATCAGAGCTTCATACTCGGCCTCATTGTTTGTCGTTGGGAAGTCAAGTTTTAGTGCATACTCTATGAGGAATCCATCAGGACTTTTTAGCACTAAACCGGCTCCACTTGATTTTGTTTTTAATGCTCCATCAAAATAGAGCACCCAATATTCTTTGAAATCCATCTCTTGATCTTTCTCATCCTCCACTATTACTTCCTGCCCCCCAACTTCTTGGTTGTCAATGGTACATTCAACCATGAAGTCAGCAAGTGCTTGAGCTTTTATGGCAGTTCGAGGCTTATACTTGATGTCAAATTCGCCCAATTCAATGGCCCATTTGATCAACCTTCCACTAACTTGAGGGCTATGCAAGATGTTTATTAGAGGTTGATCAGTCAAGACCTCTATCTTGTGAGCCTGGAAGTACGGGCGTAGCTTTCTTGAGGCCATTATCAAGGCTAAGGCAAACTTCTCAATCGCTGAGTAGTTTATTTCTGCCCCATGTAGAATCTTACTCACATAGTAGATGGGTTTCTGAACCTTCAATTCTTCTTTTACCAAAACGGCTCCAAGGGCTGTGCTAGAGACCGCCAAGTATAAATAGAGAATTTCCCCTAGCTTGGGCTTGGCCAATAGTGGTGGCTCAGCCATGTATTTCTTCAGGGCCTCAAAGGCCTCTTGGCTTTCAGTTGTCCATTCAAAGTTTTTCACATTCTTGAGTGCTTTGAAGAAAGATAAGCACTTCTCTCCTGATTTGGAGATAAATCTTCCCAATGCTGCCACTCTTCCCGTTAGTTTTTGGACATCCTTGACAGTCTTTGGTGGTTCCATGTCTAGAATTGCTTTGATTTTGTCGGGATTGGCCTCGATTCCTCTCTTGGAAACCATTAGGCCTAAAAACTTTCCCGAGCCTACACCAAAAGCACACTTAGCTGGATTCAACATCATCTTGTGGTGCCTTAGCACTTCAAATGCCTCTCGGAGGTGCTCAATGTGATCGGCCTTATCGAGGCTCTTGACTAACATGTCATCTACGTAGACCTCCATGGTTTTTCCAATTAGGTGTCCAAAAATTTTGTTCACCAATCTTTGGTAGGTTGCCCCTGCATTCTTAAGTCCAAATGCCATGACTAGATAACAGAAAACACCAAAGTCAGTGATGAATGATACCTTGGAGATGTCATCCTTGTGCATTTTGATTTGGTTGTATCCACTGAAGCCATCCATGAAGCTGAGCATCTCGTGTTCAGTTGTAGCATCTATTAATGCATCAATCCTTGGTAAGGGAAAACAATCCTTAGGACATGCATCATTCAAGTCAGTGAAGTCAACGCACATCCTCCATTTTCCGTTAGCCTTTTTGACCATCACGGGGTTAGCCAACCATTCTGGGAATTGTATCTCTTCAATGAACCCAGCTTCCAAAAGTTTATTAACTTCCTGTTTAATGGCTTCAAGCCTCTCTGGAGCAAAATTTCTCTTTTTCTGTTTTATCGTCTTCCTTTCAGGATCCACATTCAGTTTGTGAGTTATCAATTGGGGATCAATCCCTGGCATGTCAGCCGTTGTCCAAGCAAAAACGTCATTGTTCTCTTGAAGAAAAGATATGAGCTTGCTTTTCAATGGCTCAGGTAGTAGTGCCCCGACATAAGTCACCTTCTCCGGTTCACCAGGGACTAAGGGAATTGGGATTAAATCCTCAGCTGGTTTCCCTCTTCGGTCCTCATTGTCGTCAGTATCCATGTCTTCAATTGGGAGAACTTGCCCCCCGATTCCATCAGGCCTTAACGCGGCTACATAACAACTTCTAGCCATCTTTTGATCTCCTCGTTCTTCACCAATCCCATTCCTCGTTGGGAACTTGATTTTCAGATGATAAGATGAGGCAACGACCTTGAACGCATGAAGACCAGTCCTTCCCAGGATTGCATTGTAGGTTGAATTTGCCTTTATAACTATGAAATTCAACATTTGAGTAGACGTATTCATCCCTTGTCCCATGGTCATTGGGAGTTGGATAGTTCCTTCCACTTTTGATTCCACCCCATTGAATCCGTATATGGGCATATTTGAGGGTGTTAACTGAGAATCAGTGTAACCCATCTTGATAAAAGCATCGTGGAACAAGATATCCACTGAAGCTCCATTGTCGACCAAAACTCTCTTGGTTTCAGAATTTCCTATCACAGGAACAATGACTAAAGGATCATCGTGGGGAAACTTCACTCCCTCCAGGTCTGAATCATCAAAACCTATTGATACTTATGTTCGGGCACGCTTCGATGCTTCTCCAACCACGGTCATTACTTCTCGAGCATAAGCCTTTCTTGAGTTTCGGGAGGACCCATCAACAGTTGGCCCTCCGAATATCATGTTGATTACCGGCCCTCGGGGCTTGGGATTTCGATCTTGATCGTTGTCCCTTCTGTCATCGTCCTTCCTTTCATAGTTCCCCCTTTGACTCCCTTGGTTTCCATCTTTGGTGAACTTACTGAGTTTTCCTCTTCGTATCAGAAATTCAATCTCATCTTTCAATTGCCTACAATCGTCGGTGTCGTGACCAACTTCTTTGTGGAACCGACAAAATTGGTTTTGGCTCCGTTTGGACAAGTCAGCCCTCACTGGCTTCGGCCATTTGAGATCCTCTTCCTTTGCTATCTCCATCAGAATTTGACTCCTCGGAGTATTCAATCTTGCATACTCTGTAAATTTTGACCTAAAGTTGCTCTTTTTTGGTGGAGAATCAGATCTCTTTGACGTTCTAGGAAATTTTTCCCTAACATCGTACTCTTGGGTTTCCTTCCTTTTCTTTGAGTTCCCATTACCACCAGTAGTGGGTTCATGCTTTCTCATGCTTTCTTCTACCTTGATGTATTTGCCGGCTCTGTCTTGGAGCTTTAACATGCTCTCAGGTGGGTGCTTGGCCAATGATCTCTTGAAGTGATCATCAGTAGTTCCTTGCTGTAGGGCTATCATAGCCATTTTGTCCTCCAAGTATGGGACTTTTAGAGCCTCTCTAGTGAATCGATTAATGTAATCTCTCAAGGCTTCATTCTTTCCTTGCTGAATTCCCATGAGGGATGCAGAGCTTTTCTCGTGCACTCTCCCACTTACGAATTGGTTGATAAACGCCTTGCTCAATTCCTTGAAGGACCCAATAGAATTGGGAGGCAAGCGGCTATACCAACGTTGTGCCATGCCTGCCAAGGTTTGGGGAAATGCCCTACACTTGACCACATCATTGGTCGGCTGCAACAGCAGTGCGTTGGAGAAGGTTCTCACATGGTTAGCGGGATCTCCCGTTCCATCATAAGCCTTGATCGTCGGCATCTTGAATTTTCTAGAGATGTTGGCTTTCATGATGTCTTGAGTGAAGGGTGGTGTTGGATCATCAGGATCTCCTAGGGGCAACAAATCAGTAGGATCACCCCTTGGGGCCTCAGCCATACTGCTTCTCCTTGGTGTTGGGTCGAGGTTGATCTCCAGGACTCTTCCTTGATTTTGTGTCCTTGTGGCATCCTCTTCTGTCAATAAATTTTTGAGCCTTGCAGCCTCGGCTTCAAGGGACACAAGTTTTTCCTTAGTAGTTTCTCGATTGGTTTGGGAGGAACGTCTCCTTCTTGGGGCAACATCCCTCTCATCTCTTGTTGAGTAATTCTCATCCTCGGTGTAGGGACCTGAGTAGTCTTGAAAAGGGGTTCGCTGATTTTGGGGTCCCAGACCTTGAATATATGGGGGCACATATGCCTCGTGATAGATGGGGTTGGCACCACTACTGCCCATCGGGGGTCGAGGTGGCATACCATAAGTTGGCATACCGAGAGTTTGGTTAGTATATTGGGGGAGATCCGTGGTGTGAAGTTGGAGACCACGTGGTGCGTTTGCAAGCAATGGAGTGGTTATGATTGGTTGCTGGAGAGTGGTCTCTGGTGGATCTCGTCCATGAACAACCATTTGTAGGGGATTCGTCCCTTCAGCAGTAATCGGGACTTCCGGTCCTTGAGTGGTGGTGATGGGGGCATCTGCCCCTTCAGTGCCAGTGATTGGCGGAGGTTGGCTCCCCTGAGTTTCTGTTGCAGAAGTAAGATGAAGTCCATCAGAAGTTTGAGGACCTCGAGTTGTTCTTCGTGTGTTTGTCATGGTTGATGTTGTCTTCCCACAGACGGCGCCAAACGTTGTGGAATAAAATCTGAGCTTACGAATTTAATGCGAGGGTTTAATGAGCTTCGAGCTTTTATGGCTGCACTTGTGTTTCGAGACTAAATCGGTCATCACAAGATGCCTACGTATCTCAATTCGTTATTGAGAATCAAGCCAAAGACGTAGTTCTTGGTGTTGCCCTCGGGGCTATGGCGGCAGGGGCACACCAAGGACGTAGTGACTTGTATGTCCTTATTCGAGGATGAAGTCTAAAACGTTGTAGATGACTTGTATGTCCTTATTCGTGGATGAAGTCTAAAACGTAGTTCTAAGGGTGCCTTTGTGGCTTGTTGCGCCTTCGAGGCGTTGTGACGTATGGAGCTGTGCCCCAAAACGTAGTTCTGATTGTAGGATCAGGGTCCTTATGTAGGCGTCTGGAGCCTGGTATTTATGGTATGTTTAGGAGACTTAGCGAATAAGTCTCCTTTTTGATATTGGATAAACATTGTATTTCTTGCTGGAGAATTCGTTTCCTTGTTGATAAAGGTTATGACTCATTAATTGCCTTTAATTGGGATTCCGGATCCTTCTTTGATGAATTTACCATATTTTGGACTCTTTTTATGAGCTGTATATTTTCCCTATTCATTAATTACGAAATTAATGAATAATTAGGGTGTCGGACCTTAAATATCGGCCTTTCCATTGACTTGTCAATTATATTTCTATAATTACTTTTCTGACCATATCAGGTATGTTGTGATTTTACTTAATTGTCTTTACTTAATTGTACTTCGTGTTTTTACTTAATTACTCTTACTTATTTATAAAAAATATTATTAAATAATTATATTACCTATTTATAACCAATTACCTTTTTCACCTAAAATATATTACTTTTTTTTTATTTTTTCTGAAAAATTCCCTTACTTTTCCAAAATATCACGGGCAATTACTTTTTTTAACTAAAACATATAAGCTTTTGATTTTTACTTACTAAAACTCCTCATTTTTCAAAAGTATCACAGACAGTTTAATTTATTAAAATAAAATAATGAAATCATAATTGTTAATAACTAACCAATTACCTATTTTAGTCAAATTGTATATTCTTTTTTATATTTTCTAACTAAAATTTTTACATTTCTATTTTTCCTAACTAAAACCTCTCATTTTCGAAAAATATCACGGGCAGTTTTTTTTAATGAAATAAAATAATAAGTTAATAACTAACCGATTAGTTTTTTTTTGTCAAAGCGCATATTCTTTTTTATATTTTCTAACTAAAATTTTTCCTAAGTAAAACCTCACATTTTTCAAAAATATCACATGCAATTCTATTTAGTAACATAAAATAGTAATATTATAAATACTAATAATTAGCCGATTACCTTTGTTAACCAAAGCGTATATTCTTTTTTATATTTTTAACTAAAATTTTTCTTTTTCTTAAATTATCGCAGACGACGTCTATCTATACTATATACTATATTATAATAGCCGAAACATTAAAAGTTTTGATTTTCGATTTTCGGTAATTTATTCTATTTAATCTATCTATTTATTTGTACAATATTATATAATAGCCGAAATATTGAAAGTTTTGATTTTTGATTTTCTTACATATATAACATAATTACAAACTCTTTCGATTATACTAATCAATACTATTATATAATAGACGAAACATTAAAAGTTTGGTCGGTCGGTATGGTACGTTGTGATTTTACTTAATTGTCCTTTCTTAAATTCGTGTTTTTACTTAATTAACCTTACTTATTTATAGAAATATATTATTAAATAATAATATTACCTATTTATAACCAATTACCTTTTTCACCTAAAATACATTATTTTTTTTATTTTTTGTAACAAATTCCCCTACTTTTTCAAATATATCACGGACAATTACCTTTTTTAACTAAAACATGTTAGTTTTTCTATTTTCCTTACTAAAACCCCTCATTTTTTAAAAATATCACGGACAAAACCTTTAGTTATTTATTTTTAAACCTAATATTATAATTATTTTTTTAAAAGTTTACTTATTTTAACATGACTACTTATTTTTCTTCACAAATGCAATTGCTAAAAATATTAAAATATAAATAATCAAATACCTATTTATAATCAATTACCTTTTCATCTAAAACACATTATAGATTTTTTCTAACAAAGTCCTTCATTTTCTAAATATATCACGGGAAATTGCATTTTTCTATTTACTTTTTCTATTTTTCTCACTAAAATCCATTCTTTTTCTAAAAATATCACGGACAAAACCTTTACTTATTTATTTTAAAACATATTTAAATAATTTAAATTATTAAATTTTAAAACCTCATTTTCCAAAAATATCACGGGCATTTACCTTTTTAAACTAAATATATGTTACATTTTTTATTTTTCCATACTAAAACCCCTCTTTTTCCAAAAATATAACGAGCAAACCCTTACTTATTTATTTTAAAATCTGTTTTAATGTTTTTAATTAATTAAAAATGTTTAACTATTTTTACATGCCTACTTATTGTTTTTACAAATACAATTAAAAAAATAATAATAAAATAACAAATAACAATCCGTGCATAGCACGGGTTTTAAGCTAGTATATATGTATATGTGAAAAAAGAAAAAAAAAGAGTAAAGACAAATTAAGAAATGACCTTAACATCAAAATAAGAAGTTTTGTAATATGTCTCGATATATAGGATCATATTTATAATCAACTTCATATTATACGAATATACTCCTATCATATAAAATCCCATAAGTTTATACACGAACACTATGTCAAAATGATTATTTTTGTTTTACTCAATTTTCAATTTGATAAAATTTATTTCATGCAATTTAAAATTAAGTTAATACTAGCTTATAGCCCGTGCGATGCACGGTTACTTAAATTTTATTTATAATTATATTTTAATTACCCATGGAACACACGATTGTTTTTTTAATATTTATAATTATATTTATTTATGAATATTTTAATATTTAAAAGTTATTAGTTTACATGATTAAATTATTGTTAAAAAAGATTTAGCCAAAAAAAATTATAGTTAAAAATTTGATATTTATTATATTTTACACGCTCAATTTAATATTTGTTTATATTGAGTTATAAAAGTTAGATTTGACGAATTTTACGGTCCATATGAAATTCACAAAATAATCTTTAATTTAGTTGCAGTTTAATAGTTCTTTTTCAATTAAAAACTATTCTAAAACTAAAAAGAGAATAAAATGACGAAATTTAATATCGAGAATTCTATTCGATTTAAGAAATCTACTGATATGTAGTTTAGATTATTAGAATACCCTTTATTAACCAAATACAATTTTTAATGTTAAATCTAACGGTTTTCACCTATCTATTTAAGATTAAACGATTTTTATTATTTTGATATTAAATGGGTTTCCTAACGGCTATGAATTGAGTGACCAGACTACAAAAACTTTCATGACCGGACTACAAAACTTTCAATGTTTCGTCTTTAATAATATAGTATAGATTTAACAACTAAAAATATTCTTGTGATTTTTATTGCATAGATATATACCCAAATTTTATGAATTAAAAAATTAGGTTTATGAAAATGGTATAAAATATTATCTTTTATGTATTTCTAATTACAAAATAATTTCGATATATATAGCGTGAACTTTTACGATAATTTTACAAAAAAAATTATAAGATTGCCCAAGCCCAAGAATCCCAAAAAGCCCAAAAAGCAAGTGTTACAAATCTACTCTCCTTCTCGCACACTTCACGCCTCTTCATCACACTATATATACACACAAACATTTTCACATATATACACACAAAACAACAATCATCCTCTCCAGTAAGCTTCTTCTATTCTCTCGATTTCAACTCGCTTCAACTATTAATCTGCTGTAATTTTTATTTTACTCTACTCATCTGCTGTAATTTATTGTTTTTAATCGCGCTTTTACACTCTCTAGGGTTTAATTTCATTAATCTAGGGTTTTTTATTGTTAATTATCTGTCATAACTTATATCACATTGTATTGTACTTGTTTGTTTTGTTTTAATTTCTGATTTGTTTGATTGGATTTGTGTGTTAGTTTGTTGTGAGTGTTTTAGTATATTGTTGCGATATTGATAGTGTCGTAATTGTTTCCGGGATCTGTGTGAAGTTAAGTTGTTGCTGGTTAATGTGTTGAGTTTTCGAATATGTTTTAGTGGAAAGGGAAAGGGAACTTGTATTATTGGTTTCGAAAAAGTAATTAGAATTACTTTATATTAGTGGCTAATGTGTTGAGTTTTTCGGTGAAAGCAATGAAAAGGGAAAGAATTGTTTAGGTTTTATTGATCGTAAAAAATATGGAAAAGTAAAATAAGGTTTGGTGTAGGTTTATTTTGGTGTGTAGTAGCGAACAAGTGTACAGTGCTAAAACCTGAATGAATGTCATTGGTATTTTGCTTTATATGTGTTACTTTTACTGTTTTTTAGTAAGCTGTAAAGAAAGTTGTCATCGTCTTTTGGTAATTATACGTTGAAAATGTATAAGTTTCAACACAAAATTAGGCGCTTGCTAATGTGGCGTGCTGCACTTGTTGCTGAACATAGATATATATACGGTTTATCTTACTTGCTGGTTTAATGTTTATTCATCTTGTGTACAGATATATAAATCTTGAGGAGAATTACAACTACTGATTTTGGCAAGAAGACAGTATATAAAGATACCTAGAAGATGGCGAATTTAGTCATTACTGGTATCCTGGAGAAGGTATTATATCGTGGGTTTTGTTTTAGTTTGTAAAGTTGGAGGTGTTCGTACTTTATACTCCACCTTTTATTTGGGATTGGTAGTAATTTTTTTTTTTTTGATTTTATGATGCAGATGACTGGGAAAGATAAAGATTACAGATATATGGCAACTTCGGATTTGCTAAATGAATTAAACAAAGAAGGCTTTAAACTTGATAGTGATCTGGAGATAAAGTTGTCAAATATTGTCTTGCAACAACTTGATGATGCAGCTGGTGATGTGTCTGGATTAGCTGTAAAATGGTTTGTACTTCTATTCTTACACTTTGGTTGGTCTTTAATTATATGTAAGTATGTTAAAACTTGACTAACTAATGAGATCCTTATCTATTAAATTAGATCATCGTTTTGCTTAGTTTTGGATCACTACCATTGTCAAAAAGCAGAAACAGGGAACATTTATTCAGTTCCCCTCACGTTCCCAGTTCTTAAATTTCAATCTGGTGGTCAAAACCCAAATGCAAATAGGATTGCAATATGTTTGAGTTTCTTGAGAAGTCCTTAACTTTGTATATTGTGATGCTCTTCCTATTCCTAATGTGGATTATTTTTTTTCAGTCTGTCTCCATTAGTAAAGAAAATAAACGAGGCGCATGTACTGGAGATGACAAATAAACTTTGTGATAAATTGCTAAACGGAAAGGAACAGCATCGAGATATTGCAAGCATAGCCCTGAAGACAATTGTTTGTGAAGTCCCTACAACATCAGCTGCACAATCTATTCTTGTGTCAGTCACTCCTAAGCTAATAAGAGGAATAACAGGCCCTGTGACTGTGAGTAGCTACCACTATCTTTTGATTTAATATTTTCTGAACAGGTTTATCTCTTCGCAATCAAGACTCTGAGTTTTACAGATGCATGTTCTTCATACTTTCAAAATCATTACTCTAAATGATAAATTAATGTGAATTTCTGTAGCTAGATGCCATTGAAATAGATATGTTTTTTACTATTTTCTTGCTCAAATAGTATGTGAGCTTATTGACCCAAAACATGCGCGAGCAAGAAACTTTCATCTTGGGGTTTCTGAATGTATGTTTAATTGTTTATGCACTATTAGTTCTCGTTTCTGGTGACTTAAATATTAAGCAGACTTACACAGATAAGAAAATGCAATGGAAATGTGGTGGAAAGCATATGCAAGTTATTTATTTTTCATTACGTTCCTTGACTAATCAGAACATTGTATTCCAGTGTGTAGGTCTTGGTTAAACGGTATTATTATTGACTGCATAAACTATGATAAATTATCCTGCATGTTCAGGGCTTTTATCTAGGATCAAATTTTTAACAGCTGGTCGAAAGCATATGGGAATTTGATTGTCTCCTCCTATTCTTTGTTTTTTTACTGTAAATGTCTGACATAATTTTGGAAATGAATCATTTGGGTGCACTGTTGTGTTTCACTCTTAAGAAAAAGGTCTGGGTCTTAATAATAATTATATGGCCAATATGTAACTGCTTTTTGAAATAGTGGAAAAAAGCTAGTTCTCCATTTTCTATATCAGAATTTCTTTCGTGTTCTTGCAGTTTCTAGATATTAATACCTTGTCCTGTTGTTCTCCAGGGAATGAACACAGAGATCAAGTGTGTATGTCTTGATATCTTATGTGATGTTTTGCATACATTCGGGAATCTGGTGGCATCAGATCATGAGCTTCTATTAGGTGCCCTTCTTCCGCAATTAAGCTTCAATCACGCCAGTGTGAGGAAGAAGACTGTTTCATGTATTGGTAAGATGGACGTAAGCTTGAATAATTGTTGATAGTTCTTATGTTTATTAGTGGTTTGATTGTCAGATGTGGTTGTTCCAAAATATGCATTCAACAGATGTAGATTTTTTTTGTTTCTATCCCAATCCCAATGTGTCGTTCCCATCAGGTTGAGAATAAGAAAAGAATCATGTCCCAACCAGAAGAGGTTTTATAATGTGTTTGAATTGAAATATGATTTTTTTGCTTCCTGTAAAAATAACTACTCCATTCTCTTTCAGCCTCTTTGGCTTCGAGCTTGTCAGATGATTTGTTGGCGAAAGCTACTGTGGAAGTTGTTAGACTTCTAAAAAGTAAAGGAGTAAAACCTGAAATGGCTCGTACCAACATTCAGATGATAGGGGCTTTGAGGTAAGTAGTACACATGTTTTGTTAGTTGTTCTGTTCTTAAGTTATCTTTTTGTCCTTGCATGCAAGGTTCCATCTCCATGTCAAATGATTATTAATTTGAAACCTGTAGTTTCAAAATTTTAGTTATTTTAGTTTACTAAAATTGTGCTTATTGTTCCGAACACGCCTAAGATGGTTTAGATGTAGTTTTTGGTCGTTCAATCAATAGGTCTGTTCCAAATCAATATATGAATTTTTTTTTAACTAGGTGAACTAGTTGAGATCTCGCCTAAGTAGGTTTATATGTAGCATTTGGTCGTTCTATCTATAGGTCTGTCCCAAATTGATATATGATTGTTATTTGTTAACTAGGTGAACTAGCTTATTTCTCCTTTCTAGATAGTGTATGAAATTTAGGTAAAAGATTCGACTCTTGGATATTTTTTAAGTCTGTATCTTTACTATGTAGCTTATATACAGTATAAATTTTTATAGAATGTCATATTTCTTTTTTACTGCGTTACTCCAGAGAGGATGTGAAGTGTGGGTGAAAGGATGATAAGTTGAAGTATGTGTAAAACTAAACAAAGACTAGTGAACTGTTGCCGTGGAATTTCTTTTCAATATTGTTAGTAATATTTTTAATGTTATTGGGTGACCTCTATAGGGCCGAGGGTGCACCATTTCGTACACCGGAATGTTTTTGTTTAAATTATATATTTTCCTGTGAAATTTATTAAAATTTAAGAACTCACACAAACGTGTTTATCAATGCCTCTCACCTCTTACTACGCGAAGATTAAAAGTATTCATTAGGATGCAGTTCAAGAGATCGATCTTACACTTCTATTATTCATAATTTGACTCGCCCGCAATTGTATTACAAATTCTTTAGTGCAAACTGGTCCGCCAGAGGCCCTAATTAGCAGAGTTTGAAATCTGTTCAGTTGACACTAACGTATTCTCTTCTCAATTATCATATAGTCTTGCTTTAAAATGTTTAGTTGCTGTCATCAAAAACATCTAAAAGCTGAAACTTGAGCATGTTTTACATTTTTAGGTTTTTTGTTAATGGTTTATAGTCTACATGCAAACACCATTACTTTTTGTTATGGTTTATAAGCTACATGCAAACACCATTACTAACGAACTAGGAGTGCTGGTATTTCAGCCGTGCTGTTGGATACCGTTTTGGTACGCATCTCGGAGATACAATCCCAGTGCTAATAAACTATTGTAAGAGTGCTTCAGAGAATGACGAGGAACTTCGCGAGTACAGCTTGCAGGTATAATTGACATGTCAAATTCTGTCTGGATGTTTATGTTCTGAACAATTTCCCTCTGTTACACACAAGTGCATGTTTGATGGTTTGTTTCTTTTTTGAATTTCCATAAAATACAGGCTTTGGAGAGCTTCTTACTTAGGTGCCCCAGGGACATATCTTCCTACTGCGATGAAATTTTAAATCTTAACCTGGAATTTCTTAGCTATGATCCAAATTTCACTGATAACATGGAGGAAGATACTGATGATGAAAGCCATGAGGAAGATGAGGATGAGTATGTTGTCTTTGGTATTCTGAGTGTTACTTATAAACTTATCCTAGTTATTATCGTAGTTACTAATTTGTGCTATTTTGAGTAACTGTAGTGAGAGTGCCAATGAATATACAGACGATGAGGACGTTAGCTGGAAAGTCCGGAGAGCTGCTGCCAAATGTTTGGCAGCTTTAATTATGTCTCGTCCTGAGATGCTCTCAAAGCTGTATATAGAGGTAATACAAATTGTTAGACGGTTTATATCCCGGTGAGCTTGAAGCTGAAGAGTCTTTGTATTTTATCTTGCTTTAAACCCATTGGTTGTTGTAACTTAGCTCCAATTATAGGCATCACAGAACCACCTTCTCTTTTGCTCAATAAATAGTTCTGCTAAGCTCTTGTGGGAGCACAATAAAGTAGGAAGAAAAAAAAAACAGAGTTATCAAAATATATAGAAAGTTTCGTTGAGGATGATTTTGAATTTTAAATCCTGCAGGCTTGTCCGAAGTTGATCGACCGATTCAAAGAGAGAGAAGAAAATGTCAAGGTTGAGTCTAAGACACTAAATGTTTAAATCTCTTTCTCTGTATGTTGATCTAATGATTTGATCTGCCTTGTGTAGATGGATGTGTTCAATACATTTATTGAATTACTGCGCCAGACACGAAATGTCACAAAAGGGCAGAATGAAATAAATGAGTCCAGGCAAGTTTTTGCTGTGTGTATATATATATATGTGTGTGTGTGTGTGTGTGTGTGTATCAGTTGTCGGTATCATCTGAGTTCACTTTTAAAATATGATCTTTCATGTGTAAACTGCTTGTACTCTTTTAAAGGTAGGAATGGTACTATCAACTAATATCAATCAGTGGGTACCAAGACTTGGCAGTTTCCATGTACAAAAACTATGCTATAGATGTTAAGTGTTAATGTTAAGTTACCAATTCTCCCAAAACCTCGAGTTGTTAGGAGTTGGTTTTAATTGGATATTATTATTCAACAGTTGAAATGTTTTAAGGGATTTATGCTAGAAGTGTCTGTGTTTGAATAGTTCCCTTCTGTCCATATTTTGGAAATTTGAAATGCATTATCCTCGTTCATTCTCCAACTTAATCTGGCTAAAGGTGGAAGTCTGTGCTCTTGTGAATACTAATGTAATAATATACTCGGTGTTACTATCTCTATTCTGATTGCTTAGTAAATCTTAACTTTTGATATGAACTGCAGTCCCAAATGGTTGTTGAAACAAGAAGTACCCAAGGTTGTTAAATCTATTAACAGGCAGCTGCGAGAAAAATCTGTCAAGACAAAGGTAGAAATCTGCCGAAAGTGTAGTTCAGATTTCCAATTTTATGTTCAGGTATTCACATGCCTTCCTTTTCTGTAGGTTGGCGCATTTTCAGTTCTGAAAGAACTTGTTGTTGTCTTGCCTGACTGTCTTGCTGACCATATTGGATCTCTTATTCCCGGAATAGAGAAGGCCTTGTGTGTAAGTATAGTATTCTTACTAGTCCAACTTGAGCTTGAAAATTTTTTATATTGCCAACTTCTATTGTTTATTCTTGATCTGATTCTTTACCAGGACAAATCCTCCACTTCGAATTTGAAAATTGAGGCTCTAATATTTACAAGATTAGTGTTAGCTTCTCATTCTCCTCCTGTGTTTCACCCTTACATCAAGGTAATTTTAAATTTCCATGTCTTGTGGTTGCTTAAGGTTGAATACTATTTTATATTGCTAACTATCTTATTTTCTGTAGTTGAATACTATTTTATATTGCTAACTATCTTATTTTCTGTAGTGTGACATTCTGCTCTCAGCTCGAAAAAATTAATTATGGATTAAATTATGTAGGATACCGGAGGTTTTTCCTGTTGTGATCTTTTTACTTAAAGATGGATGGATCTTTAATCCACAAGTAGGCTTACATTTCTGTAGGGTGGATGAAAGTCAATTATGTGTTTGCCATTCATTACAAGATTTATATTCTGGAATTTTTTGTACATCATATGCAATGTTATGCATATGATAATGTCTCACAGGACATGAAAGAAGTCCGTAACCTGAAATTTATAAATCTTCTTTCCTATTGTTTAGGATAAGATCTGGACATATCTGTTGCCAAAATATCAATTATTATAAGGAATATCTTTGTGGCGGTTGATGCTGTAGTGATGGTCAGATATTCCTGTTTCTCATTTCTGTTCTTCTGTAACAGGCTATCTCTAGTCCTGTTCTATCAGCTGTTGGTGAGCGTTACTACAAAGTTACAGCCGAGGCACTAAGAGTATGCGGGGAGCTTGTTTGTGTTGTCCGCCCAAACGTTGAGGTTTGGTTATTCACTTTCTCTTGGTTCTTTGTGATATCACGCTGCTGGTTCTTAAATTTCAAAAACTCTTTCTCTATTTAGGGGCATGGTTTTGATTTCAAACCATATGTTCATCCAATTTATAATGCAATAATGGCACGTTTGACAAACCAAGATCAAGATCAGGTTAGTTTCATAACTGGTCTGACAGTCCTAGACGGTAGAAAGTTCGTTGCGTGCATTTTTAACTGACAGTCTTTTGCAGGAGGTTAAAGAATGTGCTATTTCTTGCATGGGGCTTGTTGTTTCAACATTTGGTGATAATCTCAAAGCAGAATTACCTGCATGCCTACCTGTTCTTGTTGATCGGATGGGAAATGAGATAACGCGACTCACTGCTGTAAAGGTGTTTTTTGTTTCTCTTCCCTCTAAATATCAATTAGCTTATTCCATGCCATGTTTTTAGATTATTGTGCTACAGTTGAAATGTGAGCCCACTACCGAACATTACACTATAACAAAGGGGTATCATATCTGGCATGAGCTTCAAAAGTTGTATTCTAACTAAGATATATGTTGTAATGGGCCTACTGGCTGCTCTGTTTTAATCCTTAAAGTAGCTGTCTGGCTGACATCACACGGGAAGAAGCTTACTTTTGTTTGTTTTGATTTTAATCGTAATGTATTCTATTTCTTTTTTTTTTCACATTTTGCAATATTTGTTAATTGAACAAAGAGTAAGATCGCATTTTCGAGATAATTTTCTTACCCTCAGAAAAACCCTGATCTACTTTTGACCTGACAAAATTCAGTAATATATATATATATTGATTAATTTTTAAGCAAGGCATAAATGATGATTTGTTTGCAATAATTTTCTTCAAATTGATGTTTATTAATTGTTGCCCTTGGACTTCAGTGTTTTCTTTTTTGTTTTTCCTGCCTCCATGTCAGTGTTAAGGTCGGGTTCTATTCCATATTATTTTAGTTATTGGATGCTAATTATTGTAATTCCTTTATCTGTTGTGGTTCCTGATTTTGGTCTGACATGAAAAGAAACTATAAACAACATACTGATGTTCTTCGCAGAAGAAACGTAGTAATGTTTTCTACATATTAGCAATGTTGCACAACTGTTACCTAATTAGTGAATAGGTTTTCAAATAGAAGAAACTCTAAAAAAAAGTATGGGTCTGTGCTGTTGATTAGGTGCAACTAAAATATTTATTTTACATGTTATTTCTATGAGAATTGAAGTTCAGAAGTTTGGTTTCTTTCCAGGCCTTTGCTGTAATTGCTGCTTCTCCGCTGCACCTAGACCTATCATGTGTCCTTGAGCATGTCATTGCAGAGCTAACTGCATTCTTAAGAAAGGTATAAGCAGCTAGCAATTGTTTTGTTGTTATTACTTTCTTCATTATCTCCTTATATTTGTGAAGTAGTTGATCTGGTTTGTTTGTTTTCGGACATAGGCTAATCGAGCATTGAGACAGGCAACACTTGGAACTTTGAATACACTAATTGTTGCTTATGGTGATAAAATCGGTTCAGCTGCTTATGAAGTTATCATTGTGGAACTTTCAACTTTAATAAGGTTTTCCCAACTCGAATGCTCTTTCCAAAACTTAAGTATATATAGTATGGCTTGTATTCCGCTTGGGCGTCTTAAATTTTATTCTAATCACATATTTTGATTTTGCATTTTAGTGATTCTGATTTGCATATGGCTGCTCTCGCTTTGGAACTCTGCTCTACATTAATGTCCGACAGAAAGTCAACACCAAATGTTGGTTTAACAGTTAGGAATAAAGTCCTTCCACAAGCCCTAACTTTAGTAAGAAGCTCGTTGCTCCAGGGACAAGCCCTCTCGGTAGAACCTCACTTGCATACATTTATTGTTATGACTTGGAAGCATTTGTGGATTTTTTCATGCTAACCTTGTTTACCTGTAATTCAGGCTTTGCAAACCTTTTTTGCTGCTCTTGTATACTCTGCAAATACCAGCTTTGATGATCTTCTAGACTCGCTTCTATTAACTGCTAAACCATCTTCCAAGTCCGGCGGTGGTGTAGCAAAACAGGCTCTATTTTCTATTGCACAATGTGTGGCTGTTCTTTGTCTCGCTGCAGGGGATCAGAAGTGTTCATCTACGGTGAAAATGCTTACAGCCATGTTGAAAGCTGATAGTGCTACAAATTCGGTAAGATTTGGAACTTTGTCTTATTTATCAGTAGTTTGTTGAAGAGGATAAAATTAGGTGTAGTTAATGTGATATTATGGGTGTATTTTTTTTGTTTTTTGTTGACTTCCTGAACATTTTCAGGCACTTGACAAACTATTTGTATTTCTCTAGAATTTCTGTTAATTTGGTATATCTTACAAGACATGATATATGTCTTCATAGTTCTGTTACTTTTTAAGTTGTAGCATCTCTAAACCTCAATCCCGCAGTACTTCTGTGCTTATTACTTTTCCCATCTATCCTTTTCAGGGAAAGCAACACCTTTCATTACTATGTTTGGGGGAAATCGGTCGCAGGAAAGATTTGAGCTCACATTCACATATTGAAAATATTGTTATCGAATCTTTCCAATCTCCCTTTGAAGAGATAAAATCTGCGGCCTCTTATGCACTTGGGAACATTGCTGTTGGCAATCTATCAAAGTATCTGCCCTTTATATTGGACCAGATTGATAATCAGCAGAAGAAGCAATATTTGCTTCTTCATTCCCTGAAAGAGGTAACCTCCCTGAACTTTTAATGTTCTGATTGCAGTGAAGTCCTGGTCTTAAAAATTGTTGCCAATAAATGTTGAAACTCTCAATTGTAGGTGATAGTCAGACAATCTGTAGATAAAGCAGATTTCCAGGATTCCAGTGTTGAGAAAATACTTAATCTGTTGTTCAACCACTGCGAAAGTGAGGAAGAAGGTGTACGCAATGTTGTAGCAGAGTGCTTAGGGAAAATTGCTCTTATTAAGCCAGCAAAACTTGTTCCTGCACTTAAGGTATTATCTAGAATATGTTAATATGTTACTAGATGTTTTTTTTTTCTGAGCGAAACCTTTATAGCTAATGCTTCATGTATGCAAATTTTGTAGGGGAGATTAACTAGTCCGGCAGCTTTTACTAGAGCAACAGTAGTCATCGCCGTAAAATACTCCATAGTTGAACGCCCAGAGAAGATTGACGAGATTATCTATCCTGAGATTTCTTCTTTCTTGATGCTTATCAAGGATCAGGATCGGGTAAGAACTCTTCTTACTAACTGTTCTGCGGTCACTTTGTTAATCTGTCCATTGCAATTGCAAGATGCCACTGTTTGTTTGAGAACTGAAAATTATCATCCTTTCTCAATTTTGGTTTTATGTTGATCCATTTTCTATTTTTGTTAATTTTTTTCCCTGTGGGTTTTTAACTGTGCAGCATGTTAGGCGTGCAGCTGTTCTGGCATTGAGTACAGCTGCTCATAATAAGCCAAACCTTGTCAAGAACCTTCTTCCAGAATTGCTACCGCTTCTTTATGATCAAACGATGATTAAGGTGTTCTATTTTTTGATTATTGACCATTGTACTTGTTAAGTTCTCTTGCTTTTGATATATTTCACAACCTGCAAGAACATATATATATATGCTATTAGAGTAAAATATCTCTACTGACAATTGGGAACATTTAAACAACTTCGTGCTTTTCAATTCTGTTTCTGTTGTCCAAGTGATGATTACTTCTCATGACTTGCCACCCTACATTTGTACCCAGACTAACCTCTGGTATGTGGCAAGTGTCATAATATAGTGTAGTATATGTTCATATTTGGCAGTGTTGTGAGCAGAATAAACCTCATGCAAAGATTGAATGCTTTTGTGTTTTTACTTTTTAGATATCAAATATGTATATGTATATGTATATTTATATCTATGTATGAGACTAATTAATTTTTCCACTTTTGCCATGCAGAAAGAGCTGATTAGAACAGTTGACCTGGGTCCTTTCAAGCACACGGTGGATGATGGCCTTGAGTTGAGGAAAGCAGCTTTTGAATGTGTGGACACATTGTTGGATGGTTGTCTTCATCAAATGAACCCTTCGTCTTTCATAGTTCCATACCTTAGGTCTGGTCTTGACGGTGAGTTGGTACTTGAAACCATAGTCGTGAATTGTGTCACAATTACATTGCAACAATGATGGCTAGAAAACTTGATATTGTTTCTCCATTTACATAATGATACCTTGATGTTTATATACAGCTTCCCATTATATATGGTAAATAGTCATGATTTGTATGCGTTTAATGTTTAATGTTTATATGCAGTAACCAGTTACCCTGCGTTTAATGTTTATATTTTTATTTGTCCAAATCCAGATCATTATGATGTTAAAATGCCTTGCCACCTTATTCTATCAAAACTTGCGGACAAGTGTCCTTCAGCTGTACTTGCA
Organism: Heracleum sosnowskyi; assembly: GCA_030848705.1. NCBI lineage: Eukaryota > Viridiplantae > Streptophyta > Magnoliopsida > Apiales > Apiaceae > Heracleum > Heracleum sosnowskyi. The sequence continues at coordinate 1,010,600 of JAUIZM010000019.1, read as the reverse complement.
GGTCAGTGCATCAAATGATTCATTTTTAATGTATACATGCTATTTTTGGGTATGCCATTCCAACATTTTACTTTTCAGTATTAGACTCGTTGGTGGATCCTCTCCAGAAAACTATTAATTTTAGGCCAAAACAAGATGCTGTAAAGCAGGAAGTTGATCGTAACGAGGACATGATCAGGAGTGCTCTCAGGGCAATTGCGTCCTTGAACCGCATCAGGTAGAGTAGAGTGCACATCCATTTTTCTTTGCCTAATAACACAAGTCTTTCTTTCTCATGATTCCAAGGGTGTTTTATTGTTTTTTTATTTTGAATATTGTATCTACTAGTAAATCAAGAATGACTTCTTTTTTTTGGTTCAAACTAAAACAGAAATGGAATCAAGTGCTCTCCATTAACTATAGCTTATGTTATTTTTAATCCCTCACCCCAACTGTTATAAATTAATATATATGTATGAGTCTGCATTTTATGTTGTATTGCATCTTGCAGTTGCTATAATGATGATTCACATTTGTACTCTTGTAATAATTACAGTATATATACAGATGTGTTGTATTATTGACTTATTTTTAATTGGATTCATTGCAGTGGAGGGGATTGCAGTCATAAATTCAAGAATCTCATGAGTGAGATATCAAAATCCCCAACTCTGTGGGAGAAGTTTTGTTCTATCCGTAACGAATGAAGAGATTGCCATCAATTATTCACCAAAAGCTAAAAGGTTGCACCAAGGTCCTGGATTATGTAGGATTCATATTCTTCAACGGAAAGAAGTAAAAAGAACAAAAGTAAAAACGTTAATAGGACCAGCCCTAAAGAGGGGAGAACAAGGCTAATAGTTAATGATGCTTAGATAAGGGGATATACCATGTGATCGTTTTTTGTATATGGTTTTAACTGTTTGCTCTCTCTTTCTTGGTACATTGGCTATTCTGTCTAATGTTGTAACAAGTGTTATTTTGGATTTTAATTCTGATGTGGGATTTTACATGTTTAATAAGTTTCGAGTTTGAGCATATATTACTTGATTCTTTGTAGATTACTGCTGGTGTTTTTTGAAGTATAAATTTCTAAATGTCGAAATCTGCCGAATGATAAGAAATATTGTCGGGTGATATATTTTGACATCATCTGTATAAATATGCAGTAATGTAACAATAAGTTCAGTTTGACATATATGGTTTATTTTTGTTGGTTAAAAAACTTTTAAGTTAGGCAGATTTTATTTTATTTTTGCTATACTGCTGAGCGTTGTTAGTTTTCCTTCTTTCTAAATTCTACATATATTCTTATATGATAGGAATGAAAAATATTAATTAGAGCAAATTCAAATACTAGCTATTCATCCTCTTAAATTAAGTTACATGGTAAATAGTAGAGTTCATCTTGCGGAGAGGGAAAGGACCTAAAAGAAAATTAATTAATGGATTATATATCAAAATGGTCATTAAAGTGAATATTAGATGTCACTTTTTAATTACAGAATTTAACGGGATATTATTTGTATCGAGAGTAGTGCTAGAGGTACTGAATTGGGTATTAAAAATTGGTACAAAATGATGTGACAATGGTGATGTATCATTTAGAAATGTTTTTATTGGTCTTATTAATGTGAATGCATGTGGGTCCATTAATATAGAGTCAATCAGATTCTAACACATGTAATTCGGTACATTTTTTATACCAAATTCGATACTCCTAACATTATTCTTATCTAAATTGCTTAAATCATGATAAATACTTAGCAAAAAAATAGGTGTTTAAAGTATTTAGCAAAAAAAAGTGTTTAAAGAGGGATAACGACTTTTTGGACATTTGTTTTTGTATGTTATTACAATCAAATGAAAAATTGTAAATTCTTTTTGGACATTTGTTTTTGCATGTTATCACAGCCAAATAAAAAATTGTAAATTCTAGTATTTTAGATCATAATAACTTAAAACCCGTGTAATATGCGGATTGTTTTGTAATGGTTATTATTTTATGATTTACACGTTTTAATGTCTTATTAGTTGCATTTGTTATAAAAAAAAGTAGACATGTTAAAATATGTAAAAAAATTTAAATAATTAAAATTATTAGAATAAGTTTTAAAATAAATAAACTTGTAAACTGGTCTAAGTAAACAAGTCTTGGAAATGTATTTTAATTTAAATAGTTAACTTATAAAAACTTTTAAAAATAATCAGGTCATTAAAATATGTTTAAAAAGATATATTACTTCAACCAGGTATATGTTTTTTTTTTGACAAATACAACCAAATATATGTTTTGGATTTCGTTAAAAAAATAAGTTGGTTTAGAAATTTTAATTATAGACCCAAGTATGTATCAATAACGACATGTACATTGTACCCAAAATCTCTATGGGCTAGATTAAGGTCCATTGAGCTTAAGGATCCAATCCATTTGATTAACATGAAATATGATTGAAGTCCATTATGACCAATTGAGCGGAATAGCATGTGAAATGGATCCGGGCAGGTTCAGAACTACAGAACAGGTTCAGGTTCGAGAAACAGGTTCCTGGACATAGGTTTCTGAGAAACAGGTTCCTATTGTAGAAATATATGTTGGGCCGTGCAACATCCGTTACTCCATGTTAGTATGATATTGTCTGCTCTGAACCGTGGTCAAGCCCGCATGGATTTGTTTTTGGGCTCCTCCCAAAAGGTCTCATAATAATGGAGTTGTTTTTGGCTGCTTATATTCAAGATAATTCTTCTTTATCTTATCAATGTGGGACTTGGGTTGACACCCACTCTACAATCTCCCCTCAATCCAAGAACCACCAATCTTGTAACTCTTATACCGCCGCCATTCATCTATTACGCATCTTGCGGGACACGCCGCCCGACCACCTCAGTGTCAGGAAGACTTTCGACACAAGTTGTCCAAGATCTCCGACCGCAGCTCTGGAGAACCTTCCCACACCACGCAACTTGCAGCCCGCAACCCCAGGATCAATTCTTAACCATCGGCTCTGATACCACTTGTTGGGCAGCGCAACACCCGTTAACTCCACGTTAGTATGATATTGTCCGCTCTGGGCCGTGGTCAAGCCCGCACGGATTTGTTTTTGGGCTCCTCCCAAAAGGCCTCATACTAATGGAGTTGTTTTTGGCTGCTTATATTCAAGATAATTCTTCTTTATCTTATCGATGTGGGACTTGGGTTGACACCCACTCTACAATATATGATAGCAAAATTATAACATAATTAAGTCTCCTGTTCTTTAGGAGCAAGTTATGAACATTAATTTCTTGGATGCGTATGATCCTTGAATACTTCTAATAGAATGAGAAGTAGTAGAGAAACTCCTAGCCGGATTAGAACTTGATTTCTAATCGGCTTAGGTCACTTACTCGTGGTTGGCTGCGGAGAAAAAGGAGTTTCTCACGAATTAGGAACCTAGCATAGTGTCGCCTAACCATAATTCTAGTCTAATAGTCCAAAAATAACTACGTGAATTTGATCACTATGTAAACGGGTACCTAGGCACCTTGAGAACATGGTTACAAGGCTCGCAAAAAAAACCTATGAGATTTTTGATAACACGGGACACAAACCTCATAAAAAAGAACATGTGACGATTTTTTTAAACGCTCTCGAGATCAGTTCAACCTCCTTCAAAACCTCCATTCTTCATAGATTAGTTGATCGTTAGCCTAGACAGCTCACCGTAAATTTCTCAAAAGTTGTTACGAAATCCACTTAAAACATTGACGCTAGAAGGAAGGGGGCTAACATCTTATGAGTGGAAAGATGAAAGACAATTCCAACAGCGAAACAACACAATCTGTAGAGAATGTACAACATGAAAAAGAGCAAACCTTGGAGACAAAAAAAGTTGCTCCCGCTGACATCCAGGAGTATCTCAAATCTCATGGAAAAAGGCTCTTGACCTCGAACAGGCGGCTCAAAAGAATAAATCGGAGTTTGCATCAAGAAAGAAGAGCTCGTAAGAAAGCTAAGATTATCCCGAATCAGTTGAACTTTGAGGAGGAGAAACGTGAAAAGGAAGCTGAAGATGAAGCACGAAGGTAGAAATTGATAAAGAAACCTCGAGATGCGACGCCGATGACCAAAAAATTGTTACATGAAGAAATGATGAAAAAGATGAAAGAAGAAAATAATGAAATCCGATACAACTTCTCATGCCCAGACACAACCAACTCTTACCATACATAAAGCATGCTAGTAAAGTTTATGTTACAAATGTATCTTGTGCGATAGTGCTATCATTTTGTGCAGATTATGTTTCTATATTTTATTATTTTAAACAATACATTTTCAGTAAGAATTGAATATAATATATTGATATTAACACTAATTGCTCTTAAAATGTGTTCATATATTTTTAAAATTATTGTGTAGTCATAGTTCTCTAAGATTACAAAAAAAATGTCTTTTTCTCTGTGAAGAATAAATTATAACTAGAATCATCAATACTATTATATAAAGGAGAAGACGGGAGCGATGAGGTGGCGCTCTCAGATCGCTTCGTTCTATTTTTCTAATTTTCTCAATTTTTTGAATAAAAAACTCAATTACCTTTTAAATGCTTACTAATAGAGAAAACATATAATATTCTTGCATTTAAAATCTTTACTAATGGAGAAAGTAAAAATACAATAGATCTTTACTAACGGAGGAAACTAAATATCACAAATGGAAGAACAATACTATTATATAAAGGAGAAGACGGGGGCGGTGAGGTGGCGCTCTCAGATCGCTTCGTTTTATTTTTCTAATTTTCTCAATTTTTTGAATTAATAATATTAAAAATTCAAAAAAAACTCAATTACCTTTTAAATGCTTACTAATAGAGGAAACATATACTATTATTTCATTTAAAATCTCTACTAATGGAGAAAGTAAAAATACAATAGATCTTTACTAATGGAGTAAACTAAATATCACAAATGGAATAAACTAAATATTCAATTATAATGGCGCTCTCAGACTAATGGAGAAAATAAATATACAATAGATCTTTACTAATGGAGGAAACTAAATATTCAATTATAATATTCTTGCCTTCAAAATATCTAAATTAGAAAAAAGTGTATTACCTTGCATTATTTTGAAATTTCCTCTATTATTATCTAAATATTCTCATAATATTTTTTTTAATGAAATAATATTTTTTTAATATAAAGGAGAAGACGGGTGCAGTGAGATGTCGCCTCTCAAATTGTTTCGCTCTGTTTTTCTAATTTTCTCGAATTTTTGAATTATTAATATTAAAAATTCGAAAATTTCTCAATTATCTTTAAAATCTTTACTATTTGAGGAAACTAAATATACAATGTTAATATTTTTGCATTTAAAATCTTTACAAATTGAGGAAATTAAAAATACACTTTTTATATTTTCCTAAATTTTTAATTACAAAATATCTCTATTGCCTTTCAAATCTTATCTTTAAAATCTTTACTAATGGAGGAAACTAAATATACAGTGTTAATATTTTTGTATTTAAAATCTTTACAAATGGAGGAAACTAAATATACACTTTTAATATTTTTCTAAATTTTTAATTACAAAATATCTCTATTATCTTTCAAATCTTTACTAACGAAGGAAATTAAATATACTATTTTAATATTATTATCTTTAGAATTTTTACTGATTGAGGAAACTAAATATCCAATCAATTATACTTATACAAAAGAGATAACTCTTGCCGTTTTTATACAAAATTTTCGATTTGATATTTCCATACTTAGATCGGTCTTGCATACCAAATAAAAAAATTACTTGGTGACTAATTAATTATATCTCAATTGCCTTTAAAATCTTTACTAATTGAGAAAACTAAATATACAATGTTAATATGTTTGCATTTAAAATCTTTACTAATGAAGGAAATTAAATATACTATTTTAATATTATTGTCTTTAGAATCTTTACTGATGAATGAAACTAAATATTCAATCAATTATACTTATACAAATGAGATAACTCTTGCCGTTTTAATACACCATTTTCGTATATCTGATATTTCCATACTTAGATCGGTCTTGCATACCAAATATAGAAATTACTTGATAAATAATTAATTATATCTCAATTGCCTTTAAAATCTTTATTAATTGAGAAACTAAATATACAATGTTAATATTTTTGCATTTAAAATCTTTACAAATGGAGGAAACTAAATATACACTTTTTATATACTCCTGAATTTTTAATTAGAAAATATATTAATTGTGTTTTAAATCTTTACTAATGAAGGAAATTAAATATACAATTTTAATATTATTGTCTTTAAATTTTTTAGTGATGGTGGAAACTAAATATACAATCAATTATACTTATATAATAAAGGAGATAACTCTTGCCGTTTTTTATAGAAAACTTTCGTATATTTGATATTTCCATACTTATATCGGTCTTGCATACCAAATAAAGAAATTACTTGGTAAATAATTAATTATATCTCAATTGCCTTTAAAATCTTTACTAATTGAGGAAACTAAATATACAATGTTAATATTTTTGCATTTAAAATCTTTACAAATGGAGGAAACTAAATATACACTTTTTATATTCTCCTAATTTTTTTATTAGAAAATATCTTTATTGTCTTTTAAATCTTTACTAATGAAGGAAATTAAATATAAATTTTTAATATTATTGTCTTTAAAATCTTTACTGATGAAGAAAATTAAATATACAATTTTAATATTATTGTCTTTAAAATATTTACTGATGGTGGAAACTAAATATACAATCAATTATACTTATACAAAGAAGATAACTCTTGCCGTTTTTATACAAAACTTTCATATATATGATATTTCTATACTTATATCGGTTTTGTATACCAAATAAAGAAATCACTAGGTAAATAATTAATTACCTTTAATACTTTCATACAAATTAATAGTATAAATATACATGTAAACTATGTTAATTGTGTTCTACACTTTTTCTTGTACGCTTTGCTTTTTGTTTATTTGTCTTAGAAGTGTGTAAATTTGCATGAGCATGCTACATTTTAATTTTGTTTTCTATCTTATAACTTTAGTTTGTATTCTAATGATATAGACGAAGTTATCCACAATTAGTGTTGATTGAGTGAAGACATGGATCAATAACGAAAGCATGGATCAATAAGGAGAGAGGGGACTATGAAGTGCGCCTTTTACCTCGCTCTAATTTTTTTTATATTTTTTAAATTTTTAAATTTTTTAATATTAATAACTTCTGCTTTCGTTATCTTGATGTGATGCCGATGTGTTTATAGGTGGATCCGAGGCTATAAAGATGAGTCGAAGGTATGAATAATTATACTTGTACTAATGGTTTCGACTTATAATTTTAATTCATTCATTATTTTGATTATTTGTTACCTTTTCTTTGGATGTTTAAAATTTTTCTAAAACAGAATTTTGTAAGCTTGATTATCACATAAAGTTTTTCTTTTATTTATCTTTTTCAGTTTTAATGTTGATAGGTATTGATTCGGCCTTAGATCTTTTTAATTAATTATTTGGTACTGATCAGGACCTTTGCAAAATCATCAAAGCATGAAAGGAAAAGGTATTAAAATTGGTTCTCCAATCAAGAGGGAAGAATCTGCGATGGGTAGTGGGTTTGAGAAATCTGGGATTTTATCGAATATAGCTTCGAGTATAGCTGTGGAGTTAGGTGGCAGCGGGGTTGGTGCAACCTCTCCTAACTCTGAAGATGGACGTAAGAGCAGTGGTAAGATTTCTGGTGGAGTTATTCAAATGCGAGGAGTGGAGTCTAATGCTAAAGATTTTGGTAGTTCTGCTAAGTAAGCATGTAGGTCAGGGTTGAGTTTCGTGTTGGTTGCTGGGGTTGTTAGCGCCTTTGGTTTTTAGCAGGTGTAGGCGTGTAGCCTTGATTTTTGTTCTGTATCTTGTATTTTAAGTGGTGTTTTCTCTCTGGTAGCCTAAGTTTGGTTCGAGTCCTTTGATTGTTCAGTGGTCTGGATTGTATGTTGCTTTGTCGTTTTTTTTATTAATGAAATTCTGAGTTATAAAAAAAATAAAATGAAAACACGACCATGACATGTTTTAAAAAACATTTTAGCTTATCCAGTTATAATTACGATAGTATATTATATCATTATTTCATTTATTTAAAAATATTTATAATTATTTATTCCATTTAAAAATATTTTTTTGCAAAATATTTTAAAATAGAATAGAAAATTTATTAAAAGGCCGCTGCAAAGCGCGGCTTAGTAAACTAGTTTATATTGTATCATGTTTTAGGATTTTTATATGGTTCCAACGTAATTAGTTAGTTTCACTATCACCCAAGCCTTCCCAATAGTTGCCAAAAATTTGAACGAGAATTTTCGTAAACTAAATTTTTATCAAATACATTGTTGTTTGATGAGAGAGGTTAATACATGGTTTTTATTAGGCATTGCAGATTAACAATGTTTTTTTGAATTTGACCAACAAAAACATAAGAGAAATTATCAAAAATACTACTTTTTCTAAGTTTTTTTTTGCAATTTTACCATCATCTGAAAATATTTGCAAAAATACGGCCTGCAACTAGATGCAACCAGATGCAACCTAAAAATATTTGCAAAAATACGGTCTGCAACCAATGCAACCAACGCAACCAAATGCAACCAAAACAACTAGATGCAACTTTTTAAAAAATAATTGAAAAACAGTCGAGAATTCAAAAAAATTGTTAGTAAGAGGGGTAAGCTTGTGATCTTGATTTACTCTAGGGTTCAATAGTTAACCTTTGGGGTGTTAGAAAATGAAAAGTTTAAGGCATATTTTAAATATGGTCTTGATGAAATTTCCGGAAACTAACAATTGGAGGTTGTTCCTTGTTGTAAGGACTTAAATTTCATGTTTGGATCTAAGACATTTTCTTAGTGTAATCCATAAATAAATTGAGTTGAAATGGGTTGCTTGTAATGGGTTATGTGGGTTGGTTAAATTGAAATAACTTGTATAGCACATAAAAATGGTAATAAGAGGTTGATGGGTTTATATAGAACCATGTGTAAGAGTAGTGTACAACTACTAAGGCATGTGGGTGTGCATGATGTTATTGTGTGTCTCACGCGCGCACACACGCGCGTGCCGCCGCCCGCCTCGCCTCGACTCGGGTCGGGTCGAAGGGCGATTTGGGTGAATGTCTCGGCGTTTCGCGTACGCGAGGCGACCTGGGCGAGAAATTTTATTACCTGTTTATTTAATATTATTTATTGATTTAATTTAACAGTATCAGTATTTATTTGTAACAGCTCACCGAACTGGGTCAGGATTTATATTAAATCTTGATGGATCAGTTCTTGGATCAAATCCTGATGGCCTGGTTCAGTACTTGGAGTTAAATCCTGATGACTACTGATCCTGATGGCCTGGGTCAGTACTTGGATCCTGATGGAGTTCAATCCTGATGGTAGGTCCAGTCCTGACGAAATCCTGATGGTCGGTCAAGTACTGATGCCACTCCTGACGGACAGCAAGTCCTGATGGCTTGACTTCAGTAAGTACTGATGATGATCAAATCCTGATGGACCAGGAAATCCTGACTGAGCTGTAACTGATATTAAATACTGATGACAACTGTTATGATAATTAAATCAGAATATTTAGTATTAAATGTCATATATTCAGTTACAATATTTGGTCTGTTACGTTTTATTTTGTATTATATATATATACAAAACAGAACGTTTGACAACGGGAGATATACGTATCTCTGAAAAACCCTAGCAACTATCTTCTTCTATGTTTTCTCTCAACACATACAGATTAAAATACATAGTTCTTGGGCGAACTGAGATGTTGGTCGCTGTTGATCATTGTCATTTCTGTGAGTGGATTGATCTGTGCTGTTTTATCCTGGAAGTGATATTGCTGCAACCCAACACAACATAAGTGGGGCAATAATCTCTTCAAGAACAATCAAGACTTCTCTAAGGCTTGGCGACTCAGCTGTTCTTTATCTTTCAGTATTTGTTAAAAACTACAGAGACATAAGTGTTCTTTCTTGTCTTGTTATTTTACAGTCTCTGATTATACTTTTGTTTCGACCTTCGTGTTTGTTTCGTTAATTGGTTTTATCTGCATGTTCTTGTTAATATAAATATATATAACTGCCCTATTGTTGTTGTGTAGTTCTTAATTATACCCAACATGGGGTTCAATGTTTCTATTTTGGATTTTAGAAATATTAAGAATGACGAATAATTCGTATACGGACTTAGAGTTTAGAGCGTAAACCCTAGACTCTAAACCCTAACCTACCTTTACAACCCTAAAATCAGGACGCCGGAAAAACACTATTATTAACAAGTTACATCTGTGGTTGATTTTGGTTGTAGTTGCAGATATGGTTGCATCTAGTTGCAGACCTTATTTTTGCAAATATTTTCAAAAAGTTGGTATTTTTGCAAATATTTTGGTATTTTGCAAAAAATTTAAAAAACACATAGCATTTTTGCAAAAAAGTTTTTTGGGTTGGATATTTATGAAAAAAGCCCAAGACATAATTGGCTATAATTTTAGTTAAGGAAAATGAATAGTTGGAAAGATTTACTTAGATCTTTTTATATATATAATACTCTCTCTGTCCCCCTGAGTTCTTTACATTGGGGGATGGGGGGACGGGGGCTCGACACGCATTTTAAGGCTCCTATAAAATATATTTTCATAAATTATTTTAAATATTTTTTTCTTATGAATAAAAGTATAATTTTTAAATTTTTATTTAGAAAAAGAAAATTTTGAAAATAAGGGCTCGTTTGATAACAGCTGGATGGAAATTTTATGGGCTCGTCCAGTAAAGATTCTGTTAAAATTATTTGATTAGATTTTATTTGTGCTGAATGATAGGACAAAAATCTGGACGAATAAAAAAATATTGTTGGACGACACGTCCTCGTATTTCTCACTTAATCGTCCAGATAACTCTCAACTCATCTATTTCTAAGGTAATCGTCCAGTACTTTATTTTCACGCAATTTTTAAGTTATTTGGCGGCTCTTCCCATCACTTCTAGATCTTGGGTATTTTTCGCGGCTCTCTTTATCATCACTTCTAATTCTACCAGGTACGAATTAGTTCACCTAAATTGTTAATGATTACGATGTTCTTGTTTTCTATGTGTGTAGTTTTTATATGTATTGTTTTTGTTTTGAATGATTATTTCTGTCAATTATTAACATATGAAATTGCCCCCAGTAGTAGGTAGTAGATGTCCTGACCTTAAGTTTTAATGAAGTTTTCTGTATATGTACTTGAACATCTGCTTTGCTTATTGATACCATGGTAGATTATTGTAACTGGACTGATCATCGGAAAACTAGTGTAGGCAAAACAATCTAATAAGTATAAGGAGAGTTCATATTATAGCCAACCTTTGCTGTTTTTCGTATTTTTTCACAAGTCCTACTAGCCATTTATACTTCTGGTGCTCATAGACTTGCATATACCATGCATATACTTGAAATGTGAGTTGAAGTTGTATTTGGTTTTGCTAAATGTTATTGGTCTGGTCAAAGGATGAAAAAATTTCCATTCCTTGTTGTGTCTGCGGCAGACGTTAAAAAGCTTGCTTTTTTCTGTCTCTTTTAATGTTGCACCTCTAGTGTGGAGAAGGGAGATTCAGGACAAGACTTTTGGTCATGTGTTTTTTATTTAGAATTTAATTCTGGGATTTAGAAAAAGTTTCTTTGTTTTATGCAATTCTTGCTTCTCTTGGTTTGAAGGTGGGGGTTCCACCTGCCGGAAATAATTCCATCAATCATCATACTTCTGATTCATGAATGATTGTTCTCTTAGTAATTTTATGTTTTCTTAGAATTGGGTTTTTGTAATGAAATTTATTAATGATATTGACATTCTTGTTTATTTAATTTATAATTGGGAGAGCATAACTTGTAATTCTAAAATATCTTGCTAAAATTAATCTGTCCAATAAAATTAAATATTATAGGAAATTATCATCGTCCAGACAATTTAGAAAAATTATTAACAAACAACATCATTCATTCAGATTTCCAGATTACCTCCTCGTCCAGATCATCCAGAAATTCCAATCGTCAAGAAATAACTGTTCAGATTTAACAAATGACCCATAAGTTGTAGAATTATACTTTATAGGAGCCTTAAAATGCGTGTCAAGAAATGTTAAAAAACTGTAAAGAAATGAGAGGGACAGAGAGAGTATGTATAGTTAAGTTGCCTACTGGCAATTTTACTAAGAATTATATATGATTAAAGATAAAAATGCACAAAAAATGGATCACACAGAATTTAGGTCACATTTTAAAAAATCCGAATTTTTTAAAAGGGTTTTTTACTAATATGTCCCATTTCAAAAACTGATTTACAAATATATCCTATTTGTAATTGTATTTATAAATATATCCTATATTCAAATTTTTTAACAATTTTAAATTAATCATGATTAATTTCACTATTTCACATTTTTAATGACTCATATAACCTTTTTCATCAATCAAACCAATACTTCCAAATTGTATTTAAAAACGAAATTGTATAATGTGTCTCAAATTAATGGTTTAATGTCTCAAGTTTTGCTATGTGTTCTTTATCGTTGCCATTGTTGTCAATGCAATTAGAGATGTAGTGGGAAAGAACTTTGCAATGTATATACCAGTTCCAATGGCAATGGCCATTCCATTTTATCTTGGGGGATTACTTTGTTATTGATATATGCTAAACAAGACAAAAGCCGATGCATTTGGTCATGCTGTAGCTTCAGTAATAATTTGTAGAGAGGGGATATGGCCTTTGCCCAGTTCAATACTAGCATCATCGGGAGTAAACCCATTACCCACTTATTTGCATGAATTTCTGTCGAGGCAAATAAATGTGAAAGTTGATGGTTTCTTGGGGTCTTAACTTTCTGGAGTAATATTTCTCAGGCTTATATGTAGTTTATTCCAACGCTAAATTTCTAGTATTATACTAACTTGCAATTCAATGATTATTTAACCCATTATATTAGGGATATTGTAGTCATATTTAGTACACAAATATTGTATTAATAACTTCATTATATATATATGAGTTATATATGAGTTAAAAGATAACTATAGGACATATTTATAAATATAGAATAAAAAGGGACATATTCGTAAAGTAACTCATTGATTTGGGACATATTATACAAATTCCCTTTTTAAAATCAGATCGGGTTCAAGTTTTTCTAAAATCGGGCCTACCCCACCCTAATTTCTTTAAAAATATGTAGGTCCGTTTACAGCGGATCGGGCCGGATCCGAGTTTTTCAAAGAATTTTAATACTAATGTTTTTAATTTATCCTGATATTTTTTTCGATTTTTTAAATAATATTTAAAAATTTAGAGCTTTATTTGAGATTTTATAAATTTTACTAGAATTTTATTCGAGATTTCGTTCACTTTTATAGAAATTTCGGAATATGAATTAATTGGATTTTTATTAAATTTCTAAAATAATATGAATAAATTTGAATTTTTTCTCAGTTTGAATGGGGCCAAACCATATAAAAGTGTGGCTCTGGTCAGATCAGGTTTAAATCAGAGTTTTTTTCTAGTCGAGTGAGGTCAGATTTTTGTGAAAAATGTGATATCTGTTTAGGCTCGGTCGAATCGGGCAAGCTTGAATTTTTTAAATTTCATTTTTTTGGAATTTTTCCTAGATCGGATCAGACATATTAAACTCATTTTTTTTGTTAATTTTTACCTACGAATATCCCTCCGAATCTCTGAATTCACGGCTAAAAAATTATAAATAAATAATTAAAAAAAGAGTTTGAATTTAAATTTTAAATTTTAAGTATATTTTTGGAAGAAAAAAACAAAAAGATAGTAACAGAATAAACTAATATACTGATGCTTACCTTTTTGCTTTTTCATTTATAAACAAAAATGATTCTAAGTAGCAAAGTTATCTAATAGCAATATTATGATATTTTTAAACATCATTTAAAACATATAAATAGCTAAATACAAGTAACAAAATATTGTCAATAAAAATGTAGTTAAAATTATATTAACAAACACTAAATAATTTTTTTTAAAAAAAAATCTTATTATTAAATAATAGCATTAAAATTATAAATCTCAATAATAAAATAAGAAAAATATAAAAAAACCCGTGCCTATAAAATTAATAAAACTCTTATTAATCCGTTAAACTAAAACCCAACTCTCTCTCTTCCTCTCTCTCCCTCTCTCTCTCTCTCTCTCTCTCTCTCTCTCTCTCGTTCTCTCTAGGGTTTCTCAAACACATTAATCACTTAAATTGATTCGAAATTGCTATTGAATTCGACTCAATCAATCAATCTTTCACCTTAATTGTAGTTTAATTTGATAAAATCGTAGAGAATCTCATGGAAGGAGACGGCGATGAAGTGAGTGTACAAGAACTCTTCTCCAATCTTTCTAATTACAAACAACAGCTTCAACAGGTATTCTCTATTCTATTCTATACATACATATATGTTTTAAAGTTTCAATTTTTTAATTTTATTTTCGGTTCGTGATGTTTTGGTAATGTTGTTGCTTGTTATAATGTGTGTATAGATTTATTTGATTTGTGATTAGGTGATTTATGAATTATTAATGTTTAATATATTGCAAGTTACGATAACGAAGCGAGCAAGTTCCTGAATTTGACTATATTTGAGGATCGAGAATGTCGTGGGAAGGAAATGAGGGGAGTGATGTGCGGAGTGTTTGGTTAGGAAAGAACTTAGCTTGAAGTTGAGGTCAAATGTGAAAATAAAGATGCAGCTAAGAAACTGAATATATTGTACTTTTTGTACTCCAAGTCGTGTTTTTTCTTTAAGGAGTTGTAGTTCTCAGAATTATCTTATTTACTTGAAGTTTAAAGGACTATTATATTATTAATGCAGGACAACAGTTAAAATAGAGGTTTTTAGTGTTTTTATGATTGTTTTTGGTGTTTTCCGTATATTTGAGTGCAGAAATGAAGATTAACAACTAAGATAAGAGAATTGAGAAGAGATTTAGAGAGAATTGAGATAAGATCAGAGAGATTACAGAACAGAAATGAGAGAGATATCAGATTAGAGACAAAAACTTGTAGAAGAAGATAGAAAACCTAGAGAGAGAAAGAGAGAGAAGTTATAGAGAGAGAAAGAGAGAGTGGTGGAAACATTTCCATTCATATATCAACATGCCAAAAACACAAAGTCATTACAAGTATTTATAGGCCTGCATCTCTAACAGCATTGTAACTATTTCCTTACTAGCTGTCCTGTAGTAAGACTTGGTATTTTCATCAATAGGTGTCCTCTACATCTTTCAAACTCATCAAAGTACATCTCAACTGTTGTAGTCTGTTGAAGTTTCTTAAATTTATCAAAGACCAGTTCAGTTTCAATCTCACCAAATCTGGCTATACCAAGTTATCTTATTTCTCCCAATCATAAAGGATTTATACCAAGACCTTGGAGTGCCACTCAAGTGCATGGCAGCAATGGCAGCTCTTCTGTTATCATCTACTTCAAAGATTGAAAAATATTCCCCACAATCCCTCAACCACTCCAAAGTGTCATTTCCCTTTTTATAGACAGGAAAACTCAGTTTAAGATGCTGCAGACTCTGAAAATTCCTCTTTTCATTCCTTTCTTCTATTTTCTCAATCTCCACATCTTCATCATTCCTAGTAACAAGCTGCTGTTCCACTCTCTGCCTTTCCCAAGCTGCATGAGCTGGATTCCTAAAAACACCTTTCTTCTTTGATACAGCTGGTATCACTTCCTCTTCAACTTCTTCTGGCAGTCTTTGAGGTTTACTGTTAAGCTAGAAAGCAGGGGTGCGGCACCCCCCTGGCGTACTACGCACCGAATACGTATGGGGTGCGGGGGTGCGCGGGGGTGCGTCGGGACACGTATGGGGTGCGCCACGCGGCGTGTCCGCGTATTTCAGAGATGAGATTCGTGGGGGTGCGGGAAGGGGGTGCGGGAAGGGCAGAGACCGTAATTGTTTTTGTTGACTTTTAATTAAAACAAAAAGAGACTTACCCCTCTTTTCAATTAAACCTTGCTGCCCTAATTTGAAGAGATACGACTGAGGCGACGACGTTGCTGCTCCGTTCACTGCTGCTCCGTTCACCGTCATAACTCCGGCAGCGGCGGCGTTTCTTTTGATAATTCCTTGTCTCCATCTTCAATTCCTTGTCTCCATCTTTAATTCCTTTCCTTGTCATTGTCTTCGATTTGTCGTATGACTCGTAAACTGTGATTAACTGTGTGACTATCTGTATGTATATGTGTGTAACTGTGTATGTGTGTAATAGACCATCGGGCAGTGTGGGCACCGACTGTTTCCTTAATTAAGTTTCTTAATTTGTAAATATTAATATTTACTTTTCCTGTAAATTTTCATTCTGTTTGTAATAAATGATTATTCTGTTTGTATCATAATTATTAACTAGCCTAAAAACCCGTGCGAAGCACGGGCTTGCTTATTTACTGAAATAATTTTTCGCACGAAAATGTATATATATCGAAACAATTTTGTAATTAAAATTAATTTTGAATTTATCTTATATTTGTATTAAAAAAATTTAATTTTTTTAATATTTAATAAGATTTCACAAAATTTGGAAAAAAAAATCTATAAAATAAAGATCAAATTATTATTTTCATTTGACAAAATATTAATTTAGTTTTAAATGTCGTGAAATGCATTTTATCAAATTCAACAATTAAATATAATCTAAATGATTATTTTAGTATAGTTGTTTATGATATGGATGTATCTAAACTAATGTGTTTTTAACGAAATGACAATATACTTGTAAATAAAATATAAAGTTGGTCAGGTACGTAAGACTACACACCGTGATCACATCTTAAAATCTTTTAGTCTAAAGTCCGTATATAACATTAGTGTATGTAAATTAATATGATAACGTAACTGTGCCAAACCCAAGGCTTTGGGACTTGTTCATAGTGAGTATTATTGATATTAAGAACAAATAGAAACAATGTAAAATTTGAAACACGGTCGAACTATTGTTCTTGTTGCAATTATAATCAGGTTTACCGGAGTTTTCTATGTTGGAGAAAGTATAATTTGTAAATAGGTATTTTGCCTTAGTAGTTGTTGTTTGTTTTTCAGCGATCAATTGATTTGGTTTTTTTTATTTTTTTGCAGTCTAGAATATAAATCGTTAAATGCACACAATGTTGTTGTAATATAATCGAACACATGTGAATGAGATAGAGGATTTTAAAAAGAAGCCGAAGGTTGGTGCATCTTTGCACACTCTCACAAGACTATCTTGCGGTGTAAATTACAAAATTGTCGGTATATAACATAGGCGATGCAGTCTTAACATTGTCAGATAGATATAAACGTAGGGCTGAGACTTATTACAAAATCTATTAATATTATTTAAAAGTCATCCATGCGGCGTCTCACTCAATTTTTTTAATTTTAAAATTTTATAAAAATTTTATACTCTAATCTTATATGTTATCTATAACCTTATTATTATGTAGAAATTATACGTTATCTATAATCTTATACTCTTTTAAAATTTTATTTTTTATATCAATCATTTAAAATAAAAGAAAGAGAATCGTAGAGTATGCTCAATCCATTAAAATATTTTTGGTAATTATATACAATGCAATATTTTATAAATAATATAAACCAACATTTTATTTATTTAAAAATAAAAAATTATAAAAAAGAAGATGAGAGAAGAAGAGAAATTAACATTAATAAGATTTTAAAGAAAACTTAAAACAAAATGTACTATGCTACTTATGCATGAGCTTGATTAGAGAAGATTAATGGTTCAATTTACTACACTAACATAATTTTATCTACTATTTGCATAAATATAAAAGAGTTGACGTTTTTGTAATTTTTTAACATGTAGGGGCAAAATCATAAATTCAAGGTATTAAAATGGCATATATCAATAATTTAAATTGATAAAACAGAATTGTAGATTATGTTCAATTGCTAAAAATATTTATTATAACTATGTATTGTGCAATATTCTAAAAATAATATAAATCAATGTTTATTAACTCAAAAAATAAAAAAATTGGAAGAAGAGGTGGTTTATCTAATAAGAATTTGAATATAAGCTCAAAACAAAGTGTAGCACAGTTGGTTATGACATGAGTTTGACATGGATATGTTAAGGGTTCGATTCCCATCATTAACATAATTTCAAAATTTTTACATTTTCATTAAAGAATGGTATTTTTGTAATTTTAGAAAATATAAGGGTAAAATCGTAACTTCACAGCCATTAAAATGGCAAACTTTGCCCTTTGTTGGCTTTTAATATATAGAGAAAGATTCCGTTTTTACTTTTTAGTTTTTACAAATTTCAGTTTCATATTAATATTTCTGTTTGTAGCTTCAGTTTTTAGTAAGGCAGTGAGTGAATTAAAATGAAGTGTTAATGGTTTTAAAAACAATTAAAAACAATAGCTTCAGTTTTAAATTTTAATGGTTTTAAAAACAATTAAAAACTCTTGGTTGACTTAGTTTAATTATTATGTTTTATGTTATATGTTTAATTAAAATGCAACTCTTGGATTATATATATATATATAATATTTTAAATATTTTACTATTTGCCGTATCCCCCCGCACCCGAATCCCCATATTTTTGAATTTGCCGAATTTCCGTATCCCCGTACCGCGCACCCGCATCCCCGCACCCGCACCCATGCTTCCTAGCTGTTAAGCATTCCCTGCATTCCTGTCACCAGCATTTCTATTGCCTCTTGTAGCTTATCTATTTTATCATCTGTTCCTTCTTTAATACCCTGAACATCCTGCTGAATTGTTCTTAAGCCTTGCTGAGAAGTCTCAGCATTTTTTGTAAGTCATCTTGTCTACTCTTAATTCCAGAATTCACTCCACACAGCAATTATACTTCCACAATTCCTCAAACACTTAGAGTGCGCAAAGTGATTTACAAACAGATCACTAGGAATTCACTCAACAACTCCTCAAATCAGCAATTCAGTCTTATCAACACAGTATTGCAACTCCTTAACAGTATTCAATCTGAATTCTACCACAACTTCAGAATTATCCTCAATTACTTCCCAAAACAGAGTAATACTCAACTGTAATACTACAAACACAGAATTTAACCTAATTCTTTTGTGTTTTCTTCAATAACACTAATTAAAACACTAATATCTACTGAATTCAACATACTAAGAACAGATCTGTAAGTAAAAGTTAAAAACAGAGCACCTGAACACAAAAACTAAAGTTCTGAACTTTGAGCTGCGATTACAGAGATTCTAGGCTCGCACCACTCGGAATAGAGTATACAACGCAATCGAACCAGTAGTTGATCTCATTTTGTAGCTCTGATACCAATTTGTCGGGATCTCAAGAGGTTTTTAGTGTTTTTATGATTTTTTTTGGTATTTTCTGTATATTTGAGTGCAGAAATGAAGATTAACAACTAAGATAAGAGAATTGAGAAGAGATTTAGAGAGAATTCAGATAAGATCAGAGAGATTACAGAACAGAAATGAGAGAGAGATCAGATTAGAGACAGAAACTTGTAGAAGAAGATAGAAAACCTAGAGAGAGAAAGAGAGATTCAGTTATAGAGAGAGAAAGAGAGAGAGAGAGAGTGGTGGAAACATTTCCATTCATATATCAACATGCCAAAAACACAAAGTCATTACAAGTATTTATAGGCCTGCATCTCTAACAGCATTGTAACTGTTTCCTTACTAAAAGACACAAATACCCCTACTGATACTTCACTCTATTACTGATGTATTACTGATGGACTATAGCTACTAGTTATACTACTAAACCTGACAAAATAAGAGATGATAAAAAACGTAGATTACCCGCAGAAAACCCACATACCCTAGGATATGTAGGATTTTTTACTGCAGAAGACAAGATACATGTGGATCACAACCCATAACATGGGAGAATTATACCAATTCAATAATCCGTAAGAGTCTTCCTGTAATAATAGATTACATCTTAAATAGGGGTAAATTCCTACAACTTAAGCACCAAGTAAAGGCCTAATAGCAGGGAAAAACAGATCCTTTTCTTATTATCTACCAAAATCTGGAATCTAAATTATTACTCTGTGTATTACAATTTATTTTACTCCTGAATAACAACACAAAACAATTGCAAATCAATGTTTTAATTCCATGCTCCGCATCGGATATTGTATGTACTACATTTCAGTCATCTTTACAACCCTTTTTAATTATTGGGATACTATACATTGTAAAAGGCAGTGTTATGTAATTTCGTGAATCAATTATAAAGTGATCAAAACTTGTTCTCGAGTTTATTTCAAGGGACAAAATGTTTATGAATCATGATTAGTGAAGTTTATTATTCCTGGAAACAAACAAAACCTTTCTTTTCGATGTTTTTTTCTTGTAATGGTAGTGGGTAAATCGTTACTTTGTCTATATCCATGTCCGAATGTGAAGTATCTGATATGGTACTTCAGGTAAAATAAGTAGTCGGGGTAACACTTGGACTGTTCATACATTTATATTTGTCGTAGTCTCGTAGCTGATTCCTGCAACCCTTTCACAGAACACATCTCCGACGCTATGCTTGTTCGGAGCGATTATAATCTCACATACTATCTATAGTTTGTAATCATTTTGTCTATATTAATTCGTTTGGATGATCCCATGAATATTTTTTAATCATTTTCTAGTTCATTTTGGGGATTATTAGATACCACCCTCTGAGTAGGTATTATAGTGCCTCAGTGCATGAATAAATGTTAGCTTGCCTATGATTTTTGTACACAACAAAGCTTACTGTTGTATGCATACTCCATCTAATTTGAATACTGATGATTGATGATGTGATATGCAATGTATTTTTGGCATTTGCTGTTATCATTAAATGTTTTTATTCCTTAAGGAACTGTCGGTCATATATTAGCTATTCTCTTTACCTAAATTTCATTTGTTTGAATGTGTTTTAGGTCAAAATTCTCTTGGAGGATGATCCTGGGAACTCTGAATATGAAGACATGGAAAAAGAGCTTGCTGAGGTGACGTTTATTCATCTCAGTCCTATATTTTTTTAGTTTACTTTATTACACGTTTTCTTATATCTTTATAAGGTTATAAAAAATATTAGAGTCTTCTACTCTTTTTTTTGACGTTTACTATGCTCTTGTTTTGACATTGTGTACTACCATTGTCCTCACCAACAATTTGTTCTTTTATCACTTTAAAAAACATTATGTCCTAATTATATAATGTAAAGGTGTTTATAGGTTGTTTAGAATCTATAGTTCAGCTCTCTCTCTCTCTCTCTCTCTAGGTGTTTATAGGTTGTTTAGAATCTATAGTTCAGCTCTCTCTCTCTCTCTCTCTCTCTCTCTCTCTCTATATATATATATATATATATATATATATATATAAAAGATGTATCTATCCCTTTATGTTTTGCTGCTAATAGTGTTTCTTGAGGCAATTAGCAAATTTCCAATAAAATTAAGGCTCTTCTTATTGATGAGCCTTTGGGATTCTAAGGTGAGTGCAATAGCTTTGTTGTGGTAAAGAGTAGAAGAATGATAAGAATGTAGAAAATAAGACATCATTCAAAGTTCCCATCACTTGTATCCTGATTCTTGTGCAGGTTTCCTAATGTTGTGAAGGCCAGTCTCCCATTATGTCTTCCGTGTCGAATGTTCACACTAAGTTTCTACGTTCTACATCCACAACATTTTGCTTTTCCTACGTGTAAATATGTGAAATAAGTTGTCAACTTGGCTGATTGTTTAGAAATGCAGGTAATTGCTTTGACGGAAGAACTCTTGGAATCTGCAAAGCAAAATGAGAAATCAGAATTGATTACTGGGACAGGTTCTGATGTATCTCATAGTTTGCACCATGCTGAAGGAATCTCTCCACATTATCTGGTAGATATTTTCCTAATATAAATACCTTCAATAACTCTATGTATGGTAGTAGAATTTGTTTATAGTAGGTTGAATATGAAGTTCAATAAAATAGTGAATTTTCATTATGTAAATGGAAGGAATGTCACCCAGAATTTGGTTTTCTAAGTTTATAATGTAATTTTATTAATGTGAAATTAGTATCTGGATTCGTGGAGACTATTTAATTCAATTATACATGTCTCGAAAGAATGTTGATTTGTAGTTTTGCATGTTACTAAGCCTTGGCAACATTTTTAGCAAAATTCTTCCATTGCAATCACTTTGAGTTGGACTGGATTCTTCTGTTTTTGCTACATTGTGGGAAACAATTTTCGCCTACCTGCCAGACATGTTTTGTGTTCTTATATTCTCTTTGAAGGAAAAACTATTAAGATAATTATATAGAGACAGATGATTCTGCTTGAATCCTGGAAGTGGGCAACATGACAGATAAAAGTTTGAAATGATTGTGAAGTTTAGCCAACATGTATTTGATTCCCTGAGAAGTTGGATTCCTCAGTTTGTTTTGTTTCTTTTTGGTGATTTTTGTGTAGTGACTGTGTGTGGTATTCTTACCTTGAGTATCTGTTCATCAATTAGGATTCAGGTCTCATGTCTGATCAGTCTAACAGACTTCCTTTTGGTGATTTTTGCTTCGTTATGTTTTTTTTGTAATGGTTTCCTTCGGGGGAACTATTAAGATAATAAAATGGAGACAGATGACTATGCTTTAATGAAAGTGGCCAGCACTACAAATGAAAGTTTGAAATGATTGTCAAGTTTTTTTTTTGTTGTTGCTAAATTAATGATTGTGAATTTTAGTCAACATGTATTTGATTCCTTCAGAAGCTGGATTCCTTAGTTTCTTTTTGGCGATTTTTGTATAGGGTAGTAGTTGTGTTTTATATTCTTACCTTGAATATCTGTTCATCAATTAGGATTCGGGTCTCATGTCTGATCAGTCTGACAGAATCCCTATTGGCACCAAAGTCCAAGCGGTTTATAGCGAAGATGGGGAGTGGTAACCATTTTCTGTTTCTCTTTTAAGAAATATGTCCTTCCACAGTAGTTAGTGTTTTTCATTTTCTTTACCATTTTCTTTTCTGTGTTTGATTTAGTTGATTGTTCAGGTATGATGCGACGATTGATGCATTTACACCGAACGGCTATCTGGTGTCGTACGAGGGATGGGGCAACAAGGAAGAGGTATGCCATAGAACAACATGTTTTAGAACATGTTTGAATTAATAAAAATTCGCCTAGTAACTGCAATATTGTAAAACCTGCTATTGTTTGTATTCATTTCCTCAAGTACTCGCAGCGTGTTTGTCTGTGAGAACTGTGTCTATCTATAAAGTAATCGTCTCTTGCTTGGTTATGTTAATGATTGCTTCTTTAGAATATTCTTCCATTAATGTAGCCTTTTTATGTAAACGACATCTAAGCAATGTTGCACTTGAAAAAGCTTAATTTTTTTCTTTCCGCAAATAGAGCACATGAGCTGAAGCTTGGTGTAACTAAGCTAAAATTTTCAAGAAGTCCCAGTCAATTGAGATATGCTACTAAGATTTACCATGACACAATTGTTAAAGTCTCATTACATAAGAAGCATATCTATCGTAGCGGTACAAAGATGGGACAAATTAAGTATTTAATCTAGTAGGTTATTGACTCGTTCTCAGAGCTGTATCATGATATGGCATCTTTACCGTTTTGTGATTGACTTGTTTAGAGTTTATATAGATTGTATAAGACATGTGTAAATATTTTATGATGAGAAATGTAGAAGGATTGAACTAATATTTACATATTATATAAATTTTATGTTGTAGTTGTGAATTATCTGGTTCTATGTTGTAGTTGTGAATTATGTACCAATAATTAGATGTGTTAGTATTTCCTTTATGTACTTGAATTGTAGATAACTTTTTGGATTCTTTCTTGGTAGTAAGTTCAACATAGCTCATATATCCGAGGGGATGCAATATTTCATTAATGTTCAAAATTGATTTGTTTCTTATTTCATATTGTGCTTTGTTTATTAGATTTATATCTGGAAATTGATCCAAATCCTATCCCATTGTCTTATCCTAAATCATGTTCTAGATGCTTTACATCCTATGCTATTATATTATTTAATCATTTCTCATATTGTAACATAGTACTCTGAATGTGCAAGACTTCAGTGTATTTGTATATTTAAAAAAGAAGTTACGTAGATGATTGGGCACTGATAAAATATATTCTTTAGGTGGATCCTGCAAATATTAGGCTGTTGCAAGAAGGGGCTGTGGATACTATAGTAGAAGCTGAGAAGGAAGCTGAGGCTACAAAACTTGCTCTTAAGCGGAAAATTGCGCAGGCTGCTTCTGCTGATACAGACTTCCAGTCCCGTAGTTTACCCGCAAAGCTACGTATTGAGCCTGAGGACTCTGAAGATGTGGTATGCTTGTTTCCTACTTGCACTTGATATTTTTAGTTGATAGCTAGCTAAGGTGAACCTTCTTTACTTGGTTATCCATTTTTTTTCTTGTCTATTCTACGTTCTATCTGGACTGATTTATGTTGAACAGCTGTTAATTCATGGTTGCAATCGTATCGCGGACTTCTGTAACTGAAATCATTGGCTATAGACTTCTCTATTTGAATTGAAACAGCTGCTAAGTTATTCAATAAACTAAATACTATAGATACATAGTTATAATTGTTTACTGATTAGGTATTTTATTGTCAATAGAAAGCCGCCAAACGTAAGAAGATACATGCTTTCAAGTCAAAGATGCGCAAGGAGCAACTTGAGATGACACAGAATAAGAGGCAGAATGCATGGCAACAATTTCAAACCACCAAAGGCCGGGCTAAGAAGGTTTGTTTCGAAGTGAAATTTGCATATATAAAGTTCTGGTCATGAAAAATAATTTGATGCCGATACTTTGCAAAATAGCTTGTCAACTTACCTTCAACAGTATATCAAATATACTGAAACTCTTTTTATTTTCTTGTTAAGATATAAAATTTCCTTTTTTTATTTAGTAAAAAAGGTAGAATTAGTTTATATTGAGCGAAATTTTGGTTATACGGTACCTGTAATATTACCTTTTATGTCAAAAAATAATTGAAGAAATTTCCTTCAACAGTATACCAGAATGTACTGGAACTCTTTTGGGTTCTGATACTTCTCAGGGTATAAAGTAGATAACATGTGTTTTAAATCTTTTATTACAATATAATTGGCAACCATCAAGGTATTAAGCAATGATTAATCATTTCCTGCCACATGTATCCAGATTTATAATTATCTGTCATGGCAGCCTAGCTTAAGCAATCTTCAATGTTGTAACATTTGTTTATAACGTGCTATATATTCCCATTAATATTTGTGCAAGTATACATATATATTTATAATTGAACCCCCTAAAGAACAAAGTTATATAAAGAACAAGGAACTACACCATCAAAACACTTCATGTTTTATGAAAAGTGGATAGTTAGGATTGAAATCACAAAAATTTACAACAATTTAGTGTAAGTAGTGTTGTAAAAATCGGTAATCGGACCTAGTCGGCTAAGATATCGATTCATGATTAATCGGAAATCGGGGATTAATCGAAGTGAAAATCGGATGTATTTTAATATTTTAATATTATTTTATCTATTAAACTCATTTTATTAGTCATTCATTAAGTAATATATATTTATTGTATCATAAAACTTATAATTATTTATATTAAATCAAAATACTATTTTATTTCTTTAAATGTATAATGAAAATTATCGATCAAGAATACCTTATAAGGATTAATCGAATTTTAAAAATCAAATAGGCTAGATACCTTGTCAAGGATTAATCGGGGATTAATCGGCTAGATCGGGGATTTTTAGAACAATGTAACATATCGAAGCTAGTGCAGAATCTCATCTAAATTCTAAATATCAAATGTTACATCATAGAATCCAGCATATAATCTTGTATACATTTTTCTAACAAAGAAATTTACATGTAATGATGTCATGTTTAATCATAATTTTTGTTAATTTCATGTTAGATTCTATTGTAATTCATAAAAGAGCCTTACTGTTGTTCAAATTAGAATCTAAATTTATATGATGTTCTTTATATAAGAATGTTTTTTGTGGAGCAATATCCTATATATTCATGTCATTTTCTTAAGTTCAAAGGGGATAGCCGAACTATTGAACAGTCTGTAGTCTAACATACCACTTAGGGTCAAACCAGTACAAAGCCACCAGCTGCAGAAGAAAGCTCGGAAACATACATTGAACGCGCATGCATAGCCCACCATGTGTGAAACCAATAACCACGGTTGAATAACTAGTCTCCCAAAACCTTTATGTTGTGTTTGGTTGGGGAGACTGGAATGAAATGAATGATATTAAAGGGAAAAAAAATGGAGGTAGGAGAGATGATATGAAAAAAGTGAGTGATTGCAAATTTTCTTTGATGGGAATCATGAAGAAAATGGGTATGGTGGAGAATTGAGCATTCTTCTTAAATTTGAGGGGGTTTGGGATCTAATTAGGTTGTTAGGAATGGAATGGAAGAAGGAATAAAAATTTTGAACGTTTACAGATAATATATTTCAGGTTTCATTTCATTCCCCTAGATTCCATTCATCCCAACCAAACACAACATTAAGTGTTAGGAGGTGGTCTTACCTTGTTCGGTCATATTATATTCAACAACTACATAGTGAACCGCTCCAGCATATGTTTAATGAGAAATGATAGACCTCAAAAAAGATCCCAGATTGTTCCCAGATGTCTACATGGCAGCATATTATTGGTTCAATGCACTAATAAATGTAGAGCCCTCCCTGCATTCATATGGGTCCAACAAATCAAAAATCGTAATGTGGCATTTGGGTATCTATATAGGATCCTTTTGGGACTGTAGCATTGCTCATTTTAGATTTGATTTCTTGGCAGGCAGCATATAGAGTGTTGAATCTATTTGTCTTAACTAGTACCAGTGAAGCCACATATACTTGTGAATGTTTCTTCTTCTGAGTTCTGTAGCATTTTACAATTTCCTATATGTTATTTGTCCTAAAAAATTTGAGAATACATGTTTTGGATATGAAGCCCACGAGCTATGTAATATGTCCTAAAAAATTTGAGAATACATGTTTTGGATCAGAAGTGCACATGTCTGTTAAATATTTTTGCATCATTCATTTAATTTTTGGATTTTTTCGTGGACTTGCAAGGTGTAATAGTGAACATTTAGTAAGAGCTTACCTGTAGTCTCCCGCAGTCACTGACACATTGATAGATATTTGTGTAAATATATATATATATATATATATTAGTTCGTAATTAGTGTTTCTCTGGCCCTCTGATTGTACTAATCTAACACTTATCCTGCCAGATTGGATTCTTCTCTGGTCGCAAACGTGAGAGCATTTTTAAATCTCCAGATGATCCTTTTGGAAAGGTTGGTGTAATTGGAAGCGGAAAAGGATTGACGGACTTCCAAAAAAGGGAAAAGCACTTGCACCTGAAAGGAGCAAATGCTGATGGCACGGATGAATAGATAGTCAAAGCCTGTTGAGGGTTTCCCGAGTCTTCTTTTCTGTATGTTACTTCGAACTTGTATTCTGTTCGTCTAGAATGTCCTATGATACATGACTGAAAAAGTAGACTGTAAACCAAACATATAGCTTGTGAACGTAAGAAGTTAAATTTGAATAACCTGGTTTATGATATATGTGAATTGTTCTTGGTGCCTATCTTTGCTATTTTAATCACCATAAGTCAGTCTAGTGCTGTTGCCTGTTGCTACATTACTAATGTCCCAATCGGGGTAAAGACAAGAAAATCCTTTCCGTTAGCTGCTCCTTTACTTGGGTAAAAATAAATATTTTAGGTTTTGTGCAATATCCAAAAGAGTTGAACACTTGACCTGTAAGATTAATTACAAAAACCCATAAAAGATGCCAGGAGTATATATGTCAACATGTATATATGTTCAAAATACATTCTTTGCAATGGAGGCTGCAAAAACTAGAGGCATAAAGAAGATAATTATAGAGACAAATTCTCGTAGACAAATTCTCGTATCTTGTTCAAAGCGTTAAATGGCAGTGAAAGTGTTCTGCATATTAAAAGTTTGATCAATGAAATTACAACACTATAGCTTCTACTCTTGAACGGTGTTTGTGGTCGTTCGTTAAAAGAGATCGTAACAAGGTTGCTGATTGTATAGCAGGTTGGGCACATAGTCAGGCACTCGGGCTGCAAAACCGAATAAAAAATTGTCCAAATCGTATACGACTCCAAGTACATTCGATGTAGGCTCGAATTAAAAAAAGTGATAAATTGAATTTTATTCAGGTTTTTATAACTTTAACGGGTCGTAAGCTATACATAGATATATTAACTCAATATCTATTCTGCTATTCACCAAATTTATTCATTCATAATCAAAAATTTTATATTTAGATTTATCCAATTCGAAACAAGAAAATTTGAAAAGTTTATATTTAAATTTAATACGCCAATGTGGGCTCTTTTTATTTGTCGCTGGACGCCAATGCCAACGTCCCATCTAAAATCGTTATTATCTTAAACTAATTGAAAAAGTCGCGTTTCGCGGCGGTGTAATAATTTTTTTAAAAAATTCTATCAAATAAATTACGAAAATTACTCGGTCCTCGCTAATAAGTCGTCCTCCCGTGAAACACGCTTTCCTTTTTAATATCAAAATCTCAAATTTAATATTTTGAATATATACTTGTTTTATATATTAATTTTTATGTTACCATACTCCTTTCTAATGAGACACTATTTCGTTGAAAAAACACATATATAAATTTACATATTCTACTTCAAATACAACTTTTAGTTATGTATTACAAACAGTTATTCTTCTTCCAATAAAACTTTTAATTGCAAGTACTTCTTTTATATCCGAACTCTTCTTCTCTATAAATCGAAACACCTATTCTACTTCAAATAAGTACTTCTTTTATATTTGAACTCTTCCCGTCCACAAATTCAAACACATATTCTACTTCAAATAGAACTTTTAATTATATGTCTTCGCTATAAATTCGAACACTTCTCCTCAATAAACGATCTTAGGGGCGCCACCTAACCTCCGCCCTATCCTCATTAACTCCTTATATATAATAAGCGTAAGGGAGATCTTATCCAAAACTTTGGTCGGTCACTGTACTACCAAAAGTAAATGATCCGTTGGATTATAAAACTATAAATATTCAAATAGATGAGAACTGTTAGATATAATATTAAAAATTGTATTTGATTAATAATAGGATAGTATTTAAATACTAAAAGGTGTATTTTGATAATTTAAACCAATTATAAATAGGTTTTCTATATTGAATAGAAATCTTTATGTAAAAAATCGTAATTATCTTTTCTCTTTAGTTTATGGATAGTTACAGTTAGATAATAATTATTAAACCATCATTAAATTAAAGATAATTTTGTTAGCTTCTTTATGTAAAAAATCGTAATTATCTTTTCTCTTTAGTTTATGGATAGTTCCAGTTAGATAATAATTATTAAACCATCATTAAATTAAAGATAATTTTGTTAGCTTCGCGTGGGCTGTAAAATTATTAAAATCTGTTGTCTAAAACTCAAGATAGAGCCCAAACAATAAAGTGATTATCTAAATTTTAATAATTTTTTTTATTATTGTAGCACCAATTTAATTTTTTTCCTAATTCTTTTAGATTTATAAATTCTATGTTTATTTCAATAAAATATTAAAATCAATTTAAGAAAAAATTAAAATCGATCTGGTCCGTGTACGACCACTATACGACCAAATTAATTATTACAGTTAGATCTTAAATAGATCGATGAAAATTGTTAAATCTAATATTAAAAAGTGTATCTAATATTAAAAAGTGTATCTGATTAATAATAGAATTATATTTAAATACTAAAAAGTGTATTTTGATAATTTAAAATTTTTCTATGTAAAAATTCTTAAATATCTTTTCTCTTTAATTTATGTATAGTTCGAGTTAGATAATAATTGTTAAACCAAATATCAGATAACAATTCATATCGATTACAATATTAAAAATTATCAATATAATGCTCATGTATATCATATAACAATGATACACGTGGACCCTGCGTTATAAGAGACTTAGGAGAACTCTGTACATGAATAAATTTAAACATTTTTTTTCTGAAGGAACATAACAATTTGATTAATCCAAATTATAATTATATTATTTTACATATAACAAACATAAAAGGATAATATCAAAATATTATTAAAATATTGAGGGTTTCATATTCATAAACAATAATTTGAATATAATACTTAACCATCTTTTCTTTTCGGTTTATGGGTAGGTCACTGGTCAAATTAGATAATAATTATTAAATCATCATTAAATTAAAGATAATTTCGTTAGTTTCACATGGGTTGTAAAATCGTCAAAATTCAATTTCTAAAACTCAGGATAGAACCCAAATAGTAAAGTGAGTATCTAAATTTTAATAAATATTTTTTTATAATTGTAGCACCAATTTATTTATTTTTCCACTAATTCTTTTAAATATAGAAATTTTATCTTTCTTTTAATAAAGTATTAAAATAAATTAAGAACAAATTCAAATCGATAAAGACTATAATAATATGAGAATAAAATTTTATATAATCATAAGATAATTTATACTGTTTAATAATTTTAAAGTAATAATGTATTTTAAAATTTTATATACACTATAAATAAAACCGAAACATTAAAAGTAAAAGTAGTTAATAAGGACTATTATATCTTAACTAGATAAATGAAAATCGTTTGATCAAATATTAAAAAAGTGTATTTTATTTATAATAGAATTATATTTAAATTCTAAAAAGTGTATTTTGATAATTTAAACCAAATATACCAAATATAAATAAGTTTTCTATATTGAATAGAATTCTCCATGTAAAAAATTCGTGACTTCTTTTCTCTTCCATGGACAATTCCAGTTAGATAAAAATTGTTAAACCATCTTTTAATTAAAAATAATTTAATTATCTTCACGTGGGGTGTAAAATCGTCAAAATCTGATTTTTAAAACACAAGATAAAGCCCAAATCAGTAAAGTGGGTATTTAAATTCTAATAATGATTATTATGTCATCATTATTTTAACGCCAATTTAATTATTTTTTTCTAACTATTTTAAATTTAGAAATCTATGTTCAAAAATTAAAATCAATCTAAGAAAAATTCAAATCAACAAAGAATATAATAATAAGAGGATAAAATTTTATAAAATTGTGCATATTTTTTATCCTATTTTATTAAGTTATAGATCATAACTAATCAAATATAATTTATTATTAAATAATAAATTATACGCAAATGGTGATTTTGTTTTATAAGCACTCATAGAGACTTAATTTCATTGTTAGCAGGACTATATTCATATTAAAAAAAACCGTATTTTGAAATTGTAGACTCAGAACAGACCTAACTTTTTTAACCTATATACATTGTAAATTATTAAATTCGAAACTTTAAAAGTTTGTTAATCAATTAGTATAGTACTTTTCTGAAAAATCGTACTTTACAAAAAATATTATCAAATAACCTATGTCTGAAAGAAAAGAAATGAAAAAAATAAAAAATTCAAAAAAAAAAACCTGTAAATTTTAATATGTTGTTGGTAGATTCAAATGTAAATTTTACTGTTATGTGTAACGTTTCTCAACAATTTAATTTGAAAGATCCAACGATTATGGATTGAGTGATCAAACAAAGCGACCACACTTATAAGAAAGCTTTCATTATTTAGTCTTTAATATAATAACATAGATATTTACGGGATATACTATAAAAAAATGAATTTTATACAGAATTTTGATCGTCACGCTGTACTACTTTAAAAGAAGAACTATTACAAAAAAAATATATTTTAATTGATAATTTATTTTCTCAAAAGTTAAAATTGGCCAAATCTAACTTTTATAACTCAATATAAACAAATATTAAATTGAGCGTGTAAAATATAATAAATATCAAATTTTTAACCATAATTTTTTTTGGCTAAATCTTTTTTAACAATAATTTAATCATGTAAACTAATAACTTTTAAATATTAAAATATTCATAAATATATATAATTATAAATATTAAAAAAACAATCGTGTGTTGCATCGTAATAAAAATATAATTATAAACAGAATAATTATAAATAAAATTTAAGTAACCGTGCATCGCACGGGCTATAAGCTAGTTTATTAACTCCTTATATATAATAAGCGTAAGGGAGATCTTATCCAAAACTTTGGTCGGTCACTTAACTACCAAAAGTATACTATCCGTTGAATTATAAAACTATAAATATTCAAATCGATGAGGACCGTCAGATATAATATTAAAAATTGTATTTGATTAATAATAGGATAGTATTTAAATACTAAAAGGTGTATTTTGATAATTTAAACCTATTATAAATGGGTTTTCTATATTGAATAGAAATCTTTATGTAAAAATTCGTAATTATCTTTTCTCTTTATTTTATGGATAGTTCCAGTTAGATAATAATTATTAAACCATCATTAAATTAAAGATAATTCTGTAAGCTTCGCGTGGGCTGTAAAATCGTTAAAATCTGTTGTCTAAAACTCAAGATAGAGTCCAACAGCCCAAACAGTAAAGTTATTATCTAAATTTTAATAAATATTTTTTTATTATTGTAGCACCAATTTAGTTTTTTTTCCTAATTCTTTTAAATTTATAAATTCTATGTTTATTTCAATAAAATGTTAAAATCAATTTAAGAAAAAATTAAAATCGATATGGTCCGTGTACGATCAGTATAGTATACGACCAAATTAATAATTATAGTTAGATTTTAAATAGATCGATAAGAATTGTTAGATCTAATATTAAAAATTGTATCTGATTAATAATAGAATTATATTTAAATACTAAAAAGTGTATTTTGATAATTTAAAATTTTTCTATGTAAAAAAACTTAAATATCTTTTCTCTTGAATTTATGTATAGTTCCAGTTAGATAATAATTGTTAAACTAAATATCAAGATAACAATTCATATCGATTACAATGATACCCTACGAGACTTAGGAGAACTCCTATACATGAATAAATTTAAACACTTTTTTTCTTAAGGAACATAACAATTTGATTAATCCAAATTATAATTATATTATTTTACATATAACAAACATAAAAGGATAATATCAAAATATTATTAAAATGTTGAGGGTTTCATATTCATAAATAATAATTTTGAATATAATACTTATATTAAAATATGTATTTGATTAAAGGTAGAATTATATTTAAATACTAAGAAGTGTGCTTTGATAATTTAAACCAATTACAAATTGGTTTTCTATATTGAATTGAATTTTTTGTGTAAAACTTCTTAACCATCTTTTTTCTTTTCAGTTTATTTTATGGGTAGGTCAACTGGTCAAGTCAGATAATAATTATTAAACCATCATTAAATTAAAGATAATTTCGTTAGTTTCGCATGAGTTGTAAAATCGTCAAAATTCAATTTCTAAAACTCAGGATAGAACCCAAATATTAAAGTGAGTATCTAAATTTTAATAAATATATTTTTTTATTATTGTAGCACCAATTTATTTATTTTTCCACTAATTCTTTTAAATATAGAAATTTTATGTTTCTTTCAATAAAGTATCAAAATTAATTAAGAACAAATTCAAATAGATAAAGAATATAATAATATGAGAATAAATTTTTATATAATCATAACATAATTTTTATTCTATTTAATAATTTTTATGTGATAATGTATTTTAAAATTTTATTTTCACCGTAAATAAAACCGAAACATTAAAAGTAAAAGCAGTTAATAAGATACTTATATCAGTATATACTTGATATCATTATTATATTAAATCCTTATATATAATAATCATCTTATCCCAAATTTTGGTAGTAGACAACCAAATTAATAAGGACCATTAGATCTTAACTAGATAAATGAAAATCGTTAGATCAAATATTAAAAAAGTTTATTTTATTAATAATAGGATTATATTTAAATTCTAAAAGGTGTATTTTGATAATTTAAACCAAATATACCAAATATAAATAAGTTTTCTATATTGAATAGAATTCTCCATGTAAAAAATTCGTGACTTTCTTTTCTCTTCCATGGATAATTCCACCTAGATAAAAATTGTTAAACCATCTTTTAATTACAGATAATTTAGTTATCTTCATGTGGGGTGTAAAATCGTCAAAATCTGATTTTTAAAACACAAGATAAAGCCCAAATTAATAAAGTGAATATTTAAATTCTAATAATAATTATTATGTCATCATTATTTTAACACCAATTTAATTACTTTTTTCTAACTATTTTAAATTTAGAAATCTATGTTCAAAAATTAAAATCAATCTAAGAAAAATTCAAATTTAACAAAGAATATAATAATACGAGGATAAAATTTTATAAAATTATGCATATTTTTAATCCTATTTTATTAAGTTTTATATCATAACTAATCAAATATTATTTATTATTAAATAATAAATTATACGTAAATGGTGATTTTGTTTTATAAGAACTCATAGAGACCTAATTTCATTGTTAGCAGAACTATATTCATATTAAAAAAAAAAACCTTATTTTGAAATTTTAGACTCAGTTACAGAAGAGGCCAAACTTTTTAAACCTATATACATTGTAAATTATTAAATTCGAAACTTTAAAAATTTGTTAATATAGTATAGTACTTTTCTGAAAAATCGTACTTTACAAAAAATATTATCAAATAACATATGTCTGCAAGAAAAAATGAAAAAATTCTTATTTTTCAAAAAAAACCTATAAATTTTAATATGTTGTTGGTAGATTCAAACCTTAGATCATTCTACATGATAATTTTACTGTTATATCTAACGTTTTTCAACAATTTAATTTGAAAGATTCAACGATTATGGATTGAGTGATCAAACAAAGCGATCAAACTTATAAGGAAGCTTTCATTATTTAGTTTTTAATATAATAACATAGATATTTACAGAATATACTATAAAAAAATAAAATTTATACAGAATTTTGATCACGGTGTACTACTTTAAAAGAAGAACTAATACAAAAAAAATTATATTTGAATTGATAATATATTTTCTCAAAAGTTCAA
Organism: Heracleum sosnowskyi; assembly: GCA_030848705.1. Lineage (NCBI taxonomy): Eukaryota > Viridiplantae > Streptophyta > Magnoliopsida > Apiales > Apiaceae > Heracleum > Heracleum sosnowskyi. The sequence continues at coordinate 975,497 of JAUIZM010000019.1, read as the reverse complement.
AGTTCCCGCATATTTAACATATTACAAAAAAGAGTATATTATATTTTAGCAATAAATATTTTAAAAAATTATAAATATTAAGAAAAATTAATGATGTTATCATGGTAGTTTGGTCATAAATACCACCAAAACTTTCTCAACCTTTAGATCCAATACTTTTAAAAATAAATGATCAAGATTATATCATATAAAAAGAAGTTATTATCTAATAATGATATAAGTTAAAAGATATTATATTAGGATTGGATTTTCTAAAAAGTCAAAACATAAAAATAATTGTAATTAAATAAGGAAACTCATTTAATACCAAAATAATAAAAATCGTTTAATGTTAAATAGATAGGTGAAAACCGTTAGATTTAACATTAAAAACTGTATTTGGTTAATAAAGGGTATTCTAATAATCTAAACCACATATAAGTAGATTTCCTAAATTGAATAGAATTCTCAACATTAAATTTCGTCACTTTATTCTTTTTTTAGTTTTAGAATAGTTTTTAATTGAAAAAGAACTATTAAACCACAACTAAATTAAAGATTATTTTGTGAATTTCATGTGGACTATAAAATTTGCAAAATCTAATTTTTATAACTCAGTATAAACAAATATTAAATTGAGCGTGTAAAATATAATAAATATCAAATTTTTAACCATAATTTTTTTGGCTAAATCTTTTTTAACAATAATTTAATCATGTAAACTAATAACTTTTAAATATTAAAATATTTATAAATAAATATAATTATAAATATTAAAAAAAAATCGTGTGTTGCATGGGTAATAAAAATATAATTATAAACAAAATAATTATAAATAAAATTTAAGTAACCGTGTATCGCACGGGCTATAAGCTAGTATATATAATATATATATTGATTTCTGAATGTGTTCGTCTGGTCAAATAACTACTTAACGGGCTAATAGATATATTCGTCGATGTAACATTACAAAATTAGGGACAAGTACTATTTTTGCCCTCATCAAATATGCCAGATGCGAAAAACCTTGCCGATTTGAACGGAAACAAATATGAGGTGTACAACGGACATACTTGAGTTTAGGGTTAAGGAGATACATTTTCTTTTTTGAGATTTTTGTGTAAATTTGATAAGATTTCGAGTGCTAATATCTTAATAACTCTTAACTTCTTTTTTTTTTGAAAAACAATTGAATTAATTCATTAATAAAAAATCATACGGCATCTACAAATATAACCACACAGGTTTGTCTGACTTTTTTAGTTAAAAATAATAAATTTGTAATATAAATGATGTATATAATATGTTAAATAAAATTAATGAATAAGTGTGATAAGAAAATCAATCTATTATAGCCTACATTTTTTTCGGTTTATAAAAATATAGATAATTCATTTTCAGAAGTTTGTCAAAGTTTAATCAATCGGATAAAATCATAAAAACCTGTAACAAGTCAGTTTAGATGGGAGAAATTTTGGTGTATCGGAAGTCGGAAGTGCTCATATGACTATTTTTATTCACGATCATTTTTTCATTTATTAAATTGTTACTCTAGTCCATTATTTAAGATATTCGATATTTTACACAAAATTTTACATACTTTGATTTTATAATAAAAATTCCTATTTTTTTTATCTTTTTCAAATAAAAATATTAATATTAATTCTTTAATTTAAAAACTAAATTTTAAAATAATACATTTTATTTCGTAATTAAAATATTTAAAGTTATATATAGAAAAGTCAAACATGGACTAGAGGGAGTAGGTGCTGTAATTTCATTATGATTTGGTTCTTTTTTAGTTAGTAATTTTTTGAGTGTATAATAATGATTGGTTATATTTTAAAAATAATATTTTATTATTATTAATATAAGACAAGTTATGAAATGAAAATATTATAAATCTAAAATATCAGTTGAATATGTTAAGAATATTTTAAGAAGTTTCATATCAGTTGCACATTATAACCAATCTAGTAAAGTTATGCAGAGTAAACCCTCAGACTCCAAAAGAATTTAACGAAAGCGTATCACACCCTCATAACATTTTATTGTTAAAGCCAAGTCCCACATCAATAAGATTTTAAGAATTATCTTGAATATAAGCAGTCAAAAACAATTCCATTAGTATGAGACCTTTTGGGAGGAGCCCAAAAACAAATCCGTGCGGGCTTGACCATGACCCAGAGCAGACAATATCATACTAATGTGGAGTTAACGGGTATTGCGCGGCCCAACAAGTGGTATCAGAGCCGATGGTTAAGAATTGATCCTGGGGTTGTGGGCTGCAAGTTGCGTGGTGTGGGGGAGACTCTCCAGAACTACGGTCGGAGATCTTGGACAACTTGTGTTGAAAGTCTTCCTGACACTGAGGTGGTCGGGCAGCGTGTCCCGCAAGATGCGTAATAGATGAATGGCGGCAGTATAAGAGTTACAAGATTGGTTGTTCTTGGATTGATGAGAGATTGTAGAGTGGGTGTCAACCCAAGTCCCACATCGATAAGATAAAAAGAATTATCTTGAATATAAGCAGCCAAAAACAACTCCATTAGTATGAGGCCTTTTGAAAGGAGCCCAAACACAAATCCGTGCGGGCTTGGCCATGACCCAGAGCGGACAATATCATACTAATGTGGAGTTAACGGGTGTTGCGCGGCCCAACATAGATGTTGTGCCCAAAATCTCACATGAGTTCGATTTAAGGCCCACATGTAGTATAGGTCCAACATGCATGGATCTTGTGAGGATTGGGTGAGCTAAGGTATAGCTTCATGGTTTCAAGGTTCAGGTTCAGGATGCCAAGGTGTAGGTTTAGGGTGGTGTAAATCTATGAATCAGGTTCAGGTGCGGGGTGGTTTGAACCTCTCATGGACAGAATAATAGTTGGATTTGGACTCTGTTTCCTACTCTTTAGGAACATGGAATTGCTCCTGAAAAAGGACTTCTAGGCCTAATAAAACGTCATGGATGGGATAATTACAACCAATGTAGGACTTATATTGGTTATTTCGGATATACATCAAATATACGAGGACTCATGGGACTTAGTGATGGATTTGGACTAGGACACTGGAAAGCTCAGCTTAAGGGGTACGAATTCTACCAAAACTCTAAGATGGATTATCTTAGAGTGGCTGAATTCGCAAGGATGGAGAAAAATAAACCTAATAGAACTACATATGGCTTGATTCCTATAAATAGGATATGTAGGCACTTGACTAAAGGATTCAGATTTTCACTCTCTACACGCATAAGGCTCGTGTACCCTCTGTGATACATATTCCGGTGAATTGGCTGGTCGAGTAGGATTTACTCTGCCCTTTTCATCCAGTGGTTTTGTCAACTCAGTCCCCGGAAACGTTATTTCTACTATTCTGTACCCATAACGAGCTTCAGGTTTCTAGCTGCAAACCTATAGCTCAGTCCGACAACCAAGGACGCATTCTACGGATATTCCAGCGAGATTCTCTCAATTGTGTTGTACCAAATCTCTCTCACAACATAAGTGGCGCTAGAAGGAGGGGCTTCTCCTCGAAATCTTTAGAGAGAAAAGATGTCGGATGATTCCGGTAAGACACGATTATTTCCGGTCGACATTTACAATATTATAAAAACAAATTTCATTACATTTATTTAAACTCTTTAACACCATTTTCTTAACATAATTTTTAACATTTCTATATATAATGTACATCTATTATCTATACAAACATTTCAAGTAATACATATATATTATCTATACAAACAATTTCAACTAATACATATCTATTATCTATATAAACATTTAAAGTAATACATAAACATTAATTATATCTAACATAAAAATTTCAAGTATAAACATTTCTAACAAATAAGTAACTTGCAAATGTAAACTTAAATTGAAAATTTTCTCCTCTTTCTCTTCATTCTCTTTTTTTTTTGGAACTTCTTTTGTGCACCAAACAAAACAAAAAGTGAAAATGTAGATAAGATTTAACTTTTCGTTATAACTCATTTTCTACCGATAAGCGGTAGGAAATGGTCACGTGGCATGTCAACCAATCAGAGGATGACATACTGTCTTTGGTGTGTTGAATAGACGACCCATTTTCTACCGCCAAGAAGGCGGTAGGAAATGGATAAAAAACCGACATCGTTTTGACTCTTGTCAGACACGTTGACAACAACCAACGTGGCATGTGGGACCCACCACGACTATGCCAAAAAGGCGGTAGAAAATGGGTAAGAAAACGACATCGTTTTGACCCTTGTCAGACACTCTGACAACAACCAATGTGATATGTGGGACTCACCACGACTATTTCCTACCGAGGTTGGTAGGAAATGAGAATACCACTTCCTACCAAGCCTACACGGTAGGAAATAGGTGATGTAAAATAACGTCGTTTCTCTGTTGTCAGACAAGCTGACATTCACATGACTCATTTCCTACCGTGGACGATAGAAAATGAGTGGTCCCACGAAGCATTATGCGTGGTCGGTAGGAAATGCCTCTTTGACTTGAAAATTGGTAGGAAATACTCGGTAGAAAATGCTTCGGTGAAAAATGATTGACAGGAAGAACTCACTTTTCTTGTAGGGAAAGTTGCATAGGTTTTCGGGAAAACTGAGGTGAATGTCTTTGTTGAACATCACCTGATGTTACCTAGTTGCTTTGTGTTATTTTATCCTTATGGGATACTAACATCACAACAAGTGGGGTGATAATTTCTTTAAGAACCAGTTGTGTCTTAGTGAAGATTATGCGATTTTGCTGTTTAATTTGTTAAAGCTACGTTACAACTAAGTTATTTTTTTGTTCTTTATTATATATAACAGTTACGTATTGTTGTTGTATTATATTGTCTTGGTGGTTGTTTCCTATTTGGTTTCGTACTTTTGCCTATTTGGTTTCTTATCTATTCTTGGTATTTCAATATTTAAGTGTTTTGTAAGATATTTATTCTAGAATGGTCGTTCACTTGTTGCTCATGATTTTTGTTTATTAGAAAAAACGAAAATTAAGATAACAAGTTTGTTACCTCAAAGTATCTACAACGATTTTTTTTTTGAACGATAGTATCTACTATCTACAATTCTTAAATCAGCGATCCGGTGATGAGCAATGAGAGAAAACAACGCAGCTTTCGTTGACATTTTAGCATCTTCATTATTGGTTGATCTATAATTAGAAACCCTACGTACTAGAGATAACACGGTTCGGTTCAGCTCGGTTTTTGAATAAAATCGAAACCGAAATAAAAAATCTTCGGTTTTGACAATCGAAAACCGCAACCGCAACCGAACCACCGGTTTCGGTTTCGGTTTTGAAAACCTCGGTTCGGTTGCAATCGGTTCGGATCGGTTTTAAAATCGCAAAAATTTAAATTATTACAATTTAAATAAAAAAATCTTGCTTAATTAATAAAATTATATAGAAAAATGAAAATTTTATATTTTTATTTCAAGTCACACACAAAACTGAAAGTGAGAGTGATAGAAGATCTGTTGCTTTTGAAAATATGTAGAATTGAACAAAAAAAAACCTCGAGACGGAGTTAAAATACTTGCATATGCATGTTTTAACCTTGAAAAATAATCAAAGTAGTAGTATGACATATATTTATTACGAACAAAGAAATCATTAGACTTTCGGTATGAAAGTTGTATGACAGACACAAATAATCAAATACAAATTGGCCAAAACTTTCAACACTCACTAATTCTTAGATAAAATATTTATATTTTTTAATAAAATTTTAATAAATTATAAAAATCGGTTCGGTTTCGGTTTTTTCGGTTCGGTTAGGACCTAAAACCGAAACCTCAAGATCGGTTCGATTTTTAAATTTTCGGTTTCGGTTCGATTTTAACTCGGTTTCGATTTTTACGGTTCGGTTTTTTTCGGTTTCGGTTCGGTTTCGATTTTAATTCGATTTTTTGCTCACCCCTACTACGTACTACTGCTTTTAGTTTAATCTTACACACTTCCCACAATTGGGCTTTAAAATTTGTGTAAAATCGTTTTCACATATACGTATATACTCTCCTACATAAAGGGGAGCAGGTCCAGCTGGACATAGAGCAGCTTTGCTATAAGGGTTCAAACTTCAATGTATGTAATTAAGGGGCATCTTAAATGATGTATAAGTTCAATGCATGTAATAAGTTGCGAAAAAAGTACTTTCTTCATAATATGCATCTTACTATCATATAAATTATAAATTGAGTTAATAGGTTGTACACAAATACTTCTAAATAAGTAATTTATTCTATATATAAAAGTAATTACGGGTGATTTAATTAATTACATAGATGAAAAATGGAATTACTTAAATTAATTTTGAAATTAATTATTAATTAATTTTGAAACATGTTTTAAAATAAATTAATTAAGATAATAAGTTTGCTCTGCCAAGATATCTGAAATTTTCATCAATCAGCGTAACAGCCGCAGTAAATGACAAAACTTTCGTCGTCATTTTGGTACCCTACGTACAACGGCTTTTGTTTAACATTACACACTATCATTATTTTAGTTGAAGCATTGATTAGGAATTTATTGACAAATTTGAAATATTTGAGTGATAATTTTAAAATTTTAATAACTCAATCACATTTAATATATTAGTTTTGTTTATAGTAAAATACATCATTTAAACAATATTCATAATGATAAACCCGATTTTAAAAATTGAATCAGTAAAATGTTTTTTTTAAAAGATAAAAAAATATATATCATTTTTCTAAAAATCAAATGATTTTTACATTACATATGCGATATAGGTGGAGTAGGTACATGTGAACATATGATTTGAAAATGTTACAAATAAATGCATTTCAATAATTTCTTGTATCACTGTTTAAAGTTAATGAATGTGCATGAATTGCTATAGTGGCTTAATGCATGTAGTCACTTGATAAATAATTTTGTAGACTGTAAATGATTTTCATTACAAAATATATTATTTCTTCCGTCCCACCCAATAATTTACGGGGGGGTTGGGCACGGAGTTCAGGAAAAATAATTTAAGTGTGGAGAAAAGTGAGTATAATGAGTAAAGTAGTGGAATCCATTAATATTTAAGGTGTAAAGTAAGTAAAGTGGAGGAAAGTAGTTGAAGTATTTAAATTTTATAGTATAAAACTTTCCTATTTTGGGAAAGTTTTGAAACATAAAAAATTGGGAGGACGTACAAAAATAAAAGTCCATTAATATTTAAGGTATAAAGTAAGTAAATTGGAGGAAAGTAGTGAAACTATTTAAATTTTATAGTATAAAACTTTACTGAAAGTTTTGAAACATAAAAAATTGGGAGAACGTACAAAAATAAAAATGTAAAGAAATGGATGGGACCGAGGAGTACTGCATAATCGTCTGTAGCTGCGACTATGTTGATTAGCTCTGATGAGCTCATCTTTTTGCTACTAATAGGAAAAAAACAAAAAAATTAAGATAATAAGTTTGCTATGTCAAGATTTCTGAAATTCTCATATATCACCGACCGAGCCACGAGAAGTGAGAGAAAATGACAAACTTTGGTTGACATTTTAGTTCTATTACTAGCTTTATAGTCCGTGCGAGGCACGGGCATGTTCTAAAATATTTCGTAAATTTCATTAATTTCAACGTATTTTATGAGTTACAGATATATTGATATGAGATAATTATAATATAAATTAAAATGTCATTTCGAAATTTGAGAGTATAATTATCATTTCGCATCGAATAAATTGACTCATTGAAATTCTTAGTTCATTGAAAAATTATTGCATTCTCCACCCCATCCTGAAATCTCCCCCTCTCTGCCTTCTATTTTCGACGTCACTCTATGGAGACCCCCCACTTATCATTCTTATCCCTCTTTTACGGTCACTTTGGCTTTTATTTCCTTTCTCTCCGTCTCCTCCACTTTTTCTTCTCAAATTTTGTTTAGGATCTGTATTTTGATCGTTCTCTCTCTCCTTTCATGCCCCCTCCAATGGTGGTTGCCTTCTATTTTCGGTGTCACTCTCTAGATACCCCTCTCTTATGTGATGATCCTCAGTAAGACGTAATATATTACAACACATTTACTGAAATTCATGTTATGCTTTGTTTATTTAGTGTGCATCATAATTGTTTACTCAAATGTATTCTTTGACTGTTTAGTTTGTGTTTATTTAGAGTGTGTATTATGTGTTTCATGGAATGCTTGAACCAAATTTGTAGGCTTTGTGCATGTAATGCACTTGGGGTTGGTATGCTCATAAAGTAAATATTTGTCATGGGTTGTTGTTTGAGCTGGCAGTGACAAATTGTTCTTTATCGATATTGTCGAGTTTGTGCTTTTTTGGGGTTAATTTATTTATGTTATATGCCTCTCTCTCTCTCTCTCTCTCTCTCTCTCTCTCTCTCTCTCTCTCTCTCATGCCTCTTCCTACGGTGTTGGTTGCCTTCTATTTTCGGCGTCACTCTTTGGAGACCCCTCTCTTATCCTTCTTATCCCTCTTTTACTGTCTCTTTGGCTTTTCTTTCCTTTTTCCCCGTCTCCTCCACTTTTTTCTTCTCAACTTTTGTTTTAGATCTGTATTTTGATCTTTCTCTCTCGACTGGGGAACATTGGCACTCCATTTACTTGTTTGTAGTTCATGGGGTAGCCGTTACGTAAATGTTGTAATATTTGATCGGTGTGTATAATAGAGTAAAAGTGTAGAAATATAAGTTGTATTAGTACGTGTGGATATACCATTTAAACGAATGCATACCACTTTGCCCGTTTTAAGAAGGGTCTTCCTGCAGACACGATGAATGCAATAATTGTACAGTTGTGGATATACTTTATTTCAGAAAACTATTACTTATACCTCTCAAGAAGCATTCATGATAAGTTACTCGTTTCACCTTACAATTGACACTTGACACAAATAATTTAACATTTAATACTTTTAATATTTTATCATAGATATTCAAAAAATTCAAAGCGATATTAGTTTATATTTGATTTAGTTGTACGATGACAACTTCAACTTCCTTGTAAAAATCACCAACACAAATTTTTTTATTAGTATAGAAAGAGAAAACTCTTTGCATTTTTTGGGTTCAATACTTTATATACTAATAATATATTTTTCGAAAATGATCAACATATAAAATTTATCTATTGAGGACGAGACTTATAATATATTGGACCATAATAAAACTACAGTTTTAATCTATATTAGTAACTAAAATTTCAAAAATGCGTATATAATTATAAGTTGTTAAAATTTTATAATGAAGCAGTAATAAATGTTAAATAATGAATAAAAATCCGTTTTACGCTTATTATAGAAAAGGATATAATTGAAAAGGAGTAAATATGTTGATCGTTTTAAATTTTAAAATAAATATTAAAACAGAATATAATAGTTGATATTGGCTATAGATGTCAACATTTGTCACACAATGACCTAGGTCATGGTTCAATTCCTATTAAAAACAAATTTTTTTATCATCAATATACAATTTGGAGGAGTAATTTAGTAATCTAATATCATCAATATAATATTGAAAGGGTACTTTAGTAATATATATATATATATATATATATATATATATATATATATATATATATATATAATCTGATAGTATATATAATTTGTAATCTAACAGTATATATAATATGAGCGGGTTAAATCTCAAAGTGGCCACTGAAGTGAAGATCATATATCACTTTCATCACTCAACTCAGCGGGGTATCGTTTCAATCACTAAAGTCGTCATAAATATCAAACAGATAACTCTAAATATGTATTCGAAAAGTAAAAATAACTTTTCTCGAGTTCTACACATATTTCTTGAATGCTACCGCAACCAAATGAAAAGTTATGAACTCTAGTATTTATGATATTATATTCAGATTTTAAAAAAATTATTTACTATTTATTTTTAATTTTATAGTTATTTACTTTGATTTAATTAACAATAAATAGTAAATGAATTTTTTAAAATCTAAATAAATTATCTGAAATACTAGAATTCATAACTTTTCATTTGGTTGTAGTAATATTAAAGAAATATGTGTAGAACTCGAGAAAAGTTATTTTTACTTTTCGAATACATATTTAGAGTTATCTGTTTGATATTTATGACGACTTTAGTGATTGAAACGATACCCCGCTGAGTTGAGTGATGAAAGTGATATATGGTCTTCACTTCAGTGGCCACTTTGAGATTTAACCCTAATATGAGCCATTATGTACTTAATGCAAATAAACATGCAATATACAAATATTAATATAATTCTTTTTTAATGGATCAAATCCAATTTTATAACATTTGTATATCTATTTTTGCTTGAGTTTTTCCCTGAAATATAATTTTGAGACACTTGTGAAAATAAATTATCTACATTTCCAAGTAGATTACAAGAAGAGACCAAAATAGAGGATAACATATTGAGTATTTGCGGATATTAATAAAGAGTTTCATATTTTATGGATCAAATTACAGTTTATAACATTTTGTATATTTATTTTGCGCGAGTTTTTCTCTAACATGGTCAGATATATGATTTTAAGGCATTTGTGAAAATAAATTATCTACCTTACCAAGTAGATTACAAGAAGAGAGCAAAATAGAATATAACATATTGAGTATTTGCACATATTATAAAAGAGTTTCATAATACAATCAAAATAGATGTCTAGCATAGTGGTAAGGAATGTCACTTCTAATCAAGAGGTCAAGGGTTCAATTCCCATTAGAAACAATTTTTTTGTCATCTTAATATATGAGGGGGTAATTTAGTAATTTCACATCGATAAAATTGTCTCACTAAACCCCTAGTTGCTCTATTATATATATAATAGATTAGCGTAAAAGTCTTCTTGCGAGTCACGGACATTGCAATAATTTCTCGCACGAAATTGTTTATATATTGAGATAATTTTATAATTTAAAATTCAAAAAAAAATAATATTTCGATTTTATCTCATATTTTAATAGTATTTTTGTAATATGGCATACCAATTACATTAACTAAATATTCTATAACTTGATTAAATTTCATAAAATTTGGATAAATATCCATACGATAATAATCGCATGATTACATTTAATTGCTAAAATATTAATATGATTTTCGATGATGTGATAGGAACTTTATCAAATTGAACATTGGAGTATATAATAATATGGTTTTTGATGACGGAACTTTATCAAATTGAACATTTGAGTATAAAATAAATAAATATTTTTGAAAATTGTCAATATATAACATAGGTAATGTGATTTTAACTTAGTTAGAGTACATTTATAAAGAATCGATATATACGTAAGGCGAAAACATATTATGAAACTATTAATATTATATGAAAGTCGTCATTGCGATTTATAACTCATTTTTTTAATATATTACATACATATTTTTACATTTTTAAACTCAAATGTTTAGTTTTAATCTAAAATTTATTACACAATATAAAAAATCTATTTTAAAATTTTGGTAAATTGAAACAGTTTTTATCTTATAATATGAATTATTTTTTTAACTCAACTTGAATTTTTACAAATATTTTTATCAATGTAAATTATGATTAGACGACCTTAATGACTGTCAGACTGTGTATCAACATAATATTTAAGATGAAACTTTTTGGTTTCATCATAGATTGATATAAGTATATGTTATAACTCAACCATCATATATTATGTTGATTATTTGATCAATTTAGTATACTATTTAAAGTTCATATTACCATACTTTGAGTTATAGTCTAATTGATCATTGCGAATAATTATTGCAATTTTGTAAAATTTATAATTCAAAAAAACATATTTTTTTTTCATTTTATATTGAATATTAATTATGTTATTTTTTATATATAAAACATAAATTCTATTTTTGGAGTTGTCATTTTTTTAAACATAAATTCAATTATTTTAGTTTTTTTTAATATATATGTTTTTAGATCAATCACACTTTTAAATCGCTGAAAGTATAAATAGTTGGTGGACCAAAAATCTCTAATATGACTCGCGTATTTAAAATTTTATATACATAAAAATTATGCGAGACAATCATTTATTATGTATAATTTTATAAAAAAAATTATATATTTCTTAAAAAAATCTTATTTTTTTATTTCAATAGTTTAATATCTACACAGAGGAGAAGGTAAATAAATTCATATTTTTTTAGGAATCGATTACATTTATATATAATTTTATATTATTTAAAATTTTATTTTTTATATCAATCATTTAAAATGACAAAAGAGAAATCTAAAATCTATACTGTTATGGAATGAAAAGTAGATTTAGATGTTGACGGCTGTATTCAATGAATGATGGTGGACAATCGTGTCTTTATGGCTGCTCTCGTGGTTCGTGACTAAACAGGTCCTCACAAGATGCCTACGTATCTCTGTTATGTAGAGAATCAAGCCAAAAAACGTAGTTCTAGAATGAAGGACGAGGGTCCTTATATAGGCGTCAGGAGCCTTGTATTTAGAGTAAGTGTAGGAGACTTAGCTGATAAGTCTCATTATTGATGACTGATAAGGAGTGTATTACTTGGTAGACAAGTTTTATCCTTATCTGATAAGTGTTGTGACTCATCATATTGTTTGATTGGGATTCTGGATCCTTTCATCAAGATATTTATCATATTTGGACTCATTTAATGAGCTGTACATTTTCCTTATTTATTAATTACGAAATTAATAAATGATTAGGGTTTCGGGCCTTTTATCGGGCCTAATTCTTGGACCAAGCTAGGTCTAATTAATATATCATTAATTATCTCTAGGGTTATATTTCAGCCCATATCATTTGCCCCCCAATTTCTGGAAAAATCCTTCAAGGTTTTTGTAGAAATTATTTCATATTCTCCCCGGAATTTTCCATTTTTTCAGAGTATTTTCGACCAGAAGTTAAGCCAATTTCGACCAGGAATTCAAGTCAAGTTCGACCAGGAATTCAAGTCAAGTTCGACCAGGAATTCAAGTCAAGTTCGACCAGGAATTCAAGTCAAGTTCGACCAGGAATTCAAGTCAAGTTCGACCAGGACTGGAATGAGGTCGATTAGTTCGACCAGGAAATTTAGGTCTTTTTCGACCTCAAATTTTCGACCAGGAATAGTATTTTTTCGACCTCACTTCCAGTATTCATTTTCGACTAGGAAGTGGAGTGAGGTCGATCAGTTCGACCAGGAAATTTAGGTCTTTTTCGACCTCAAATTTTCGACCAGGAATAGTATTTTTTCGACCTCACTTCCAGTATTCATTTTCGACTAGGAAGTGGAGTGAGGTCGATCAGTTCGACCAGGAAATTTAGGTCTTTTTCGATCGACCAGGAATAGTATTTTTTCGACCTCACTTCCAGTATTCATTTTCGACTAGGAAGTGGAGTGAGGTCGATCAGTTCGACCAGGAAATTTAGGTCTTTTTCGATCGACCAGGAATAGTATTTTTTCGACCTCACTTCCAGTATTCATTTTCGAATAGGAAGTGGAGTGAGGTCGATCAGTTCGACCAGGAAATTTAGGTCTTTTTCGACCTCAAATTTTCGACCAGGATTTAAGGTCGATTTCGACCGGAAATTGGGACGAGGTCGACAACATCGACCAGGAATTACAGTGCTTTTTCGAGCTCAAGTTTTCGACCTCAGCCTCGTGTAGTTTCGACCAGGAATCGAAGTCGATTTCAACTGTCTTCAGGTCGAAGGTGTCGAACTCATTTTTTAGTTCATTTTCGAACAGGTTTGTTCGACCAGGATGCAATGTAAATTCGAGCAAGAGTCCTGGTCGACATCGACCAGGAAAGGATGGCGAGGTCGACTAGGAATCCTAGTTATTTTTCGAACAGGATTTTTCGAACAAGTATCCAAGATATTTCGACCTGGATTCTTTGATCAGGAATTTCTAGGTCATTTTTCGACCAGGATTCTGCAGGCTTTTTTCGACTTGAAATAGGAACAAGGTCGATCATGTCGACCAAGATTTTTAGCATGAATTCGAATAGGAATTTTCGAACTCAATTTCCCATTTTTGGCATATTTGAACTCGTTTTATTGCCTTAGAATTATTTCTGAAATTTTAAATTTCCAACCTTTTGGGCCTTGATTTTATATTGGGCCCTAAGCCTAGTTCTCAAACCTTTTTTAGGTTTAATTTCTAAGCCTTTCATTTATTTGGGCCATGGGCCTTGTCTTTTATTTATTGTAACACTTTGGGCCTTGATTCCAGAAGCCCAAGAAGTAATTGTGGGCTTTGACTGGCTACAACCGGTTAGACTTCCCTAACCGGTTGAGTTTCCAGTTACTTTGCCTATAAAAGAGTGAGGTTTCACTTTTTATTCTTCACTCGAAACCTTTCCAAAAATTTCTTTCTATAAATCTTTCCTTTTCTCCGTAGTCAGACGATTTCCGGCGAGTTTTAGTGGCGGTGCTCTTATTTTTCTGGGTTTCATCTCCTTCCCAAGAAGGTTCTGGGTTTTAATTTTCATAGTTTGAAGATTTTCTGGGTTTCAATCTCCTTCCCAAGAAGGTTCTGGGTTTTAATCTTCATAGTTTGAAGATTTTCTGGGTTTCAATCTCCTTCCCAAGAAGATTCTGGGTTTTTGTTTGAAGATTCAAGAATGGCCGATCGTTCTGCTAGCCGTCTCCAAAAAATGAATCAAGCGTCCAAAAGAGGTATCATCATTCGTTCTCCCACTATGTCTTTACAAGATATGATTTTAGAACGTAGTGATGAATATCCTTCAGTGTCGCATTTAGATGCATATAACCATAGCAATAGATTTAATGACGCTGATGCAATTGCTAATTACAAGAACATGTATAGAATTAGGCCACCTTATAGGCTAGTTCTTGCTGGTCCTGGGGATCGTTCCTGCCATTGGCGCCCAGATGCTCTTTGCATTTACAAAGGGGTCATTGCTGCAGGTGTTCGATTCCCATTCCATCCTTTCATTCCTCAACTTTTAGCTGACGTAGGAATCAATCCTTGTCAACTACCTCCCAATGCTTGGAGACTTATTATGTGTTTTATTGTTTTGTGCTTAAAAAACAAATTCCCTCTTTCTGTTGCTCTCTTAGAAAGATTTTTCAATTTAAAAATAGCTCTTTACAAACTTTGGGTTGGGTATATATTAGTCATCGATCCACAACACCTCCCATCTTCCACCCAAAATCCATTCCCGACAACAATCCCAAGTGGAAAGATGAATTTATGTATTTGATTTGGGATGGAGGGGACTGGGGCACCTTATTCCAAAGCTCATTTAGTAGAGTTTCGGATGGTAGTCCTGGTGACATAGTTCTGACTGAGGAGGAGGCCTTTGCCTATGCTGAACTCACCAAGGATGACTATGCCACCATGGCTTGGGAGCTTCTGGACGAGTTTCTACCTAAGACTCTGGGACTTTCAAGAGTTTCTGACAAGGGTAATTCTTTTTCTTATTCTCTTGTAGTTGTATTAAGATTGCCTTATACCAATTGTTTTCCTTGACTTTTGTTTGCAGCTGCTGAGTTTATCAACAAGCAAAATGAGCCAGAAGACGGGCAGACAGCAAGGATCAAGAGGGCTTGCTTGAAGGATCCCAGTCTGATCGAGAAAGGCCCTGCCATTTTGAGGCCTCATGTGGCTGAGGTAGATGAGGTCGAGGGCTCAACTAAGAGTTCTGTATGGCGCCCCAACTGGGGGATAAGGAAAAAGGACACCATAGTAGGGGTGTCTACTCATGCTGTTGAATGGTCACACCATTCATTAACTCCTTGTGACTACAAGGATTTTGTCTCCAACTCCACCATCGAAGGGGTGGAGCATGCTGGATCTCAAGCAATGGCTGCTGTAAGTATCTTTCTCTGCTTTTTCTTTGTAGTTAACAACGTGTTTCAAGTTTAAGTATTTGACTTGTAACTTGCTTGTAGGTTAATGCCAACTATCAAGGGGCTTTATTTCAAGCCAAAGCCTGGCGCTCATCTTCTGAGGCCAACAAGGCTAAGTATGATCAAGCCCAGCTGGAGGTGGGTTCACTTAAAGCTTCCTTGAATCGAAGGGATAAGGAGCTGTTGGATGCTCAAGCGGAGCTGGTGGAGCTTAGGAAGGGGAAAGAACGTATCATTGATGAGTATTTTGATTCTGCCGAGTACCAGGATATCATTACTCAGCATGATGATCTCCTTTTCCCTGTCCAGTTCACCAAAGGATGGGACGAGGCTTTGGCTGAGGTCTCGAGGAGAATGCCTGGATCTCTCACTATCTCAGACTTCCCCAGTCCCCATGCTCCTAACCAGTTGGAGAGGGCCTTGGCTGGAGAGGATGTTATGGATGAGGATGACAGGATTCCTCATCCTGAACCTGCTCCCCAACCTGGTGGAGAGTCAGAAGAATCCAGCTCCAGCGAGGAGGAGTCTGGTGAGGAGGAGGATGCTGAGGAAGAAGAGGAGTCTGAAGAGGAGTCTGGCTCTGAGGACGAGCATGGAGGGGATGGCACTCAGCCATAGTTGCTTTTAGTTTATATTTATTCTCTGTAATTCTGCCTTCGGGCATAACTTAAACTTTATTTCAAGTTGTTTAATTTATTTGCCTTTTAATTTCTCGCATTTGCATACTTACTTAGTACCTTAAATCATATATAAACACCAATACATAATGCATGTGGAATATTTTTGAAATTACTGAATAAATTCATAACTTGAAAAATGGGTTCAACCCTTACATAATATACTACTTCTACCTCAAGTTTAAAAACTTGGATTGGTTTCATCAACCTTATTTCTACTTGTCCTAACAGTGAGTCCAATTAGGACACCCTCAAACATAGTAAACTTTCAAGTTTGCAGCATGCCAAGTTCTAGGCACTTCAACCCCTTCCAGAGTTTCCAGCTTATATGAGCCTCGTCCATACACATTTTTAACCCGATAGGGTCCTTCCCAGTTTAGGGCTAACTTTCCCTTTTGTCCAACTCCAGATGCTTCAATCTTTCTGAGGACCAAGTCACCTTGACGAAAGAATCTTTCTTTAACCCTTAGGTTATAGTAGAAAGATGCTCGTTTCTGATGTTCAACCATCTTGGCATTCGCCTCATCTCTAACTTCGTCAATTAGATCTAAAGCTAACCTCAAACCTTCTTCGTTTGCCTCTGGTTCATATGCTTCAACTCTAGGAGATGCATGAGTGATTTCTACAGGAACCACTGCTTCTGCTCCATATGCTAATAGGAATGGAGTTGCCCCAGTAGTGACTTTGCAAGTAGTACGATACGCCCATAGAATGGGGAGCAATTCATCTACCCAAGTATTTCTGGAGCGTTCAACCCTTTTCTTCAGTCCATCTAGGATTATCCGATTTGCAACCTCGGCTTGCCCATTTGCTTGAGGATGGGCAACAGAAGTGAAGCGTAACTTGATATCATTTTCATCGCAATATTTCTTGAACTCATCATTATTGAACTGAGTTCCATTGTCCGTTACAAGGACTCGTGGAATTCCATACCTGCATATCACATTTTCCCAGAAGAATTGCATTACTTGCTTGGTGGTTATCTTGGCTAATGGCTTAGCCTCAATCCACTTAGTGAAGTAGTCGATTGCAACTATCAGGAATTTTCTTTGAGCACTTGCCATTGGAAATGGCCCTAGTATATCCATTCCCCACATAGCAAAAGGGATAGGAGAGTTAATGGATGTCATCATCTCAGGTGGTTGTCTAACCACAGGTGCATGTTTCTGGCATCGTTCACACTTTCTCACATAACTTTTAGCATCAGCAAGCATGCTTGGCCAATAGAAACCTAGACGGGTGACTTTATGTGCAAGGGCTCTGCCCCCCAAGTGTTGCCCACAGATTCCTTCATGTACTTCTTTTAGAGCCAATTCCGCCTCTTGGGGTCTCAAACACTTCAGATAAGGAATGATGAAAGACTTTTTGTATAGGATTCCTTCAATTAGGGTATACCTTAGTGCTCTGACGTATAGCTTTCGTGCTTCTGAAGTGTCGTTGGGCAACCACCCAGTTTCCAGATGTGCTTTGATGGGATCAATCCAACAACTGGTAATACCAATGGGTGCTACCAACTTTCCATTAATGCTCGGGGTCTTCAAGACTTGAAAGTATACACTCCCTGCATAATTTTCAATTTCAGAAGAGGCAAATTTAGACAAGGCATCAGCCTTCACGTTTTCCTCCCTCGGAACGTGCTCCACATAACATTCATCAAACTGAGTCATGATGGCCTTAACAAGTTTCAAGTACTTGGCCATGACTTCATCTCTAGCTTCAAACTCCCCATTTACTTGGGAAACCACCAGCCTCGAGTCCCCACATACTTTCAGAGTTTTGGCCCTCAGGGCTCCAGCCAGCCCTAAACCAGCAATCAAAGCTTCATACTCAGCCTCATTGTTTGTCGTTGGGAAGTCAAGTTTCAGTGCATACTCTATTGTGAATCCATCAGGACTTTGTAGCACTAAACCAGCTCCACTTGATTTTGTTTTTGATGCTCCATCAAAATAGAGCACCCAACATTCTTTGGACACCATGTCTTCATCTTTGCTATCTTCTACTAGTACTTCCTGCCCCCCGACTTCTTGGTTGTCAATGGTACATTCAACCATGAAGTCAGCGAGTGCTTGTGCTTTTATGGCCGTGCGAGGCTTATACTTGATATCAAATTCCCCCAACTCAATAGCCCATTTGATCAACCTTCCACTAACTTGAGGGCTGTGCAGAATGTTCCTTAGAGGCTGATTAGTCAAAACTTCTATTTTGTGTGCCTGAAAGTATGGACGCAACTTTCTTGAGGCCATTATCAAGGCTAAAGCAAATTTCTCTATGGCAGAGTAGTTTATTTCTGCCCCATGCAAAATCTTACTCACATAGTAGATGGGTTTCTGAACCTTCAATTCTTCCTTTACTAAAACAGCTCCAAGGGCAGTATTGGAGACTGCCAAGTACAGATAGAGAATCTCCCCTGGCTTTGGTTTTGTCAACAATGGCGCTTCAGCCATGTACTTCTTCAGGGCCTCAAAGGCTTCTTGACTTTCAGGTGTCCACTCGAAATTTTTCACATTTTTGAGTGCTTTAAAGAAAGGTAAGCACTTTTCTCCTGACTTGGAGATGAACCTTCCCAATGCTGCAACTCTTCCTGTCAATTTCTGCACATCCTTAACAGATTTGGGTGGTTCCATGTCTAGGATTGCCTTGATCTTGTCAGGGTTAGCTTCAATTCCTCTCTTGGAGACCATCAGGCCTAAAAACTTCCCTGAGCCTACCCCGAAGGCACATTTTGCTGGATTTAACATCATTTTGTGGTGTCTCAGCACTTCAAACGTTTCCTTAAGATGTTTTATATGGTCTGCCTTATCGAGGCTTTTGACTAGCATGTCATCCACATAAACTTCCATGGTTTTGCCAATTAGTGGTTCAAAAATCTTGTTCACCAATCTTTGGTATGTTGCCCCTGCATTCTTAAGTCCAAAAGCCATGACTAAATAACAGAAAACACCAAAGTCGGTTATGAATGATACCTTGGGGATGTCGTCCTTGTGCATCTTGATTTGGTTGTACCCACTGAAGCCATCCATAAAACTTAGCATCTCGTGCCCAGCAGTGGCATCTATCAACGCATCAATCCTTGGTAAAGGAAAGCAATCCTTAGGACATGCATCGTTCAAGTCGGTGAAGTCCACACACATTCTCCACTTTCCATTAGACTTTTTGACCATCACGGGGTTAGCCAGCCATTCAGGGAACTGAATTTCTTCAATAAAGCCTGCCTCCAAAAGTTTTTCTACCTCCTGCTTAATGGCTTCTTGTCTTTCTGGGGCAAAATTTCTTTTCTTTTGTTTCACTGTCTTCCTTTCAGGATCCACGTTCAATTTGTGGGTTATCAATTGGGGATCAATCTCAGGCATATCAGCTGCTGTCCAGGCAAATACATCACTGTTTTCTTGAAGAAAAGACGTTAACTTGCTTTTCATAGATTCAGGTAGTAGAGCTCCAATATAAGTGACTTTGTCTAGTTCTCCTGGAATGAGGGGAATGGGAACAAGATCCTCAGCTGGCTTTCCTCTCCTTTCTTCATCGTTTCTGACGTCCATGTCTTCAATTGGGAGAACCTGCCCCCCGACTCCGTCTGGCCTTAACGCGGCTACATAACAGCTCCTGGCTGTCTTCTGATCACCCCTTTCTTCTCCAACACCATTCCTGGTTGGGAATTTGATTTTTAGGTGGTAAGTTGAGGCCACAGCCTTAAATGCGTGAAGGCCGGTTCTTCCAAGGATGGCGTTGTAGGTTGAGGATGCCTTAATTACCACAAAATTCAACATTTGAGTTATCTCTTTTGGTTCCTTTCCAATAGTTACAGGCAACAAAATTGTGCCTTCTACTTTAGACTCCACCCCATTGAACCCGTAAATGGGCATGTTCGTGGGGATTAGTTGGGAATCATTATACCCCATTTTCAAGAATATGTCATGAAAAAGGACATCAACAGAGGCCCCATTGTCTACCAAAACTCGCTTTACCTCATTATTTCCAATTACTGGGGTTATCACTAGAGGATCATCATGGGGGAACTTCACCCCTTCAAGGTCAGAATCATCAAACCCAATTGTCATCTCGGTTTTTGCACGCTTGGGTGCTTCTCCAACAATATGCATTACTTCTCGGGCATAAGCCTTCCGAGAGTTTCTTGTAGTTCCAGCTGCGGTTGGTCCTCCTGAGATCATGTTGATCACTGGTCCTCGGGTTGGCGGGTTACGACCTTGATCTCGGTCCCCATCCCTTCGATCATAGTCCTTCCTTGGGGGGTTCCTGTCTTCATCCTTAGTGAATTTATTCAACTTCCCTTTTCGAATTAGAAACTCAATCTCATCCTTGAGTTGCCTGCAATCATCAGTATCATGGCCTGAATCTTTATGGTACCTACAGTACTTGTTCTTATCTCTTTTTTCAGGATCTCCCCTTAGTGGCTTCGGCCATCGAAAGTCCCTATCTTTCTCAATGTCATAAAGAATTTGACTCCTTGGGGCATTCAATCTTGCATATTCAGTAAACTTTGTGCTCGGAACGCTCTTCCTTGGAGCTGAATCAGAGTCTCTAGTCATACGAGGATATTTGTCCTTGACATCATACTCTTGCTCTGCCTTTCGCTTCTCCCAACCACCATTATTTCCACTTCCTGCTGCGAGGGTGTCAGTTTTCTTCATGCTTTCTTCAGCTTTTATGTACTTTCCCACCCTTTGTTGGAGCTCAGCCATGCTCTCGGGGGGGTGTTTGGCCAATGACATCTTAAAAAAGACATCCGTGGTTCCTTGTTGAAGAGCTATCATAGCTACCTTATTGTCTAGATCAGGTATATTCAATGTCTCCTTGGTGAAGCGCTTGAGATAATCTCTCAACGTCTCATTCTTTCCTTGAGTCAAGTTCATGAGTGAAGCAGAGCTTTTCTCATGTACCCGTCCACTTATGAACTGACTGATGAAGGCCGTGCTCAACTCTCTGAAACAACTGATAGAGTTGGGTGGCAAGCGGCTATACCACCTTTGGGCCATCCCAGCCAAGGTTTGTGGAAAAGCCCTACATTTAAGAGCATCAGTGACTGGTTGCAGCAACAGTGCATTCGAAAAAGTTCTCACATGGGTTGCGGGATCGCCCGTTCCATCATATGCCTTGATAGTAGGCATCTTGAATTTCCTTGATACATGAGCGTCCATCACCTCTTCAGTAAAAGGTGGAATAGGATCGTCTGGGTCACCCAGCTGTGTTAAAACACGGGGATCTGACCTGGGAATCTCTGTCCTTCTAGCTCCTTCCTGCCTTCTTGAAGGTGTTCCTAAATCAATTAGGGGAATTTCCCCTGCCCCTTGGCTTGAAGGCTGAGTCTGCCTCCTTTGTTGCTCCATCTCCATGCTTCTTTTTAGTTTCTGGATCTTGGCTTCATGAGCCCTTATCCTATCCATGGCAGTCATCGGTGCCCTTGCAGTTGCTCCCCGACTTCTTCTTTCAAGGGGCTCTTTGCTAGCTCTTCTTCTTCTGGGTGCTTGATCTCGTTCTTCATCAGACGAGTTGTCAGAATAGGGCCCAGAATAATCCAAGTATCTTCCTTCAGGGATGGGTCCCAATCCTCGAATGTATGGTCCTTGATTTATTGGGGCATGGCCACTCCCTCCGGTTTCAGGGGGATAGTTGGGCAATCCGTAAGCTGGATTTGTGCTCATGGGAAGCACAGTAGTGGAGATCTGTGCTCCATGGGGAAGGTTATGGTCGAGGGGTGAGACAACCATTTGAAGAGGGTTCGTCTCATTCTGCGGTATGGAAATTTGGGGATTCGTCCCTTGTGGCTGTGAAACCATCTCCGTGGTGAGTGGTGTCGTCCCTGCTGGTTGAGTAACCACTTCTGTAGTGAGGGGTAACGACCCTGGTACCGTGGTGATTGGAGTAGTGGTGACGACAGTTGATTCAGTAGCGGTTGCTGTTCTTCGTGTTCTAGCCATGGTTGATGTAAGAATTCCCACAGACGGCGCCAAATGTTATGGAATGAAAAGTAGATTTAGATGTTGACGGCTGTATTCAATGAATGATGGTGGACAATCGTGTCTTTATGGCTGCTCTCGTGGTTCGTGACTAAACAGGTCCTCACAAGATGCCTACGTATCTCTGTTATGTAGAGAATCAAGCCAAAAAACGTAGTTCTAGAATGAAGGACGAGGGTCCTTATATAGGCGTCAGGAGCCTTGTATTTAGAGTAAGTGTAGGAGACTTAGATGATAAGTCTCATTATTGATGACTGATAAGGAGTGTATTACTTGGTAGACAAGTTTTATCCTTATCTGATAAGTGTTGTGACTCATCATATTGTTTGATTGGGATTCTGGATCCTTTCATCAAGATATTTATCATATTTGGACTCATTTAATGAGCTGTACATTTTCCTTATTTATTAATTACGAAATTAATAAATGATTAGGGTTTCGGGCCTTTTATCGGGCCTAATTCTTGGACCAAGCTAGGTCTAATTAATATATCATTAATTATCTCTAGGGTTATATTTCAGCCCATATCATATACTATAATATTATAAGCAAACCACCCTCTCTATTTGGTTGGTAGTTTGGTCATTTAGTTTGGTCCTCTAAATAATAACTGTTAGATGTAAATATAGGTAAATGAGAACCGTTGGATGTAATATTAAAAGAATATTCTTTTTTTGATATCTAAAATGCTCCCACGGGTTCAAGGTTCGAATCCCGTCAATAACATATTAAAATTTTTTAAGATCAAAATACAAATAAATGCTAATAAAATAAGATAAAAAATACTAAAAAATCATATAAAAAAATACTATTATAAGAAAACTACCATCTATTTGGTTGGTTGGTAGTTTGGTTCTGTAAATAATAACCGTTAGATATAAATATAGATAAATGAGAACCGTTTGATGTAATATTAAAAGAATATTATTTTCTTGGTATCTAAAATACTCCCACGGGTTCAAGATTCGAATCCCGTCAACAACATATTATTATTATTAAATATTTATATCATCTATTTTTCTAAGCTACATTCAAAAGTTCAAGATATTATTCCGTCGACAATATATTAAAAAATTTTAAGATCAAAATACAAACCAATGACATCGTTTTGACTCTTGTCAAAACCGACATCGTTTTGACTCTTGTCAGACACGCTGACAACAACCAACGTGGCATGTGGGACCCACCACGACTATGCCAAGAAGGCGGTAGGAAATGGGTAAGAAAACGACATCTTTTTGACCCTTGTCAGACACTTTGACAACAACCAACGTGGCATGTGGGACTCACCACGACTATTTTCTACCGAGGTTGGTAGGAAATGAGAATACCACTTCCTACCAAGCCTACACGGTAGGAAATAGGTTATGTAAAATAACGTCGTTTCTCTGTTGTCAGACAAGCTTGTTATCAGACAAGCTGACATTCACATGACTCATTTCCTACCGTGGACGATAGAAAATGAGTGGTCCCATGAAGCATTATGCGTGGTCGGTAGGAAATGCCTCTTTGACGTGAAAATTGGCAGGAAATACTCGGTAGAAAATGTTTCGGTGAAAAATGATTGACAGGAAGAACTCACTTTTCTTGTAGGGAAAGTTGCATAGGTTTTCGGGAAAACTGAGGTGAATGTCGTTGTTGAACATCACCTGATGTTACCTAGTTGCTTTGTGTTATTTTATCCTTATGGGATACTAACATCACAACAAGTGGGGTGATAATTTCTTTAAGAACCAGTTGTGTCTTAGTGAAGATTATGCGATTTAGCTGTTTAATTTGTTAAAGCTACGTTACAACTAAGTTATTTTTTTGTTCTTTCTTATATATAACAATTACGTATTGTTGTATTATATTGTCTTGGTGGTTGTTTCCTATTTGGTTTCGTACTTTTGCCTATTTGGTTTCTTACCTATTCTTGGGATTTCAATATTTAAGTGTTTTTTAAGATATTTATTTTAGAATGGTCGTTCACTTGTTGCTCATGATTTTTGTTTATTAGAAAAAACGAAAATTAAGATAACAAGTTTGTTACCTCAAAGTATCTAGAACGATTTTTTTTTTGAACAATAGTATCTACTATCTACAATTCTTAAATCAGCGATCCGGTGATGAGCAATGAGAGAAAACAACGCAGCTTTCGTTGACATTTTAACATCTTCATTATTGGTTGATCTATAATTAGAAACCCTACGTACTAGGGATAACACGGTTCGGTTCGGCTCGGTTTTTGAATAAAACCGAAACCGAAACAAAAAATCTTCGGTTTTGACAATCGAAAACCGCAACCGCAACCGAACCACCGGTTTCGGTTTCGGTTTTGAAAACCTCGGTTCGGTTGCAATCGGTTCGGATCGGTTTTAAAACCGCAAAAATTTAAATTATTACAACTTAAATAAAAAAATCTTGCTTAATTAATAAAATTATATAGCAAAATGAAAATTTTATATTTTATTTCAATTCACACACAAAACTGAAAGTGAGAGTGATAGAAGATCTGTTGCTTTTGAAAATATGTAGAATTGAACAAAAAAACACATCGAGACGGAGTCAAAATACTTGCATATGCATGTTTTAACCTTGAAAAATAATCAAAGTAGTAGTATGACATATATTTATTACGAACAAAGAAATCATTAGACTTTCGGTATGAAAGTTGTATGACAGACACAAATAATCAAATACAAATTGGCCAAAACTTTCAACACTCACTAATTCTTAGATAAAATATTTATATTTTTTAATAAAATTTTAATAAATTATAATAATCGGTTCAGTTTCGGTTTTCTCGGTTCGGTTAGGACCTAAAACCGAAACCGAACCCTCAAGATCGGTTCGGTTTTTAAATTTTCGGTTTCGGTTCGATTTTAACTCGGTTTCGGTTTTTACGTTTCGGTTTTTTTCGGTTTTGGTTCGGTTTCGATTTTAATTCGATTTTTTGCACACCCCTACTACGTACTACTGCTTTTAGTTTAATCTTACACACTTCCCACAATTGGGCTTTAAAATTTGTGTAAAATCGTTTTCACATATACGTATATACTCTCCTACATAAAGGGGAGCAGGTCCAGCTGGACATAGAGCAGCTTTGCTATAAGGGTTCAAACTTCGATGTATGTAATTAAGGGGCATCTTAAATGATGTATAAGTTCAATGCATGTAATAAGTTGCGAAAAAAGTACTTTCTTCGTAATATTCATCTTATTATCATATAAATTATAAATTGAGTTAATAGGTTGTACACAAATACTTCTAAATAAGTAATTTATTCTATATATAAAAGTAATTACGGGTGACTTAATTAATTACATAGATGAAAAATGGAATTACTTAAATTAATTTTGAAATTAATTATTAATTAATTTTGAAACATGTTTTAAAATAAATTAATTAAGATAATAAGTTTGCTCTGCCAAGATATCTGAAATTTTCATCAATCAGCGTAACAGCCGCAGTAAATGACAAAACTTTCGTCGTCATTTTGGTACCCTACGTACAACGGCTTTTGTTTAACATTACACACTATCATTATTTTAGTTGAAGCATTGATTAGGAATTTATTGACAAATTTGAAATATTTGAGTGATAATTTTAAAATTTTAATAACTCAATCACATTTAATATATTAGTTTTGTTTCTTGTAAAATACATCATTTAAACAATATTCATAATGATAAACCCGATTTTAAAAATTGAATCAGTAAAATGTTTTTTTTTAAAAGATAAAAAAATATATATCATTTTTCTAAAAATCAAATGATTTTTACATTACATATGCGATATAGGTGGAGTAGGTACATGTGAACATATGATTTGAAAATGTTACAAATAAATGCATTTCAATAATTTCTTGTATCACTGTTTAAAGTTAATGAATGTGCATGAATTGCTATAGTGGCTTAATGCATGTAGTCACTTGATAAATAATTTTGTAGACTGTAAATGATTTTCATTACAAAATATATTATTTCTTCCGTCCCACCCAATAATTTACAGGGGGTTGGGCACGGAGTTCAGGAAAAATAATTTAAGTGTGGAGAAAAGTGAGTATAATGAGTAAAGTAGTGGAATCCATTAATATTTAAGGTGTAAAGTAAGTAAAGTGGAGGAAAGTAGTTGAAGTATTTAAATTTTATAGTATAAAACTTTCCTATTTTGGGAAAGTTTTGAAACATAAAAAATTGGGAGGACGTACAAAAATAAAAGTCCATTAATATTTAAGGTATAAAGTAAGTAAATTGGAGGAAAGTAGTGAAATTATTTAAATTTTATAGTATAAAACATTACTGAAAGTTTTGAAACATAAAAAATTGGGAGAACGTACAAAAATAAAAATGTAAAGAAATGGATGGGACTGAGGAGTACTGCATAATCGTCTGTAGCTGCGACTATGTTGATTAGCTCTGATGAGCTCATCTTTTTGCTACTAATAGGAAAAAAACAAAAAAATTAAGATAATAAGTTTGCTATGTCAAGATTTCTGAAATTCTCATATATCACCGACCGAGCCACGAGAAGTGAGAGAAAATGACAAACTTTGGTTGACATTTTAGTTCTATTATTAGCGTAAAAGTCTTCTTGCGAGTCACGGACATTGCAATAATTTCTCGCACGAAATTGTTTATATATTGAGATAATTTTATAATTTAAAATTCAAAAAAGAATAATATTTCGATTTTATCTCATATTTTAATAGTATTTTTGTAATATGGCATACCAATTACATTAACTAAATATTCTATAACTTGATTAAATTTCATAAAATTTGGATAAATATCCATACGATAATAATCGTATGATTACATTTAATTGCTAAAATATTAATATGATTTTCGATGATGTGATAGGAACTTTATCAAATTGAACATTGGAGTATATAATAATATGGTTTTTGATGACGGAACTTTATCAAATTGAACATTTGAGTATAAAATAAATAAATATTTTTGAAAATTGTCAATATATAACATAGGTAATGTGATTTTAACTTAGTTAGAGTACATTTATAAAGAATCGATATATACGTAAGGCGAAAACATATTATGAAACTATTAATATTATATGAAAGTCGTCATTGCGATTTATAACTCATTTTTTTAATATATTACATACATATTTTTACATTTTTAAACTCAAATGTTTAGTTTTAATCTAAAATTTATTACACAATATAAAAAATCTATTTTAAAATTTTGGTAAATTGAAACAGTTTTTATCTTATAATATGAATTATTTTTTTAACTCAACTTGAATTTTTAAAAATATTTTTATCAATGTAAATTATGATTAGACGACCTTAATGACTGTCAGACTGTGTATCAACATAATATTTAAGATGAAACTTTTTGGTTTCATCATAGATTGATATAAGTATATGTTATAACTCAACCATCATATATTATGTTGATTATTTGATCAATTTAGTATACTATTTAAAATTCATATTACCATACTTTGAGTTATAGTCTAATTGATCATTGCGAATAATTATTGCAATTTTGTAAAATTTATAATTCAAAAAAACATATTTTTTTTTCATTTTATATTGAATATTAATTATGTTATTTTTTATATATAAAACATAAATTCTATTTTTGGAGTTGTCATTTTTTTAAACATAAATTCAATTATTTTAGTTTTTTTTAATATATATGTTTTTAGATCAATCACACTTTTAAATCGCTGAAAGTTTAAATAGTTGGTCGACCAAAAATCTCTAATACGACTCGCGTATTTAAAATTTTATATACATAAAAATTATGCGAGACAATCATTTATTATGTATAATTTTATAAAAAAAATTATATATTTCTTAAAAAAATCTTATTTTTTTATTTTAATAGTTTAATATCTACACAGAGGAGAAGGTAAATAAATTCATATTTTTTTAGGAATCGATTACATTTATATATAATTTTATATTATTTAAAATTTTATTTTTTATATCAATCATTTAAAATGACAAAAGAGAAATCTAAAATCTATACTATAATATTATAAGCAAACCACCCTCTCTATTTGGTTGGTAGTTTGGTCATTTAGTTTGGTCCTCTAAATAATAACCGTTAGATGTAAATATAGGTAAATGAGAACCGTTGGATGTAATATTAAAAGAATATTCTTTTTTTGATATCTAAAATGCTCCCACGGGTTCAAGGTTCGAATCCCGTCAATAACATATTAAAATTTTTTAAGATCAAAATACAAATAAATGCTAATAAAATAAGATAAAAAATACTAAAAAATCATATAAAAAAAATACTATTATAAGAAAACTACCATCTATTTGGTTGGTTGGTAGTTTGGTTCTCTAAATAATAACCGTTAGATATAAATATAGATAAATGAGAACCGTTTGATGTAATATTAAAAGAATATTATTTTCTTGGTATCTAAAATACTCCCACGGGTTCAAGATTCGAATCCCGTCAACAACATATTATTATTATTAAATATTTATATCATCTATTTTTCTAAGCTACATTCAAAAGTTCAAGATATTATTCCGTCGACAATATATTAAAAAATTTTAAGATCAAAATACAAACCAACGACATCGTTTTGACTCTTGTCAAAACCGACATCGTTTTGACTCTTGTCAGACACGCTGACAACAACCAACGTGGCATGTGGGACCCACCACGACTATGCCAAGAAGGCGGTAGAAAATGGGTAAGAAAACGACATCGTTTTGACCCTTGTCAGACACTCTGACAACAACCAACGTGACATGTGGGACTCACCACGACTATTTCCTACCGAGGTTGGTAGGAAATGAGAATACCACTTCCTACCAAGCCTACACGGTAGGAAATAGGTGATGTAAAATAACGTCGTTTCTCTGTTGTCAGACCAGCTTGTTGTCAGACAAGCTGACATTCACATGACTCATTTCCTACCGTGGACGATAGAAAATGAGTGGTCCCATGAAGCATTATGCGTGGTCGGTAGGAAATGCCTCTTTGACTTGAAAATTAGTAGGAAATACTCGGTAGAAAATGTTTCGGTGAAAAATGATTGACAGGAAGAACTCACTTTTCTTGTAGGGAAAGTTGCATAGGTTTTCGAGAAAACTGAGGTGAATGTCGTTGTTGAACATCACCTGATGTTACCTAGTTGCTTTGTGTTATTTTATCCTTATGGGATACTAACATCACAACAAGTGGGGTGATAATTTCTTTAAGAACCAGTTGTGTCTTAGTGAAGATTATGCGATTTAGCTGTTTAATTTGTTAAAGCTACGTTACAACTAAGTTATTTTTTTGTTCTTTCTTATATATAACAGTTACGTATTGTTGTATTATATTGTCTTGGTGGTTGTTTGCTATTTGGTTTCGTACTTTTGCCTATTTGGTTTCTTATCTATTCTTGGTATTTCAATATTTAAGTGTTTTTTAAGATATTTATTTTAGAATGGTCGTTCACTTGTTGCTCATGATTTTTGTTTATTAGAAAAAATGAAATTAAGATAACAAGTTTGTTACCTCAAAGTATCTACAACGATTTTTTTTTGAACAATAGTATCTACTATCTACAATTCTTAAATCAGCGATCCGGTGATGAGCAATGAGAGAAAACAACGCAGCTTTCGTTGACATTTTAGCATCTTCATTATTGGTTGATCTATAATTAGAAACCCTACGTACTAGGGATAACACAGTTCGGTTCGGCTCGGTTTTTGAATAAAACCGAAACCGAAACAAAAAATCTTCGGTTTTGACAATCGAAAACCGCAACCGCAACCGAACCACCGGTTTCGGTTTCGGTTTTGAAAACCTCGGTTCGGTTGCAATCGGTTCGGATCGGTTTTAAAACCGCAAAAATTTAAATTATTACAATTTAAATAAAAAAATCTTGCTTAATTAATAAAATTATATAGCAAAATGAAAATTTTATATTTTTATTTCAAGTCACACACAAAACTGAAAGTGAGAGTGATAGAAGATCTGTTGCTTTTGAAAATATGTAGAATTGAACAAAAAAAAACCTCGAGACGGAGTTAAAATACTTGCATATGCATGTTTTAACCTTGAAAAATAATCAAAGTAGTAGTATGACGTATATTTATTACGAACAAAGAAATCATTAGACTTTCGGTATGAAAGTTGTATGACAGACACAAATAATCAAATACAAATTGGCCAAAACTTTCAACAGTCACTAATTCTTAGATAAAATATTTATATTTTTTAATAAAATTTTAATAAATTATAAAAATCGGTTCGGTTTCGGTTTTTTCGGTTCGGTTAGGACCTAAAACCGAAACCTCAAGATCGGTTCGGTTTTTAAATTTTCGGTTTCGGTTCGATTTTAACTCAGTTTCGGTTTTTACGGTTCAGTTTTTTTCGGTTTCGGTTCCGTTTCGATTTTAATTCGATTTTTTGCTCACCCCTACTACATACTACCGCTTTTAGTTTAATCTTACACACTTCCCACAATTGGGCTTTAAAATTTGTGTAAAATCGTTTTCACATATACGTATATACTCTCCTACATAAAGGGGAGCAGGTCCAGCTGGACATAGAGCAGCTTTGCTATAAGGGTTCAAACTTCAATGTATGTAATTAAGGGGCATCTTAAATGATGTATAAGTTCAATGCATGTAATAAGTTGCGAAAAAAGTACTTTCTTCATAATATGCATCTTACTATCATATAAATTATAAATTGAGTTAATAGGTTGTACACAAATACTTCTAAATAAGTAATTTATTCTATATATAAAAGTAATTACGGGTGATTTAATTAATTACATAGATGAAAAATGGAATTACTTAAATTAATTTTGAAATTAATTATTAATTAATTTTGAAACATGTTTTAAAATAAATTAATTAAGATAATAAGTTTGCTCTGCCAAGATATCTGAAATTTTCTTCAATCAGCGTAACAGCCGCAGTAAATGACAAAACTTTCGTCGTCATTTTGGTACCCTACGTACAACGGCTTTTGTTTAACATTACACACTATCATTATTTTAGTTGAAGCATTGATTAGGAATTTATTGACAAATTTGAAATATTTGAGTGATAATTTTAAAATTTTAATAACTCAATCACATTTAATATATTAGTTTTGTTTCTAGTAAAATACATCATTTAAACAATATTCATAATGATAAACCCGATTTTAAAAATTGAATCAGTAAAAATGTTTTTTAAGAACAAATAAAAAATTTGTCATTTTTCTAAAAGTTCAAATGATTTTTACATTACATATGCCTATATAGGTGGAGTAGGTACATGTGAACATAGGATGCTAAAATGTTACGAACAACTACATTTCAATAATTTCTTGAATGAATTGCTATTTGCTATTTGCTATAGTCACTTGATAAATAATTTTGTAGGCTGTAAATGATTTTCATTACAAAATATATTATTCTCTCGGTCCCATCCAATAATTTACATTGTGATTGGGCACAGAGTTTAAGAAACATAAATAAAGTGGGGGATAAAAGTGAGTATAATGAATAAAGTAGTGGGATCCATTAGTATTTAAGGTGTAAAATAAGTAAAGCGCAGAAAAGTAGTGGAAGTAGTTAATTTTTATACTCCCTCCCGTCCCCCTCAATTTTTTACATTGAGGAGACGACACGAGGTTAAGAAAAAGTGTAAATTAATAGGGAAAAGTAAGAAAAATGAGTAAAGTGGTGGGATAAATCAATATTTAATGTATAAAATGGGTATAAAGTAGGTATAATGGAGGAAAATAGTGAATGTGATTGAATTTTATATTTTAAAATGTTACTATTTTTTGTATGTAAAGAAATGAGAGTGACGTACCAAAAATGAAATTGTAAATGTTGGGCCAAAGCCCACCTGGTACTAGTTTGTATTTAGGCCCATAATGTAACAAGCCCAGTTTGTAGTTAGGCCCATAATGTAACAAGCTCAGTTTGGCATTTCCCTATAAATACCCCCAAACCCCCACATGTAAGAGAGGGGAATTAGACTAAGGAGAGAGCCTCCTAAGAATGTATTATTGTAACTACTCCACTTCATTATAATAAAAGACACGTTTGTTTATTGATTCATAAACGGTATTACATTCATCATTTGGCGCTAGAAGGAGCTTCTTTGTCTAAAAATTCTAAACCAAATGGAAATAGACGACCCAAAGGGTACCAAAATCGGTGAAACAGCTGAGATAGCGACCGTTCCTCACCGCGACGAGGTGCATTTTCACCATATACTCCAGCCTAAAGAGCTGTTTCCTCCTGTCAATGATCAAATCGAAGGATCCCCCAGACCCTCCGTTGATAAGCGACAGCGAGTAATGACTCCTACAGGGAAGGCAGTCCTAACAAGCGACGCACGCCTACACCTACTTAAACTTCGGGAACAAAAAAAGAAGCCAGTTCAAGGCCACCGTTTTGAGAACTATGCTGGGTCTGACGATGAGCTGACCTATTTGGAAGAACAGAAGCGCCTACTCGAAGCTCGCTTAGAGAAGCATCGTGAGATTCAACGACTACAACGAGAGTTGCAACATACGTCGTTATCTCGTCACCCGAAAAATCACCAAGGTTACACTGACAAGGAGCTTGAGGAAAATCAGGATTTCGACGACGATATATCTGAGGAATCCCAATGTTCTCGTCCACCGTTAAAGAGACGCTTTACTCCGTCCGCAAGTGACGCCTTGTGGAGAAGTGATTCAGGCGAATCCGTCCGCCCAGAGGACTTTGCCAAAATGCAAAATGATCTCGCCATCTGTCAGGATTACATCAAAAATCACTCAGGACAGCTCACATCCACTGAAAGCCCCTTGTCTCGATCAATTGAAATTGCTAAAATAGACAGGACCTTGAAAACCCCAGCCTTGGACCACTTTGACGGGTCATGCGACCCCATTGATTTCTTGAACACCTTCGATGGACGAATGGCGTTCTTCGGTCACTCCGAAGTTGCTAGATGTCAGTTTTTCTCCACATGTTTAAAGGGTACAGCCCTACGCTGGTATAGTAATCTCCCACCGCGCTCCATTGATTCCTGGCACACATTAAAAAGTAAATTTCAGAATCATTTTTCCAGTAACTACAATGGAGGGAAGATAACAGCGTCGTTGATGACAATTCGCCAACGCCATTCTGAGTCACTACGAGCCTTCTTAGCTCGCTTCAGGGCCGAGGTCGCTGATATTCCAAATTTAATCGAGGAATTGGCCATCAATTATCTCGCGGCTGGGATTGATAAGCATCGTCATGCACTTCTACTAGAAGAGTTCTTTGAGAAAAATCCACGTACTCTCCAATCGGCGTTCCAAATAGTGGAGCACAGAATGACGCTGCAAGAGGCAGTAGGGAGTATTCAATCTCCGCGACGCTTCTCACAGAAAAGGGATAGAAGTCGTAGTCCACGCCGACGATCTCCCCCTAATGATGCGAAGCGCGGGTCCGAGTCCCGTTCCCGATCATATGAGAGACGCACTCCCTTGCCCGAACGGTCGGAAAGAAGTGACAAAACAGAAAGGACGTGGAAAACCAGGGAGCGAAATGAAAAGGAGTTCACCAAGCTCAACACGGACAAAGCCACTATATTAGCTGTTCTTAAAACCGAGCCTGACTATCGACCTCCCAGGCCAATGAAACCAGGTCGACCGCCTAGCTCCCGATATTGCGAGTATCACGAGGACACAGGTCACACAACGGAGACTTGTTTCCAACTAAGCTCATTCATCGAGAGCAGGATTCGTCGAGGACAACTAGTCCATTTCATTGATGACACACACCACCAATCTTCGCGGGGCCATGATCACGACAGGGTCATCGATGTTATCGCTGGAGGTCATTCAGCAGGAGGCACTTCCAATAACTCCAAAAAGTTATATGCCCGGGAGGTATTCTCCATTAACCCGACGACCCCAAAGAAACCAAGACACAACCCATCTCCGGTCATATCTTTCTCCGATGAGGATTATCCATCGGGTATAATTGAGGCCCATCAAGACGCTCTCGTCATCTCCGCCAAAGTAGGCACAAACACAGTAAAGAAAATTTTGATCGACAACGGCAGTTCCGTCGATATCCTATATCACCATGCTTTCTCGCGAATGAACCTAGGGGATCGCAAATTGGAAAATGTTAACATCCCTCTGTATGGTTTTACAGGAAATGAGGTAAAAGTTGTTGGTACCATCGACCTGCCGGTCCTATTCGGCACCTCTCCATGTCAAACTTGGCAGATGGTTAAGTTTCATGTCATCAATGCGGCGTCGAGTTACAATGCCATTCTAGGGCGGACTACGTTGACAGCTCTTAAGGCCATCACATCGATTCCCCATCTCAAAATGAAATTCCCAACTGAGTTTGGCATAGGCGAGGTGGTCGGGGACCAAGCAACCGCACGACAATGTTATTTATCCACAGTCGTCCCGCGACAAAAACGCCCGGACGACACCTCCATCAATCAAGTCGTGGAAATCGACCCAAACGATGTCATCGAGATCCCACTCGTCCCAACATGTGTCCCTATGGAAGACACAGATGAGATCGAAATTGAACAAGGAAACCCAGACAAAAAGTTTAAAATTGGAAAAGGTCTCCAGAATCCATTGCGACAAGACATCATTCACCTCGTCCGCGAGTTCGCCGATATTTTTGCCTGGAACCCTTCTGACATGCCGGGAATTCCAGAGGTCATAGCTCGCCATTCACTACATATTGACCCTCGTGTCCGACCAGTGAAGCAAAAAAGACGAACTTTTTCAGAAGAAAAGAAACAGGCCATAGACGCCGAGCTGGATCGATTACTCGCAGCAGGATTTGTGGCACCAGTCCAATTTCCTACTTGGATCGCCAACGCGGTCTTAGTAAAGAAAAGTAATGGCAAGTGGCGCATGTGCGTTGACTACTCAGACCTCAATAGAGCATGTCCCAAGGACTTCTACCCCTTGCCAAACATCGACCAACTGATTGATGCAACAGCGGGCCATGAGCTCATGTCATTTATGGACGCGTTCTCAGGGTATAATCAAATCAAAATGGACAGTCAGGACTGGGAGAAAACCGCATTCATCACGCACAGGGGAGTGTTCGGTTACAAGAATATGCCTTTTGGACTCATCAACGCAGGAGCGACATTCCAATAGATGATGGATACCATTTTCTCCTCGCAAATTGGCCGAAATATGCAAGTCTATGTGGACGACATGATCACCAAATCCCAAAGGGCATCACACCACGTTGATGACCTAAGAGAAACATTTCAAGCAATTCGTCTCCACGACATGCGACTTAATCCAGCGAAATGCTCATTCGGCCTCACAACAGGCAAATTTCTGGGCTTCCTGGTTACACAACGAGGCATTGAGGCCGACCCCTCCCAAATCAAAGCAATTATGGATATCAAAAGCCCGTCCACTCTGAAAGAAGTCCAGGTGCTGACAGGTTGCATTGCTGCCTTGAGAAGGTTCATTCCCCAGTCCTCCAAACGATGTGCCCCCTTTTTTCAGGTGATAAAAGAGTCAGCTAAGACATCCAAGATTGACTGGAGCGATAAATGCCAAGAAGCCTTGGCTGAACTCAAGAAATTCCTAACTACCCCGCCCGTGCTGATTAAAGCAAACTCCTGTGAACCATTACGAATCTATCTCACCGCCTCCGACGCTAACGTCGCCGCCGTTTTGGTCAAGTCCCATGAAGGAAAAGAATCGCCAATTTACTACGTCAGCCACACGCTCCGTGACGCTGAAACGCGATATCCTCAGATCGAAAAGTTGGTTTTTTCCCTTGTAATAGCAAGTCGAAAACTACGACATTATTTCCAGGGACGAGAGATACAAGTCATGACCAACCAACCCTTGAAGCGAATTTTACACAAACCATACATGACTGGACGCCTTGCGGCATGGACCGTTGAGCTAGGGCAATTCTACATCGAATACAAGCCTCGAACAGCGATGAAAGCTCAAGCGTTATCTGATTTCGGGGCAGAGTGTCAGTTCTCCACTGAACATAGCATACTCGACGAAGGGAATCCCACTCCACCTCGTTCCTGGTCCTTGTATGTAGACGGCTCATCCAAGACTGATGTCAGTGGGGCGGGAATCATTCTGGTGAGCCCAGAAGGCTTTCAAGTCCAACAAGCAATTAAGTTCTCATTCAAAGCCACCAACAATGAATCAGAATATGAAGCTCTCATAGCGGGGTTAAAACTGGCAAAGGAGCTAGAAGCAACGGTCATAGACATATTCAGCGACTCCCAGCTTGTAGTTAAGCAGATCGTCGGCGAGTTTAAAACCCACAACGACAGGATGACGTCCTACTTGTTCAAAGCCCACTCGCTGTTGAAATCATTCACATCGTGGAACATTTTGCATGTCGATAGAGCTGAAAATCAGTGGGCCGATGCGCTGTCTAAATTAGCTTCGTCAAGTATTCCAATTAACTCTCATCCAGTATATGTCGAGGAGCTTTCGATCCCGGCAATTCATGAGCTCCCTGTCGATGAAATCACGACAATTCCTGATTGGCGAACGCCATTCCTAGATTACATCATGAACAACAAGCTCCCAGAGGACAAGAAAGAAGCTCGCTCGGTCATGTTCAAAGCCCGCAACTACTGCGTACTAGACTCTAAGCTATACCGACGAGCTCTAACAGAGCCACTCCTTCGCTGCCTAGGGCCAGTCGAGTCCCAACTCGCCATCCTAGAGGTGCATACGGGAATATGCGGGGAACACATGGGCGGAAAGAACCTAGCACTGAAAATAATTAGGCAAGGCCTATACTGGCCCACAATGAGGAAAGACTGCGAAGCCTACGTTCGGAAATGTGAGCCTTGCCAAATTTACGGACCGGTCAGCCATGCTCCTTCGCAAGCGATGACACCAATTCTTTGCCCATGCCCGTTCTTCCAGTGGGGAATCGACATAGTGGGACCGCTCCCAAAGGTCAAGGGTCAGTTGCAATACCTAGTTGTCGCTATCGACTACGCCACTAAATGGGTTGAAGCTAAACCCTTAGCTCGCATTCGAGAAAAAGAAATGATCGAATTTCTCATGGAGTTCATTATCTTCCGCTTTGGAGTACCTAGGTCTGTCATTACCGACAATGGAACTCAGTTCATAGGTGAGAAGTTTGAAACCGTGTTGCGCGACCTCAATATCAAACATGCCAAGGCTTCGGTAGCTTATCCCCAAGCTAATGGGCAAGTAGAAGTGACCAACAGGATCATTCTCCAAGGACTCAAAAAACGACTTCAAGAACAACCCCGCTCATGGGCGGATGAGCTCCCGAACGTGCTGTGGTCATACAGGACCACACCTCGTTCCTCGACAGGTGATACCCCCTTTAGACTGGCTTATGGAACGGATGCTGTCATTCCGTTGGAGACAAGCTTAAACTCTCCCAGGGTCGACTCTTTCAACCCGGATGCCTCGTTGGAAGGGCTGCGTCTCGACAACGACCTGTTGGAGGAGGTCAGAAACGAGGCTAACCTAGCTGCTGAACGCCACCAGAAAGCGGTGGCCAAGTACTTTGACAAAAAGGTAAAGATAAAGAACTTTCAGGTGAATGATCTGGTTTTACGAGAATCTGCTTCATCTCAGCCCACAGTCGCGGGGAAATTCAAAGCACCATGGGAAGGGCCATACAAAATCTCCAAGGTCCTTCGACCTGGAACCTATGAACTCTCTCAGCTCAATGGCGAGCCGATAAAGAACGCGTGGAACGCAATCCATCTAAAGAAGTACTTCCAGTAAACAGATGCAGATCCACGCATCCCTGGATGATTATCAAACTACATTTAAATTATGCATAATTAAAGACAAACTCCTTGTTGCTATGAACATCTCTTTACAATCGTGTAATCTGCTATTGAATTAAGTCCAAGATAAGGACAAGCTCTATGTCGCCATGAGCACATCATCATGATTATTAAGTTATTCTCAAAAGTTAAATCTAGTCAAGAACAGATTTCTAGCTACTACTCGCATCACTCTAGAGTTATTCAGTTAGTTTCAGGACCTGTCCAATGAAGGAAAGGCTTATGTTTATAACATAAACAAAACCTACAAGCTATTTCGTATCAACAAGTCAAAATTTTTGGTGCTTAAAGCTATACCCACACAGACAAACAATGGGTACGTTCGAAATTCTTGTAACTGCCTTAACCACCAAACGAGTAATTAATAATTGCTAGCAACTACAGCAACAAAATATAACATAGTCAAATAAAAAGCGAATTCGATCACACCAACAATAACCCCTGGGACATACGCTATCACATGTCCAAACAACCATAAAACCAGGTTCGAAACCAGGAACATAAACAATGTTAGTAACACAAGCGTTAAAGCTAAAACAGAAAGGAGAACATCATAACGGGGCATACCCCGCCTTCAGCATTACACCCCTGGGGCTTTCTGAGCAAGATCCGCACAGAAATCGTCGAAAGCATGCCCAGTCATATCCAGTCCCGCAGCAACGGCACGGGCATAACAATGCCCATAGCCGGCCTCCAAACCGTTGGCTATCTCCTCGACCCCTTTTGTTACTTCAGCCTTCAAGTGGTCAACCTCGCCCGCGAGGACCTCCTTGTCATTTCGGCAACGCTCTAGCTCTGACCTCACCTCCTCACCTTCACGCCTCCTCTCCTCGCTCGCTACTTTCTCTCTTCCCAGATCGTCAGTCAATTGCTTAATAGTAGCGGTAGCTTTTTCACTATCCACCCTCAAACTCTCCAACTCTAAAGTCAACTCCTTGACTTTCTTCTCAGCATCAGAAGCTCGCTGTTCAGCGACCGTGCGCTGCTCCTTCAAAGTAGTCATCTCACGTAAAGACTCAGATCGCCATTGGCCATCGACGTCAGCTCGATATTCGCGGACGATGTGAGTCATGTCAGATAGGAACTGATTCGTCAAATACAAGGACAAAAGGATAAGTAGAATAATCACGATAATACACCCACTAAGACGAACTAAAGACCAAGCCGAAATTGAAAATCTTACCCGTCCAGCGCGAGCTAAGCAACGGTCAGCGACGTCACCACGAGCACGGTCGACGTAGGAGCTAAAATCCTGAGGGAGGTCAAAAGCACCAAATACCTGTCAAAGGGAAATATGCTTAGTTAAATAACGAGTGAAAATGGTACTACATATCATAACCAAGCAAGCGATGCAGAACATACCTGAACAGGAGGGTTCGATCCTGCGGTCCACCGCTCATAAGATTGAACCTCAAAACGAACTGGCTCCATAGCACTTTCAGGCTGAAGTACAGGTGGTCTATCTCCACCTTGAATACCAGTGAACGTCAGCGACTTAACACCTCCAGCCCTCGCGGAGTCCGACCCTCGCCTAGAAACGATCCTCTCACTACCATCATCTCCCACGTTAACACGAGACCTTTTTTTCCCACGAGCTATTAGCTCGGGACATTCACCAGACTCGGGATTCATCACTTCGTTGGACTCTCTCGCTGGCACAGAGTCAGAAACCACGTCATTACCAGAACCCGCCCCCAGCACACCTCCTTTAGAGGTAGATCCCGCGTTATCGTGTGTCAACTGGGACCGAGGTCTTTTGGCGATCAACAATAAAGCTTTATCCATCTCGTTCTTCAAGCCCCCGTCCAGTACCTGCCGCAAGGATCTCCCAGAAACTGAAAAACAAAAACAGGAAAGTAAGATCGCTTAACAACGACAATAGCTCACAAAACAGATAAAGCTGTTAGCAATCAGTATCCTTACGATTATGACTCCCTAAAAAAGACTCATTCTTCAACTGCGACCACTCATAAGGCGACCACGCTCCGAAAAAATTGGTTAAAAAAGCGGCATCATATTTACTCATATTGTTTAGCAAATCTACATTATCTTTGGGAACAGCCCGACAAGGAGGCACGAACTCGAGGTCCTTCCCATACCAGAACAACCATTTACTATGCCAACCATGATTTGACGACTTTACGTTAACGATACGAACCCCAGCTCGTTTATAGAAATATATCTGACCATGGGTATAATGGAGACTATAAATAGAGAAAAACAATTTCAAAGAGGGTAGTCGGTTAGATTCGGCACAACGGGCTATGAAGCCGCTTATCTGCGCGATGGCGTTGGGGGTCATTTGTGCTATCCCACAGCCAATCGCTTCGAACACACACACAAAAAAAGGATGCAATGGCAGGCGCAGTCCATAGTCGAAGTGAACCAGAGGAATACCGTGCATTCCATACTCCGGCATATTCCATATCCGGTCATCGGGGTTCGGAATCTCGCACCGATAGCCCCCTATGGATAAGTCGACCCAATGCTTGTTCACCTCGACTCGGGTTGATGGATTGGAAAAAACACTTGACATGTTAAGACTAGGGTTGTCACCGAACTCTAATTGACCGGCGGCAAGAGCTTCCCTAACCGCGCTATCGCGTTCTATCAAGGTATTAGGACTCAGGGGGGGAGATACGTGGGCCTCCTCACTCTTCTCATCCCCAGAAAAACTGAACCCAGATTCAATTTCAACCCCGGGGAGGTCCAAATGGTCCAGGTTAAATAAGGGGTCGAGCGGAGGTTCAGAGGACCCACCCCTAACAGAGTTTAAACTTACAGTGGCTTCAGACGAAATCGACAAGTGAGACATGAGGATTAGCCTACAGCGAGTATAATCTAAAAGCAAGTAATAGAATACTAGAATTAGGCAAAAGCAAAAAGAAAAAAACGCACACCTGGATGAGAGAAACTGAAAGGAAATGAGAGTACTGGCGCCGCTCGGGGAGGAAAGTAAAGAAAGTGGGGGTTACCCAATGCCCAGGAAGTGGAAGAGTCACAGCCAAACGACGGATTCCGTACCAAAAATAAATAAACGACAAAAATAAATTAGCACTATTTTCCTTAATTCATTCCAAAATCCTCATATTTTTATTTCCCTCCTCAAATTAATTCAAATTATTTCTTTTTGTGTATTTTATTTTTCAGGTCTTACTCAAATCTAAAAGATGTTGATACCAACAAAGGGGGGGGACAAATGTTGGGCCAAAGCCCACCTGGTACTAGTTTGTATTTAGGCCCATAATGTAACAAGCCCAGTTTGTAGTTAGGCCCATAATGTAACAAGCCCAGTTTGGCATTTCCCTATAAATACCCCCAAACCCCCACATGTAAGAGAGTGGAATTAGACTAAGGAGAGAGCCTCCTAAGAATGTATTATTGTAACTACTCCACTTCATTATAATAAAAGACACGTTTGTTTATTGATTCATAAACGGTATTACATTCATCAGTAAAAAAATGAGAGGCACATAGAGAATAGTATAAAACTTTGCTATTTTAAAAAAAATTTGAAACTTAAAGAATTGAAAAAAACATCCAAAAAAAAATGTAAAGAAATGAACAGAATAAGAGAATATTGCATAATCGTCCGTTGCTGCGACTATGTTGATTAGCTCCGTTGAGCTCATCTTTTTGCTACTAGTAGGAAAAAAACAAAAAATTAAGATAACAAGTTTTCTATGTCAAGATAAAAAGTATCATTTTTATTTTTATTTATTGAAAAATTACAAAAGTGTCATCCATATATAATTTATATAAAAATTAATTAATTTGTGTTGCTTATATGAATCGAACCTTTATCGCTTACAAAGAAAGGATCATATCCATTTTGTTACATCGATTTTTGAGTATACTTCAAAAATTTTATTAGATCAATTACATGTTCTCTTATAATCCTATTTTTTTTTTACTTTATGTTTTGAGTAAACAAATTGTTGATTTATATTATCTATAAAAATTAAATTTTAAGTTGTATCTATACTTCTATACTATATTATTAAAGCCGAAACATTGAAAGTTTTGGTTTTCGGTTTTCAGTCTTTTATTCTACTTAATAAATAATAAAAAAAAATATAAAAATATTAACTAGATGATTTACTTTTATAATTAAAATATTTTTTTCCCTAACAAAATCTACTCCATTTCCAACAATATCATGGCAATTACCTTTAACTTAAAACATATTACCTTTTATATTTGTTATTTCTAAAATTTCCAAAAATATAAGGTGCAATCCTTACTTATTTATTTTAAAACCTATTTTAATACTCTATTTAATAAATAATAAAATAATATAAAAATATAAAAATAGTAACTAGCTGATTGTCTTTTATAATTAAAAAAAAATTCTAACAAAATCTACTCCTTTTCCAAAAATATCACGACAATTACCTTTAAATTAAAACATATTATCTTTTATATTTGTTATCACTAAAATCCCCATTTTCCAAAAATATGAGGTGCAATCCTTACTTATTTATTTTAAAACATATTTTAATACTCTATTTAATAAATAATAAAATAATATAAAAATAGTAACTAGGTGATTGCCTTTTATAGTTAAAATATTTTTTCTAACAAAATCTATTTTTTTTCCAAAAATATCACGTGCAATTACCTTTAAATTAAAATATATTACATTTTATATTTGTTATCACTAAAATCTCTCTTTTCCAAAAATATCAAGTGCAACCGTTACTTATATACTTTAAAACCTATTTTAATACTTTTAATTATTTAAAAAATCTTACCTATTTTAGCAAGTGAACGTATTTTTAAAAAAAATACAATTAATATAATTAAAACACATCTAAAAATATTACGGGCAGTTACTTTTTTTTTAATTAAAACATGTTAACTTTTCTATTTGTCCTTATTAAAAAAACTTACTTATTTTAACAAGTCAACGTATTTTTTTAATAAATATAATTAATATAATTAAAACACTTCTAAAAATATCACGGACAGTTACTTTTTTTAATTAAAACATGTTTGATTTTCTATTTGTCCTTATTATTAATATTATTTTGTTATAAAATAATATTAATAATACCTCATTTATCTTCCTCATCCCATCTGTTATTTTTTATATTTTTTATGTTCCAATTAATATTTAAGTTTCTCATTTTATAATTTATCATATTAATTTTTACTTTTATTTTAATATTTTACGTTCACATTAATTTTTTTAGTTTATTATTTTTAAGGCCCGTGCCTTGCACGAGTTATTGGCTAGTATAAATGAAACGGCTAGTATAAATGAAACAAGATCAGAAGAAAAAAAGTTAGAATTTAAGGCCCGTGCCTTGCACGAGTTACTGGCTAGTATATGAATTTGTTAACATTCGTCTCATTTTTCTTTAATTCTTATTTTTAAGTATATAAAAAGTTAGTTCCTATTATTAATATAGCTCTATTTTTTAAGTTTTCGTAGTTTTATATATAATTACATGTTCAATTATCTTTATAGATTTTAATTTTGCTTGTACTTTT
This sequence comes from Heracleum sosnowskyi, assembly GCA_030848705.1. Lineage (NCBI taxonomy): Eukaryota > Viridiplantae > Streptophyta > Magnoliopsida > Apiales > Apiaceae > Heracleum > Heracleum sosnowskyi. The sequence continues at coordinate 931,775 of JAUIZM010000019.1, read as the reverse complement.
TCGATTAAATATCAATTATGTTCTTACTTATTATATGATTTATATTTTTATATCATACTTTATCACTTATTATACTCTATATGGAGTGTCCACGTGTTGATACATAAATATAATAATAAATTTAGAAAATATAAGTAACATATTATATCTTAATTATATTATTTAGAATAATTCTAAATTGTAGGGGGTATGGTAAAAAGTGGGTATCATATTTAGGGTGTTCACGAGTTAGGTTGATCACGTTGAAAGAGTACCCGGCCCAATTAAATCGATTTAAACATTTTCAACTCAACCCACAAAATCTATGACTATATAGTAAACCACAACACAAGGGCAAAACGTGTCATTTTAATGTGTGTGGAGTTACATTTTTGCCCTTATTTGTTGAAAAATTACAAAAGTACCATATCATATTTTTATGTTGCAAAAAGTGACATTTTAATGTGCGTGAAGTTACGATTTTACCCTTATTTATTGAAAAAATACAAAAGTGCCAACTTATATTTTTATGTTAAAAACAATAAAATTCCGTTAGCACTAAGAATCGAAGCTTTAACCTCCTTTAAGAAAGAACATGTCATAATCATTGTGCTACATTGACTTTTGGATTTGATTTAAAAGTTTTATTCAATAAACCACATGTTTTACTTTTATTCCTTTTTTAAATAAATTGTTGGTTTACTTTATTCATGCCACTTGAGTTTTTTTAGTTTTCATAACTTCACGTATAATTATATTCTATCTACTTTCTACATATTAAAAACCAACTAATGGTAAAAAAAAAAGCTAAAAAAATGATTGTGAAATTACCACTACACCAAAAATGACCTATTGTAACCCCATAAAAGTGTATTGTTAGACCCTAAAAATGTTAAAGTAGATGTTTATGTAACGTTTTGACCAAAATTCGGCGTTACATTTACTGGCGTTGCCTATGGCTTCTATTGTAACACTATATGTACTTATTGCAACCCTTTTTTAAATATTACAATAGCATTTTTTTGTAACACATTTGTCTGTTTTAGTAACATTTTTAAGGTGTTGCAATAACTAATGCAACACCTTTTTGCAACATCTATTAAGTAAAAATGTTAAAAAGTTAGTTCATTGCAACACTTTGATGCAACATTTTGATGCCTTTTGCAATACATTTTGGTTTTTTAGCAACATTTATCTGCAACATTTTAATCTCTATTGTAATATTTATAGTTTTTAATTGCAACATTAATGTGCAACGCTTTTTAGTATCCCGATTGCAATGTCTTGTCTGAAATTTTAATATACCATGCACAAAAGCGTTTAAACCAATCCACCAGAAATGACATTTCATTCCAATGGAAAATCCAAAAAACACATGTACCAAACCAGAAATAACATTTCAAAGTTCCGAAATTGAAAATCCAACAAACACATGTCAATAAACCCAAACATAGTCCGACATCTAGTTCTTAAGTCTAAAGTCGAAACACATGTCGACTTACACAACAATTCTACATTAAACTTAGTATTAATATCATGTCAAAATACCAACCTACTACCAAAAGTACGCATATAGAAAATAAGAGTTAAGTACTATTGATTATCAATCATCATTTTCGTCATCCTCGTGATCATCGTCATCCTCGCGATCATTGTCCTCCTGGTCACTGTCCTCACTTTCGTCACCAGTAGTAGTATCAGCACACAACTCTTCAACATCAAGGTATTTGAAATCTGGATTGATTTCTCCCAATTTCGCTATTACCTTTGATATTTTCTCACACACCTTTTGATCTACCATCTCTTGCATTTCAGCCATGATTTCCTCCTTTATAGTCTTTTTGAGATCATTAATATCAGTAGCAGGTGTACTGGAACTACAAAGAATTGGCTGCTGAGCTTTCATTGTTTTTCTGCATTTTCCAGACCTTCCTAGAAGCCAATTCGGTCCATATTTTGGTTTTTTGACTTGTTCCGCCCCACTGCCATCTTCAACAGCAGTTGTAGCCTACGAATAAACATGGACACATTAAAACTGAAAGAAGGCCTACCTTCAAAGGAAAATATTGCAAAATCTTTAATAGGTGAAAATGACTAAAAAACTTAAATACTTGCATCTTACCTTGTATTCCTGTCCTTGTTTCCGTTTACTTGTTTTCTGATAAATATCATCTTTCGGAGCTAGCTTTTTAGGGTCGATCTTCTTTTCTGCTTTCTGCGATAATAATGCAAAGAATGACATAATACTAAAACTACATAGAAAATTAAACCATCTTTTAAATAAAAGCTGGACATACGATTTTCTCGCCAATCTGCGCAAAACTTTTACGACCAGCAGTGTGCGTTTCCACAATCAACTTACAATTTTCTGCATTTTTTCTAGCTCGCTCCTGACCATTCAATAAAGTGCGAAGAATATAAAATAACTTACAAAAAATTACGAAAATAAAATTGTGAAAAAGTCAAGTACTAGCTAATGGATTGATATATGAATGGATATACCTGACCATCTTTATCCCCCCAGTATTTGAGAAGCACCTTGAATTCTTCGACTGAAATGACATTGGGCCTATTTTTTAGCCTGTCTTCATCATTATCATATTTGAGATAATGGTCTTTCTTAATCCGGCTCTTGTTCAATTTCCACAAAACACCAATAGTCCGCAATGTATAGGTTCTTCCTTCCTCGGGAATGTCATATTTTGTCTAAAAAATTAGTTGGAATTTATTAGTGGCAACTAGAGACCATAATAAACAACTAGAGATCATAAAAAAGGTGTGCAAGATTTTGAGTTTACCTTAACAAAAGACCATAGTTCCTCCTTCTGTTGTTTAGGAAATTTATGCCAACTGACGAGATCAAGAGGGACAGACTGCCTACCCAATGTCCCGCATAAGTTTTTGAATTCAGCCAAGTCACCGTCTTTGTCAGCAATAGCCTGTAACTCACCGTTCAACTTAATGACAACCTTCTCGTTCGGATTTCTGCTGCGAATTCAGGATATTTTGTATCCATCGACTTCCAACCTTGGCCATCAGCCGGATGCCGCAACTTGCCATCCTTCTTTCGTGCTAAAGCATGCCATGTCATTGAGTTGGAAAAATCAGAGCTCAAAAACATTCTTTGCAGCCTTGGCTTTAAAGGAAAATATCTCATTACTTTTGATGGGATTTTAGGTTCCTTTGACACATTCGTGTTCGCGTTAGGATTATTTTTATCTTCAACTACTTTCCATCTTGATGTTCCACACTTTTTGCAAATATCCAGGCCCTCATTTTCAGCCCAAAATAGCATGCAGTCATTTGGACATGCATGTATCTTTTGGTAATCTAGACCTAAGTCTTTAATCATACCCTTGGCCACATTAAAAGATGATGGGAGATTTACATTAGGAAAAACCTCCTTTATCAGCTCAAGCAAATCGCTAAATTCCGACTCGCTAAATCCATGAATGCACTTTACATTAGAATTAATTCACTTGATAATCTTGAAAGCTCGACAGTGGTTTTTGTATCCACTTCACTGTATATCTCAACTGCCTCTCTTTCCTTGATATTTGTACGCTACTTTAATTTTGCTTGGAATGACTATGCTCCAAGGCTTGCAATGAATATTGATTTGAACTGTAATGACTATCTGATGAACCAGTATGACTATCTGATGAACCAGTAATGAACCGGTATGACTATCTGATGAACCGGTATGACTATCTGATTGTACTACAATGACTATCAGGATGACTATCAATTATAATACAATGACTATCGGGATGACTATCATGGATAGTCATACCAAGTCATTTTTAGAGTAATTTTCATAGTCATGCTAGTATAAAATTATTTCCAATTTAATTAACTTATCAATTAATTTAAGGAATAATTTAATTCAACTAGAATTAAATTAACTATTGATTTAGTTAATTAAAAGAGAATTAACTCAACTTCGACTAGTACAATCCAAAGTCGTTTTAGAGTAATTTTCATAGTCATGCTAGTATAAAATTATTTCCAATTTAATTAACTTATCAATTAATTTAAGGAATAACAACCAAATACCTAGAGGATCACTCAACTAAAACCAAGAAAAAGATAGGACTCTTAATGTGACGCCCTCCCAATCTGGGGTCATGATCGGGGAGTCACTACAACCTCTACACCTTAAACCCGTAAACAATATAAAATAAATATGCAGACACGACCCCAACTCTACCCTGGATCTTTAACAATTAATGGTGTGAAACAAGCATCCACTATCTAATTCATATTAATACATAGCATAAGTCTCAAAAGTTATTACAACCATGACTTAAAAGTTCTATGTTCCCTTTCACAAAACGCCTTCTACAAGTGGTCATCACCTACCTGATCTGGCATCCCAAAAGTAACCCTAATAGAAGACTTCCTAGCTGTCTGAAAAGTGCGTACCATCTTCTCGCTTAACTGTGGGTTAGAACAGGGAAAAAGAATGAGCCAAATGCTCAGCAAGTAATAATATAACCAAATAGTTAACCACTGGGGAACAATTTTCCAATATCAATATGTATGTCATGGCTAAAACAGAATCCATAACAAGGGATTATCAGAACAATGAATTGAATATACAATTTCAAAGGGTAAACCAATTTCATTATCAAGATATCTGTTTTCAAGAAAAGCATTAAGTAATTTTGGAGATTTTTCACAACGCACCAGACAATACGGGTGATCAGCCACGTAAAGTCCCCATACCGGACACACAGTCCCTCTGGTCCTTGTATTGGGTCCCATTAGGCACATATTGGCCTTTAGACTAGTCCATCCCTAGTCCATTTATTATAATTAAAAAGTGCTGGACCGGCGTTACTCGGCCTCTTACGCCTCCAATCTTAGGAATCCGTGGAAACCACAAATCGGAATTTAAATGAGTCTAAACTTTATTCCTTTTTAAAACATATTCAGATATAAAGAAGTCTTTTGGAAATCAGATAAGTTCAATCAAAACAATTTGGATTTCTATTAGTGGAATATAAGAAATATTTATCATCGGGTATGTTCTGGGAATGTACTAGAATGAGAGTTAGGTGTATTCACTTTCAGGTATAAAAGGGAATGCATAAGTACATGATCAAAGTCAGGTTATAGATTCATAGGTCATTAGGTTTAAATTCATGGATATGAACAGTGTATAAGGGTTTAAGGAAAAAGGAACTATACAAAGTATGGTATACAGAACAACATGGTATATATGAACAGAGATAAGGGTTATCAATGAACAATAGGTGTTTTCAGAATTAAAAGCATATCAAGGCAAGATAGCAATTCATATATGTCAACATGAAAGAATGGAATCGAAATACGAAAGCAAGTTTGTATTACTTGCCTTAAGTAGCAGAAAGGGGTAATGAGAAATCACTGGTTTTCCACCTTGGTCTTTCCATTATCTCTAAGTTCCACTTCCTTGGACTCTACAAGAGAATATATTCTATCTTAGTATGCTTTCTCTAAAATGCTAATCCTTTATTCTAAACTACCCAACGCATCCTAAGCGCGTATATACATAATAGTTACACCACATAACAATTACAACCATGTAATAGGCAACAACCATATAGACGCACATCGCCATTTAAGTACACATAACATACTCCTTATACATATATATATATATATATATATATATATATATATATATATATATATATATAATAATCTATCTTTCAAATTATACCACACTTGGCATTCCTTAAATCAATTTGATCATGCCAACCATATCCTTAACACTTTTACAACAATGTTTTCATCTCACAAAGCAGAAAATCCGCTGCGCATACTTTACGAAAACATTTTTCATAAATCAAAAAGTAGTCAAACAAATACCAAATTTGACAGGCTACTTCCTGATTACTGATCCCACTTAGAATAAAAGTTTCAACTTCAGAACAACTTGTTTAGATTAAAAACGAACTATTTAAAGTACGTACTGAAGCACAAAAAAATCCCTGCTGCGCAACTTTTAGTAAAACAAGCATAACTTTTTATTCGTTAACTCTATCGATACAAGGTTTGCGCGTGCACACACTAGACTCTAATTAGAATAGCTACATACTAGACTCTCTGTCTAAAACAAGCAGCAACAATTCGCAATTTAGCAAAACAGAACAGACAGTTTCTGGCATCTCAACATGACGTTCATCTATACAAAACCAATCCACAAACATAATCTCTACTACAACCAATCATCCAATATCAAAACTAAAACTCCTCCTTAGCTGAAAAGGTTTTACAAATTGAACTCATGTCCTCAAGAAATTACTAAATATCTATACATGCAATTACCAAATACCATAATTAACTAATCATCAATCCATATACTTTGAATTTCACAAAAATCCCCAAATCAAAACCTTCAACATATAAAATCCAATATCAAACATGTATAATCCGAAATATCTAAACTTAAAACAATTAATTTAACATGCAATCACCATAAACTTGAGATTAACAATTAAACATCAACACCAACAAATTTCAAACTAATTTTACAAAAGGGGAAAATCGAAAATACACACATGCATTTCGATTTTTTTTAACATGCAACCCATAACTCAACTAAATACTATTATTAATACAATAATCGGACTCAAAAGCATCATCATCGTCCCCGTCGGCTCGCCGGAGCTCATTGCCGACAGCGGCATGATTTGGAGGTGCCCGAAAAATCGGGTTTCAATCACAAACCTCACCAATAACTATCTAAACAATTTACTTATCACAGAATCGTCACAAAACAAAGGTTTCGGGATTGAATTAAGATCAATTCGCCAAAAGCCCTTTGCATGCAAACTGATACACACATGAATACACACGGCCATACACTCACACATACACGATTATATACATATATATATATATATATATATATATATATATATATATATATATATATATATATATATATATATATATACAACAATCGATTTTGTGGAAAGAAAAGAAGAGTGGGATGAAGATCTCACAGAAAATAAAAATGGCCGAGAGAGAGAGAACAGAGAAGAGAACTCGGGAGAGAGAATGGAGAAGAGAGAGTTGAACGGTGAGTAACAAAAAGGGGCAAACTGATTGTAGAGGGTTTTATAAGCCCATGGGCAAAATAGTAATTTAACAATTAAAAATCTGATTTTTAGTAAAAGAAAACCAATATAATGCTTTTCTAAAATTCGAAATAAAATGAAGATAATATCTAAAAATCAAAATTTTATTTTTAAAACAGAGAATACGAATTTACAAGCTCACCCATATTTTTAAAATATTTTTATGATCAAAATTGAATTAAATATGAATTTTCAAAGTTTTGATCACATAAATAACATTTAATTCATAAAATCGTTTTTAAATTCTTAAAGCCAAAAATAAATTCCTCCATAAATTTTAGAAAATAATAGAATATAAAATAAAGGTTGTGAAAAAGATTTCACAATAAAAAGAATCTCCGATGATTTTATAAAATTCCCGGAAGGTCAAAAAGAACTAATTTTTTTAATAAGAAATTCATATAAAATGCAATTAAAAGCATACACATATATTTTAATCCATACCATTCACCAAGTAAACATTTATTTATCACATTTTCAAATATCCACCTTTCACACAATATTCACATATCATGGATCTCAAATATTATTAAATATTAATATTGTACAAGCGTTTTTCTGAGTCGTTATACTTAAACCTAAGTAAATACTATAAAGTTCTAGATCAAATATGACATTTCCAGATTTCACCAGTAAAGATAAATACAAGACAGAGGTTCCTCTAGACTGAACATATGATAACATTGAACCTGTCTTGATTTACCTATTCCTTTACTACCCTGAAACTCCTCCTTTTCCTTTTATATCTTTTTCAGCTCCCTCTTCCTAGCTTCTCCAAACTTCTCTCCCTTAGTTGAGGAATTCTCTATAGATTTAACCTTTTGAGTCTCTGAAGCCAGTAGGACTTGAGATTGTTAATGGAGTTGATCTTGGGAAGTAGGTGGAAGAAGAAGACCGTTCAACCACTTGTGCTTGCAAAAGTTCTTTATCAGCCTGGGTTTTGAATAGATGTTCCTGTAGATCAGCTATGTGAGCTAACTACATTGAAGTGTATGTGTCAGTGTGTGCACTCACTTGAATTTCTCTTGTAAGTGTATCACTCAACTCACGTGCATGTGTTTCACTTAGTGTTTGACTCGCATCACTCAACATAGCTGTCTGTTTGCTCCTTTTTGATCAGTACTTGCATTGAAAAACACCCTAGCCTCTTCAAGAGAGGTCAGTGGTGGTGAAATGGGAGTTTGAAAATCCCGATCCTCAGTCACATCTATCAAATCATTTGGATTTGAACTCTGAATTATTTCAGTGATAGACTGACCAAGTTGCCTTCCACTTTCTCCAGATAAATCTATGAGTGGAAAATCCCTTAGGGAGCCAGAGATGTTCCCTCTGGGAGGGGAGAAAATGATTTTATTAAATGTGGCAAGAATCAGATTTTCCCTCTGATGCCTGTGAAGGCACTTCTAACGTAACAATGGTAGGCACTGTAACAAGTTGCAGGTGCTCTGCTTTCACTGTGTCCTGAGTTTCATCTAATAGTATTGTTTTCTCCCATTGTGAGTAATGAGAGTGTGCTTGACTCAGTACAAAGTGCCATGACCCTATGGCGAATTTCAATAGATTCATCCTGTTGAGAGAATGTCTCTAGAAACAGTTCATTGGTCATTTCAAAGTCCATATCCTGTTGGGAGGATACAGATGGGCTGACAGATGCCTCAGTATATGTTGAATTTCTTTAGAGGAGGCAGAGCTGTGGGATCACTCACTGTTTCAATCAAAATATTTCTTTGTTTAACAGTTGATTTCTGTTTAGGCTGAGAGGTCAAGAAAGTTGTAGACTCATTGTTTGACTCTAAGACCTGGGATAGAGATTGTGGATCTACAATCTCTTGGTCAGCCCTAACAACCACTTGGGTTCAGCAATGATAAAAGAAGTGGATTGAGAGATAGAAAGTAATACCTGAATTGGATTCGGCACTGAAGTTCCAGCTAAGTAAGAGCTAGAGCAGAAATAATATATACAATATATTAACAAAAACAACTAAGACAAATAGAAAAAAGATAATAAATAATAAAAATAAAATAATATATATATAAATAAAAACTTTTACTAGAAAACTAAAGAAAGAAAATAAAATAAAATAAAATGCAGAAAATATTTACATGAAATTATTTACATGAAATTAAAGTCTAAATTAAAGGACTGCCATTAGTATTTAAAACAACGAAAAAGAATATATACACATAGTTGCAATGACTTAGAATAATATAGAAAATAGAATAAAACAATATAAGTACAACAATTGCAATGACTATCGGTATGACTATGGGATAGTCATGCCGATAGTCATTCCAGTACATTTCTATAATGACTATAAATATTTAATAACAACTACTCCCTCTGTCCCCTCTCATTTCTTTACACTTTCCTTTTCGGTACGTCCCTATCATTTCTTTACATACCAAAATAGTAACATTTTATAATATAAAATCCAATCACATTCACTACTTTCCTCCACTATACCTACTTTATACCCACTTTATACATTAAATATTGATTGGTCCCACCACTTTACTCATTTTTCTTACTTTTCCCTATTAATTTACACTTTTTTAAGTGCCGTCCCCTCAATGTAAAGAATTGAGGGGGACAGAGGGAGTATAATATAGAAAATATACTTAGCATGACTGTCAGCATGACTAATGGAAAGTCATGCCAATACAAAACACTGTCATGACTTAAAAAGACTCGAATTTTTAACAGAAAATTAAAACTAATTAACATACAATTCCAATAAGTTACAGAAAATGCAAGAAATTATCAGAAAAATAAAATAAAATACAGAAAATTGCAAATAATTCACAGAATTAATAGAAAAATGCAACAATTTAACTAAAATGCATAATATTCACATAAAATGCAACTAATTACAGAAGTTTCATAAATAAGCAGAAATTTGCAAGTAATTTACATAATATTATAGAAAAATGCAATTAAATTAAATATAATTGCAGAAAATTCACACAATACTTTATAACAACTAGACAATTAATCTGAATAATTCTAAATAAGTAAATTTTCAATAAAAATAGATTTCTCTACACTTTTAACATAAAAATTTGAGAAAAATATCTTTAGAGAAAATAAATTATTCAAAAATACTCAGATTAGGAAGCTACTAAATTAAACAAGGCATGACAATAATAAGTAGTAAATATGCACAGGAGAAAATGTTTTAATTTAAAACAAACAACAAGCAGAGACATGATTACTCACTAAAACTATTTAACATACCCAATTTACCAACTAACCTGGTAAATGGGAATTCATCAAGAGATTTAGTAAAGATATCTGCTGTTTGTTCCTCTGTGGGTACAAAATGTAACTCCACAGTACCATTCACGACATGCTCTCAGATAAAATGATACCGGATGTCAATGTGCTTGGTCTCTCGTGATTATGCCATCTTCATCTAATTTATTTCTGAATACCCACCGAGTACCAACTACTTTCTTGTTCTTTGGTCTAAATACCAGCTTCCAAACTTGTTGTTGTTCAAATTGATTGAGTTCATCTTGCATAGCAATCACCCAATCAGGATCAGTCAGTGCTTCCTTAATTTTCTTTGGTTCCATTTCAGAAAGAAACCCTGAATAATGACATTCATTTTGAGTAGCACTTGTAGTTCTGACTCTAACACCTGGATCACCAATAATCAGCTCAAAAGGATGAGCTCTATTCCAAACTGTTTGTCTTGGAAGATTTGATCTTGATGATTCGCCTTGTTCTTCATTATGGTGTTGTGAATGACTAGTTGACCCTTCATTTTCTCCCCCTGAGTTGTTGGCATATTATTTTGGTGATTCTTCTCCAGTGTTAGTGGTATCTCCATTGTTACCAATGTTTCCACCACCATCACCATCACCACTATCATCATTGTCATTGTTATCACCAGCAATAAGCTCATATGTATTCTCATCATCTGAATCTGAATCTGACATGTCATCAAACTTCAATTTCTCAGATGGATTTTCTGTTTGGATATTAGGGAGTTTTTAATGATAACATTTCCAGTTTTCAAACAACCATATCCTTCAGTTATACCCTTGATGTTATCTCCAAAGGTAACCACTGGGCCAGCTTTCTCAACCACATTTGATAGCAGGGCTCTATCTCCGGTCATATGCCTTGAACATCCACTATCCAGAATCCACACAACCCAGTTCACCTGTTTCATACCTTGCAGTATCAAATTGATTAGACCTTCTTCGGAACCCAAGCTTGGTTGGGTCCGACATACTTAAAGAATTGACATTTGTCAGGAAAAACAACACTCTTGATTTTAACTACTTCAACCTCCTTAATGAAAGAGCATTTCCACTTACAACCAGCCTTAACAAATTTCTGATTAGGCTTGGGTATAAATGTGTCCACTCTAACTTTAGGAGGACTAGCAGTTTTGGATCTAGCATGCTTCTTATAATTTACATATTGACGGGGAACAATCTTCTCATTTGATGGATGCTTACTGACAAGGCTGTCGCGTGCCTATCAAATAATAATATCTAACAAATCCTTCTAACTATGTAGCAGGGCAAGTCAGAGTCGATCCCACAGGGACAAACGTATCAATCACTAGTTATTCTTGATTCAATTCAACTAAGCAAGTAACACAATAAATTGTTGAGAGATTATTAATCTAAATATTATACTAAAGCAAATATGTGGTATTTATGAATTAACTAAAAACATCTAGAATTAAGTATCCCCACTAGCATGAATCAATGCAATCATGATTTTCCACCCCAATTAATCATATGCGACTCAAGAGGAAAGATGCGCCCTATAAAATACCAATAACCTCTCTCGAGTATTAATGGCTTCTCTAAAATACACTCAAGCCTATTTTCATGGTATCATGCAATTTAGAGACATTAAACACAGCATCCTAACTTCCTAACAATCCGTTCTACCTATTTTCATGGAGAAGTTCATGTCCTTATTGGATAAATCACAACCATCTAAGTCCAACTTTCGATGATAAATAGATATTAGGTTCAAACAATACGCATAATCACGTCTGACATGTTATTGTTAATTAAGCACAACTCAATAAGCAAGAGCATACAACATTACTAAATTGGGGGTTTATGGAAAATCATACATCAATCATAACTAGGGTTCAACTTAACCCTAGATTAAATATCTACTCACTCATAATTAAACTAACAGAACACAAAATATAATAAGAACACATAATAATATTAAGAACAAAGAATAAAAACCTTTAATCTTTCTCCAAGAAGAAAAAGTACAAGTCTCTCTATGTCTGTATGTATCTCTGTCTCTATGTATATGTCTCTCAGATCTGATGTATATATATATATATCCTCAAATATTTTAATGCCTTGAGGAAAGTACAAGTACGTTTCCTAAACTGATTCTGTTTTACAAGGAAAATTCGTAGCTGACTTTTCTTCAGTAAATCTGGACCGTTCATGCAGTAATTTGATAATTGGACCACTTTAGAATAAAATAGATTTCCATTATCTTCACTTGGGCTGTTTAATCGTCCAATTCTGACTTCTAGATCTCAAGATATGGCCCAAACAGTGAATTATGTGCAGGCAGCCCAACAAATCCGAATTTCCTTCTAATAAATCTCCAAATTAAGCTCTTTATTCTCCAATCCTTCCAAGTTTAGGATTTCCTTGCTTCCTACAATAAAACATTAAAATTTATTAAATAAAAATCCAATTAAATGCAAAATATAATAAATATGAGAAATAAAATCATATAAAATATATATAAATATATACTCTATCAAACATCCCCACACTTAGCATTTTGCACGTCCTCGGGCAAATAAAGAAATAAAATTAATAATAACTAATAGAACCACCACTTTCGTAGATGACACGATTGCATTGAGCATATGCAACAAGCCGTTAAACCCCTAGGCAGCCCTAGTAGGACGAGTTTTGTCTCGTGAGGGTTTATAGAAGATATACCCACAAAATCAAATATTTTCAACCACCAAGTCTCTCAAACATGCAACATGTCATAGTACTCCACACATTGTAAATATCAATCACATAACAACCTGAAAGTGTCTGAAAGTACAACTACTCTCACTTTAAGCATCATTGACCCAAAATAATCCAAGTATGCACACAATGTCTAGATAGACAAAAATATCATGAGATAGCCATCAAAGTCGCATTCAACAAGTAAGCATGCTATGGATAAATCTCAAATTGCTCTCACTTCACACAAGTGTATGGGTATACGTGTATCGCTCAAGTTCAATCAATGTACTCATGTGCTACCATATGCTTGGTTGTCCACCAAATCTCCACCACCTCGTTTATATGCATACATGAATCAAAAGGTCTTTGTTAAAGGTTGTAACGGGGCTTAGGTACGGGGTAGGATATCAAAGAAACAGGCTAACAAGTGGCTAAACTTGATAACTAATAGAGCATAATGTTCACTTTTAATTAAAGCACCCAACATGAAACTTAGATCATGTAAAAGTTGATCAAGCTTTCACACGCAATAAACCTCGAAGCACATATACCCCATGTACTTTCCCACTTTCACATTGTATCAATCAAATGAACACAACTCTACTTTTTTTTTCCTCTTGCTCATAACTTCTCTTTTTTTTTTTCTTTTTTTTTTCAAAAGTCAAGTCATTCTCCAGTAACCAAGGACAGTGAAAAGTCACCAAGAATGTACTTAATACCAGCACACATGGATCGTCCCTTTCATATAACATTGCACTTGCTACCCATTGATCTCAAAGGAGTACTTGATACTTGTTTGCAACTTTCATACCATATTGTATCCCACCAAAATGTAACCTTTAACCAAAAGAAATCCCCACACTAAATATTCACCAACCCTTGAATTCAATCAATATGCTCTACCAGTAAATCAAGACAAGAATAAATAAGTAGGCTCAAAAAATTTTAGATTGGTGATATACGAAAGAAACGGGTATAAGCTCAAGGGGTTCACTAAGGATTATTTTTCATATGGGTACTGTTTGGGTAAATGAGGTTAATCCTAGTGCCTTTATCATATTCATGCATACACATATCATGTAGTCTCAAAACGGTTTAAAACAAGTTCTAGAGCAACAAGAATCATGATGAACAACACACAACAAAAAAATGGATTGATATAAAATGCATCAATCATAAATTAGGCTCAAATCCTCACAAGGTGAAAGCATGCTTAACTCACTAAAATTGACCAAGAAGCATCTCAAGTTTTTAAATTTTCGCAAGCACACACAAGGAATTACCAAGCATCAAATGATTTTTCATGAATATGACACTCAAAATTAATCATGCAAAACTAATCGACACAATGTGTACTTATCCACGCTAACATGCTTTTGAGACAAGGCAATTATATACAAAAAGTTTTAAATTTTTTAAATTTTTTGAATTTTAATATTATTATTAAGAACCCATCCCCACACTTAAATGATTCATTGTCCTCAATGAATAATATATATAAATATACAAAACTAACAAGATCCTAAAAGAAATACAAAAAGAATAAGAGTGAAAAATTATACAAAGAAAGGTTAGAAATACTCCCCTAGTGCATGAAGTCCCAGTTGAAAATTGTGGGAGAGTGTTCCTCCTCCAAAATCTTGGGTTGCCTCCCAAGAAGCGCTTTTTTAAGGTCTTTAGCTCGACCTTCTTGTTAATCAACCTGGTGAATGGATCGAAAGTGGAGCATCCACTTTCTCAATATATTTTCTCATGACATCTCCTAAAAACTTATAACTTTCATCCACGGCTTTATCCAACAATACAACTCTTCTATCTCGAGCAAACTTTAAGAGTGCAACAACTATCCTTGTCGTTTCAGCTCGTGAGACAAACTTAAAAAGAAATTTAATAAGTAAGTCTTCCCAAGTACTAATGGAATTTGAGGGTAATGAAAATAACCAATTTTTAGCTCCATCCCTTAAAGATAAAGGAAATAATCGAAGTCGAATGGCCTCATCAGAAACTCCATCACACTTGATAGTATCACAAATCTTCAAAAAGTTTTCAATATGAGCATCAGGATCTTCAACAGATAATCCACCAAACTGAATTTCGCCAATCGATTTCATTGTTGAAGGCTTCAAATCAACATTAGTGACATGTAAATCTCTCACTGAAATTGCTGGAGGTTCAGAGAGAAAAATATCAGCCTTCATATCTTGATCTCCACCCAAGGTCTTAACCATAAGAACAGCTTCATTACTCTTTTCAAGATCACTCTTCTCCATAGATGGGTTATGAAAAGAATTAGAAATTTTAAATTCCAATTTCTCATCTCCAACTTCAAAAGAAATTTTTCCATGCATCATATCAACTTTTGCACCAGCTGTAGCTAAGAAAGGTCTTCCGAGAATAATAGAATTTTGTGTATCTTCCTCCATCTCCATGACAACAAAATCACATGGAATAAAAAACTTTCCTACCTTGACAGGAACATCTTCAAGTATTCCAAGTGGAAATTTCACACTTCTATCTGCCAATTGTAGAGATATACGCGTGGGTTTGAGTTCACCCATCTGAAGCTTATTGCAGATTGATAAGGGCATTAGACTTACACTTGCCCCAAGATCACATAAAGCTCGTTTGATTTCAAAATTCCCAAGTTTCACAGGAATAGAATAGCTACCTGGATCAGCTAGCTTTTTAGGAAGATTATTTTGCAAGATAGCAGTGCACTCTGCCGTTAATGAGATAATAGAACTTTCTTCAATCTTTCTTTTGTTTGACAATAATTCCCTAAGGAACTTCCCATAAGAAGGCATCTCCTTGATAGCATCTAAGAAAGGGATATTAAGTTCTAACCTCTTCAAGATATCCATAAACTTTAAAAACTTCTCTCCAAGCCTAGCTTGCACCAACCTTTGAGGAAACGGAACAGGTGGTACGTAAGGTCTGACAGGAGCAACTGTGGGTTCCTTCTTCTTTTCTTCAATCGCTTCTTGCATAACCACATTTTCTGATTGAGTTTTCTCTCTATCTTCTTCAAAAATCAAATTATCACTACTCATCTTCATCTCTGGCCCTTGCAATTCCTTATCACTTCTTAACGTTATAGCATTCACGTGGGCTTTATGTGGTTGTTCAGTTTGGCCAGGAAGTTGGCCTGAAGACTTGTTAAGTTGGCTCAACTGTTGAGCAATTTGAGTGATTGAATTCTCCATTAACTTGTTATGAGCTTTTATCTCATTGATACTTGATTCAAAGTAATCATTCTTCTTTGCCTGTGTAGAGATAAATCCTTCCAAAAGATTCTCCAAGTTAGATTTTTGTGGCTGAGCTTGTTGAAAACCTGGCGGCTGAGAAAAATTATTTTGTGGAGGTTGAGCTTGAGCCTGGTTATTTCTGTAGGAGAAATTAGGATGATCTCTCCAACCTGGATTATATGTGTTGGAGTAAGGATTATATTGTGGCCTTTGATTTTGGTTGTAGAGGGCATTTGCTTGTTCCATTGTTGTTCTAGAGGGATTGTATTGACAAGCATGTTGAGTGTGTCCAACTACACCGCATATTTCACATGAAGAAACTGTAGATGAAGTTCTAGAATCCAATTGCTCAATCTTCTTAACCATTGCCTGCATAGTAATATTCAACATGGTTAGAGCATCAACATCATACTTACCACCCTTCTTTGGATGATTTCTGTCACTGTAAGGATAGTTATCATTAGACGCCATCTCGTCTAACAAAGTTTTTGCATCCTCCGTACTCTTTTTCATAATAGATCCACCAGAAGAAGCATCAACAAAATTTCGAAACTCTTGTGTTAACCCATTGTAGAATGTTTGGATCAACAACCAGTCAGGAATTCCATGGTGAGGGCATTGTCTCTGAAGTCGTTTGAATTTTCTCCAAGCATCATGAAGTGACTCATCATCATCTTGACGAAAGTTAGATATTTCATTCCTGAGCTTTGAAGTCTTCTTCTGACTAAAGAATTTAAGTAGAAACGCCTTTGCTAGACTATCCCAAGTAGTGAATGTATTTGGTCTTTCATCCTTCAACCAATCTTTTGCTGTATCTCGGAGAGAGAATGGAAATAAGCGCAGCTTAATAGCATCATCACTAACATTGGTCAACTTTATAGTATCACACTTTTCCAGAAAACTCTCAAGATGATCAACAGGATTTTCAGTTGATAATCCTGCGAAAGAATCATTAGAGACGAATTGTATGAATTGTGGCTTGAGTTCAAAGTGGGTAGCCGTGACTGTTGGTCTGACAATACTGGATAGTACGTCTGTAGCGTCTGGCATACCATGCTCCCTGAGAGCCTTAGCTGATGTCTCACCCATAACTTCCTTGTCTTTATTTTTCCTTCGTAGTCCTGCTTGTCTTCTTGCTGTAGCTTCAATTTCAGGATCAAAAGCAATCAAATTTTCTGTACCTGAACTTCGAGTGTGCATGCAACAAGGAAACTAGAAACAAAGATCAAATAACAAGGGAATATTAGCCGAAGCAACACAACCAAAAGACTTAGCTAAACAAACTCAAAAATTAACTAATCTAATACCGCTTTGTCCCCGGCAGCGGCGCCAAAAATTTGACAAGGCTGTCGCGTGCCTATCAAATAATAATATCTAACAAATCCTTCTAACTATGTAGTAGGGCAAGTCAGAGTCGATCCCACAGGGACAAACGTATCAATCACTAGTTATTCTTGATTCAATTCAACTAAGCAAGTAACACAATAAATTGTTGAGAGATTATTAATCTAAATATTATACTAAAGCAAATATGTGGTATTTATGAATTAACTAAAAACATCTAGAATTAAGTATCCCCACTAGCATGAATCAATGCAATCATGATTTTCCACCCCAATTAATCATATGCGACTCAAGAGGAAAGATGCGCCCTATAAAATACCAATAACCTCTCTCGAGTATTAATGGCTTCTCTAAAATACACTCAAGCCTATTTTCATGGTATCATGCAATTTAGAGACATTAAACACAGCATCCTAACTTCCTAACAATCCGTTCTACCTATTTTCATGGAGAAGTTCATGTCCTTATTGGATAAATCACAACCATCTAAGTCCAACTTTCGATGATAAATAGATATTAGGTTCAAACAATACGCATAATCACGTCTGACATGTTATTGTTAATTAAGCACAACTCAATAAGCAAGAGCATACAACATAACTAAATTGGGGGTTTATGGAAAATCATACATCAATCATAACTAGGGTTCAACTTAACCCTAGATTAAATATCTACTCACTCATAATTAAACTAACAGAACACAAAATATAATAAGAACACATAATAATATTAAGAACAAAGAATAAAAACCTTTAATCTTTCTCCAAGAAGAAAAAGTACAAGTCTCTCTATGTCTGTATGTATCTCTGTCTCTATGTATATGTCTCTCAGATCTGATGTATATATATATATATCCTCAAATATTTTAATGCCTTGAGGAAAGTACAAGTACGTTTCCTAAACTGATTCTGTTTTACAAGGAAAATTCGTAGCTGACTTTTCTTCAGTAAATCTGGACCGTTCATGCAGTAATTTGATAATTGGACCACTTTAGAATAAAATAGATTTCCATTATCTTCACTTGGGCTGTTTAATCGTCCAATTCTGACTTCTAGATCTCAAGATATGGCCCAAACAGTGAATTATGTGCAGGCAGCCCAACAAATCCGAATTTCCTTCTAATAAATCTCCAAATTAAGCTCTTTATTCTCCAATCCTTCCAAGTTTAGGATTTCCTTGCTTCCTACAATAAAACATTAAAATTTATTAAATAAAAATCCAATTAAATGCAAAATATAATAAATATGAGAAATAAAATCATATAAAATATATATAAATATATACTCTATCAAACATCCCCACACTTAGCATTTTGCACGTCCTCGGGCAAATAAAGAAATAAAATTAATAATAACTAATAGAACCACCACTTTCGTAGATGACACGATTGCATTGAGCATATGCAACAAGCCGTTAAACCCCTAGGCAGCCCTAGTAGGACGAGTTTTGTCTCGTGAGGGTTTATAGAAGATATACCCACAAAATCAAATATTTTCAACCACCAAGTCTCTCAAACATGCAACATGTCATAGTACTCCACACATTGTAAATATCAATCACATAACAACCTGAAAGTGTCTGAAAGTACAACTACTCTCACTTTAAGCATCATTGACCCAAAATAATCCAAGTATGCACACAATGTCTAGATAGACAAAAATATCATGAGATAGCCATCAAAGTCGCATTCAACAAGTAAGCATGCTATGGATAAATCTCAAATTGCTCTCACTTCACACAAGTGTATGGGTATACGTGTATCGCTCAAGTTCAATCAATGTACTCATGTGCTACCATATGCTTGGTTGTCCACCAAATCTCCACCACCTCGTTTATATGCATACATGAATCAAAAGGTCTTTGTTAAAGGTTGTAACGGGGCTTAGGTACGGGGTAGGATATCAAAGAAACAGGCTAACAAGTGGCTAAACTTGATAACTAATAGAGCATAATGTTCACTTTTAATTAAAGCACCCAACATGAAACTTAGATCATGTAAAAGTTGATCAAGCTTTCACACGCAATAAACCTCGAAGCACATATACCCCATGTACTTTCCCACTTTCACATTGTATCAATCAAATGAACACAACTCTACTTTTTTTTTCCTCTTGCTCATAACTTCTCTTTTTTTTTTTCTTTTTTTTTTCAAAAGTCAAGTCATTCTCCAGTAACCAAGGACAGTGAAAAGTCACCAAGAATGTACTTAATACCAGCACACATGGATCGTCCCTTTCATATAACATTGCACTTGCTACCCATTGATCTCAAAGGAGTACTTGATACTTGTTTGCAACTTTCATACCATATTGTATCCCACCAAAATGTAACCTTTAACCAAAAGAAATCCCCACACTAAATATTCACCAACCCTTGAATTCAATCAATATGCTCTACCAGTAAATCAAGACAAGAATAAATAAGTAGGCTCAAAAAATTTTAGATTGGTGATATACGAAAGAAACGGGTATAAGCTCAAGGGGTTCACTAAGGATTATTTTTCATATGGGTACTGTTTGGGTAAATGAGGTTAATCCTAGTGCCTTTATCATATTCATGCATACACATATCATGTAGTCTCAAAACGGTTTAAAACAAGTTCTAGAGCAACAAGAATCATGATGAACAACACACAACAAAAAAATGGATTGATATAAAATGCATCAATCATAAATTAGGCTCAAATCCTCACAAGGTGAAAGCATGCTTAACTCACTAAAATTGACCAAGAAGCATCTCAAGTTTTTAAATTTTCGCAAGCACACACAAGGAATTACCAAGCATCAAATGATTTTTCATGAATATGACACTCAAAATTAATCATGCAAAACTAATCGACACAATGTGTACTTATCCACGCTAACATGCTTTTGAGACAAGGCAATTATATACAAAAAGTTTTAAATTTTTTAAATTTTTTGAATTTTAATATTATTATTAAGAACCCATCCCCACACTTAAATGATTCATTGTCCTCAATGAATAATATATATAAATATACAAAACTAACAAGATCCTAAAAGAAATACAAAAAGAATAAGAGTGAAAAATTATACAAAGAAAGGTTAGAAATACTCCCCTAGTGCATGAAGTCCCAGTTGAAAATTGTGGGAGAGTGTTCCTCCTCCAAAATCTTGGGTTGCCTCCCAAGAAGCGCTTTTTTAAGGTCTTTAGCTCGACCTTCTTGTTAATCAACCTGGTGAATGGATCGAAAGTGGAGCATCCACTTTCTCAATATATTTTCTCATGACATCTCCTAAAAACTTATAACTTTCATCCACGGCTTTATCCAACAATACAACTCTTCTATCTCGAGCAAACTTTAAGAGTGCAACAACTATCCTTGTCGTTTCAGCTCGTGAGACAAACTTAAAAAGAAATTTAATAAGTAAGTCTTCCCAAGTACTAATGGAATTTGAGGGTAATGAAAATAACCAATTTTTAGCTCCATCCCTTAAAGATAAAGGAAATAATCGAAGTCGAATGGCCTCATCAGAAACTCCATCACACTTGATAGTATCACAAATCTTCAAAAAGTTTTCAATATGAGCATCAGGATCTTCAACAGATAATCCACCAAACTGAATTTCGCCAATCGATTTCATTGTTGAAGGCTTCAAATCAACATTAGTGACATGTAAATCTCTCACTGAAATTGCTGGAGGTTCAGAGAGAAAAATATCAGCCTTCATATCTTGATCTCCACCCAAGGTCTTAACCATAAGAACAGCTTCATTACTCTTTTCAAGATCACTCTTCTCCATAGATGGGTTATGAAAAGAATTAGAAATTTTAAATTCCAATTTCTCATCTCCAACTTCAAAAGAAATTTTTCCATGCATCATATCAACTTTTGCACCAGCTGTAGCTAAGAAAGGTCTTCCGAGAATAATAGAATTTTGTGTATCTTCCTCCATCTCCATGACAACAAAATCACATGGAATAAAAAACTTTCCTACCTTGACAGGAACATCTTCAAGTATTCCAAGTGGAAATTTCACACTTCTATCTGCCAATTGTAGAGATATACGCGTGGGTTTGAGTTCACCCATCTGAAGCTTATTGCAGATTGATAAGGGCATTAGACTTACACTTGCCCCAAGATCACATAAAGCTCGTTTGATTTCAAAATTCCCAAGTTTCACAGGAATAGAATAGCTACCTGGATCAGCTAGCTTTTTAGGAAGATTATTTTGCAAGATAGCAGTGCACTCTGCCGTTAATGAGATAATAGAACTTTCTTCAATCTTTCTTTTGTTTGACAATAATTCCCTAAGGAACTTCCCATAAGAAGGCATCTCCTTGATAGCATCTAAGAAAGGGATATTAAGTTCTAACCTCTTCAAGATATCCATAAACTTTAAAAACTTCTCTCCAAGCCTAGCTTGCACCAACCTTTGAGGAAACGGAACAGGTGGTACGTAAGGTCTGACAGGAGCAACTGTGGGTTCCTTCTTCTTTTCTTCAATCGCTTCTTGCATAACCACATTTTCTGATTGAGTTTTCTCTCTATCTTCTTCAAAAATCAAATTATCACTACTCATCTTCATCTCTGGCCCTTGCAATTCCTTATCACTTCTTAACGTTATAGCATTCACGTGGGCTTTATGTGGTTGTTCAGTTTGGCCAGGAAGTTGGCCTGAAGACTTGTTAAGTTGGCTCAACTGTTGAGCAATTTGAGTGATTGAATTCTCCATTAACTTGTTATGAGCTTTTATCTCATTGATACTTGATTCAAAGTAATCATTCTTCTTTGCCTGTGTAGAGATAAATCCTTCCAAAAGATTCTCCAAGTTAGATTTTTGTGGCTGAGCTTGTTGAAAACCTGGCGGCTGAGAAAAATTATTTTGTGGAGGTTGAGCTTGAGCCTGGTTATTTCTGTAGGAGAAATTAGGATGATCTCTCCAACCTGGATTATATGTGTTGGAGTAAGGATTATATTGTGGCCTTTGATTTTGGTTGTAGAGGGCATTTGCTTGTTCCATTGTTGTTCTAGAGGGATTGTATTGACAAGCATGTTGAGTGTGTCCAACTACACCGCATATTTCACATGAAGAAACTGTAGATGAAGTTCTAGAATCCAATTGCTCAATCTTCTTAACCATTGCCTGCATAGTAATATTCAACATGGTTAGAGCATCAACATCATACTTACCACCCTTCTTTGGATGATTTCTGTCACTGTAAGGATAGTTATCATTAGACGCCATCTCGTCTAACAAAGTTTTTGCATCCTCCGTACTCTTTTTCATAATAGATCCACCAGAAGAAGCATCAACAAAATTTCGAAACTCTTGTGTTAACCCATTGTAGAATGTTTGGATCAACAACCAGTCAGGAATTCCATGGTGAGGGCATTGTCTCTGAAGTCGTTTGAATTTTCTCCAAGCATCATGAAGTGACTCATCATCATCTTGACGAAAGTTAGATATTTCATTCCTGAGCTTTGAAGTCTTCTTCTGACTAAAGAATTTAAGTAGAAACGCCTTTGCTAGACTATCCCAAGTAGTGAATGTATTTGGTCTTTCATCCTTCAACCAATCTTTTGCTGTATCTCGGAGAGAGAATGGAAATAAGCGCAGCTTAATAGCATCATCACTAACATTGGTCAACTTTATAGTATCACACTTTTCCAGAAAACTCTCAAGATGATCAACAGGATTTTCAGTTGATAATCCTGCGAAAGAATCATTAGAGACGAATTGTATGAATTGTGGCTTGAGTTCAAAGTGGGTAGCCGTGACTGTTGGTCTGACAATACTGGATAGTACGTCTGTAGCGTCTGGCATACCATGCTCCCTGAGAGCCTTAGCTGATGTCTCACCCATAACTTCCTTGTCTTTATTTTTCCTTCGTAGTCCTGCTTGTCTTCTTGCTGTAGCTTCAATTTCAGGATCAAAAGCAATCAAATTTTCTGTACCTGAACTTCGAGTGTGCATGCAACAAGGAAACTAGAAACAAAGATCAAATAACAAGGGAATATTAGCCGAAGCAACACAACCAAAAGACTTAGCTAAACAAACTCAAAAATTAACTAATCTAATACCGCTTTGTCCCCGGCAGCGGCGCCAAAAATTTGACAAGGCTGTCGCGTGCCTATCAAATAATAATATCTAACAAATCCTTCTAACTATGTAGTAGGGCAAGTCAGAGTCGATCCCACAGGGACAAACGTATCAATCACTAGTTATTCTTGATTCAATTCAACTAAGCAAGTAACACAATAAATTGTTGAGAGATTATTAATCTAAATATTATACTAAAGCAAATATGTGGTATTTATGAATTAACTAAAAACATCTAGAATTAAGTATCCCCACTAGCATGAATCAATGCAATCATGATTTTCCACCCCAATTAATCATATGCGACTCAAGAGGAAAGATGCGCCCTATAAAATACCAATAACCTCTCTCGAGTATTAATGGCTTCTCTAAAATACACTCAAGCCTATTTTCATGGTATCATGCAATTTAGAGACATTAAACACAGCATCCTAACTTCCTAACAATCCGTTCTACCTATTTTCATGGAGAAGTTCATGTCCTTATTGGATAAATCACAACCATCTAAGTCCAACTTTCGATGATAAATAGATATTAGGTTCAAACAATACGCATAATCACGTCTGACATGTTATTGTTAATTAAGCACAACTCAATAAGCAAGAGCATACAACATAACTAAATTGGGGGTTTATGGAAAATCATACATCAATCATAACTAGGGTTCAACTTAACCCTAGATTAAATATCTACTCACTCATAATTAAACTAACAGAACACAAAATATAATAAGAACACATAATAATATTAAGAACAAAGAATAAAAACCTTTAATCTTTCTCCAAGAAGAAAAAGTACAAGTCTCTCTATGTCTGTATGTATCTCTGTCTCTATGTATATGTCTCTCAGATCTGATGTATATATATATATCCTCAAATATTTTAATGCCTTGAGGAAAGTACAAGTACGTTTCCTAAACTGATTCTGTTTTACAAGGAAAATTCGTAGCTGACTTTTCTTCAGTAAATCTGGACCGTTCATGCAGTAATTTGATAATTGGACCACTTTAGAATAAAATAGATTTCCATTATCTTCACGTGGGCTGTTTAATCGTCCAATTCTGACTTCTAGATCTCAAGATATGGCCCAAACAGTGAATTATGTGCAGGCAGCCCAACAAATCCGAATTTCCTTCTAATAAATCTCCAAATTAAGCTCTTTATTCTCCAATCCTTCCAAGTTTAGGATTTCCTTGCTTCCTACAATAAAACATTAAAATTTATTAAATAAAAATCCAATTAAATGCAAAATATAATAAATATGAGAAATAAAATCATATAAAATATATATAAATATATACTCTATCACTTACTATTGAAATAAACATACATGACATTAAAAACACAAGACATGCAATTCGCAACACCACATGCTTTATGAGATAGACCAACAGTAGGCATGTTAGATTTGTTGTTGTTTTGTTCCACTTTATGAGTGTCTAATTTGGTCTCTGTTGTTGGAACAACTTTGACAGAATCCTTAAACACACATTTGTTGGAATGAGCAATTTCATTGGCAAGGTCCTCAATACGTAACTCCTCTTGAATAATGATGGAAGATTCATTCAAAGGTTCTGCTATAGATTCTTTAAAGAGAGGGTCTTTAACACCCTTAAGCACATGTGGTATATCCCTATCTTTAGCACTGACTCTATTAGGGGTATTAATGCCTAACATTCCAACAGCCTCGTTATAGCCAAAACCTATACCAACAGTTTGGCTAATAGCTTGCTTGTTGAAAATCTCTTTAGCCGTTTTGCAAGAATTATAGTAGGCTCTAACCTTTGTTTCAAGTTCAGCGATCTTATCTTTAAGAATAGTTTCTAACTGTTTATAACAATTAACCCTATTCCCAAGAAAACTAATTTATCTTTCAGTTCATCCTGATTAACATGCACTAGTTTTAATTATTTAACCTCTTTTTCTAAAGCATTGTTCTGAAGAATTATTCGATCATTTTCACTACGTGCACAAGATAAAGTACTACCAAGATGATGAATCATTTCATCATCAGTAAATTTTACCTCAGACATGTAGGATGAGGATGGAGTAGAAGTAGAGACTTTGTCTCCTATTGCCATGAGTGCAAGATTTCCAACTCCTTCATCTTCACTGTCTGTGTCATCCCAGCTTTTACCTTCAGCAAGATAAGCTTCTTCAGACTTGTTCTTCTTATATGCATCATGAGAAGTTTTCTTTGCTTGCCTTTGATTTCTGCATTCAGTTGCAAAGTGTCCCAACTCATTACAATTAAAGTACCGAATCGTGCTTCTATCAACCATCCCTATTTTATAGCCACCCTTTGTGCTATTTGAGGATGAAGAACCACCTGTCTGGTATCTGTCAGCATATGTCTTGAACTTGAAACTAGGATTTCTCCTGAACCTGAAGTTTCCAAACTTCTTCACTACCAAGGCCATAGACTCATCTTCCAACTGTTCAAGCTCCTCTATAGAATAGAAATCACCACCAGATTGACTTGTAGATGTAGCACCATATTCAGCTACAATCACATCCTTGTTAGGACTGAAAGGTAGAACAACCTTCACTTCCTGTTTCTGTGGGACTCCAACTATCAGTGCAGTAGACGTACTGACCGCTCTTCCTTCCTCGTGGATTTCCTGCTGCTAAATTTGTTCTAGTTCATAGGTTTTCAGAATGCCATAGAGTCTTTCCAGTGAAATCTCACTCAAATCCCTTGCCTCTCTTATGGCTGAAATCCTGTGCTCTAGATGGGTTGGAAGTGTCAAAAGAAATTTCTTGTTTATTTTTTTGACAGTGTAGTACTTACCATGAAGGTTCAGATCATTGATTAATTTGTTATATCTCTCAAAAACTTCAGAGATACCTTCCCCTGGATTTGATCTGAAGTGCTCATATGCAGAAGTAAGAATTTCCATTCTGTTTTCTCTTACTTCTTCACTCCCTTCATTGGTTATCTCAATTGTTTCCCAAATATGTTTGGCATCTTTAAAAGTCAAAACATGATTGTGCATATTGGGATCCAGACAATCAACCAAAATTAATTGCAGGTTAGCATCCAGAGAAGCATCTTCCTTTTCATCAGTTGTAAAATCTTTTGGATCTTTAGGATAAGTCCTTGCTGAAGGGTTTCGTTCATGAAAACACAGCGAAAAACACGTAAAACAAAAAAATTAACGAAACCCTCCGCAGGATCCATGCGAAAAACGATATTTAATTCGTGAATAGAATCGTTTACCTTTTGAATCTTTACAAACGGCTGACTAATGGAGGTCATTTGATATGATCACCACGTATCCTGCCTTGCGATATACGTCTCTAATTAGTCCACACGAACGCCCGATCGTCCAACGATCACTGGAGTTTGGTACTAGCCAAGAAGCAGCCTCGAATCTCTCTCTCTCTAGCCTCTCCTTGATGTAGAGTGGCTAGAGTTTTTTTTTTCTAAAAAAACAATTCTGAATATTAAACCCTAAAATAATACATCCTGTTACCCAGTAGATGCCGATTATAGAAGGGGGTTGAATATAATCGTACTAAATAATCGACTAAAACAGATATGTAAAACAATAAATACTAGCTTTTATTAATCTTTATAAAAACTGATACAAACTCTCTCAAGAAACTATGAGTTCTTAAGAGCTACTAGGTTTACAAAATACTCGTGTAAGTTATTACTCTCGTAAAACCTATTATTTGTTTATATACATACACAGCTACACTTTCTGTTACAAAAAGATAATCTCTATTTAATTAGATTGATCTTTTTGTCGCTTATCTTCTGTAACAGCTTCAGTGATACATATCCTGGCAAATCAATCTTCTCCTGAAATCGTGGAACAGTATCAATCACCATAACTCCTGACTTGACCCGCTACTGATGATGATGTCATCAGTCGTCAGCTTCTGATGATGTGAGTACTGATGCTACCCGGTCCTGACACACTCATTAAATCAACATTATCCAACAATCTCCCCCAATTTATTCTTTCTGAAATAAAGCATAAATTCTCTTGATTTAATGATGCCAAAACTTCTATCAAATGCTCACAGGATAAATGTGAGGATTTTGCCTTAGATATTTTCAAAACAGACACTCTTAAGAATCCTGTATTCTTCTGAAGAAACTTTTTCATCAACTCATCTTCTTCCTTCAACAACAAGTCAATCATCTTTCTTCTCAGCTTCCTCAAACTTTCATTATCTTTGTCTGTCTGATAAATTGCTGCTCTCAGATCTTCAATGGAACTTTTCAGCATCCTTTCATCTAGATATATACACTTGAACCTCTCATTGTCAAGACTAAAGGTCAAATGTGTAATACCAAGAGATGTTTCAATGAATGCACTGCCCTTCTTCATTTCCACTTCACGTCCATCCATGTCAATGTACTTAGGAACATATCCAGTATTCTTGGAGTTCAGTGCTATCAATTGTAGATCAATACTGGACTGGATCTTCTTCCTCCACTGAACACAAAGATCATCTTTAGGAACAAACAGATATAATACATACCTCAATTCTTCCAGATTCTTCATTGAGATGTCCAAGGCTGTCAATACAAACGTAGTTCCATCCTTGAGAAAATACACCAGCTTTTCTTGAGGTAGATTTCCATCATAAACATCATAAACCATTTGAACAGATACCAGTTTGTCAAGATGTCTTTGAGTCAACTTGTCACTCAGATTTTCTGTTAAACATGCCTGATCATATGACGTTGCTTGAGGAGTTATTTCTGCATCAGGATGTCCAATTCCTCCATGAGTTCTTGTACTTCGACATTCATTCTTCTTTTTCGCAAATTCTTCATAGGACCTCTTGAATCTTCCAGATTCACCAATACCAGGAATTTCAGAAAGGCTTTTGAGATGTCCACTTGACTTGAATATTTCATTGATGTGAAGATTAGATTTATCTTCCCTGACATCATAGCTCGTCATGCTCAAAGCATACGAAACATCAGGTCGAGTACATATCATTGCATACATTATTGAACCAATTACGGAAGCATATGGTACCTTTTTCATATGGTCCTTATCATCTAATGATTTAGGACAGTTTTCTTTTGAGATCACTATCCCATGAGACATAGGGACAAATCCCTTATTTGCCTCTTGCATCCCAAAACGATGCAATACTTTGTCAATGTATATACTCTGACTTAAGCCGATTAATCTTCTAGTTCTATCTCTTTAGATCCTGATCCCTAATATATAGGTAGCATCGCCTAAGTCTTTCATTGAGAAAAATTTTCCCAACCAAGTCTTAACAGCCTGAAGAGAAGGTATGTCATTCCCTATTAGTAATATATCATCAACATATAATACTAAGAATGCCACTTTGCTCCTACTAACCTTCTTGTAAACACATGGCTCATCTTCATTTTGAATGAAGCCAAACTCTTTGATTGTTACATCAAAACGAATGTTCAAACTCCTTGAGGCCTGCATCAATCCATAAATAGATCGTAGTATCATAGTCAATCCCTTGAATTTGTTTGAAAACTTTCACCACTAGTCTTGCTTTGTAGGTCGTTACATTACCATCCATGTCTGTTTTCTTCTTAAAACCCCATTTGCACCTAATAGGTTTTACCCCTTCAGGTGGTTCAACCAAAGTCCATACTTTGTTTTCATACATGAAATCCATCTCATATTTCATAGCTTCCAGCGATCTCTCAGAATCTGGACTATTCATAGCATCCTGATAGGTAAGAGGCTCATTATTATCCATAAGCATTACATCGCCAGACTGAGTTAAGAAAAATCCATAATATCTCAGGCTCGTGGTGAATCCTACCAGATCTACGAACAACCTGTGTTTCTTGAGCAGTAACATTTTCATGTACTGTTAGGTCCAAAGTATCGTAGAAGGGGGGGGGGGTTGAATACGATACCTACAAATTCTTTTAATTTTGTTCGCGGATAAATCATTCAGTTCAACTACGAAATCAAATACACCAAATCAAACCAAGAGTCAGGGAATATATCGTTTTATAAATATAAACCTCGAGGGGTGCTACAATTTCTAATCCGTAGATTAGCTTCAATGAGTTCAAGGTTACACAAATTCAATACAGTGATAAAATTCTGAGCACTATTAATTTCTATGAAAATTCTCTCTGGCTCAAACTCTCTCTTCGTAATGAATTCTGTGTTCTTCCTTAACTGAAGAAGACACTATCTTCTCTCAGTATTAATTGCAGACTTGTTTTGAAAAACCATCAAACCTTAAACATTCAAATATTCTTGGCCGTTGGATCTTCATCAACCTGACAACAAAGTCACTTCACCACCTGCTTCTCCAAATTGAAAACCATCGAATCTTTATAAAGAATTTACCGTTCGATAGTTTTTAGTAAAAACTATCGAAAGCCAAATTCTTTTCTTATAGAATTCTAATTGTTTTCTTTAATCACATTCGATAGTTTTCTAAATAGAAAAACTATCGAATCCTTTTCTTGTCCTTGATCTTTTAGAAAAGCTTCTGAGCTTCAGGGTGTTTAAGTTTTAGACTGTATCAATTTCTTCTGAGACGATAAAACAACTTGATCCTTTTTAAGTGCCGTCAACTAGTGCAACTGGTCTGGTTCACAGATGAATAACACTTGATCAATTCTTCTATGTCTTGAATTCAATGCTGCTGATAAGTCCTTTGTCGATCTGGTTGCTTCAAATAAATCACTGGAATCCTACTAACCCTAAATCATTCACATACTTATGTAGTCTTGAAAGTCTTGATTCTTTTGCTGTCACTGAGGCTTGAACATTTTCATGAACTTCTTTCCGTGACCTGTTTACGGACTTCAAGAATACATACCATATTTTGATTTTTTGAGTTTACCTTTTCTTCTTTGATTCTGGATTCCTGTGCTTCTGTTAATATTATTGTTTGTCTTGTCCTTTGTTGAGTTGTAGTTATCTCTTTTACATCTTATGTTACATTATGCTTTACAATCTCCCCCTATTTGATTGGATAGAGTTTGACAAGCAAATACTTTGAGGATAACTCAACTAACTAAGGAAACATGAAACTAATTAAAGTAAGACAGCTGAATAATATCAATTGCATTCTGGATCAGATATATATACATTTCCAGATTACATAATTCAAAAAACAATAAAACTTTATACATTGAAGTTGCTCCTCTAGACTGAGCTGATAGTTCTCTTGTTCTTTTCTTCTGTTCTTCAGTCCATTTCGACCTCACCTTCTTCAATCATTGGATCGGAGTTAGCAGCTTGATAATCAATCACTTATAGATAGTGCAGTGGTTCTCCAGGTTTAAGGATTGCTTCTTGGATGTGTCTTCCAATGTATTCAACCTCTTGACCCATTCCAGCCCACAACCATGCAATGTTAACATCTTTCTTGTTTAGCTTTGGCATTTTTGGTAGTCTGGTACGCACTTCCAATCCTCTTTCCACTCTCTTCCTATAGTAAGGAACATTCTCCATTAGATATCTTCTCAGAGTGTGTGCTGCTTTGTCCTTCTCTGTTGATGTGAATCCAATGGATCTAAGATACTTCTCCACTGATATAAGATAGTTATTTGGATAGTCCTTCAGCTTGTCCTCAGTCAAATAGCAGATTCTGAACAAGTCATTCTTCATGAATCTAACCATTGGAGGATCTTCAGTAATCTCTGGACTGACTTTCATCAAGATCTCTTTAACATGCTCACAGAGCAGTTCATTTAGCCTTGTCATCCTCTGAATCTTGATGAGCATCACCTGCAGTTCTGTGTATGTTCTCTGTTCAAAAAACTTAGTGGAAATCACAAAGGTACCTTTCTCAAGAAAGTTGATCACTATGTTCCAGGCACCGTTTGCTTTAACCCCAGCTTTCAGAAAGATCACAGTATTTCTCAGTGCAGTGAAGTAAGTATGATTATCAGGATTTGCACTTCTTATGTCCTGAATGATAACTTCCACCTCCGTATTGTCGTTGACTTCCAATCCGTCTTCAACTCCACAAAAGGTTTTGTAAGCCATCTCCCAGTCAATACCTTGCTTCTTTGCCAAATCCATCATCTTCTTCTTCCTTACTTCAGCATACACCTTGAATCTTTTAAGCTTCTCACTCCTTAGAACTTCTTGGTGTCTTTCCCTTTCAGCTTGCCTGACATATCTTTCATCTCTTTCAGCTTTTATTATCTCCAAGGCAGCTTCTTCTTCCTGTGACAGAGAATTTGCTTCTTCTCCCATATCATCATCCAAGATAGGATGTTCTATTGGCTCTGGATAATATGGCTTATGCTCCTCCTGAAGTGGTTGCTCTTGCATGACTTCAAATTCCTCCTCACTTTCCTCTTCTTGTGCCATGTTCTCAATCCAGTACTGTCTAACTGGAATAGCTTCATTGGTTTCCCAAACTCCCCATCCAGTTGTTTGCCAACCTTCATTTGTCTCCCCTTCTCCAACTTTCTCCCCCTTAGTTGAGGAATCCTCGATGTAGTTATCCTCATTGTAAAAGGTAGTAGAAGGATCAGGTTGTTGATTTGATGGTCCGGGTTGTTAGTTCCTCAACATAGTCCAGATTGACTGTACCCCGTCACCTTGATTCTCCATGAACTCCATAATCTCCTTATTCATCTCATGCACAGAAGCTAGCTTCAGGTCAATGTCATCCAATCTCAGCTTGGTAGTCTTTTCAATTTTGTCCAATCTCTGGTTCAGCTTAGACTCCACTCTAGAAAGGGTGTTCATTGCATCTTTTACCCTAGCTTGACCATCCCGGATAACCAGAACGTCTTCTCTCAAAGCTTCTTGTCCTTGTTGCAAAGCATTTACTTCATTCATGAAACCATCTTTAAGCTCTTTGACATCAGTCCTCAAGTCGACCAGTTCCTCCATTGCTTCCTTCTTCAAGGAGTCCACTGCTTCTTTTGTACCTGTTAAAGTTCCAGATGCACTGCCTAAGACCCTGTAAGTTCTTCTGGAATTAGCTGCAGCCAAGTCAACCTTCTCTTGAATAGACTTTAAAGAAGCATTGGCTTGACTAGAGGAGATCCCTTGGTCAAAGGAAGGTCTCAGTGGAACCTTGAAAAGTGGATTTCCTTGCTTATCATGAACCGTCATCTCCTTGAGAGTGGATTGAACATGTAACTCTCTTTCTGTAGGTAGTAGCAAATCATCAATATTTGGTAGGGTTAGGGTGTCACTCCTCACATTTGGCTCTGGGTGTACACTCAACGTTTCTGTCGGTGTTTCACTCATCTTTCCTTTCTCACTCAGGCCAGGTGTAAGTGTTTGTGTTTCACTCAATCCCTTAGTGCTAGTTGTACCTGCAGAAGAAAACACTGTAGCCGTCCTTAAGGAGGTCACCGGTGGTGCAATGGGGCTTCGCAAGTCCCCGTCCTTGGTTAAACCAAGTTGCTGATCATCCGTGGATGATGTATCCTTTGAAGGATCTAGAGTTTGAATCTCTAGGAGGCTAGAATCAGGCTCTATTAACAGCAGAGATCCTGAAACTTCCTCAATAGTCTGTGAAGACTTTACCTCAGTTAACTCCTCAATTGAAATTGATTCATTGTCACCGAGTTACCGATCTGCACCTACGTCAGACCCTTTACCCGCAGGATCCAGATATGTTCCATCTGGGGAGCTAGGAAATGACCCTTTAGATTGTGCATTTAGGTCAGAAACTTCTCTCGACGTCTGTGAAGACTCTTGGTTCTTAGAACCTTCAACCAGTGAACCTGACCGTAATATGGTCGGAACACCAGTTGCTTCCGTCAATTCCTACTTGCTAGATTGAGCTATTGGTTCAGATATTGCTTTAGTTAGCGTAGCCCAATCAACATCAGAAAAATCTACAAAGGGCACTTTGGATGATTGAAATGAAGATTCAACAGTTGCCTCAGTTTCTATTCTTCTCCTTTTAGAGGAAGGCAGAGCTGTTGTTGAAGGGTGTATCTCCTTATGTGGTGCTTCTAAGGCACTATCTCCCTCTTCACTCATGGATGTCTGAATATTGGGTATAGGAGGGGAAGGAGGTTCGTTTATTGTTTCATTTGGCACTTCCAAAGGCTTTTCAACCGTGGTTAGAGATTGTGGGTTTGCAATCTCATGGTCTGGAATGGCCACCGAGGGCTCTGGATCTACATCCATTGGTTGTGGTTCAGGAGCCAGTTCAGGTTCAGGATTGTTACCTTCGTTTACCTGTTCCCCTGGGGGTAGAAGTGGTAGGGTCACCGTTCTTAGATATTCAGTGAGAACATTGGGTACCCCTGGAAGATGATTCTTTCTTATCAGAGCGGTTATTGCATTGCTCTTCATCCTCATGCACTCCATGGTCTCCTCGCCTTCGAACCTATCTCGTTCATCATCTGTTAAGATATCATTGAGAATTAGCTGTAGGAACCTAGGATAGAAACAAAGCACATCGTCTATGCCTGTTCTTTCATCCAGTGGTCCCATGCATAGAATGACTTGATCAATCACTAATCGTCCAATGTTTATATGCCTATTGTTTGCAATGGCAAACCCTATCTTCTGAAGAAATAAGGGAATACCATGCAGATTTGTCAGTTTGGCAGTAAAAACATGGATAAGTGTGTGAAAGAAAAAGTTCCATGGCTTTGTCAGGTAATGCTTAAGGAACTCTCCCACAAAGAAGTTTGGTTGTTGACTTCTTATGAGAGTGAAGAAATCATGTATCTCCTCAGTTGTGGGATCCGGAACATGGTTTTTTGTTGGAAAATGTAGAATTCTGTTAAAGTCATGTTCCGTCACCCTTATTGTTCTCCCCCCTGGCACAACAAAACTAAAGGACCTTACATTATTCTCACTTGTATCCGTGGCGAATGTGTACAACGCAGTCAATTGATCGATGCAAAGGAATACGGGAGTACTCAAAGCATATGCCACTAATGAACGTGTGTTCAGAAACTCTGCCCATGCACGAAACTGTAAGTTCGTTATGGATTGCAAGTTCTGAAACGAGACATGATTAGTCTTGGTTACGATAAATTCTCCGGCCATTATTTTTCAAATTTCCAGAAAATTAATTTTAAACCAAAACTAGTTTTTCAATTAATTATTTCTAATTAATTAACCTTAAAACAAAATTACCCCTTTTTCTTAAAAACACAACTTCGAACACAATCCAAAATTAGAACCCTAATTGTTAATACTAACCAACCAATAAGATCAAAAGAACTCAACTGTTTAAAAACAATCAAATTCCAAGATGTGTACTGTTAACAATTTTCTTAGGTTCAAGAGTTTGGTTCGATAGATTCTTACTCAGAAAGTTTTAAACACTTAACACAATTAAGTTTTCACGATTAAAAAAAACAGTCAACAGTGAAAAACAGTAATCTTGTCAAGCTTTCTTCGGTAAAAATGAAGAAACTATCGAATTGTTCTTGACTGTGTGTATGTATCTATGTATATATAAAAGCCTTTCTTAGATCTGAGAATAGTAAAGTAAAAAAAACGTCTAAGGGGTTCTTATATACACTTTTGAACTGACAGGGGTAGTTTAGTCATTTAAGAGTTCGATAGTTTTTTAAATGTACTACCGATAGATTTTCAGAGGGGCAAAAGAGTCAACTTCACTTCGATGGTTTTTGAAAAACTATCGAAGTGTTTTTTTAAATCGGAATTTAAAACACTTTTCTGAAAAGCTATCGAAGTCTGTTCTGTTAAACTTCCAAAAACTATCGAATGATTTAAAAAAAATATCGAGAATTTTAATATTGATTTAATTAAATTCACTTCGATACTTTTTCTATTGAATTTCAAAATCTATCAAGAATTTAAATATTGAATAAGATAAATTCACTTCGATATATTTTAAAATTATCCTAAAAAACTATCGAAAGGTGTTTTCGATGGTTTTTCTTTTCCTTTCCAAAAACTGTCGAATTTGTGTTCGATGGTTTTTATTTAGTACTTAGAAAAACTATCGAATTTTCTAAATTCGATGGTTTTTTCTTCTTTCCGATTTCTAAAACCTGTTCATGTTTTTTAAAAATCAGACTTTTAGATTTTCTGTCAAGTTTTATTTTGAATAAACTTTTTATCAATTGTTAACAGAAAATTCACAATTTTCTTAGAATAAAATCGACTAAATATCATTGAATGATATTAACCAATTAAAATCCAATAAATTATGCTGCATTAATCTACAATGTTAAAAACAAAGTAAATTAATTCAAATTAAATAGATGCTTAAATATTTAGAACAAATATTAGCACCTAATTAATTTTTAGAATTAATAACCAATTAAATGCCAGAAGATATATCATCCATAATTATGACATAAAATTAGTACAATAATCCTAACTACGAGAATTGCTCCAGAAAATAAATTCACGAGTCCTAAGGATATAGAAATTCTTAAACTCATGTATTCACTAGGACTATCTTGCAGTTACTGACTTCTAATCAAAATCAATTAGAAAGATTTAACATCTCAAGTTCACCAACCAGCTTTGAAAAAGTGGATTCATCAAGCGGTTTAGTAAAGATGTCTGCAATTTGTTCCTCTGTGGGTACAAAATGTAACTCCACAGTTCCATTCATGACATGCTCTCGAATAAAATGATACCTGATGTCGATGTGCTTCGTCCTCGAGTGTTGCACTGGGTTGTTTGAGATTGCTATGGCACTTGTGTTGTCGCAAAATATTGGAATCTTTGTCAACAAAAGCCCATAGTCACGGAGTTGGTTTCTCATCCACAAGATCTGTGCACATCAACTACCAGCAGCAATGTATTCAACCTCAGCTGTAGATGTGGATACTGAATGCTGCTTCTTGCTATACCAGGAAACTAACCTTCTTCCAAGAAACTGACAGCTTCCTGAAGTACTCTTCCGATCAATCTTACAACCTGCAAAATCAGAGTCTGTGTATCCAATAAGATCAAATCCTGTATCTTTAGGGTACCAAATTCCAAGATTTGGGGTTCCCTTAAGATATCTAAATATTCGCTTAACAGCTATTAGATGAGATTCTTTAGGATCAGACTGAAACCTAGCACACAAGCATGTTGCAAACATTATATCTGGTCTACTTGCAGTGAGATAAAGTAATGAGCCTATCATACCTCTGTAGCCTGTGATGTCAACCTTCTTACCAGTTTCATCCTTATCAAGCTTAGTGGCAGTTGGCATATGAGTCTTTGCTGTAGATGAGTCTTCCATTTGATACTTCTTCAGAAGATCTTTGATGTACTTGGACTAACAAATGAATATACCATCTTGTCTTTGGTATACTTGCAGTCCAAGAAAGAATGACAATTCACCCATCATGCTCATTTCATAACGACTCTGCATTAACTTAACAAATCTCTTGCATAGATCATCATTAGTAGAACCAAATATTATGTCATCAACATATACTTGCACCAATATCAAATCATTTTTGTGCTTTTTGTAAAAGAGAGTCTTGTCTGCAACACCTCTTGTAAAATCATTTTCAAGTAAGAATTCAGAAAGAGTGTCATACCATGTCCTTGGAGCTTGTTTGAGTCCGTAGAGAGCTTTGAATAGAAAGTACACAAAGTCTGCCAGTTTTGAATCCTCAAAACCTGGAGGTTGTTCCACATACACTTCTTCTTCTAACTCCCCGTTCAGAAAAGCACTCTTCACATCCATCTGATATACCTTTTAATTGGAATGTACTGCGAATGCCAGAAACATTCTGATGGCCTCAAGTATTGCTACTGGTGCATAGGTTTCATCATAATCTATACCCTCTTCTTGAGAGTAACCTTTAGCAACCAGTCTGGCTTTGTTTCTCGTTACAATGCCATCTTCGTCCAACTTATTTCTGAATACCCATCTTGTTCCAATAACATATTTTCCTTTAGGCCTGGGTACCAGCTTCCAAACTTTCTACCTTTCAAACTGATTGAGTTTCTCTTGCATAGCAATCACCCAATCTGGATCATCTAGAACATCTTCAACTTTATTAGGTTCTGTTTCTGAAAGAAACCCAGAATAGTGACATTCATTTTGTGATGTTCTTCTAGTTTTCACTCCTGTGTCCGGATCACCATTGATCAAGTGAAAGGATGATCTCTATTCTATACCCTTTGTCTTGGAAGATGTGATCTTGATGATTCTCCTTGTTCTAGATGTTGTGGAGTGTGACTAGTTGATCCTTCTCCTGCTCCCCCTGAGTTGTTGACGGTATGATCTGTTGACCCTGTTGATTGACTAGTGGATCCAGTAATAGTTTGAGTATGTCCACCACTATCACCACTTGTTCCAGAATCATTATTATTATTATTATTATTAATAACTGTAACAACTTCAGGTTCTTCTTCATTGTCAGAGAGATCTCCTGATAGATTTTCAAATACCAAGGATTCAGAGTTCTCTCTTGTTTGCAGGCCTGGTCTTTTGGTGTCGTCAAATGTTACATTAAAGCTTTCCAACACCTTCCTATCTTCAATCACATATACCCTGTAAG
The DNA here is from genome assembly GCA_030848705.1 of Heracleum sosnowskyi. NCBI lineage: Eukaryota > Viridiplantae > Streptophyta > Magnoliopsida > Apiales > Apiaceae > Heracleum > Heracleum sosnowskyi. Next base: position 893,630 of record JAUIZM010000019.1, on the reverse strand, counting down.
CCTTAGATTCCAGAGAATAGCCCAGAAAAATGCCTTCATCTGCTTTGGCATCAAACTTGCCAATATGTTCTCCATCTTTAAGTACAAAGCACTTTGCACCAAACATATGAAAGTACTTCAGTGTTGGTTTCTTGTTGGCCAGTAACTCATACGGAGTCTTTTCATGATCTTTGTTGATCAGGGTTCGATTCTGAGTGTAGCAAGTTGTATTCACTGCTTCAGCCCAAAAGTAAGTGGGAAGTTTTGATTCATTCAACATGGTCCTTGCTGCTTCAACCAAGGTCCTGTTCTTTCTTTCCACTACTCCATTCTGTTGAGGAGTTCTTGGTGATGAAAACTGTCTTGATATTCCTTTCTCTGAGCAGAAATCATTAAGAACTGCATTCTTGAATTCAGTTCCATTGTCTGATCTGATTGTCCGCACAGGTAGCTTAGCTTCCACTTCTATCTTCTTGATGTGATCAATGATTAGTTGTGTTGCTTCATCCTTTGATTGTATGAACAACACCCACGTGTACTTGGAGTAGTCATCCACCATCACCAATGCATATCTTTTTCTTGAAAGTGACATAACATTGACTAGACCAAATAAATCCATATGAATCAGTTGTAATGGTTCAGCAATGCTTGTCATTCCTTTGCTTCTATGTGATGCTTTCTTCGACTTCCCTTTTTTACATGCTTCACATAGTCCCTCCTGATTGAATTCCATCAGGGGCAACCCTCCAACTAACTCTCTCTTTACCAAAGAGTTCATAGTTTTGAAGTTCAAATGTGAGAGCTTCTTGTGCCATAGCCAACTTTGTTCTGAAGATGCCTTACTGTAGAAACATGTAACTTCTCCTTCACTGGTAGAACTTAAGTCAGCTATAAACAAATTTCCTTTTCTTACTCCCAGTAGAGCAAGCTTCTCATCCTTCCTGGTTGGTGATCAATCACTTGTCCTTTCTGAAATCTACATTGTTGCCTTTATCACAGAACTGACTGATGCTTAGAAGATTGTGCTTCAATCCTTCAACAAGAGAGATGTTTTCAATGATGACATTCCCAATTTTAAATTTACCATATCCTGTAGTGAATCCTTTGTTGTCATCTCCAAAGGTTACAATCGGGCCGGTCTTCTTAACCACCCCTGTAAGCAGGGACTCTTCACCAGTCATGTGTCTAGAACAACCACTATCCAGAATCCATACAACCTTTGAGATTTTAACCTTACCCTGCAATCACAGATCGATTAAGCGGACTTTGGTACCCAAAATTGTTTGGGTCCTGAAGGTTTAGATACTTTAACAGGAGTAACATTCAATTTAGTCTTACCCTGTTTGATATTCATAGTATCTGTGGATTTAACATTAACAGTGCTTTTGCTACTATCATTCATCAACTTAAAATAAGCATGCATGATGTTGTACTTACATAGCAAACACTCTTTCTTTCCACAGGGTTCATGAAGATCAGGCATGTCAGACATGTTATGCATTTCAGAAGTATTAGCAGTTTCTACTTTAACCTTTTTACATGCATGTGTAAGGTGTCCAGCAGAATTACAGATGGTGCACAACTTCCTAGATACAATGGGAGAAAATGGAACAATTTCCTGATTAACAAACTTCTTTTTCCCATTATGTTCTTTTTAGCCTTAATAACTAAGTCACCTACTTCAGTTTAGGTATTACAGTTTTTACTGAATCCCTAGGCAACTTAGTCTTTACCTCTTTTTCCTTCAATAAATCCTCCTCAAGCAATTCTTGTCTTATGAAAAGGTCATCCTCATGAAAAGGTTCTGAGAAGGGCTTGACAAAGACTGGACTGACCACATTCTTAAGAATGTGTGGAATATCCTTCCTGACAGCAGAAGATGTCATAGGAAATTCCAGAGTACTTTTCCCAGCCTTTTTGGTGTAGTCAAGTCCTATAGCAGTTTTATTACCCTGGGTCTGAGTATCAATTATATCCTTAGCAATCAGGGCGCATTTCTTAAAAGCATTCAGTTTCAACTCTTACTCTGAAATCTGCTTCCCGAGGATAGTCTCTATCTCATCATTACACTTGACCTTGTTCTCTAAGTACGCATTCTTTTGCTTAAGATCTTCTAATGTGACAGCTACAAGCTCTAGTTCTTCATTTTTAGATTCTAGATTTTTAATCTTAAGAACTAGTTTAGCATTTTCCATTTCTGATGCTAGCATGCTTGTGTGTACATTGAACAATTCTACACTAAGATCTTGCACAGTTTTCTTGTACTCAGAATTAGACATGTCAATTGTTGTTAAGATAGGTACCTGAGATAATTGCGGTGATTCCTCTGAAGAGTCAGCCATTAGGGCAACATTTATATACTCCTCCTCTTCATCCGAATCAGAATCATCCCAGTGTTTTCCCTCTGCTATATAAGCTTTCCCTTTCTGCTTTCCAGAAAATGCCTCCAGTTGCTGTTTAAGCTTGGCATTCTCCTTCTTCAAATCCTCATAAGAGTCTTTCCTTTCATAGACCTCTTTCTTGTCTCTTGCTTGACGAGGCTTCCGGCATTCAGTGGCGAAATGCCCTAACTCATTGCAGTTGTAGCATCTTGATTTGCTTCTGTCAATCGAGCCAGTCTTGTAGCCTCCCTTAAAGCCTGTACTAGGTGCATACTTGCTCTTCTGGAAACTGTTGGTTGAGCCCTTGAACTTGTACTTAGGGTTTCTCTTGAAACGAATATGACTAAATTTTGCAGCTAAGTACGCCATGGTTTTGTCTTCCATTTGCTCAAGCTCTTCTAGGGTGTAGTAATCACTTTCATCAACACCCAGATTCACAGAATCCATTTCAGCTTCTATGATCACCTCCTTTCCAGCTCTAGGGGTTTGAACCTGAATATCAGAAGTTGTTGGTTCATCCACTACAAGTGCTGCTGATGTCACAAGTGCATTGTGCTTGTTATCCACTGTCCCTGGTCTGTAGATTATCACTCGTTGTTCTTGCTCCATCTCATAAGTCTTCAACTTGCCATAGATCATCTCTAATGACATCTTTGTGAAGTCAATTCTTTCCCTTATGGATGAGGACTTGTGTTCTACATGATGGGGCAGCGTCATCATGAACTTCCTGTTTGTTTCTCTCAGTGGATAGGTCTTCCCTTTCATTGCCAATTCATTTAGAAGCTTAGTATATTTCTCAAAGACCTGAGTTATACTTTCTCCTGGAAGAGACCTAAAAGCTTCGTACTGAGAAGTCAGGATGTCCAATCTGTTTTCCTGCACGTCTTCAGTTCCTTCCATTATTAAGTTTATGGTATCCCACATGTGTTTCCCGCTTGTACAGTTCATCAACTGATAGCTCATTTCCTTGTCTGCGGAGTCTGCCAATATCAACATCAAACCTGTGTCCAATCGAATCAGTTCTTTGTCAGAATCTGTGTACTCAGTGATATCCTTAGGTTGGGTGCCTTGAGGAATCCTGGTACCATCAAGAGCTGTAGATTCACTAACTGGTTTCATTGGTACAAACGGTCCGTTCTCTAATATGCCAATATACCACGGATTAGATTCCTTGATAAATAACAGCATCTTCATCTTCCACAAACCGAAATCATCTCTAGTAAACGGGGGAACTTTAATACCAGCAGTTGTCTTTGGAGCACTCATGGTTTCTGAAAATTTCAAATTGTTTAAAATTCAAGAAATTCCAATTAAATGAAAAATTTTGAAAGTTAAAAAATTTGCTTCGAATTTTCAAGCTACGTTTGATTTTGGTCTCATTCACCGGATCTGATTTGTACGTCAATCAAATAGCTCTGATACCAATTGTTAGGTCCAAAGTATCATAGAAGGGGGGGGGGGGTTGAATACGATACCTACAAATTCTTTTAATTTCGTTCGCGGATAAATCATTCAGTTCAACTACGAAATCAAATACACCAAATCAAACCAAGAGTCGGGGAATATATCGTTTTATAAATATAAACCTCGAGGGGTGCTACAATTTCTAATCCGTAGAATTAATTGCAGACACAAATTCAATACAGTGATAAAATTCTGAGCACTATTAATTTCTATGAAAATTCTCTCTGGCTCAAACTCTCTTTTCGTAATGAATTCTGTGTTCTTCCTTAACTGAAGAAGACACTATCTTCTCTCAGTATTAATTGCAGACTTTTTTTGAAAAACCATCGAACCTTAAACATTCAAATATTCTTGGCCGTTGGATCTTCATCAACCTAACAACAAAGTCACTTCACCACCTGCTTCTCCAAATTGAAAACCATCGAATCTTTAAAAAGAATTTACCATTCGATAGTTTTTAATAAAAACTATCGAAAGCCAAATTCTTTTCTTATAGAATTCTGATTGTTTTCTTTAATCACATTCCATAGTTTTCTAAATAGAAAAACTATCGAATCCTTTTCTTGTCCTTGATCTTTTAGAAAAGCTTCTGAGCTTCAGGGTGTTTAAGATTTAGACTATATCAATTTCTTCTGAGACGATAAAACAACTTGATCCTTTTTAAGTGCCGTCAACTAGTGCAACTGGTCTGGTTCACAGATGAATAACACTTGACCAATTCTTCTATGTCTTGAATTCAATGCTGCTGATAAGTTCTTTGTCGATCTGGTTGCTTTAAATAAATCACTGGAATCCTGTGGTACTAACCCTAAATCATTCACATACTTCTGTAGTCTTGAAAGTCTTGATTCTTTTGCTGTCACTGAGGCTTGAACATTTTCATGAACTTTTTTCCGTGACCTGTTTACGGACTTCAAGAATAAATACCATATTTTGATTTTTTGAGTTTACCTTTTCTTCTTTGATTCTGGATTCCTGTGCTTATGTTAATATTATTGTCTGTCTTGTCCTTTGTTGAGTTGTAGTTATCTCTTTTACATCTTATGTTACATTATGATTTACATGTACATTCTGCTCATGTTCCAACTCTGGTTCAATGTCATTCTGTGGTTCTCGAACTTCATCGAGATCTATCATACTCCCACTATTTTTCTTAGAAAGCAGTTCTCTTTCAAGGAACACAGCAGTTCGAGCAACAAACACTTTGCTCTTGGTACGATTATAGAAATAATACCCTTTAGTTTCTTTTGGGTATCCCACAAAATTACATTTGTCTGATTTTGGTCCTAGCTTGTCAGTGACTAAACGTTTCACAAAGGCTTCGCATCCCCATACTTTCAAAAATGACATGCTATGACGTTTCTCAGTCCATATCTCATATGATGTGGTTTAAACCGATTTAGTAGGAACACAATTAAGTGTGTGTCCAGCCATTTCCAGAGCATAACCCCAGAAACTAATTGGAAGATCCGCTAGACTCATCATCGATCGCACCATGTCCAACAAGGTACGATTTCTCCTTTCAGACACATCATTCCATTGTGGTGTTCCAGGAGGTGTGAGTTGTGATAGAATACCACACTCCTTTAAGAAGCTCTTAAATTCTAAGCTTAGGTATTCACCTCCACAATCAGATCGTAGAGTTTTAATACTTTCGCCTATTTGCTTTTCCACTTCTGCCTTGTACTCTTTGAATTTTTCAAATGATTCGGATTTGTTATTCAAAAGATACACATATCCGTATCTACTAAAATCATCAGTAAAGGTTATAAAGTAGTAAAAGCCACCTCTTGCCATCGTACGCATTGGACCACATACATCACTATGTATAAGTTCTAATCGTTCGGTGGCCCTCTCACCAATTCCGGTAAAAGGAGCTTTAGTCATTTTTCCAATGAAACAAGGTTCATATTCATCGTATGATTATCAAACTTATCCAAGTATCCATCCTTATGTAACTTGGCAATGCCAAAGGTATATTTGATTTGAGTCATTAGCCTTAATACGTTTATTATTTACATTACAGACATGAATATCAAGATCAAGAACATATAAACCATTAAATAAATGTGCAACCCCAAAGGTAACATTATGTAAACCGAAGGAACAACTATATATTGTTCTGAATTATAAAAGAAAAACCTTTCTTGTCCAAACAAGAAACATAAATAATGTTTCTGCAAATCGCAGGCACGTAAAAATAGTTCTCAATTTCTAAAATAAGCCCATTGGGCAACGATAAATAATAAGTCCCTACAGCCAAAGCAACAACCTTTGCTCCATTGCCAACGCGTAGGTCGACTTCTCCTTCGCAGTTCCTGCATATTTATACAAATGTGAGAACCACATCCAGTATCTAATACCCATGATGTAAAAGTAGACAAATTGACTTCTATAACATACATACCTGAATCAGAAATCTTCACAGACTTCATTTTCTTCAGATTCAGATCCTCCAAATAAGCTTGATAGTTTCGCTTCCAATAACCCGACTTCTTGCAAAAGTGACAATCACCCTTTGCAACACCACCTTTTGAAACACCTCCTATAGGCTTTAAAGCCTTTTTGGAAGCAGGCTTTAGATTAGCAGATTTAGATCCAATCTTCTTCTTGCCTTTCCACTTCCCCTTTCCTTTGTCATTCCCTTTGTTCACCATCATTATGGGAGCAGGGTTAGCCTTTGACATATTGGATTCAGTAGTTCTCAATAATGCCAACAGTTCAGGAGGTGTTTTGTCTATCTCACTCATAGTATAGTTTATGACAAATTGAGTGCAATTGCTGTTCAAAGACTGCAAGATCAAATCTGCTTGGTGTTCCGGTAAAACCGGGTAACCCAAATTCTCAAGTGTTTCCAAATACCCTATCATCTTTAGAACATGCGGTCCAACCGGATCACGATCTCCCTGTTTGCAAGCATACACCGCTTTGCTTAGATCAAACCTCTCTTGACGAGCTTGACCCTCAACCATCCTTTTGAGGTGCTCAATCATATCATAAGCGTCCATACACTCATGTTATTTCTGAAGCTCAGGACTCATAGTCGCTAGATCAAACAACAAACATCCGTAGAGTCATCAAGATGCTTCTGATAAGCATTTTGTTGAGCCTCGGTTGCTTCAGCAGCAAGAGGTCCAGGGTGAGGAATATCAAGGACATAAAGCTTTCGCTCCTGCCTAAAGACAATCCTCAAATTCCTTTGCCAATCAAGGAAGTTGGTTCCTGTCAGCTTTTCCTTCTCAAGGACTAATCGCACAGAGAAATTGTTTGAGTTTGCCATTTGATATATCTACAATGTTAAAATGCACATAAAATAAGTTAGTTGCAGATTTATTAAATTATGTTCAAGTGTTTATTCATATATACAAGCCTATAACCCGTGCAAAGCACGAACGACTTTTAATTTTTTTTGAGATTTTAATACTTCTGAAAATGCTATGTTTTTAAAAAGAATTAAAAGTTCTACTTTAATACTTTAAATCTAAAAAAACTTATAGATTTTATAAAAGTTTATTAGCTTAGTAAGCATGTCAGTCAAGATAACCGTCAAAATTATCAATATATTTTGTTGTAATAAATATAAATATAAATATTTTCTAAAAAAAGTCGTGTTTTTGAATTCTAAGTAAAGTATAATTAAAAGAATTTGTAGTTATGTTATAAATGTGAGAAAATTGAAAATCAAAACTTTCCATGTTTCGGCTATTATATAATAGTACAGATAGAAAGATTAAATAGAATAAATTACCGAAAATTGAAATCAAAACTTTCAATATTTCGGCTATTATATAATAGTATAGTATAGATAGATGTCGTCTGCGATAATTTTAGAAAAGGAGAAATTTTAGTTAAAATATATATAAAAGAATATACGCTTTGGCTAACAAAGGTAATCAGTTAATTATTAGTATTTATAATATTACTATTTTATGTTACTAAATGAAGTTGCATGTGATATTTTTGAAAAATGTGAGATTTTACTTAGGAAAAATTTTAGTTAGAAAATATAAAAAAGAATATACGTTTTGGGAAAAAAACGCTAATCGGTTAGTTATTAGTAATTATAAATATTATTATTTTATTTCATTAAAAAGAACCGCTTGTGATATTTTTGGAAAATGAGAGGTTTTAGTTAGAAAAAATAACAAAATAAAAAATTTTAATTTGAAAATATAAAAAAGAATATACACTTTGGCTAAAATAGGTAATTGGTTAGTTATTAACAATTATAATTTTATTATTTTATTTTAATAAATGAAACTGTCTGTGATATGTTTGGAAAATGAGAGGTTTTAGTAAGCAAGAATAATCTGAAAAAATAAAAAAATAATATATTTTAGGTGTAAAAGTTAATTGGTTATAAATAGGTGACGTATCTAATACATACATATCATCATTATAACTACGCATACATATCATCTTCACATGCATCATATATGTAAACTGCGTAAAGTAAACGTGCTTGGTTATGGCCCAATCCTATGTGATTTTTCCAAGCTAAAGGAAAAATCAAGGTCAATCTATGGTGGTATCAAATACAACATAATAAATAAGACATGTTCCTTGTAATGACTCCTTTGATCACCTCCTTGGTATGCCTCCATGTCTTCATATCATCCATTACATTAAAAAATATGAAACACGCTAATCTAATAAACTTACAAGTGAAACTCGAGTTACATTCGAGATTAATCATTACAAGAATGAACGACATGCAAGTCGTATTTAAAAACCAAAACCATAATCAGAACCTCAAACCTTTGGGTAAGGCCATAACCATACACCATGTTCATATAACAATTAAGAACATCTCATATTGTATCAACATATCACATCATATCATATTTTTCATGATCCAATCACAAAAATCAAATAAAGTGTAAATGAGAAAATCAAAATCAGAATTCTGAAAACAATAAATCGCTATTTACAGATAGTGAACGATGTCAAACGCCTTACAAACGAACGAGTGACATAGTCATTTTTGTTCAGACGCCCGTTTTCGTTTCCGAAAAGGTATTTTCGGAGAAAATCGGACACAGTATGCAAATTTCACCAAATCTGCGCAGCCAATCAGAAATCGTATCGAAAATGATTCTCATAACAAGAACAAACATATATCATGTATATATCAGTATACATACAGATTATATGATCATCATATGATCATCCCAATCATCATTAATGTACAATTTATGCATATACATCAATACAATATTCATGTTATCATAAAAACAACACAACAATTATGACAGTCGCAAACATGCTTTCATCATCAAAACAGTAAACATATAAACGAATTAAACACTTTTCGCAAGTAGATCTGATGCCATTGAAGGGTTTCGTCCATGAAAACGCAGCGAAAAACGCGTAAAACAAAAAAATTAACGAAACCCTCCACATGATCCATGCGAAAAACGATATTTAATTCGTGAATAGAATCGTTTACCTTTTGAAGCTTTACGAATGACTGACTAATGGAGGTCCTTTGATATGATCACCACGTATCCCGCTTTGCGATATACGTCTCTAATTAATGCACACGAACGCCCGATCGTCCAACGATCACCGGAGTTTGGTACTTGACAAGAAGCAGCCTCGAATCTCTCTCTCTCTCTAGCCTCTCCTTGATGTAGAGCGGCTAGGGTTTTTTTTCCTAAAAAAACAATTCTGAATATTAAACCCTAAAATAATACATCCTTATGTATTTATAGGGAGAGAAGAGTGGGCTAAACCCTAATCTGATTGGGCTTCCAAAGCCCAGTTCGATTATTGGTTGTATTATTATTAAATTCGAACTATTGTTTAATTAATCAAGCCGCACTTAATTAATTCAATAATTCGATATAATAATAATAATTTATTTAAATTCGTAATTTAAATAAAGCTCCATTTAAAACGTTCTATGTGTGTGACCCTTTAGGTTATTATTACGTTGGCAGTAATTTTAATATCTAATAATAAAATTATAAGCAATGAGCGACATCTAGTAATACATCATTGCTATCCAAGTAATAATAATAATTGGTGATCCAATTAAACCTTTCGTGAATAATGTTACATGTAATATAATCCTTTTAACCTTATATTATAGATTAAACTCGAGGCATGGTTTGTGTCATCCTCTTCGTCATTTAATCATGGTTTACTTGATCAATGAGTAGACTATTAAACAAATCACTATTTGAGCATGACCATGCATTTCATAGTCTCACTCAATCAAGAGGCCAATAATATCACTCCTAAAATAGGAGGGTTAAATCATACATCTATCATTCATATTTCTCATATGATTCATAATATACCCAATGTCCACCTTTATCATTGCCCGGTCAATGGTAACTTTGAGTAGAATCAAAGTATATTAATTCTTATATAGAAATATAATGATTTCAAGTCTAAGGATCATTACACCATTATCACTGTGAGAATTACTTATGACACTTGATAACATTTACCATGAAGAATTCACACGGCGGGTCTATCCAGTGCCATGTTTTTCTAACATGCACTTATGTCTTTGACTTTAGTATCACCATACTAATGACCAATGAGATGTGGTCATCTATCAACAAACATACTAGTCTTAATGCATTATTATTGTCCTCAAATAATAATACTCGACTAGGGATCTTTAGGATTATAAACACTATTCATATATTCTCATTTCTAAGTCACATACTTAGAGATATAGAATTCATGCTTATATTCCAAGAACATTTATTATTCTAATATTTATATCGCAGTTAATAAAGACATAATAAATAAATAATGAAAATCCATAAAACATATTTATTAATAATCAAAATGTCTTTCCCAAGAACATTATAGTATTGTCTCTAGGGCACAAATATACTACAATGACTATCGGGATGACTATCAATTATACTACAATGACTCTCGGGATGACTATCATGGATAGTCATACCAAGTCATTTTTAGAGTAATTTTCATAGTCATGCTAGTATAAAATTATTTCCAATTTAATTAACTTATCAATTAATTTAAGAAATAATTTAATTCAACTAGAATTAAATTATTGATTAAATTAACTATTGATTTAGTTAATTAAAAGAAAATTAATTCAACTTCTACTAGTACAATCCAAAGTCATTCTAGTATAAAATTATTTCCAATTTAATTAACTTATCAATTAATTTAAGGAATAATTTAATTCAACTAGAATTAAATTATTGATTAAATTAACTATTGATTTTGTTAATTAAAAGAGAACTAATATACTTCTTTGATAGTAGCAACAATTCTTGAACCACTGAGATTAATGATGAACTTCCACTGTATGGTGTTGACACTCGATGTACTGTCTGGTTCATGAGTGACTAACTGCAATGACTGTTCTTCATCTTTTGACTTTAAGCTGTGGTCCATCTTCTTTTCCCTTTTGACAAACTCTATAACCTGTACGCTTCCTGTCACACTTCTGAAATCTATGTCACTTTAAGTAGATCCATTTTCTTGAATACTTCACTGAGGCTTGATCAAATAAATGAACTTCTTTTAGTGTAGAAGTACTCTGAGTCAGTAGATGACTTTAAACTTTATTCTCTTGACTAATAAAACCTTCTGAGATTCCTGTGACATATAATCTAATATTTACTTATTACGTTCTTGTTTAAGTTGAGTAGAATCCTCGATATTTACAAATAGGTTAGTGCATATGCCTTTCATCATCCCATTGTTGTTTAAGCAAAAAAATTTGAATTCGTGTAAACACTAAGAATCGTAACCTTAAATAAACCAAGTATGCTATATTTAGTTTTAAATTATTTTATAAACATTATTTGATAAATATTTTAAAAAATGAATTATTAGATAAAGCACACTCTCTTATCATATTCTATTTTATTATTTAATTTTTGAATCAATAGAAAGACGTTTTATATTATTTACATAACATGTTTATCCAATTTCTTTTTTAATTTTAACTTTTCGGTAAGTAAAATGTTAGAGCATCTCCAACGAGGTTATGTAAATTGGTTAGCTATATTCAAATAAATAGACAATCGCTTAAAATTTGCTGAATCTGCATGACAATGCACTCCAATGTTATTGGCTATAATGGTTGGCTATATTCTAAAAATAGTATGTTATAATTATTTCAAGTTATTATAAATAGAATATATTATCTCAATATGGTAACTAATGAGGTGGAATTATGCTACATGTTCCTAAAGGATCGACAAATATAGGCAACTAGAAGGGGTTGACTAAAATTATAGACAAGAGCTTTGTCCCATTAGAGTGCTCATTTTTTTACAAATTATGTAAAAAAATTATTTTTGGTATGCCAACTAGATTTTAAGCTAAAGGTTTAACCCATTGGAGATGCTCTTAGTTCATATTATCTATATAACTCCATTTTTTTAAAATTTTGTTTTTCTATATAATTATGTATTCAATTATTTTTTAAATTCTTATTCCACTTGTATTTTGTTATAAAATATTAATTATGATGTTAATTGTTATATGATTTAAATTGTTAAATAATAATAACATGTATTGTGAAATTGTTAAATTGATAAATAATAATATGTTACTTATTATATGGATTATTCAGGTGTTAGATACATAAATATAATATTAAAAATTGATCTAATTATATGTTACATACATAATTTATAATAGATTTTAAATTATTATTGTGAAAATTGCGAATTAGAGTTAGGGTTTTCAGACGTTGGGTTTGTCGAGTTGGAAGCATTTTTGTGATCCGGACTAATTTATTCGGTTTAAAATTTTTAACTCAACCTGCAAAATATAGATTCGTGACCCGACCCTACCTATCATATATAGATTTGGGTTGGGTTTAATGGATTAAATAATTATGTATAAAAAATTTGAAATATGATATAATTCTTCTTCAAAAATCTCAGTATAACTGAAATACATATACATTACGATTTTAGTGCTAATATTTCAGTAATATAAATTATGTTGAAAGTCATATGTGTATAGGGCTGTCAGCCCAAAGTTCCGAATCAGACCGACCCGAACGAGACTGAAAAATCGAACTTTTTTCAAATTCATGGACCGGCGACCGGATTTATTATATTCGGACTTTGGGACCGAAGTAAAAAAACCCGGACCAGACCGATGTAGACCAGTTTGATTAATATTTATATAAAATTTTAAATTTTATAATTTCATTTTTACTTTTATTTCAAATTTAGATACACATAATATATTATTTGCTTAGTACGGCAATAAAAATAAGCACATAAATATATTATTATTTATAAAATAATATTAATTTGTAATGTATGTATATCATTTTGTCATTATACAAAGTGCAAATTCAATTATTTAGTTTGTAGTTTTGATCTCTATTATCTTATCAATTTACCGTATATTAATTTGGCTAATTAAAATATTATATGTGTGATTTAATCTATATACATGATAATTTAAAAGTTAAAGTAAAGTTAAAATACCCCTATACATGCAATCTGATCCGGTCCGGGTTTTTTCGCAGTTTGGACTGGAACGAAAATCAAATTTTTTGATCGAATTGGTTCTATGTGGTTCAGTTCGAGTCTTGGATTGATGGACCCAATCCGGTCCAATTTACAGGTCCAGACTGGATTGTTATTTATCCATATATGTATATGCACAAAATTTAAGCACACATCTAGAAATGAGGTATGATATATCATATAATGTGTAGTTGTATACAGGGATATATATTTAAATTATTAAATAAAATTTGTAACTTAAATCGGGTTAGGTAGGGTTGACCGAAGAAATATAAAACTGATAGACGATAAAAAATATACTCAATTCGGTTGAAAAGATTTCAACCCAATATAAATAGGTTGGGTATGAGTTTTATATTATTTTCGGTCAACCCTACTCAACCCGATTTAAGTTATAATTTTTTTTCAATAATTTAAATACAATTAAGTTTAAAAGATGTGGGGAGGAAGAAAGCATCTGTTTTTCACTTTCTAACAGACAGGGTTAAGCAGAAGTTACAGATGTGGGGTAATAAGGCGATTTCGAAAGCGGGGAAGTGTACACTTCTGAAAGCAGCAACACAATGTATGTCAAATTTTTGGATGAATTTGTTTCTACTGCCCAATGATGTCTGTGAAGGTATCGAGGTCCAGATGAATGGTTTTTGGTGGGGACATGGTCAAAACAATCGAGGAATCAAATGGAAGAATTGGAAAAAAGCTTTGTGTCATGAAAGAAGCGGGTGGACTTGGATTCAAAGAATTGAGAAAGTTTAATATATCTATGCTTGTGAAGCAAGGATGGAGGCTCCTAAATAATGACAACTCGCTAGTAACAATGTGCATGAAGGCTAAATATTTCCCGAATGGAGACTTCTTGACAGCAAAGTTATGGCCGAATCCTAGTTATATGTGGCGGAGTATACTAGCTGCACAAGAGGTGGTCATAAAAAGATGTAGAAAGTGCATTGGGGATGGAAGTCAAACTGAAATATGGAAGGTACCTTGGCTTCCATGTGCAGACAATGGGTTCATGACTACAGAAATGCCTATACAGTTGGAAGGAAGTAAAGTGTGTAATTTCATGCAGGTGGACCAGAAGAGGTGGGATGAAAATGTGCTGAACGACGTTTGTAACGAAAGGGATAGAAATCTTATAAAGCAAATCCCCTTAACAGAAAGAGAAGATAAGGATGATTGGTTATGGCTTCCAGATGAGAATGGCCGCTTTACAGTAAAGAGTTGTTATAGGTTACTGCAAGGTGAGTTTGAGGCTCCATATGCTAAATTCTAGGAAATGATGTGGAATCTTAAACTGCCAGGTAAGATCACTCACTTCCTGTGGTGTGTGTGTTCGCTTTGTCTGCCTAATATGGTTCGACTAGCTTCAAAAAGGGTGCAGATAGACACAATATGCCAATGGTGCCGTATGTACCAGGAAACAGACATACATACTTTATTTGAATGCCAAGTAGCAACTGAAGTATGAAATGCGGTTGGTTTGCAAGGGAGTATTATAATAGAACCAGAAGACAGTGTCTTTGATATTTTTTGCAGGGCTTTTGATCGCTGTAGTAGAGAACAAAGTACGATGTTAGCATTGGTATCCTGGAGCATATGGAATAGAAGAAACAAGTGGATATGGGAGAAAGTTAACATGTCGGCATTTGGTGTTAAAGCAGCTGCGATTAGTCTACTTGCTGAATGGAAAAAGACTCAAGAACATCAAGCCACTGTACTGACCACTAGAGGGGCACCAGGTGTAGTTAAAAGATGGGAGAAGCCACAGCCATCGTGGGTAAAAATAAACATTGATGCTGCAGTTTTTGCAGAGATAAAATGCATTGGCCTTGGTAGTGTTGTTCGAGGAGATGATGGTCACTTCCTCATGGCCAGAAGTCGAAGACAGGATGTATTGGTACCACCTAGGGAAGGTGAAGCCTTATGCTTGAAGGAGGCTCTGGTATGGTTGAAAAATAAGGGGTTCTAGCGGTGTGTCTTTGAGACTTATTCCCAAGTTCTGGCTCGAGCTTGTAAAGGAGGAGATGGAAGATCCTTGTTTCATACAATTGTCAAAGATTGTATTGATTTATTTAAACACTTTGATGAAGTGTTAGTGTGTTTTGTTAGTAGATCTGCGAATCGGGTTGCTCATGAGTTAGCAAAAGTGGCCTATTCTATGTCAGGTCTTCGGGAGTACTGGCATGTTAATGCTCCTGATTTTATTCATCATTTAATTTGTTCTGAAGCTTTATAATTAATGCAAGTACGTTTCCGTCAAAAAAAAAAAAGTTTAAAAGTGTACAAATATGTATATATAAAAAATAGAGTAACAACTTCACAATTAAACTTTACATAAAATGTAGAGATGCTATGATATGTTAATGGTATAGTCTTATATATATGGTGAAGTTTATATATTATAAATATATTGTATATTCATCAAAATTATATTAATTTACATACTTCCATGTTAAACAATATATGGACTTAAAACTAAGAGATTTTATGATATGTTCACGGTTTAGTCTTACATACTTGACCAATTTTGTATTTTAAAAATACACTTTTATTTCATTAAAAACACATGAGTTTACATACGTCCATGTTATATACGGACAACTATATTAAAATAATCAATTGTTGAATTTGATAAAATTCTTTTCACATCATTTAAAACTAAATTAATATTTTGGCAATTAAAAATAATCATTTGATCTTTATATTATAGAAATTTATCCAAATGAAATCTTATTACATTAAAAATATATAGAAAAATATTATACAAGTATAAGATAAATTCAAAAAAAATTATCTTAACCACATTTTAATCACAAAACTATTTCGATATATATGCATATTTGTGCCGAAAATAATTTCAATATATGAACAGGCCGTACGTCACACGGGCTTTTACGCTAGTTATTTTAAAATGCTGACATGTTATATATAAAAAATAATAATATCAGATTCCGCATATATATAATTTACCATTTATCCTTTCACTTCATTTGGGAAATATTTTGAGAAGATATCAACCAATACTCTTTCGAACATTGGAACTAATTAATGGTTTATTGGTAAATCCGAGATTTATCGAAATGATAAATTCAAAAAAAAGTTCAAATAACTTTTAATAACATAATAACATATAATATATTAGAGTTATTTATAATGAAATAGACCATTCAAAATTAATTAATAATAATAAATCGGATTTGACAAATTAGTTAAATATTTTTTTAAAAAAATTAAAAATTTATCAAAATTTGTTGGAAAATCAAACAATTTTTAGAAGATCAAGTATGCGGGTAGAAACATCTACCTAACGTGGAGTAGGTACCAGTGAACATAGGATGAGAAAATGTGACAAACAAATAAAAGAAACTATAGCGTTTATCTAATATATGTGATCCATACATTTTACTGAAATTTGAATTGCTATAGTGATTTAATGCATGTAATTACTTGATAAATAATTTTGTAGGCTGTAAATGATTTTCATTACAAAATAAAATAGTATAAGATACATTAATCAATACCTCTCATAATACACTTAACAGTTGGAACATAATACTGGAGGAAATTAAAATGGTACTTTAATACAAGTACTGGTACATGCACATACAAGAAGGCATGCACAGTGGTCACTGGATTTATTATCTTCCATCAAATATTTCAGTAGCTAGACAATTTTTCGTACAACAAGTTTCATTCCATGCTGAGGTGTAAGGAGGAAAGAATGTTTCGGAGCATGGATATACGAAGGAGAAAGCTCAAAGCTGAAGCGTTGTAGCAGGGCTGCTATGACACTTTTATGTGTAACCATTGCCATACTTTGTCCTGTACATTTTCTAGGACCCGCGGTGAATGTTAGTAACTGCATCTTTGAGTTGAAAACCCCTTCAGCAAATCTTTCAGGATTAAACTGCGTTGCATCTTCTCCCCAAATATCAGGGTCGTGATGCATTAAAGTTATCGGTATGGTGACTTGGATCCAGGCCGGTAGAACCATGTCTCCTAACTTTGTATCTTTGGAAATAGCTCGGTGAAACATACCAGTTGGTGGATACAATCTCAGAACTTCGTAAATAATCATTGTAACCTGAAATGATTAAAATCTTATGCACGTTTCATGGTTAGGTATCTGACATGCTCTAAATTTGAACATTCTCTAGCTACCACAAGTTTTCGGGAACTTGACAAGATAACATAGAGCATGATAACTACTTATGTTTGGTTTCATGTATTAGAGTCTGCGAAGAAAGACTTACAATTTTGAGTTGGTTTTGTCCCTCAATCTTGGGCTTTTGATCTCCAAAGACCTGCAAAACCTCTTCTCTTGCTCTCTCTTGCCATTCGGGGTATTTGGCCAGAGCATAGAGCATCCACATTTGTGAGCATGCTGTAGATTCCGGCCCAACAAAGTGAAAACTTCTGCACTCCTCAATCACATCGTCAAGACTAACTCCGCTTGCTTCATCTTGATATGCTTCCAACATTAAACTCAATACATCACCTTGATTACTTGCCCCAGTTTTCATTTCTTCCAGTCTCCTAGTCACCATTTTCTTCACCAAACTTTGAGTTTCTTCATGAGCTGCTTTCAAAGTCTTCACCTCTAGAAATGGTAAATGCCTGCAATTCATTTCACCTCAAGGGCTTATATTCTCGGAGATAGTGTTGAAGAAAGTGAAAGCTATAAATGTTTGTTATGGTAGAGAAACTATTCAAATTGCATTAATTACCACCATCCGGGAAAGAACATGAATTTTGCTAGTTTCACTGATTGTTGGTTCACTGTAATCCGGAGTTGGTATATCCTTTTTGTTTCTTCACTAATCTGGCCTGTTACAACTGTTTTGCACATTATGTTATTTATTAAAGTTTGTATTTCGGGCACCATATCAATCTCGATTGATTCCTTTGAAGCTAGTGACATGTTCCACTTTTCCATCATTTCCAAACAGCCCTCCACGATTGATGGGACCATGTTCTTTCCAAGTAAACAGAATTGAAAAAACAAGAAGATCAATATTCATAGTCCAGAGTCATGTACGCATGTTTATTGACGTGTGTAAAAATTAAGAATACAAACCAGCTACCTTTATTTTTTCCATGTGAAAACTAGGGTTGAGAATCTTCTTATGTTTAGTCCATGTGTTACCCTCACTACTGAAGAGTCCACCTGCAAGCACCCTACCCATCTGGTCATTGTTTGGCTTATGGAATTCGTTTGGTCTGGACAGAATTTCCTTCACTAGAACCGGATCCATTATGGTCAATCTTAGTTTTGTGCCAAACCAGATGAAATACTTTTTACCTATACATAAATGCATAATATTCAGATACTTATGACATTCATAAGAATCAGCACATAACATATGCATGGGTTGGGATTGTGTTTTAATTCTTACCAAATTTCTGGGCCATATGGCGCTGATATGGTAGAATACGGGGTGTGATATCGTCGGAGAGTTCCATAGGCTTGGATGTAAGTTGTCCCCTCATCGCAACCAGATCTTTTGCATCTCCGAAGATGATCCTATACGGATTTCCCCTAAACCCCAACTCCCTCAGCCGTTTTTCTATTTTCTTTGGCCTAAACCAATATCTGTTTGCTAGTTTGATTGTATATCTTAAAATGACAAGTGAAAGAACCGAGATTACAATAGAAGCAATTGTTGCATCCATTTTAACTCACTATAAACTTGTGTGAAAGGCATGGAAACTAAGCTGTAAGCACCCCTGGTTTTATAGACACCACGTTAGATGAGATGATGAAATTTACTTATTTAATTATTACAATATTAATAATGAATCAATTTTTTTTATTTCATTCTACAGGCAACTCGTGGAGATTAAACTGAAATTTCCAACTTTATTTTCGTTGAATTAATTTTACTACATCCTCCGTGGTAAGGTCTGAGCAGTAGTACACCCACCCTATCTGATTGGCTGTGTATAGCCCGGACCAATCTTGGGTCCTGGTTCAGTCTGAACCCGAATTCATAGTTGAGCTGTGCCTCAAGCTCAATGTTAACCCACTCCTGGTGACAAAGGCAATAGCTTGCATGAGAAAAATTACACCTTGTTACGTGACGCGCTTAGGTCATCACTGATGGACACACCTGATGAGGACACGTAAGGATACCTAATGATTGACACAATTATGTCCTATCTAAACCACACACCCGCAGGAGCCTGGCACACGACAACACAATTCTCACCTGGACACGTGTGACCCATCAACATCATCCAGGTGTCCTACCTACCTAGAATCCAATTCTCATGATTGCAGGTACACCCCTGAACCCTAATTCTGGGCCTATAAATAACCCAAGAAGGAAAGATTTGGGGTGACTCTCTGATTCACACACTCTCTCATTCTCTACACACCCTATACACACACCGTCCACGTACATTTAGATAAAATAATGATGAAATAATGATGAAATAATGATGGAGATGAAATAATGATGGTTCAAGCTTGTCCGGAGCAGATGATCAGCTTCAGCAAGGATGATTTTGAGGGTCTCGACCCAAATCATAATGAATCCCTTGTCGTCAGTCTAGACATAGCCGAAAATGAAGTCAGAAGAGTTTTAATTGATAACGGCTCTTCTGTCAACATCTTGTTTAAGCATACCATGGATCGAATGCAACTAGGCAAGGTAAAGATGAATGATTGTAGATAAGACCCTTTTTATGGGTTTGGAAACAATTTGGTCCCAATTCAGGGAACCCTGTACCTCCCAGTACTAGTGCAAGTCAGCAATATGGTTAAGTTCTACATTATCAACACTCCTTCCTCCTACAATGTGATTCTATGAAGGCCGACCCTGACCAAGCTCCAAGACATAACTTCCACCCTCACCTGAAATTCAAATTTCCAACACCAGCCGGAACTGGTGAAATCCAGGGAGATTACGAAATGGCTAGTCGATGCTAAGGGCAGGCCCTAGTAATGGCTGAAACTGATCCTGCAAACAAGAGGAAGGCTAGTTCTTATCAGAAAAGTATAAGCCGAAAGAAGCACAGATACAACCAAAGAAAAGAACCCGAGAGACAAGAGTCCGGGAAGGAGGTCCAAAAGATTGAGAACCCGCCAGCCCAGACCAGAAATAAGGATCACTTTTTGTATGGAAGAATAAGAAATTTGTACTTAGGATCTTCTTATGAATAAAAATCAGGAATGTTGTTATAAACTTGTATTTTACATTCTGTATTTTTTAAAATTTTGTAATAGCCCTAGCTCAGAGCAATAAGCATAACATGTAGCCAGGACCCCTAGCAATATGTAACTCAATAGCCCTAGCTCAGAGCAATAAGCATAACATGTAGTCAGGGCCCCCAATAATATGCAATCAACAATCAAGCCAGAAATTTTTCTCAGTTAGCCAAAGCTCCACAACTTTGGACTTGAGAAATTTCCATGGCTCATTTTCAACCCCGGATTGCCATCCTTGATAACAATCAGGGTTTGGGGGCAACAATCAAGCCAAAATTTTCGTTAAAGTGACCCATTCAGGAGCTTCTACTCCCCCATCCAGAAAATCTAAATAAGGGAGTGGGGGCAAATAATAGGCTATGTATTGCCCGGGCCAATCTTGGGTCCTGGTTCACTCCTGAACCCGAATTCATAGTTGATCCATGGCTCACCTCCTAATCTGAACTCATATTTGAGTCATGGCTCACCTACAAGTCCGAACTCATATTTGAGTCTGAACTCTTCCAAAGCCCATACTTATTCTCACGCCGGAGGCGCCGCCAGGGTCCAAACCCCCCTCCGGTGTTGTTTTGCAGACACCCACCAGCAGCTACACCGCGTGGGAACGGCTAGGAAGGACTGGATCGGATTCTAGAGTTATCACTATCTATTTTATTTTATTATTTATTGAATTTAGGTAATTTCTCTAATAACTTAGATTTGAATCAGTGTTATAACTAATGTTGTCACGAATACAATCTGGTTAATCTGTCCTTATTTTGGCAGGTGCTGGTGGTGTTGGAACACTGGCAATCCAGGTATGTTTACGTATTTTTCTTTGTTTTATTTCCCATTTATTTTAATTTTCCATTCGTTATTTCTCTTGTGCTGATGCAGCCAGGGAAACATGTTTTTGGTGCATCAAAAATTGCAACTACTTGCAGTTGGTCAGTGTAACAAGTCAATGAAGGTGATCAAAGAAGATGGGAAAGTAGTTACCATATTAAGTCAAGTGACTACGCCTGGTGTCACATTTCTAGCGATCAATACGAAATTAGTGCGGCTTATGGAGTAGGAATTTTCGAACCACAAGTTAATCTGTCTTGTGTATTAATTTTTTTATTATTGTTTATTCACTTTAGGTTTTGCTTTCGTTGTTGTATACTCAACAAATGGTATAAAGAGCCTAGAATTTCAGGCGAGCAGGAGGGATGGAAAAAGCAGGGAAAGTAAAGATCGACAAATTTGATGACAGAGATTTTGGAAGATGCAAATTGAAGATTATTTATATCAGAAAAAACTACACGAACCACTAGAAGAGAAGAAGCCAAATTCAATGGATGAGAAAGAATGGAAGCTATTGGATAGGCAGGCTATGGGTATTCTTAGACTAACTTTGGCGAAGAACGTTGCTTACAATATCTTCAAGGAATCTACAACTCATTGATTGATCAAGGAATCAACAAATATGCATGAGAAGCCATCTTCTTCGAATGAGGTATATTGGATTCTCTAGCTTGTTATTTGCCAAGAGATTGAATGAAGGAAATTTTGTTGATGATCATGTGTATGAATTTAATTCTATCCGATGAAGATTGACATTAATGGATATTAAATTCGATGATGAAGTACAAGTCTTGTTGTTGGTGTCCTTGTTCGATTCTTGGAGAAGATATTTGTTGGGGAAACTTAGAAGAGTCGCCAGGTTCCTATTGAGTACCGAGAGCAGAGGCAAAAAATCCGAAACGGGGGAGAATCAGGGGAGTGGTATATTGATGTCACATAAGAGAGGACAATCCAAAGATCGCAAGGATATTGTTTGTTGGAATTGTCAAAAGAAGGATCACTTCATAAATCAGTGTACGGCTCCCGCGACTTCTAAAGAAAAGAAGAAAGAAGATAATGTTGGGTTTTTATCGCATAAGCGGAAGCATGGATAATAATTTATTACGTATAAAACCCGTAAAAACGCATACGATTCATGGATAAAATTAAAGAATCGATTACTAACCTTTAAAAGTGATCTAAAGATGATGAATAGAGGCTCCTAGCAGTTGCTCCTCAATTGTGAAGCACTCCACCGGTATCCACCAAGAGCTCGAATCAAAGGAGGGAGGAAGTGGTTTGAGAGAGAATTAGGGTTGCCTCCTTTTTCATTTTTCTTGTAAAAATTGGATTGAGGCTATTAGGGTTTATAATGATATATTTATAGACAAAATTTTCAGCTGAAATTTTCCTATAAAATAATATTATTATTAACCCTTTAATTAATTAATCTCATTAATCAATTAATTAATAATTAAAACTCTTTTAATCATTAATTCTTTTTCTAAACTCTTTAGAAAATAATTCTCTCTAATTTAATTTCTTAAATTAAATTCTTAATTAATAATATTAAGAGCTCATCTTAATAATTTATAATCAATTAAATCTCATTTAATCAATTATAAAAAACGGCATTCATTATTTATTTCACAAATAAATATTTACATGCCATTATTAATTAAATCCTCCACCAATAAAACTTTCTCTTTTATGGTGTGACCCTGTAGGTTCAATATTAAGCCGGTAGTAGAAATAAATAATAATAAAACAATTTTATTATTATTTATATGAATTCTTTTAATTCATTAAATATGATTAGTAAAACTAATCATATTTATTCTACATCGTGAGGGATACTTCTCAGCATATCGCGACTATCCGGATAATATGAATTCACTGCATATCACTTCATTTAATCATATGTTTTTCTATTCACTATGCTTAGTTCCGATTAATGCAAATTAGAAACTTCTTTCTAATTTCATTCACTCTGGCCAGAGATTCCTGAACTAGCATAAATGGAATAAAATAGGACATTCTCTTCCTTCACTGGAAGGGGCAGATCCTTTATTGATCATTCACTATCTTCGTGCACAAATTCCTATACCCAGAAGAGCACTAATTATTGTCCCTCGAGATTAAGAGCTAAACCAAAGTATAGTTCAGTGTACACAAGATGACTATGATGATCTCAAGTCAAAGGACACTTGTACAACCATCACTATATGAACAACTACTGACACATGAGTGAACTCCATTAGTTGTTCAACTGATCGAGTCATGTTCAGTGAACTTATTCCTAATAAGCACCTACATACTAGCTATAGTGTCACCACACAAATGCCTATGAGAACAGACATCCTTCACAATGAAGCAAGCATAGTATGTACCGATCTTTGCGGATTAATTAACTACCAATTAATTATCTGTTAGGCCGAATACACAATATATAATCAAGTATGTATGAGAATAACAATCAAGAACACAGGTTTGTAAATCAACAAACTGAATTATATTAAATAATTCTCTCTTAGTGATGTAATGAATCACAAAGAGCTACTAGGTTACAAGAATAATATTTCAATAATCGCGTCCCTTCTAGGGATAACCTATCTGTGTTTATATAGTACACAGTTACATACAATCCATCTCTAATTGATACTCCTATAAATTAGCTATACAATTCATATCAATTAAGGATTACTTCAGTCTTCTATTCCGTTTCCTTAGCTTTATCAATATATTCTGCTTCTTTCCATCTTCAGAATATATTGCTTCTAGAATCTTTATCTTTGCACCGACAGCTAAGTCAACTATCACCCTGTCAGACTTTAACAAACTCTGACCGGCTTCCATGTAAACTCTTCACCCAGTCAGACTTTATCAAACTCTGACTGGCTTCTAGATAAACTCTGATATGTACCTGTTACTTAAACACTGATGAACAAACGTCAGCAATTATATCTAACAATCTCCCCCAACTTGTTCATAATAAAAATGTACAAGTTAAACAGATAATTGATGATGTCAAAACATATAACAAATGCAGTGTTTAAAATATGTCAGAGTTTAATTTTAAAAACAGAGTTTAAATTTAACTTAGAACAGAAAACATAAAAACTTACAGTCAGACTTTACTGAATTTCTTGGATATCAGGTACAGTCCTGATATAATCTGACAGTAACTTTCTCTCAGCTCGATCTAGTTCAGCAATCATATCCTTCTTCAGCTCCTTCAATTCTGGTTCATCTTCACCAATTTGATAAATGGCAGCCCTTAAAGAATAGATGCTGTTCTTGTTCATTTCATTACCAAGTCTGATATAAAAAGCCTTATCAGACTCTAGATTGAACTCTAGAACTTTCTTATCTAGTGCAGTCCTGAATCTAGCACTATTTTTCTTCATTTCCACCAACTTTCCATGTGCATCTCTGTACTTAGGAACATAAGCACTGGAAACATTTCCTCCAAAAAGAACTTTTGATTTCATCATTCTGTCTTTTAAAACCAGAGCAGCATTATGAGTATTTCTATTTTTGATCTTCAGGAGATATAGAACATACTCTAGCTCTTCCCAGAATTTTAGACAAATATCATCTTCTCCAATTCTGTAAACTCTGCCATCAGCCATAAAGTATAATAAAAACTCCTTCTTCAAGCCTCTGTGGTAAATCATCTGAACAGATTCTAGTTTATCAAGGTTTTCTTGAGTAACCCCAACACCAGGTTCTGCCAGTGATGTATGATCTAAAGGACTATTATTAACTCTTTTCTCTCTGTGGGAACCCAAACCAGATTTATCATAAGATTGTTTTCCAAGTACTGTTTTGGTTTGTAGAAAGTTCACCTGGCTAGGCTTCAGAGTTTCAGGTAATGAAGATCTTTTGAAACCTTGGAGTGGTGAAGATAGCTGAGTTTGCACAACTTGAGCATTGTCAGAGGTTGGCACATTCTTAACAATAACATCAACTTGAGCATTGTCAGAGGTTGAATAATTCTTCTTTTCCAGGTTTGGCTCTTCAATCATCACACCTTTACCTTTATCAGCGTTTGAACCAATAGGCCTCCTTGAGTACTGTAAACTCTGATCAGAGGAGTTTACATTCTCTTTGATAACAATTCCTTTTTCTTTTCTCCTCGGAGCCTTGATAACCTTCTGTTTGTAGATTCCAGCTTCAAGATTCTTCTTGTGTTCTTCAGCAAGCATTTGCTCTTCAGCTTGGATATCTTCAATTGTAACATCTTTTCCATGTTCTGCCATAAACATCTTAGTAGCAATTTCCTCATCTGTAGTTGGATTAGCTGAAACAGCTAAACTCTTGAGTGTTGAAGAAGATTGACCACCATAGTTTATTCTTTTTCAGCATTTATATGAGCATCAGAGTTTGATCTCTTCCCTTGCCTTTGAACATTCCTTGTCCTTGGATTTTTACCTTTTGCACCACCATCAGTAGTGTCATCTTTCCGAGTCAGAGTTTGAGAGCTCTTGCATTTGTCCTCTTGAGACACTCTCTCCCCCTTTTTGACATCATCAGACAGCAAAACTGATGTGAGCAATTCAATGGAGTTTGCAATTTCATCCAACTTAGTTGACATTTTGACTTGATTTTCTTCAACCTTGGACAACCTGGAATCAAAAATCTTCTGATCTTTACACAAGGAAATATACAATGATTTATCCTTCTGTTGTGTAAGTTCCCTTGCAGCTATATCATTCCTTAGACCTTCAATAACCTTGTCAGAAGCATCAAAACGATTGTTTAATGATTTGACTTGGACTATTGTAGCTTTTAGATGAGTTAAAAGTTCAGGATTTTGAATCTCCTTTGAAGACTTGGTCACAAAGTCAGCAGCTCGTTCATTAGAAAAGATAGTGTCTCTGCTTGACCAATTTGAGAAATACATATTCTGAAAATGCTCAGCAGTAGCTCGATTGACTTCTCTTTCCTCATCAGAGTTAGCTTGAATATCATATAACTCTACTTGAATATCAGGATGTGAATGAGCAGGACTAGCTTCAACATTGTCATCCTCTGCGGAATTCTCTTCAGGAACATTCTCTGCAGCAGTCTCAGTGTTGATCTGCTCAGCTTCATGAATCTTAGAGTTTGCAACAAACTCTGTTTCAACAGGAACAGATTCTGCCATAGCTTCATCGAAATTCTCTACAACAGCTTCAGTAGGTATCTGCTCAGCTTTATTAGTCTCAGAGTTTGTAACAAACTCTGCTTCTATGGGAACATTCTCTGTTGCATCCTTGTCAGTAACATCAGGATTTGCAGCAACAGTTTCTGGAGCATTAGCATCTAAAGTCTGATCGACTTCCTCACCCTTTTCAAATTCAAAAGAAATTATTTGTGTGTGAGAAGCCATAGATTCTTCAATTTGAGCAGTATCTTGATCAGCTTCCAAACCCTCTGTGAAATGTTCAGAGTTTATAGAGATGTTTGCTTCAACATCCATATCAAATCCCTGTGGCTCAAAAATTTCAGCCTCTGCTTCAGCATTTACTGGAGCCTCCTGAACAAGAATTTCAGGAGCTTCATCTGCATCTTCATTTGCAGCTTCCTCAACTACATCATCAGCGTTTGATGTAGGAGCTTCATCTTCAGCACTTACATTTTCCTCAACAACTCTGTCCAAATTGACAGCTTCAGCATTTACATTTGAGGCACCAAAAAGATGTGCAGCCACCAATCTTCTTTTTCTCTGATGAAGAGTTTCTTCATCAGTTTCACTGTCCTCATCAGCAGCATCAGCCTTTGCCCTGTTGGCCCTTCTTTTCTTGAACCTTTTCTTCTGAGGCATATCATCAGTATTTGATACCCCAGCTTCAGAAGCTTGCTTAGCAATTCTTGCAGGTTTAGTACCAATATGCTTAGTCCGACCACTCCTTGCAGGTTTAACAGAAGTTTCTTGTTGTAGAGGCTCAGGTTGAGAAGAAGCTTGTGTTGATGGATTTACTTGAGCATTTAAAAACTGTTGCACAGATGGAGGTAGCAACAAGTCTCCAACAACCCCTTTCTTAACATCTTTATTAACAAGATCAGAAAATATTCTCTTATGTAATTTAAAACAAGAAACATCTTCTTCACTTACTTCTACTCCTTCAACACAGTAAGAGAACAAAGTCTGACAGAATCTAGAGAAATAGACTACTCCTATATTCTCTCTCATTTTCTCTCCTAAATTATTCAAAACAAGTCGTGCAAAATCAAAATGATTATCAAATAAAAGAGAATACCCGATTTGCAGACTGTCTGTGGGAATAGCATCCCAGTTTGTGCATTTCTTGCTGAATGTCCTCGTGATGCAATCAAAGAAAAAACTCCACTCCTTCCTTAAGAATGGTCGTTTGAGATGTCCAATCTTCGACAAGGGTCCAGAATACCCAATCTCTCGCATCATTCTTATCAAATCCTCATCACCCATTCCAATTGTATACGAAGAAAATTCAGGAAACCCCATTGCAGCTCGAATGGTTCCAGCAGTTATTACATACTCTGCATCTTCATATTCAAAAATAATCGATGGGTTACCTGTCTCACCACCATCATCATACAATCCTGTTTCCCAGAACGCCTTTATCTGTGAACCAGAAAGTTTTGCAGGCTCCACCAAAGCACGCCCAATTGCTGACTGAGCAAGAAAGTTTTGTATGATGTGAAACGCCTCTGGTGCATTGACAGTGTTTAATGGGGCTGAATAGTTATTAGGGACAAACTCAAGTCCAGAAGCAGTGAAAGTAGTTGAAGCCATTAGTAATATCAAGAAATAACCAGAAAATAGCTTCAAAAACACGAGAGAGTTTAAGAAAGAAAGTGTTTGTGAATATGTGTGAGTGAAACTAGAATACAATTGGAGTAAGTCGTGAAAAACTGTAACGGTTGTGTGTATAATGTATAAATATAAAATTTAAAATTAAAAACTGAACAGTTTTTAATCATTAAAACACAACTGTCTTACCCCGTATACTGTGTAAATGAGACACGTGTCACACATGCAATGACTGACAGCAGTAATTGGCAATTTCCAATGCGCATGCGCAGTAAAAACAGCAATAATTACAGCCGATTACACTTTCCTATGTATGCAATCTCTCTCCCCTCTTTAACACTTTTCTAAATCAATGCCCAAACATACTCTTTTGAAAACCAAAACAAATGTTTTTCCTCAAAATTATAAAATGTCTGAAACAAAGAAATCATTTTAACCATCAGAGATTAAAACAAAGTTACCTCGGCGTATTTCACACAATACATCAGTGTTTATCATTTGTCCTTCTTTGTTAATAAACTCTTTTCTCAAACTGTGCAGGTGTGAATAATATGTGTGTGTAGTAGCGGAGTTTACCGAAATCAAATATTTAGACCATCTCAAAGTGCATAAAATCCACAAACTTAAGCAGTAAAAACTGGTTGCCTAAACTCTCATGTATAAAATAAAATCTGATTTTTATGTCTAAACTCTGTATACTGATATCCTTTCATTTGGATATATCTTTTATTTTTCACCCCCTTTAATAGATATAATTTTTATTTTATTTTATATTTTATTTTCTTTTTTTTTTCCAGTAATCAGTGGTTGGCACTAGTCACCAAAAATCAAAGATTTTAGCCCTTATTTCATACAATAAGTTCCTGGATCTTCCGAGGCACAACATGATCTCAAAGGAATTTGTGCTCTGTTTGGCATCTTTTGATTTGAGGGTGAATTATTTGCAATTAATAATCAGAGTTTAGACTTTCCATCAGTTAATACAATTAATTTATGAGAGAAAATGCAAACAGCTAATACAAACTCAGTGTATAGGATCAATAAACTAAGAGATGCTATAAATATAGAAACAGTATCATGCTGTGTTAACTTACTGCACATATTTGAGATCAGAATCTATACAACTCTTAAGGATTCATAATTACTTACTGAGAATTATGCTTCATACAATTTTCTTCATTGGTCCATATGTTTCAGACAAAAATCATAATCAGAGTTTAACATCAGACTTTAACCGACAGAGTATGACTAACAGAGTTTAGCATCAGAGTTTACTTTCAGAGTTTATGACACTGGTACTCATATCAGTTAATACATGCAAAGAATCATGAGCATAAAAATCAAACATGTATAGATTTTGAGTCTAACCTGTATCCCTAGTCAAAACCAGAGATCATTCCAAGTTCATTTACCAATCTTGTAAAAGTAGCTTCACTCAAAGGTTTGGTGAAGATATCTGCAAGTTGTTGGTCTGTAGACACAAAATGAAGCTCAATGTTTCCTTCTTCCACATGTTCTCTGATAAAATGATACCTTATGCTGATGTGCTTTGTCATGGAGTGCTGTACTGGATTACCTGTCATAGCAATAGCACTTTGGTTATCACAGAAAAAAGGTATTTTAGAGTACTTCAAACCATAATCCAGCAACTGATTCTTCATCCATAGAATCTGTGCACAACAGCTACCAGCTGCTATATACTCTGCTTCTGCTGTGGATGTGGAAATTGATTTCTGTTTCTTGCTGTACCCAGAAACCAATCTGTCACCTAAGAATTGACAGCTTCCACTTGTACTTTTTCTGTCTATCTTACAGCCTGCAAAATCTGCATCAGAGTAACCTATTAACTTAAACTCTGATTCTCTAGGATACCACAAACCCAAGGTTATGGTTCCTTTGAGATATTTGAAAATCCTTTTTACAGCTGTTAGATGAGGCTCTCTGGGATCTGCTTGAAATCTTGCACAAAGACATGTTGCATACATGATATCGGGTCTACTTGCAGTAAGATACAGTAAAGACCCTATCATTCCTCTGTAGTTTGTCATATCTACTGAGGCTCCTGTGTCTTTGTCTAGCTTTGTTGCTGTAGCCATGGGAGTTGTGGCAGATGAACTATCAAGCATACCAAATTTCTTGAGAAGATTTCTGGTATATTTTGCTTGATTGATAAAAATACCATCATCTGTTTGCTTGACCTGTAAGCCTAGAAAGTAACTAAGCTCTCCCATCATGCTCATTTGGTACCTGGATTGCATAAGCTTTGCAAACTTCTTACAAAGTTTGTCATTAGTAGTTCCAAAAATAATATCATCTACATAAATTTGAACTAAAAGCAAATCATCACCAGAATTGAAATAAAACAAGGTTTTATCAATTGTACCTCTTGTGAACCCACTTTCTAAAAGAAATTGAGCAAGAGTTTCATACCATGCTCTTGGTGCTTGCTTTAGTCCATATAATGCCTTGTCAAGCCTGTAGACATAATCTGGATGTTTAGGATCTACAAATCCTGGTGGTTGTTCAACAAATACTTCTTCTTCAAGCTTCCCATTGAGAAAAGCACTCTTTACATCCATCTGAAAAACTTTAAACTTCTTGTGTGCAGCATAGGCCAGAAAAATTCTTATGGCCTCCAATCTTGCAACTGGAGCAAAGGTTTCATCATAGTCAAAAGTCAATCCCTTCCTGTTGTGAATAACCTTTAGCCACAAGTCTAGCCTTGTTTCTTGTAATCACACCTTCACTGTCAGTCTTGTTTCTGAAGACCCACTTTGTACCTACAATTGATCTATTCTTTGGTCTAGGTACAAGTGTCCAGACTTCATTTCTTTCAAATTCATTTAACTCTTCTTGCATTGCTGTAATCCAATTAGCATCTTGAAGAGCTTCTTCCACTTTCTTTGGTTCTGTTTGAGACAAGAAAGCATGATACAGACACTCATTATTTGTTGCACTTCTAGTTCTCACACTAGCATCAGGATCTCCAATTATGAGATCAGGTGTGTGTGCCTGTGTCCACTTTCTTGCTGTTGGTAAGTGGTTTCTTGCATCATTATTGGATCCTCCCCCTTGATCCATGCTCTCCTGATTCATATGTTGACTTTCTGCAGTATCTGAGGCTCCCCCTGAATTGGATGGCTCAGAGTTTGAACTGTCAGAGTTTGAATCAGTTTCCTCAACTGACTCACTTGCAGTGTCTTGTTGAGCTTCTTCACGCTCCCCCTCAACTGGTTCTCTATTTTGTTCAATTTGAGAATTTCCATTTTCTTCAGTATTTACCAGTAGAGGTTCAGAGTATGCTTCGTCAGAGTTTGTCAGAACCGCTCCATCAGAGTTTGTCGGTACTGCTTCATCAGAGTTTACATCATCAGAGAATAAACCTTCATTTTCAAAACCCAGTTGATCATATCCATCTAAGTCATCAAGTCCAGTTATTTTCTTGTCATCAAATGACACATGTATGGATTCCATGATCACTTTAGTTCTCAGATTGTAGACTCTGAATGCTTTTGTTGATAATGGATAGCCAACAAAGATTCCTTCATCAGCTTTTAACTCGAACATTGTCAACTGTTCAGGATGAGTCTTCAACACAAAGCATTTGCATCCAAATATATGAAAATATTTCAAATTTGGCTTCTTATTTTTCACCATCTCATATGGTGTTTTCCCATGCTTGTTGATCAATGTTGCATTTTGAGTAAAACAAGCAGTTTGAACAGCTTCTACCCAGAAATAAGTTGGTAATTTTGCTTCTTCAAGCATAGTTCTAGCAGCTTCGATTAAAGTTCTGTTCTTCCTTTCAACTACACCATTTTGCTGTGGAGTTCCAGCTGCAGAAAATTCTTGTTTCACTCCTCTTTCTTTGCAGAAAGCTTCCATGATTGAGTTTCTGAATTCAGTTCCATTATCACTCCTTATAATTTTGACTTTGTGTTGTGATCCTTTGTCCAGTAGATTTACATGATCCATCAGAGTTTGAGCAGTTTCATCCTTCTTTGATAAGAAATATACCCATGTATATCTAGTATATTCATCAACAATTACTAGAGCATATTTCTTTCTGCCCATAGACATCACATTCACTGGTCCAAAGAGATCAACATGTAGAAGATGATAAGGTTCCACAACTGAAGATTCAGATTTGCTCTTGAAAGATGACTTCCTTTGCTTGGCCTTTTGACAAGAATCACACAGACCATCTAAGCTAAGTATTGACTTGGGAAGTCCCCTTACAAGATCCTTTGTTATTAGCTCATTGATGTTGTTCAAATTGAGATGAGAGAGCTTCTTATGCCAGTTCCAACTCTCTTCATTTGACATTCTTGCAGTCAGACACACTGTTCTTCCATCAGAGTTTGTTACCAAACTTGCTTCATAAATGTTGTTGTGCCTGTGTCCAACTAGAACAACTTTTCCAGTAGATTTACTGATAACTTCACAGTATTCAGTATGAAAATCTACATGGTTTCCTCTATCACAGATTTGACTCACATATAGCAGATTATGCTTGAGTCCTGAGACTAGAGCTACATTGGTGATGATGACACTTCCAAGATTAATATTGCCATATCCCAGAGTGTGTCCTATGTTGCCATCTCCATAGGAAACCTTTGGGCCAGCCTTCTCCTCAAAGTCTGATAGCAGGGCTTTATTTCCAGTCATATGTCCTGAGCATCCACTGTCCAAGATAATTGTGCTCTCTTTTATACCCTGCAATCACAAACAAACACTAAGTGTTAGTTTTAAGGACCCAGACTTGCTTGGATCCTTTGTCTTTCTTAACAGTGTTAGCTTTTGCAGCGGAATCACTATCAACAGAGTTTAAACTAACATTGTCAGACTTTATACTTGCAGAGTTTGCTCTAACCCACTTCAGATTGGGTTTTAGCTCATAGTAATTGTGATAAATAGCATGATAACTCTTACAAGTATAAATAGAATGCCAAGTGCTCCCACAATGTGTGCATAAAGTTTGTGGTTTAACCCTTACATAATCATTCTTTACTCCTGATGTAGAAGGTAAAGAATTGATATTTTTATTCTTTGTGCAGTAATTAGCAAGATGATTAGAACTACCACAATTATAACATGTTTTCCTTGGAGCACCAGCAGTAGGCAAGTGATTATTTCTATTATTTATGCCTATCTTTCCATTCCTATTCTTCTTGGACCCTTTTGGTTTCATGGCAGATTTTACCTCTTTGAGCTTATGATTGAACTGTTTTCCTGTCATTAAACCAACATTAACCTGTTTTTCACAGACTTTTACTGGTTTTCTAACAGCTTCTAACTCCATAAGTTTTTCTGTTATAATATTTTCCTGTCTTTCACAGGTTTCATCTGATTCCATATCAGCTTCTCTTATTACAACAGATTTTAACTTATTGGTTTCTGGAACAAATTTCACAGGTTTAAGTTGTGGTTTAACCTTAACCTTTTCTTTAAACCTAAGTTCATCATTTTCACAATAGCCTAAACCTACAGAATCTGTTTGAAACACTTGATGAGTGTCTCTTCCAGAGTCTGTCCAAGTCTTGATTATTTTTCTTTCTTTTTCCAGATCAGATTCTAATTGCTTATATCTTTTGAGCAACTCCTGTTCAACATAAACAGCATCATCTCTTTCTTTTTGAATCTGCTTCATATTTTCAAGTTCTCCTTCAAGAAACTTGTTTCTATCTTTAAGGCTAAGATTCTCAGATTTAATTCTCTCATTTTCTAAAGTCTGATCCCTATAACTAACATGTACGCTTTTCAGATATACTCTTAATTCAGATATATTATCAGTATCATAAGCATAAGTAGTTAGGGGTACCTTATTTTCAGATGATTCAGTCTCATCTTTGACAGTTGCCATAAGAGCATAATTTACTCCATCATCAGAATCTGAAGTATCTGCCCAGTCTTTGCCTTTAGAGATGAGTGCTTTCTCAGATTTGCCTTTCTTGCACTCTGGGGCATAGTGACCCATCTCCTTACACTTGTAGCACTGGATTTCAGATTTATCCTTCTTGCCAGACTTGGTCTCCCTTCCATCAGACTTTCTAAAACTTTTCCTTTCAGAGTTTGAATCTTTCCTTGAGAATCTCTTTCCTTTCTTAAAGTTCTTGAATCCCATCTTCTTGAAGGTCTTCACCATCAATGCAGCCATTTGCATCATCTGTTCTTCATCATCCTCAGAGTCAGAAGCTTCATCAGAGTTTGAGTCATCATCAGAGTTTGATGACTCACTTTCAGATTTAATGACTAAAGCCTTTCCCTTGGCTTTCTTCCTTGATGATTCCTTCTTAATGGGCTTCTCCTCAACTTTGAGAGCAACAGATTTTGTCTTTTTACTTAATCTTCTATTCCTTTGTTCTATCTCCAGTTCATGAGTTTTCAACAACCCATAGATTTCATCAAGATCTGTATCAGCAAGCTCATAATTATCTCTTATTGTGGTTGTCTTTAAATCCCACTTTTCAGGTAGAGATAACAGAAACTTGAGATTAGACTCTTCAAGCTCATATTCTTTATCAACCAGAGACAGATCATTCAATAGTTTGCAAAATCTGTCATAAGTCTCAGTCAAGGTTTCATTAGCTCTTGAATCAAAGTGCTCATACTCCTGAGTTAGTATGGTCCTCCTATTCTTCTTAATAGCACATGTTCCTTGGCATCTGACTTCTAGAGCATCCCATATTTCTTTGGCAGTCTTGCAGCCAATTACTCTGTTAGACATCACATTATCTAAGGCACTGTGAAGAAGATGTCTTACCTTTGCATCCTTAGCAATTGATGAGATGTCCTCAGGAGTCATATCTTTCTTTTCCTTTGGAACAGTCTTTTGTTCTTGACCATCAACAACAGGGGCTAGTTTGGTTGGATTATGAGGACCATCATAAATTCTGTCAAGATATTCTGGATCTGTAGCCTCCAGAAACATGGTCAGCTTCACCTTCCAAATTGGATACTCTATTGGCCTGAGAATTGGAACCCTGATTGTTTCATATCGACTCACAGAATTAGGCTTAACCTGTTCAGCCTTGGGAGCAGTTTGATTTTCTTCAGACATGATTATTACTGTGTTTGAATCGTAAAACTGTATATATTAAACAGCCTTGGCTCTGATACCAATTGTTAGGCCGAATACACAATATATAATCAAGTATGTATGAGAATAACAATCAAGAACACAGGTTTGTAAATCAACAAACTGAATTATATTAAATAATTCTCTCTTAGTGATGTTAATGAATCACAAAGAGCTACTAGGTTACAAGAATAATATTTCAATAATCGCGTCCCTTCTAGGGATAACCTATCTGTGTTTATATAGTACACAGTTACATACAATCCATCTCTAATTGATACTCCTATAAATTAGCTATACAATTCATATCAATTAAGGATTGCTTCAGTCTTCTATTCCGTTTCCTTAGCTTTATCAATATATTCTGCTTCTTTCCATCTTCAGAATATATTGCTTCTAGAATCTTTATCTTTGCACCGACAGCTAAGTCAACTATCACCCTGTCAGACTTTAACAAACTCTGACCGGCTTCCATGTAAACTCTTCACCCAGTCAGACTTTATCAAACTCTGACTGGCTTCTAGATAAACTCTGATATGTACCTGTTACTTAAACACTGATGAACAAACGTCAGCAATTATATCTAACCTTATCCTACGACCAGGAACTATTTAAGTTTAGAGTTATCATCTTTAAGGTCTCATTATTATGATCTCATCATAATCCATAAAAAGCTTTACTCTAAACAATGGATCATCTAATTTAAACACTTTAAATAGATAAGCCCGTAATAAAACACATAACTATTTTATTAATTTAAACAAACTTGAATCAGATTGAACAAAATGTCTCCTAACTCATCATCCATGATTGGATTTAGGACACACATCTTTCAATCTCCCACTTGTACTAAAACCAATCACCTTAGTATCTTTCAATCTCATGATTAGATCGGGAATTTGTAAACATTTTGGTTATTGTAGTTTTTTTTTTCCCCAAAGGTTATTGTAGTTTTTGGTTGTACAAAATTTTGTTAATGTATGTTTTTTTGATTATTGCACAGGTTTCTAGGTATGATTAGATTACAGAGGAACAAAATATTTTTTTTTTAAATTTTTTGGACAATATACGTCGGTTGTTTAGAAGAACCGACGTAAAAAGATAACAATATACGTCGCCTTTTTGTTTTATACGTCGGGTACTCAGACTTTTATACGTCGGTTATTTTGGTCTTTTACGTCGGCTTAATAACCGACGTATATTCTACCTATTACGTCGCCTTTTTAACCGACGTAAAAGACTGTGACTTTATACGTCCCCTCTCTATACGTTGCCATTTAACCGACGTATAAGGTCGATTTAACCGACGTAAAAGGCCTGTTTTCTACTAGTGTACACAACTTCTCTTAAATAGAGAACAAAGCGATTTACAAATAACGGCTTAGTAAATGGTCTTTACTATGTTATTATGGGTATCAAGTCAGTCTTGACTTAAACATCTTTACTCTCAACGATCTTATATATCATATGAAAGTGCCGTAACTTGGATCTTGAATCCCTGATTAAACCTAGGTTCCATAGCCTGCGCTACTACCATATGTTGTACCGATACAACAATATAAATCATATGCTAGGAACCATGTCTAACCAGCGAAAATAGGTTTCGCTATCCAAAGAACCTCATTTACAGCTTCACTTCTAGCTATATACATATAGTGCTTCCACTACGGAATCAGTTATCTTAAACTGCTTGGAATTCTTCCAACAAACCGCTCATCCATTCAGAATTAACACTTATTTTGACATGGATTTTCTATCACTTTTGTCCTAAGACAATCATAGTGTTTATAACGCTCGATTTTCATTTTGGACCCACCATAATCAAGAAAGATGTCCTCAACTCTTCCAAAGTATTTAAGGACGTTCTTCCAGTTTACTATCGCGCTTCTCAAGGACTAGACTGGTGTTCGCTTATCTCGCGTAGTAAGTTAGCGATCATCAAGTCTTGTACGGTACATTCGGTATTTTGATAGATCCCTTTGCCGAAGCATAATATGTTAGGCCGAATACACAATATATAATCAATATATGTATGAGAAGAACAATCAAGAACACTGTTTATGATCAATAAACTGAATTATATTAAATAACTCTTCTCTCAGTGATGTAAAATATCACAGAGAGCTGCTAGGTTACAAGAATAATGTATTCAGTATTCGCATCCCTTTTAGGGTTAACCTATCTGTGTTTTTATAGTACACAGCTACATAGATTCAATCTCTAATTGATATTCCTACAAATTAGCTATACAATTTATATCAAATTAGGATTGCTTCTGTCTTCTGTCCCGTTTCTTTAGCTATCTCAATATATCTTGCTTCTTTCCATCTTCAAGATATATTGCTTCTAGAATCTTCATATTAGCACCGACAGCTTCAGCAAACTTTAACCCCGTCAGACTTTAACAAACTCTGACTAGCTTCTATCACAAACTCTGATGAGTACCTGTTGCTTAAACACTGATAAACAATCATCAGCAATTATATCTAACAATCTCCCCCAACTTGTGCATAACAAAAATGTACAAGTTAAAAGATAATTGATGATGTCAAAACATACAACAAATGCAGTGTTTATAACATAACAGAGTTTATTTTTAACTTAGAACAGAAAACTTTTAAAAACTTACAGACTTCAGTTACTTAATCTCTTCAATGTCAGGCACAGTCCTGATGTAGTCCTGAAGTAGTTTTCTTTCAGCTCTTTCTAACTCCGCTATCATTATTTTCTTTATCTCCCTTAACTCTGGATCACTCTCTCCAGTTTGGTAGATAGCTGCCCTTAGTGAATAAATGTTGTTCTTCCTCATATCATTTCCTAGCTTTATTATGAAGGATTTATCTGATTCCAGATTAAATTCCAACACCTTTATGCCAAAATCTGTTCCGAGTCTTGCACTGTTTCTTTGCATCTCAACAAGCTTTCCATTGTAATCTCTGAACCTTGGTATGTAAGAGCCAGCAGACTTTAAACCAGAAAGAATTCTAGCTTTCATCATTCTGCTTCTTAACACCTCGGCTGCTTGATGAGTTCTTTGATTTTTAACTTTCAACAGATACAACATATATTCCAGTTCTTCTTTCATCTTTAAACCAATATCATCTTCACTAACTCTGTATACTCTGCCATCAGATTTGAAGTATAACAGAAAATCCTTCTTTAACCCTCTGTGGTATATTAACTGAACTGATTCTAGAGTATCAAGATTTTCTTGAGTTACCCCAACACCAGGTTCAGCTAAAGAAGTGTGATCCATTGGACTATTGTTCACTCTTTTCTCTCTATGAGATCCAAGCCCAGATTTATCTCTTGATTCTTTTCCCATGAGTGTTCTACTTTGGAGAAGATTTATATTTGCTGGAATCAAAGAATGTTGAACAGTGATTGGCTTGGCAAAAGTCCTTTGTAATTGTGAAGATTATTGTGTTTGTACAACTTGAGTAGTATTAGAGGTTGTCACAGCTTCTATTGTTTGAACAACTTGAGCAATGTCAGAGGTTGTTTGAGCTTTCTTCTGTACTAGTTTTTCTTCAACTAGCTTCCGTTTACCTTTATCTGAGCTAGCTTCAACAGGCCTTCTTGAATATTGTAAACTCTGTTGAGAGTTTACATTTTCCTTGATTACAATTCCTTTTTCCTTTGGCCTTAAAGCCTTCTTGACTTTCTTCAACTTCCCAGACTTTAACTTCTTTTCATGCTCTTCAGCTAGCATCAATTCTTCAGCTTGAATGTCTTCTATGGTTGCATCAGCACCATGTTCTTCTATAAACAGCTGAGTTGCAATCTCTTCATCAGTGTTTGGTTGAGAAGTAAGCAATAAGCTTCTAGCTCTTGAAGAAGATTGAGCACCAGTGTTTGTCCTTTCAGAGTTTGTAGCATCAAAGTTTGATGTTAGCTTTCCTTGCTGTAGAGTAGATTTAGATTTGAAATCTTTTCCCTTTGCACCACCATCAGTAGAATCATCATGTCTACTCAGAGTTTGAGACTTTTTGCTTCTGTCTTTAAGTACTCTCTCCCCCTTTTTGACATCATCTTGAAGTAACACTGAGGTGAGCAATTCCGGTGAAGCAGCAATAGTATCAAGCTTAGCAGACATTACAGTCTGATTGTCTTCAACCTTAGTCAATCTGTTCTTGAGAACTTCTTGATCTTTGACCAGAGTAAGCATCATAGACTTATCTTGCTTTAGAGACATATCTCTAGCAACCACATCATTTCTCAACCCAGTAACTGACTTCTGAGTTTCATCAAAACGATTGTGAAGAGATTTGACTTGAACAATAGTTGCCTTGAGATGTGTAAGAAGTTCTGGATTCGTAATTGATTCAGCAGATTTTGTGACAAAGTCAGCAGCCCTTTGATCAGTGAATATGCAATCCTTGTTTGACCACTTGGAAAAGTACATATTTTGATAATGAAGTTCAGTGGCATGCTGAATGTCCTTTTGATTTGGTTGAGCAGAAAGTCTTTGAGAAGATGAATCATCATGATCATCATCAGACTTTGTAGAAGACTTAGCATTTGAAGAATGAGGAATATTCTCAGCAAATGTTTCTTGAGCATCAGCATTTACGATCTGTTCAGAGTTTATTTTGTCTTGAGCATTGTCTTCATTTTCAGCATAAACAGCAGTAGATTCAACAGCAATATCTTTATTTGTGAAATCAGAAAATATTCTCTTATGCAATTTAAATGAGCTGGGAATTACCTCCTCCTCAGCTATCTCAAGCCCATCAACACACAGAGAAAAGATTAATTGACAGAAACGAGCAAAGTAAAGTACATTCCTATTCTCTGTCATCTTTTCACCAATATTAATAAGAACTAGTCTACCAAAATCAAAATGAGTACCATAGAGAAGAGAATACCCAATTTGTAGACTATCGATTGGAATAGCATCCCAATTTTTACACTTCTTTCCAAACGCCCTTGTAATACAGTCGAAAAAGAAACTCCACTCCTTCCTCAAGAATGGTCGCTTCAGATTACCTGTCCTTGCCAAAGACCCAGAGTAACCAATCTCCCTCATCATACGCTGGAGATCAGAGTCACCAATAGAAATGGTGAACGCATTGAAATCTTCACATCCAAGAGCATCTCTAACAGTGGTTGGAGTAACCACATACTCTTGTTCAGCAATTTCAAAGACAATCGAGGGAGTGCCCGATTCACCTCCATCATCATATACACCTGTTTCCCAGAAGGCTTTGATTTGAGTACCAGATAACCTTGTTGGTTCCACTAAAGCTTGGCCAATATCAGATTGAGCAAGAAAAGTTTGAAACAGGTGAAACGCCTCTGGGACGTTTTCAGTAGATAGTGGTGCTGCATAGTTGTTAGGAACAAAATCGAGACCAAAAGACTGAAACATAGTTGTTGCCATTAGAATATTTCAAAGAAAACAGTGTTTATGCTTCAAGAAAGTATTTGAGAGATGTATGCAGAAAAGTGTTTGTGAAAATGTGTGTGTGATAGTAAGAGTATGGATTAGAGTAAGTTGTGAAAAGTTCAAACGAATTTGTGTATTGTATATTAATACAAAAAGAAAGAATTAAAAACTGAACAGTTTCTAATCAATACACACAACTGTCTTACTCCGTGAATCGTGTGAATGGGACACGTGGCACACATGCAATGACTGACAGCAGTAATTGGCAGTTTCCAATGCGCATGCGCAGTAAAATAGCAATAATTACCGTCTTTTACACTTTCCTAGACACTCAACCTCTCTCCTCTGTTTAATACACTCTTGAACAACTATCCATTCATTCTCTTTTGAATTTTCAAAACAAATGTCTTTTCTCAAAATCATAATATGTCTGAAACAAACAAAATTTATTTTAATCATCAGAGATTAAAATTAAATTACCTCGGCGTAGAGTACACAGTTCATCAGTGTTTTCCAATCCTCCTTCTTTATTCATAAAATCTTTTCACAAACTGTACAGGTGTGAATATTTGTGTGTGACTTAGCAGAGTTTACTGAATATAAATATTTAGATCATCTCAAAGTGCATAAAATCCACAAAATAAATCAGTAAAAACTGGTTGCCCAAACTCTCATGTATAATATAAAATCTGATCTCATCTAAACTCTGTACTTCTAAATTTATTATTTTCACCCCCTTCGATTTTTTTTTCCCAGTAATCAGTGGTTGGCACTAGTCACCAAAAATAAAAGATTTTAGCCCTTATTTCATACAATAAGTTCCTGGGTCTTCCTAGGCACAACATGATCTCAAAGGAATTTGTTCTTATTTTGCATCTTTTAATTTGAGGGTGAAATGTTTGCAACTAATTATCAGAGTTTAGACTTTTCATCAGTTAATACAATTAATTTATGAGAGAAAGTGCAAACAGCTAATACAGACTCAGTGTATAGGATCAATAAACTAAGAGATGCTATAAATATAGAGACAGTATCATGCTGTGTAAAATTTCTGCACATTTTGAAATCAGAATTCATATCACTCAGAAAGATTCATGATTACTTACTAAAAATCATGCTTCATACAATTTTCTTCATCGGTTCATATGTTTCAGACAAAATCACAATCAGAGTTTAACATCAGAATTTAACATCAGAGTATAACTGACAGAGTATGACTAACAGAGTATGAGTTCAGAGTTTGACAAACTGGTATGAATGACAGTTAACATATGCAAAGAATCATGAGCAACAAATCACAGAAGTATAGATTTTGAGTCTAACCAGTATCTCTAATCAAAACCAGAGACCATTCCAAGTTCATTTACTAATCTTGTAAAGGTAGCTTCACTCAAAGGCTTGGTGAAGATATCTGCAAGCTGTTGGTCTATAGACACAAAATGAAGCTCAATATTTCCTTCTTCCACATGTTCCCTGATAAAATGATACCTTATGCTGATGTGCTTGGTCATGGAGTGCTGTACTGGATTACCTGTCATAGCAATAGCACTTTGATTATCACAGAAAATAGGTATTTTAGAGTACCTTAATCCATAATCCAGCAATTGATTCTTCATCCATAAAATCTGTGCACAACAGCTACCAGCAGCAATATACTCTGCTTCTGCTGTGGATGTGGAAATTGATTTCTGTTTCTTGCTGTACCAAGAAACTAATTTGTCACCTAGAAATTGACAGCTTCCACTTGTGCTCTTTCTATCAATCTTACAGCCTGCAAAATCTGCATCAGAGTAACCAATTAATTTAAACTCTGATTCTCTAGGATACCACAAACCAAGAGTTATGGTTCCTTTGAGATATTTGAAAATTCTCTTCACAGCTGTTAGATGAGGCTCTCTGGGATCTGCTTGAAATCTTGCACAAAGGCAAGTTGCATACATGATGTCTGGTCTACTTGCAGTTAGATAAAGAAGAGACCCTATCATCCCTCTGTAGTTTGTCATATCTACTGAGGCTCTTGTTTCTTTGTCTAGCTTTGTTGCAGTTGCCATGGGAGTTGTTGCAGATGAACTATCAAGCATACCAAATTTCTTGAGAAGATTTCTGGTATATTTTGCTTGATTGATAAAAATCTCATCATCTGTTTGCTTTACTTGTAAGCCTAGAAAATAACTAAGCTCTCCCATCATGCTCATTTGATATCTCGACTGCATTAGCTTTGCAAACTTCTTACAGAGTTTATCATTAGTAGACCCAAAAATTATGTCATCCACATAGATTTGAACTAACAGCAGATCATCACCAGAATTAAAATAGAACAAGGTTTTGTCAATTATACCTCTAGTGAACCGACTTTCTAAAAGAAATTGAGCCAGAGTTTCATACCATGCTCTAGGTGCCTGCTTTAGTCCATATAATGCTTTGTCCAATCTGTAGACATAGTCTGGATGCTTAGGATCCACAAACCCTGGTGGTTGTTCAACAAACACTTCTTCTTCAAGTTTCCCATTTAGAAAAACACTTTTCACATCCATCTGAAAGACTTTAAACTTTTTGTGAGCAGCATAAGCCAGAAAAATCCTTATTGCCTCCAATCTAGCAACTGGAGCAAAGGTTTCATCATAATCAATTCCTTCCTGCTGTGAATAGCCTTTAGCCACAAGTCTAGCCTTATTCCTTGTAATCACTCCATCACTATCTGTTTTGTTTCTGAAAACCCACTTTGTACCAACAATAGATCTGTTTTTGGGTCTTGGTACAAGGGTCCATACTTCATTTCTTTCAAATTCATTTAACTCTTCCTGCATAGCTGTTATCCAGTTAGCATCTTGAAGAGCTTCTTCCACTTTCTTGGGCTCAGTTTGAGACAAGAATGCATGAAACAGACATTCATTAGTTGTAGCACTTCTAGTTCTTACACTAGCTTCTGGATCTCCAATTATCAAGTCAGGTGTATGGGCTTGTGTCCACCTTCTTGCTGTAGGTAATTGGCTTCTATTATTATTATTAGATCCTCCCCCTTGATCCATGCTTTCCTGATTTTCTTCTTGACCATTTGCATTCTCTGAGGCTCCCCCTGAATTGGACTGCTCACAGTTTGGATTTTCAGTGTTTGATTCAGAGTTTGGGATAGATCCTTCAGCTGATTCATTTTCAGAATTTGAGTCATCATTTTGAGATGTTGCTGAAGTATCTTCACGCTCCCTCTCAAATGGTTCTCTATTTTGTTCTGTCAGAGAAACTTCCTTAGTGTTTACCAGTAGAGGTTCAGAGTATGCTTCGTCAGAGTTTGTTGGATTTTCTTCATTAGAGTTTACGTCATCAGAGTTTAGATCTACATTTTCAAAGCGAAGTTGATCATGATATCCTTCATCTTCTATTCCAGTTATTTTCTTGTCATCAAATGACACATGTATAGATTCCATGAATACTTTAGTTCTCAGATTGTAGACTCTGAATGCTTCAGTTGACAGTGGGTATCCAACAAAAATTCCTTCATCAGCTTTTAAGTCAAACTTTGTCAACTGTTCAGGATGATTTTTCAACACAAAGCACTTACATCCAAAAATATGTAAAAATTTCAAATTTGGCTTCTTATTTTTCACCATCTCATATGGTGTTTCCCATGCTTGTTGATCAGTGTAGCATTTTGAGTAAAACAAGCTGTTTGAACAGCTTCTGCCCAGAAGTAGGTTGGCAATTTTGTTTCTTCAAGCATTGTTCTGGCAGCTTCGATTAGAGTTCTGTTCTTTCTTTCAACTACACCATTTTGCTGTGGAGTACCAGGTGCAGAAAATTCTTGCTTCACTCCTCTTTCTTTACAAAATTCTTCCATTATTGCATTTCTGAATTCAGTACCATTATCACTCCTGATAATTTTCACTTTATACTGTGATCCTTTGTCCAGTAGCTTTACATGATCCATTAGAATTAAGGCAGTTTCATCCTTATTTGCTAAGAAATACACCCATGTGTACCCAGTGTACTCATCAACAATGACTAGAGCATATTTCTTTTTGCCAAGAGACATTATATTGACTGGACCAAATAGATCAACATGAAGAAGATGATAAGGATCCATAACTGAAGATTCAGATTTACTCTTGAAAGATGACTTCCTTTGCTTGGCCTTTTGACAAGAATCACACAGACCATCTAAGCTTAGTATTGACTTTGGAAGTCCCCTTACAAGATCTTTTCGAAGTAGCTCATTGATGTTGTTCAA
This sequence comes from Heracleum sosnowskyi, assembly GCA_030848705.1. Classification (NCBI taxonomy): domain Eukaryota; kingdom Viridiplantae; phylum Streptophyta; class Magnoliopsida; order Apiales; family Apiaceae; genus Heracleum; species Heracleum sosnowskyi. The sequence continues at coordinate 848,828 of JAUIZM010000019.1, read as the reverse complement.
GTTTAGATGAGAGAGCTTCTTATGCCATTTCCAACTCTCTTCATTTGACATTTTTGCAGACAGACACACATCTTTTCCTTCAGAGTTTGTTACCAAACTTGCTTCATATATATTATTTCGTCTGTGTCCAACTAGAACAACTTTCCCTGTAGATTTGCTGATAACCTCACAGTATTCAGGTTGAAAATCTACATGATAACCTCTGTCACAGATTTGACTCACAGAAAGCAAGTCATGCTTGAGTCCTGGGACTAGAGCTACATTTGTGATGATGACACTTCCAAGATTGATATTGCCATATCCCATAGTACGTCCTATGTTGTCATCTCCATAGGAAACTTTTGGGCCAGCCTTCTCCTCATAGTCTGATAGCAGGGCTTTATTACCAGTCATGTGTCCTGAACATCCACTGTCCAAGACTAGGGTGCTTTCCCTTATGCCCTGCAATCACAAACAATTACAAAGAGTTAGATTTAAGGATCCAGACTTGCTTGGATCCTTTGGCTTTCTTAACATTGTTAGATTTTGCAGCGGAATTACTATCAACAGAGTTTAAGCTAACAGTATCAGACTTTACACTTGCAGAGTTTGCTCTAACCCATTTCAAGTTGGGCTTCAATTCATAATAATTGTGATAAATAGCATGATAACTCTTGCAAGTATAAATGGAATGCCAAGTGCTCCCACAGTGAGTGCATAAAGTCTATGGTCTAACCCTAACATGATCATCCTTCACTCCAGACTTGGAGGGTAAAGAATTAATATCTTTGTTTTTCGTGCAGAAACTTGCAAGATGGTTAGTACCACCACAACTATGACATGTCTTTCTAGGAGCATCAGAATTAGGCAGATAATCATTTCTTTTATTAATGCCTACTTTTACATTCCTATTTTTCTTAGACACTTTCTATTTGTTAACAGACTTTACCTCTTTGAGCTTATGTTTGAATTGTTTTTCTGTCATCAAACCAACATTAACCTGTTTATCACAGATTTTTACTGGTTCTTTAACAGCTTCTGACTCAATCTGATTTTCTGTTATTAAACCAATATTAACTTGTTTTTCACAAGTTTCAACTGGCTCCATAACAGCTTCTTTCACAACTACAGATTTTAGCTTACTGGATTCAGAAACAAATTTCACAGGTTTAAGTTGTGGTTTGACTTTAACTTTATCTTTAAACCTAAGTTCATCTTCCTCACAGTAACCTAACCCAACTGTATCTGTTTGAAAAACCTGATGTGTGTCTTTTCCAGAATTAGTCCAGGTTTTAATCACTTTCCTCTCTTTCTCTAATTCAGATTCAATTTGCCTATATCTCTTTAACAACTTTTGTTCAACATAAACAACATCATCTCTTTCCTTTTGAACTTGTTGCATGTTAACAAGCTCTTCTTCAAGAATTTTATTTCTATCTTTAAGCTTAAGATTCTCAGATTTAATTCTCTCATTTTCTAAAGTCTGATCTCTATAACTAACATGTATGCTTTTAAGATAAACTCTCAATTCAGATATATTATCAATATCATAAGCATAAGTTGTTAGGGGTACCTTATTCTCAGATGTTTCAGATTCATCTTCAACAGTTGCCATGAGAGCATAGCTGACATCTTCATCAGAATCTGAAGTGTCTGCCCAGTCTTTTCCTTTAGTGATGAGTGCTTTCTCATATTTTCCTTTCTTGCACTCTGGAGCATAATGACCCATCTCTTTACACTTGTAGAACTGGATCTCAGACTTGTCTTTCTTTCCAGATTTGGTATCCCTTCCTTCAAACTTTCTGTAACTCTTTCTTTCATAGTTTGAATCTTTCCTTGAGAATCTTTTTCCTTTCTTGAAGTTCTTGAAACCCATCTTCTTGAAAGTCTTTACCATCAAAGCAGCCATTTGCATCATTTGTTCTTCATCATCCTCAGATTTAGAAGAGGCATCAGTGTTTGAATCATCATCAGAGTTTGATGACTCAATATCAGATTTTATGACCAAAGCTTTTCCTTTAGCTTTCTTCTTTGATGTTTCTTTCTTCATGAGTTTTTCTTCAACCTTTAGAGCAACATATTTTATCTTCTTACTAGTTCTTCTGTTCCTTTGTTCTATCTCCAGTTCATGAGTTTTAAGCAACCCATAGATTTCATCAAGCTCTGTATCTGCAAGCTCATAATTATCTCTTATTGTTGTTGTTTTTAAGTCCCATCTTTCAGGTAGAGATAAAAGAAACTTGAGATTAGACTTTTCAAGATCATATTCTTTATCAACCAGAGATAAATCATTCAACAGTTTACAGAATCTGTCATATGTTTCAGTTAAAGTTTCACCAGATCTTGAGTCGAAGTGTTCATACTCCTGTGTGAGTATGGTCTTTCTGTTCTTCTTTATAGCACTAGTTCCTTGGCATCTGACTTCTAAAGCATCCCAAATTTCTTTGGCAGTTTTGCAACCAATAACTCTGTTAGACATAACATTATCTAAGGCACTGTGTAGAAGATGTCTAACCTTTGCATCCTTTGCAATTGATGAGATGTCTTCAGGAGTCAAATCTTTCTTTTCCTTTGGAATAAGCTTTTGCTCTTCACCAGCAACAACAGTAGACAGTTTAGTTGGTTTATGAGGACCATTATAAATTCTATCAAGATATTTTGGATCTGTGGCTTCCAGAAACATGGTCATCTTAACCTTCCATATTGGATATTCCACTGGTTTGAGAATTGGAACCTGATTGACTCATATCGACTAACAGAAGTTGGTTGAACCTTTTGTGCATTAGAACCTGTATTAGAACCTTCCTGAGAGTTGTCAGCCATGATTATACTTGTGTTTGAATCGTAAAACTGTATATATTAAACAGCCTTGGCTCTGATACCAATTGTTAGGCCGAATACACAATATATAATCAATATATGTATGAGAAGAACAATCAAGAACACTGTTTATGATCAATAAACTGAATTATATTAAATAACTCTTCTCTCAGTGATGTAAAATATCACAGAGAGCTGCTAGGTTACAAGAATAATGTATTCAGTATTCGCATCCCTTTTAGGGTTAACCTATCTGTGTTTTTATAGTACACAGCTACATAGATTCAATCTCTAATTGATATTCCTACAAATTAGCTATACAATTTATATCAAATTAGGATTGCTTCTGTCTTCTGTCCCGTTTCTTTAGCTATCTCAATATATCTTGCTTCTTTCCATCTTCAAGATATATTGCTTCTAGAATCTTCATATTAGCACCGACAGCTTCAGCAAACTTTAACCCCGTCAGACTTTAACAAACTCTGACTGGCTTCTATCATAAACTCTGATGAGTACCTGTTGCTTAAACACTGATAAACAATCATCAGCAATTATATCTAACATAATAAATCTTACTCATACGTCATTTCTCCTCAGATATCGTAGAAAGACACTATCTTGGAGAAAGTAACTCCGTGACTTGACAATTAAAATAACTTCTTGGAGTTATTTATGCTAAACATCTTAGCATATAAATGATGTACACACTTTGGGTTTAGCCCAACACTTGGTTTATCCTATAAATTCTCATTCCTATATCATAGGAAGCCATTTCCAAGTCCTTTATAGAGAATATGCTAGATAACCACATTTTGACTAATTTTAGCATCGATACATCATTCCTTATCATAAGTATGTCATCCACATACATTATTAGGAATGTCATCACGCTCCCACTAACCTTCTTGTAGATCCATGATCCATCATTGTCTTTGATAAAATCAAACTATTTGATTGTCTCATCAAAACAGATGTTTGATCATTGAGAAGCTTGCTTCAATCCATAAATGGATTGTCGTGGCTATTAGACCATAGATTTGCTACTCATAGCAATAAATCCCTCTAATTGTGTCAACTACACGTCCTCTTCAAATTTCTTATCGAGGAGGGTCGACCGTTCGACCATTATTAGATATTATAGTCATTACTAGACGCAATCGCAAACAAAATCCGAATAGACTTGAGCACTACTTCATGTGAAATTTTTTCATCAAAGTCAATCTCTTTGCTTTGATTGAATCCTTTCACAATAAGCAAGGACTTATAGGTCTTTACCCAGCCAATCACTCTAATCTCCCTTTTATAGACTCACTTGTATCCTTCCGGTTATGACACCTTTAGGTCCTCAACCATAGTCCGTACTTGGTTGATGTACATGGAATCTATATCGGATTTCATGGTACTATGCCATTTCTCCGAGTCATAACTCATAGCTTTAGTATAGGTCATAAGGTCATTATCATATAATTGACACCTCATTGTCATTCTTGATGACAAGGCAGTCAACCTCTCAGGTTGGTGATAAAATATCAAGACCTATACTTAAGCTAACCTACAAAATATTATCTTGTCTGAAAATGTTCTTCCTATAGAACCTTTGTAATTTGTGGTGTTTGAACTTAGTTAAGTTCAACCTTCCTCCCACTGAACCCTTCTAGAATGAACAATTCCTCTAAGCAGGCAGTATGTCATACACACTATATTCAGTAGAATATTCAACCGACATCCTTGACTATCATTAGGATATCTCACAAACTTACATTTTGGATCTACCATCTAGCTTATCAAATTAAACATTTTGACATAAGCTAGACATCCCAAATCTTAACAAGTTTAAGACTTGTGTTCCTTGCACTACATATCTCATATGACAACTTAGGAACAGATTAAGAAGATACTATATTCAGCAGATATACTGATATTTATAAAATTCAACTCTAAACATATATTAGAAGATCAATTTAGCTTAACATGAACCGAACGATGTCTAACAAAGTTCGTTCGCTCCTTCATACATTCCATCTACCTGTAGAATTTTAGGATCTGTCCAATGTGAAGCTTTAAACTTAAGACTTGAGATAACCTCAAAACACTCACTCAAGCGTATATCTCTTTGATCTTATCAAAGAGTCCCAACACTTGTTGCTTTGTTTTGTATTTCATTATTATTCATTTTGAATCACTCCAAAAGATTCAAATTTGTATTGTACCAAATACATATATCTGAATCCGGATCATATTCGTGAATTATAATGAAGCGTGTGAATCCTTTTCTGGCACGTGTTGTCACTGGTGCACATACAATTATGTGTACTAATTTTAACACTTTTGTAGCTCATTATCTCTCTATTTCAAGAAAATAGAGAAATAGTGGTCTTTCTAGTGAGACGAGTTTCGCATGCATAATGTGATTCAATAATCATATGGTTCTTGTAACCCATCACCATGCAATAAGAGAATACTCTTCTCACTCGTGCAACCAAGCCTATAGTTCTTTGGATTTCCATTACCTCTATTCCATAGTCCCTATTTCAAAATGAGAAGTTTTAGTCCCCTTAAACTTCTCCAATTCTCCAACTCTACAAGACAACTCTTGTAGTTGATCTTCCAATAACCTCCTTAGTTTAGTGGCTACAAACCTTTTTGCTATTAGAGTCAAACTTAGCCTTTGACTAATTATGCTATCACTCACTAACAAACTTCTTCTTGATGGTATGGTTCATCTCCCACTACTTGATTTCAGAACCATTACCAGTCTGAAGAACAGAGCTCTCTAAGAAGGAAATACGTCTCAACAATCTTTAACATGAAGTAGATTTCAGACAATCTGATATCTAACCTTTTCATGTAAGAGTTCACAACCAATTTGCGAGTTCGTATCCGGAAGCTACTTCAAGATCATATCTCGACTTAGCTTCTATCTATGACAAAATCAACCTACCCTAGACGATCAATCAAATTGATTGTCTTGAGTCTATGATTATTTATAGATCAACCCTCAGCATAACTATTATGGAATAGCTCATTCGATATCCTATATTGAATCGTCTTATTTATCACATTCTACAACTTTTATAGAAGCAACAAGGTAGCCCTGAATGTCCTTGTGCTCATACTGTTTGCACAGTCTTAAGCTCATAGACATCAGTTTGGTTTACTATGCAACATTTGCATTATTAAACCTCTTGCACCTAGTCTCATACACATCTCCATGTGCATCATAAATAAGACATTTTGTATTGGCGAGTTAAGCATTTAGTCTAACCTTTCATTCTTGAGAACATTTCTCAAGTTTCAAAGTTCATCAGCATATTTGGGATAAGTCAACGTGTTATTCTACTACGATGTGTGATATTGCAGAAGTTATAGTATATATAATTCTATAAGTGAATACACATAACTACTAAGTAAATATTCAATTTTATTCTTATAGCACCATATGAATTGGGTCTTTATTCATTGGTGGCTCCCACTATTTTATTAAGTTATACAACCCTCTATATGTATAACTAATCATTCATAATGTTAGTGAGAATAAGGATCCTATTTTCCATCACATCACCTCGGCTGTGGCACGAAACGCAATGTGATGTTCCATAGGAAGACAACTCTTGTCAACTACATCTCATGTTATTCCTTATTATCTTTTAGCCTCTTGAATCACTGAGTCTCGGCTGTGGCACGACTCACTCAATATTCTAAGTCAAGTCAAACCCAACATCTTGCATAATTAAATTAGAATTCCAAAAGCCCACGGCTGTAGCACGTAACGACAATTGAAACCTAATTTATCATACACATCTCATGTGATAGACAAGCATCTCTTAATCTCAAAACAAAGCCCTCGGCTGTAGCACGAAACGACAATATCTCAATATAAGAACTCTACTTGCTATTATGTTGGAAGGCTATGACCGACACAAGCCCGTTGTGCCATTGGCCATTTACTACTTGATATAAATTTTAATTAAGAGGGATTATATTATGTTGCAACCATAATCATATTACTAGGAGATTCCTTTTTTTTTTCTTGAACAAAATACAATTATGATATTTAAATGAAAAATTCCCAGTGTGTTGGAGGGGTCACAACGGTCCCGCTTAAAACCCAACGGCCTAGACAGAAATTTTCATTTTCAACATCAAAAGAGTATTTCACTCTATGTTTCATAAAAATAAGAATCTCATGGTTGTACTCATAATATTCTTAATTAGGTTATTAAACATCTTTGACTAACCTAGAACGTCTAACGCAAATCCTATGTTCATTGTGTTCGCCCTAAATCTATCATCGCATGGTAAATTTAAACATACATCACATGTATAAACATTAATAAACTCATAGGTAGACATATTATAACATGTAGCGCAATTATAAACAAGTGCACGAATTATCGGATGTATTTAAAATTATCAAATAAGATATTAAATACACTCTGAGGGCTATAACCAATTTTAAAATAAATTCTCAAAAATAAATATTAATCCCATCAAGTGCGTCTCGGAAAAACGAATCCAACGGTACCTCCAAACGAGCCAAAACAAAACTACCTACACACAGCCACGCGTGTCAGCCAGAATTGCGCGTGTCCCACACGCGCCAGACAAACACTGACACAGCGGCTGCAGGCACCTGCTACTGATAGTAGATGACTTCTGATTATCCTTTTCTGTGCAAGTAACTGATTAAACAATTACACTAATCATCGTCACAATCATTACACAAAAATTATATACACAGATTATCCTTATTGATTTAAAAACAATTTTTAAATACTTTCAAAAATCCAAATTAAATAATCTGTATATCATTATATTCATAAAAAATATCCTACTGATCTACAACAATTGTAGAATCATATTCTGGGATCAAAACTATTTTAATATTTTATTTTGATTTAATTCTCAATTAAATCAATTATAGCCCCAAATACGATAAAATCGATAATCAATTCATACAACATCATAAAAATCTGAAAATTTTACCACAAATCTATATGCATACAACCTATGCTCTGATACCATTGTTGGGTTTTTATCGCATAAGAGGAAGCATGGATAACAATTTATTACGTATAAAACCCGTAAAAACGCATACGATTCATGGATAAAATTAAAGAATCGTTTACTAACCTTTAAAAGTGATCTAAAGATGATGAATAGAGGCTCCTACCAGTTGCTCCTCAATTGTGAAGTACTCCACCGGTATCCACCAAGAGCTCGAATCAAAGGAGGGAGGAAGTGGTTTGAGAGAGAATTAGGGTTGCCTCCTTTTTCATTTTTCTTGTAAAAATTGGATTGAGGCTATTAGGGTTTATAATGATATATTTATAGACAAAATTTTCAGCTGAAATTTTCCTATAAAATAATATTATTATTAACCCTTTAATTAATTAATCTCATTAATCAATTAATTAATAATTAAAACTCTTTTAATCATTAATTCTTTTTCTAAACTCTTTAGAAAATAATTCTCTCGCTTAATTTAATTTCTTAAATTAAATTCTTAATTAATAATATTAAGAGCTCATCTTAATAATTTATAATCAATTAAATCTCATTTAATCAATTATAAAAAACGGCATTCATTATTTATTTCACAAATAAATATTTACATGCCATTATTAATTAAATCCTCCACCAATAAAACTTTCTCTTTTATGGTGTGACCCTGTAGGTTCAATATTAAGCCGGTAGTAGAAATAAATAATAATAAAACAATTTTATTATTATTTATATGAATTCTTTTAATTCATTAAATATGATTAGTAAAACTAATCATATTTATTCTACATCGTGAGGGATACTTCTCAGCATATCGCGACTATCCGGATAATATGAATTCACTGCTTAGAATACCAAGAACCTATTCAGTGAATAGTTACCGTGCAATGAATTCCTTCTACCCTGCAATGTCCCGATTAAATACAAGGCATGGATCTCGTGTCAAGCCTATCTAATTTAATCATATGTTTTCCTATTCACTATGCTTAGTTCCGATTAATGCAAATTAGAAACTTCTTTCTAATTTCATTCACTCTGGCCAGAGATTCCTGAACTAGCATAAATGGAATAACATAGGACATTCTCTTCCTTCACTGGAAAGGGCAGATCCTTTATTGATCATTCACTATCTTCGTGCACAAATTCCTATACCCAGAAGAGCACTAATTATTGTCCCTCGAGACTAAGAGCTAAACCAAAGTATAGTTCAGTGTACACAAGATGACTATGATGATCTCAAGTCAAAGGACACTTGTACAACCATCACTATATGAACAACTACTGACACATGAGTGAACTCCATTAGTTGTTCAACTGATCGAGTCATGTTCAGTGAACTTATTCCTAATAAGCACCTACATACTAGCTATAGTGTCACCACACAAATGCCTATGAGAACAGACATCCTTCACAATGAAGCAAGCATAGTATGTACCGATCTTTGAGGATTAATTAACTACCAATTAATTATCCTACGACCAGGAACTATTTAAGTTTAGAGTTATCATCTTTAAGGTCTCATTATTATGATCTCATCATAATCCATAAAAAGCTTTACTCTAAACAATGGATCATCTAATTTAAACACTTTAAATAGATAAGCCCGTAATAAAACACATAACTATTTTATTAATTTAAACAAACTTGAATCAGATTGAACAAAATGTCTCCTAACTCATCATCCATGATTGGATTTAGGACACACATCTTTCAGATAATTTATCCAATGTAGTTGAAGAAGAGGTGAATGCCGTTGCTATGATTTGTTATGTTGAATGTTCAGTAAAAACATGTGGATTCTGGTGCATCATTCCATGTTATCCCTTGCAAGGATTTGATGTTAAATTTCAGACTTAGAAATTTTGGTATATAAAGTCTGTCTTGTTGATGATGAAACTATGGATATTGTGGGCATGAGAGATTTTAATCTCAAAACCTCTTTGAAGGGTTTGGTGCATTTAAACACAACATTTAAACTTATCTTGCTTTATCCTTCTTATTTGGATGGAGATTACTACTAGATTACTAATTTTCCATTTGATACTATGGAGAATTATTCAATAGTTTTCTTCATAATCATTCTAGAATAAATCCTCCCGTTGAGAATTGAAATCTTAACAAAGATTGTCAATATAATTGCATTATCTTGATTATATCAGCCTTTGAAGAACTATTATAACGAGGGTAGACGGGGTGCTGTCGTACTGCTCGAAAAGTGAATGAGTCAAGGTAATCAATTATCTATACCTTGAAAGGGGACTGGAGATGTGTAAGAGGCCTAGTAACGCATGGTCCATCTAAAGATTTAAAAGGCCCATGTGTTTCCAGGGTGTTCACTGTTGTGTTTCCTCCTTCTACTAGTAGATAACATATCTGTGTCATGGGAGCATGAGATAGATCAATGTTGTAGGCGACTAATCAGCGACTATAGTAGGCGTGTTGTGTGCTCCGGTTTAGTCCCATCTTGAATTTTATTGATGATAACACTGTAGTGAAATCCTTGTGATTGATCTACCGATAGTGTTCTTATAAACATTGAGAACTGAAATTTTTCAGAATTAATTTCTTCATTCATTGATCATCACGGTTGTGACTACTACTTTGATAGAGTATATGTGGACATTTTCGGTTGATATTTATTATATTTTGAAAGATTATTGTCGAGCCTTCCGTATCTCATTCTTGCATCTGTTAAATTTTCTTACAACTAAGAAAAATCATAGCCAGGACGTTACAAATAGCGGATCGCCAGACCCATATCTGAGCGGGTGAACATGCTAGGAAGCTCTGATGGTGTAAGTTAGTTTGGAAGCGAATTTAGTAACAAATGAACTTTTATTTATAAATTTGTAATAAATAATAAATCCTCAACAAATGTAACTGCTAGTATAGCTTCATGTCGAGGTTCATATTAGTAGTTTAAGATCCGGTTGTAATAACTATTGTTTTTTAGCATGGTACTCATCTGAGACTATAACTCTAGTTGTGGTTTCGACTGGGGGGTCAATAGTCACGATGTTGGAATTATATAATCAGATAAGTATTGGTTATTATATTCATTGGAACATAACAGTCTCGATCCCTGATCCGGATCTAGGAGCGTTACAGATTCAGATACATATAATATTCACTTTATTTTGAATACGAATAATATATGTTCTATTTCGGACATGAATACAGATATTTCGAATGAATATCGGATTTTTTGAATTTTTTTTATAGCCCTAATAATTAACATGATTTTCCATCAAGCAAGTGACTTCCTTTTACAATTAAATATTTGATTCTCAAAATCTATTCCTTTCGGAATCCACGAAGAGGGGTTCAAGGTTGACTCTCTTAGGCTCCTAAGATCACTAAGAGGCTGCCTAAAGAGGGTCTAGGGGCTGCCCAAAATGGTGTGGCCGAAGGTGTGTGTTTGGTGAGCAAGAATGGTGATTTTTCAAGTTTTAAGGATGTAAGAACAATGAAGTATAAAAGTTTGAATGTCTAGATACTTTTTGGAAATTTAAGCTCCTGATTTGAGAGGATTTCAAGAGTGCAAAGTGTTGAGTATGAGTTTCCGTGATATTGATTGTTGCATTTAACTTGACAATGATATCTTTCCTGACACCCATACTGCTGAATTAATTGAGAAAATAGATTTATTGAGATGAATTGAATTGTTGATAGGTTGATCATTTTAAAATCTTATTTCTCTTAAATTGGAATGGTTGCGTAAGAGGCCGTGACGCCAGTCCAGCGAAAAATAAAAGGTTTTATGGCCTAGATGTCGCCACGTTGCGTAAGAGGCCGGGTGACGCCAGTCCAACAAAAAATAAAAGGTTTTGTGGCCTAGATGTCGCCACGTTACGTAGGAGGCCGGGTGATATCGGTCCAGCATTATTTATTCTAGGCCAATGTCAATAAGTGCCTTTAGGGCTAATAAATGCCCGGGATCCCTTAAAAATGTATGGAACCTGTTGTGTACCACAGTAAGGTTGGCGAGCTTTGAGCGACTGATTATCAGCATAGCTTGTAGCGTCGTATGAATTCTAATTTATTTAATTTGAAAATTGAAAAATTATTGGTTTTGTGATAAATCAAAAAGGCTTTAATCATGTTGAAACTCTTTACTTCTGAATTATCGTTCTTCATTACCTGCAGTTGCAATATACTTGCTAAAAATTTCTTTCGCTCATACTTTCTTGTTTCACCTTTTAACATTTCAGTAAAAGATAGATTGGCGAGACTTATCGGCGAACGTAGTTCGGACAGAAATAAGACAAGGTGTCATTACGAAGATAATTTGATCCAGAATATTCGGAGCTATTGTAAGATTATTGTATAAAGTTGATTTCTATTAAATATTATATTTTATAAGATTAGTTTTGCCTGATATACTTCTTGTCGAAGTAATACTAGTGTTATAGGATTTATGCATAGAAATAGTTGTAAAGTAGAATATTTTAATTTAATGGAATTTTGGATTCTCGTATCTAGCACTATAACCTAAAAGATCTTGGTATAGTTGGGTTCGTAGATTTTATATTTTTGTCACAATTGTGCTAAAGAGTGTTGCAATTGTGCTAAACAGTGTTACAATTGTGCTAAAGAGTGTTGCAGTTGAACTGGAGTGTTGCTATCTACAACATACTTGAAGGAACTTAAGGTCTGATTTCTATATCTTTTGGGTGTTAAATTTTGAGAATTTATAGCATAACATAATTCATGAACCAAATTATGAGTTCTTAGTAATAGTAGCATTTTGATATGCAAATAGATGGGTAGTTAGGATTTTAAGTTAGTACAATTCGTTTATTCTTATTTTCCTGTAAAGGACAGAATAACTATACTCAAACTTTCCTAAATTACGAAACATGGTTATTCCATGTTAATTGGAGCATTTTATAAATAAGCATCGGGATCTGATAAATGTTAAAAGTTTTAGTGGGAAAAAAATGGAGATAAATCGATAAATTGTAATTTGAGCCAGGTGCCTCTATTTGGAAGACTCTTCTTATGACTTGCGTCTTCATGCTACTAAAATTCAGGGGTTCGGACTGAGCTAGTTTATTTTGTTTTTGTTATAATATATGCCAATGCATGGAGGTGGAGTGAGATGGTTATGGCGAGATAGCTAATAAGAACAAAAGTAGAAAAGAAAAATGAGATCCAAGTTGAACCTGCAATAGGTGAAAACCAGCATTCTAACTTTTTTGATTGATGATATCTAGAATCTAAAGTCGAAGGAGAATATGAGTATTTAATAATTATGATTGAATAAGAAGAAATCAGAGTAAGTATTAGACACAAATTTGGGGTAGCATGACATCGAGCTTAATCAGCAAGTGATAATTCTGTCTACATACAGTGAGTAGTTTACTATTTTTTTTGGCTTCTGGAACTCGTATTGAATCACTGTTTAATGTCTTTAAGAACTTGCATTAGGAGGGATAGTGAGAGTTTTCTCCATTTTAATGAAGGTCGTCTTAGTTACAAATTTTGAGTAGTTGTAATATATCCTAAAGATGATACGCAAATGGAGTTTGTTAGATCTTGTAAATATCAGAGATGGTAAAAGGATTAACAAGATTTGGGTGAAAATTTAAGTAATGATGTTTTTGTTTGGTGAATAAAACCAAGAACCTATAGATTAAATGTCAAAGACAAGTCTAAATATATTTACGACTCTGTAGGGTAAATATTTAGTTATTTCAGGTCTTAAGGTATTTCATATATATCAATGCTTATGGAAGATTGTTTTCAGTATCGTTGGTGATCAATCATGTAATTGATCAATCGTGGGACAACTTCGTAGGAGAGTACCATTCACACACTGGCCACCTTGGTGAACTTTTTGTGATAAAATAAATCTTATTGCAGACAAGGAACCATTAATCACTTAGGAGAGTATGTGTTTTTCTATCATGAATTATCTTAGCGGATTGATCTAGAAGTGGATTTTTTTGATTTCGGGGACGAAATCCTTGCAAGGGGGAAATAATGTAATAACCCGTTTAGTCTAAATTATATAAATATAAATATTTTGCTTATTATGAGATTTAATAATAATATGGGGAAACATTTAACGTGGAGCATTTAAAGGGTCAGGTAGCATGTTAAGGAATATGTTTGTGATGACTAAAAAGAACATTATTCGAAACTGTTATATCGGGAATCCAATCATCAATATATCTATGAAAACTCTGGGGGGGGGGGGGTTCTAGAAAGAAAGGGGAAATAAAGATTCATTTATATGCTAAGACTTGAGAGCCTTGAGCCAGACGTGGGGTGTGGAACACATACGACTGGGAGCTATGAATTTGAATACAAGAACACAAGAACCTACTGTATAAGAGCTTTTTTTAATATATCAAAGAGAGGTGTATCACACAAATCTTTTTGGAAAGCTTTACATGGCACTCACTACTAAATATTCAGGCAAGTATACAAATTCTTTCTCTTCGGATATGATTCTGTCGGAGCATTATTGGAGCATTATTGTTTGTGACAAGGCTGTCGCGTGCCTATCAAATAATAATATCTAACAAATCCTTCTAACTATGTAGTAGGGTAAGTCAGAGTCGATCCCACAGAGACAAACGTATCAATCACTAGTTATTCTTGATTCAATCCAACTAAGCAAGTAACACAATAAATTATTGAGAGATTTTTAAACTAATATTATACTAAGGCAAATTGTGTTGTATTATCAATTAACTAAAACATCTAGAATTAAGTATCCCCACTAGCATGAATCAATGCAATTCTGATTTTCCACCCCAATTAATCATATGTGACTCAAGAGGAAAGATGCGCCCTATAAAATACAAATAACCTCTCTCGAGTATTAATGGCTTCTCTAAAATACACTCAAGCCTATTTTCATGGTATCATGCAATTTAGAGACATTAAACACAGCATCCTAACTTCCTAACAATCCGTTCTACCTATTTTCATGGAGAAGTTCATGTCCTTATTGGATAAATCACAACCATCTAAGTCCAACTTTCGATGATAAATAGATATTAGGTTCAAACAATACGCATAATCACGTCTGACATGTTATTGTTAATTAAGCACAACTCAATAAGTAAGAGCATACAACATAACTAAATTGGGGGTTTGTGGAAAATCATACACCAATCATAACTAGGGTTCAACTTAACCCTAGATTAAAGATCTACTCACTCATAATTAAACTAACAAAACACATAATATAATAAGAACACATAATAATGTTAAGAACAGAGATAAAAACCTTTAATCTTTCTCCAAGAAGAAACAGTACAAGTCTCGCTCCGTATGTATCTATGTATATATGTATATCCTCAAATATTTTAATGCCTTGAGGAAAGTACAAGTATGTTTCCTAAACTGATTCTGTTTTACAAGGAAAATTCGTAGCTGACTTTTCTTCAGTAAATCTGAGCCGTTCCTGATGTAATTTGATATTTGGACCACTTTAGAATGAAAGATAATTCCGTTATCTTCGCGTGAGCTGTTAAATCGTCCAATTCTGACTTCTAGATCTCAAGCTATGGCCCAAACATTGAATTATGCGCAGGCAGCCCAACAAATCCGAATTTCCTTCTAATAAATCTCCAAAATTAAGCTCTTTATTCTCCAATCCTTCCAAGTTTAGGATTTCCTTGCTCCTACAATAAAACATTAAAATTTATTAAATAAAAATCCAATTAAATGCAAAATATAATAAATATGAGGAATAAAATCATATAAAATATATATAAATATATACTCTATCAAACATCCCCACACTTAGTATTTTGCACGTCCTCGGGCAAATAAAGAAATAAAATTAATAATAACTAATAGGACCACCACTTTCGTAGATGACACGATTGCATTGAGCGTATGCAACAAGCCGTTAAACCCCTAGGCATCCCTAGTAGGACGAGTTTTGTCTCGTGAGGGTTTATAGAAGATATACCCACAAAATCAAATATTTTCAACCAAGTCTCTCAAACATGCAACATGTCATAGTACTCCACACATTGTAAATCTCAATCACATAACCTGAAAGTGTCTGAAAGTACAAGTACTCTCACTTTAAGCATCATTGACACAAAATAATCCAAGTATGCACACAATGTCTAAATAGACAAAAATATCATGAGATAGACATCAAAGTCGCATTCAACAAGTAAGCATGCCATGGATAGAATTCTCACATTGCTCTCAATTCACACGAGTGTATGGGTATAAGTGTATCGCTCAAGTTCAATCAATGTACTCATGTGCTACCATATGTTTGGTTGTACACCAAATCTCCACCACCTCGTATATATGCATACATGAATCAAAAGGTCTTTGTTAAAGGTTATAACGGGGTTTAGGTACGGGGTAGGATATCAAAAAAACAGGCTAACAAGTAGCTAAACTTGATAACTAATAGAGCATAGTGTTCACTTTTAATTAAAGCACCCTACATGAAATTTAGATCATGTAAAAGTTGATCAAGCTTTCACAAGCATTAAACTGCAAAGCACATATACCCCATGTACTTTCCCATTTTCACATTGTATCAATCAAATGAACACACTCTACTTGATCTTCCTCTTGCTCATAACTTTTTTTTTAAAAGTCAAGTCATTCTCCAGTAACCAAGGGCAGTGAAAAGTCACCAAGAATGTACTTAATACCAGGACACATGGATCGTCCCTTTCATATGACATTACAGTTGCCGCCCATTGATCTCAAATGAGTACTTGATACTCGTTTGTAATTCCCATATCATACTGTATCCCACCAAAATGTAACCTTTAACCAAAAGAAATCCTCACACTAGATATTCACCAACCCATCAATGAATCAATATGCTCTACCAGTAAATCATGACAAGAATAAATAAGTAGGCTCAAAAATTTTAGATTGGTGATATATGAAAGAAACAGGTATAAGCTCAAAGGGGTTCACTAAGGATTATTTTTCATATGGGTACTGTTTAGGTAAATGAGGTTAATCCTAGTGCCTTTATCATATTCATGTATACACATATCATGTAGTCTCAAAACGGTTTAAAACAAGTTCTATAGCAACAAGAATCATGATGAACAACACACAACAAAAAAAATGGATTGATAAAAAATCTATCAATCATAAATTAGGCTCAAATTCTCACATGGTGAAAGCATGCTTAACTCACTAAAATTGACCAAGAAACATCTCAAGTTTTCAAATTTTCGCAAGTGCACACAAGGAATTATCAAGCATCAAATCATTTTTCATGAATGTTACACTCATAATTAATCATGCAAAATTAATCTACAAAATGTGTACTTATCCATGCTAACATGCTTTTGAGACTAGGCAATTATATACAAAAAGTTTTAAAATTTTCAATTTTTTTGGATTTTTTATATTATTATTAAGAACCCATCCCCACACTTAAGCGGTTCATTGTCCTCAATGAATAATATATATAAATATACAAAACTAACAAGATTCTAAAAGAAATATAAAAAGAATAAAAGTGAAAAATTATACAAAGAAAGGTTAGAAATACTCCCCTAGTGCATGAAGTCCTGGTTGGAAAATGTGGGAGAGTGTTCCTCCTCCAAAATCTTGGGTTGCCTCCCAAGAAGCGCTTTTTTAAGGTCTTTAGCTCGACCTTCTTATCAATCAACCTGGTAAATGGAGTGAAAGTGGAACATCCACTTTCTCAACATATTTTCTCATGATCTCTCCCAAAAACTTATAACTTTCATCCATGGCTTTATCCAACAATACTACTCTTCTATCTCGAGCAAACTTTAAAAGTGCAACAATTATCGTTGACGGTTCATCTCGTGTGACAAACTTAATAAGAAATTTAATAAGTAATGTTAGGCCGAATACACAATATAATCAAGTATGTATGAGAATAACAATGATTAATAACACTGTTTATGAATCAATAAAACTGTAATCTTATTAACAGCTTCTCTCTTTATGATGTTAATGAATCACAAAGAGCTTCTAGGTTACAAGAATAATATCTCAATGATCGCATCCCTTCTAGGGATAACCTATCTGTGTTTATATAGTACACAGTTACACAATCCTTATCTAATTGATATTCCTACAAATTAGCTATACAATTGATATCAATTAAGGATTGCTTCTTATCTTCTATTCTGTTTCCTTAGCTGTATCAATATATTCTGCTTCTTTCCATCTTCAGAATATATTGCTTCTAGAATCTTCAATTCAGCACCGACAGCTAATTCAACTATCACCTTGTCAGACTTTAAATAAACTCTGACCAGCTTCCTTTAAACTCTTCACCCTGTCAGAGTTTAATTAAACTCTGACTGGCTTTTGATAAACTCTTGTAAATACCTGTTGCTTAAACACTGATAAACAAACATTAGCAATTATATCTAACAATCTCCCCCAACTTGTTCATAATAAAATGTACAAGTTAAAACATATAATTGATGATGTCAAAACCTTTTAACAAATGCAGTGTTTAACATATAACAGAGTTTAATTTAAAACAGAGTTTAAATTTGACTTAGAATAGAAAACATATTAAAAACTTACAGTCAGACTTTACTTGATTTCTTGAATATCAGGCACAGTCCTGATATAATCTAACAGTAGTTTCTTCTCAGCTCTATTCAATTCAGCAATCATAATCTTCTTCAGCTCCTTCATTTCTGGTTCATCTTCACCAATTTGATAAATAGCAGCCCTCAAAGAATATATGTTGTTTTTGTTCATTTCATTGCCAAGTCTGATATAAAAAGATTTATCAGACTCTAGATTGAACTCAAGAACCTTTTTATTTAGTGCAGTTCTGAACCTAGCACTATTCCTTTTCATTTCTACCAACTTTCCATGTGCATCTCTGTATTTAGGAATGTATGCACTTGATACTCCAGCTCCACTCAGAACTTTGGATTTCATCATCCTTTCCTTCAAAACTCGAGCAGCATCATAAGTACTTCTATTCTTTACTTCAAGTAGATATAGAACATACTCTAGCTCTTCCCAAAGTTTTAACTGGATATCAAATTCACCAAATCTATATACTCTGCCATCAGCCATAAAATATAACAAGAATTCCTTTTTGATTCCTTTGTGAAAAATCATCTGTACAGATTCCAGTTTGTCAAGGCCTTCTTGAATAATTCCAACTCCAAATTCTGCCAATGAAAACTTGTCTTGAGATCTGTTATTAGTTCTTCTCTCTCTGTGTGAACCCAGTCCAGATTTGTCAAAGGCTTCTTTTCCCAATACTGTTCTGGTTTCTGAGAAATTCACAGCTTCAAGCTTTAAGTCTTCAAGAATTTTTGGTTTGCTGAATCCTGGAAGTAGTGTAGATTTCTGTACAACTTGAGCAACGTCAGAGGTTGTCATGTCTTCAATAGAAACATCAACTTGAGCAGCGTCAGAGTTTGATTTAGCTAATCTTGTTTCAACTTGAGCAATGTCAGAGGTTGAAATATCTTTCTTCTTTAGGTTAGGCTCTTCAATCATTATGCCTTTACCTTTATCAGAGTTTCTAATCACAGGTCTCCTTGTATTTTGTACACTCTGTTGAATATTCTCTTTGATAGAAATACCAACTTCTTTCTTTTTAGGAGCCTTGATTTCCTTTCTCTTGTAGATTCCAGCTTCAAGATTTTTCTTGTGTTCCTCAGCAAGCATTTGCTCTTCAGCCTGGATATCTTCAATAGTTACATTCTTTCCATGCTCTTTCATGAATATCTTAGCAGCAATCTCTTCATCAGTAGATGGATTAGTTGAAACAACTAAACTCTTGAGATTTGAAGTAGATTGACCACCAGAGTTTATCTTTTCAGAGTTTATTTGTCTACCAGAGTTTACTCTAGTCCTGCTTTGCCTTTGAGCAATGACCTTTCCTTTATTTCCTTTGCTTCCCCCATCAGTAGAATCATCCCTCTGTCTCAGAGCTTGAATGTCTTTGCATTTGTCTTTAGGTACATTCTCCCCCTTTTTGACATCATCAGAAAGTAATACTGATGTCAGCAATTCTAGAGCATTAGAAATAGAATTCAATTGAGTAGACATTTCAGCCTGATTCTCCTCAACTTTTTCAAGCCTTTTCTTGATTTCCTCAGAATCCTTGGCTTGCTGCTTGAATTGTGTAGAGTAAAATGATCTGTCAAGCTTCAAAGTTGTATCCCTGAGAGAAAATTCATTCCTTAGATTTGTAAACATCTGTTGATTCTCATCAAATCTATTATTAAGAGATTTGACTTGAACAACAGTTGCCTGTAAACTTGTAAGTACATCAGTATTGGATATCTTCTTGATAGAATCAGATAGCAAATCTGCAGCCCTTTGTGCTGAGAAAATGCAATCTGCATCAGCCCAATTTTTGTAGTACATATTCTGGAAATGCTCATTGGTCTGTCTATTAACTTCCAGTCTTTCATCACTATTGACATCATCAGCCAATGAAACTTGAATGCTAGGATGTGAATGAGAACCCTCAGCATCATTTCCAGCTTCGTCAATATTATCTGCTGCATTTTCAGGAAGAATATTTTCAGCAGTAAACCGTGCAGCTTCATCAATTTTCTCTTCTGCGACAGCTGCAGGAATATCAGAGTTTACCTTAGCAAAAACCTCTGCTTCTCTTTGAATCTGATTAACCTCCTCACCTTTGTCAAGATCACAAGAAATAACTTCAGTATGAGTGGCTAGAGATTCTTCTACCTGATCAGTGACTTGATCAGCTTCCACACCCTCTGTATAATAATCAGAATAGATAGAGGTGTGTGCTTCACGATCAAAAACTCTGCTATCAGAATGAGTAGCAGCTTCCTCAACTACATCATGAACCTTTGATGTAGGAGCATCGAAATCCATAGTAGCATCAGTATTTAATCTGTCTAGATTGACAGCTTCAGCATTTGCAGCATCCTCCTGAACAAACACTTCAGGAGTTTCAGTGTTTACAAACACTCTGTCCTCATCAGCATTGAAAATATCCTCCTCAACAGCAATTTCAGGAGTAGCTTGAGGAACAGCTTCTGCTACAATCTCCTCATTCTCTGATGGAGGAGCTTCAGTGACCTTAGAGACTCTGTCCATGGTTATATTTACAGCACCAAAAAGATGTGCAGCCACTAGTCTTCTCTTTCTCTGATGAAGAGTTTCTTCATCAGTTTCAGTCTCTGAGTCTGCAATAGAATCAGTAGCAACAGACTTTGCCCTTTGAGCGCGCCTTTTCTTCATTCTTTTTCTCTGAGGCACAGCATCAACATTTGATGCCTCAGCTTCAGTGTGTTGCAAACCAGACTGAACAACCTTTACCGTAGATTTCTTTGACCTTTGTGGTTGAGACACAGAAGGCCCAGCTTCAGCATTTGATGGTGATTGTAGTTGTTGTGAATTGATCAAGAATTGTTGCACAAGCTCAGGCAACATCAAAACACCAACATCTCCTTTCTTGTTATCTTTATTGGTTAGATCAGAGAATATTCGTTTATGTAATTTAAAACATGGAATCACATCATTCTCAGCTATCTCTACTTCAGAAACACATTCAGAGAATATTAATTGACAAAATCGTGCAAAATAGACTACACCTCTGTTTTCAGTCATTTTCTCACCTATATTATTTAGAACTAGTCTAGCAACATCAAAATTACCTCCGTAAAGAAGAGAATACCCGATTTGCAGACTATCAGTGGGAATTGCATCCCAATTCGTGCACTTCTTCCCGAACGCCCTTGTTATGCAGTCGAAAAAGAAACTCCATTCCTTTCTCAAGAGCGGTCGCTTCAATTGACCAAGCTTTGTCAGTGGTCCAGAATAGCCTATTTCTCTCATCATACGAACTAACTCAGAATCTCCAACAGAGATTGTGAAAGCATTAAAGTCCTCAAGGCCCAGAGCATCACGAACAGTAGTTGGAGTCACTACAAACTCTTCTCCTTGAAATTCAAAAATTATGGACGGAGACCCAGACTCTCCTCCATTATCATAAGTGCCTGTCTGCCAAAAAGTCCTTATTTGAGATGCAGACAGCTTCAAAGGGGCGATTAGAGCAGTTCCAACATCAGAGTTTGACAAGAAATTCTGAATCAAATGAAACGCCGCCGGTGCGTTCTTATTTTCCAAAGGAGCAGCATAGTTGTTAGGGACGAACTCTAACCCAGACGAAACGAAAGCCGTGGTTGCCATTAGAAGATTTGAAAACAAGAAGTACTGGGCTTTGAAAGTGTTTGAGTGTTTGTGTGTGAATAAAAACTTAGGAAAAGATGAAGTGCGTAAAAGATTGAATCGTGTGTATGTAGTGTATTAAATAATAACTGTAAAGATTAGAAGTATGTTAGTGGGACAGATGTCGAACGAAAATACGCTGACAGCTGTTTCTAACAACTTCCAATACACACGTGCAGACGTGGAGACACCTGTCATCACATATACCACTCAAAATATTCGCTTAAAAGAAAAAAAATCAATAATAATAAAATTATCAATTTTAATAATAAAGTACAAAGGAACTCAACAGTCAGAATAAAATGACTGTCTTGAAACTCCGCACCTTATTTATCCCAAGCGCTTCGATTCAAGGAAAAACCTTTCAGGTACCCTGTTTGAATGCTTTAAATACCAAAGCATTTTAACAACAGGCTTCATATCTTAAACTTACTATACACCCAAAATGGCAGGAACCTTTGAGTTCATGGATGTTGAAGCATTCTTGAATCTAAACTGGCCTCGACAAGCAAATTACATCATTGATGAGTTTCTTGTTCTTTCTTTTCTGAACGATGAAGGTCTTATAGCAGATGATGAAATTGCTGAAGGACCAATTTCTAATCCGTATGTGCATATCATCCGTCCCGGTCCTTATGATATGCCCATCCTGGCAGACAATGAAGCTATGATGGTTTGCATGATGCTTTTTCAACAGAGCTTCTTGACGGGTACGGAAGAGTCACTCTTCTTGGAATCCTGCAAGCTGCAAAGCAGAAAGAGAATCCGAGAAGATGATGATGATGATGATTCATCAGGATGTTATCAAGCAATCCCAGATGGTATAATGACCAGATGAACAACTGGGTAGCTATTATCAGAAGTAATAGAGCACAATAGCTTCTGGCTCTAGCTCTTCTGCTTCAGATATAGCATTCAAATACTTATCCTGGTTAAATAGATCTTTTCTTTTGTAACCAGAAAGATTAGTATGTACCAGAAATATTAGCTAGGCATGAGTATGTAATTGACTGAATGTAAACAAAGTTTGAATCAATTAATGAAAAAGACCCATTTTGTTGCTTTACATTTCAGTATTATCAATATTGCATAGTAATTGTAAAGTGAAAGAGAAGATATCACTTTGTACAATAAACTAACATACTCAATAGCATTGGTTAATCACTATCAGGACTTATCAAACAAACTCTATCTTTTCTCTGTTCAATCACACTTTTTCGAAAAACAAATGACTAAACCCAAAATCATAAACTGTCTGAAACAAGGAAATTATTTTAACCATCAGAGATTAAAACAAAGTAACCTCGGCGTATTTCACACAAAACATCAGTGTTTACCATTTGTCCTTCTTTGTCAATAAACTCTTTTCTCAATCTGTACAGGTGTGAAAGTATGTGTGTGTAGTAGCAGAGTTTACCGAAATCAGTATTTAGACCATCTCAAAGTGCATAAAATCCACAATCTAAAGTAGTAAAAACTGGTTGCCTAAACTCTCATTTATAACATAAAATCTGATTTTATATCTAAACTCTGTATTACTGATATCCTTTCATTTGGATATGTCTTTTATTTTTCACCCCCTTTATTTTTTTTTTTTATTTTTTTTTTTTTTTTTTTAATTTTTCCAGTAATCAGTGGTTGGCACTAGTCACCAAAAATCAAAGATTTTAGCCCTTATTTCATACAATAAGTTCCTGGATCGTCCTAGGCACAACATGATCTCAAAGGAATTTGTGCTCTGTTTGGCATCTTTTGAATTTGAGGGTGAATTATTTGTAATTAATAATCAGAGTTTAGACTTTGCATCAGTAAATATAATTAACTTATGAGAGAAAATGCAAACAGCTAATACAGACTCAGTGTATAGGATCAATAAACTAAGAGATGCTATAAATATAGAGACAGTATCATGCTGTGTTAGCTTACTGCACATTTTTGAGGTCAGAATCTATACAACTCTTAAGGATTCACAGTTACTTACTGATAATTATGCTTTATACAAATTTCTTCATTGGTCCATATGTTCCAGACAAAATTACAATCAGAGAATAGCATTTAAACTGTAACATTCAAAGTATGACCAACATTTTATGACTAACAGAGTTTAACATCAGAGTTTACTTTCAGAGTATGACTGACACTTCACAGAGTTTATCATCAAAGTTTAACATGCTGATTCACATAACAGTTAACACATGTAAGAAATCATGAACATAAAAAGTGAGTCTAACCCGTATCTCTAGTCAGAACCAGAGATCATTCCAAGTTCATTTACCAATCTTGTAAAAGTAGCTTCACTCAAAGGTTTGGTGAAGATATCTGCAAGTTGTTGGTCTGTAGACACAAAATGAAGCTCAATGTTTCCTTCTTCCACATGTTCTCTGATAAAATGATACCTTATGCTGATGTGCTTGGTCATGGAATGCTGTACTGGATTACCTGTCATAGCAATAGCACTTTGGTTATCACAGAAAATAGGTATTCTAGAGTACCTTAACCCATAATCCAGCAATTGATTCTTCATCCATAAAATCTGTGCACAACAGCTACCAGCTGCTATATACTCTGCTTCAGCAGTGGATGTAGAAATTGATTTCTGTTTCTTACTGTACCAAGAAACCAATCTGTCACCTAAAAATTGACAGCTTCCACTTGTACTTTTTCTGTCTATCTTACAGCCTGCAAAATCTGCATCAGAGTAACCAATTAACTTAAACTCTGATTCTCTAGGATACCACAAACCCAAGGTTATGGTTCCTTTGAGATATTTGAAAATCCTTTTTACAGCTGTTAGATGAGGCTCTCTGGGATCTGCTTGAAATCTTGCACAAAGACATGTTGCATACATGATATCAGGTCTACTTGCAGTAAGATACAGTAGAGACCCTATCATTCCTCTGTAGTTAGTAATATCTACTGAGGCTCCTGTGTCTTTGTCTAGCTTTGTTGCTGTAGCCATGGGAGTTGTGGCAGATGAACTATCAAGCATACCAAATTTCTTTAGAAGATTTCTGGTATACTTTGCTTGATTGATAAAAATACCATCATCTGTTTGCTTGACCTGTAAGCCTAGAAAATAACTAAGCTCTCCCATCATGCTCATTTGGTACCTGGATTGCATAAGCTTTGCAAACTTCTTACAGAGTTTGTCATTAGTAGATCCAAAAATAATATCATCTACATAAATTTGAACTAAAAGCAAATCATCACCTGAATTGAAATAAAACAAGGTTTTATCAATTGTACCTCTTGTGAACCCACTTTCTAAAAGAAATTGAGCAAGAGTTTCATACCATGCTCTTGGTGCTTGCTTTAGTCCATATAATGCCTTGTCAAGCCTGTAGACATAATCTGGATGCTTGGAATCTACAAATCCTGGTGGTTGTTCAACAAACACTTCTTCTTCAAGCTTCCCATTTAGAA
Source organism: Heracleum sosnowskyi (assembly GCA_030848705.1). Lineage (NCBI taxonomy): Eukaryota > Viridiplantae > Streptophyta > Magnoliopsida > Apiales > Apiaceae > Heracleum > Heracleum sosnowskyi. The sequence continues at coordinate 823,418 of JAUIZM010000019.1, read as the reverse complement.
AAGCACTTTTTACATCCATCTGAAAGACTTTAAACTTCTTGTGTACAGCATAGGCCAGAAAAATTCTTATGGCCTCCAATCTTGCAACTGGAGCAAAGGTTTCATCATAATCAATTCCTTCCTGTTGTGAATAACCTTTAGCCACAAGTCTAGCCTTGTTTCTTGTAATCACACCATCACTGTCAGTCTTGTTTCTGAAAACCCACTTTGTACCTACAATTGATCTGTTCTTTGGTCTAGGTACAAGTGTCCAGACTTCATTTCTTTCAAACTCATTTAACTCTTCTTGCATTGCTGTAATCCAATTAGCATCTTGAAGAGCTTCCTCCACTTTCTTTGGTTCTGTTTGAGACAAGAAAGCATGATACAGACACTCATTATTTGTTGCACTTCTAGTTCTCACACTAGCATCAGGATCTCCAATTATGAGATCAGGTGTGTGTGCCTGTGTCCACTTTCTTGCTGTTGGTAAGTGGTTTCTTGCATCATTATTGAATCCTCCCCCTTGATCCATGCTCTCCTGATTCATGTGTTGACTTTCTGCAGCACCTGAGGCTCCCCCTGAATTTGATGACTCAGAGTTTGAATTGTCAGAGTTTGAATCAGTTTCCTCAACTGATTCACTTGCTGTGTCATGTTGAGCTTCTTCACGCTCCCCCTCAACTGGTTCTCTATTTTGTTCAATTTGAGAATTTTCAGTTTCTCCAGTATTTACCAGTAGAGGTTCAGAGTATGCTTCGTCAGAGTTTGTCAACCCTGCTTCATCAGAGTTTATATCATCATAGAATAGATCTTCATTTTCAAAACGTAGTTGATCACATCCGTCCTTGTCTTCAAGTCCAATTATTTTCTTGTCATCAAATGACACATGTATGGATTCCATGATCACCTTAGTTCTTAGATTGTACACTCTGAATGCTTTTGTTGACAATGGATAGCCAACAAAAATTCCTTCATCAGCTTTTACTTCGAACTTTGTCAACTGTTCAGGATGAGTCTTCAACACAAAGCATTTGCATCCAAATATATGAAAATATTTCAAATTTGGCTTCTTATTTTTCACCATCTCATATGGTGTTTTCCCATGCTTGTTGATCAGTGTAGCATTTTGAGTAAAACAAGCAGTTTGAACAGCTTCTGCCCAGAAATAAGTTGGTAATTTTGCTTCTTCAAGCATAGTTCTGGCTGCTTCAATTAAAGTTCTGTTCTTTCTTTCAACTACACCATTTTGCTGTGGAGTGCCAGGTGCAGAAAATTCTTGTTTCACCCCTCTTTCCTTGCAGAAAGCTTCCATGATTGAGTTTCTGAATTCAGTTCCATTATCACTCCTTATTATTTTGACTTTGTGCTGTGATCCTTTGTCCAGTAGATTTACATGATCCATTAGAATTTGAGCAGTTTCATCCTTCTTTGACAAGAAATACACCCATGTATATCTAGTATATTCATCAACAATTACTAGAGCATATTTCTTTCTGCCCATTGACATTATATTCACTGGTCCAAAGAGATCAACATGTAGAAGATGATAAGGTTCCACTACTGAATATTCAGATTTGCTCTTGAAAGATGACTTCCTTTGTTTGGCCTTTTGACAAGAATCACATAGGCCATCTAGACTGAGTATTGATTTTGGAAGTCCTCTTACAAGATCCTTTCTTATCAGCTCATTGATGTTGTTCAAATTGAGATGAGAGAGCTTCTTATGCCAATTCCAACTCTCTTCATTTGACATTCTTGCAGTCAGACACACTATTTTTCCATCAGAGTTTGTTACCAAACTTGCTTCATAAATATTGTTGCGCCTGTGTCCAACTAGAACAACTTTTCCAGTAGATTTACTGATAACTTCACAGTATTCACTATGAAAATCTACATGGTTTCCTCTGTCACAGATTTGACTCACAGATAACAGATTATGCTTGAGTCCTGAGACTAGAGCTACATTTGTGATGATGACACCTCCAAGATTAATATTGCCATATCCCAGAGTATGTCCTACGTTGCCATCTCCATAGGAAACTTTTGGGCCATCCTTCTCCACAAAGTCGGATAGCAGGGCTTTATATCCAGTCATATGTCCTGAGCATCCACTGTCCAAGATAAGTGTGCTCTCTATTATACCCTGCAATCACAAACAAACACTAAGTGTTAGTTTTAAGGATCCAGACTTGCTTGGATCCTTTGCCTTTCTTAACAGTGTTAGCTTTTGCAGCGGAATCTGCTTTCTCAGAGTTTAAACTAACATTGTCAGATTTTACACTAGCAGAGTTTGCTCTAACCCATTTCAAGTTGGGTTTTAGCTCATAGTAATTATGATAAATTGCATGATAACTCTTACATGTGTAAATAGAATGCCAAGTGCTCCCACAATGTTTGCATAAGGTCTGTGGTTTTACTCTTACATAATCATTCTTTACTTCTGAAGTAGAAGTTAAAGAATTAATATGCTTGTTCTTAGTGCAAAATCTAGCAAGATGATTAGAACTACCACAACTGTAACATGTTTTCCTTGAAGCACCAGCATTAGGCATATGATTATTTCTACTATTTATGCCTATTTTTCCATTCCTATTTCTCTTGGACCCTTTAGGTTTCATGGCAGACTTAACCTCTTTGAGCTTATGTTTAAACTGTTTTCCTGTCATTAAACCAACATTAACCTGTTTCTCACAGACTCTAATTGGTTCTTTAACAGCTTCTAGCTCAACAGGCTTCTCTGTTTTAGATTCAATATCCACTTGTTCAACACAAGCTTCACTTGGCTCCATAACAGCTTCTTTCACAACTACAGATTTTAACTTTCCAGACTCAGGAACAAATGTTACAGGAGTTGAATATGAACTTGTGAAAGCTCTAACCTTAATTTTATCTTGAAACCTAAGTTCATCTTCCTCACTGTATCCTAAACCTACAGCATCTGTTTGGAAAACTTGATGTGTATCTCTGCCAGAATTAGTCCAAGTTTTAATTATTTTCCTTTCCTTCTCTAAATCAGATTCTAGTTGCCTATATCTTTTAAGCAACTCCTGTTCAACATAAACAGCATCATCTCTTTCTTTTTGAATCTTCTTCATATTCTCAAGTTCTCTTTCAAGAAACTTGTTTCTTTCTTTAAGACTAAGACTCTCAGTTTTAATCCTTTCATTCTCTAAAGTCTGATCCCTATAACTAACATGTATGTTCTTAAGATAAATTCTTAATTCAGAAATATTATCAGTATCATAAGCATAAGTAGTTAGAGGTACCTTATTTTCTGATGATTCAGTCTCATTTTTGACAGTTGCCATAAGAGCATAATTTTCTCCATCATCAGAATCTGAAGTATCTGCCCAGTCTTTGCCTTTAGAGACGAGTGCTTTTCCAGTTTTTCCTTTCTTGCACTCTGGAGCATAGTGACCCATCTCTTTGTACTTGTAGCACTGGATCTCAGATTTGTCCTTCTTTCCAGACTTTGTATCCCTTCCATCAGACTTTCTGAAATTCTTCTTCTCAGAATTTGAATCTCTCCTTGAGAATCTCTTTCCTTTCTTGAAGTTCTTGAATCCCATCTTCTTGAAGGTCTTCACCATCAATGCCGCCATTTGCATTAACTGTTCTTCATCATCCTCAGAGTCAGAAGCTTCATCAGAGTTTGAGTCATCATCAGAGTTTGATGACTCACTTTCAGATTTAATGACTAAAGCCTTTCCCTTGGCTTTTTTTGATGATTCCTTCTTTTCAATGGGCTTCTCTTCAACTTTGAGAGCAACAGATTTTGACTTCTTGCTTGATCTTCTGTTCCTTTGTTCTATCTCAAGTTCATGAGTCTTTAACAAGCCATAAATCTCATCAAGATCTGTATCTTCAAGATCATAATTATCTCTGATTGAGGTCGTCTTCAAATCCCATTTTTCAGGTAGAGATAAGAGAAACTTGAGATTTGACTCTTCAAGGTTATATTCTTTGTCAACCAGAGACAGATCATTCAGTAATTTACAAAACCTGTCATAAGTCTCAGTCAAGGTTTCATTAGATCTTGAATCAAAGTGCTCATACTCCTGTGTGAGTATTGTCTTCCTGTTCTTCTTTATAGCAGTGGTTCCTTGACACCTGACTTCCAAAGCATCCCAGATTTCTTTTGCCGTTGTGCAACCAATTACTCTGTTAGACATAACATTATCTAAAGCACTGTGCAAAAGATGTCTTACCTTGGCATCTTTTGCAAAAGATGAGATGTCCTCAGGAGTATAATCTTTCTTTTCCTTTGGAATCAGTGTCTGTTCTTTATCACCAACAGCAGGAGATAATTTAGTTGGCTTATGAGGACCATTATTAATTCTGTCAAGATATTCTGGATCTGTAGCCTCCAGAAACATGGTCATCTTCACCCTCCATATCGGATACTCTATTGGCCTGAGTATTGGAACCCTGATAGTTTCATATCGACTCACAGAATTTTGCTTAACCTGTTCAGCCGCAGGAGGAACTTGATTTTGATTTTCTTCAGACATGATTATTACTGTGTTTGAATCGTAAAACTGTATATATTAAACAGCCTAAGCTCTGATACCAATTGTTAGGCCGAATACACAATATAATCAAGTATGTATGAGAATAACAATGATTAATAACACTGTTTATGAATCAATAAAACTGTAATCTTATTAACAGCTTCTCTCTTTATGATGTTAATGAATCACAAAGAGCTTCTAGGTTACAAGAATAATATCTCAATGATCGCATCCCTTCTAGGGATAACCTATCTGTGTTTATATAGTACACAGTTACACAATCCTTATCTAATTGATATTCCTACAAATTAGCTATACAATTGATATCAATTAAGGATTGCTTCTTATCTTCTATTCTGTTTCCTTAGCTGTATCAATATATTCTGCTTCTTTCCATCTTCAGAATATATTGCTTCTAGAATCTTCAATTCAGCACCGACAGCTAATTCAACTATCACCTTGTCAGACTTTAAATAAACTCTGACCAGCTTCCTTTAAACTCTTCACCCTGTCAGAGTTTAATTAAACTCTGACTGGCTTTTGATAAACTCTTGTAAATACCTGTTGCTTAAACACTGATAAACAAACATTAGCAATTATATCTAACAAGTAAGTCTTCCCATGTAGTAATGGAATTTGAGGGTAACGAAAATAACCAATTTTTAGCTCCATCCCTTAAAGATAAAGGGAATAATCGAAGTCGAATGACCTCATCAGAAACTCCATCACACTTGATAGTATCACAAATCTTCAAAAAGTTTTCAATATGAGAATCAGGATCTTCAACAGATAATCCACCAAACTGAATTTCACCAATCGATTTCATTGTTGAAGGCTTCAAATCAACATTAGTGACATGTAAATCTCTCACCAAAATTGTTGGAGGTTTAGAGAGGAAAATATCAGCCTTCATATCTTGATCTCCACCCAAAGACTTAACCATAAGAATAGATTCATTACTCTTTTCAAGATCACTCTTCTTCAGAGAAGGGCTAAGCAAAGAGTTGGAAAATTTAAATTCCAATTTCTCATCTCCAACTTCAAAAGAAATTTTTCCTTGCATCATATCAACTTTTGCACCAGCTGTAGCTAAGAAAGGTCTTCCGAGAATAATAGAATTTTGTGCATCTTCCTCCATCTCCATGACAACAAAATCACATGGAATAAAAAACTTTCCTACCTTGACAGGAACATCTTTAAGTATTCCAAGTGGAAATTTTACACTTCTATCTGCAAGTTGTAGAGATATACGCGTGGGTTTGAGTTCACCCATCTGAAGCTTATTGTAGATTGATAAGGGCATCAGACTTACACTTGCCCCAAGATCACATAGAGCTCGTTTGATTTCAAAATTCCCAAGTTTGACAGGAATAGAGTAGCTACCTGGATCAGCTAGCTTTTTAGGAAGATTATTTTGCAAAATAGCACTGCAATCTGCCGTTAATGAGATAGTAGAACTTTCTTCAATCTTTTTTTTGTTTGACAATAATTCCCTAAGAAACTTCCCATATGAAGGCATCTCTTTGATTGCATCTAAGAAAGGGATATTAAGCTCTAACCTTTTCAAGATATCCATAAACTTTAAAAACTTCTCTCCAATCTTAGCTTGCACCAACCTTTGAAGAAAAGGAACAGGTGGCATGTAAGGTTTGACAGGAGCAACTGTGGGTTCCTTCTTCTCTTCTTCAACTGCTTCTTGCACAATCACATTTTCAGATTGAATTTTCTCCCTATCTTCTTCAACAATCAAATTATCACTACTCATCTTCATCTCCGGCCCTTGCAATTCCTGATCACTACTTAACGTTATAGCATTCACGTGGGCTCTATGTGGTTGTTCAGTTTGGCCAGGAAGTTGGCCTGAAGACTTGTTAAGTTGATTCAACTATTGAGCAATTTGAGTGATTGAATTCTCCATCAACTTGTTATGTGCTTTTATCTCATTGATACTTGAGTCAAAGTAATCATTCTTCTTTGCCTGTGTAGAGATAAATCTTTCCAAAAGATTTTCCAAGTTAGATTTTTGTGGCTGAGCTGGTTGAAAACTTGACGGATGAGAAAAATTATTTTGTGGAGGTTGATCTTGAGCCTGGTTATTTCTGTAGGAGAAATTAGGATGATCTCTCCAACCTGGATTGTATGTGTTGGAGTAAGGATTATATTATGGCCTTTGATTTTGGTTGTAAAGGGCATTTGCTTGTTCCATTGCTGTTCCAGAGGGATTGTATTGACAAGCATGTTGAGTGTGTCCAACTACACCGCATATTTCACATGAGGCAACTTTAGATGAAGTTCTAGAATCCAATTGCTCAATCTTCTTAACCATTGCCTGTATAGTAGTATTCAACATGGTTAGAGCATCAACATTATACTTACCGCCCTTCTTAGGATGATTTTTATCACTATAAGGATAATTATCATTAGACGCCATCTCGTCTAACAAAGTTTTCGCATCATCCGTACTCTTTTTCATAATAGATCCACCAGAAGAGGCATCAACAAAGTTTCGAAACTCTTGTGTTAACCCATTGTAGAATGTTTGGATCAACAACCAGTCAGGAATTCCATGGTGAGGGCATTGTCTCTGAAGTCGTTTGAATTTTCTCCAAGCATCATGAAGTGACTCGTCATCATCTTGACGAAAGTTAGATATTTCATTCCTGAGCTTTGAAGTCTTCTTCTGACTAAAGAATTTAAGTAGAAACGCCTTTGCAAGACTATCCCAAGTAGTGAATGTGTTTGGTCCTTCATCCTTCAACCAATCTTTTGTTGCATCTCGGAGAGAGAAAGGAAATAAGCGCAGCTTTATTGCATCATCACTAAAATTGGTCTACTTTATAGTATCACACTTTTCTTGAAAACTTTCAAGATGATCAACAGGATTTTCAGTTGATAATCCTGCGAAAGAATCATCGAAGACGAATTGGATGAATTGTGGCTTGAGTACAAAGTGGGTAGCCGTGACTGTTGGTCTGACAATACTTGAGAGTACGTCTGTAGCGTCTGGCATACCATGATCTCTGAGAGCTTTGGCTGTTGTCTCACCCATAACTTCCTTGTCTTTATTTTTCCTTCGTAGTCCTGTTTGTCTTCTTGTTGTAGCTTCAATTTCATGATCAAGAGCAATCAAATTTTCTGTACCTGAACTTCGAGTGTGCATGCAACAAGGAAACTAGAAACAAAGATCAAATAACAAGGGAATAATAGCCGAAGCAACACAACTAAAAGACTTAGCTAAACAAACTCAAAAATTAACTAATCTAATACCACTTTGTCCCCGGCAGCGGCGCCAAAAATTTGACAAGGCTGTCGCGTGCCTATCAAATAATAATATCTAACAAATCCTTCTAACTATGTAGTAGGGTAAGTCAGAGTCGATCCCACAGAGACAAACGTATCAATCACTAGTTATTCTTGATTCAATCCAACTAAGCAAGTAACACAATAAATTATTGGGAGATTTTTAAACTAATATTATAATAAGGCAAATTGTGTTGTATTATCAATTAACTAAAACATCTAGAATTAAGTATCCCCACTAGCATGAATCAATGTAATTCTAATTTTCCACCCCAATTAATCATATGTGACTCAAGAGGAAAGATGCGCCCTATAAAATACCAATAATCTGTCTCGAGTATTAATGGCTTCTCTAAAATACACTCAAGCCTATTTTTATGGTATCATGCAATTTAGAGACATTAAACACAACATCCTAACTTCCTAACAATCCGTTCTACCTATTTTCATGGAGAAGTTCATGTCCTTATTGGATAAATCACAACCATCTAAGTCCAACTTTCGATGATAAATAGATATTAGGTTCAAACAATACGCATAATCACGTCTGACATGTTATTGTTAATTAAGCACAACTCAATAAGTAAGAGCATACAACATAACTAAATTGGGGGTTTGTGGAAAATCATACACCAATCATAACTAGGGTTCAACTTAATCCTAAATTAAAGATCTACTCACTCATAATTAAACTAACAAAACACATAATATAATAAGAACACATAATAATGTTAAGAACAGAGATAAAAACCTTTAATCTTTCTCCAAGAAGAAACAGTACAAGTCTCGCTCCGTATGTATCTATGTATATATGTATATCCTCAAATATTTTAATGCCTTGAGGAAAGTACAAGTATGTTTCCTAAACTGATTCTGTTTTACAAGGAAAATTCGTAGCTGACTTTTCTTCAGTAAATCTGAGTCGTTCCTGATGTAATTTGATATTTGGACCACTTTAGAATGAAAGATAATTCCGTTATCTTCGCGTGAGCTGTTAAATCGTCCAATTCTGACTTCTAGATCTCAAGCTATGACCCAAACAGTGAATTATGCGCAGGCAGCCCAACAAATCCGAATTTCCTTCTAATAAATCTCCAAATTAAGCTCTTATTCTCCAATCCTTCCAAGTTTAGGATTTCCTAGCTTCCTACAATAAAACATTAAAATTTATTAAATAAAAATCCTATTAAATGCAAAATATAATAAATATGAGGAATAAAATATATATAAATATATACTCTATCAGTTTGCAAGTAAGTCTTTACATTTTATTTGAACAATTTATATCATGAAAATCATGCTTCAAGGAGTTTTGTTTTTATAATTCTGGTGATTACTTTTATGAAGTTTGAATTGATTAATGAGTTTTATTGGCCATTGGGCTGGAGTATCTTATTGGCCCACGTGGCTGAGTATAATCATTAGCTCATGGATAGAGTGTCTTCGTGGCTTTTAGAGGTCGGAGGACCTTTTTACATTGTATGCAATGTGGAGTCATTATCAGACTGATCACCTGTAGTGAAATTGTTTTACAGAATGTTCGACTCATTATCTTTATTTAAATCATATTTATTTGCTAACTATTTCATCTTATTTGAAGGAATACTCATGGAGGAGATTAACATATTATTACTTGTTGGTCTTGTAGATTTTACTACCTAAAATACAAACTTCCTTGGAACTATTTTAACTTGAGATTTCTTTACACGTCTATCAAATTTTTGTGAGAACGTCATCTTTTAATTCTTGGCCCGTAATAGTGTACTTGCTGACCTTTTGTTTGCTCACTCTTGCAAATGATTGTATATTTTTATCAGTTAGGCACGATGAGGGGAGGAAAGGAAACATCAAATTTGAATAAAGGTAAGGACAAGCTGAGATTGCAGTATTTGGTTTAGTTGATAGTTTCGTTTGTTACACCCAGTTAGTGTTAATCCGTTTGATGCAGTATGTTCTAAATACGTAAATTTTGCCTATAATTTATATTTTTTATAAAATAAAAATAATTTCTTAAATATTCCAATGTACAGTGAGTTATATAGGCATGGATGTGAGACGTGCTCTTGTCTGATCCTTGCTCAACAAAGTTTTAAATGTAAAATGCACGGATTGTTGTATGAATTTATTAATTTTTTAATAATTTTAATAATTTTATTAATTTTTTAATTTTTCTCCAAAATATTATTTTAGTTTAAGTTTAATTTAATGAATAATAATTATAAGCAAAGTAGATATCAACAATTTTTAATTTTTAGGATGTAGGATTTTAGATGACCAAATAATATTAACCTCTTTAACAATAATATTAAGTTTATATTTGTACAGGTGAGGAATCCAACTCTAATCACTCTACTTAATATATAATTTTTGAAATTATCGTTTTTTCCCGTATAATTAAACCACATTAATAATAATATATATATAGAGGATATATAATTAAACAAATTTTTCCCAAAGGACCTCCTTTCCACTTCATTTGCATCTCCAAAGATTATCCAATAATTTTTTTTAGGTATCCTTTTTAATAAAATTAATAATAGAGAAAACGAGGGACAATTACAGTACCCCCATCTCCCGTGAGAGCGAGTTCACGCAGCCTAACCAAGTAGGTGCACAAGCATCAAGGTCTAGCAACTTCACTCCTGCTAAAGCAAGGAGAAGTACATAACCATTACTTCTAGTTCACTTTGGCAAACTTAGTAGCCAGTTGTCCCTCCCTACGAGCCCTCCTAGCCCTCTTCTTTTCCTCCTTCAGTTCTTCCAACTCCAGAGGAATTGATTGACGTTGTTGGTCCTTGGAAAGGCCGGAGCTAGTTCCCATGTTTGAGCAGACATCATGGATGTGGCCAATTCGAGTCCATTTTGTGCCCAACTGCAGAGCCGAAAGACAGATTTGCCAACCTTATCATTAAAACTTTCACCTTTGGGCCCTGGACTAGCCCCATCCTTAGCCTTCACAATTCTCTTGTTCCTGTTTTGACGCATTGAAGCCTAAGTCATAGAGGCATTATCAGTTGTGTCAGTTATAGCCTTCCAAGGCCTTCCCCTACCCCGCTTGATCAAACCAAGACCTGAAGATACCTGAAGCTCCCTTCCCATCAATTGGTACACAAGGTCCATCCCTAATACCAGCACCAGGGGCACCAAGTTTTTTCGAGGTCTACCCCTTCCTCTCTTCGTGGTCACTCTATTGGAGGTATCCGGTTCCTTCTTCAAAGCCATGTTCACGTACTTGTCATGCAGAGGAAGGGACTTGCGAGGCCTTCCTCTTCCTCTCTTTCTTCCACTAGGAACCTTAAGAGATGTCCCTTTTTCTTATTCCGTTGAACAACATTTTCAACATTTTCAACAGTGTCCAAAAGACCACCTGTACCACCACCACTTACACCAAATGCCTCTTCCAAAACCCTGAAATCAGTCTCACTAGATGCAATTTTCCATCCCTGAACATCCAGGTCTTCCAAGAAGTTGTCAATTTTTAGAAGAAGTTGTGTGTGAACACAAGCTTCAGTCTCATAGGATGTTTTGTGACAGATATCACAGACGTCAAAGGAAGTCAAGTAGGAAACTTGCACTCTAGCAACAGAGTTATCATCACCATCCAATTTAGAAAACAAGAAAGTAGGTATCGAACACAAAGTAGAAATCTCAACACAAATGGTTGCCACATCCATTGGAGTCAGGTTAGTTAAAAGCTCTAAAGTTCTAGGGTCAAACCCAAGGAAAGTACCCAGAGTGCTAACCAAGTGACACAAACCCTTCACTGACCAGTAAATGAGTGGGACATTAGAAAGCTGAACCCAAACTTTCACTAAATCATCATTCCCTAAGTATATGTTTTCCTTACAAGGTTTGAAGAAAACCTCAACAACAGGTGAAACAGTATCTAAAAGCATAGATCCCGTATCTATATCAACTAACAAGTTCTTCCTCGTATCAAATTTGAACAGTATAATTCATAAATTATGTCTAGAAACCTCAACCAAACCCACAGAAGCAAATTCTTCCAACGCCAAAAGGCGAATAGACTCAAAATCCAAATTAACGTTATCACTAACCATAACAAAGCAACAATTATCCCAAACAGAGTGCATTTCAGCAAAATACGCATCCAAAGGTTTAACAAGGACATATCCGAAATTGGACAGAACATAAGAGTGATACTTACTGATATATTTATGCGAATAAGAATGACTAGAAGCCTTACTTGGGTTAGAAGTACCAAATCTTGGAGTAAAACAAGGGATAGGATTCTGCATACCATCTGTTTTATGACTAGACCTCTGCTCCAAAGATTTAAGATAGGAAGTAAACCCCTCAGTAAAGAAATTCTTGACACGAGAATCCACATTTTGAAAACCAAAAATCGTCTTAGGTTCAGATCCAAAAGCGGTCGCCAAGGATTTTGACATAAAAAACGCAGGAGAGAGTAAATTAGAAGAGAACGTAGCAGTGGAAGAATAAAGAAAGAGTGGAGGAAAGAGTGGGGGGAAGAAAGGAAAGGAAGAGATGAAAAGGGGGGAGAGTAAGAGGCGGTGGAAGAAAAACGGGGAGGAGAGAGAGAAGAAGAAGAAGAAGCGCGTGAGTCGACGCTCATTGGGTGTTGTGGCTCCGTTAGCGATTTTTTAATTGAATAAATCTTTGCTCACATCCTTATGCATTATTATTACATTACTTTATCTTTAGAAATTATGTTGGTCCATCATTTAACAAATTTTTTCATTTCTCTTTTTACTTTTTTCAAATTTTTTTCTTTTTAACATTTTTTTTATGATGATAATAAAAGCAAATGTTGAAAGCTCATAAAACCTAAGCAATCCCAGCTACCAATTAAACACAACCACTATACTACGGTGAATTAATCACTCAAGGACCACCGTTGTAGATTTTGATTCCGGCGATAAACTCGAACTTTGTTAATACCAAATTCCTCCGTTAACATAACTATTGAAATTTTTTTAAATGAAATTTTATTATATTCTTATTTAAAAGTAAATTTCAGACATATGATTTTATGCATTTTACATGAAATGTGTGTACACGAAGCACCAAAGCAGAGGCAATTAAACACTGCAATCAAATTAGTGATGAAGCGAACGTATACAATGACGGTTGTTCTAGAAAGCCTTGTCACACCAACTCTTTGCATAATTAATGTTTAATACTCCCTCCGTCTCCTCAATTCTTTACATTGAGAATTGAGGGAACGGCACGGTTAAGGAAAAGTGTAAATTAATATGAAAAAGTAAGAAAAATGAGTAAAGTGTTGGGAACAATCAATATTTAGGCCCTGTTTGGCATTGCTGTTGCAGACAGCAACAACAACTTTTTTCTGAAAAACAGGTAAAATACTGTTTGGTAAATATCAAAAGCAGCTTTTCTGAAAAGCGCTTTTACCTGAAAAGCTGCTTTTAGAGAAAGCATGTTCCTTATGCTTTTAAAAAAAGCTACTTTTCAGCTGTTACGGGAAGCAGCTACTGATTTCAACATCAAACCTTACCAACAACATTAATTTTTTATATTATACCTCAAAACATGCATATATCAAAAATATTACCAAACAGTTATCTGATTTTCTTAACATCACTTATTTTAACAACACTTTTTTCAACAGCACAGCAATTTTTAACAGCAATCCCAAACAGAGCCTTAATGTATAAAATAAGTATAGTGGAGGAAAATAGTGAATGTGATTGGATTTTATATTATAAAATGTTATTATTTTTGGTATGTAAAGAAATGAGAGGGACGTACCAAAAAAAAGTATAAATAAATAAGAGGCACTAATTATTATTGTGGCCCTATTATGAATTATTGAGTATATAAATATTTTTACTACTGGTTGGCGGCTGATCAACCGAATTTATATTCATTAATCTTAAGTTACTTTTAAAGGCTCTGGTTTTATATATTAACCAAAGGGTTAGTCTTAAATCATACTAATACTAGCTAATAATCCGTGCCAAGCACCGACTTAGCATGTGTCGACATCAATATATTAATATTGATAAATATTAAAAAAAAATTTAAAAAAATGTATTTATCGAGAATTGAATGATAAAAATATATAATAAATAAAACACCATTTAATTATGTAGTTAAAGACAATCGAACCGTTTGTAAAACTAAAGAAATTAAAGTAAATAAATAAATCGTGTATGATTACGTAGATACAAGGAATCGAACCCTCGATGTAGCTAATAAATTTAAAATAAATAAACAAATCTTGTATAATTACGTAGTTGCAATGAATCGAACCCTGGATGAAGTTAAAGAATTTAAAGTAAATAAATCTTGTATAATTACGCAGTTGCAAGGAATCGAACCCGGATTTTGTGATAATAAAATTTGGTACTTTGGTACCGCACGTCATTTTCACATTGTTTTGATAATTAATATTAATTTTAATTATTAAAAAAAATTATTAAAAAAATGTACTTATAGATATTTGAATGATAGAAATATATAATAAATAAATACTATTTAATTATGTGGTTATAGGCAATTAATCTTGAATTTGGTATCACGCGATATTTTAACAGTATTTTCTTTATTAATAAAGAATATAGAAGTTATAGACAATTGAACTTTGAATGAAATTAATGAAATTAAAGTAAATAAATAAATTTTGTATAATAACGTAGTTGTAAGGAATCGAACCCTGAATTAAGCTAAAGAATTTAAATTAATAAATCTTGTATGTAGTTGCGAGAAATCGAACAGATCTCATTATAACCAAATTTGGTATGTTTGATACCGCGTCCCATTTTAACATTATTTTCGTTATTAATAAAGAGTATAAATTTAACTACTTAAAATTTTGTTTGTCATGAATTTCAAGTCCGTGATGATTTAACAGATTTAAAGTGATCTTCCATGTTCCACACTGTATTTACGTGAGTTCACCTGCAAACTTGATCTGTTTTAGACCTAAGATTTTCTTTTTAACATTTTGATTTTCTTTCATCTGAACCAAGATGTTCATTTTTTTTTGAAAGTCTGTTCCTTTGATTGTGTAGCTTAAAATGACAGTGGCATGGCAGAGATTACAATAGAAGCACTCGTCGCATTCATTTTGACTGAATTTAAACTTGTATAGTAAAGACACGTGGGAACTTAGCAGCAGCCAGCAAAGCACCCACGACCCCTTGCATACGGATATTATAATTTACTCGGTTGGTCCTCTCATTTCTTTATGATTTTTTTACACTGCTTGACACGAGACTCCTGTAAAATGTAAGTCTACAACTTAATTTTAAAATTTTATTTTTATAAATAAAAATTTAAATAATATATTTTTATTCAGAAAAAAAAAATTTAAAAAAATTTAATAAAATATATATTAAAAGAATTTTAAAATACGTGTTGAGTCCCCATCCCCCATTATAAAGAATTGTTGGGGACGGAGGGCATCTAATAATGGCAGCAACGTGCGCTAGCTGTCTTGGACCGCAAATCTTTTTAGATATTATACAAATAACTTGCTGAGATTACATTGAGATTTTGTGTTGAAGATGTTGAGATTTGATTATTGTATTTTTATGTGCTATGATCGGTGTTGTAAAAATTGGGAATTGGAGTTAATCGGTGAATGCATCGTACAGAGATTAATCGGGTAATCGGTGATTAATCGGAATGATTAATCGGGTCATTAATCGGAATAAATTTAATAATATTTTTTTATATACAATTATATACATATATATAATTGTTTCGTTATTTCAACTAAACATATGTTATTATCATATATTTATGCAAATATGTTAAAAATATTATACAATTTTAATAAATAAAATTTTGAAGGTTTAATTTTTTAATTAAAGATTAATTTAAGAGGAAAAATTAAGAGAATTTACGATTTTGGCATCTAAAATTATAATTACATGTACAAACATAATTTTTTTTTCTATCATATAATCAAGTTTCTACATTTTAAATTTCTAATTATTTTTTAAATTTTAAATATTTTTAAATAATTATCCCGATTTTTACTGATTAATCCGATTTTTGACCGATTCAGCCGATTTTTGACCGTTTTTTGAAAAAAACGATTAATTGATCGATTTTCGTTTAATCAATTCGGTGACCCGCCGTCTACCGATTAATCGACGATTAATATCGATTAATCGCCAACTTTTAGAACACCAATTATGATATGATATCAAGATTTAGTCATATACGGGGGTTATAAACTTACAACTACTATCTTATCACTGCACCGATTGTTCAAGAGAAAATAATAATGAACAAATTAAAATTGTAAAATATTGGTGTTCTTTCGCAAAATCTTTTTATAATCATGTTAATTTTGTAATATTATTTATTATTACTGTATTTCTGCATAAAATTTGCTTAAACATCATTCGGTCATAAAGATTAATAATTGAAAAGTTTTGTACCAACCAAATAAGGTATCAGAGTTTAGTGGCTCATTTATACAAAATGGGTGAATATATCTTAAATTTACTTCAATGTGAATTAAAATTTTCGTTTGTTTTAACATTTGTTTTTTATGACTTAATCCTTTATTTATATTATTTGAAAAATGAAGATATGATAAACATTTTATTAAAAACATTTTTTTTGGTAAATGAACAAAATTATATAATATACTTTAGAAACTAATTGCATAGTCATATCAATTATGATTCTAATTGAAGTTAAAGTTGTTTCATTGATTGTTCTTTTATTTTTTTTGGTTGGGTTCTTCTGTTATCTAACGTTTAAAATACATGAATATGTGATGCGGGATATTTTTTAGTGTTACAATAAAAATTTTAAAAACAAGCTTATTTTCAACAAAATTTGATTATAATATATATATAAGAAAAAAAATCACGAGATTAGCTCAGAAAAGTTACCTAAGATTAAGGGACATGATACTATATATATATATATATAACTTGAATATACTAAAAATAAATATTAACAAATATAATTATTAAAATTAAAAGGATAAAATGTGAGCGAAGCACAAGGTATATTACTAGTTGTTAATTAACACTTCTTAAATTTAGGTAGTGTAGTTGTAGTGTATAAGAGCTTTTTGATTTTTTTTCATCTGAACCAAGATATTCTTCTTTTTTTTTTGAAAGTTTGTTCCTTTGATTGTGTAGCTTAAAATGACAGTGGCATGACAGAGATTACAATAGAAGCACTCGTCGCATTCATTTTCTCTGAATTTAAACTTGTATAGTAAAGACACGTGGGAACTTAGCAGCAGCCAGCAAAGCACCCACGACTTAATAAACTGGTTTCCACCCCTTGCATACGGATATTATAATTTATATCATTGCCTTCTAATAATGGCAGCAACGTGCGCTAGCTGTCCTGGGCCGCAAATCTTTTTAGATATTATACAAATAACTTGCTGAGATTATATTGAGATTTAATTCACTTGCACGTGGGACTGTCCAACTTCCGTTAAGTTAAGTTAAGTTTGACTTTAACGGAAGTCCGTTAAATATTGTTTTGTCAGTCCATCTAACTTGTCACGTAAAAAAATGATGTGTAAATTAAAAATTTAAATATCAAAAAATCACTCAACTTATACTCAACTTGCAAGTGGCTCACTCAACTTATACTCAATTTGCAAGTGAGTCACAAAATTTGTTGTTAAAATTTTTATATTAAATAAGATAATTTTCACTTTATACCTAAAAAATCATCGAATTTGTGTATATATCATCTTTCTCTTAATAATTCCACTACCAGTATAAATCACCGAATTTGACTGCAAACTTTTTGAGTTGAATGACCTACCTGCAAGTTTAGCCCGAATTGAGTGACCTTTTTGCCATTTAACCCTATTTTTATGTGTTATGATATGATATCAAGATTTAAGGCCTGTTTGGCTGAAGGTTTATAAGTCAGCTTATGACTTATAAACCCATTTCAGCTTATGAGGGGTGTTTGTGTACTCAGCTTATTTCATTAACTTATAAATTATAACTTATTTTTTTAGCTTATGACTTATGGGGCGTGTTTGTCTACCCAACTTATAATCTAACTTATAACTTATAAGATGATAAGTTGAATGTTAGAAAATACTAACATTTTGCTCAACTTATTTCATTTTTCATAATTTCTTTATCTATTTATACTTTTAAATGTTTATATTTAATCTAAAATGTTATTTTTATATTTTACTAACATTTTAGTAGTTTATATTTTTATATTTATACTAACATTTTAGTAGTTTATATTTTATATTTATACTTTTAAATGTTTTTTAATCTAAAATGTATTTATCGAGATCATTATATTAATTAATTATTTTTTCAATTTAATTTAACAAAAAAATTATTAACTTATAAGTAAATTTATCCAAACACTTACGTAACTTATAAGTTTGCATCAACTTATCACTTAGATAACACTTACTCATTATAAGACATAAGTTCACTTTTTTAAGTTCTCCCAAATACTTATAAAAATCCATCAACTTATCACTTATAAAGCACTTACTCATTTTAACCTATAAATCAACTTTTGTTTGATACCCCAAACGCCCACTTAGTCCTATATATGGGTTATAAACTTACAACTACTATCTTATCTTATCACTGCACCGATTGTTCAAGAGAAAATAATAATGAACAAATTAAAATTGAAAAACATTGGTGTTCTTTCGCAAAATCTTTTAATAATCATGTTAATTTTGTAATATTATTTATTATTATTCCACTGTATTTCTGCATAAAATTTGCTTAAACATCATTCGGTCATAAAGATTATTAATTGAAATAGTTTTGTAATTAAAGTTTATTGTTATTGAAATTTGATTTCTCATATTATGGTAATTGAAATTATGATACCATTGTTCTGTTTAAAGGAAAAATAATTCATTAATTTTAAGCCATTCGGCATCTACAATAGCAATCAAAATTATACAAATGCTTTATTATAATACCTGAGTCTACTCACGTATACATTTAACCAATCAGAAATTTTGAATTATTTTAGGATCAATTACAGTCAATTCCTAAATTTAAGACCAATAACAATAAGTTAAATATTTTCCTCATTACCAAAGTCCAGTTAACCAATCAGAAAATATAAATTATTTTAGGACCAATCAGATTCGATTCCTAAAATTTAAAACAATCATAATAAGTAAAATACTTTCCTTATTATTGAAGTCCAGTTAACCAATCTGAAAATATAAATTATCAATTAGAAAATATAAATTATCTTAAGACCAATTAGTGTCAATTCCTAAATTTTAGACCAATCATAATAAATTAAATATTTTTCTCAATTACCAAAGTTCAGTTAACCAATCAAAAAATATAAATTATAAATCACAAAATATAGATACAAACCATTGCTAAAATTTAGAACAATCATATTATATTAAAAAAATTCCTAATTTATTATTCTAATCCTACTATACTAACCAGGGTTAGTTAATAATTTTAATCTAAATATATTTTTTACTTAATTTAACATTGCCATATATTACACAATTATAATCTAAATACAGTAGTATTAATAATTCACTTTTTTAATTTAAAACAAATTGAGTTAATTAGTTATAAATAGAATTGTTTTTATTTAATAATTTTTTTTATTAATAAGTAAGGATAATTAAGTAAAAACACGAAATACCAAAAAACAACTATCGTACCTAACAAACTTATAATTTTCGTTTTTAATAATATAGTATAGATATATAATTCTAACAACATTATATTCAATAAAATTTATATTTGATAATGATAATATTCCATAAAAAATTTATTAATATTATTCATTAATTATATTCAATAATTATAATAAAATTTATTATTGAATAATAATAATAATAATACTAAATAATAATATTATAATATTATCATTACAAATATTATGATTGAATATTATTATTATATTCAATAAAATATAATAGGTATAATATAGCATCAACAAAAAAAACTCTATTATTGTAATACAATTATAATACAATTATAAATTAAAATTTTTAAAATTATTTCCAAGCAACTGAAAATAGATCATTATTTTTCAAACAACCATAGATATTCAATGATTTGTTTTTCCAATGTAATTATCTAATAAACATATAATTTGAGCTGTAGACGAATTGAGATATCCAATAAGTTCGTTCGAGTCTGACTTGGTCCAAACTCGATAAGTTCGGTTGGGTATGTTATCGAAATCAAGTTTGATATAAAAAATTATCGAATAATATTCAATTCGTTAAATCATTGCTTCAGTTTGAAAAATAGTTTATTTGTGAATAAGGCTGAAGAAATATTGAAAAATTTGATTATTTTTTCGAGTTGGTCTCGCTTCAAACTCAATAACCTCGATTATAATACATAAGATACTTTGCAAATCGTAATTTATAAAACGTAGTCAAATATTAGCAAATTTGTGATTATATTAAATTAAACAATTTATAAAAAATATATATACTTTCATCTATCGATATACAACAAAATCCCAATTATGTGTTCAACTGAGTGTTAAAAATCGCTAATCGAAATAAATCGATCTAGGTACCGATCTGAGATTAATCGAAAATCGGGAATTTATCGGAATGATAAATTGGGAATTAATTGGATGTAATTTAATAATATATTTTATAATATCTATTAAATTAAACTATTTATTATATATCTACAAATATATCTATGTGTGAAAATACTAAAACAAATAAAAAAATTGTTAATAGAGAACTAAAAAATTGAAAAAAAAGAAAATATCTTAACAAGTAAGACATGCAAACAATTTAATAAACACCATTTGCAGGGTTGCATATTAGTAATTTGAATCAAATAACACATCCTCTCACCCACTCTGCATCTACGACTTCTAATCAAATATATTTATTTAAAAATATATTTTATGATATCTATTAAATTAAACTATTTATTATCTATCTACAAATATATATACTTCGTATTTTATTATAAATACATATATATTTATTAAACTATTTATTCTCTCTCTCTCTCTCCCTCTCTCTCTCATATATTCATATCACTTTCCCCTTTCATATATACACACGTACATATCAAAAATGTTAAAAAAAAGTCGAAGTTGGAATGGAAGAAATGACAAGTCCAATTAAGGCGTTAAACTTTTGTCGGAAAATAAAATTTCTTTCAGATTTTTTTTTCACAACTCTGATATTTATCGATTTTCATCGAATTTTGAACAGATATGAACAAAAATGATTAGTACACCAATTCTGGCAGATGAGATCGGAAATCAACCAGTTTTTTATATGTCGGCCGATTAATCGCCGAAATCAGAGATTTATAACACTGGGTCAAGTTTAAATTTATATAAATTTAAAAATGAAATAATAATATCTGTAAAATGTAAAAAGTAATACTCAACTGACGAAAAAAATATTCAAATCAATCATTAACCAATAATTTTGCAACAATTTACTTAAAAATGTTTATTTGTAATAGCGTAATAGTTAAGCGAATGACGATCAATCTTACTAATCAAGTCGATACACATTCGACCTACTGTGATCTAATTTTAGCATTGACACACAAATCCTACAAATTGTTCACCATTCAGAAGTCTTAATAATTTATCATCACCGTCGTATGAACGTGAATAATATGGAATCAAAAAATATAATCAACCAAAAAAAGATATGTTATAAAGAATAAAGAGACAAACTCTTCAACATTTTACTATTCGAGAATAGAACTAGATATGCATCTTTTAAGAGTAATATGAAAAATGAATGAATAAAAAACAATTCCCTTACCATTAGTTTCCTATTTTGTTTAATTTGAGAATTTTGTCATCGTTACTTTATATATATAGTCGACTTTCAAAATAAAATTTAAAGATATTATTCATTTGAATGATTAAGAATGTATATATTGAGATATAGTAATATTTTGATGAAAACCTCTCCTAAATGAATTGTCAAATTTAATTCTAGCCACCCATTTCAATATATGAGATCTAATCTT
Source organism: Heracleum sosnowskyi (assembly GCA_030848705.1). Classification (NCBI taxonomy): domain Eukaryota; kingdom Viridiplantae; phylum Streptophyta; class Magnoliopsida; order Apiales; family Apiaceae; genus Heracleum; species Heracleum sosnowskyi. The sequence continues at coordinate 801,679 of JAUIZM010000019.1, read as the reverse complement.
ATTCACCCAATATATATGCTCCATCTTCATATTCTACCACCCAGTAACGTTATCCACATCTACATCCACTCCCATAATCTCCTTTTACTTCAACCACAATCTCCGACCACCAGCAACCACTGCATCCAGCCACCAATTTTTGTCCCAACCTCAAACCACCACTTCCAACAACCACGTAAAAATCTTCATTTATATATTGAAATAACCAAATAATCACATTGTCATCACTTATCACCGGCCTTTCCACCATCACCATCACCACCATTACCACCAATATCTACAGGTCATCATTATTTGATTGAAAACCAACTACGGTACAAACCAATATCACCATAAAAATCACAAAACTCGACAAAAACTACCAAGTCATACGTTTGAATATGAGGAAAATGTTAGATATAATTGCTGACGTTTGTTCATCAGTGTTTAAGTTCCAGGTACATATCAGAGTTTATATAGAAGCCAGTCAGAGTTTGTTAAAGTCTGACTGGGTGAAGAGTTTACATGGAAGCCGGTCAGAGTTTGTTAAAGTCTGACAGGGTGATAGTTGACTTAGCTGTCGGTGCAAAGATAAAGATTCTAGAAGCAATATATTCTGAAGATGGAAAGAAGCAGAATATATTGATACAACTAAGGAGACTGGACAGAAGACTGAAGCAATCCTTAATTGATAATAATTGTATAGCTAATTTATAGGAGTATCAATTAGATAAGGATTGTATGTAGCTGTGTACTATATAAACACAGATAGGTTATCCCTAGAAGGGACGCGAACATAGAATTATTATTCTTGTAACCTAGTAGCTCTTTGTGATTCATTAACATCACTAAGAGAGAATTATTTAATATAATTCAGTTTGTTGATTTACAAACCTGTGTTCTTGATTGTTATTCTCATACATACTTGATTATATATTGTGTATTCGGCCTAACAATTGGTATCAGAGCCAAGGCTGTTTAATATATACAGTTTTAAGATTCAAACACAGTAATAATCATGTCTGAAGAAAATCAAACTGCTCCTAAGGCTGAACAGGTTAAGCCCAATTCTGTGAGTCGATATGAAACAATCAGGGTTCCAATTCTCAGGCCAGTAGAGTATCCGATTTGGAAGGTGAAGATGACCATGTTTCTGGAGGCTACAGATCCAGAATATCTTGACAGAATTTATGATGGTCCTCATAATCCAACCAAACTAGCCCCTGTTGTTGATGGTCAAGAACAAAAGACTGTTCCAAAGGAAAAGAAAGATATGACTCCCGAGGACATCTCATCAATTGCAAAAGATGCAAAGGTTAGACATCTTCTCCACAGTGCCTTAGATAATGTTATGTCTAACAGAGTAATTGGCTGCAAAACTGCCAAAGAGATATGGGATGCTTTAGAAGTCAGATGACAGGGAACAGGTGCTATTAAGAAGAACAGAAAGACAATACTCACACAGGAGTATGAGCACTTTGATTCAAGAACTAATGAAACCTTGACTGAGACTTATGACAGATTTTGCAAACTATTGAATGATCTGTCTCTTGTTGATAAAGAATATGAGCTTGAAGAGTCTAATCTCAAGTTTTTGTTATCTCTACCTGAAAAGTGGGATTTAAAGACAACCACAATAAGAGATAATTATGAGCTTTCTGATACAGATCTTGATGAAATCTATGGGCTGTTGAAAACTCATGAACTGGAGATAGAACAAAGGAATAGAAGATTGAGTAAAAAGACAAAATCTGTTGCTCTCAAAGTTGAGGAGAAGCCCATCAAGAAGGAATCATCAAGGAAGAAAGCCAAGGGAAAGGCTTTAGTCATTAAATCTGAAAGTGAGTCATCAAACTCTGATGATGACTCAAACTCTGATGAAGCTTCTGACTCTGAGGATGATGAAGAACAAATGATGCAAATGGCTGCACTGATGGTGAAGACCTTCAAGAAGATGGGATTCAAGAACTTTAAGAAAGGAAAGAGATTCTCAAGGAAAGATTCAAACTCTGAAAGGAAAAGTTTTAGAAAGTCTGATGGAAGGGAGACCAAGTCTGGCAAGAAGGATAAATCTGAAATCCAGTGCTACAGGTGTAAGGAGATGGGTCACTATGCCCCAGAGTGCAAGAAAGGCAAATCTGAGAAAGCACTCATCTCTAAAGGCAAAGACTGGGCAGATACTTCAGACTCTGATGATGGAGAAAATTATGCTCTTATGGCAACTGTCAGAGATGAGACTGAATCATCTGAAAATAAGGTACCCCTAACTACTTATGCTTATGATACTGATAATATATCTGAATTAAGAGTATATCTGAAAAGCGTACATGTTAGTTATAGGGATCAGACTTTAGAAAATGAGAGAATTAAATCTGAGAATCTTAGCCTTAAAGAAAGAAACAAGTTTCTTGAAGGAGAACTTGAAAATATGAAGCAGATTCAAAAAGAAAGAGATGATGCTGTTTATGTAGAACAGGAATTGCTGAAAAGATATAAGCAATTAGAATCTGATCTAGAAAAAGAAAGAAAAATAATCAAGACTTGGACAGATTCTGGAAGAGACACTCATCAAGTGTTTCAGACAGATTCTGTAGGTTTAGGCTATTGTGAAAATGATGAACTTAGGTTTAAAGACAAGGTTAAAGTAAAACCACAACTTAAACCTGTGAAATTTGTTCCAGAAGCCAATAAGTTAAAATCTGTTGTAATAAGGGAAGCTGATATGGAATCAGATGAAGCCTGTGAAAAACAGGAAAATATTATAACAGAAAATCTTATGGAAATAGAAGCTGTTAGAAAACCAGTAAAAACTTGTGAAAAACAGGTTAATGTTGGCTTGATGACAGGAAAACAGTTCAATCATAAGCTGAAAGAGGTAAAATCTGCCTTGAAACCAAAAGGGTCCAAGAAGAATAGGAATGGAAAGATAGGCATAAATAAAAGGAATAATCATTTGCCTACTGGTGCTGCTCCAAGGAAAACATGTTATAATTGTGGTAGTTCTAATCATCTTGCTAATTACTGCACACAGAATAAAAATATCAATTCTTTACCTTCTACATCAGGAGTAAAGAATGATTATGTTAGGGTTAGACCACAGACTTTATGCACACACTGTGGGAGCACTTGGCATTCCATTTATACTTGCAAGAGTTATCATGCTATTTATCACAACTATTATGAGCTAAAACCCAATCTGAAGTGGGTTAGAGCAAACTCTGCAAGTGTAAAGTCTGACAATGTTAGTTTAAACTCTGTTGATAGTAATTCCGCTGCAAAAACTAACACTGTTAAGAAAGACAAAGGATCCAAGCAAGTCTGGGTCCTTAAAACTAACACTTAGTGTTTGTTTGTGATTGCAGGGTATAAAAGAGAGCACACTTATCTTGGACAGTGGATGCTCAGGACATATGACTGGAAATAAAGCCCTGCTATCAGACTTTAAGGAGAAGGCTGGCCCAAAGGTTTCCTATGGAGATGGCAACATAGGACACACTATGGGATATGGCAATATTAATCTTCGAAGTGTCATCATTACAAATGTAGCTCTAGTCTCAGGACTCAAGCATAATCTGCTATCTGTGAGTCAAATCTGTGACAGAGGAAACCATGTAGATTTTCACACTGAATACTGTGAAGTTATCAGTAAATCTACTGGAAAAGTTGTTCTAGTTGGACACAGGCGCAACAACATTTATGAAGCAAGTTTGGTAACAAACTCTGATGGAAGAACAGTGTGTCTGACTACAAGAATGTCAAATGAAGAGAGTTGGAACTGGCATAAGAAGCTCTCTCATCTCAATTTGAACAACATTAATGAGCTAATAAGAAAGGATCTTGTAAGGGGACTTCCCAAGTCAATACTTAGCTTAGATGGCCTATGTGATTCTTGTCAAAAAGCCAAGCAAAGGAAGTCATCTTTCAAGAGCAAATCTGAATCTTCAGTAGTGGAACCTTATCATCTTCTACATGTTGATCTCTTTGGACCAGTGAATGTGATGTCCATGGGCAGAAAGAAATATGCTCTAGTAATTGTTGATGAATATACTAGATATACATGGGTGTATTTCTTATCAAAGAAGGATGAAACTGCTCAAACTCTGATGGATCATGTAAATGTACTGGACAAAGGATCACAGCACAAAGTCAAAATTATAAGGAGTGATAATGGAACTGAATTCAGAAACTCAATAATGGAAGCTTTCTGCAAGGAAAGAGGAGTGAAACAAGAATTTTCTGCACCTGGAACTCCACAGCAAAATGGTGTAGTTGAAAGAAAGAACAGAACTTTAATTGAAGCAGCCAGAACTATGCTTGAAGAAGCAAAATTACCAACTTATTTCTGGGCAGAAGCTGTTCAAACTGCTTGTTTTACTCAAAATGCTACACTGATCAACAAACATGGGAAAACACCATATGAGATGGTGAAAAATAAGAAGCCAAATTTGAAATATTTTCATATATTTGGATGCAGATGCTTTGTGTTGAAGACTCATCCTGAACAGTTGACCAAGTTCGAGTTAAAAGCTGATGAAGGAATCTTTGTTGGTTATCCATTGTCAACAAAAGCATTCAGAGTCTACAATCTGAGAACTAAAGTGATCATGGAATCCATACATGTGTCATTTGATGACAAGAAAATAACTGGACTTGATGACTTAGATGGATATGATCAACTGCGTTTTGAAAATGAAGGTTTATTGTCTGATGATGTAAACTCTGATGAAGCAGTACCGAAAAACTCTGATGAAGCTGGTCTGACAAACTCTGACGAAGCATACTCTGAACCTCTACTGGTAAATACTGAAGAAACTGGAAATTCTCAAATTGAACAAAATAGAGAACTAGTTGAGGGGGAGCGTGAAGAAGCTCAACAAGACACAGCAAGTGAGTCAGTTGAGGAAACTGATTCAAACTCTGACAGTTCATACTCTGAGCCATCCAATTCAGGGGGAGCCTCAGATACTGCAGAAAGTGAACATATGAATCAGGAGAACATGGATCAAGGGGGAGGATCCAATAATGATGCAAGAAACCACTTACCAACAGCAAGAAAGTGGACACAGGCACACACACCTGATCTCATAATTGGAGATCCTGATGCTAGTGTGAGAACTAGAAGTGCAACAAATAATGAGTGTCTGTATCATGTTTTCTTGTCTCAAACAGAACCAAAGAAAGTGGAGGAAGCTCTTCAGGATGCTAATTGGATTACAGCAATGCAAGAAGAGTTAAATGAATTTGAAAGAAATGAAGTCTGGACACTTGTACCTAGACCAAAAAATAGATCAATTGTAGGTACAAAGTGGGTTTTCAGAAACAAGACTGACAGTGAAGGTGTGATTACAAGAAACAAGGCTAGACTTGTGGCTAAAGGTTATTCACAACAGGAAGGAATTGACTATGATGAAACCTTTGCTCCAGTTGCAAGATTGGAGGCCATAAGAATTTTTCTGGCCTATGCTGCACACAAGAAGTTTAAAGTCTTTCAGATGGATGTAAAAAGTGCTTTTCTCAATGGGAAGCTTGAAGAAGAAGTGTTTGTTGAACAACCACCAGGATTTGTAGATCCCAAGCATCCAGATTATGTCTACGGGCTTGACAAGGCATTATATGGACTAAAGCAAGCACCAAGAGCATGGTATGAAACTCTTGCTCAATTTCTTTTAGAAAGTGGGTTCACAAGAGGTACAATTGATAAAACCTTGTTTTATTTCAATTCTGGTGATGATTTGCTTTTAGTTCAAATTTATGTAGATGATATTATTTTTGGATCTACTAATGACAAACTTTGTAAGAAATTTGCAAAGCTTATGCAGTCAAGATATCAAATGAGCATGATGGGAGAGCTTAGTTACTTTCTAGGCTTACAAGTCAAGCAAACAGATGATGGTATTTTTATCAATCAAGCAAAGTATACCAGAAATCTTCTAAAGAAATTTGGTATGCTTGATAGTTCATCTGCTCCAACTCCCATGGCTACTGCAACAAAGCTAGACAAAGACACAGGTGCTAAAGTGGATATGACAACCTACAGAGGCATGATTGGGTCTTTACTGTATCTCACTGCAAGTAGACATGATATCATGTATGCCACATGTCTTTGTGCAAGATTTCAAGCAGATCCCAGAGAGCCTCATCTAACAGCTGTAAAAAGAATCTTCAAATATCTCAAAGGAACCATAACCTTGGGTTTGTGGTATCCTAGAGAATCAGAGTTTAAGCTAATTGGTTACTCTGATGTAGATTTTGCAGGCTGTAAGATAGACAGAAAAAGTACAAGTGGAAGCTGTCAATTTTTAGGTGACAGATTGGTTTCTTGGTATAGCAAGAAACAAAAGTCAATCTCCACATCCACAGCTGAAGCAGAGTATATAGCTGCTGGTAGCTGTTGTGCACAGATTCTGTGGATGAAGAATCAGTTGCTGGATTATGGTTTGAAGTACTCTAAAATACCTATTTTCTGTGATAACCAAAGTGCTATTGCTATGACAGGAAATCCAGTACAGCACTCCATGACCAAGCACATCAGCATAAGGTATCTTTTTATCAGAGAACATGTGGAAGAAGGGAACATTGAGCTTCATTTTGTGTCTACAGACCAACAACTTGCAAATATTTCACCAAACCTTTGAGTGAAGCTATTTTTACAAGATTGGTAAATGAACTTGGAATGATCTCTGGTTTTGACTAGGGATACAGGTTAGACTCAAAACTATACATGTTTGATTTTTAATGCTCATGATTCCTTGCATGTATTAACTGTTATGAGTACCAGTGTCATAAACTCTGAAAGTAAACTCTGCCGCTAAACTCTGTTAGTCATAAAGTGTTGGTCATACTCTGATAGTAAGAGTCTAATGCTATACTCTGATTGTAATTTTGTCTGAAACATATGGACCAATGAAGAAATTTGTATGAAGCATAATTCTCAGTAAGTAATTATGAATCCTTAAGAGTTGTATAGATTCTGATCTCAAACATGTGCAGTAAGTTAACACAGCATGATACTGTCTCTGTATTTATACCATCTCTTAGTTTATTGATCCTATACACTTAGTCTGTATTAGCTGTTTGCATTTTCTCTCATAAATTAATTGTATTAACTGATGAAAAGTCTAAACTCTGATTATTAATTGCAAATAATTCACCCTCAAATCAAAAGATGCCAAAAAGAGCACAAATTCCTTTGAGATCATGTTGTGCCTAGGAAGATCCAGGAACTTATTGTATGAAATAAGGGCTAAAATCTTTGATTTTTGGTGACTAGTGCCAACCACTGATTACTGGAAAAATAAAAAAAATAATAATAATAATAATATAAAAAAAATATATATATATAAATATATATATAAAGGGGGTGAAAAATAAAAGACATATCCAAAAGAAAGGATATCAGTATCAGTATACAGAGTTTAGATATAAAATCAGATTTTATTTTATGCATGAGAGTTTAGGCAACCAGTTTTTACTGCTTTAGTTTGTGGATTTTATGCACTTTGAGATGATCTAAATATTGATTTCGGTAAACTCTGCTATTGCACACACAATTATTCACACCTGTACATATTGAGAAAAGAGTTTATTGACAAAGAAGGACAAATGGTAAACACTGATGTATTGTGTGAAATACGCCGAGGTAACTTTGTTTTAATCTCTGATGGTTAAAATGATTTCTTTGTTTCAGACATTTTATAATTTTGAGATTAGATATTTGTTTCGAAAATCAAAGGAGTATGATAACAAACGGTTCATATTTGTATTAAACAGAGAGAGAGAGGTTGAGTGTTTTGAACAATGTGATAAGCGGTAATTATGGCTATTTTTACTGCGCATGTGTATTGAAAGTTGTTACATACAGCTGTCAGCGTATACACGTTTGACACCTGTCCCACTCACACACTTTTCAAAGACGCCTGCTGTGTGTAGTAATGATTAAAACATTTGAGTTTTAATCTTCACAATTATTATTTAAATATACTACACATAAACGGTTCACTCTTTTACACACCTCAACTTTTCATAAGCTTTTACTTACACAAATTGTCTCAAACACTTTCACTGCATACACTATAATCTATTCTCTGTTTGTTTTCTTCTAAACTGTTCTAATGGCTACAACAATGTTTACTGATTCTGGGTTAGAATTTGTCCCAAATAACTACTCAGCTCCTTTAGCAAATGAGAACGCACCGGAGGCGTTTCATTTGATTCAGAGTTTCTTGTTAAACTCTGACATCGGCACTGCTCTCACCGCACCGTCGAAGCTGTCTGCGTCACAAATAAGGACTTTTTGGCAGACAGGTACTTATGATGATGGAGGAGAGTCTGGATCTCCATCTATCATTTTTGAGTTTCAAGAAGAAGAATTTGTTGTTACTTCTACTACTGTTCGTGATGCTTTGGGTCTTGAAGATTTCAATGCATTCACAATCTCTGTTGGAGACTCTGAGTTAGTCAGAATGATGAGGGAGATAGGATACTCTGGACCTTTGTCAAAGATAGGTCAACTCAAAAGGCCTCTTTTGCGCAAGGAATGGAGTTTCTTTTTCGATTGTATAACTCGGGCTTTTGGAAAGAAGTGCACGAATTGGGATGCGATTCCCACGGATAGTCTACAGATCGGGTATTCTCTTCTCTATGGCAGTCAATTTGATGTTGCTAGATTAGTTTTAACTAATATTGGTGAAAAAATGCTAGAGAATAGAAATGTTGTTTATTTCTCTAGATTTTGTCAGTTAATATTCAACTTTTGCTGTCCTAATGTTGAGATTGTAGAGGATGATGTTATTCTCTCATTTAAACTGCATAAACGCATATTTTCTGATCTCACTAACAAGGATAACAAGAAAGGAGATGTTGGTGTGTTACTGTTGCCTGAGTATGTGCAACAATTCCTGGATAACTTACAACAACAACAGCTAGCAAACACTGAAGCTGGACCTTCTGTGTCTCAACCACAAAGGTCAAAGAAATCTAAAGTAAGGGCTGTTAAGTCTGTCAGGATAAACACTGAAGTTGGGGCATCAAATGCTGATGATATGCCTCAGAAGAGAAGAATGAAGAAAAGAAGAGCCAATAGGGCCAAGACTGATGCTGTTGATGAAGAGACTGAAACTGATGAAGAAACTCTTCATCAGAGAAAAAGAAGATTGGTAGCAGCACATTTGTTTGGTGCTGAGAATATCTCTTCCAATGTTGTTGATGATCTTGAGATTCCAGATGATGAAGCTGTTCCTGAGGACAGAGTTTTTATGGAGACTGTTTTTCAAGAGGAAGCTCCTACATCAAAGTCTGATGATGTAGTTGAGGAAGCTGCAAATGAAACTCCTATGCCCACAGAGGATAGAGTACATGTTGAGATTGCAGATGAAGAGGCTGCAGAGTCACAAGGGTTTTATATGGAAGTTGAAGTAAACCTCTCTATAAACTCTGAACATTTCACAGAGGGTTTGGAAGCTGATCAAGATACTGTTGAACTTGAAGTATCTATGGCTTCTCACACTGAAATAGTTTCTTTTGATCTTGAGAAAGGTGAGGAAGTTGATCAGACTTTAGCTGCTAAAGCTATAGAAACTGTTGCTAAAAATCCTGATGTTGCTGATAAGGATGCAACAGAGAATGTTCCTGTTGAAGCAGAGTTTGTTGTAAACTCTGAGGATGTTATTGTTCTTGAAGCTCTACAACAATCTGTTGTTGAGATTGTAACAAAAGAAGCAGAGTTCCTGCATACTGCAAACTCTGAGATTCCAGAACCTGATACTGAGAATATTCCTGCAGAAAATACAGCAGAGAATGATAATGATAATGATAGTTCTGATCATTCTCAAGAGGAGTTATTTGAGAATCAAGCAAACTCTGAAGAGCTAAAAGAGGTCAATCGAGCTACAGCTGAGCATTTTCAAGGTATGTACTACAATAGATGGGCTGCTGCGGATTGTATCTTTTCAGCACAGAGGGCTGCTGATTTTCTTGGAGATTCTGTGAAGACAATTTCAAGTCCTGATATTCTTACAAGTCTGAAGGCTACTGTGATTCAAATTAAATCTCTCCACAACAGATTTGATGAGTCTCATAAGGAAGTCACTGCTTTGAGGAATGAAGTTGGTCTGAGAGATCTCACTCTAAAGAATGATAGGACTTACTACAATTCCATGTTTAAGAAGCAAGCTAAGGACTCTGATGACATTCAGAAGAGGCTTGGGAAAGTTGAGGACAACCAGACTGCTATGTCTGCCCAACTAACATCAATTTCTAATGCTATTGAGTTGTTGACATCAGTACTACTTTCTGATGATGTCAAAAAGGGGGAGAGTGTACCAAGTGACAAATGCAAAGACACTCAAACTCTGAGACGGAGGGATGATGGTAATGATGGTGGAAACAAGGGAGGAGATGGAAAGAGCTTAAGATCAAATGATGATAGAAGACTACTTTCAAGAAGATCAAACTCTGATAAAAGATCAAACTCTGGAAAGGGACATGTAAACTCTGCCAGTGGTTCAAGATACAAAAGTTTGATAATCTCTGATAAGCCATCTACTGATGAGGAAATTGCTGCTAAGATGTTTATGGCAGAACATGGAAAAGGTATTTCAATTGAAGATATCCAAGCTGAAGAGCAAATGCTTGCTGAGGAACACAAGAAGAATGTTGAAGCTGGAATCTACAAGAAGAAGGAAATCAAGGCTCCTAGAAAGAAAGAAAAAGGAATTGTTATCAAAGAGAATGTAAACTCTGATCAGAGTTTACAGTACTCAAGGAGGCCTGTGATTAAAAATGCTGACAAAGGAAAAGGTAAACTGGTAGAAGAAGAACAGTTACCTAAGAAGATTTATTCAACCTCTGACATTGCTCAAGTTGAAACAAGATTAGCTAAATCAACCTCTGACGCTGCTCAAGTTGATGTTTCTACTAAAGTTATGACAACCTCTGACGTTGCTCAAGTTGTACAGAAATCTACACAACTTCCAGGATTCAGCAAACCTAAAATTCTTGAAGAATTAAAGCTTGAAGCTGTGAAATTCTCAGAAATCAGAACTGTATTGGGAAAAGAAGCTTTTGATAAATCTGGACTGGGATCACACAGAGAGAGAAGAATAAATAACAGATCTCAAGATAACATTTCACTGGCAGAATCTGGTATTGGGGTTACACAAGAAAACCTTGATAAGTTAGACTCTGTTCAGTTGATTTTTCACAAAGTTTTGAAGAAGCAGTTTTTGTTATACTTCATGAGTGATGGAAGAGTTTATAAAGTTGGAGAATCTGATGTTAATCTCAAATCATGGGAAGAACTGGAGTATGTACTTTATCTTTTAAAAGTCAAAAACAGATATACTCATGATGTTGCTCAAGTTTTGAGAGAAAAGATGCTGAGATCTAAAGCTATGCTTGGAGGAGGAGTATCAAGTGTTTATATTCCAAAGTATAGGGATCATACTGGAAAGTTAGTGGAGATGAAGAGAAACAGTGCTAGATTTAAAACAGCACTTGGAACAAAAGTTTTAGAATTCAACCTAGAGTCAGACAAAGCTCATTACATTCAGCTAGGAAATGATATGAGAAGAAACAACATATATTCTCTAAGAGCTGCTATCTACCAAACGGGGGAGAGTGATTCAGAACTTAAAGAGCTAAAAGAGATTATGGTGGATGAGCTAGAGAAGGCTGAAAGAAGATTGTTGATTGATTATCTCAGGACAGTACCCGATATTGAAGAAGTCAAGTAAAGTCTGACTGTAAGTTTTTATGTTTTCTGTTCTAAGTTAAATTTAAACTCTGTTTTAAAATTAAACTCTGACATATTTTAAACACTGCATTTGTTATATGTTTTGACATCATCAATTATCTTTTTAACTTGTACATTTTGGTATGAACAAGTTGGGGGAGATTGTTAGATATAATTGCTGACGTTTGTTCATCAGTGTTTAAGTTCCAGGTACATATCAGAGTTTATATAGAAGCCAGTCAGAGTTTGTTAAAGTCTGACTGGGTGAAGAGTTTACATGGAAGCCGGTCAGAGTTTGTTAAAGTCTGACAGGGTGATAGTTGACTTAGCTGTCGGTGCAAAGATAAAGATTCTAGAAGCAATATATTCTGAAGATGGAAAGAAGCAGAATATATTGATACAGCTAAGGAGACTGGACAGAAGACTGAAGCAATCCTTAATTGATAATAATTGTATAGCTAATTTATAGGAGTATCAATTAGATAAGGATTGTATGTAGCTGTGTACTATATAAACACAGATAGGTTATCCCTAGAAGGGACGCGAACATAGAATTATTATTCTTGTAACCTAGTAGCTCTTTGTGATTCATTAACATCACTAAGAGAGAATTATTTAATATAATTCAGTTTGTTGATTTACAAACCTGTGTTCTTGATTGTTATTCTCATACATACTTGATTATATATTGTGTATTCGGCCTAACAGAAAAAGACCGAGAAGACGAACTAGAAGAAATAAATAATGTGTCATAGAAACATGGGTTGGTGAAGAGTCGATAAAATCGATACAACATAGATAGATTCGAAAAAACCGAGGGGGAGGGGGGGGGGTCATGAATGTCTATATATAAAATAGACCACTTTTACAAAATTTATCTAAGAAATGATTAATTACTAATTTAACTAATGAACATAAACTTATATACATTTTATGATACAATGATGTTTTTTATAATTTGTATACCTATATTTAAGTATTAATGAATATATTAATACAATTCGTGTAAATAAAGGATATGTACTTTTATGTTTTTAATTTTACATTATAATATTATGTAAAAATAGATAAAGTGAGACACTTAACATCAACAAATGTTATCAACATCATCTGTCAGAATCGAAAGGTAATGATGCAATAAATATAGAGTCCTTAGAATATAGCATGTTGAATCTAACTTTAAAATATATAATGATGAATACAGACGTGGTTAAGAAAATTCAAACCTCCAGAGGTTCTACACCCTCATAAAAATATGAAATCAACTCACATAACGTTCATTCGGTCGTGGTGAATGTACAAATTTAAATTAAAACAGTTAGTTGTGAAATATGTATATGATCATTTTTCAGACACCTTATAATAAATTATTTATTTATTTATTTTGAAATAGGTGTCTGATTCTACTAACAATGACAGTGCTATTGACGGTACTCTGGAGTTAAAACCAGGAACAAATACACGCATCCACTGAAGGGTTTCGAGCACAAAAACGCAACGGAAAATGTGAAAATAAACCAAAATTCGAAACCCCTACGCTGGATCCATGCGAAAAACAAAAGATTTAATTCGGAGATTAAGAACAAATACCTTAAGAAGCTTTAACAGTTCATGTATGGAAGATTAATGGAGATCTAAAGCTTGTTCAATCACCATGTATCCCGCTCTCGCGATCTACGCTCTACGATATCTACACGAGCGCTTTTTTCGAAGGATTGATGTATACTAGCACCCGAAAACTGTTCTCTCTCTCTCTCTCTCTCTCTCTCTCTCTCTCTCTCTCTCTCTCTTTTCATGCTCTCATAAACGGCTAGAGTTTTTCTTATAAAAACGTTTTTCTACTCATAAAATCAGCCTCTAAAGAGTTTATATAGAGAAAAATAAGCTTTATTAATTATAATCCAATTATAATTAATACTAATCCGAAATTTTATTTTATTCTTTAATTAAGTCTCACTTAATTAATTAATAACTTATTTCGGAATTAGTTTAAGTAATCCCCTTTTCTATTTAATTAATTAATTAAGTCATACTTAATTAATATTATAAATAGAATGAATTACTTATTTAATTTAAATTCATAATTTAAATTATTTCTCCTTCAAGCGTTCTTTCTGTGTGACCCTGTAGGTTACTATTACGTTGGTAACAATTTTAATAACTAATTAAAATTGTAAACAATGAGCGGCATCTAGTAATACATCATTGCCACCCAAGTAATAATAATTAAATCGGTGATTCGATTAAGCCTTTCGTGAATAATGTTCTATGTAATATAATCCCGTTAACCTTAATATTATAGATTAAACTCGAGGCATGTAGTGTGTCATCCTCTTCATAACTTAATCTTAATTTTCTTGATCGATGAGTAGACTAATAAATCAAATCAACATTTGAGCACGACCGTGCATTTCATAGTCTCACTCAAACAAGAGGCCAATAATATCGCTCCTAAAATTAGGAGGGTTAAATCCCTTCTAGATCATTCATATTTCTCATACGATTCATAATATACCCAATGTCCACTTTTATCATCACCCGGTCAAAGGTAACTTTTAATGTAATCAAAGTATATTAATTCTCGTATAGAAATATAATGATTTCAGGTCTAAGGATCATTACACCATTATCACAGTAAGAATTACTTATGACACTATTAACATGTGTAATCTCACGGCGGGTCAATCCAGTGTCATGTACTCTTACATGCACCTATGTTTTGACTTTAGTATCACCATACATATGACCAATGAGATGTGGTCATCAGTCAACAAATATACTAGTCTCTGTGCGTTATTGTTGTCATTAAATAATAACACTCGACTAGGGATATTTAAGAATAAAGATACTTTTCATATAATCTCATTTTTAAGTCATATACTTAAAGATATCGAATACGTATCATAATTCCTGTTAGATCAGGATTCAATGATCATCAGTATCTGGACTACTGGTCAGGATTGTGATACTGATGTCATCAGGATTTCACATCATCAGTATCAGGATTGCTATCAGGACTGAGATCAGGACTTCACATAGTTTAGGTTTTGATTTTACATCAATTGCTTACACGAGTATCATTGTAACTTAGCAGCTTTCAAGAACATCAGAATTTATTGAGAGAGTTTTGTAACAGTTTTATACCAGTAACAATAAAGCTGCTATTATTTTCATATTTGTGTTTATTAGTCGAGAATCTTATACAATTGTATTCAACCCCCCTTCTACAATTGTTAATTATTGGGGAACAATTGGTATCTAAGATGTTGACAACCAAGTATGAAAGCATGAAGATTCCCATCCTGAAGAAAACTGAATACCCTACATGGAGGGTAAAAATGTTGATGTACCTGGAAGCCACAGATCCTGATTATCTGGATAGGATTCGTGATGGACCATATATCCCTACGATAATTGTTGGTCAAACAGATACTGTACCTGAACACTACGTGGTCAAGGTGAAAAGTGAGTGGACTCCTGAAGAAAAGGCTCACGTTCTCAGGGATGCTAAGGTAAAGAATATTTTGCATAATAGTCTTGATGTTGTCATGTCAAACAGGGTGATTGCATGCAAGTCTACAAAGGAAATTTGGGATACTTTGGAAACTCAATGCCAAGGATCTGCATCTGTCAAGAAGAACAAAAGGGCTCTACTGATTCAAGAGTATGAATAGTTTGATGCAAGACCTGATGAGAGCCTTACTGACATGTATGATAGATTCCTGACACTACTGAATAATCTATCTCTAGTTGACAAAGAGTATGTAACTGAGGACTCAAACACCAAGTTTCTGAGAGCTTTACCTGAAGAATGGGATACACAAACCTTCATTATTATACATCAGTATGATCTAACACTGTGTCTCTTGATGAGGTGTATGGAATGCTAAGAACCTATGATTTTGAGGTTCAACAAAGAAAGAACAAAAGAAGCAACAAGGCAAAATCTGTAGCCTTGAATGTTGAGGCAAAGTCGAAAGGAAAAGCTGAAAGTGGTGGAGTCAGATCCTGGTGACTCATCATCAGATACTGATGGCAATCCTGATGCCAATACTGATGATGATTCTACTAACTCTAACATGCAGGAAATGGTTGCTATGATAGTCAAGGGCTTCAAGAATATGAGGTTCAGGAAGGCTAGAAGATAATGCAACATCCAGAAAAAGACCTTCAATCCTGATAAAGAAAGATACAACAAGAAGGACAACAAGAGTAGCAAATTTGACAAGTCAAAGATTAGGTGCTACAAGTGTAATGGAATGGGGCACTTTGCAACTGAGTGCAAAAAGGCTAAGGCACTCATCACATCAAAAAAGGATTGGATGGATTCTTCCTCAGAGTCTGAAACTGAGGTAGTCAACTATGCCCTGATGGCCAATACTGATGAGACAGCTGTTCCTAATGAAAAGGTATCAAGTACTGTTTTTGATTTTGATACAAATAATGTCTCTGAATTAAGATGTTTTCTAAAGTCATTGCATATTTGCTTTAGAAGTCAATCTGCTGAAAGTGCTAGGATCTTATCTGAGATGTCTGAACTTAGGAAAAGAAATGAGCATCTAGAAGCTGAATTTTCCTTTATGCAAGAAGTAAAAAAAGAGTGTGATAATGCTAACCACATGAAACTTGAAATGCAATTTAAATGTACTGCTCTTGAGAAAGAACTTGAGTATGCTAATGAGAAAATCAGAACCTGGACAGACTCTGGAAGGAAATTTCATGAAATCAATACTTCTAAAAATTGGAAAGAATGTCTAGGGTACAAGTCAGAAGAGGATAAGAAATTGAAAGAGAAAGTTGTTATTGATGACACAGTTAATCCAAAGACCTACATACATGTTATAGATAAAACCAAATCTAAGATTAAACCTGTTGATTTTGTTTTCGGTAAAGATCCCAATTCAACTTTTGAAAAGGGATCTAATTCTGTTCAACCAGTCAAAGTTTCTAAGTCTAAACCTGTCAAGAGTAAAGGAAGTAAGAATGTAGGTCTATTATTTCAGAAACAACTTAGGGATAAAGTTTGTGATGAAACAGGTAGAAAAAAGTCACCTACTGTCAAAAGAAACAGGAATGGTAAAGTTGGGATTAATAAAGAGAATAATTATAAGTTTATCCCAAATGCACCAAGAAAATGTTGTTTTACCTGTGGTAACTCTAATCATCTTGCTATTGATTGCAGGAAAAGTAAAAAGAAGGTCACTGAAATTCCTAGGTCTGATGTTAGGAATAGATTAGTATTTGATAAACCACAGAATTCTTGTTTTCATTGTGGCAATAAATGACATTCTATTTATACTTGTGAAGAATACAATGATTTGTACTATAACTTTTATGATCCTTTACCTAAGTTCAATAAAAGTGCAAATTCTGGTAAACTTAAGAATGACAATGTGAAGCATGCATCTTTCAATACTGATATTGACAAAACAAATCCTGATGGATACAATCATGAATTTGAGAATTTGAGGAAAAGGCTGGCCCAACTGTGTCTTATGGAGATGGCAACATTGGACAAACTTTGGGATATGGCAACGTAATCATTGGAAATGTCATCATAGAAAAAGTAGCTCTTATGAAAGGACTAAAACACAACCTATTGAGTATTAGTCAAATCACAGACAGAGGTTATCATGTCAACTTCTATTCCACTCATTGTGAAGTAATCAGCAAATCATCAAGAAAGATTGCACTTACTGGCTATAGGCATGGTAATATATATGAAGCCAACATTCAATCAAATACTGATGGCTCATCTACTTGTCTCATCAGTAAAGCATCAGTAGATGAAAGTTGGAATTGGCACAAGAAGCTTTCTCATCTCAGCTTCAGCAATATCAATGAGTTGGTTAAGAAAGATTTGGTAAGAGGGTTGCCTAAAGCTTTGTATACTCCTGATGGACTCTGTGATGCATGTCAAAAAGCTAAACAGAGAAGGACATCATTCAAGAGTAAATCTGAATCCTCTATTGAAGAACCTTATCACATGTTACATCTTGACCTATTTGGACCAGTCAACATAATGTCCATCAGTAAAAAAAGGTACACTCTTGTAATTGTTGATGAATTTTATAGATTCACCTGGGTGTATTTCCTACATAGAAAAGATGAGACTCTAGAAATACTATTGGACCATGTGAGAATGATTGAGACAAACACAAAGTATAAAGTCAAGATTGTGAGGAGTGATAATGGTACTGAATTCAAAAATTCAAAAATGGAAGAGTTCTGCAAATACAAAGGAATCATTCAACAATTCTCTGCTCCTGGCACACCTCAGCAAAATGGAGTAGTTGAAAGAAAGAATAGAACTCTTATTGAAGCTGGCAGAACTATGTTGGAAGAAGCAAAATTGCCTACATATTTCTGGGCAGAAACAGTCAATACATCATGCTATACTCAAAACCTCACACTGATAAACAGACATGGTGTAACTCCCTATCAAATGCTCAAGGAGAAGAAACCTAGTTTGAAGCATCTGCATGTGTTTGGCTGTAAATGTTTTGTTCTCAGACCTCATCATGAACAACTAGGTAAATTTGAAACCAAGGCTGATGAGGGTATCTTTATAGGCTATCCAGCCTCTAGAGCTTTTAGAGTTTTTAACTTGAGAACAAAGACTGTAATGTAGTCAATACATCTATCTTTTGATGATAAGAAGATAACTTGAATGAATGAAGACTCTCATGATAGTTTGATCTTTGAAAATGAAGCTACCAATAATCCTGATGAACTGGAATCAGATACTGATACACCATCAGATACTGATGGGTCACCAAATCCTGGTGATACACCAAATCCTGATGATGCACCAAATACTGATGGTGCTACTGATGATGCTATTGACAGTCCACATGTTGAGGGGGAGCAACAGCAGACTGTTACTGATACTGAATCTACTCAATCATCAGGATAGGATTCATCAGATACTGATTCAAGTGACAATCCTAATAATCCATCAGGAGGAGACAACAACAATTCAGGGGGAGCTTCTACTGATTCAAACTCTTTTAATGACAGCAACAATCTAGGGGGAGCATCCACTTCAAGGAATGATTTACCACCAGCTAGGAAATGGACCAAAAGCCATACTCCTGATTTGATAATTGGGGATCCTGATGCAGGTGTTAAGACAAGAAGTGCAACTCAAAATGAATGTCTCTATCATAACTTTATATCCAAGGAGGAACCTAAGAAAGTTGAAGATGCACTTAAAGATGCTGATTGGGTTACTGCAATGCAAGAAGAGTTGAATGAATTTGAAAGGAATGAAGTCTAGAAACTAGTACCAAGACCAAAGAACAGGTCTGTTGTTGGTACAAAGTGGATATTCAATTTTCTAAACACTTACACAAATGGCATCTTCATCATTCACGAATAAACAGACTGTGCTTAGTGGAATTACTTTCGCCACTAATAATTTTGTTGCGGGTTTAGACCATCAGGAATTGCCAAATGAGTTTTATATTATTCAGGATTTTCTTGCTTCAAGTCCATTGAAGTATGCTCTAACGGAACCTGCAAAAGTATCTTTTAAGTCTGTGATGCAGGTATGGAATACAACAGTATTTGGTAAAGGACCATCAGGAACTATACTGATGACTTTTGAATTCAATGGTGTTACACATCATGTTACCCCTGCTGTTGTTGAAGAGGCACTTCATTTGCCGATTCTGGGTGACAATGTTCCTGATACCATTACAGACTCAACTCTATTTGAGTTTGTTACCAAGTTGGGCTACAATGGCGAGGTCAAGAGGTATGGAAGCCTCTTCAGGACGAAGCTAAAGAGGGAGTGGAATTTCTTCTTTGACATAATAAGCAGATGTTTCCTGAACAAGACATCTAACTTTGATGCTCTACCATCAGGATCTATAAAGATTGGGTATTCTCTTATTTACTCTCAAGTATTTGATTATGGGTCTTTTGTGTTAAAAGCTTTAAGTGATAGAAAAGCAGATAAATTAGGTTATGTCTGTTTTGTTAGATTTTTCCAATTAATATTCTATCACTTGTGTCCTGATGCTATTTTTGAAGAGGATGTAATTATACCAATTTGTAGAATTACTGAGAATAATGTGAAGTCCTTAGTCAACAGTGATAAGGCAAATGGTTTTCAAGGCAATGCCTTTATTCCTGATGAGGTAAGGCTTTTCTTGAAAGAGAATATGTCTACTCAGTATGGATCAGATACTGATGCTATGGGACAAGGTCAATCACATCCTGTTCCTGACCCAAGCATCCAACCCAAACAGTCTAAACACTCCACAACCACCTCTACTGTCTCTCAAAAGACTTTAGTTATAAAAACAAAGAAATCAGCTAGATCTGATGTGTCTGGAAGGCAATCAGGATCAAAGGATTTCTCCTCTACACCACTCACCAAAAAAGAGTCACAAGGGTGTGTACAAGGGGTCCTGGTTAAAAAGGCTGATAGGGTTGAGGAGGTTGCAGTGAAAAGAAAATTGATTTTGGGTACCAGTTCTGATTCTGAGGATGATATGCCACTATCCTCCAAGTTCAAGATACAGAAGGAAGTTGCTGATACTACTACTGAAGCTGTGACATAGATTGCTAAGCCACATAAAAAGAGGAAATTAATCAAAAGCAGGTATCATATTACTTTAAGGGTGAAGAATACTGATGGTTAGACACCAAATCCTGATGAGTCATCAATTCCTGATGCTCAAGCAAATCCTGACGTTAGTATTCCTGATGCATCACCAAGCAAGACTGTCTTAATCTCAGATTCTCCAGCCAATGCTTCTCCAACTCCAAGGATTCTTGAAATATCATGGGAGAAGGTTGTTGAGACTGCTTCCAAGGTCGGTCTTACACCTCCACTTCAAAAGAAAAGGAAGGCAGATGAGATTGTTTTTAAGAGACAGAAGAAACTGAAAGGATCTAGCCCACAAGAACCTGAACTTCAAGGTAGTTCAGCAGCTATTGATGATCCAGTCACACAAGAACCACTCACTCAAAGTGTGAGTGCAGACAAAGCTAATGGAATGGTCACACAAGAACCATTTTCTCAAAGGGAGAATGAAGACATCTACATTCCAGCCACACAAGAACCATCTTCTCAAAGTGAAGATGCAGGCAAGACAACTTCAGTTTCTAAGGGACTTCCTGACACTGCTCAAGGGGTTTCTGGTGCTAATAACATGGAAATATTGGTTGAGGACACTGTCATTGAGGGAAGTACACAAGAACCTTCAACTCAAAGTGTTGAAGCAGCTTCTGAACCTCAGGCTACACAAGAACCATTGGTAGCAAATACTGATGCAAGCCAATCAAATCCTGACAATGTTGCTCCTGACGCAAGTGTTGCTCCTGATGCTGAGCCAATCCTGATATAGCCACTTAACTCAAGACAAATGATGGATCCTATCTCAAATCATCAGGATAAACTAAAAGGTGTTGCTATTATTGATCCTGATCCTAATGATGATTCTGATGATAGTGATGATGATAATGAAGCTGATGTTGAGAAGGATGAGCTTGCCATTCCAATTAAGTCAAGTCTTGGGACTACTCATGGTTCTTCAAGTACTTTTATGGCTGGTAAAGCTACTGTTAAAGATTTTTCTGGTCCTTCTGCAACAGATGTTGCTAAGCAATTAAGAAGACATGAATGGGATAATGAATGGTACAGATCTGCTGATCCTGTGAGCTACCCATGTTCACTACATCATGCTTCTTATGCATCAAGTTTAATTCAGAATGAAGATATTAGGAATCACTTGAAGGCTACAACTCTTCTAAGCAAGAGCCTCAAGGATGAGATTGATTCTGTTAAGGCTGCTAATTCTTTGGTAAGGACTGATATCTCTCAAAGTTTGGCAAAGGCACCTACTGCTCTTCAACTCAGAGTTGTAGACTCACATGTCAAGTCTCTTATCACTGAACAGTCTTCTATCAACATCAAAATTGATTCTTTGGATTCTAAGGTAACTAACATTGAATCCTCTCTCTCTCTTTGATTTTAAATTTATTATCAAATCCTGATGCCAAAAAGGGGGAGAAGGTAAGTCAGACAAAATGTACATCTGATCTAGTATTAAGAAAGGATGATGATGATACTGGAAATGATGGTGATGACATGGTAAAGAAAGGAGAAACCGTTGCCCAGTAATAATCTATTGTAGAAGGGGGGTTGAATACAATAGTATAAGATAATCGACTTCTTAATGTATATATCACAAATATGAAAAGAAAGATAACAGCTTTATTAAATCTGATATAAAACTGTTACAAACTCTCTCAAGAAATTCTGATGTTCTTGAGAGCTGCTAGCTTACAAAAACTCTCTCAAGAAATTCTATGTTCTTGAGAGCTTCTATCTTGATTCACTCGATTATGTTCACGTACATAAATCGAAACCAAAACTGTGTTTATATACTACACAGCTTCTCTATCAATGATAAGTCCTAATCAATTACAAAGATTGAAACCTATCCATAATTGATAGCTACATTCTACAAACCAGGAACCGACAGAATAAACTTCCATGTTTATCTAGACTCCAAATATAACTCGAAGTAGGAATCCTGATCAGCTTCCAGTCCTGATGATCAATCCTGATCCCAATCCTGATATGTATCTTGATCCTGACGACCATGTAATCCTGATGACGTCAACAATCCTGATCAGTTGAGTCTAGCTCCTGACGATCATTGAATTCTGATCTAACAGAAACCTCTGATGCTGCTATGGTGAAGTCTTCAAGACAAACTTCTCAAAGTCAATCCATGTAGTCAACTCATTTTTCTGATTCTGGAGTGAGGACAGTAAGAACCTTAGTGAACTCTCAGATCCTGACAGGTGACCAAATCCTGATGCCTGGTCATGGACAAACACTCTCTACAATTCCTGAAGGTGATGAAGATGTAATTATTGAAAATCCTGAAGATGTTGCTAATCTCTTCCAGAAGTTCAAGACTAAAGAAGGTGATGTTATTACTCTTTATCATACTGATAAGAGAGTTCAACAATTGTTTGTAAGAAAAGCTCTCTCTATTTCAACAAAAGAATATCCTGATCTTTCTCAAGAAGAATTTTTGGACAACAGAAAGAGATCATGGAACGCTTTAATAATCCTGCTGCTGTTAGAGGAAGAGGCAAAGGTAGGAGAGGAGCTAGAAGAGGTAGGACAACAACACAATCTGTACCCACTACGCCATAGATGGCCGGATGCAACACACACCTACTGTTACCTTAGACACGATTTCTGTTGCATCAGGCCTAAGGTAACGCACTTTTACCATTTCATCCGCCAATGTTACATTTGACATCAAATGCAACGCTTTCCTTCTCAATGGTAACACAGGGCAAAGTATTACATTAGGCCCATAGAGTAACACTAAATCAAACAAATGCAACACAAGAACTGTGTTACCTCAGCCTAACCAGGTGCCAGGTGTATGCCACGTCACTTGTGGGGCCCACATGTGGGGCCCACAACAAAATGCCACGTCACCTGTGGGGTCCACAGAAATGCCACGTCACCAGTGGGGCCCACAATGTTGCCACGTCACCAGTGGGACCCACAATATTTCCACGTCACCAGTGGGGCCCACAATATTGCCACGTCACCGGTGGGGCCCACAATATTGCCACGTCACTTGTGGGGCCCACAATATTGCCACGTCACCTATAGGTCCCACTGTGCCACGTCACTTGTGTGGGTCCCACTGTGCCACATCATCACTAGGTCCCACTTTAGTGCCACGTCACTGGTGGACCCCAGATTCTATTGCAACACTAAATCTTTAGCTAATGAAATACTAGATATTGTTATAAATAGCTAATGTAACACTAATTATACATACTAGGGCAACAGAAAATGAAATATTGCAACATTAGTAATAATAGCAACTGCAACACTTAAATTCAATAAATTGCGAGACCTGATTGGTACATAATCAAATCCCTTTACAAAATAAACCAACCAATTCAAAGTGCAAAGTAATACAACTCCAAAGTTTAACCAAAATATATTCCAACTCCACCAAGTCATCCAACTCCTCCCATCATTCACCCCACAACTACGCCACTCCACCATAATATCATCCACCATAATTACCACAGTACCAAGAAACAAAAGATAGAGTACAAAATATAAATTACGACAAAAGATAACCAAAGTTTTAAAACCCTGTCCATGCTACTACTGTAAACAGAGAAGCAATTAAGTGGAAGTCCCGACACTGAACGGGGTTGCATTTTCATCATCTTCGCTTGGAATAGTAGCACATGTACCCATCCACCTATAGGATGAAAATATGATGCCCCTTCTGTTTCCAAGCCTTCTTCATTCTCCTTACCCCCTGTCTCTATTTTGGGTCCTCCGCAGTTAATGAATAGTGAATAGTCTGCAATATGAACAAACCATTATGATAAGGCAAATGGTTTAATCTCAAGTGTCTATCTTTTAAACTATTTTACACGATAGCAGATTTATCTTTTAAACTATTTTACACAATAAGGCAAACACTTTAATCTCATAGATCAATTCTATTTTTTTTCTTGAATTGATATTATAGCAGATTCATCATTTTAACTATTTTTCATGAGAAAGTAAATGGTTTAATCTCAAGTGTCTATCTTCTGTTTGAAAAGATTTTCATTCGCTGTAAAATTTAGCTCATTTATATATTTACATTAACGTAAATATCTATTATGCATCACACAAGTAAATTAATGTAGAGACGACCAAAGAATTTCGAACATGATATGCCTACTTTACAACCTGTATACACTTTCCTAGCAACACCTTCTCTGATGCTTATATATCTATATCGCATACTTAAACTACTTGGATTAGAAAGGCTGATGCACCATTAAAGCAAAATTCGCGCACCTGAAATCCACTGTACACATAATCATGTCTTTCATTCCCAGTCAATGCAAATTTTACGTTCACTTGAATCTTTTTTTTGCATCTGAAATACAAGAAGCAAGTTACATAGTTACTTTCTTTCTGCCAGGAGCCCAGGACCACCAACAAGCCAAAACAAAAACTTAACAGTGTTATAAGAAATATAAAGCAAATTTTCGAAAGAATAGGGTATTAGTAAATTCATGATATTTTTGTTTGACACTAAATGTGAGACAGGAATAGAAGCAATTGTCAACTTGAATGAAGCGGATATGATTGAGTTTGAAAATAACCTGGACATCAATACATACACTTCGTAAATTAATTGGATTTGTGTAGACAGTTTCTTAAAACTGGAGTTTTATTTGTTGTTTCTCTGTTCTCCTGGACACATCCACACATAACTGTAATTTAATGGTATTTAAATTTGTGCTAAAGCCATTATCATTGTTTTTGCTATATCAAACATGAGAAGCATGTTTGCTTGGCTGGTATAGAAAAACAGACTGATACGGCTCTCTCTTGAAAATTAATTTTATGACAACAGATTAGCATGTATACACTGATAGATAGAGTCCCTTGCCACATTATGGATATGTACTGTTATTGAAATGTCCCGCGACATCTAATATACATATATTGACCAGCAAAATGGTACGACTTTGATGATCTCACACATGTATACATAGCTAGCTGCCTAGCAGTAAAAAAGGGAACTTGTTTGAAATCTAACAATACATCCAACCCATCTTGTAAAAATATCAACTGTTACGGAGTACAAAAAATTGTGAGACATAAAGGAGAGCAGATAGCAGCAACTATTTATTTCACTAGATATTCACCTTAATATACTGGCCTTGACAT
This sequence comes from Heracleum sosnowskyi, assembly GCA_030848705.1. Classification (NCBI taxonomy): domain Eukaryota; kingdom Viridiplantae; phylum Streptophyta; class Magnoliopsida; order Apiales; family Apiaceae; genus Heracleum; species Heracleum sosnowskyi. Next base: position 776,225 of record JAUIZM010000019.1, on the reverse strand, counting down.
GTTCATACTTCTTTGTCCTAAAATTCTGTGCTGAAACTGATGTATGCTCATTTTTTCACTGAATCGTACACGTTGACTGGGTAGAAGTGAATGAACAACGTGATGAATTCCTGCAAGAAAGGAAGTGGTTTCTGGTGTTGGAAACTAGGAATTATATCCTTTAATGACATCATTACAACAGCGGAAAAGCAAAACATTTCTTAAAATACAGCATACTAGGACATCAACGTTTGCATCAGTAAAAGAAAAGAAAGATTACATCAGTTTTAATAGTTTTGATAATTTGAATACTGAGTGCATGCAAGTAGATTCCATAATGGTCCCCCCCCCCAAAAAAAACAAAAAAAAAACTGAGGGAGAGATTTGACAGAAAGACCAACCTATCTCTTGTAATATACATCTAAAAGCATATATCTACAAGACCAGCCAGATGTACTTGGTCTCCTTATATTAACTCATTTACATTTACTTTTTTGTCATGTCAAAGTAGTTCAGACCATCAATTAAGAAAATAACTTCTGTAGAACCAGGAATTGAAACGCTATGATATGGCATCAGATTAGATTAGTAACTTCCAGCCACCCCTAAACAAAAAATAAATAAATCAATCAAATAACTTCAATTTTCCAAAACTTAGAAAAAAGTAGTGTACCGCTGAAAAATTAGTAGACTACTGAAATACAATCAGCCTAATAATTTAAGAATTATAATTATAAAAAATAAATTGGAAAAGAAAAGATATATGCAGAAAACTCTTTGACTAAAAAAGAACAGTGGATGATCTAAGAGCAGTGGTAGGGGATCGAACAGGGGAAACAAAGCAATTAAGTGAGTTTACGGAGGAAAATTATAATCAAATAAAGTGACAGAGATTGATACATTTTATTACCTGTTACTTAACTACTTCCAGCTGAAAAAACTTACCAATCTCTGTAAACAGTGTTGGTTTACTGGTAATAGGCCCATGATGAGTCGCTTCCAAAGTAATCTGCAATCACCAGAAATAGATTAGAAATCTTTAGCTTAGGCATTTTATTATCATGCTACAGAGATTAGGTCCTTTAAAGAACTCAAATCCGGAATGGATCTTGAAATGGACCCTTTCTTTGTATAAGTACAATCAGTATGCTTGATAAATATTAAATATCCTACTGACATTGAGTTTAGATCAAATTTTACTAACTATAAATTGATCTGTTACCCGTAAATCCAAGATAAAAAAGAAATTGTAAAGAGAGGCCAGGTTTATCACTTGTCAGTAGATCAATCAACAGATAGTAAACGACAAAATATCATCTTATAACAAGTAAGCACCCCATGAAAACATAAATAGAAACATAAGCAATGACTACAAAATATTTCAAATCTAACAAATAACAGAACAGAAGCAAAAGATATTAACAGTTGTACACACAAATACACAAACACATAATTTAGGGTTTAACAATTACTTACTGATATAGGATTAAAGAATTACATACTGATATGCAACACCTGTATAAGCACCATACACGCAGAAACATACGAACAGAGAGAGGCGCAAACACATACGAACAGTGAGAGAGATTTAGATGGAGCATACATCATTTGGTGCAGCCTCCTTTCAGTGTGAGTTGAACCCACAGAAACAGAACTATTTGCTCTCCGCTTATCTCCACATAAAGGAGAAGCCGTTTGATATCAGCAAGTCGAAGTGAGTCTTCAATTGGCAATCTATATATTTCATCTGTAATATATACTACTGATGCCATTCTTGAATTGTGAGTCCACACTTCTGCAGACTCCACATTACATTTAATATCAGCAAGAACAGTAAGAAAACCCAATCGAATTACAACCACAAAAAATCACACCCAAAAAACCCCAAAAAACTAGAAGAATTGGAAGTAAACAGCAAATTAGCTATTTTACCTTGAATTGGAAGCCCCAATCGAAGTCCTAATTGAAACCCCCAAATGAAGCCTAATTTAATTCCCAAACGGAAAGCCCTAATTGAAAATTAAAATAGAAGAGTAAGAATTGGCAAAATCAACGAACTAATGAAAATATGTATGTATTTACCAATTAATCGGGGTGAGTTTTGAAAGTTCAGTGTGTGAGTTGAGTGTGTGAGCGGAACGAGAGAGAGAGTGTTTTGAGAGAGTGAGGGAGGCATTTTTTTTTGTTTTAGGGCGAAAGTAAGCTTCTAATAATTCATTTTGGGGGGAAAACTGCCGCCTTGTATTTTTGTCACGTACACATATTTTTTTTTAATTTTTATAATTTAAAATTAAGTAAATATTAAATGTAATTATATAATATAATTTAAAAAATATTAATATACTATAAATGATTACCGATTAACATCCGTATGGTTGGATCGTCGAAGAAATCAATTAAAAAAATTATTCAGTGAATCTCACACGTGTCCCGTTCTTGAAAACAATACTGTTCCAATGTTTTTGGAAATATGCGGCATAACCAGACTTTTATATTTTTTGATTATTTTTTCCCAACACCAGAATGAGTATATTTTAACATCCATACGGTTGGATCGTCGAAGAAATCAATTGAAAAAATAATTCAGTGAATCTGACACATGTCCCGTTCTTGAAAGCAATACTGTTCCAACGTTTTTGGAAATATGCGGCATAACCAGACTTTTATATTTTTTGATTATTTTTTCCCAACACTAGAATGAGTATCTTTTAACATCCGTATGGTTGGATCGTCGAAGAAATCAATTGAAAAAATAATTCAGTGAATCTGACACATGTCCCGTTCTTGAAAGCAATACTCTTCCAACGTTTCTGGAAAGATGCGGCATAACCAGACTTTTATATTTTTTGATTATTTTTTCCCAACACTAGAATGAGTATCTTTTAACATCCGTACGGTTGGATCGTCGAAGAAATCAATTGAAAAAATAATTCAGTGAATCTGACACATGTCCCGTTCTTGAAATCAATACTCTTCCAACGTTTCTGGAAAGATGCGGCATAACCAGACTTTTATATTTTTTGATTATTTTTTCCCAACACTAGAATGAGTATCTTTTAACATCCGTACGGTTGGATCGTCGAAGAAATCAATTGAAAAAATAATTCAGTGAATCTGACACATGTCCTGTTCTTGAAAGCAATACTCTTCCAACGTTTCTGGAAAGATGCGGCATAACCAGACTTTTATATTTTTTGATTATTTTTTCCAACACTAAAATGAGTATCTTTTAACATCCGTACGGTTGGATCGTCGAAGAAATCAATTAAAAATTTATTCGGGTTTAGGGTTCGGGTTTAGGGTTAAAAACAGAAAAAGTGGGCCCCACCTTTTTTAATATTATTTTTTGATTAAAAATTAATTAAAAATTAATTTTTAATTAATTATTCATTATTTTTTAAATAAAAAATATAAAAATTATTGGGACCCACTTGTGGGGACCACTTTTTTCGATGGGCCCCACCTTTTTTAATATTATTGTTTGATTAAAAATTAATTAAATATTAATTATTAATTAATTATTAATTAATTTTTAAATAAAAAATAGAAAATTTAGTGGGTCCCACTTGTGGGGCCCACTTTTTTCTTTGGGCCCCACCTTTTTTAATATTATTTTTTGATTAAAAATTAATTAAAAATTAATTATTAATTAATTTTTAAATTAAAAATAGAAAAATTAGTGGGTCCCACTTGTGGGGCCCATTTTTTTCTGTGGGCCCCACGTTTTTTAATATTATTTTTTGATTAAAAATTAATTATTAATTAATTATTAAATAATTTCTAAAGAAAAAAATAGAAAAATTAGTGGGACCCACTTTTTGGGGCCCACTGTTTTCTGTGGGCCCCACCTTTTTTAATATTATTTTTTGATTTAAAATTAATTAAAAATTAATTTTTAAATTAAAAATAGAAAAATTAGTGGGACCCACTTTTTGGGGCCCACTGTTTTCTGTGGGCCCCACCTTTTTTAATATTATTTTTTGATTTAAAATTAATTAAAAATTAATTTTTAAATTAAAAATAGAAAAATTAGTGGGTCCCACTTGTGGGGCCCACTTTTTCTGTGGGCCCCACCTTTTTTAATATTATTTTTTGATTAAAAATTAATTATTAATTAATTTTTAAATTAAAAATAGAAAAATTAGTGGGTCCCACTTGTGGGGCTCACTTTTTTCTGTGGGCCCCACCTTTTTTAATATTATTTTTTGATTAAAAATTAATTAAAAATTAAATATTAATTAATTTTTTAAAAACAAATAGGAAAATTAGTGGGTCCCACTTGTGGGCCCACTTTTTTCTGTGGGCCCCACCTTTTTTAATATTATTTTTTGATTAAAAATTAATTAAAAATTAATTATTAATTAATTATTAATTAATTTTTAAATAAAAAATAGAAAAATTAGTGGGTCCCACTTGTGGGCCCACTTTTTTCTGTGGACCCCACCTTTTTTAATATTATTTTTTGATTAAAAATTAATTAAAAATTAATTATTAATTAATTATTAATTAATTTTTAAATAAAAAAATAGAAAAATTAGTGGGACCCATTGTGGGGCCCACTTTTTTCCGTGGGCCCCACCTTTTTTAATATTATTTTTTGATTAAAAATTAATTAAAAATTAATTATTAATTAATTATTAAATAAAAAATAGAAAAATTAGTGGGTCCCACTTGTGGGGCCCACTTTTTTCTGTGGGCCCCACCTTTTTTAATATTATTTTTTGATTAAAAATTAATTAAAAATTAATTATTAATTAATTTTTAAATAAAAAATAGAAAAATTAGTGGGTCCCACTTGTGGGCCCACTTTTTCCCGTGGGCCCCACCTTTTTTAATATTATTTTTTGATTAAAAATTAATTAAAATTTAATTATTAATTAATTATTAATTAATTTTTAAATAAAAAATAGAAAAATTAGTGGGTCCCACTTATGGGGCGCACTTTTTTCTGGGGCCCCACCTTTTTTAATATTATTTTTTGATTACAAATTAATTATTAATTAATTAAAAATTAATTATTAATTAATTAAAAATTAATTATTAATTAATTTTTAAATAAAAAATAGAAAAATTAGTGGGTCCCACTTGTGGGGCCCACTTTTTTCTGTGGGCCCCACTTTTTTAATATTATTTTTTGATTAAAAATTAATTAAAAATTAATTATTAATTGAAATCAAATGCAACACTGTGTCGATAGAGTAACACAAGGAGTCTTTTGCAACAGAGTCGGTTCTATTGCAACAGAACGTTTATGTGTAATGTAACACTGTTTCTGAAGTATTGCAGTAGTTAAAAAATAGTGTATCAATTGTAACACAAAGTGGGCGTTGCAATTTAAAAGTATTGCATCCGGCCATCTATGGCGTAGTGACCTATACAAATAAGGTCTAGAGGTTTAAGGATTGAAGAAATCACTGAGGATACTCAAATTCCAAAAGTTCCTGATACTCAGATTGTCAGGACTACTTTTCATGAAGAAGGTGAAGATTATGAACCTCATGTGATTTTGAGAAGAAGACCAAGACAATCAACTCTCATCGGTAATACAACTCAAATTGAAGATTCTAATCCTGACACTGTTCAAGATCCTGATGAATCTGAAATTCTACAAGATGTTGATTTGGTAATACTTTCTACTATGGTTGATTCTCATAATCTAGAAGTTGATGAAAAAGAAGAAAGAAGAACGAGAGAGATAAAAAGAACAACAGATAGAGATTTTAATCTCTATGTGCAAAGGCTGATCAAATCAAATAGATTGTTGTGGAAGAATGACAGAAGACAACAACATAAGCTAGAGTTGAGCTATGTTCTTGAAAAAGAGAAAGATAAGAAGTTGTTGCCCAGTAAATAACAATTGTAGAAGGGGGTTGAATACAATTGTATAAGATTCTCGACTTTATGTAACACAAATATGAAAGATCAATAATAATAACAATAACAACTTTATTAACTTTGATATAAAACTGTTACAAACTCTCTTAAGAAATTCTGATGTTCTTAAGAGCTGCTAGCTTACAAAAACTCTCTCAAGAAATTCTGTTCTTAAGAGCTTCTCTCCGATTATGTTCTCTCTCGAATCTCTACATAAATCGAAACCAAAACTGTGTTTATATAGTGCACACAGCTTCTCTATCAATAACAAGATAAGTCCTAATCATAACAAAGATAGAAACCTATCCTTAATCGATAGCTACATTCTACAAACCAGGAACAAACTTCCATGTTTATCTAGACTCCAAATATAACTCGAAGTAGGAATCCTGATCAGCTTCAAGTCCTGATGATCAAACCTGATCATAGTCTGAGTAGGAATCCTGATGATCAATAAGATACTGACGCTTGATCAAATACTGATGACCATGCAATACTGATGACGTCATCAATCCTGATCAGTTGAGTCTAGCTTCTGACGATCATTGAATTCTGATCTAACAATCTCCCCCAATCTCATACTTTGTGAAATAAAGTATAGATTCCAAATATTCAATGATGTCAAAAACATGTATCAAAATGTACAAGTATCTTCAGAAACAACTTATCTGTTTAAGCTTTTTGATAGAACAGATTCATCTTCAAGAAGTTGGATAATAAACTTTCTTCTTTTTCTTCAAGAATTTGAATCAGTCTTTCCTTAAGATTTCTGAGTTCTTCATCTTCCTCATTAATCTGGTAGATAGCTGCTCTGAGATTCTGTATGGAGTTTCTCTGAAGACTATGCTCTTCTAGCATAAGATAAGCAATTTCCTTCCCATCAGGATTGAGTGAAAGATGAGTCATGCCAAAATTTACTTCTTTAACAGCAGTATCCCTTTGCATTTCCACATCCTGACCTCTTTGATTTAAGTACATGGGAATATAATTACCATTGAAATTAATGTTTCCATCCAGTCTTCTTCTTATCATTGACAAAATCATGTCACTCCATTCTTTGTACACTTGGTTCTTCCATCTTAACAGATAGTGAACATATTTCAGTTCCTGTGTAGTTTTCATCAGCAGATCTTGAATAGATAGAATCTTCACACTACCATCTTTCATGAAGTACAGAAGCTTTTCTTTCTTTTCAAAACCATCATGACAATCTATAACTATATCAACAGCTAATAAATTGTTCAGGTTTTCAGAAGTTAAAGTACCTCCAATTTCAGTTAAGGAGTAAGGATCAACATAAGTCATGTTTAGAAATTCAGCATCCCTGTGTCCAATACCTCCTTTTGTGTAACTTGACATTTGCTTCAGATTCGAAAACATCTTTAACCAGAGTGTTTTTGATCTAGCCATATCAGACAAATCAACAACACTTGAAGCACTTGTTATAATTCCACCAGACTAAAAATTGATAAGTTTATCACACCTTAGTGTACTTATATGTTTCCACTTCTTGTATTTCTCCTTTTCATGAGCGTAGCTTCTTTCAAGTAAAGATTCTTGTCTGCTTGTATTTCTCCATTGTCTTTCATTTGAAACTTTAAGCCTTTGTAGATAGAGATTGAAATCTTCATATGTTCTTTTTGTAATATCTCTTCTTCCGGCTTCTTCTTCTTCATCTACTTCTTTGTTGTGACAATCAACAACAGTAGATAAGATTATCAAATCAACCTCTTGCAGAATTTCAGATTCATCAGGATCTTGAATATTGTCAGGATTAGAATCTTCAATTTGATTTGTATTGCTGAGAGTTGATTTACTTGATTTTCTTCTCAATTCAGGTTCTTCTTCAACAATTCCATCATCACCAAAAGTAGATCTGTCAGGAACTACTAGAGTTTGAATAGGTTCAGGAATTTCTTCAATTCTTAACCCTCTAGACCTTGTCTGTCTAGGTACTGTTTGAGTTGAAGAACCTCTTTTACTTCTTCTAACACCTCTTCTACCTCTGCTTCCTCTAGCAGGAGCAGTATAGCTTTCCATTGTCTCTCTTTGTAGTCTCAAGAATTCTTCATGTGAGAGATCTGGATATTCTTCACTTGCTGTAGAGAGTGCTTTTCTGGCAAATAATTGTTGAACTCTTTTATCAGTGTGATAAAGAGTAACAATTCTACCGTCTTTTGTAGAAAACTTCTGGAATAAATTTGATGCATCTTCAGGATTATCAATAATTACATCTTCATCACCTTCAGGAATTGTAGCAAGAATATGTCCATGACCAGGTGTCAGGATTTGATCTTCCGTCAGGATCTGAGATTGCACCAATGTTCTTACTGTCTTAACTCCAGAATCAGAAACATGAGTTGACTGCGTTGTTTGACTTTGAGAAGTTTGGATTGTCTTCATAACAACAGCATCAGAGGTTTCTCCTTGTATCACTTTGTCACCACCATCATCTCCAGTATCATCATCATTATTTCTTAATACTAGATCAGGTGTACATTTTGTCTGAATAACCTTCTCCCCCTTTTTGACATCAGGATTTGACAATAATTGCAAAATTAAGGAAAGAGAGGCTTGAATTTCAGTTACCTTAGTATCCAGAGAATCAATTCTTTGTTTAATTGAGGTTTGTTCTGAAACAACAGATTTCACTTGGGATTCCACTACCCTCAGTTGTAAAGTAGTAGGCACCTTTGTAAAATTATTAAAGATATCAGTCCTCACTTTGTCAGTTGAACCCTTGATCGAATCAATCTCACTTTTCAGGCTCTTGGATAACAGAGTTGTAGCCTTTAGATGATTCTTCAAGTCTTGATTCTCTATAGATTTCACTGCATTATAGGCATGTCCAATAGCAGAAGAAAAACTGATAGATTCATCAGAATTGTGCCATGAATTACTCCATTCATTCTGTCTAAATGCCTCTGCAGGATCAAAGGAAGGAATAGAAAAATCTTGTCTCTGATCTTTCCCAGTGGAAGCATTGCTAGCCATAAATGTACTTGATGAACCAAAATTAGTTCCAAGACTAATCTTGAGTGCTGTAGCAAGCTGTTCCTTCTCTTTTCGATTCTCATTATCATCATCACTATCATCATCAGAATTATCATCATCAGAACCATGAGATTTATCAGGATCAGGAATTGCAATACCTTTCAGTTTATCATGTAATTCTGAGATAGGATGATCCATTGGTCTTGAACGAAGTGGCTGTATCAAAATAGGTTCATTATCAGGAGCACCACTAGCGTCAGGATGAACATCGTCAGGATTTGATATGCTTGCATCAGTATTAGCTACCAATGGTTCTTGTGGAGCTTGAGGTTCAGAAGCTGCTTCAACACTTTGAGCTAAAGGTTCTTGTGTGCTTCCCTCATTGACAATGTTCTCGACCAATCTTTCAACAGAAGCTGTAGCTTTGCCTGCATCTTCACTTTGAGAAGATGGTTCTTGTGTAGCTGGAATGTTGATGTCTTCATTCTCCCTTTGAGAAAATGGTTCTTGTGTGACCATTCCACTAGCTAAGCCTTCACTCAAACTTTGATTGAGTGGTTCTTGTGTGGCAGGATCAACAGTAGCTGCTGAATTACTCTGAAATTCAGGTTCTTGTGGGCTTGATCCTTTCAGCTTCTTCTGTCTCTGATAGACTAACTCTTCTGCATTCCTCTTTTTCTTTGATGTAGGTGTAAGACCAACCAAGGAAGCAGTTGTAGAAACCTTCTCCCAAGAAATTTCTCTAGTCTGAGATGGAGAGGCTGGAGAGTCTGAAATAGAGACAACTGTTGTTGTTGCATCAGGAATACTAACATCAGGATTTGCTAGAGCATCAGGAGTAGATGACTCATCAGGATTTGATGTCTGAATATCAGTATCCTTCAGCTGCACTGTCAAAGGAATATGATACCTGCTCTTTGATAATTTCCTTGTCTTTTGTGGTTTTGATGAAGGTACCACAGCTTTATTAGCAGTATCAGCAACTTCCTTGTTCACATTCATCATAGAGGATATAGGTAAGTCATCCTCTGAATCACTTTCATCAATCAACCTTAACTTCCTTTTCACAGGAACATCTCTAACAACCATATCAGCTTTCTTGACCAGGACCCCTTGTACACCCCCTTGTATCTTCTTTTTAGTGAGTGGTGTAGAGGAAAAATCCTTTGAACCTGATTGCCTTCCAGACATATCAGTTCTAGCTGATTTCTTTGATTTTACAACTAAAGTCTTTTGAGAGACAGTAGAGGTGGTTGTTAACTGTTTAGACTGTTTAGGTTGCATGCTTGTGTCAGGAACAAGGTGGGTTGGGCCTTGCCCCATAGCATTAGAAAGTAGTCCATAAAGAGTAGGCATTTTCTGATGTAAGAAAAACCTAACCTCATCAGGAATAAAAGCATTTCCGCACAAAATATTTTGCCATATCAGGATTGAAAAAGATATTCAATAAGATTAAAATAAAATTTTATTTAAGAAAACAAAATTTATTTTAACAATCCTGAATAGCGTTTTGGTTTAAAAAAAATAACCAAATTAATGGTCATAGAATTAAAACACGCTTACCAGCAAACGAGGCAAAAATTTTCATACCAGCTTCAATATCTGAGCATCAGGATTTGACCAATTGATTTCCTGTCAGGATTGAGTCCTATCAGGATTTGATCAAAGATACATACCTTTCTGAATAACCATCAGGATTTGACAGTTATCAGGATTTCCTCTCTGTAGCTTTTCCTCAGAAATTCTCAAAATTCATCATTCCAAGTTCATTCACCAACTTATTGAAAGTAGCTTCAGGCAGTGGCTTGGTGAATATATCAGCTAGTTGTTGATCAGTAGGAACAAAGTGAAGTTCAATTGTTCCTTCCAGAACCTGTTCTCTTATAAAGTGATATCTGATACTTATGTGTTTAGTAAGAGAATGCTGAACTGGATTTCCTGTCATTGCAATAGCACTTTGGTTATCACAATAAAAAGGGATTTTTGAGTATGACAGGCCATAATCTAACAACTGATTTCTCATCCACATTATCTGAGCACAACAACTTCCTGCAGCAATGTACTCAGCTTCTGCAGTTGAAGTGGAAATAGATTTCTGCTTTTTACTGAACCATGAAACTAGTCTTCCACCCAAAAACTGACAACTTCCTGAAGTACTTTTCCTGTCTATTTTGCATCCTGCAAAATCAGCATCTGAATAACCACACAACCCAAAATCTGATTCCCTTGCATACCAAAGGCCAAGTGAAGGAGTGCCTTTGAGATATCTGAAAATTCTTTTGACTGCAATCAGATGTGGTTCTCTAGGTTTTGCTTGAAATCTTGCACATAGACAGGTTGCAAACATGATATCTGGTCTACTGGCAGTGAGATACAATAAAGAGCAAATCATTCCTCTGTAGTGAGTTACATCTACCTCTTCACCTTGATCAGGATCAAGTTTGGTAGCTGTAGCTATGGGAGTTGAAGCAGGAGTACTGTCTTGCATGTTAAACCTTGTCAGTAAATTCCTTGTGTATTTAGACTGATTAATAAAAATCCCTTCATCAGTCTGTTTAACTTGAAGACCCAGAAAGTAACTCATTTCTCCCATCATGCTCATTTGATATCTTGACTGCATAAGCTTGGAAAACTTTTCACACAGCTTATTGTTTGTTGACCCAAAAATGATATCATCAACATAAATCTGAACTAACAGCAACTCCTTACCATGATTCAAATAAAATAGAGTTTTATCAATTGCACCTCTTTTGAATCCACTTTCCAGTAAGAATTGAGCTAAAGTTTCATACCATGCTCTTGGAGCTTGCTTTAGTCCATAAAGTGCCTTATCCAGTCTGTAGACATGATCTGGATATTTAGGATCAATGAAACCAGGAGGTTGTTCAACATAAACTTCTTCCTCCAGTTCACCATTTAAGAAAGAACTTTTAACATCCATCTGGAAAACCTTGAATTTCTTATGTGCTGCATAAGCAAGAAATATCCTGATGGCTTCTAGTCTTGCAACAGGAGCAAAAGTTTCATCATAGTCAATTCCCTCTTGTTGGGAATACCCCTTTGCAACTAGTCTAGCTTTGTTTCTGATAATGACTCCATCAGAATCAGTCTTGTTCTTGAAAATCCACTTTGTACCAACAATTGATCTATTCTTTGGTCTTGGTACCAGTTTCCAGACTTCATTCCTTTCAAATTCATTCAGTTCTTCTTGCATTGCAGTAACCCAATCAGCATCTTTAAGTGCATCTTCAACTTTCTTAGGCTCCTCCTTGGACAGAAAGTTATTGTATAGACATTCATTCTGAGTTGCACTTCTTGTTTGAACACCTGCATCAGGATCTCCAATTATCAAATCAGGAGTATGATCTTTTGTCCATTTCCTTGCTGGTGTCAAATTGTTTCTTGAAGTAGATGCTCCCCCTGGATTGGTGTTATCTTGATTGAAAGAATTTGATTGATTTGAAGCTCTCCCTGAATTATTGCTATGCCCTCCTGACGTGTTATCAGGATCTTCACTTGAATCAGTATCTGAAGAATTCTGTCCTGATGATTGAGTTGACTCTGAACTTGTAGTTGAATGCTGTTGCTCCCCCTCAACATTAGCACTACTAGTTGTATTAATGTTGTTTGCATCATCAGTATTAGCACCATCAGTACCTGGTGAGTCATCAGGATTTGGTGAACCATCAGTATCTGATGAATTGACAGTATCTGATTCACTTTCTTCAGGTTCCTTGGAAGCTTCATTTTCAAATAACAATCTATCATGCGAGTCTTCAATGATTCCAGTTATCTTCTTATCATCAAAAGATACATGAATTGACTCCATGACAGTTCTTGTTCTCAAATTAAAAACTCTGAAGGCTCTTGATGTAGGATAACCTATGAATATTCCTTCATCAGCCTTTGTTTCAAATTTCCCTAGCTGTTCAGGATGAGTTCTGAGAACAAAACATTTACAGCCAAACCCATGCAAATGCTTCAGACTTGGTTTCTTCTCTTTGAGTGACTGATAAGGAGTGACACCATGCCTGTTTATCAATGTGAGATTTTGTGTATAGCATGCTGTGTTGACTGCTTCTGCCCAGAAATATGTAGGTAATTTAGCTTCTTCCAACATAGTTCTGCCAGCTTCAATAAGAGTTCTATTCTTCCTTTCTACTACTCCATTTTGCTGAGGTGTGCCAGGAGCAGAGAATTGTTGAATGATTCCTTTGTATTTGCAGAACTCTTCCATCTTTGAATTCTTAAATTCAGTACCATTATCACTTCTCAGAATCTTGACTTTGTACTTTGTGGTTGTCTCAATCATTCTCACATGATCCAACAGAACTTCAGGAGTTTCATCTTTTCTGTGCAGAAAATACACCCAGGTGAATCTAGAATATTCATCAACAATTACAAGAGTGTACCTTTTCTTACTGATGGACATGATGTTGACTGGACCAAACAGATCAAGATGTAGCATGTGATATGGTTCTTCAATAGAGGATTCTGATTTACTCTGGAATGATGTCCTTCTTTGTTTTGCTTTTTTTTGGCATGCATCACAGAGTCCATCAGGTGTATACAAGACATTAGGTAATCCTCTTACTAATTCTTTTTTAACCAACTCATTGATGTTGCTGAAGTTGAGATGAGAAAGCTTCTTGTGCCAATTCCAACTTTCATCTACTGAAGCTTTACTGATGAAACATGTAGGGGAGCCATCAGTATCTGAGAGAATGTTGGCTTCATATATGTTACCATGCCTGTAGCCAGTTAGTACTATCTTTCCTGTTGCTTTACTGACTACTTCACAATGTGTGGAATAGAAATTGACATGATAACATCTGTTAGTGATTTGACTAATACTCAACAAGTTGTGTTTTAGTCCCTTCACTAGAGCTACTTTTTCAATGATGACATTTCCAATGATTATATTGCCATATCCCAAGGTTTGTCCAATGTTGCCATCTCCATAAGACACAGTTGGGCCAGCTTTTTCCTCATATTCTGATAACAGGGCTTTGTTTCCAGTCATGTGCACAGAACATCCACTATCCATGACTAACACATTTTTCCTTTTACCCTGCATCAGAATAGTAAAACACTAGTCAGAATGTTTAGGAACCCACACTTGTTGGATTCCTTGTTCATGCATTTTATTAAATTTAACAGCAGAAGACTTTTTGACTTTAGCAGTCCTGACAGGATTTACTCCATCAGGATTTGCTTTGTCAGTATCAGTATTAACAAAAGCATGCTTCACTATGACATTTTCAGTTCTATCAGACTTTGTACTACTTTCAAACTTAGGCAAAGGATCATAAAAGTTATAGTACAAATCATGATACTCTTTACATGTATAAATAGAATGCCATAGACTACCATAATGAAAACAGGAATTCTGTGGTTTGTAAAATACTGATCTATTCCTAACATCAGACTTAGGAATTTCAGCAATTTTCTTCTTACTCTTTTTACAATCAATAGCAAGATGATTAGAGTTACCACAGTTAAAACAACTCTTTCTAGGTGCATTTGGGATATACTTATAACCATTTTCTTTATTGATCCCAATTTTACCATTCCTGTTTCTCTTAACAATAGCTTCCTTTTTCTTATCTGTAACCTCACAGATTTTATCCTTAAGCTGTTTCTGAGACAATAGACCTACATTCTTAGTGACTTTGTTCATGACAGGTTTAGACTTTATAATTTTAATTCCTTGAGTAGAAGAAGATCCCTTTTCAAAAGTAGAATTGGAATCCTTACCAAAAACAAAATTAACAGGAGTAATCTTAGATTTGGTTGAGTCTATAACATGTCTATAGGTCTTTGGACTGACTGTCTCATCAATGACAATTTTCTCTGCTAATTTCTTATCTTCATCTGACTTATATCCTAGACACTCTTTCCAATTCTTAGAGGTATTAATCTCATGAAATTTCCTACCAGAGTCTGTCCAGGTTCTGATTTTCTCATTAGTATATTCAAGTTCTTTTTCAAGGGAAGTACATTTAGATGTCATCTCTAAGTGCATGTGTTTAGCATTATCACATTCTTTTTGTACTTCTTGCATACGAGAAAATTCAGCTTCTAATATCTCATTCCTTTTTCTAAGGTCAGACATCTCAGATAAGATTCTAGTATTCTCAGCAGTTTGACTTCTAAAGCTAATATGTAATGACTTTAGAAAACGTCTTAACTCAGAAGCATTATCAGTATCAAAATCAAAGATAGTATTTAGTACCTTATCATCAGGAGCAGTAATTACATCAGCATTGGCCATTAACGCATAGTTGACTACCTCAGTATCAGATTCTGAGGAAGAGTCCATCCAATCCTTGCTTGATGTGATGAGTGCCTTTGTCTTGTTACATTCAGAAGCAAAGTGACCCATACCATTACACTTGTAGCATCTAACCTTTGACTTGTCAAATTTGCTACTCTTGCTGTCCTTTTTGATATACTTGTCTTTGTCTGCTTTGAAGGTCTTTTTCTGAAAGTTGCCCTGTCTTCTATTCTTCCTGAACTTCATCCTTCTGAAGTTTCTGACAATCATAGCAACCATCTCTTCCATGTCTGAGTCAGAAGAATCATCATCAGTATTGGCATCAGGATTGCCATCAGTATCTGATGAAGAGTCGTCAGGATCTGACTCAGCTACTCTTGATTTACTTCTAGAGACCTCCATAGCTTTTCCTTTTGATTTAGCCTCTGCTTTCAAAGCAATTGACTTTGCCTTGCTGCTTTTCTTGTTCTTCCTCTGTTGAACTTCAAGATCATGAGTTCTTAGCATCCCATAGATCTCATCAAGAGACACAATATTCAGATCATACTGGTGTCTAATGATTGAGGTCTGAGTATCCCATTCTTCAGGTAAAGCTCTAAGAAATTTGGTGTTTGAATCTTTAGTTTCATATACTTTGTCAACTAAGGATAAGCTGTTCAATAGTGTCAGGAATCTATCATATAGCTCAGTCAGGCTCTCTTCAGGTCTTGCATCGAATTGTTCATATTCTTGAATCAATAGAGCCCTTCTGTTTTTCTTGACAGATGCAGATCCCTGGCACTGAGTTTCCAAAGTATCCCAGATTTCTTTTGAAGACTTGCATGCAATCACTCTGTTTGACATAACAGCATCAAGACCATTGTGCAAGATATTCTTTATCTTTGGTTCTCTGAGTACATGAGCTTTTTCTTCTGGAGTCCATTCAGATTTAGCTTTGACCACATAATGTTCTGGTACAGTATCTGTTCGTTCTACGAACTTTGTTGGTATATATGGTCCATCACGAATCCTGTCCAGATTGTCAGGATCCATAGCCTCCAGGTACATCAACATCTTTACCCTCCATGTAGGATATTCTGATATCTTCAAGATGGGAATCTTCATGCTTTCATACTTGGTTGTCGACATCTTAGATCGTCTCTGATTTAAAAATAAACCAGTTTGCTCTGATACCAATTGTTGCCCAGTAAATAACAATTGTAGAAGGGGGTTGAATACAATTGTATAAGATTCTCGACTTTATGTAACACAAATATGAAAGATCAATAATAATAACAATAACAGCTTTATTAACTTTGATATAAAACTGTTACAAACTCTCTTAAGAAATTCTGATGTTCTTAAGAGCTGCTAGCTTACAAAAACTCTCTCAAGAAATTCTGTTCTTAAGAGCTTCTCTCCGATTATGTTCTCTCTCGAATCTCTACATAAATCGAAACCAAAACTGTGTTTATATAGTGCACACAGCTTCTCTATCAATAACAAGATAAGTCCTAATCATAACAAAGATAGAAACCTATCCTTAATCGATAGCTACATTCTACAAACCAGGAACAAACTTCCATGTTTATCTAGACTCCAAATATAACTCGAAGTAGGAATCCTGATCAGCTTCAAGTCCTGATGATCAAACCTGATCATAGTCTGAGTAGGAATCCTGATGATCAATAAGATACTGACGCTTGATCAAATACTGATGACCATGCAATACTGATGACGTCAGCAATCCTGATCAGTTGAGTCTAGCTTCTGACGATCATTGAATTCTGATCTAACAGAAGTGGAAGCATATTGACACTATTGAGTGCAATAGACCTGTCAATTTTCAATCAGGTGGTATAATAACAAATCTTCCTGGTGCTGAACAAGTTATTGGTTCTCAAACATTTAAAGCATTATGGACAAAAATGTTTTCATGCTTAAAGCAGATGCCACACAATACAAGAGGAGGCATAGGTCATAGAGATGCTGAATTTCTAAACATGCCATATATTGATCCTCATGCACTGGTTGAAATTGGAAGTAATTTGACTTCTGAACACCTGAACAATTTACAAGCCGTGGATATAGTCTTAGATTGTCATGATGGTGCTGAAAAGAAGGAGAATGTTTTGTACTTCATGAAAGATGGAAGTGTAAAGATAATGTCTATCCAGGAGCTGCTAGTGAAAACTACAAAGGAACTGAAATATGTTCATTATCTGCTCAAATGGAAGAATAGAGTGTGCAAGGAATGGTCTGATATAATTCTGTCAACCATTAGACAAAGATTTGATGGAGGAAAGAACTATTTTGGCATTTATACTCCCACATACTTAAATCTTAGAGGTCAAGAAGTTGAAATGCAGAGAGGCAGTGCTGTCAAGGAAATGTCTCTAGGCATGAAACAATTGTCTCTTAATCCTGATGGGAAGGAAATTGCTTATCTCTTGATTGAAGAATCTGATCTACAGAGAAGTTCTTTTCAAAATCTCAGAGCATCTATCTACTAGATTGATGAGGAAGATGAAGAACTCAGAAATCTAAAGGGAAGACTGATTCAAATTCTTGAAGACAAAGAAGAAAATTTATTATCTAATTTCTTGAAGATTGTTAGGTCCAAAGTATCGTAGAAGGGGGGGGGGGTTGAATACGATACTCACAAATTATTCAATTTCGTTCGCGGATAAATCATTCAGTTCTAATACGAAATCAAATGCACCAAATCAAAACACGAGTCGGGGAATATATCGTTTTATAAATATAAACCGCGAGGGGTGCTACAAATCTAATCCGTAGATTAGCTTCAATGAGGTCAGGTTAACGTAATCAATATAAACTTTTGAAATTAAGGCACTATAAATTTTCTCCAGTAATTGTTCTTGAGCACTTAATTCTTCAGAGTAAATACGATCACTTCTGTCAACCAACTGAAGAAGAACACTGTCTTCATTCTCTATTTGTAGTCTTCATTTGAAAAACTATCGAACCAAAACTATTTGAATAATCCTGGACGTCCATTTTTCATCAACCTGACAAACAAACACACTTTTCACCTGCTCCTCAATTTAAAAACTATCGAATGTATTAAATTAATTTTCCATTCGATAGTTTTTTAAATAAAACTATCGAATGACAAATTAACTAATAATGGTTTTCTAATTGATTTCCTTTATCTCATTCGATGGTTTTCTTTTAAGAAAAACCATTGAACCATTTCTTTTGTCCTTGATCTTTTAAAAATCCTTTTAAGTTTCAGGGTGTTTAGTTTTAGACTAAATCAATTTCTTCTGAGACGATAAAACAACTTGATCTTTTAAGTGTTGTCAACTGGTGCAACTGGTCTGGTTCACAGATGAATAACACTTGATCAATTCTTCTATGTCTTCAATTCAATGCTGCTGTGATAAGTCCTTTGTCGATCTGGTTGCTTCAAATAAATCACTGAAACCCTGTGGTACTAACCCTAAATCATTGACATATTTCTGTAGTCTTGAAAGTCTTGTTTCTTTAACTATCACTGAGGCTTGAACATTTTCATGAACTTCTTTTCATGACCTGTTTACGGACTTCAAGAATACATACCATATTTTGATTTTTTGAGTTTACCTTTTCTTCAGTTGATTCTGGATTCCTGTGCTTCTATTAATATTATTGTCCGTCTTGTCCTTTTTTGAGTTGTAGTTATCTCGTTTACATCTTATGTTACATTATGCTTTACAATCTCCCCCTATTTGATTGTTTAGAGTTCGACAAGGAAATACCTCGAGGATAACTCAACTAACTAAGGAAACATGAAACTAATTAAAGTAAGACAACTTAATAATATTAAATGCATTCTGGATAAGATATATACATTTCCAGATTTCAAAATTCAAAAAACATTAAAAATTTATATAATGAAGTTGCTCCTCTAGTCTGAGCTGATAGTTCTTTTGTTCTTTGCTTCAAGTCTTCAGTCCATCTCAATCTCACCTTCTTCAATCACCGGATTGGAGTTAGTAGCTTGATAATCAATCACGGATGGATAGTGCAGTGGTTCTCCAGGTTTAAGGATTGCTCCTTTGATGTGTCTTCCAATATATTCAACCTCTTGACCCACTCCAGCTGTAAGAACCCGAAATTTTCGGTAGAATTAAAATTTTTTTTTTATGATGAAGTGCATCAGTGAAAATATGAATGATTAGTGGTTGTAACCACAATGTATTAATGATTTTGAGATTCAAGTTATATAAAAAAAAAAAAAAGGGGAATAAGGATTTCAATCACAAGTACTTTGTAAATAGAAGGGATGGACTGACCATCTAAATAAGAACAATCTATCTGGAAAATGGGAATATAATATTCCAAGAAAGAAAAGTGTTCTCATGTCATCCAAATCGATATCTGTTATGCATTCGACAACTCCGTAAACAAGATAGAGTATGCCTGAGGAAGCACTAGAATATTTTCTAAGTACAAGAAAGGTTGGAATTGATATTGATTTACAAGATTGTGGTGAATAGTGAATTCCTCTAAGATGAGAGGGTGATCACACTACACTATATATGAGTTTATAAATGGAACTTTGGAAGTTGGATTAGTAGTCCCGAATGTAAATAAGTGTATGTAAATGTCGTCAGAATCAGCATTCGAAGACTTTCAGTTTTCTCCGAAATTCCACCAGATGAACGAGGATTTGAGATTGTGATATTGAAGTAAAGGAATTAGAGAATAAGATACATGAGATCATAAATATGAGATTATTATCAAGTACTGGAATACTAAGGATGTTTAGAGAAATCATTTCAAAGGAGCTATAGCAGAACCATTGGGAATGTCTAACAAAGTTGAGCAGAATCGGATCAATGAGACATGAATTAATTTAAGTACGAGATTGATGAATAGTGATCCGACACAAGAACCCTATGAAAGTGGAATTTATGAGGGAGAATAATATTTAAGGAATTAAGGATTCGTCGGAATAAGAGGATAAGAAATTCTGGAATTAAAATGATTGAAGCAGTCTAAGATGACTCGAAGTGAATAGTAAAATGTTTCGAACTCCGAATGGAATGAATTTTAAGAGCAAACTTGGTTAATATATTAATTAGTGAAATGCGAAGTTGGAAAGTGGATATAAGATAAAAAACTCGAGAAAGTTGGGGAAAAGAATGGAATAAACGAGAAATGAAACGCTGGCATTATCGAGAAGCTTCTAGTGGAAGCTAGAATAAAGCAAAAAGGGCAAAATGGTCATTTACACTAAAAGATCAGCCAAATATAAGGATAAAGCAAGCATTTCTTCATCACTTTTCTAGAAAAATCCGAAGGGAAAAAGGGGAGAAAAATGGAGGAGGAAGAAATGATCATAACTCGAGATTCTGTGGTCCGTTTTTGGCGTTCTACCACTCAAAACGAAGCTCTCGAAAAGCCCGACGTAACCATGGTAAGCAATCACCTCAACTTCGTGATTTACCCAGTCGATTTAGTGCTTAACAGTTGGAGAAGATGATGAATAGTAACTTGTATTTTGTTTTGTTTTGTTTTGATAATGAGTTTGTAGCTTCCAAAGGTTGTATTAAGCAAGGAACTAAGGTTGTACAAGGATTATAGCAGCAAGCAAGCTTGAGGAAGGTATAAAACCATTTCTCCTTTTATGATTAAGTTGGATTATTGAAGTTTTATGCTTGATTGTAGTTAAGGATTGATTAAGGAGCATGTTTGCATGATTTTAAGATTGTTTAGTACATGACTTGTGGATTTGATTTTGGTTGGGTATGAAACTTGGTTTGGACAGATTATGCATAGAATTATTATGTGTTTTGATTGATTGGTGGTTGGTTATAGTTATGGAGTTATAAGGAGGTGTTTTAAATTTTGGATTCGCGTTATAGCGCCGTTACCATGTCGAAATTGCCTTAGGATGTTTAGGCAGTTTTATCAGAAAAGTTTGAACCATGTAAAGTGTGCTAACTGACCATATTCTTGTAGGTCTTGTAGTGTAGTTTGTTTGAGCGAAAGAATCGAGGCATTTCGATTTACGGTTTAAGAGAAAAGTTGATTTTAGTAAAAGCAGTTTCGAAAGACGAAGTAGAAGTTTAAGTGAAATTTGAACCCAAGATCAAGGTCCTTAAAAATGGAATTAGGACAAGATTTTAAATATGATACTAACATGGACAGTTAGTAAGCCTTGTGCGAAGGTTTCGAATCAAAAAGATTATTAGTTGATTTTATAAAAATGTTTCAGCCGAGGTCGCGTAAGTGAAAACTACTAAGAACATGACTTAGAAACCGATGTTGTGAATGGTTAAGTATAACTTGGATATGAGGATGGATTTCGAACCAAACTTATGATATAAGTAATGGATGAATAACATGGACTTAGTATGACGTTAGAGCAAGCAAGTGATGCCTTGGCTGTGCTTCATTTACGTGTTTAAGCATTGGGTTATAAGTGGTTTATCGAGGGGATTAATTGTGTGCTTTCGTTTGACTTTGTCCAGATGGTTCGACATGGTCACGAGCATTATCGCCTCTCGAGCATCAGGCAAGTTTTCTCATGATATACAGTATTTTTTTTCTAAAGTACTATATTCTGATATATGCATATGATAGATGCAAGTTTTCAAACCCATGTTCTTATGAACTGTGGTTAAGATAAGTAAAAGTTTTGAGATATATATGTTCATGATTTGGAAATGATATGATGATGTTAAGTATAAGTTGGATTACAAGCTATGATTATGGATATGTATATAAGTGTTCATGTCAAGGAAACCCTCAGTGAGAGGTATTTACTGAATGATTATATTAAGGACCGGGAATGGTATCAGTTGTTATCTAGGGTTATACTACTATGTTATCTTCATTTTTTCAGACAGTACTTTCTTAAAGAAATGTTTGGAATTTATTTTTATTAATTATATTCTTTATGAAATATAATTTTGAATAAATATTAAAGCTAAGTTTCTTAAGGAAGTATTTCATGTAAATTATTATTTAACCCTAGATAACTAATAAAGTTTCATTCTAGTAGTTAGAGAAGGTTCCCAAATCTATTTTCCTTTTAAGTCTATATTCAGAAAGGCTTAAAGGTTCGCTCAAACTTCAAAGATATATGGAACCTTACTCAAGTTTTCATGTTTATTTAAAAAGGCATACCCGGTCTGAAATCTTTTAAAAGCCATCTACCAGTTTGGTAAATTATTATCAAAATGATTTTTATTACTTCCTCAACACTCGAGGAGTAAGCTCAGTGGAATAAGTTATGACCATGAACAAGCATCAGCTTGGGAAATATGGGCGAATTTTCCTTTCCAACCAAGTATGACTACTTTGTGGAGTTGTACACCGGTGAAAAAGGAAAAGGAAACTTATGTTTCAATGTTATGGATTCATTCGAACTTGTGGGGATAAGGGACTGAGTAGCGCCGGTCCCCTAAGGAAATGGCAAATAGACCGACGGACTATGAACGGGTCTGCTATTTCCTTAGATTGTGTGCATGTTTGCCCGACCGTAGGGTTGAGACTTAGTACAGGTTCTGCTATTTTCTCCCCTACAACCGATGGCGGGGAGCAGTAGGTCAGTCAGATACTGTCTACCCTTCCCTCTACGTAGAAAAACAAGGATCATGATGGGATACGCTCTGCGACTGATCATCGTAGGGGTATTCCTGGCACTCAGCGTCTCCATTGATAGTTCATCCAAGGAAGAAAATGTTTTATGCAAGTTATCAAGAAAAGATCATGTTTCATGACAGTTTTCAGAAAGAAAAGTTGTTCAAGTCCATGAAAGTTGTTTAAGTTCATGAAAGTTATGCAAGTTTATTTGAGTTTAAGCAAGCTTACTCAAAGTTATACAAGTATACAAGTTTTGTGCAAGTATATGAATTTACGAAAGGTTTATGGTTTTATGAAATGGATTTGCATCATGTACATTGTCTTATTTTCCAGACTATGTTATGAGGTAAATATTCGACATAAAAGATGATATGGAATTTTCCTTATAACTTCATCTTTTAAGTTATATATTGATAATCTGCCTATATTCTATATAGCAGATATTTTATGGTAAAGATATGATTTCGGTAATGAGATATTTTGACAAACTATTTTCGTATACCCACTTTATTTCTGGGTTAAACAAAAGGCAGAAGTATGCCATATTTTCTTTACCTTGCTGAGCTATTGCTCACTCTTGCCATTATTTTATATATATTATATAGCAGCGGAGCAGGATGCCAATGGGATGGCACACCCCTAGCACGACATTTTAGAAACAGTTCAAGCAGTGAACCTGGGAATAGTACAAGCCAAGGGAATCAGACTACAGCTTTTGGCATTCAGTTTATGAATAGACATGAATGGTATAAGAAGGCTGTGAGCATCAGAAGGCTAAGTTGGTATTGTAACAATATTTAGAAATTGTATCAGTATCAGATTTTAAAGACATTTGGGTATTGTAATAAGAAGTATTTATTCCGCAGTTGTTGTATGGTGTCGTTTCTGAGACTCTAACCTGTATGTGTGTGTGTGTACATGTAAGACATATGTTGTGGGGTCATGAGTAGGTGAATTATGTACAGTGTGAGTAATACAGGTAAGGCATGGAGTACATGGATTGTGACAACTCTAAATCCCTGACCCCGGATTTGGGGCTGTTACAGAGATGGTATCAGAGCTTTAGGTTACAGTCCTCAGAAACGATAGGAGATCGAGTCTTACAATACCCTTAAGAATGATAAGAGCATCTGGAGCTCAAATTGAGTTCGTAGTCGGGTTAGAAGACATGACCCTGACTGTTTAAGATAAAGCCCGAGAGGGGACTTCTTCTGGGAAACCGTACTTAGGACTTCATGGTTAGTCACCTCGATTCGTATGAGTTATAGATGGATGGGATTCTGAGATACCGGATCCCGAGGCCTTCGAGTAGGCATTTGATGATGCGCTTCTTGAGATGGACGAAGACCCGATAAAGGAAGATCCATAGGAGGATCTAGAGGAAGACCCAGTAGTGGGTCAAGGAAAGAATCTTGTAAAGGACGTGTTGATTGATAAAGATGTAGCATGTTACTTGAGGTCGTATAATAAGACCGGACGAACCTTCAAGGGATAAATAAGTGACGAGACGAGAGTTTAAGGATCGTTCATGACTCATCAAGAGTATGACAAGGAAAGTGGAGTAGAGTCTCCAAGCAGAAGAGGTAGAGGCAGTACAGTCAGTATCAGTGGATTGATTCGACTTGAACGAAACTTATTACTCGTAGTTGGTTACAGTTGCCCATAAGGAGGCGGCATACGTAAGAACCAAGACGTTCAGATTTTCATGAACGATTAAGGGTACTTAGTTGCCTAAGGATAGTGAAAGGAATTGCTTTGGCTACAAGGTTTCAATTCCCCCACGACCAGCGATTCCACTGGAAAGAGTGTCTATTACATCGTTGAGGGATTTTGTTATTTCAAGGAGAATTTGGGTATATGTACCATGCAAATGTTATTGTAAGGCAAGCACGCTAAGGTGAAATCGAGAACGAGATTACCACTCTCAGGAACCAGGAAGGAATTATGAGGATGGAACAGAAAGGTCGGAAATCAGATCCGAGCATTACTAGTGGGAAAATAGATTGATCAAGTTTCCCTGATTTTGGAAAGGAATTCAGCAAATTTTGGCAAACCTTGTCTTTCTGATTACCAGAGGATGTCACCAAAGAGAGTGGAGATTAGAGTGAACCCTGTGGATTGGGTAAGATAGCCGTTATATGGGCTGGTGGACAGATCCTGATTGCTATAATTGATTGTAGAGATAAAATGATGAAGTTGAGATTGGACGGTAAAGGCGAAATATATTTAAGAACCAAGACGGACTGAGAAGTTCCGGGATTGACTTAAATGAAAAGGCAATTGTGCCAAAAGTGTTAATTTTATGTAGAGCACGGGGTGGACATGGGAAAAAGGAATATTGAGTATAAGGATGATTGAAATAGAGACCGGATTTAAGTCTGTAGATTTTAACAATCTTTCAGAGTACCGCCCAGTCGACATGAGGAATCGTCATGGCTATAGGCGACAATGGTATCGAAGTTTTCTTATAGAACAGAACGTTTACTTGGGATGTTTGCGCCTAGTCGAATAGAATTCCCTGCGATTGCAAAGGTCGATGGTTGAATCCTTAGCGACTATTATTAGTCGGCAATGACGTAAGTATCGAGCACCTTAGGGTGTGCCTGGAAAAGAAAAGCTTTGGAATTGAACGATTATCCATTAGAGGAGCTGACATATAAGGCATCCGTAGAGACCTTGGTAGTACCCTCCCCATTTGCAAATTATGAGGGGTACCTCCCCAATCTATGATCTATATTGATCTCTCCACGAAAGAATTCTAATAAAGGGTATATTCCCTCTTCGAAGTTGTCTTATAACACATGTGTTAAACCATATTCAGTTTCAATTGTGCCAGAGGCTATCATAATGCCTATTTTCAGGTTTCGAAGCCCTGTCAAATAATATTATTGATGTTTTATTTTTCTTCAAATGATGAAGGATCCTATGGTGATACCTCACCACTTGTTGTTAAGTACCAGTATCTTTGTGGCTGTCCTTTTCTTGTAAAATTGCACCTTTGGAATCTGTTCAATTTTAATCCAAGGTGTTCTTTTGAGAAACATTGTCGAAAGGTGATAATCATTAAATTGATCTCGAATTGCTTTTATACTTTTCAACTTCTACTGAGATGAACAACCCTATATTAATAGGGGCTACAAGGACTATCTGTCTGTGTGATAGAAGTCGGATGGGACGCCATCACTTGTAAGTTGTGAAATACAAGAAGGCTAATTACCTTTAGTATGTCTCAATCGAGGCACACAACGTTCTTATGATCATGTTGATCTCTCGGTAAATTCTTTTACCTCCTATGAGGTTATCTTAAAACTCATAACCAGTGTGTGACGTTTTCCTTGATATGGGAGCTGTCTTTTCAAGGCCCCATAACTTTGTTTATCCTCATTGAATTTTAAGGAGGGGAGGCCACCCAGGTCAGAGAAGTCAGAATTCGCTGATAGGAGTTAGTTTCGCAACGAAATTTCTTATGACAGGAGCGGATCCCTAATACGAATAGAATATTAGTGATATATCAATGAATTGGTTATTTTCCCAAGAATGTTATGATAATGGAAAGCGTGTCAAGCGATATATGTGAAAGGAAGAGCGATATGCCGTGAACTCCAGCGACAATGGTGTTAGATGGATGCCCTATAGTGAAATTGAGAATTTGGAGGAGTTGTTACAAATGGACACTACCTCTGGGTTAGCAAGATAAGTACTGGTGATGGAGTCAGAGGGAGCTGGTATTGTGACTTGAGAGAGGTGCAGCGTGTGTTGTTTTAGAGGAATAATTTTCGGAAATATATGAAGACCCGGATGAAAATGAAGGTTAAAGAGTTAAAACAAGAAACCATAAATGTGACCGAGTATTCAGAGTATAATGGGAATGACAAAGGGTTAGTGATTCAGTTACAAGAGTGGTGGTATAAGGGTGTAATGAGACCCAGTGTACCACCATGGAGAATAGGTACCTTTGTAAATGATTGTTTGACCAACGGAAGAATGCTGTGTATTTCCAAATTTATTCAAGGACTGGGTATCCCCAGTGGGAAGATAAATCCGAGGATATAACCAAGACTGCGATTCGTACTATGAATACACACTTCGAGTTTTCAGTGAGGTTATTTTGGGTTGACTAATGCACCCACAAATTTTATGGAATGGGATGAAGTGGCTTTGAGTTATCTGTGATAGAATATAACATGAGATGGAGGAATGGCTAGAGTTGACCGAGGATTATGACTGTAAGATACACTACCATCCGGGGAAGGCCAATATGGTGGCCGATACCTTAATTAAAATGAGACAGAGATGGATCCTGAATGATTGGGAAATTAAAGAATGAGATTTTACACGAAACTCAAGTTAACCCAACAAACTGGAAAGACAAAAGATTTCACCAACAAGCGGCTAGTGACAACTAAGACAACAGAGAAAGTATGCGGACTAAGCCCGCGAGTATAGAGATAATACTGCTATGGATAAGCCAAATGGCATGTTGATGAATGACAAGCAAGTTTATGCTGGTGTATTTCTGTACAAATAAGATAGAGAGTATGAGGTCAGAGAGTTGTAATGCGGAAGGTATTTTCATGGAAAGAAGTAATGAGAATTAGAGAGAAAGAAAAGCTGAGTCTTAAATACATTGGACCGTTTGAGATTTTAAGGCGAATCGTAAGGCTAGCATACGAGCTAGCACTAACCCGAATCTGCAACAAGACCGCAACGTGTTTCATGTTTCGATGCTAAGACCATACAAGTCAAATGCTAAGCATATAGTGGAATTCGAGCATGTGGATATGCAACCAGACTTACCCTATATGGAGCAACCAATGGAATATTAGATCAAAAGGAACAAGTGCCCCAAAACAAGGTCATCAAGCTCGTCAGAGTTGTGTGGTAGAATCATAACGTGGAAGAATCAACTTGGAAGTTAGACGGTGAAATACTAGAGATATACCACCATTTGATTCAGACAGATTCCGGGACGGAATCCTTTTAAGGAGGGGAGAATGTAAGAACCCGAAATTTTCGGTAGAATTAAAAAATTTTTTTTATGATGAAGTGCATCAGTGAAAATATGAATGATTAGTGGTTGTAACCACAATGTATTAATGATTTTGAGATTCAAGTTATATAAAAAAAAAAAAAAGGGGAATAAGGATTTCAATCACAAGTACTTTGTAAATAGAAGGGATGGACTGACCATCTAAATAAGAACAATCTATCTGGAAAATGGGAATATAATATTCCAAGAAAGAAAAGTGTTCTCATGTCATCCAAATCGATATCTGTTATGCATTCGACAACTCCGTAAACAAGATAGAGTATGCCTGAGGAAGCACTAGAATATTTTCTAAGTACAAGAAAGGTTGGAATTGATATTGATTTACAAGATTGTGGTGAATAGTGAATTCCTCTAAGATGAGAGGGTGATCACACTACACTATATATGAGTTTATAAATGGAACTTTGGAAGTTGGATTAGTAGTCCCGAATGTAAATAAGTGTATGTAAATGTCGTCAGAATCAGCATTCGAAGACTTTCAGTTTTCTCCGAAATTCCACCAGATGAACGAGGATTTGAGATTGTGATATTGAAGTAAAGGAATTAGAGAATAAGATACATGAGATCATAAATATGAGATTATTATCAAGTACTGGAATACTAAGGATGTTTAGAGAAATCATTTCAAAGGAGCTATAGCAGAACCATTGGGAATGTCTAACAAAGTTGAGCAGAATCGGATCAATGAGACATGAATTAATTTAAGTACGAGATTGATGAATAGTGATCCGACACAAGAACCCTATGAAAGTGGAATTTATGAGGGAGAATAATATTTAAGGAATTAAGGATTCGTCGGAATAAGAGGATAAGAAATTCTGGAATTAAAATGATTGAAGCAGTCTAAGATGACTCGAAGTGAATAGTAAAATGTTTCGAACTCCGAATGGAATGAATTTTAAGAGCAAACTTGGTTAATATATTAATTAGTGAAATGCGAAGTTGGAAAGTGGATATAAGATAAAAAACTCGAGAAAGTTGGGGAAAAGAATGGAATAAACGAGAAATGAAACGCTGGCATTATCGAGAAGCTTCTAGTGGAAGCTAGAATAAAGCAAAAAGGGCAAAATGGTCATTTACACTAAAAGATCAGCCAAATATAAGGATAAAGCAAGCATTTCTTCATCACTTTTCTAGAAAAATCCGAAGGGAAAAAGGGGAGAAAAATGGAGGAGGAAGAAATGATCATAACTCGAGATTCTGTGGTCCGTTTTTGGCGTTCTACCACTCAAAACGAAGCTCTCGAAAAGCCCGACGTAACCATGGTAAGCAATCACCTCAACTTCGTGATTTACCCAGTCGATTTAGTGCTTAACAGTTGGAGAAGATGATGAATAGTAACTTGTATTTTGTTTTGTTTTGTTTTGATAATGAGTTTGTAGCTTCCAAAGGTTGTATTAAGCAAGGAACTAAGGTTGTACAAGGATTATAGCAGCAAGCAAGCTTGAGGAAGGTATAAAACCATTTCTCCTTTTATGATTAAGTTGGATTATTGAAGTTTTATGCTTGATTGTAGTTAAGGATTGATTAAGGAGCATGTTTGCATGATTTTAAGATTGTTTAGTACATGACTTGTGGATTTGATTTTGGTTGGGTATGAAACTTGGTTTGGACAGATTATGCATAGAATTATTATGTGTTTTGATTGATTGGTGGTTGGTTATAGTTATGGAGTTATAAGGAGGTGTTTTAAATTTTGGATTCGCGTTATAGCGCCGTTACCATGTCGAAATTGCCTTAGGATGTTTAGGCAGTTTTATCAGAAAAGTTTGAACCATGTAAAGTGTGCTAACTGACCATATTCTTGTAGGTCTTGTAGTGTAGTTTGTTTGAGCGAAAGAATCGAGGCATTTCGATTTACGGTTTAAGAGAAAAGTTGATTTTAGTAAAAGCAGTTTCGAAAGACGAAGTAGAAGTTTAAGTGAAATTTGAACCCAAGATCAAGGTCCTTAAAAATGGAATTAGGACAAGATTTTAAATATGATACTAACATGGACAGTTAGTAAGCCTTGTGCGAAGGTTTCGAATCAAAAAGATTATTAGTTGATTTTATAAAAATGTTTCAGCCGAGGTCGCGTAAGTGAAAACTACTAAGAACATGACTTAGAAACCGATGTTGTGAATGGTTAAGTATAACTTGGATATGAGGATGGATTTCGAACCAAACTTATGATATAAGTAATGGATGAATAACATGGACTTAGTATGACGTTAGAGCAAGCAAGTGATGCCTTGGCTGTGCTTCATTTACGTGTTTAAGCATTGGGTTATAAGTGGTTTATCGAGGGGATTAATTGTGTGCTTTCGTTTGACTTTGTCCAGATGGTTCGACATGGTCACGAGCATTATCGCCTCTCGAGCATCAGGCAAGTTTTCTCATGATATACAGTATTTTTTTTCTAAAGTACTATATTCTGATATATGCATATGATAGATGCAAGTTTTCAAACCCATGTTCTTATGAACTGTGGTTAAGATAAGTAAAAGTTTTGAGATATATATGTTCATGATTTGGAAATGATATGATGATGTTAAGTATAAGTTGGATTACAAGCTATGATTATGGATATGTATATAAGTGTTCATGTCAAGGAAACCCTCAGTGAGAGGTATTTACTGAATGATTATATTAAGGACCGGGAATGGTATCAGTTGTTATCTAGGGTTATACTACTATGTTATCTTCATTTTTTCAGACAGTACTTTCTTAAAGAAATGTTTGGAATTTATTTTTATTAATTATATTCTTTATGAAATATAATTTTGAATAAATATTAAAGCTAAGTTTCTTAAGGAAGTATTTCATGTAAATTATTATTTAACCCTAGATAACTAATAAAGTTTCATTCTAGTAGTTAGAGAAGGTTCCCAAATCTATTTTCCTTTTAAGTCTATATTCAGAAAGGCTTAAAGGTTCGCTCAAACTTCAAAGATATATGGAACCTTACTCAAGTTTTCATGTTTATTTAAAAAGGCATACCCGGTCTGAAATCTTTTAAAAGCCATCTACCAGTTTGGTAAATTATTATCAAAATGATTTTTATTACTTCCTCAACACTCGAGGAGTAAGCTCAGTGGAATAAGTTATGACCATGAACAAGCATCAGCTTGGGAAATATGGGCGAATTTTCCTTTCCAACCAAGTATGACTACTTTGTGGAGTTGTACACCGGTGAAAAAGGAAAAGGAAACTTATGTTTCAATGTTATGGATTCATTCGAACTTGTGGGGATAAGGGACTGAGTAGCGCCGGTCCCCTAAGGAAATGGCAAATAGACCGACGGACTATGAACGGGTCTGCTATTTCCTTAGATTGTGTGCATGTTTGCCCGACCGTAGGGTTGAGACTTAGTACAGGTTCTGCTATTTTCTCCCCTACAACCGATGGCGGGGAGCAGTAGGTCAGTCAGATACTGTCTACCCTTCCCTCTACGTAGAAAAACAAGGATCATGATGGGATACGCTCTGCGACTGATCATCGTAGGGGTATTCCTGGCGCTCAGCGTCTCCATTGATAGTTCATCCAAGGAAGAAAATGTTTTATGCAAGTTATCAAGAAAAGATCATGTTTCATGACAGTTTTCAGAAAGAAAAGTTGTTCAAGTCCATGAAAGTTGTTTAAGTTCATGAAAGTTATGCAAGTTTATTTGAGTTTAAGCAAGCTTACTCAAAGTTATACAAGTATACAAGTTTTGTGCAAGTATATGAATTTACGAAAGGTTTATGGTTTTATGAAATGGATTTGCATCATGTACATTGTCTTATTTTCCAGACTATGTTATGAGGTAAATATTCGACATAAAAGATGATATGGAATTTTCCTTATAACTTCATCTTTTAAGTTATATATTGATAATCTGCCTATATTCTATATAGCAGATATTTTATGGTAAAGATATGATTTCGGTAATGAGATATTTTGACAAACTATTTTCGTATACCCACTTTATTTCTGGGTTAAACAAAAGGCAGAAGTATGCCATATTTTCTTTACCTTGCTGAGCTATTGCTCACTCTTGCCATTATTTTATATATATTATATAGCAGCGGAGCAGGATGCCAATGGGATGGCACACCCCTAGCACGACATTTTAGAAACAGTTCAAGCAGTGAACCTGGGAATAGTACAAGCCAAGGGAATCAGACTACAGCTTTTGGCATTCAGTTTATGAATAGACATGAATGGTATAAGAAGGCTGTGAGCATCAGAAGGCTAAGTTGGTATTGTAACAATATTTAGAAATTGTATCAGTATCAGATTTTAAAGACATTTGGGTATTGTAATAAGAAGTATTTATTCCGCAGTTGTTGTATGGTGTCGTTTCTGAGACTCTAACCTGTATGTGTGTGTGTGTACATGTAAGACATATGTTGTGGGGTCATGAGCAGGTGAATTATGTACAGTGTGAGTAATACAGGTAAGGCATGGAGTACATGGATTGTGACAACTCTAAATCCCTGACCCCGGATTTGGGGCTGTTACACCAGCCCACAACCATGCAATGTTAACATCTTTCTTGTTTAGCTTTGGCGTGTTTGGTAGTCTGGGACGCACTTCCAATCCTCTCTCCACTCCCTTCCTATAGTAAGGAACATTCTCCATTAGAAATCTTCTCAGAGTGTCTGCTGCTTTGTCCTTCTCCGTTGATGTGAATCCAGTGGATCTAAGATACTTCTCCACTGATATTAGATAGTTACTTGGATAATCTTTCAGCTTGTCCTCCGTCAATAGCAAATTCTAAACAAGTCATTCGTCATGAATCTAACCATTGGAGGGTCTTCAGTAATCTCTGGACTGACCTTCATCAAGATTTCTTTAACATGCTCACGGAGCAGTTCATTTAGCCTTGTAGTTCTTTGAATCTTGATGAGCAACACCTGCAGTTCCGTGTATGTTCTCTGTTCGAAAAACTTAGTAGAAATCACAAATGTACCTTTGTCAAGAAAATTGATCACTATGTTCTAGGCACCATTTTCTTTAACCCCAGCTTTCAGAAAGATCAGAGAATTTCTCTCGTTAATCGGTCAATAATAACCCAAATAGTATCATGATTAGCTCTAGGCCTTGGCAACTCTACTACAAAGTCTATCTTAATACGTTTCCACTTCCATTCAGGAATCTCTTAGTTGTAGTCGTCTACTATATCTCTTGTTATTCTGCCTTCATTTTCTGACATATCAAGTACTTAGATAATCACCAATATTAATATTCCTTTAAATCTCTTATATATATCCTTGTATTTCTTCTTATCCCTTATACTTTCTCATCCCCTCCTATAATTAAATTCCATTTCTTTTTCCATCGTTCTTTCCTTAATGTAGCCCTTTCTCTTTAATCAATTCTGGTTGAATTCTAATTTCAGTCATTTCTTCTAGTTTATTTCTTGTTATTATAACCTTTAAAGCTCCATCATTTCCAATTCTTGTACCGAAGATATTTACATCTCTAATCTCGCTTTACTACTTATATTGTCAGCCCTTCATATTCCTTGGTCAATTTTATCTACCTCCAATATAGCTAACAACTGCTTTCAACAATCACATACCTTCCGTGCCAATATAAAATAAATATTCAATTTAAAACAACCACTCATTTCCTTGTCCATTGTCCTTAAATTCTTGTTAAAGCCTTGATAAGTGGATTTTATATCGACTTGGAACGCTTCGTATCGGCTTAAATTGATCGCTCACACTCAAGTATTTGGTGTGTTTAATGTGTTTTTAGCTAGAATGTGCAGAGCTACAGATGGAGGCAGAAATGTGAGGATTCATGTATATATGGTGGATATGTGCTCAAGAAGAGAAGTCCATGCGGTAAGGGAGTTGGAAGCGCAATGAAACATTAAGAAAAATAGTTGCAGAATCCTGGATAGAAAGGGGAGCGCGCCCGCGCCTCTCAGGAGCGCGCCCGCTCTTGTTTGAAAGAGAGGGAGCGCGCCCGCGCCTTCCAGGAGCGCGCCCGCGCCTTCTAGGAGCGCGCCCGCGCTATGTCGAATGCTGAAGATGCTGATTTCAATTCTGTTTTGGAAACCAGCAGAGACCAGTCAACCGTGAGGCTATATAAACACTTGGGGACGATTTTAGGGTATCATATCATCCTGTCTATCATATATCTACCAGCAAAGAGAGCCAGAGGTTCAACGTGGAGGCAAAATTCCAACGCTCGTGACAAGCAACGGAGTTCTTGTTTTACTACATCTTTTGTATTCTTCTTTAGGCGATACTTTGGATCTTTGGTTTTAGTTGTTCAGAAACCTTATTACTTATTACTCTATTTAGTATTCCAGACATATTTACTATCATGTTTTCATCAGATCCCATGATGACGAACGGTTCGATTATGAACTAATCGTTATCGTGGGATTCTAACGGATTTATCTATGGATTTTAGTAGTTGATTGTTTTAAAGATTTGTGTGTGATGAATTATTGGCTTCCTAGTTTGGTTGTGCTTATTCTTCTTGGATGCGTAGCTAACATCTAAGTCGTTTGTTAATCTCTATTGATTGCGAAAGTGGATATATAGGTTTAGAACTTGCTATGCTAGCATAGGTTTATGTATGTTTGTCATGCATGATTCGTAGGTAATTTTAACCATCTTACCTGCCCTATGTAATCTAAATGGATAACTTGCTCGTTAAACCGTTATGTTTTCAAATCTTATAGACATATAGGGTCTAAGCATAATTGGTGTCTGCTCAACTTCTATCTCTTTTGTGGATGTTTGAGTGGTTTGGTATACGTATACTGAAAGGTAGCGTGTACTGATTTCGTGTTGTCCGATTAGTTGTCACAACCGTCACATACATTGATTAAAGGCATAAAACTCTAGATGAAGTATTTAATGAAGTTAGGATCCCATGTTTTATTCTTATAAGTAATTCGACAGTAAACTCCTTAGTTAATTATAGTCTTGGTAATTTGCTTAGTTAAATTAGTTAATCACACCTCAACTTTGATACTTGTCTTAGCATTGAACAATAGCCATACATTGTTGCATAAGTGCGTAACTGTAGTAAACCAGTCTCTGTGGGAACGAACTCTACTTATTCATATATTACTTGTGACCGCGTACGCTTGCGTGATTTTGTGCGAAAATTTTTTTGGCGCCGCTGCCGGGGACTCGGTGTTATATATATAGTTTATGTGCTTGTCATCAGTGGGAGTTAAAGTTCACTGACTCGGATTATTCTCTCATCAATTTTACTTTGTTTGGTGTGTTTTAGATACTCTAGTGAGCGTGTATGCGAACACGTTCTCAATCTCGTAAGGAATCACTTGAATTGAATCTAGTTATGGGAGATCAAGTAGCAGAAACGAAGGCTTTGAAGGATTATTCTCAACCGAAATCAATGACATTCAATCTAGCATTGTCAGGCCAGCCATTGTAGCTAATACTTTTGAAATCAAGCCTGGCACGATTCAGATGGTGCAGAATTCAGTTCAGTTTGGGGGTGGTCCAACGGAAGATCCTAATATGCATATTAGGGATTTCATCGAGATTTGCGACACCTTCAAGTTCAACGGAGTGTCAGAAGATGCTGTGAAATTGAGACTTTTCCCATTTTCTCTGAGGGATAAAGCTAAGGGCTGGTTGCACTCTCTACCAGCAGGTTCTATTGCTACATGGGAGGATCTTGCTCAGAAGTTTCTCACTAAATTCTTCCCTATGGCTAAAATAGCTGCAATCAGGAATGCTCTTACTCAGTTTGCACAACAGTCTGGAGAATCTTTATGTGAAGCTTGGGAGCGTTACAAGGAGATGCTTAGGAAGTGTCCTCATCATGGAATGCCTGATTGGATGGTGATCAATTGTTTCTATAATGGTCTGGGAGGTTAATCACGACCAATGCTTGATGCGGCATGAGGTGGAGCACTTTGGGCTAAAAGCTACGAGGAAGCTTATAATCTAATTGAGATGATGGCTGCTAATGAATACCAGAATCCAACTCAGAGGTTATCACAAGGTAAAGTGGCAGGAATTCTGGAAGTGGATGCAGCTACGACAATAGCAGCTCAGTTAAAGGCTCTGTCTATGAAGGTGGATTCTTTGACTAACTATGGAGTTCAGAAGGTGGCTAGTGTTTGTGAGCTATGTGCAGGTGCACATGACACCACTCAATGTGCCATATCTAGTGAATCGGCGCAGTTTGTGAGCAATTTCCAGAGACCACAGTAACCAGTTCCTAACACCTATCATCCTAATAACAGGAACCATCCTAACTTCAGCTGGAGTAACAATCAGGGTGTTATGCAACAACCACAACAGCCGTATCAGCAGTATGGAGCTAAGCCATTTAATTCTTCGGGTTTTCAGCAGCAGTATGCTCCAAGGCAACCATATCAACCACCAGGGTTTCAACAACCATCTCATGGCAATGTTGGTCAGTCGTCCAATGAAAAATCTGAATTGGAAGAATTGAGGCTAATGTGCAAGAGCCAAGCTGTTTCCATCAAGACTCTGGAGAATCAGATTGGTCAGATTGCTAATGCGTTGTTGAATAGACCATATGGAACTCTCCCTAGTGATACGGAAGCTAATCCAGGCAAACGGGAGGCCAAGGAACATGTAAAAGCAGTTACCTTGCGATCTGGAAGTGTTACGAATGATCAGAACTCAGAAACAGCGCAAAACGAAGAAAATTTGAAAAATCAGCAGAATGTGGAGCGCGCCAGCGCCCTAGGGAGCGCGCCCGCGCAGCCCCTTCTGCCAAAAAATGAAAAAATAGAGAAAAATGCTGATCAGTTGGGAAACGAGCTGGAAAAGAATGTACATTCTACTGAGAAACCTACTCCGAAGCAAGCTACAGAGAGCAAGGAAGTTTATCCTCCTCCGCCCTTCCCTAAACGTCTTCAGAAGCAGAAACTAGATAAGCAGTTTGCTAAATTTCTGGAGGTTTTCAAGAAGTTGCATATCAATATACCTTTTTCGGAAGCTCTAGAACAAATGCCGAGCTACGCAAAGTTCATGAAGGGTATTCTCTCACGGAAGTTGAAACTCGAGGAGTTAGAAACCGTCGCTCTAACAGAAGAATGTAGTGCTATTCTACAACAGAAGTTACCTCCCAAACTGAAGGATCCAGGGAGTTTCACCATACCGTGCACTATCGGCAATCTATCTTTCAACAAGTGCATGTGTGACTTGGGAGCTAGTATTAATCTGATGCCGTTGTCTGTCTTCATGCAACTTGGACTTCCCGAGCCTAAACCTACGAACATGTCTTTGCAGTTGGCTGATCGGTCGATCACATATCCAAGGGGTATAGTGGAGGATGTTTTGGTTAAAGTGGATAAGCTCATTTTTCCTGCTGATTTTGTTATTCTGGACTTTGAGGAAGACAAGAAGATTCCGA
Organism: Heracleum sosnowskyi; assembly: GCA_030848705.1. Classification (NCBI taxonomy): domain Eukaryota; kingdom Viridiplantae; phylum Streptophyta; class Magnoliopsida; order Apiales; family Apiaceae; genus Heracleum; species Heracleum sosnowskyi. Next base: position 739,118 of record JAUIZM010000019.1, on the reverse strand, counting down.
TTATCTTGGGAAGACCGTTCATAGCTACATGCCGAACTTTGATCGATGTGCAGAAAGGAGAGCTTACAATGAGGGTTCAAAATCAGAAGGTCAATTTTAACGTGTTCAAGGCAATGAAATTTCCAACTGAAGAAGAAGAGTGCTTTAAATTGGAGATGGTTGATTCTGTCGTCAGTACAGAGATTGTACAACCGCTGAAGTCAGATACAATGGAGAGAGTCTTGATAGGGGATTCTGATATCGAAGACGAAGAAAGAGCAGAGCAACTTCAGTTGTTGAATGCACCTCCGTGGAAAAGAAAAATTGATGCGCCATTCGAATCTCTTGGATTAGCAGAGCTGAACAATTCTCAGGAGCGACTTAAACCATCTATGGAAGAAGCTCCTACACTTGAACTCCAACCACTGCAGGATCAATTGAGGTATGGTAAAGTCTACGAGAGCAACATGCTATATAAGGAGAAGGTTAAGGACTGGCATGAAAGAGGGGTGGTGAAACATTCATTTGTGCCTAGTCAGCTAGTTCTGCGTTTCAAGTCTCGCTTCAGATTTTTTCCAGGAAAGTGTAAGTCGAGGTGGTCGGAGCCTATCACGGTTAAATCAGCATTTCCGCATGATGCAGTAGAGATTTTCCATAAGTTTCCGGACGAAGCGTTCAAGGTTAATGGTCAGTGGCTGAAGCATGACATTGGTAATACGGTGAACCGTGAGTCGACGTTCACCATTCTTGCGACTGGATGAAAACGAATTCACGTCAAGCTATTGACGTAAAACAAGCGCTTCGTGGGAGGCAACCCACACAATTGTTATAGTATTATTCTGTGTGAGATGAAAAAGAAAAAAAAAAGAAATAAAAAAAAAGAAATAAAATTAGAAATAAAAGTGGTTTTGTGTTCTTTCCAAGCCACTGGAGTTGATGTTGCTTTGCCTGTTTTTGGAGCTGATACAGTATCCACCACCTGATTCTCCACCCGAGGAGGGTGATTGTGCCGCCGAATAGGTATACTCTCTGCACTTTCCTTGTTATTACCTTCAATGAGGACATTGCATACTTAAAGTTTGGGGGTGATAATTAAGGAATAGTAGTGTTAGTGTGTGTGTTCATATAAGATTCATATTGCATGTGTAGTTGCAGTTTCATTCGTAGTATTGCATGTTTATGTCATATAGAGCATTTTGTTTGCATAATTGTTTATAATTATCATGTGAGTCCATTTAGTTGCATTTGTATAGCATATTTCATGATCCCGTAGGACTTGGCTATTTCCATTGGTGAGTCGATGTTGATTGGAGTGTGGTAATGATGAATAGAGGGTTGATTTAAATTCCTATGAAATTGACTTGCATGCCAGAAACAAATCAATTACATAAGTCTCATTGGTTGCTTTTGGATTTGATCAGACCATATTTGTTTGGATGTTAGAATTTAATCACTTGCTTACATTTAGAATGTTCGTCTATTCCCTTGAAATTGAGGGAGCACTAAAGTATAAGTTTGGGGGAAACCAGGGATTTCATGCTAGTTGTTAATAAAGGTTAAGTGTCAAATGGCTAGTAGCCGCTCATAAAAAAATGAGTAGTCTAGGGAGGGATGAGAAAAAGCAAAGCGCACTCATTCCGAAATTGTTAGGTGCTTTAGTAGTTGTTAAAAAAAAAGAAAAAAAAAAGAGTTGAGTTAGTTGTGTTTATGCAGAATTGATCAGGGTGAGCTCTTTAATACTTGAGCAATTAAGTTCTAGGGGACTTTTTGCCTAGTGTGTTAGATATAATTGCTAATGTTTGTTTATCAGTGTTTAAGCAACAGGTACTGACAAGAGTTTATCAGAAGCCAGTCAGAGTTTAGTTAAACTCTGACAGGGTGAAGAGTTTAATGGAAGCCGGTCAGAGTTTATTTAAAGTCTGACAAGGTGATAGTTGAATTAGCTGTCGGTGCAGAATTGAAGATTCTAGAAGCAATATATTCTGAAGATGGAAAGAAGCAGAATATATTGATGCAGTTAAGGAAACGGAATAGAAGATAAGAAGCAATCCTTAATTGATATCAATTGTATAGCTAACTTGTAGGAATATCAATTAGATGAGGATTGTATGTAGCTGTGTACTATATAAACACAGATAGGTTATCCCTAGAAGGGACGCGCGAATATTGATATATTATTCTTGTAACCTAGAAGCTCTTTGTGATTCATTAACATCATAAAGAGAGAAGCTGTTAATATAAATACAGTTTATTGATTCATAAACAGTGTTCTTAATTATTGTTATTCTCATACATACTTGATTATATTGTGTATTCGGCCTAACAATTGGTATCAGAGCTAAGGCTGTTTAATATATACAGTTTTACGATTCAAACACAGTAATAATCATGTCTGAAGAAAATCAAACTGCTCCCAAGGCTGAACAGGTTAAGCCTAATTCTGTGAGTCGATATGAAACAATCAGGGTTCCAATTCTCAGGCCTGTAGAGTATCCGATTTGGAAGGTGAAGATGACCATGTTTCTGGAGGCCACAGATCCAGAATATCTTGACAGAATTTATGATGGTCCTCATAATCCAACCAAACTAGCCCCTGTTGTTGATGGACAAGAACAAAAGACTGTTCCAAAGGAAAAGAAAGATTTGACTCCTGAGGACATCTCATCAATTGCAAAGGATGCAAAGGTTAGACATCTTCTCCACAGTGCGTTAGATAACGTTATGTCTAACAGAGTAATTGGCTGCAAGACTGCCAAAGAGATATGGGATGCTCTAGAAGTCAGATGCCAAGGAACAGGTGCTATCAAGAAGAATAGGAGGACCATACTAACTCAGGAGTATGAGCACTTTGATTCAAGACCTAATGAAACCTTGACTGAGACCCATGACAGATTTTGCAAATTATTGAATGATCTGTCTCTGGTTGATAAAGAATATGAGCTTGAAGAATCTAATCTCAAGTTTCTGTTATCTCTTCCTGAAAAATGGGATTTAAAGTCAACCACAATAAGAGATAATTATGAGCTTGCTGATACAGAACTTGATGAAATCTATGGGTTATTGAAAACTCATGAACTGGAGATAGATCAAAGGAATAGAAGATTGAGTAAAAAGACAAAATCTGTTGCTCTCAAAGTCGAGGAGAAGCCCATTAAGAAGGAATCATCAAGGAAGAAAGCCAAGGGAAAGGCTTTAGTGATTAAATCTGAGAGTGAGTCATCAAACTCTGATGATGATTCAAACTCTGATGAAGCTTCTGATTCTGAGGATGATGAAGAGGAGATGATGCAAATGGCTGCCTTGATGGTTAAGACATTCAAGAAGATGGGATTCAAGAACTTCAAGAAGGGTAAAAGATTCTCAAGGAGAGATTCAAATTCTGAGAAGAAGAATTTCAGAAAGTCTGATGGAAGGGATACCAAGTCTGGAAAGAAGGACAAATCTGAGATCCAGTGCTACAAGTGCAAAGAGATGGGTCACTATGCACCAGAGTGCAAGAAAGGAAGAACTGAAAAAGCACTCATCTCTAAAGGCAAAGACTGGGCAGATACTTCAGATTCTGATGATGGAGTGAATTATGCACTCATGGCAACTGTCAAAGATGAAGTTGAGTCATCAGAAAATAAGGTACCACTAACTACTTATGCTTATGATACTGATAATATTTCTGAATTAAGAATTTATCTTAAGAACATACATGTTAGTTATAGGGATCAGACTTTAGAAAATGAGAGGATTAAATCTGAGAATCTTAGTCTTAAAGATAGAAACAAGTTTCTTGAAGGAGAACTTGAAAGTATGAAGCAGATTCAAAAAGAAAGAGATGATGCTGTTTATGTAGAACAGGAGTTGCTGAAAAGATATAGGCAACTAGAATCTGATTTAGAAAAAGAAAGAAAAATAATCAAAACTTGGACAGATTCTGGAAGAGACACTCATCAAGTGTTTCAGACTGATTCTGTAGGTTTAGGTTATTGTGAAAATGATGAACTTAGGTTTAAAGACAAGGTTAAGGTAAAATCACAACTTAAACCTGTGAAATTTGTTCCAGAAGCCAATAAGTTAAAATCTGTTGTAATAAGGGAAGCTGATATGGAATCAGATGAATCTTGTGAAAAACAGGAAAATATTATAACAGAAAAACTTATGGAAGTAGAAGCTGTTAGAAAACCAGTAAAAACTTGTGAAAAACAGGTTAATGTTGGCTTGATGACAGGAAAACAGTTTAATCATAAGTTGAAAGAGGTAAAGTCTTCCATGAAACCTAAAGGGTCCAAGAAAAATAGGAATGGAAAAGTAGGCATAAATAACAGAAATAATCATATGCCTAATGCTGGTGCTTCAAGGAAAACATGTTATAATTGTGGTAGTTCTAATCATCTTGCTAGATTTTGCACTAAGAACAAACATATTAATTCTTTACCTTCTACTTCAGAAGTAAAGAATGATTATGTTAGAGTAAGACCACAGACTTTATGCAAACATTGTGGAAGCACTTGGCATTCTATTTACACATGTAAGAGTTATCATGCAATTTATCATAACTATTATGAGCTAAAACCCAACTTGAAATGGGTTAGAGCAAACTCTGCTAGTGTAAAATCTGATAATGTTAGTTTAAACTCTGATAATGCTAATTCCGCTGCAAAAGCTAACACTGTTAAGAAAGACAAAGGATCCAAGCAAGTCTGGATCCTTAAAACTAACACTTAGTGTTGATTTGTGATTGCAGGGCATAAAAGAGAGCACCCTTATCTTGGACAGCGGATGCTCAGGACATATGACTGGAAATAAAGCCCTGCTATCAGACTTTGAGGAGAAGGCTGGCCCAAAAGTTTCCTATGGAGATGGCAACATAGGACACACTCTGGGATATGGCAATATTAATCTTGGAAGTGTCATCATCACAAATGTAGCTCTAGTCTCAGGACTCAAGCATAATCTGTTATCTGTGAGTCAAATCTGTGACAGAGGAAACCATGTAGATTTTCATAATGAATACTGTGAAGTTATCAGTAAATCTACTGGAAAAGTTGTTCTAGTTGGACACAGGCGCAACAATATTTATGAAGCAAGTTTGGTAACAAACTCTGATGGAAAAACAGTGTGTCTGACTGCAAAAATGTCAAATGAAGAGAGTTGGAATTGGCACAAAAAGCTCTCTCATCTCAATTTGAACAACATCAATGAGCTTATTAGAAAGGATCTTGTAAGAGGACTTCCAAAATCAATACTCAATCTAGATGGTCTATGTGATTCTTGTCAAAAGGCCAAGCAAAGGAAGTCATCTTTCAAGAGCAAATCTGAATCTTCAGTAGTGGAACCTTATCATCTTCTACATGTTGATCTCTTTGGACCAGTGAATGTGATGTCAATGGGCAGAAAGAAATATGCTCTAGTAATTGTTGATGAATATACTAGATATACATGGGTGTATTTCTTATCAAAGAAGGATGAAACTGCTCAAATTCTGATGGATCATGTAAATCGACTGGACAAAGGATCACAGCACAAAGTCAAAATTATAAGGAGTGATAATGGAACTGAATTCAGAAACTCAATCCTGGAAGCTTTCTGCAAGGAAAGAGGAGTCAAACAAGAATTTTCTGCACCTGGAACTCCACAGCAAAATGGTGTAGTTGAAAGAAAGAACAGAACTTTAATTGAAGCTGCCAGAACTATGCTTGATGAAGCAAAATTGCCAACTTATTTCTGGGCAGAAGCTGTTCAAACTGCTTGTTTTACTCAAAATGCAACATTGATCAACAAGCATGGGAAAACACCATATGAGATGGTGAAAAATAAGAAGCCAAATTTGAAATATTTTCATATATTTGGAAGTAAATGCTTTGTGTTAAAGACTCATCCTGAACAGTTGACAAAGTTCGAGTTAAAAGCTGATGAAGGAATCTTTGTTGGCTATCCATTGTCAACAAAAGCATTCAGAGTTTACAATCTGAGAACTAAAGTGATCATGGAATCCATACATGTGTCATTTGATGACAAGAAAATAATTGGACTTGAAGACAAGGATGGATATGATCAACTGCGTTTTGAAAATGAAGATCTATTCTCTGATGATATAAACTCTGATGAAGCAGGGTTGACAAACTCTGACGAAGCATACTCTGAACCTCTACTGATAAAGATTGGAGAAACTGGAAATTCTCAAATTGAACAAAATAGAGAACCAGTTGAGGGGGAGCGTGTAGAAGCTCAACAAGACACAGCAAGTGAGTCAGTTGAGGAAACTGATTCAAACTCTGACAGTTCAAACTCTGAACCATCCAATTCAGGGGGAGCCTCAGATGCTACAGAAAGTCAACATATGAATCAGGAGAGCATGGATCAAGGGGGAGGATTAAATAATGATGCAAGAAACCACTTTCCAACAGCAAGAAAGTGGACACATGCACATACACCTGATCTCATAATTGGAGATCCTGATGCTAGTGTGAGAACTAGAAGTGCAACAAATAATGAGTGTCTGTATCATGCTTTCTTGTCTCAAACAGAACCAAAGAAAGTGGAGGAAGCTCTTCAAGATGCTAATTGGATTACAGCAATGCAAGAAGAGTTAAATGAATTTGAAAGAAATGAAGTCTGGACACTTGTACCTAGACCAAAGAATAGATCAATTGTAGGTACAAAGTGGGTTTTCAGAAACAAGACTGACAGTGAAGGTGTGATTACAAGAAACAAGGCTAGACTTGTGGCTAAAGGTTATTCACAACAGGAAGGAATTGACTATGATGAAACCTTTGCTCCAGTTGCAAGATTGGAGGCCATAAGAATTTTTCTGGCCTATGCAGCACACAAGAAGTTTAAAGTCTTTCAGATGGATGTAAAAAGTGCTTTTCTCAATGGGAAGCTTGAAGAAGAAGTGTTTGTTGAACAACCACCAGGATTTGTAGATCCCAAGCATCCAGATTATGTCTACAGGCTTGACAAGGCATTATATGGACTAAAGCAAGCACCAAGAGCATGGTATGAAACTCTTGCTCAATTTCTTTTAGAAAGTGGGTTCACAAGAGGTACAATTGATAAAACCTTGTTTTATTTCAATTCTGGTGATGATTTGCTTTTAGTTCAAATTTATGTAGATGATATTATTTTTGGATCTACTAATGACAAACTCTGTAAGAAGTTTGCAAAGCTTATGCAATCCAGGTACCAAATGAGCATGATGGGAGAGCTTAGTTATTTTCTAGGCTTACAGGTCAAGCAAACAGATGATGGAATTTTTATCAATCAAGCAAAGTATACCAGAAATCTTCTAAAGAAATTTGGTATGCTTGATAGTTCATCTGCTACAACTCCCATGGCTACAGCAACGAAGCTTGACAAAGACACAGGAGCCTCAGTAGATATGACTAACTACAGAGGAATGATAGGGTCTCTACTGTATCTTACTGCAAGTAGACCTGATATCATGTATGCAACATGTCTTTGTGCAAGGTTTCAAGCAGATCCCAGAGAGCCTCATCTAACAGCTGTAAAAAGGATTTTCAAATATCTCAAAGGCACCATAACCTTGGGTTTGTGGTATCCTAGAGAATCAGAGTTTAAGTTACTTGGTTACTCTGATGCAGATTTTGCAGGCTGTAAGATAGACAGAAAAAGTACAAGTGGAAGCTGTCAATTTTTAGGTGACAGATTAGTTTCTTGGTACAGCAAGAAACAGAAGTCAATTTCCACATCCACTGCTGAAGCAGAGTATATAGCAGCTGGTAGCTGTTGTGCACAGATTTTATGGATGAAGAATCAACTGCTGGATTATGGGTTAAGGTACTCTAAAATACCTATTTTCTGTGATAACCAAAGTGCTATTGCTATGACAGGTAATCCAGTACAGCATTCTATGACCAAGCACATCAGCATAAGGTATCATTTTATCAGAGAACATGTGGAAGAAGGAAACATTGAGCTTCATTTTGTGTCTACAGACCAACAACTTGCAGATATCTTCACCAAACCCTTGAGTGAAGCTACTTTTACAAGATTGGTAAATGAACTTGGAATGATCTCTGGTTCTGACTAGAGATACGGGTTAGACTCACTTTTTATGTTCATGATTTCTTACATGTGTTAACTGTTATGTGAACCAGCATGTTAAACTCTGATGATAAACTCTGTGAAGTGTCAGTCATACTCTGACAGTAAGCTTTAATGCTAAACTCTGTTGGTCATACTCTGATAGTTACAGTTTAAATGCTATATTCTGATTGTAATTTTGTCTGGAACATATGGACCAATGAAGAAATTTGTATGAAGCATGATTCTCAGTAAGTAATTGTGAATCCTTAAGAGTTGATAGATTCTGATCTCAAATATGTGCAGTAAGCTAACACAGCATGATACTGTCTCTATATTTATAGCATCTCTTAGTTTATTGATCCTATACACTGAGTCTGTATTAGCTGTTTGTATTTTCTCTCATAAGTTAATTATAATTACTGATGAAAAGTCTAAACTCTGATTATTTATTGCAAATAATTCACCCTCAAATCAAAAGATGCCAAACAGAGCACAAATTCCTTTGAGATCATGTTGTGCCTAGGAAGATCCAGGAACTTATTGTATGAAATAAGGGCTAAAATCTTTGATTTTTGGTGACTAGTGCCAACCACTGATTACTGGAAAAAAAAAAATAAAAAATAAAAATAAAAAATAAAAAATAATAATAATAAAGGGGGTGAAAAATAAAAGACATATCCAAATGAAAGGATATCAGTAATACAGAGTTTAGATAGAAAAATCAGTGTCTATGTTATACATGAGAGTTTAGGCAACCAGTTTTTACTACTTTAGTTTGTGGATTTTATGCACTTTGAGATGATCTAAATACTGATTTCGGTAAACTCTGCTACTACACACACATTTTTCACAACTGTACAGATTGAGAAAAGAGTTTATTGACAAAGAAGGACAAATGGTAAACACTGATGTATTGTGTGAAATATGCCGAGGTTACCTTGTTTTAATCTCTGATGGTTAAAATAATTTCTTTGTTTCAGACATTTTATAATTTTGAGATTAGGCATTTGTTTTTCGAAAAAGTATGATTGAACGGAGAAAAGAAAGAGTGTGTTTCATAAGTTCTTATAGTGATTTGTAATGCTGCTGAGTATGTTAGTTTATTGTTTAAAGTGATATCATTTCTTTCACTTTACAATTTCTATGCAATATTGATAATACTGATATGTAAAGAAACAATTTTTTTTCATTAATTGATTCAAATTTACATTCAGACAATTTCATACTCATGGTTAGCTAATCTTTCTGGTACATACTAATCGCTATGGTTACATACTAGAAGATCTATTTAACCAGGATAAGTATTTGAATGCTATAACTGAAGCAGAAGAGCTAGAGCCAGAAGCTATTGTGCTCTATTACTTCTGATGATCGCTACCCAGTTGTTCAAATGATCATTATACCATCTGGGATTGCTTGACAACATCCTGAAGATGAATCATCATCATCATCATCATCTTTTTGGATTCTCTTTCTGCTTTGCAGCTTGCAGGATTCCAAGAAGGTTGTCTCCTCAGTACCCATCAGGAAGCTCTGCTGGAAGAGCATCATACAAATCTCCATAGTATGATCGTCTGCCAGGATGGGCACATCATATGGACCGGGACGGATGATGTGCACATAAGGATTAGAGATCGGTCCTTCTGCTATTTCATCATCTGCTATAAGACCTTCATCATTCAGAAAAGACAGAACAAGAAACTCATCGATGATGTAGTTTTCTTGTTGCTGCCAGTTCATGTTTAAGAATGATTCTACATCCATGAACTCAAAGGTTCCTGCCATTTGGTGTATGGTAATTTTAAGAAATGAAGCCTGTTGATAAAATGCTTCGGTTTTTAAAGCATTCAACAGGGTAACTGAAAGGTTTTTTACTTGATTCGAAGCGCTTGGGATAAATAAGGTGCGGAGTTTCAAGACAGTCATTATTATTCTGACTGTTGAGCTCCTTTGTACTTTATTATTAAAATTGATAATTTTATTATTATTGATTTTTTTTTCTTTTAAGCGGATATTTTGAGTGTTATATGTGATGACAGGTGTCTCCACGTCTGCACGTGTGTATTGGAAGTTGTTAGATACAGCTGTCAGCGTATGCACGTTTGACATCTGTCCCACTAACATACTTTTAATCTTTACAGTTATTATTTAATACACTACATACACACGATTCAATCTTTTACGCACCTCATCTTTTCATAAGATTTTACTCACACACAAACACTCAAACACTTTCAAAGCCCAGTTCTTCTTGTTTTCAAATCTTACTAATGGCAACTACAGCGTTTATTGCTTCTGAATTAGAATTTGTTCCCAACAATTATTCTGCTCCTGTAGCAAATGAGAACGCACCGGAGGCGTTTCATTTGATTCAGAGGTTCTTGTTAAACTCTGATATCGGTACTGCTCTATCCGCACCATCGAAGCTGTCTGTGACTCAAATTCGAACTTTTTGGCAGACAGGTACTTATGATAATGGAGGAGAGTCTGGATCTCCATCTATCATTTTTCAATTTCAAGACAATAACTATGCTGTTACTCCTACTACTGTTCGTGATGCTTTGGGTCTTGAAGATTTCAATGCATTCACAATCTCTGTTGGAGACTCTGAGCTAGTCAGAATGATGAACGAGATAGGCTACACTGGACCTTTGACAAAGATAGGTCAACTCAAAAGGCCATTTTTGCGCAAGGAGTGGAGCTTCTTTTTCGATTGCATTACTCGGGCTTTTGGAAAGAAGTGCACCAATTGGGATGCGATTCCTACTGATAGTCTACAGATCGGGTATTCTCTTCTCTATGGCAGTCAATTTGATATTGCTAGATTAGTGTTAACTAATATTGGTGAGAAAATGCTAGAGAATAGAAATGTTGTTTATTTCTCTAGGTTTTGTCAATTGATATTCAATTTTTGCTGCCCAAATGTTGAGATAGTAGAGGATGATGTTATACTTTCGTTTAAATTGCACAAACGTATATTCTCTGACCTTATCAACAAGGACAATAAGAAAGGAGAAGTTGGTCCTTTAATGTTGCCTGCATCAGTGCAACAATTTCTTGACAACTTACAACAACAACAAGTCTCAACCACAGAGGTCAAAGAGATCTAAAGTTCGAGCAGTTAAGTCTGGTTTGCAAAACACTGAAGCTGAGGTATCAAATGTTGATGCTGTGCCTCAGAGAAAAAGAATGAAGAAAAGGCGAGCCCAAAGGGCAAAGTCTGTTGCTGCTGATTCTATTACAGACTCAGAAACTGAAGCTGATGAAGAAACTCTTCATCAGAGAAAGAGAAGACTAGTTGCTGATCAACTTTTTGGTGATATCATTGCAAATATGAACAAAGCACCTGAGGACACTGAAGCTCCTACATCAGAGAATGAGGAGAATATTCCAACTGCTGAGGATGCTGCAAATCCTGACACTATTCTGATGGATTTTGAACCAGAAGTTCCTACATCAAAAGTTGATGATGTAGTTGAGGAAGCTGCTGCATACTCTGATAGCAGGATTGTTGATCATGAAGATACTGTACTGGAAGCTGATCAAGCTACTACTGAATTAGTAGAACCTATTGCTTCTCACACAGAAATCATTTCTCTTGATTTTGAGAAAGGTGAGGAAGTTGATCAGATTAGAGTTGATCCAGTTACAGAAGCTGTTGCTGTACATGCTGATGCAACAGATAATGATCATGAGGATATTGTTTTACTTGAAACTTTGCAACAATCAGTTGTTGAGATTGTTCAGAGAGAAGCAGAGGTTACTGCTCCAGCAAACTCTGATGTTCCTCAAACTGTAGCAGATCAAGTACCTGATGCAACTGCACAGTTAATTGATGAAATCACTGCTGAAAATGTGCTTGAAGATATTCACAGAGAGGATGACAATGCTGAAGCTAGTCCTGCTCATTCAAACTCTGATATTCAAGTGGAAATTTCTGATCTTCAAGCAAATTCTACTGAAGAGAGGGAAGTTCAAAGGGCTGCTTCTGAGCATTTTCAGAATATGTACTACAAAAATTGGGCTGCTGCCGATTGTGTTTTCTCAGCACAAAGGGCTGCAGATTTGCTATCTGATTCTGTCAAGAAGATTACAAATCCTGATGTCCTTACGAGCTTACAGGCAACTGTTGTTCAAGTCAAATCTCTCAATAATAGATTTGATGAGAATCAACAGATGTTTACAAATCTGAGGAATGAATTTTCTCTCAGGGATACAACTTTGAAGCTTGACAGATCATTTTATTCTACACAATTCAAGCAGCAAGCCAAGGATTCTGAAGAAATCAAGAAAAGGCTTGGAAAAGTTGAGGAGAATCAGGCTGAAATGTCTACTAAATTGAATTCTATTTCTCATGCTCTAGAATTGCTGACATCAGTATTACTTTCTGATGATGTCAAAAAGGGGGAGAGTATACCTAAAGACAAATGCAAAGATACTCAAACTCTGAGACGGAAGGATGATTCTACTGATGGGGGAAGCAGAGGAAATGAAAGAAGGATTTCTGCTCGAAGGCAAAGACGTGTAATAAACTCTGGTGGTCAATCTACTTCAAAACTCAACAACAGTTTAGTTGTTTCAGCTAACCCATCTACTGATGAAGAGATTGCTGCTAGGATCTTTATTAAAGAGCATGGAAAGGAAGTTACTATTGAAGATATCCAGGCTGAAGAACAGATGCTTGCTGAAGAACACAAGAAAAATCTTGAAGCTGGAATCTACAAGAAACAGGAAATCAAGGCTCCTAGGAAGAAAGAAGTTGGTATTTCTATCAAAGAGAATACACAACAAAGTATACAATATACAAGGAGACCTGTGATAAGAAACTCTGATAAGGGTAAAGGCAAAATGATTGAAGAGCCTAACCTGAAGAAGAAAGATAATTCAACCTCTGACATTGCTCAAGTTGAAACAAGATTAGGAAAATCAACCTCTGACGCTGCTCAAGTTGATGATACTATTGAAGTTAAGCCAGCCTCTGACAAGGCTCAAGCTGTGCAAACTCAGCTAGCTCCTCAACTCAAAGGTTTCTTAAGACCAGTACTCTCTGAAACTCTGACACTTCAACCTGTGGATTTTTCTCAAACCAGGACTGTACTTGGAAAAGAATCTTATGATAAGTCTGGTTTAGGTTCACATAGGGAAAAGAGAATAAATAACAGATCTCAAGACAATATTTCACTGGCAGGATCTGGTATTAAGAATACACAAGAAAATCTTGATAAGTTAGAATCTGTTCAGTTGATTTTTCACAGAGTCTTGAAGAAGCAGTTTCTGTTATACTTCATGAGTGATGGAAGTGTTTATAGAGTTGGAGAATCTGATGTAAATCTCAAATCATGGGAAGAACTTGAATATGTACTTTATCTGTTGAAAGTTAAGAACAGACACATCCATAATGTTGCTCAAATCTTAAGAGAAAAGATGCTGAGATCAAAAGTGATGCTTGGAGGAGGAGAAGTCTCAAATGCTTATATTCCAAAGTATAGAGATCATGCTGGAAAGTTGGTGGAGATGAAGAGAAACAGTGCTAGATTTAAAACTGCACTGGGAATAAAAGTCTTAGAATTCAACTTAGAGTCAGATAAAGCTCAGTACATTCGGCTAGGGAATGATATGAAGAAAAACAGTATCTATTCTCTGAGGGCTGCTATATATCAAACTGGTGAAGAAGATCCAGAGTATAAGGAGCTGAAGGAGGTTATGATAGCTGAACTTGAGAATGCTGAGAGAAGACTGCTGATTGATTATCTCAGGACTGTACCTGATATTGAAGAAGTCAAGTAAAGTCTGACTGTAAGTTTTTAATATTTTCTATTCTAAAGTCAAATTTAAACTCTGTTTTAAATTAAACTCTGTTATATGTTAAACACTGCATTTGTTAAATGGTTTTGACATCATCAATTATATGTTTAACTTGTACATTTTATTATGAACAAGTTGGGGGAGATTGTTAGATATAATTGCTAATGTTTGTTTATCAGTGTTTAAGCAACAGGTACTGACAAGAGTTTATCAGAAGCCAGTCAGAGTTTAGTTAAACTCTGACAGGGTGAAGAGTTTAATGGAAGCCGGTCAGAGTTTATTTAAAGTCTGACAAGGTGATAGTTGAATTAGCTGTCGGTGCAGAATTGAAGATTCTAGAAGCAATATATTCTGAAGATGGAAAGAAGCAGAATATATTGATGCAGTTAAGGAAACGGAATAGAAGATAAGAAGCAATCCTTAATTGATATCAATTGTATAGCTAACTTGTAGGAATATCAATTAGATGAGGATTGTATGTAGCTGTGTACTATATAAACACAGATAGGTTATCCCTAGAAGGGACGCGCGAATATTGATATATTATTCTTGTAACCTAGAAGCTCTTTGTGATTCATTAACATCATAAAGAGAGAAGCTGTTAATATAAATACAGTTTATTGATTCATAAACAGTGTTCTTAATTATTGTTATTCTCATACATACTTGATTATATTGTGTATTCGGCCTAACATAGTGACCTAAGACTTTTCCGGTCTGGGATCCACTAACCTAACGCTCGTTACATGGGTATTATTGTATAAGCCTTTTGGGGTCTCATCCATTGCACGGTCAAATAAGCATACGTGTTGTGTATAGTATTTTGTGTCATATTAAAGCATGAATTCTTGTCTAACTCAAGTGGTTTATGGAGGTGTCTCATAGTGATTTCTTGTGTCTAGCGTTCATTCTGTTTATAAGCTTGTGGTTGTTTTGGTGAAGAATAAGATATGGTCTTGGTTTAGTTTGGGAGTATATTGATGAGCATCGCACACACGCACGTTTCTGTGTTTGTATTGTTAGTATACGGGGATTTAGCCGAGATCTGTTTGGAATATTGCATTCTTTGAGATGTTGGCTTGTTGATTGGTTATGGTTAGTTTGAGGGGATCGTTTGCATTAGCATATTAGTTGCATTCATGCATTGCATTATATATATATAGAGTCTGTTTATGCTTGAGGACAAGCATCGGTTTAAGTTTGGGGGTGTGATAAGTGGATTTTATATCTACTTGGAACGCTTCGTATCGGCTTAAATTGATCGCTCACACTCAAGTATTTGGTGTGTTTAATGTGTTTTTAGCTAGAATGTGCAGAGCTACAGATGGAGGCAGAAATGTGAGGATTCATGTATATATGGTGGATATGTGCTCAAGAAGAGAAGTCCATGCGGTAAGGGAGTTGGAAGCGCAAGGAAACATTAAGAAAAATAGTTGCAGAATCCTGGACAGAAAGGGGAGCGCGCCCGCGCCTCTCAGGAGCGCGCCCGCGCTTGTTTGAAAGAGAGGGAGCGCGCCCGCGCCTTCCAGGAGCGCGCCCGCGCTATGTCGAATGCTGAAGATGCTGATTTCAATTCTGTTTTGGAAACCAGCAGAGACCAGTCAACCGTGAGGCTATATAAACACTTGGGGACGATTTTAGGGTATCATATCATCCTCTCTATCATATATCTACCAGCAAAGAGAGCCAGAGGTTCAACGTGGAGGCAAAATTCCAACGCTCGTGACAAGCAACGGAGTTCTTGTTTTACTACATCTTTTGTATTCTTCTTTAGGCGATACTTTGGATCTTTGGTTTGAGTTGTTCAGAAACCTTATTACTTATTACTCTATTTAGTATTCCAGACATATTTACTATCATGTTTTCATCAGATCCCATGATGACGAACGGTTCGATTATGAACTAATCGTTATCGTGGTATTCTAACGGATTTATCTATGGATTTTAGTAGTTGATGGTTTTAAAGATTTGTGTTGATGAATTATTGGCTTCCTAGTTTGGTTGTGCTTATACTTCTTGGATGCGTAGCTAACATCTAAGTCGTTTGTTAATCTCTATTGATTGCGAAAGTGGATATAGAGGTTTAGAACTTGCCATGCTAGCATAGGTTTATGTATGTTTGTCATGCATGATTCGTAGGTAATTTTAACCATCTTACCTGCCCTATGTAATCTAAATGGATAACTTGCTCGTTAAACCGTTATGTTTTCAAATCTTATAGACATATAGGGTCTAAGCATAATTGGTGTCTCCTCAACTTCTATCTCTTTTGTGGATGTTTGAGTGGTTTGGTATACGTATACTGAAAGGTAGCGTGTACTGATTTCGTGTTGTCCGATTAGTTGTCACAACCGTCACATACATTGATTAAAGGCATAAAACTCTAGATGAAGTATTTAATGAAGTTAGGATCCCATGTTTTATTCTCATAAGTAATTCGACAGTAAACTCCTTAGTTAATTATAGTCTTGGTAATTTGCTTAGTTAAATTAGTTAATCACAACTCAATTTTAATACTTGTCTTACAATTGAACAATAGCCATACATTGTTGCATAAGTGCATAACTGTAGTAAACCAGCCTCTGTGGGAACGAACTCTACTTATTCATATATTACTTGTGACCGCGTACGCTTGCGTGATTTTGTGCGAACAAGTTTTTTCATCCTCTTTTCCTTGTTATAAATAAAGTGAGAAAACACATTAACAACTCGGTGACTTAGCTTCATACCTTTAAAAATTGTTCTACTTAGTTCCAAGAACTTAATTGATCTCCATCTGATTTCCCAAATAATTCAGAAGATACATTCGCAGTAACACTCAGGACATCTTTCCCAGGGTACCATCTCATTCCTCCAATAACTTGATCGAATCGACATCATATTGATTCTCAATCTATACATCCCCGTTGACTGGTAAGATCTACCTTAACTATGGTGAACAAAAGACTTGCAACCATATCATGTAATCCTGAAGCATTCAACGATCATATCATTCTCCATTATTAGCCTAACATCGAATTTAGAAGTTCTTCTCATTAAGACAAAAATCTATTATGTCCATTTTTCCACACCCTGGGATAGCATCAGCACAATTACACATTTTTCCCAATTTCCAATCAACTCTTGAGTTACCTTACTAACATAAATGGTTACTGAGGCTTCATAGCGCGTCGTTGTTTCTTCAAATATTGTTTCATCATCAAATACTGTCGTTTCTGTCAAATAAAGGTTGACCCACTCTTCCACATCGTAACGTTAATCGATAGAGAGAGAGCAACTGGCTCCGTTATATGTTACTAGTATTCTAATCGCATCGTGATCCGCTTTCGCTCGTGGTAATTCAATCGCAAATTCTTCGTTCATTAAGGTAAAGTAAATTCCTTCCAACCTGGTGGCATACCTTCAAGATTATTAGAGATAACAAGATTCATGATATTTTGAAGTGAAAAGGTTCTGCATCATAGCAAACGTCCCACAATTGTGGTTATCAAATTTACATATTTTAAAGCACACATCATGGGGAATAAAAGAATCACGGAGAGATCCATTTGATCACATGAACTTAATGTTGTGTGTTCTTGATTAAGACAGTACTAAAGGTAATCAATCCTCTTGTGATGCACAACACACAAGTGATGGCGTCCCAACAGACTTCTATCACACAGACATATAGTCCTTGTGTCCCCTATAAATAGGGTTGTTCATCTCAGTTGGAGTAGAGAAATATGAAAGAAATTTGAAACCAGATTAACAATCAAGGCCTTTTGACAAGAAATTCCCGGATATACACCTTGGATTGAAATTGAATAGATTCCAAAGGTGTTAGTCCAGAAAAGAAGAACAACCAGAAAAGGAAGTATCAACAAATAGTGTTACATTACAACTAGAGTTATCCACCCCTGAAGAATGAAGGAGTTGAAATTCAAATAATAAATTTTCAACAGGCCTCAAATATTAATTAGATATCACAACAACCTCTGATGCAATTGCAAACATGATTGATCAAAAGTATCAAATACCAAGTCAAAAGGTGGAATATATTCACCAACACAAGTTTCGCTTAAAGGAATGTCGAATATTTCATTAGGATGGAAAGGTATTACCAAGGTCTCCACATATGTCTTCTCTGTCGACTCCTTCGATAGCTCGTTATCCGATTCTAAGCCCTTCTTTTCCACGTCGTAAAGTTATCAATATCGTACGTTGTCGTCGACTCGTAATAGTCCTTAAAGGTTCCACCGTAGACATCTACAACCGTAAGAAGTTCTATCCAGCTCAGCACAACCATCTCAATCGAATACCCCTATCTAAACTCACTCATTGGTACTATATCCAATAGTCCAACACGAACTCTAAATGAGCTCCGACGTTCCTTATATAACTATACACACTCCTACGCACTCTCGTTTCTAGTTTTACTATAACCCTGCTCTGATACCAACCTGTAACGCCCCAAATCCGGGGTCAAAGGATTTGGTCGTCACAATGCATCCTTAATTAAAACAACATATTCAACATTAATCCAATACAATAAACATCTACGACCCCAACTCTACCAAGAATCTTTAAAGGTTATAGTTCTAGAAACAAGAATCCAAAATTCCATTACAAAAAATTTTCTTCTTTACAACCATTCTCTTTACATAAATCCTATAACATTAGTATAACTTCGATGAGAAGTATACCAGGCAAATCTAATCTTATACAACATAGTATTCAATAAAAATAAATCACTTTATACAATAACCTTACACTAGTTCTACATACTCTGAATTACAACATCTTCGCGCTAACATTCTTTCCTTTTTCTGCCCAAGCTACGCGGACAACTCCCGCCAATATACCTTCTTACTGAAAGGCTAAAAATATAAAGAAAGCAAGTATGAGCGAAAGAATTGCTCAGCAGGTGCATTATCAAGTATAATAGAAAAGTTTCAAAAATAAGCTTTGTATTTTCAAATAAACAAGCCTTTGGTTTATACATTTGTAATCTCTAAAACTTTTAAATCATGTTTGGTAATTTGCCACAATTTCTTATTCATCTTCTAGCAACTGAATAGTTTAAATACGAAGGAATTTATATTGGTCGCCACGGTTATCCGAACCAAAATAACTTACAATAGTATGTAGGAAATATGAAATAATTATACACTCATACGTTTTGGAAACCATAGTTTATACAAAATTACTGTTTTTGAAGATAACAGTTCCATTCGCAATATTTCTGAAACCAACAACTCTGGAAGAGTAGAATAATAAAAGAGTAAGAATGAGCCAACGCGCTCGACCATAGAATAAAGAACGTACTTCACGACTTCAATATGGTACCGACTGAACATGTGGTATGAATAAAACTCATCAAGGTAGATATTTCACAACTGCCAATGGAATCGAGGAAGTGGATTTTGACTATTTGAAATCCATTATACTACGAGTAAGTGGTTTCAGCAGGATTGAAACCCCTTCTTATTAATCACCGAACCAACAATAATGGTAACAAATATAATTTCTGATAAGAATAGAATATGTTCTGATAATTCTGACAATAATCAAATGCCATAAGGAAGTGGCTACTAAACAATTCGAGTTCAATATTTGAATTAGAATTGGACTTCTATTTTATTTTTAAAAACACAAGGTTAGGCTGCTGATCAGTCACGCACTAACCCCGGACAATGCACATAGCAAAGTCCTACAACTAGGATCCTTGGCCATCTTGGCCTTAACTTCTTCCGACCATGAATCTGGTCCGACCATTACTGGTCCATTTAAAAACATTCTAATTCTATTTTATATACGTCAGGTGTCAGTACAATTGACAACCTTACTACGACAGCCAGGTGTCGGAAGAATCGACAACCTTAATACAACAATCGCTGGAAAACTCACGTTCCAGGAAACAACTCGACTATAAAGAATCCATCAAGGAATAACCATACAATCTAGTATCGACAAGATCGACACAATAATGGGAGGTGCACATGAAAAGTGACAATATAATAAACATCGACGAGATCGATGCAACAACTGGGATGATAATGAAGAATAAACAATAACATGCTCAACAAAGTTAAGTCTGATACAAAACAGGCATTATGATATCAAAAGGAATTGCAACTGCTCAATATAAAGTAGGTTTCAAGGAACAGGCTCTAGTTGGCCTCAACATTACAAATTATCACATCATGGAAGAATAGTTAAGATTCACCAGTTTGATAAGTAACAAGAAGGTCAAGTTCAAGTTTAGGGAAAATTCAAGGTGAAGTTTATGAATAGGGAAATAAGGTTTTACTGACTTCTGAAAGAAATAGTGTTAGGAATATGTTGTTCTTGATGATAATTATAAAAACACTTAGTAGATTTTGTGTTAAGTCACTTTTTGTAACTGTAAACGGAATGGTATGCTTTGCAACTTTCGTTGACAGGTAGCTCATCAACGAAATGATTGATGTAGCAATTGCACTGTACAATACTTCACTGGTTGATATACATTTGTTGTAGGTATTAGATAGGTTTTCTAAGTCATGTTGACTAAGTACTAGATAGGCAAAATAGGTTGGTTAAGTGTAAATATATTGTGCCTTGTAATTTTGCCTAAGTGAAGACATGTCAACGGAATGAAGATTATTCTATCAACGGAATGAAGATTATTCTATCAACGGAATGAAGATATCTCTATCAACGAAATGAGGAATATACCATCAACGGAATGAAGAATAAAGCTATCAACGAAACACATCCCACTGCTATCAACGAATCATTATCACTTTTCTGAATAGTTGACAAAGTGATAGTGACAGTTTTCTGACAGATCAAAAGGTGATGTAGAAGTGTACTTTGCATTGGAAGCCATCAAAATGGACACTGGGAATGAGGAAACATGTTAGGTCCAAAGTATCGTAAAAGGGGGGGGGGGGTTGAATACGATACTCACAAATAATTCAATTTCGTTCGCGGATTAATCTTTCAGTTCTATAACGAAATCACACACCAAACCAAATCAAGTTTCGGGGAATATATCTTTTTATAAATATAAATATAACGACTCAGAAAAACGCTTGTACTATATTAATATTTAATAATATTTGAGTTCTATGATATGTGAGTATTGTGTGAAAGGTGTATATTTGAAAATGTGATAATTAGATGTTTACTTGGTGAATGGTATGGATTAAAATACTTGTGTATGCTTTTAAATGCATTTTATGTGAATTTCTTATTAAAAATTAGTTCTTTTTGACCATCCGGGAATTTTATAAAATCATCGGAGACTCTTTTTATTGTGAAATCTTTTTCACAACCTTTATTCTATATTCTAGTATTTTCTAAAATTAGTGGAGGAATTTATTTTTGGCTTTAAGGATTTAAAACTGATTTTATGAGTTAAAAGTCCTTTAAGTGATCAAAACTTTGAAAATTCATATTTAATTCAATTTTGATCACAAAAATATTTTAAAAATATGGGTGAGCTTGTAAATTCGTATTCTTTATTTTAAAAATAAAATTTGGATTTTTAGACATTACCTTCAGTTTATTTCGAATTATAGAAAAGCATTTAGGTTGGTTTTGTTATTAGAAAATCAGATTTTATAATTATGAAGTTACTAAAATACCCCTGGGCTTATAAAAACCCCTGCATCAGTTTTTCCCCTTTCTCACTTTGCCGACCATTCTCTCTTCTCTCTTTTCTCTCTTCTCTCTCTCGGCTATCTCTCATCTCTCCCCCTCGGTAAACTTCTCTCCTCTCTTCCTATTCGGTTTTGTACCGATTGGATGATTGAAACCCATATTCTTGCTCAGTTTTGTCTCCTCTACAACCCTCTATCATTGCATGTCAATTCTGAGATAAAAGTTTGAAAACCCACTTCAAATATTTTTGCTTTAATCCGACTATTACTTCGAGTTTGGCCTTTAAAATCGATACCCATGGTTCTAGTCTCTGTTTTTATACTGAATCATGTTGGTGTTGAGATGGGTTGTGCTCGGTTGCGTGTATATGTGTGTTTATCGTGTATATATATATGTTCATGTATGTGTATGATTCGTATATGTGGTTTTATGATGATTCGAATTGACTCTTGCAGTTTCAGTCGTGTTTTGTGTTATTTATTGGTGAGGTTGTGAAGGAAACCCGGATTTTCATATTTTCCGGGCACCTCCAACCATTGCCGCCGTCGGCAATGAGCTCCGGCGAGCCGACGGGGACGATGATGACATTTTTGAGTCCGATTATTGTGTTAATACCTATATTTAGTTCGATTTTGAGTTGCATGTGAAGAAATCGAAATGCATGTTCAAAATTTGATTTTTCCCCTTTTTAGAATTCGGTTTTGGAAATTTGTTTATAATGTTGTTTAATTATTAACTTCGGTTTATAAGGAATGCATGTTGATTTATTGTGTTAATGTGGTTAGTATGAGATTTTGGATAGTTAAAAGTATTTATTTGAGAATTTTAGAGGAATTTCAAGTAATGAAATTGTTAGCTTGTTATTGGATAAATGCATGTATAAGTTAGTGATTCTTGAGAGCATGAGTCTTAGTTGTAATATTGGATAGTTGGATTGTGAATGGGATTGTGTTTGGGTGATTTAAAAAGAAAAACACCATGCTGAAATTTTCCAGAAAACTGCCCTGTTCTGTTTTGCTAAATTTCGAAATGTTGCTGCCTGTTTTAGACTGAGGTCTTTGAATGATAATGTTCTAAATTGAATCTAGTTTGTGCACGTGCTAACTTTGTGTCGATAGGATTTACGGATAAAAAGTTATGTATGTTTTACTAAAAGTTGCGCAGCTGAGATTTTTCTGTGCTGAGTACCTACTTTATACAGTTCGTTTTTATACTAAATAAAGTGTTCTGAAGTTGAAACTTTTATGCTAAGTTGGTTTTGTAATCAGGAAGTAGCCTGTCAAATTTGGTAATTGTTTGATTATTTTTGGATTTATGAAAAATGTTTTGGTAAAGTATGCGCAGTTGATTTTTCTGCTTTTTGAGATGAAAACATTTTTGTGAAAGTATTAAGGATATAGTTAGCATTGGTTAAATTGATTTAAGGGATACCGAATGTGGTATGATTTGAAAGGTGTATTATTATATGTATATATGTATAAGGAGCATGTTATGTGTATTTAAATGACAATGTGCATTTATATGGTTGATTGCCTATTACGTGGTTATAATTATTTTGTGGTATAACTATTATATGTTTACGAGCTAGGATGCGTTTGGGTAGTTTAGAATAAAGGATTGACATCTTAGAGAGGGAATTCTAAGATAGATTATATTCTTTTGTAGAGTCCAAGGAAGTGGAACTTAGAGAGTTCAAGGAAGTGGAACTTAGGGACAAGGGAAAGACTAAGGTGGAAAACCAGTGATTGCTCATTACCCTTTATCTACTTAAGGCAAGTAATACAAACTTGCTTTCGTATTTCGATTCTATTGTTTCATTTTGACACATATGAATTGTTATCTTGCCTTGATATACCTTTAATTCTGAAAACGCTTATTGTTCATTGATGACCCTGATCTTTGTTCATATATACCATGTTGAATTATATACCATGCTTTGTTTAGTTCTTTATCCCTAAACCTTTATACCCTGATCATATACAGGAATTGAAACCTGATGACCTATAATTCCATAACCTGAATTTGATCATATACTTATTCAAACCCTTTTATACCTGAAAGTGAATACACCTATACCTCATTTTAGTACATTTCCAGAACATACCCAAGTATAAATATTTCTTATATTCCACTAATAGAAATCCAGATTGTTTTGATTGAACTTATCTGATTTCCAAAGGACTTCTTTATATCTGAAGATGTTTTAAAAAAGGAATAAAGTTTGAACTCATTTAAATTCTGATTTATGGTTTCCACGGATTCCTAAGATTGGAGGCGTAAGAGGCCGAGTAACGCCGGTCCAGCACTTTTTAATTATAATAAATGGACTAGGGATGGACTAGTCTAAAGGCCAATGTGTTGCCTAATGGGACCCAATACAAGGACCAGAGGGACTGTGTGTCCGGTATGGGGACTTTACGTGGCTGATCACCCGTATTGTCCGGTGCGTTGTGAAAAATCTCCAAAATTACTTATTGTTTTTGAAACGGATATCTTGATAATGAAATTGGTTTACCCTTTGAAATTGCATATTTATGCCATTGTTCCAATATATCCTTAATGGGGATTCTGCTTAAACCATGCTATATATATTGATATCGGAAACTGTTTTGAAACTTTATACTCAAATTATGGATTCTGATAATCCCTTGTTACGGACTTTGCTATACTCATGCTATCCATATTGATATTGAACTGTTTCCCAGTGGATAACTGTTTGGTCATATTATTACTTGCTGGGCATTTGGCTCATTCTTTTTCCCTATTCTAACCCACAGTGAAACGAGAAGATGGTACGTACATTTCAGACAGCTAGGAAGTCTTCCTATAGGGTTGTTTTTGGGATGCCAGCTCAGGTAGGTGATGGCCATATCTAGAAGGTGTTTTGTAATAGAGAACTTAGAACTCTTAAGACTTTGTTGTAATAACTTTTAAGACTTATGTATTAATGAATTAGATAGTGGATGCTTGTTTCACACCATCAACTGTTAAAGATCCAGGGTAGAGTTGGGGTCAAGTCTGCATGCTTTTATTATATTGTTTATGGGTTTAATATGTATAGAGGTGGTAGTGACTCCCCGATCATGACCCCAGGTCGGGAGGGCGTCACAGGTTGGTATCAGAGCTATCAGTTTTTGGTCACTGAAACAAGCCAGGATTAGGATCCCTATTAATAAAAGATTAGGATCCCTATTAATAAAAGGTGATTAAGATAGTTATGTAAGGAGTAGGAATCTGTTAGGATATTAGATGGATAGATGCTAAGTAGCCACGGTAGGCGTAAGTACTCTCTTTTAAGTTAAGTTTTTAGGATTAAGATAACCTGTTATTATATAAGTATCTATATCTATATTGTTATCGCAGGAGATGGACGTTGTTGGTGGAGACACACCCCCTCACCCCTCTATCACACTATCTGACCCAGTGGAGATAGGTAGTCTTAGTGTTCAGTCCGTTGAGACACCATTTGCACATGTACCTGTTCAGACTACTATCCCGTGGAGAGCAGCATCTGTTGATTCTCATGTTTCAGTTATGGGAGATCCTGCACCTAGACTTCTTCATACACAGGTAGACCTTGCTAGAGACCTAGAGACCCTTTCTGGACAGAATGCTGAGCTTCAGGCCCTTGTAGACCAGATGACTGATGAGGCTGACCGTCGCGTTGCTGTTACTGAGGCAGAATGGCAGGATAGGATTCGAACCGTAGAGGAGTCAGCGCGAAAGCGCCTAGCTGAGGGACCAGTCACTGTTGATGCTTTAGAGGAGGCTAGGAGAGTGACTAGGATTGTTGTTTGGATGCTGCGTGAGCTGAGAGCTGTTCGTGGTGATCGAGACTAGAGATGCTTGGATTCTGAGAGTGGGACATCTGTTAGAGCCCATTGGTTTTATTATTGGTTATTTGCACGCTTGACTACTCGCTATTAGGATATTTTCCCTTTTTCCTAGTAGACATTATGATATTATCTGCTTTGGCATTGACTCTGCTTTGACTTTATGGGGTGATCATGTACCCTGTCATCTATTGTACCTGACTCTTATCTTTACATTATGCACTAACTTTTTCTTATACCTTGCTTTAAACTGTTATACCATTTATTGTTAACCTGTTCCTATAATACCTATGTTTACCCTGTTTACCCTGTTACGGAGACGAGCAAGTTATCTAACAATATGGCTAAAAGTTTTAAAATTTTTATGTTACATACAGTTTTATAAACGTTTTCAAAAAGAGTTTACATTGTGGTATATATATGCATATTGTTTCATAAATTGCTTATCTCTTATCAGAAAAATGCCACCAAAGAAAAAGACTACTGCTTCTACTCAACAAACAACTGATACCGAGGCCCAAAACCCGGTAGACCCAACTATAACTCAGATACTTCAATTACTCCAACAACAAACTGCTGCCTTGACTCAACAACAACAACAAAATGTTCAACCATTGACAACTTTTAAATCATTTCAAGCTGTCCACCCACCTGAATTCAAAGGCACTCTAAACCCTGTTGAGGCGAAATCATGGTTAATCGACATTGAGAAAGCGTTTGCGTTAGTTAAGGTTGGGGAGGATCAGAAAACTGAATTTGCTAGTTACTACTTGAAGGCAGAAGCTAATTTTTGGTGGGAATCTGTGAAGTTAGGAGAAGGAGAAATTACTTGGCAAAGATTTACGGAACTATTTCAGGAGAAGTATTTACCAAGGTACCTACAAGACCAATTGGAAGTTCAGTTCTTAGAACTAAAACAAGAAGGGATGAGTGTGGCGGAATACGAAGCCAAATTTACTGAATTGGCAAGATTTGCACCTAGATACGTAGGAGATGATGTCAGTAAGGCTAGAAAGTTTCAGCACGGATTAAAGCCATGGTTAAGGAGTAGAGTTGCAGCTTTTGAGTTGAGAAATTATACTGCGGTAGTACAGAAAGCGATGATCATTGAGGGCGAAAGCGAATTAGTTCAAAAGGAGAAATTTGGAAAGAAACGAAAGTTTGGAGGATCTGAAAGAAGCCAAGGAGATGAAGGACAAGGAAGTTCTCAAAATAGGAAAAGGTTTGGAAATCAGTCAGGAGGAGATAAGAATTTTCAGAAACAGAGGAGTGGATTTGGAAGTTCAGACAAGAAACCTCAAGGAGGAAAGCCGCCAACTATCACGGGAAAGCCATCTATACCAGAGTGCAAGACGTGTGGTAAAAGACATTCGGGAATCTGTAACAAGTTGAATATCACATGTTTTAAATGCAACAAGAAGGGACACTATGCTGATGGATGTCCAAGTTCGAAACCAGGAGGACTAACATGTTTCAAGTGTGGAAAAGCGGGACATTTTGCGCGGGAATGTAAGGAACCGGTCCAGTCTGCTAATGTACTTAGACTCACTGCACCACCAACACGGTCACAGTCATCTCAACCTCGAGCAAGAACTTTTAATATGTCAATCAATGAAGCGGTTCAGGACAGAGATGTAGTAGCAGGTACGCTTCCTGTGAATTCTGTTAAAGCTAAAGTGTTAATTGATTCTGGAGCAACTAGATCTTTTATATCTGAAAGATTCCTTGATAAATTGCAATGTGAGATAAAGCCCTTGGAAAAGACGTTAGTAATAGAAGTGGCTAACCAGGATAGAGTTCCCGTAGACCAAGTGTGTCCTAATTGTAAAATCGAGATCGGTGGATATCTTTTTCATGCGGATTTGATACCGTTCAAAATGGGAGAATTCGATGTTATCCTAGGAATGGATTGGTTAGTAGATTGCGATGCGCAGATTGAATGTAGGAAAAAGCAAGTAAGATTGCGTGTGGACGAAGGTCAAGAAGTGGTATTTCAAGGTCAAAGACAAACTAGGAAATTCTTAACGTTTATGCAAACGACACGACTACTTCGACAAGGTTGCGAAGCTTATTTGGCTCATGTTGTGGATGTGGAGAAACAAGTGTTGAAAATGGAGGAGATACCAGTTGTAAATGAGTTCCCTGAAGTTTTTCCTGACGAATTACCCGGATTACCTCCAGATCGAGAAGTAGAATTTTCGATTGATTTGGCACCTGGAACGGAACCAGTATCAAAGGCACCTTACAGAATGGCACCGGCAGAGATGAAGGAATTGGCTACGCAGCTACAAGATCTTTTGGATAAAGGAGTGATAAGGCCTAGTATATCGCCATGGGGAGCGCCAGTTTTGTTTGTCAAGAAGAAGGACGGAAGTATGAGATTGTGTATAGATTATCGAGAACTCAACCAGTTGACTATAAAGAATAAGTACCCGTTACCGCGAATCGATGATTTATTTGATCAACTCAAAGGAGCAGCATATTTCTCAAAGATTGATTTAAGATCTGGATACCATCAACTGAAGATCAAACCTGAAGACGTTTCGAAGACTGCTTTTCGCACGAGATATGGACATTACGAATTTTTAGTGATGCCATTTGGATTAACTAATGCCCCGGCTGTGTTTATGGATTTGATGAACCGAGTGTTTCGAACGTATCTGGATAAGTTTGTGATTGTATTTATTGATGACATCTTGATATATTCAAAGTCTTCGGAAGATCATGCGGAACATCTAAGGATCGCATTGGAAGTCTTGAGAAAGGAAAAGTTATATGCAAAGTTTTCAAAGTGTGAATTCTGGTTAGAGGAAGTACAATTTCTTGGACACGTTATTAGTCGAGAAGGAGTGAGAGTGGACCCTGCCAAGATTGAAGCTGTGGTTAATTGGGAAAGACCAAAGACCCCTACTGAAGTGAGAAGTTTTCTCGGATTAGCTGGATATTATCGGAGATTTGTTCAAGATTTTTCAAAGATAGCTACACCGTTAACTGCACTGACTCGGAAGAATGAGAAGTTTGTTTGGACTGAGAAATGTGAGGAAAGTTTCCAAGAGCTGAAAGGAAGATTAGTGACTGCACCAGTGTTAGTCTTACCAGATGATCAAGGAAATTTTGTTATCTACAGTGATGCTTCACACAGAGGATTAGGATGTGTTCTAATGCAACATGGAAAAGTGATCGCGTATGCTTCACGACAACTCAAACCGCACGAACGAAAGTACCCAACTCACGATTTGGAATTAGCAGCTATTGTGTTCGCACTGAAAATTTGGAGACATTATCTATACGGAGAGAAGTGTGAAATCTACACGGATCATAAGAGCTTAAAGTATATATTCACTCAGAAGGAATTGAACATGAGGCAACGGAGATGGTTGGAGCTAATTAAGGACTATGATTGTAGTATTAACTACCACCCGGGAAAAGCGAATGTTGTGGCGGATGCGTTAAGTCGAAAGGAGAGATTGAATTTGTTCACGATACCTAAGGAATTGCTTCAAGAATTTGAGAAGTTGAAACTAGAAGTTTGTGATTCGGAAGTTACCAACGAAGTTTTCCACGCTATGACGTTTCAGCCGGAATTGTTGGAAAAGATACGAAGATGTCAAGAGGAGGTTATGAACCAAGAGATGAACACATTGACTGGTGAAGAGATTTGCACCCAAAGGGATGACAAAGGAATTTTGAGATTTTCTACGAGGATATGGATTCCAAATGTGACAGAATTGAAGAATGAAATCTTGCGGGAAGCCCATAGTTCACAGTACTCAATTCACCCTGGTAGCACGAAAATGTATCGAGATTTGAAGGAACATTTCTGGTGGCCGGATATGAAGAGAGAAATTGCCGAATGGATAAGTAAGTGTTATACTTGTCAACGAGTCAAAGCCGAACATCAAAAGCCGAGCGGACTATTGCAGCCATTGGATATTCCTGAATGGAAGTGGGAACATCTTGCCATGGATTTTATTGTTGGACTGCCGAGGACAAAAGCTAATCATGATGCCATATGGGTAATTGTAGACCGTTTGACCAAGTCTGCACATTTTCTCCCAATCAATGAAAGATTTTCACTGGATAGATTAGTACAGTTCTATCTGAAGGAAGTTGTGACACGCCACGGAGTTCCAGTAACCATTGTGTCGGATCGTGATCCAAGGTTTAACTCCCGATTTTGGAAACAATTTCAAGAATGTCTGGGTACCAAGCTTAAGATGAGTACAGCTTATCATCCACAAACTGATGGCCAAAGTGAACGAACAATTCAAACCATTGAAGACATGCTTAGAGCTTGTGCACTGGATTTTAAAGGAAGTTGGGACGAGCATTTACCATTGGTAGAGTTTTCGTACAACAACAGCTATCACGCAAGTATTGGAATGCCACCGTATGAAGCTTTGTATGGAAGGAAATGTAGATCGCCTGTATATTGGGAAGAAGTTGGAGAACGAAAAGTTTTAGGCCCCGAGCTGGTACAGCAAACGAAGGAAAAGATTGAAATCATTCGGAAAAGGCTAGTTACGGCACAAGACAGACAACGGAAGTACGCTGACCAAGACAGGAAGGATATAAGTTTTGAAGAAGGAGATCAAGTGTTGCTGAAAGTGTCGCCATGGAAAGGAGTTACGAGATTTGGCAAGAAAGGGAAACTTAGCCCGAGATATGTAGGACCGTTTGAGATACTGAGGCGTATCGGGAAAGTTGCTTATGAGTTAGCGTTACCACCGCACATGGAGCATATTCATAACGTTTTTCATATTTCGATGCTTAAGAGATTTAATCCTGATGCAAATCAAGTGATCGAATATGAACCTTTTGAGATTCAACCTGATTTGTCATATGTAGAACAACCTGTAGAAATTCAGGATCGTATGGATAGGAAATTAAGGAATAAGATTGTTAAGCTAGTTAAGGTTTTGTGGAGGAATCCTAAAGTTGAAGAATCAACTTGGGAACTTGAGAGCGAGATGCTTGAAAAGTATCCGCACCTATTTTCATAAGGTTAGATTCTGGGGACA
Source organism: Heracleum sosnowskyi (assembly GCA_030848705.1). Classification (NCBI taxonomy): domain Eukaryota; kingdom Viridiplantae; phylum Streptophyta; class Magnoliopsida; order Apiales; family Apiaceae; genus Heracleum; species Heracleum sosnowskyi. The sequence continues at coordinate 708,814 of JAUIZM010000019.1, read as the reverse complement.
GAATCTTTTTAAGGGGGGAAGGTTATAACGACTCAGAAAAACGCTTGTACTATATTAATATTTAATAATATTTGAGTTCTATGATATGTGAGTATTGTGTGAAAGGTGTATATTTGAAAATGTGATAATTAGATGTTTACTTGGTGAATGGTATGGATTAAAATACTTGTGTATGCTTTTAAATGCATTTTATGTGAATTTCTTATTAAAAATTAGTTCTTTTTGACCATCCGGGAATTTTATAAAATCATCGGAGACTCTTTTTATTGTGAAATCTTTTTCACAACCTTTATTCTATATTCTAGTATTTTCTAAAATTAGTGGAGGAATTTATTTTTGGCTTTAAGGATTTAAAACTGATTTTATGAGTTAAAAGTCCTTTAAGTGATCAAAACTTTGAAAATTCATATTTAATTCAATTTTGATCACAAAAAAATTTTAAAAATATGGGTGAGCTTGTAAATTCGTATTCTTTATTTTAAAAATAAAATTTGGATTTTTAGACATTACCTTCAGTTTATTTCGAATTATAGAAAAGCATTTAGGTTGGTTTTGTTATTAGAAAATCAGATTTTATAATTATGAAGTTACTAAAATACCCCTGGGCTTATAAAAACCCCTGCATCAGTTTTTCCCCTTTCTCACTTTGCCGACCATTCTCTCTTCTCTCTTTTCTCTCTTCTCTCTCTCGGCTATCTCTCATCTCTCCCCCTCGGTAAACTTCTCTCCTCTCTTCCTATTCGGTTTTGTACCGATTGGATGATTGAAACCCATATTCTTGCTCAGTTTTGTCTCCTCTACAACCCTCTATCATTGCATGTCAATTCTGAGATAAAAGTTTGAAAACCCACTTCAAATATTTTTGCTTTAATCCGACTATTACTTCGAGTTTGGCCTTTAAAATCGATACCCATGGTTCTAGTCTCTGTTTTTATACTGAATCATGTTGGTGTTGAGATGGGTTGTGCTCGGTTGCGTGTATATGTGTGTTTATCGTGTATATATATATGTTCATGTATGTGTATGATTCGTATATGTGGTTTTATGATGATTCGAATTGACTCTTGCAGTTTCAGTCGTGTTTTGTGTTATTTATTGGTGAGGTTGTGAAGGAAACCCGGATTTTCATATTTTCCGGGCACCTCCAACCATTGCCGCCGTCGGCAATGAGCTCCGGCGAGCCGACGGGGACGATGATGACATTTTTGAGTCCGATTATTGTGTTAATACCTATATTTAGTTCGATTTTGAGTTGCATGTGAAGAAATCGAAATGCATGTTCAAAATTTGATTTTTCCCCTTTTTAGAATTCGGTTTTGGAAATTTGTTTATAATGTTGTTTAATTATTAACTTCGGTTTATAAGGAATGCATGTTGATTTATTGTGTTAATGTGGTTAGTATGAGATTTTGGATAGTTAAAAGTATTTATTTGAGAATTTTAGAGGAATTTCAAGTAATGAAATTGTTAGCTTGTTATTGGATAAATGCATGTATAAGTTAGTGATTCTTGAGAGCATGAGTCTTAGTTGTAATATTGGATAGTTGGATTGTGAATGGGATTGTGTTTGGGTGATTTAAAAAGAAAAACACCATGCTGAAATTTTCCAGAAAACTGCCCTGTTCTGTTTTGCTAAATTTCGAAATGTTGCTGCCTGTTTTAGACTGAGGTCTTTGGATGATAATGTTCTAAATTGAATCTAGTTTGTGCACGTGCTAACTTTGTGTCGATAGGATTTACGGATAAAAAGTTATGTATGTTTTACTAAAAGTTGCGCAGCTGAGATTTTTCTGTGCTTAGTACCTACTTTATACAGTTCGTTTTTATACTAAATAAAGTGTTCTGAAGTTGAAACTTTTATGCTAAGTTGGTTTTGTAATCAGGAAGTAGCCTGTCAAATTTGGTAATTGTTTGATTATTTTTGGATTTATGAAAAATGTTTTGGTAAAGTATGCGCAGTTGATTTTTCTGCTTTTTGAGATGAAAACATTTTTGTGAAAGTATTAAGGATATAGTTAGCATTGGTTAAATTGATTTAAGGGATACCGAATGTGGTATGATTTGAAAGGTGTATTATTATATGTATATATGTATAAGGAGCATGTTATGTGTATTTAAATGACAATGTGCATTTATATGGTTGATTGCCTATTACGTGGTTATAATTATTTTGTGGTATAACTATTATATGTTTACGAGCTAGGATGCGTTTGGGTAGTTTAGAATAAAGGATTGACATCTTAGAGAGGGAATTCTAAGATAGATTATATTCTTTTGTAGAGTCCAAGGAAGTGGAACTTAGAGAGTTCAAGGAAGTGGAACTTAGGGACAAGGGAAAGACTAAGGTGGAAAACCAGTGATTGCTCATTACCCTTTATCTACTTAAGGCAAGTAATACAAACTTGCTTTCGTGTTTCGATTCTATTGTTTCATTTTGACACATATGAATTGTTATCTTGCCTTGATATACCTTTAATTCTGAAAACGCTTATTGTTCATTGATGACCCTGATCTTTGTTCATATATACCATGTTGAATTATATACCATGCTTTGTTTAGTTCTTTATCCCTAAACCTTTATACCCTGATCATATACAGGAATTGAAACCTGATGACCTATAATTCCATAACCTGAATTTGATCATATACTTATTCAAACCCTTTTATACCTGAAAGTGAATACACATATACCTCATTTTAGTACATTTCCAGAACATACCCAAGTATAATTATTTCTTATATTCCACTAATAGAAATCCAGATTGTTTTGATTGAACTTATCTGATTTCCAAAGGACTTCTTTATATCTGAAGATGTTTTAAAAAAGGAATAAAGTTTGAACTCATTTAAATTCTGATTTATGGTTTCCACGGATTCCTAAGATTGGAGGCGTAAGAGGCCGAGTAACGCCGGTCCAGCACTTTTTAATTATAATAAATGGACTAGGGATGGACTAGTCTAAAGGCCAATGTGTTGCCTAATGGGACCCAATACAAGGACCAGAGGGACTGTGTGTCCGGTATGGGGACTTTACGTGGCTGATCACCCGTATTGTCCGGTGCGTTGTGAAAAATCTCCAAAATTACTTATTGTTTTTGAAACGGATATCTTGATAATGAAATTGGTTTACCCTTTGAAATTGCATATTTATGCCATTGTTCCAATATATCCTAATGGGGATTCTGCTTAAACCATGCTATATATATTGATATCGGAAACTGTTTTGAAACTTTATACTCAAATTATGGATTCTGATAATCCCTTGTTACGGACTTTGCTATACTCATGCTATCCATATTGATATTGAACTGTTTCCCAGTGGATAACTGTTTGGTCATATTATTACTTGCTGGGCATTTGGCTCATTCTTTTTCCCTATTCTAACCCACAGTGAAACGAGAAGATGGTACGTACATTTCAGACAGCTAGGAAGTCTTCCTATAGGGTTGTTTTTGGGATGCCAGCTCAGGTAGGTGATGGCCATATCTAGAAGGTGTTTTGTAATAGAGAACTTAGAACTCTTAAGACTTTGTTGTAATAACTTTTAAGACTTATGTATTAATGAATTAGATAGTGGATGCTTGTTTCACACCATCAACTGTTAAAGATCCAGGGTAGAGTTGGGGTCAAGTCTGCATGCTTTTATTATATTGTTTATGGGTTTAATATGTATAGAGGTGGTAGTGACTCCCCGATCATGACCCCAGGTCGGGAGGGCGTCACAATAAACCTCGAGGGGTGCTACAATTTCTAATCCGTAGATTAGCTTCAATGAGTTTAAGGTTACACAAATTCAATACAATGATCAAGTTCTGAGCACTATTAATTTCTATGAATTTCTCCGGCTCAATTCTCTCTCTCAGTAATGTCTCTGTGTGATTTTGCCTTAACTGAAGAAGACACTATCTTCTCTCGTATTAATTGTAGACTTCATTTGAAAAACCATCGAACCAAACTTGAACAAACAATCTTGGCCGTTGGATCTTCATCAACCTGTCAGACAAACAAAACTTTTCACCTGCTCCAATTTGAAAACCATCGAATGGAATTACTTTATTTACCATTCGATAGTTTTTAAAACAAAACTATCGAATACCAAATAAAGTAAAAGTGGTTTTCAAATAATTACTTTTAAACTCATTCGATAGTTTTCACAAATGAAAAACTATCGAATTCATTTTCTTTACTTTTGTCCTTAAGTAATTACTCCTGGGTGTTTTAGTTTTAGACTGTATCAATTTCTTCCGAGACGATAAAACAACTTGATATTTTCAGTGCCGTCACCTAGTGCAACTGGTCTGGTTCACAGATGAATAACACTTGATCAATTCTTCTTTTATGTCTTCAATTCAATGCTGCTGATACGTCCCTTGTCGTTCTGGTTGCTTCATCACTGGAATCCCGTGGTACTTAACCCTAAATCATTCACATACTTCTGTCATCTTGAAAGTCTTGTTTCTTTTGCTGTCACTGAGGCTTGAACATTTTCATGAACTTCTTTCCGTGACCTGTTTAAGGACTTCAAGAATACATAACGTATTTTGATTTTTTGAGTTTACCATTTCTTATTTGATTCTGGATTCCTGTGCTTCTGTTAATACTATTGTCTGTCTTGTCCTTTGTTGAGTTGTAGTTATCTCTTTTACGTCTAATGTTACATTTTGCTTTACAATCTCCCCCTATTTGATTGGATAGAGTTCGACAAGCAAATACTTCGAGGATAACTCAACTAACTAAGGAAACATGAAACTACTTAAAGTAAGACATCGTAATAATATTAATGCATTCTGGATCAGATATATATACATTTCCAGATTTCATAAATCAAAAAACAATTAAACTTTATACAATGAAGTTGCTCCTCTAGTCTGAGCTGATAGTTCTCTTGTTCTTTGCTTCAATATTCAGTCCATTCCAATCTCACCTTCTTCAATCATTGGATCGGAGTTAGCAGCTTGATAATCAATCACTGATAGATAGTGCAGTGGTTCTCCAGGTTTAAGGATTGCTCCTTGGATGTGTCTTCCAATATATTCAACCTCTTGACCCACTCCAGCCCATAACCATGCAATGTTAACATCTTTCTTGTTTAGCTTTGGCATGTTTGGCAATCTGGTATGCACTTCCAATCCTCTTTCCACTCTTTTCCTATAGTAAGGAACATTCTCCATTAGAAATCTTCTAAGAGTGTCTGCTGCTTTGTCCTTCTTCGTTGATGAGAATCCAGTGGATCTAAGATACTTCTCAACTGAGATTAGATAGTTGCTTGGGTAGTCCCTCAGTTTGTCCTCAGCCAAATAGCAGATTCTGAACAAGTCATTCGTCAAGAATCTAACCATTGGAGGATCTTCAGTAATCTCTGGACTGACTTTCATCACGATCTCCTTAACATGCTCACGGAGCAGTTCATTTAGCCTTGTAGTTCTTTGGATCTTGATGAGTATAGCCTGCAATTCTGTATATGTCCTCTGTTCTAAAAACTTAGTGGAAATCACAAATGTACCTTTCTCCAGAAAACTGATTAATAAGCTCCAGGCACCATTTGCTTTAACCCCAGCATTCAGACAGATTATAGAGCTTCTCAGTGCTTTAAAGTAAGTCTGATCTTCAAGATTAGCACTTCTGATGTCCTGAATAATAACTTCCACCTCAGCATTGTCGTTGACTTCTAATCCTTCTTCAACTCCGCAAAAGGTTTTGTAAGCCATTTCCCATTCAGTACCATCTTTCTTTGCCAGATCTATCATCTTCTTCTTCCTCACTTCATTATACACTTTGAATCTCTTCAGTTTTTCACTCCTCAGAATTGCTTGCTGTTTCTCTTTCTCAGCTTGCCTGACATCTACTGCAGCTCTCTGAGCTCTTACAGCTTCCAAGGCAGCTTCTTCTTCTGGTGATAGAGAATTTGCTTCTTCTTCCATAATATCCTCCCAGATTGGATGTTCAACGGGCTCTGGATAATATGGCTCATGCTCCTCTTGATTAGGTTGCTCATGCATGACCTCAAATTCCTCTTCACTCTCCTTCTCTTCTTCTACAAGTTCCTCTATCCAGTACTGTCTGATAGGAATAGCTTCAACTGTTTCCCAAACTCCCCATTTATCCTTAGGCTTCTCTTTCTACCCTTCTCCAACTTTCTCCCCCTTAGTTGAGGAATCCTCGATAAAAGCATCCTCAGCATAAAAGGTAGTAGAAGAATCAGGTTGCTGATTTGAAGGACCAGGTTGGCTAGTTTGTTGGTTCTTCAGCATAGTCCATATCGACTGTACTCCATCACTTTGATTTTCCATGAAATCTAGCAGATCCTTATTCATCTCTTGCATAGAAGCCAGCTTCAGGTCAATGTCATCCAATCTGGAGTTGGTAGTCTTTTCAATCTTGTCCAATCTCTGGTTCAGCTTAGACTCCACTCTAGAAAGGGTGTTCATTGCATCTTTTACCCTAGCTTGACCATCCCGGATAACCAGAACGTCTTCTTTAAAAGCTTCTTGTCCTTGTTGCAAAGCATCCACTTCATTCATGAAACCATCTTTAAGTTCCTTTACGTCCGTCCTCAACTCGATCAGTTCGTCCATAGCTTCCTTCTTTAAGGAGTCCACTGCCTGTTTCGTACCTGTTATAGTGCCAAATGCACTGCCAATGACCCTGAATGTTCTTCTGGAATCAGCTGCAGCCAAGTCAACCTTCTCTTGAATAGTCTTTAAAGAAGCATTGGCTTGACTAGAGGAGATCCCTTGGTCAAAGGAAGGTCGCAGTGGAACCTTGAATAATGGATTTCCTTCTTTGTCACGAACTGTCATCTCCTTGAGGGTAGATTGAACTTGTAGCTCTCTTTCTGTCGGTAGCAGCAAATCATCAATATTAGGTAGGGTTAGGGTGTCACTCCTCACATTTGGCTCTGGGTGTACACTCAACGTTTCTGTCGGTGTTTGAATCATTTTTCCTTTCCCACTCAGGCCAGGTGTAAGTGTTTTTGTTTCACTCAAATCCTTTGTGCTGATTGTACCTGCAGAAGAAAACACCGTAGCCGTCCTTAAGGAGGTCACCGGTGGTGCAATGGGGCTTCGCAAGTCCCCGTCCTTGGTTAAACCAAGTTGCTGATCATCCTTAGATGATATATCCTTTGTAGGATCTAGAGTTTGAATCTCTAGGGGGTTAGAAACAGGCTCTTTTAACAGCAGAGATCCCGAATCTTCCCTTTGAGTCTGTAAAGACTTCACCTCAGTTGACTCCTCAATAGTAATTGATTCATTGTCAACGAGTTGCCGATCTGCACCTACGTCAGACCCTTTACCCGCAGGATCCAGATATGTTCCATCTAGGGAGGTAGACAATGACCATTTAGATTGTGCATTTAGGTCAAAGCCTTCTCTCGACGTCTGTGAAGACCCTTGGTTCTTAGAACCTTCAACCAGTGAACCTGACCATAATATGGTCGGAACACCAGTTGCTTCCGTCAATTCTTCCTTACCTGATTGAGCTAATGGTTCCGATATTGCTTTCGTTAGCGTAGCCCAATCAGCATCAGAAAAATCAATAAAGGGCGCTTTGGAAGTTTGAAATAAAGTATCAACAATTGCCTCGGTTTCTATTCTTCTCCTTTTAGAGGAAGGCAGAGCTGTTGTTGAAGGGTGTATCTCCTTATGTGGTGCTGCTAAGGCACTATCTCCCTCTACACTCACGGATGTCTGAATATTGGGTATAGGAGGGGAAGGAGGTTCGTTTATTGTTTCATTTGGCTCTTCCAAAGGCTCTTCGACCGTGGTTAGAGGTTATGGGTTTGCAACCTCCTGGTCAGGAATGGCCACTGAGGGCTCTGGATCAACATCCATAGGTTGTGGTTCAGGAGCCAGTTCAGGTTCAGGAATGTTACCTTGATTTACCTGTTCCCCTGGGGGTAGAAGTGGTAGGGGCACCGTTCTTAGATATTCAGTGAGAACAGTGGGTACCCCTGGAAGATAGTTGTTCTTCCTTATCAGAGCGGTTATTGCATTGCTCTTCATCTTCATACAATCCTGGTTCTCCTCGCCATCAAATGTCTCCCGTTCATCATCTGTTAAGACATCATTGAGAATTAGCTGTGGGAACCTAGGATAGAAACAAAGCACATCATCTATGCCTGTTCTTTCATCCAGTGGTCCCATGCATATGATTACTTGATCAAACAGTAACCGTCCAATGTTAATATGCCTATTGTTGGCAATGGCAAACCCTATCTTTTGAAGGAATAAGGGAATACCATGCAGATTTGTTAGCTTGGCAGTAAAAACATGGATTAGGGTATGAAAGAAAAAGTTCGGGAAAAATATCAAAGTCATCACTCATTTCATTCAAATATATCAAATAAGTCACTCATTTCAAAAATGACTCAATTTAGTCACTAAGTGACTCAACTGATACAAATTTAGTCACTAGATTGATACAAATTTTCAACTTTTAAATGACTAAATTGATACAAATTTTCAAATTTGTGACTAAATTGAGTCATTTTTGAAATGAGTGACTCAACTGATATATTTGGATGAAACGAGTGATGACTTTGATATTTATCCCTAATCCATGCTTTTGGCAGGTAATGCTTAAGGAACTCTCCCACAAAGAAGTTAGGTTGTTGACTTCTAATGAGAGTGAAGAAAGCATGTATCTCCTCAGTCGTGGGATCCGGAACAAGGTTTTCTGTAGGAAAATGTAAGATTATATTGAAATCATGTTCCGTCACCCTTATTGTTCTGCCCCCTGGCACAACAAAACTGAAGGACCTTATATTATTCTCACTTGTATCCGTGGCGGTTGTGTACAACACAGTCAATTGATCGATGCAAAGGACCACGGGAGTACTCACAGCATATGCCACTAATGAACGTGTGTTCAAAAACTCTGCCCATGCACGAAACTGTAAGTTCGTTATGGATTGCAAGTTTTGAAACGAGACATGATTAGTCTTGGTAATAATAAATTCTCCGGCCATTTTAAATTTCCAGAAAATTAAATTTTAACCGAAAACTAATTTTCACTTAAATTTAATTTATTATTACTAATTAATCAAACTTAACAAAAATAACCCTTTTTATCACTTAATCAAATTCGAACTACTAAAAACTCCCAAACTAAGAACCCTAATTTTCTAGATCCAGAAAAGTAATTTTAAGTACTCTTCAAGGACACTTTTACTCAGTTAAGGTTCGAAGAAATTGTTTTCAATAGTTTTCTTTAACCACAACCACAACTGAATACACAGATTTCACAATTCACAAAGATTTCACTGTTGACAATGACACCACTGTTGAAACTGAGTTTACTGTGTTTGAATCTCGGTCAAAAATGAAAAACTATCGAGTTCTTAGATGTTCTCCTTCAAGAATATATGTAAGTATTTGTATTGCACTTTAGATCTGTAAAAACAAAGAAGAAGAAAACGTTTAAGTGCTATTTAAATACGTACTGATCTAGCAGGGGCATTTTTGTCCTTTTTAGTTCGATAGATTTAAAAGTGTACTATCGATGGTTTTCTCAGAGGGGCAATAGAGTCAAAAGGACTTCGATGGTTTTCTTTTTGGAAAACTATCGAAGTAGATTTCTTTGAATTTCAACAGACTCTATAGAAAACTATCGAATGTCTTTTTCTTTTTAAAAAATCCAAAACTATCGAAGTATTTATTTAGAAAATCTATCGAGAATTTAAATATTACACTAGTTAAATTCCATTCGATATATTTTCTCTTGAATTTCAAAATCTATCGAGAATTTAAATATAGAATTAATTAAATTCACTTCGATATATTTTAAAATTATTCTCAAAAACTATCGAGAATTGTTTTCGATAGTTTTTCTTTTCCTTTTCAAAAACTATCGAAAATTAATTTCGATAGATTTATCTATGTACTTGAAAAACTATCGAATTTCCTAAATTCGACATTTTTTGCTTCTGTCTTCATTTTAAAACCTGTTCTTGTTTGAAAATTTAGACTGTTGCATTTCCTGTCAAGTTTTAATTCTAATAAATCTTTTCAAATTTACCAAAATCAATTCTTAACAGAAAATTCACAATTTTCTTAGAATAAAATCAATTAAATATCATTGAGTGATATTTACCAATTAAAATCTAATCAATTATGCTGCATCAATCTACAATGTTAAAAACAAAGCAAATTAATTCAAATTAAATAGATGCTAGAATATTTAGAACAAATATTAGCACCTAAATAATTTTTAGAATTAATAACTAATTAAATGCCAGAAGATATATCATCCATAATTATGACATAAAATTAGTACAAAAATCCTAACTACGAGAATTGCTCCAGAAAATAAATTCACGAGTCCTAAGGATATAGCAATTCTTAAACTCATGTATTCACCAGGACTATCTGCAGTTACTAACTTCTAATCAAAATCAATTAGAAAGATTTAACATCCCAAGTTCACCAACCAGCTTATTGAAAGTGGATTCATCAAGCGGTTTAGTAAAGATGTCTGCAATTTGATCCTCTGTGGGTACAAAATGTAACTCCATAGTTCCATTCATGACATGCTCTCGGATAAAATGATACCTGATGTCGATGTGCTTCGTCCTCGAGTGTTGCACTGGGTTGTTTGAGATTGCTATGGCACTTGTGTTGTCGCAAAATATTGGAATCTTTGTCAACAAAAGTCCATAGTCACGGAGTTGGTTTCTCATCCACAAGATTTGAGCACAACAGCTTCCAGCAGCAATGTATTCAGCCTCAGCTATTGATGTGGAAACTGAATGCTGCTTCTTGCTATACCAAGAAACTAACCTTCTTCCAAGAAATTGACAGCTTCCTGAAGTACTCTTCCGATCAATCTTACAACCTGCAAAATCAGAGTCTGTGTATCCAATAAGATCAAATCCTGTATCTTTAGGGTACCAAATTCCAAGATTTGGGGTCCCCTTAAGATATCTAAATATTCGCTTAACAGCTATTAGATGAGATTCTTTAGGATCAGACTAAAATCTAGCACACAAGCATGTTGCAAACATTATATCTGGTCTACTTGCAGTGAGATAAAGTAATGAGCCTATCATACCTCTGTAGCCTGTGATGTCAACCTTCTTACCAGTTTCATCCTTATCAAGCTTAGTGGCAGTTGGCATAGGAGTCTTTGCTGTAGATGAGTCTTCCATTTGATACTTCTTAAGAAGATCCTTGATGTACTTGGACTGACAAATGAATATACCATCTTTTTTTGGTATACTTACAGTCCAAGAAAGAATGACAATTCACCCATCATGCTCATTTCATAACGACTCCGCATTAACTTAGCAAATCTCTTGCATAGATCATCATTAGTAGAACCAAATATTATGTCATCAACATATACTTGCACCAATATCAAATCATTTTTATGCTTTTTGACAAAGAGAGTTTTGTTTACAACACCTCTTGTAAAATCATTTTCAAGTAAGAATTCAGAGAGAGTGTCATACCATGTCCTTGGAGCTTGTTTGAGTCCGTAGAGAGCTTTGAATAGAAAGTACACAAAGTCTGCCAGTTTTGAATCCTCAAAACCTGGAGGTTGTTCCACATACACTTCTTCTTCTAACTCCCCGTTCAGAAAAGCACTCTTCACATCCATTTGATATACCTTGTAATTGGAATGTGCAGCAAATGCCAGAAACATTCTGATGGCCTCAAGTCTTGCTACTGGTGCATAGGTTTCATCATAATCTATACCCTCTTCTTGAGAGTAACCTTTAGAAACCAGTCTGGCTTTGTTTCTCGTTACAATGCCATCTTCATCCAACTTATTTCTGAATACCCATCTTGTTCCAATAACAAATTTTCCCTTAGGCCTGGGTACCAGCTTCCAAACTTTCTGCCTTTCAAACTGATTGAGTTCCTCTTGCATAGCAATCACCCAATCTGGATCATCTAGAGCATCTTCAACTTTCGTAGGTTCTGTTTCTGAAAGAAACCCAGAATAGTGACATTCATTTTGTGATGTTCTCCTAGTTCTCACTCCTGTGTCCGGATCACCAATGATCAAGTGAAAGGGATGATCTCTATTCCATACCCTTTGTCTTGGCAGATGCGATCTTGATGATTCTCCTTGTTCTAGATGTTGTGGAGTGTGACTAGTTGATCCTTCTCCTGCTCCCCTTGAGTTGTTGACGGTTTGATCTGTTGATTCTGAAGACTGACTAGTGGATCCTGTAGAATGTTGAGGATCTCCACTTTGGTCACCACTTTGTCCAGAATCATTATCATTATGATTATTATTAATAACAGTAACAACTTCAGGTTCTTCTTCATTGTTAGAGAGATCTCCTGATAGATTTTCAAATACCAAGGATTCAGAGTTCTCTCTTGTTTGCAGGCCTGGTCTTTTGGTGTCGTCAAATGTTACATTAAAGCTTTCCAACACCTTCTTATCTTCAATCACATATACCCTGAAAGCCTTAGATTCCAGAGAATAGCCCAGAAAAATGCCTTCATCTGCTTTGGCATCAAACTTGCCAAGATGTTCTCCATCTTTAAGTACAAAGCACTTTGCACCAAACACATGAAATTACTTCAGTGTTGGTTTCTTGTTGGCCATTAACTCATACGGAGTCTTTTCATGATCTTTGTTGATCAGCGTTCGATTCTGAGTGTAGCAAGCTGTATTCACTACTTCAGCCCAAAAGTAAGTGGGAAGTTTTGATTCACTCAACATGGTCCTTGCTGCTTCAACCAAGGTCCTGTTCTTCCTTTCCACTACTCCATTCCGTTGAGGAGTTCTTGGTGCTGAAAACTGTCTTGATATTCTTTTCTCTGAGCAGAAATCATTTAGAACTGCATTCTTGAATTCAGTTCCATTGTCTGATCTGATTGTCCGCACAGGTAGCTTAGCTTCCACTTCTATCTTCTTGATGTGATCAATGATTAGTTGTGTTGCTTCATCCTTTGTTTGTATGAACAACACCCACGTGTACTTGGAGTAGTCATCCACCATCACCAATGCATATCTATTTCTTGAAAGTGACATAACATTAACTGGACCAAATAAATCCATATGAATCAGCTGTAATGGTTCAGTAATGCTTGTCATTCCTTTGCTTCCATGTGATGCTTTCTTCGACTTCCCCTTTTCACATGCTTCACATAGTCCCTCCTGATTGAATTCCATCAGGGGCAACCCTCTCACTAACTCTCTCTTTACCAAAGAGTTCATAGTTTTGAAGTTCAGATGTGAGAGCTTCTTGTGCCATAGCCAACTTTGTTCTGAAGATGCCTTTGCATAGAAACATGTAACTTCTCCTTCACTGGTAGAACTTAAGTCAGCTATAAACAAGTTTCCTTTTCTCACTCCCAGTAGAGTAAGCTTCTCATCCTTCCTGTTGGTGATTAAGCACTTGTCCTTTCTGAAATCTACATTGTAGCCTTTATCACAGAACTGACTGATACTTAGAAGATTGTGCTTTAATCCTTTAACAAGAGAGATGTTCTCAATGATGACATTTCCAGCTTTCAATTTACCATATCCCGTAGTGAATCCTTTGCTGTCATCTCCAAAGGTTACAATCAGGCCGGTCTTCTTAACCACCTCTGTAAGCAGGGACTCTTCACCTGTCATGTGTCTAGAACAGCCACTATCCAGAATCCACACGGCCTTTGAGCTTTTAACCTTACCCTGCAATCACAGATTGATTAAGCGGACTTTGGTACCCAAAATTGTTTGGGTCCTGAAGGTTTAGATGATTTAACAGGAGTAACATTCAATTTAGTCTTACCTTGTTTGATATTCATAGTATCTGTGGATTTAACATTAACAGTGCTATTGCCATTATCATTCATCAACTTAAAATAAGCATGCATGATGTTGTACTTACATAGAAAACACTCTTTCTTTCCACAAGGTTCATGAAGATCAGGCATGTCAGACATGTTATACATTTCAGAAGTATTAGCAGTTTCTACTTTAACCTTTTTACATGCATGTGTATGGTGTCCAGCAGAATTACAAATAGAGCACAACTTCCTAGATGCAATGGGAGAAGATGGAACCAATTCCTGATTAACACTCTTCTTCTTCCCATTCCTGTTCTTTTTAACATTACTAACTAAGGAACCTACTTCAGTTTTAGGTAAATCAGGTTTAGGTAATTCATTTTTTACTGATTTCCTAGGCAACTTAGTCTTTACCTCTTTTTCCTTCAAAAAATCCTCTTCAAGCAATTCTTGTCTAATGAAAAGGTCATCCTCATTAAAGAGTGGTGGAAACGGCTTAACAAAAACTGGACAATCAACATTCTTAAGAACATGTGGAGTATTCCTTTTGACAACTGAAGGTGTCACAGGGAATTCCACAATCTTCTTACCAGCTTTCTTGTTATAGTCAAATCCTATAGCAGTTTTATTCTCTACGGCCTGAGTATCAATGATTTCCTTAGCCACTAGAGCGGAATTCTTAAAAGCATTCAGCTTCAAATCTAGATCTGAAATCTGCTTCCTGAGGATAGTCTCTATCTCATCATTACACTTGACCTTGTTCTCTAAGTACGCATTCTTTTGCTTAAGATCTTCTAATGTTACAGCTAAAAGCTCTAGTTCTTCATTTTTAGATTCTAGCTTTTTAATCTTAAGAACTAGTTTAGCATTTTCCATTTCTGATGCTAGCATGCTTGTGTGTACATTAAACAATTCTACACTAAGATCTTGCACAGTTTTCTTGTACTCAGAGTTAGACATATCAATTGTAGTTAAGATAGGTACCTGAGATGATTGTGGTGATTCCTCTGAAGAGTCAGCCATTAGAGCAACATTTACATATTCCTCCTCTTCATCCGAATCAGTATCATCCCAGTGCTTTCCCTCTGCTATATAAGCTTTCCCTTTCTGCTTCCCAGAGAATGCCTCCAATTGCTGTTTAAGATTGGCATTCTCCTTCTTCAACTCATCATAAGAATCCTTCTTTCCATAGACATCTTTCATGTCTCTTGCTTGACGAGGCTTCCGGTATTTAGTAAATGCCCTAACTCATTGCAGTTGTAGCATCTTGATTTGCTTCTATCAATCATGCCAGTCTTGTAGCCTCCCTTAAAGCCTGTACTAGGTGTATACTTGCTCTTCTGGAATCTGTTGGTTGAGCCCTTGAACTTGTACTTAGGGTTTCTATTGAAACGAATATGACTAAACTTTGCAGCTAAGTACGCCATGGTTTTGTCTTCCATTTGCTCAAGCTCTTCTAGGGTGTAGTAAACACTTTCATCAACATCCAGATTCACAGAATCCATTTCAGCTTCTATTATCACCTCCTTTCCAGCTCTAGGGGTTTGAACCTGAATCTCAGAAGTTATTGGTTCATCCACTACAAGTGCTGCTGATCTCACAAGTGCATTGTGCTTGTTCTCCACTGTCCCTGATCCGTAGATTATCACCATTTGTTCCTGTTCCATCTCATAGGTCTTCAACTTGCCATAGATCATCTCTAGTGGCATCTTTGAGAAGTCAATTCTTTCTCTAATGGATGATAACTTGTGTTCTACATGATGGGGCAGCGTCATCATGAACTTCCTGTTTGATTCTCTCAGTGGATAGGTCTTTCCTTTCATTGCCAATTCATTGAGAAGCTTAGTATATTTCTCAAAGACCTGAGTTATACTTTCTCCTGGCAGTGACCTAAACGCTTCGTATTGAGAAGTCAGGATGTCCAATCTGTTTTCCTGAACGTCTTCAGTTCCTTCCATTATTAGGTTAATGGTATCCCACATATGTTTCCCGCTTGTACAGTTCATCAACTGATAGCTCATTTCCTTGTCTGCGGAGTCCGCCAATATCAACATTAAACCGGTGTCCAATCGAATCAGTTCTTTGTCAGAATCTGTAAATTCACTTATATCCTTAGGTTGGGTGCCTGAAGGAATCCTGCTACCATCAGGAGCTGTAGATTCACTAACTGGTTTCATTGGTACAAACGGTCCGTTCTCTAATATGCCAATATACAACGGATTAGATGCCTTGATAAATAACAGCATCTTCATATTCCACAAACCGAAATCATCTCTACTAAACGGGGGAACTTTAATACCAGCGGTTGTCTTTGGAGCACTCATGGTTTCTGAAAATTTCAAATTGTTTAAAATTCAAGAAATTCCAATTAAATGAAAAATTTTGAAAGTTAAAAAATTTGCTTCGAATTTTCACGCTACGTTTGATTTTGGTCTCATTCACCGGATCTGATTTGTATATCAATCAAGTAGCTTTGATACCAATTGTTAGGTCCAAAGTATCATAAAAGGGGGGGGGGGTTGAATACGATACTCACAAATAATTCAATTTCGTTCGCGGATTAATCTTTCAGTTCTATAACAAAATCAAACACACCAAACCAAATCAAGTTTCGGGGAATATATCTTTTTATAAATATAAACCTCGAGGGGTGATACAATTTCTAATCCGTAGATTAGCTTCAATGAGTTTAAGGTTACACAAATTCAATACAATGATCAAGTTCTGAGCACTATTAATTTCTATGAATTTCTCCGGCTCAATTCTCTCTCTCAGTAATGTCTCTGTGTGATTTTGCCTTAACTGAAGAAGACACTATCTTCTCTTGTATTAATTGTAGACTTCATTTGAAAAACCATCGAACTAAACTTGAACAAACAATCTTGGCCGTTGGATCTTCATCAACCTGTCAGACAAACAAAACTTTTCACCTGCTCCAATTTGAAAACCATCGAATGGAATTACTTTATTTACCATTCGATAGTTTTTAAAACAAAACTATCGAATACCAAATAAAGTAAAAGTGGTTTTCAAATAATTACTTTTAAACTCATTCGATAGTTTTCACAAATGAAAAACTATCGAATTCATTTTCTTTACTTTTGTCCTTAAGTAATTACTCCTGGGTGTTTTAGTTTTAGACTGTATCAATTTCTTCCGAGACGATAAAACAACTTGATCTTTTCAGTGCCGTCACCTAGTGCAACTGGTCTGGTTCACAGATGAATAACACTTGATCAATTCTTCTTTTATGTCTTCAATTAAATGCTGCTGATACGTCCCTTGTCGTTCTGGTTGCTTCATCACTGGAATCCCGTGGTACTTAACCCTAAATCATTCACATACTTCTGTCGTCTTGAAAGTCTTGTTTCTTTTGCTGTCACTGAGGCTTGAACATTTTCATGAACTTCTTTCCGTGACCTGTTTACGGGCTTCAAGAATACATAACGTATATTGATTTTTTGAGTTTACCTTTTCTTCTTTGATTCTGGATTCCTGTGCTTCTGTTAATACTATTGTCTGTCTTGTCCTTTGTTGAGTTGTAGTTATCTCTTTTACGTCTTATGTTACATTTTGCTTTACAAAACATTCCAATTTCCAATTAGGTTCTTGAGTGGGATCATAATAAGAATGAAGACAAAAGACAAGATCTCCAAGGACCATTGGACAAAAGGGATGAAAAGCAAGCTACTGGCGGTTACCTTTAGTTTATTTTAGAGTAGCCAAAAATAGCATTGTAAACTTGGGTTTTATAACCAAGTGTAGCAGTTCATTTTTAAGATAAGTGAGTGAGATAAAAATAGTTTGTATTAGCTTCTTTCAAGAGCACTCTCACTCCAAATCAGGAACTGAGCAGCTGTGATACATTTGTTACACAGATTATTTCCGCAATAAAAACATCTCAGTTTGATCCTCAAAACATCCAACTGAAATTTTATATTTGCTTGTGTTTTTATTTTAAGTGTTAATTTATTTAAAAGTTGTTTTAAGTTTAGAAATATCTAGAATTGTATTCAACCCCCCCTTCTACAATTCTGTTAGGTCATTTGGGATTAACAAATAGTTTAAGTCCTTCAAAAATATACTTATAATAGATAAGCCTTATATTTGAAGGAAATAAACTAAATCATTCATAGCACATTTGAGTTCGAATCAGGGACTGGATTAGATAATCGCTTTAACAAGAAATGATAATAATACTTGCATAGGTGCAAGATGGAAAATATAATACTTGTAGAACAAGTACCGCAACCCAGAATTTAAAATAACTTCTTACCCTTATCGGGTTCACAAATTCCCAATCATTTAGGGTTGACAATATTCCAACCTACTATATTTTTAAATCAAGATTTTTGAAAGAAAGCCTTAGTATAAGGCCCATAACTATCGTTTAAATCATTTCAATACAATAATTATATTTTTCCAATCAACATAGAAATATGAATCTAAATTCAAAAGGTATGAAAGAATACTCGTCAATTTACGAGATTAAATGAAATACTTGCAATTCAATGCAAAAGAATCAACATATGGAAATTAAGTGAAAAGTATTCAACTTGCATAATAATAATTCAAGATAATATCACTCAATAATATGTGAAAGGAATAGACACTTGCCTCCGGTCCTTAGCTATTTCGTAAGGCTGAGATAATACGATTCCCTTCTTATTCTGTCTTATAACACGATTCTCTATTTCCGTCCTTATTTGATTTAACGCTCTTGTGATTACCATCAATCCGATCCTTACGATTTGAATCCACGCGTCTGCCTCGATAGTCAAACATGAGACTGTACTTTAGTCTTCAACGTATGATATATTCTCACATTCCATAAACAATTGTAACTTAACTCTGACGCACTTAGTAGTCTTACCGATATCTCCATGGAAATAAAATACTTGCATATGTCCCCTACGAGTGTTGACGTTCCCTTGGTGCTAAGCGCCTCACAAATAACCCAATCAGTCGTAAACAATACCTCATCCTTCCCCGACGTCTTTCACTTAACATACTTCGATAATATGACTCGTCTCGTCCAATAGCCTCTGTTGCATAGATAATCATGTTTCAATTGATAGAATAATCATGATCAATTTAAATAAATAACCCACGTATCACGCTCGTCGAAAATCCCTATACTATAAAAGTCAACATCTAAGTCAACGGTCTTGTAAATCTCATTTTCTAACATTACTGACAAATTTCTATTCCAACTACCCCTCATGATAATATTAGACACGACCAAAGTATTTAAACAAGTCTCCAATAACCTATTCGTATTTATGACTCAATAAACAATTAATTCACATATTTCACGTAACACACATTGTCATTTAATTATGATAAATAAATCACATAGTCTCGTAATGTTCAAGAAATAATTTTAGAAAAATATTTGTCTCTCGTTTCAAAGGAATTAAACCTCAAAACATTTTTAGATCAAAAATCGGATCATTTATCCCAATATAAAGATTTTAAAACAATTTAATCAATTAATATAAAATGAATTGACTAATCCCAAGCACTTAACCAAATTTGTATGAATAAAACCAAGCCAAGAAAATCATTAAATCTAATTTAAATTAATTAGATTTAATTAATAATTATTTAATAGAATTAACTGATTATTAAAATTAATCAATTAATTAAATAAATAAATTATTAATCAAAAATAATTAAAATAATTAAATTTAATCAATTTTCGAATTTAAATAAATATTTATAAAATTATAAAATTTTCTGAATATTAAAATGTATTTCTAAATTAAAAATATGATTTTTAGAATTTTAAAACAAATTTTGATTTATTTTTAAAAAAATAAACCCCAGAAACACTATTCACTAATTGGAATTGGGGAAATTTGGATCGAAACCGGGTCCGGGATTCGGGTAAACGGGTTGCCAAGAACGGGGGTGAGTTACCAAGAACGACCCACCAGAAA
The DNA here is from genome assembly GCA_030848705.1 of Heracleum sosnowskyi. Lineage (NCBI taxonomy): Eukaryota > Viridiplantae > Streptophyta > Magnoliopsida > Apiales > Apiaceae > Heracleum > Heracleum sosnowskyi. The sequence continues at coordinate 689,139 of JAUIZM010000019.1, read as the reverse complement.
CTGCTAGTTTCCAGCGGTGTTCCGGCCGCCCAGCCACATTCCGATGACCCCCGAAACACTCCCAAACTTGCGTTTCTTTACAGGAAAGTCACGGGGACTACTTGGCAACACTAACACCAGCTGAAATCGACTTAAACACGAAGAAACAACTCCGATTCGCTCAAAAAGAACCCGCCGGCGGCGGTGGTTCTTTTCTCCGGCCAACCGAAAACAAATACTAACCCCACAATTACTTACATGCTTGAGTCCAACGTCTCACGATCTATTCTTTGGTCTAAACATAAAGAATAACCGATTAACCAAATACAATTCCGGCCGAAAGCTTCAAATTTTCCGGCGAACTCATAAATTTCGATTGCTTCGATTTTCAATTAAAAATTTAAATTGAAAAGCATAATCATGCTCCAAACCACATAACCAACACTATTATATCATCAATTAGCAAGAACATGGAAGATTAAAAATTCCCCTAAATAAAAATATAAATAATTCGAATTAATTAAACAATTAACAATAAGAAAAACTTAGAAATCATACCCACACAAATCTGTTGATGGATTTAGATAGAGGATGTTTAGAGCTTCGATTCGACTACTAGAGCGTTGGAATCGGATTCCGATAACGCCTTCAAAATCGAGTTTGATTCTCAAGAACACGAAGAACACGGTTTAGGGATTTTTAGATTTTAACGATAAATAAGCTTGATTATATGCAAAATAATGTACGATATGCCTTTTTATATTAAACGGAAAATAATACCCCAAACGATATTTTTTTTGATCGATATCGATCCGTTGGATCGTTTTAATATGAATAAATAGAATACACGTTTTACGAGACGATAATTATCCAGAATATGTGGATAACTACACAAATCGTTTAATAATAGATATACGAACCAAAATACCTCTAATACGAATGTTCCCGAATATTTCTCACTTTAACGAATGAAATATTGGTACGAACGATATACCAATTTCCCGAATAATTAGGGAACGAACTAAATTTTCTTTTCGATAAATAAAATAAAATGAAATAAAAACAACATTCTCTTAAAATGAAATTCTAATTACCACAAGTTTTCACATAGCATCCCAATGTCACTTATTCGATTTCTTAACGAATAACTTAACACATTTAACCAGATAAAATATTTAATAATTACAGATATGAAAATAAAATTTCATTTCACATCAAATATTAACACGTAATTTCCCGGATCTTACAAGTCTGATCTTCAAGATTTGTACTTTTGATGTTCTGAATGATAACTTCCACCTCCGCATTGTCGTTGACTTCTAATCCGTCTTCAACTTCGCAGAAAGTTTTATAAGCCATCTCCCAGTCAATAACTTGTTTCTTTGCCAAATCCATCATCTTCTTCTTCCTTACTTCATTATACATCTTGAATCTTTTAAGCTTCTCATTCCTCAGAACTGCTTGATGAGTTTCCTTCTCAGCTTGCCTGGCATCTCTTTCTGCTCTTTCAGCTTTCAATCTCTCCAAGGCAGCTTCCTGTTCCAGTGATAGAGGATTTGCTTCTTCCATATTATCATCCAAGATAGGAAATTCTATAGGCTCTGGATAATATGGTTCATGCTCTTCCTATTGTTTTTCATGCATCTCAAATCCCTCTTCACTTTCTTCTGCTTCCATGTCTTCAATCCAGTACTGTCTAACTGGAATAGTTTCATTGGTTTCCCATCTTCCCCATCCATTTGTCTCCCATCCTCTATTTATCTCCCCTTTATTTGAGGAATCCTCGATGAAGTTATCCTCAGCATAAAAGGTTGTAGAAGGATCAGGTTGTTGATTTGAAGGTCCGGGTTGTTGGTTCCTCAACATATTCCATATTGACTGTACTCTGTCACCCTAGTTCTCCATGAATTCAGAAATCTCCTTAGTCATCTCATGCATAGAAGCTAGCTTCAGGTCAATGTCATCCAGTCTCAAGTTGGTAGTCTTTTCAATTTTATCCAATCTCTTGTTAAGTTTAGACTCCACTCTTGACAGTGTGTTCATTGCATCTTTCACCCGTGCTTGACCATCCCGGATAACCAGAACGTCTTCTTTCAAAGCTTCTTGTCCTTGTTGTAGGACATATACTTCATTCATGAATCCATCTTTAAGTTCTTTGACGTCTCCTCTCAAGTCGCCAGTTCCTCCATTGTTTCCTTCTTCAAGGAGTCCACCGCTTGTTTAGTACCTGTTATAGTGCCAGATGCACTGCCTAAGACCCTGTAGGTTCTTCTGGAATCAGCTGCAGCCAAGTCAACCTTCTCTTGAATAGTCATTAAAGAAGCATTGGCTTGACCGGAAGAGATCCCTTGGTCAAAGGAAGGTCTCAGTGGAACCTTGAATAATGGATTTCCTTGAGATTGGATTGAACATGTAACTCTCTTTCTGTAGGTAATAGCAAATCATCTATATTTGTTAGGGTTTGGGTGTCACTCCTCACATTTGGCTCTGGGTGTTCACTCAACGTTTCTGTTGGTGTTTCACTCATTTTTCCTTTCCCATTCAGGCCAGGTGTAAGTGTTTTTGTTTCACTCATTCCCTTGGTGCTAGTTGTACCTGCATCAGAAAACACTGTATCCATCCTTAAGGAGGTCACCGGTGGTGCAATGGGGCTTCGCAAGTCCCCGTCCTTGGATATACCAAGTTGCTGATCATCCGTAGATGATGTATCCTTTGTAGGATCTAGAGTTTGAATCTCTAGGAGGCTAGAATCAGGCTCTATTAACAGCAGAGATCCTGAAACTCCCTCTAAAGTCTGTGAAGACTTTTCCTCAGTTAACTCCTCAATTAAAATTGATTCATTGTCACCTAGTTGCCGATCTGCACCTACGCCAGACCCTTTAACCGCAGGATCCAGATATGTTCCATCTGGGGAGCTAGATAACACTACGTCAAATTTTGGCTTCCGTCACATCAAATATGTGTGGCTAAGCACTTTACGTCACGTTTTAATTTTTCGGCAAAGTGTCACCTAAGGTCGGATCATTTTACGCCCCCTACGGCCACACCCCAGCTGTGTGGCTGTAACTCAAAACAGAGTGATTAAAGCATACCACCCCTTGGGTCTGACAGCCCCTATTTTAAGCTCAAAAGTGTGACTAAATACCAGCTTGCAGCCACAGGATGCATCGTGGCTAAAGAGAATTAATAACGTGGCTAAACACCAACATTCATCAAAGGCTTAGTTTTGGTCGCATTATTTATTGGTAAATCGTGGCAAAAAACTTGGGTATGGCCACATTTTATAATTTTTGTGTGGTCGTTTCTATGTTTTATATACTATTAAACAACTGCTTTTAGTCACTAATAATTGTAGTGACTATAGTTCTGGCTAAAACCTATTTTTATAGAATTTTTGTAATATATAGTGTGGCTAAAGGATAGTAATAGCCACACACACTTAACTAAATTATACAGAGTTTTATTTGTATTATAAATGATCAATAATAAATAATAATACCAAAATTGAAACACAATGCTATATATTCTAAAATTCAAACACTTAGCCATGCATAATCCATCACCAAACTAAATAGCAACATAATTAATGTAATAGCTAAGACCAATCCATACATAATCCATCACCAAACTAAAACCACAATTTCAATTAGAACAAAAGTATGATCAACTAGCTAGAAATGAAGGATGCTTTGAATTTGATTGAAATTTATTGGCTTTTTTCTTGGCTTCTTCATGTGCCTTTTTAGAAGACTCCAACGTTATAACTTCAACTTGCTTATGCTTCTGAATTTTACTTGAGATTGTTGATTCCTCTGATTGTCTCTATTGGCGGCATCAGTGATATCTTGTGTTGGGATTAATCTCCAAGAAGGAATTACTAGGGCAAGCTGGGCAAGAACACTTCTCACCATTTGATTTGGTGTTATGGCATCTGCAACCTAGATATTTAGCCAACAAAATCATGTTAAATTATGTACATAATGTACTGATCACTCAAATAATCAGGCATTACAAGCATTTACCATTGTTTGATAGAAACAAGAATCCATCTATGTGTTCTATCGCTTCTGATATATCGAAGAGATAAAAGGATTATATTTCATCTTCAGCAGCCTCGAAACAGAGACATATACACAACAAAACAGATTATTACACATATATGAAAACACACAAATAATGATAATAAATGATTAGACTATGTGCTTGTCGTATAGTACATACACAGGTGACCAATCTTACACTCTACAGAGGGACTACTGCCAACTGCCAGCTTAAAATCAACTAAGTTTCTTACACATAGTACGGGGACTATAGCTCCAAATATATCTATACCTCAGATAAAATTGGAGTCATGAAATTAGTCATCATCTCAATGAAATGAAGAAATGGATTGCATAGTATTCAACTGTATTCAGGGAAATAACAAAAAAGTCCGAGGAAAGATCACAGAATACTAACACGATATCAAGCCCAAACACATTTTCCCCCCAATACAACCACAATAACATCAACCACTACACTGAACAACAACTAATTCAACAATTGAATCAGTTCATCAACTGATAGCTCATTTCCTTGTCTGCGGAGTCTGTCAATATTAGCATCAAGCCTGTATCCAATTGAATTAGTTCTTTGTCTGTATGTGTGTACTCAGATAAATCCTTTGGGGTTGAGCCTTGAGGAATTCTGGTACCATCAGGAGCTGTAGATTCACTGACTGGTTTCATTGGTACAAACGGTCCATTCTCTAATATGCCAATATACAACGGATTAGATGCCTTGATAAATAACAACATCTTCATCTTCCACAAACCGAAATCATCTCTAGTGAAGGGGGGAACTTTAATACCAGCAGTTGTCTTTGGAGCACTCATGGTTTCTGAAAATTTCAAACTGTTTAAAATTCAAGAAATTCCAATCAAATGAAAGATTTTGAAAGTTAAAAAATTTGCTTCGAATTTTCAAGCTTTGTTTGATTTTGGTCTCATTCACCGGATCTGATTTGTACGTCAATCAAATAGCTCTGATACCAATTGTTAGGTCCAAAGTATCATAGAAGGGGGGTTGAATACGATACTCACAAATTATTCAATTTCGTTCGCGGATAAATCATTCAGTTCTAATACGAAATCAAATGCACCAAATCAAAACACGAGTGGGGGAATATATCGTTTTATAAATATAAACCGCGAGGGGTGCTACAAATCTAATCCATAGATTAGCTTCAATGAGTTCAGGTTAACGTAATCAATACAAACTTTTGAAATTAAGGCACTATATATTTTCTCCAGTAATTGTTCTTGAGCACTTAATTCTTCAGAGTAAATACGATCACTTATGTCAACCAACTGAAGAAGAACACTGTCTTCATTCTCTATTTGTAGTCTTCATTTGAAAAACTATCGAACCAAAACTATTTGAATAATCCTGGTCGTCCATTTTTCATCAACCTGACAAACAAACACACTTTTCACCTGCTCCTCAATTTGAAAACTATCAAATGTATTAAATTAATTTTCCATTCGATAGTTTTTTAAATAAAACTATCGAATGACAAATTAACTAATAATGGTTTTCTAATTGATTTCCTTTATCTCATTCGATGGTTTTCTTTTAAGAAAAACCATCGAACCATTTCTTTTGTCCTTGATCTTTTAAAAATCCTTTTGAGTTTCAGGGTGTTTAGTTTTAGACTAAATCAATTTCTTCTGAGACGATAAAACAACTTGATCTTTTAAGTGTTGTCAACTGGTGCAACTGGTCTGGTTCACAGATGAATAACACTTGATCAATTCTTCTATGTCTTCAATTCAATGCTGCTGATAAGTCCTTTGTCGATCTGGTTGCTTCAAATAAATCACTGGAACCCTGTGGTACTAACCCTAAATCATTGTCATACTTCTGTAGTCTTGAAAGTCTTGTTTCTTTAACTGTCACTGAGGCTTGAACATTTTCATGAACTTCTTTCCGTGACATGTTTACGGACTTCAAGAATACATACCATATTTTGATTTTTTGAGTTTACCTTTTCTTCAGTTGATTCTGGATTCCTTTGCTTCTGTTAATATTATTGTATGTCTTGTCCTTTGTTGAGTTGTAGTTATCTCTATTACATCTTATGTTACATTATGCTTTACAAAGATGAATTTGTTCTACCAGAAAATCTAAAAGATAAGTTGCTGCTGAAGTCTCTTGTACATTTTGTAAATATATTTTTGGCATCATTGAATCTAGGAATCTATACTTTATTTTACAAAGTATGAGATTGGGGGAGGTTGTTAGATCAGGATTCAATGATCATCAGTATCTGGACTAATGATCAGGATTGTGATACTGATGTCATCAGGATTGTGATACTGATGTCATCAGGATTTCACATCATCAGTATCAGGATTGCTATCAGGACTGAGATCAGGATTATCATCGGGACTGGAAGCTGATCAGTATTACTTCAAGATAACTATTGAGTCCAGTTAAATAAGGAAGTTTAATTTGTCGGTTCCTAGTTTATAGTAATGCAGCTGTCGGTTAGGATATGTATCAATATAGTTTGTAATTGATTTAAACATATCTTGGTCCTATTTGGCAACAACAACTTATGCATTATAAGTTGATAAGAGCTTATGAGGGGTGTTTGTGTACTCAGCTTATTTGATAACTTCTAACTTATAAGTTGATAAGTTGAATGTAAGAAATCATCAATATTTTACTTAACTTATCAACTTATTCTTTGATTTCTTTATTTTTCTAATATTTTATATTTTTACATTTGTGTTTTTAAATATTTTTTAATTTAAAATACAAGTGTTGAAATCATTGTATTTAAAAATTATTTTTTCAAATTTAATTTAGCAATTTTTTCGCTAACTTATAAGTAAATTTATCCAAACACCCATATAACTTATAAAAATTCATCAACTTATCACTTATATGACACTTACTCATTTTAAGCTATAAGTCAACTTTTTTGTGATACCCCAAACACGCACCTTGTAATTGATAGAGTATTTGTGTGCTATATAAACACAGTTTAGGTTTTGATTTTACATCAATTGCTTACACGAGTATCATTGTAACTTAGCAGCTTTCAAGAACATCAGAATTTCTTGAGAGAGTTTTGTAACAGTTTTATACCAGTAATAATAAAGCTTTTATTATTTTCATATTTGTGTTTTAAGTCGAGAATCTTATATAATTGTATTCAACCCCCCCTACAATTGTTAATTACTGGGCAACAATTCCAAAGACATTTATTATGCTAACATTTATAACGCAGTAAATAAAGACATAATAAAATAATAGTAATCAATAAAACATAATTTATAATAATAAAATGTTTTTCTTTAAAACATAAAATATTGTCTCTAGAGCACTAATATTAACATCCAAATAAATGATAATAGAGCTAATAATAAGAATAAATCTAAAATAGTTTAGGGTGTTCAATATTTTCATCCATTTGGCATTCATGATACGTTCCAAACAGTTTTTAACTTCTTATTTTTGTGTCAGTTTGTCATTTTAATTAATTGAGGCATTGGTTGTCATCTTCGCATATATAAATTTTGGTTACAAATATTTATTTTCTAAAAAAACTATATTCGTTTAGCATATATCATATTTACTGATACACGTACATGTGTTAGTATAATTCATAAAGATATGTGGGAAAAAATATTGGAAACGGGTTTGATTTTAAAAATTGCTTAAAACTTAAAGAAAATTATTGAGTTATAATAATAATGGATTTACAACTTTTGACATAGTGTTTTCGGTGCGTAGCACGAGTAAAATACTAGTAGAGTGTAAAGATCAAATCCAGATTTTCATCACTACAATTATCATCGTTGAGCGGATCTTCTATTATGGTGTGTACTATATCGCTCGTATTGCTGAGATATACAAATTTTCTAAAGAGACAATTTAACGATTTGGTATAGTCGTGGCAATAATGTGTACCTGATTTGTTATGTTAGAACATACTCGAAAACTTGACCATAATTGTGATACCACACAAACCCGTATCAACGGATTATTATTATGAACATCCTGCATTTCTACGATCTCAGACATAAAAACACAACCAAACTCACACAAGGAGAGACAAACAAACATAAAATAAAATAAACTCTCATAAGGAAAGGCAAACAGAATGAAATCTGATTTGAAAAAGGCAGAAAATAGTCCCTAAATCGAATATTGATGTTAAGGCTCTTATTCTAATACCATTGTTTTGGATAGAGTGAGTATAATTTGGAATTTTATTAATGATAGATTCCTGCAGATAAGAAGATCTTCATATAGTTAGTTTCAGTTATTTTATTTATTTATCAACTTAAATTATGTTTTTCTTTAGATTGTTACCAAACACTATTTAATTATAATTTCTGAATGTTATTAGATTTAATATCAATTTCTTTTGATATTATATATATATATATATATATATATATATATATATATATATATATATATATAGGCAAATGATCAAATAGAAATCAAAATTAAAATAGAAACTAGAAACTAATTTAAGCTCTTAGATCAATCTAGTCTAATGGCCCCCTAAGGCACCACCCACAATTAAAATACACCCTCTCATACATAATCTCCTCCATTTCTAAATTGATTTTTCCCGTCAATCGGTGAGCTTATTAAACATAATGAAAATTGAATGAAATATAATAAAAACGGGCTTATTATCAACCAAAAAGGTTGAAAATAGTCCCTAAATTGAATATTGGTGTTAGGGTTCTTATTTTGATACCATTGTTTAGAGTGAACATAATTTGGAATTTTATTAATGATAGATACATGTAGATAAGAATATCTTAATATAGTTAGTTTCAGTTATTCTACTTAATTATTAACTTAAATTATGTTTTTTCTTGAGATTATTACACTACACCATATATTGGCTATAGCAACTCCTTAATATGGTTGCTATAGGGCCTAAATCAGTTGCCATAGAGTCTATTGCAATGCTTTTGCGAAAATTGGGCGTTAACTTTGGTTGGGTTGGAATATATAGGCCCCCTATAGCAATGAGTTACAGTCTATAGCAACAATTTAAAGTCATTGCAATAGCCTATAACAACCCTGTTTTGGATCTATGTTTCTTGTTTAGTATTGCAATACATAGGTTATGGCAACGTTTGAGGTGGCTATGGCAACATAATTCTATTTAATAGTAATGCTTTTAATAAGAAAAGTGACAATAAATGGCAACACTATAGAGGCAATGGCAATGGTTTTATAAAAAAAACCATTAATATGGTATTTCATACACACCAATCCAAAACACCAATCCAAAAGAGTACTTTGGTACATCATTTTCACATGCCTAAAGACATACCAAATCTATTCAATACCAACCATTAGACAACCAAAGACGGAATGCAAAATAAAACAACATAGTACAATTCTAGTTTAATTTATATATCCACCAAAAGCTTAGACATAAAGTAAATAGATATGTGCTAAGAGGCGCTAAGTCAAGCATCTGCATCTTCTTTATCTAACTTATCTCCATCCTCGACGGAATTATCACACAATTCATCAACATTGATTTTCAAAGTGGGATTCTCTTCAGCTATTTTTGCCAGAATTGTTTTCAGTTTCTAGTTCATTTTCTCCTCCATATCAGCAGAAAGTTCTTCTCGTAACTTTGCCAGTTCTGCAGATTTTACGTTGTCCTTTTTTCCAAAGTCTTCTTTGTCCTCCTCGTTATGCCAGATCTGCCAAAAAGCCAGTTTGGGGTATGAGCTACGAAATCAACTTTCGGCTTGTCTGTTCTACAACGTTAATGTTCTCAAAGAAATCTATAACTTGTATGATAGTGCAAACATATGAGATCCCCTGCAGTAGAAAAAGGAGCACAAACATATTATTGATGCAAGTAATATTATATATTATTAATGCGAGCAAAGCATTTCCGCTAACATAAAATTGAGCTAAAGTACTCCAGGTTTATCATAATATTTACCTTTTAAGGCATGCCCTCCTGTCTCCCTGCATAATGTAAAAAAAAACTATTGATTGAAGCCTCGTATATCGCTACCAGGCTCTATTAGAACTTTATGACCTTATTTCTACTCAAATTTAGGTTATTCAGCTACATACAAGACGGTAAAAGTGTACAGGGTCTTCTAAAACTAAAAATAATGATGTCAAATGGCTAAGATGCTGACCACTTACCATGTTACATGTTGATCAAAGCCATCTGCATCCATTGGAGCTACGGAAAAGGAATTTTTATAATGCAGAGCTATGTCAAACTATTGACACATGTATCTTATAAGATCTAATTTTTTTCATTGGTTAAGTTTAACGAACAAGGAATTGCAGCTGCAGAATTAAACTAGCAGTACTAAAAGAAGAAAGACTCAATTTATCATTGAAAAATCTAACCATAAACTGAATCACTCAAACAACACATGTCTCATACAAATATAAAAAACAACTAAATTCTCACCTGAAAATCCATTGTGACTCAAATCCAATTGCAATTCCAACGTTTCAAGGTCCTAATGTTATTATTAACATAAAATAAAACTTTAGGATTGGAAGATAATTTTATGAATATGATATTTATGATCCCAAAAAAGAAGACGACCTTTTGTCGATATTTAAGGGCGCTTGTTTTCCCTTGAGTGAAGGATCCCACAATCTCGAAAATGATACCTCTAACTTGTTCATATGTCTCCACTTTCCAATATTACCTTGAAAGTTGTTGATTTTATCCTGCCACAGAGACAATTTTAGAATTATACTAGCATAGCTAATAAATGACATTTTGATGGTATATATACACTTCAAATGCACCACCCCTCGATGTTCCTTCTGCGCTTCATACAAGATCCCAGTACCTAAATATATGAATCAAGTAAAAATAGTGTTACTGATAAATAGTATATCTAAAAAAACAATCATATGTACACCTTGTGCAAGGAAAGAAATTCCAGAATTAATACAATATGTTAGTTTATGATTCAATGATCATCATGACACTACAAGAAAAATAACTTCACCCAACGGGAAACCCCCGTTGTGGGTTGCCCGTTGTGTAACACCCTGTTTTCCTGTTGCCTATTGCAACGCGGTCTCTTACGCGTCTCAGACAACGGCACAATCGTTGTTTGTCTTTAAGCATACAACAGCAAGGTCGTGAAAAAACGTTGTTAGAAAGTCGGTATAAACAACACTTTTTTTAAAAGCGTGTTGTAAAACCTATAGTTCTTCAAGTGTTTGTGATAAAGAACTCAATGTCTTCATTTCTTTCACACAACAGTTCCTATAAAATTATGTGTTGTTCTTCATTCCCATAATCAACGAGTTCCAGAACACCGATAATTGTCGAAAACCTATTACCACAATGGTTCATGTATAAAAATCCAATGTCTGATTAAAATGAACACAACAGTTCCTATAGAAGAAAAGAGTTGTTCCCCTTTCCTTTAGTCAACGGATTCTAAAAGCATATATACAGTATGAAACTTATTACCACACTGATTTTTAATCGAAAAACCGTTGGCTATTCTAAGTTGAGACAATTGTTCTGTTTTCCAAGCTGTTGGCTGTAACCAATTGTTACAAGCTTTTTACTTCAAAAAAGTGTTGTAAGAAATCTAAGTGACAATAGTTCGGTCTACCGATTCACACAATCGTTTAATTTAAACATATTCCAATTTTTTTTATAAACAATTGTCAATCAAAATAAAAATACAAAATCAAAGCATTTATCAAAATTTCAAATGCTAAATATACAAGTATACAAGTTTTTTACAAAACTAAAAAAAATACAAAAAATACAAAACTTGTACACATTAAGCCTGCAAAATAACTACCATTACGTGCTTCTCGAAATCTCTCGTACAAAAGACAAATTACTAAAAACAATATACAATCTCTAGCAATATTTATGTTAGTATTAGTGCTCTAGAGACAATATTTTTATGTTTGAAAGAAAACATTTTATTATTATAAATTATGTTGTTAGGCCGAATACACAATATATAATCAAGTATGTATGAGAATAACAATCAAGAACGCAGGTTTGTAAATCAACAAACTGAATTATATTAAATAATTCTCTCTTAGTGATGTTAATGAATCACAAAGAGCTACTAGGTTACAAGAATAATATTTTCAATGTACGCGTCCCTTCTAGGGATAACCTATCTGTGTTTATATAGTACACAGCTACATACAATCCTTATGTAATTGATACTCCTATAAATTAGCTATACAATTATTATCAATTAAGGATTGCTTCAGTCTTCTGTCCAGTCTCCTTAGCTGTATCAATATATTCTGCTTCTTTCCATCTTCAGAATATATTGCTTCTAGAATCTTTATCTTTGCACCGACAGCTAAGTCAACTATCACCCTGTCAAACTTTATGAAACTCTGACCGGCTTCTATGTAAACTCTTCACCCAGTCAGACTTTATGAAACTCTGACTGGCTTCTATGTAAACTCTTCACCCAGTCAGACTTTATGAAACTCTGACTGGCTTCTATGTAAACTCTGATATGTACCTGGTACTTAAACACTGATGAACAAACGTCAGCAATTATATCTAACAATCTCCCCCAACTTGTTCATAATAAAATGTACAAGTTAAAAAGATAATTGATGATGTCAAAACATATAACAAATGCAGTGTTTAAAATATGTCAGAGTTTAACTTTAAAACAGAGTTTAAATTTAACTTAGAACAGAAAACAACAAAAACTTACAGTCAGACTTTACTTGACTTCTTGAATATCAGGAACAGTTCTGAGATAATCTATGAGAAGTCTTCTTTCAGCCCTTTCCAGCTCTTCAACCATAATTTTCTTCAACTCTCTCAACTCTGGATCAGATTCTCCAGTCTGATAAATTGCAGCTCTCAAAGAATAGATGGAATTTTTCCTCATCTCATTCCCTAGCCTAATAAAATATGGTTTATCAGATTCTAGATTGAATTCTAAGACTTTAACTCCCAGATCAGTCCTTAGTCTTGCACTGTTTCTTTTCATTTCCACTATTTTTCCAACATGATCCCTATACTTTGGAATATAGACACTTGACACTCCTCCTCCAAGCATAGCTTTAGATCTCAGCATCTTTTCTCTCAACACTTGAGCAACATCATGAGTGTGTCTGTTCTTGACTTTCAAAAGATAAAGTACATATTCAAGTTCTTCCCATGATTTGAGATTGACATCAGATTCTCCAACCTTATAAACTCTTCCATCACTCATGAAGTATAACAAAAATTGCTTCTTCAATACTCTGTGAAAAATCAACTGTACAGACTCTAACTTATCAAGATTTTCTTGTGTAATCCCAATACCAGACTCTGCCAGTGAAATGTTATCTTGAGATCTGTTATTTGTTCTTCTCTCTGTGTGAACCCAGTCCAGATTTATCAAAGGCTTCTTTTCCCAATACTGTTCTGGTTTTTGAGAAATTCACAGCTTCAAGCTTTAAATCTTCAAGAATTTTTGGTTTGCTGAATCCTGGAAGTAGTGTAGATTTCTGTACAACTTGAGCAACGTTAGAGGTTGTCTTAACTTCAGTAGAAACATCAACTTGAGCAGCGTCAGAGGTTGATTTAGCTAATTTTGTTTCAACTTGAGCAATGTCAGAGGTTGAATAATTCTTCTTTTTCAGGTTAGGCTCTTCAATCATTACGCCTTTACCTTTATCAGCATTTGAACCACTAGGCCTCCTTGAGTACTGTAAACTCTGATCAGAGTTTACATTCTCTTTGATAACAATTCCTTTTTCTTTTCTCCTTGGAGCTTTGATTTCCTTCTTCTTGTAAATTCCAGCTTCAACATCTTTCCTGTGTTCTTCAGCAAGCAATTGCTCTTCTGCCTGGATATCTTCAATAGTAACATCTTTACCATGTTCTGCTAAGAATAACTGTGTAGCAACTTCTTCATCAGTAATTGGAGATTTAGAGGAAAGAAGTAAACTTCTAACCCTTGAAGAAGACTGCCCTCCAGTGTTTATTCTTTTTCCATCAGCATTTGTCTGAGCATCAGAGTTTGACCTCCTCCCTTGCCTTTGAACATTGTTTGATCTTGGATGATGTTTGTCTCTTGCACCACCATCAGCAGTATCATCCTTCTGAGTCAGAGTTTGAGAGCTCTTGCATTTGTCCTTAGATACTCTCTCCCCCTTTTTGACATCATCAGACAACAAAACTGATGTGAGAAATTTAATGGAATTTGCAATTTCATCCAACTGAGTTGACATTTTTACTTGATTTTCTTCAACTTTGGACAACCTGGAATCAAAATTCTTCTGATCTTTACACAAGGAGATGTATAGAGATTTGTCCTTTTGCTGTGTAAGCTCTCTTTGAGCTATATCATTCCTTAATCCAGTAATCACCTTGTCAGAATCATCAAAACGATTGTTCAATGATTTGATTTGTACAATAGTTGCTTTGAGATGACTGAGAAGTTCTGGATTTGTAATCTCTTTGGAAGACTTTGTTACAAAATCAGCAGCTCTTTCATTTGAAAAGATAGTATCCTTGCTTGACCAATTAGAGAAGTACATATTCTGAAAATGTTCTGTAGTAGCACGATTGACTTCTCTTGCTTCATCAGAGTTAGCTTGAATATCAGATAACTCTACTTGAATGTCAGGATTGGAATGAGTAGGACTAGCTTCAGCATTGTCATCATCTGCTTCATTCTCTGTAAGAACATTTTCTGCCACTTTTTCAGGATCATCAGAGTGTGCATTATTACTATACTCTGCTTCTCTTTGAACAATCTCAACAACAGATTGTTGTAGAGCTTCAAGAACAAAAGCATCCTCAGAGTTTGCAACAAACTCTGCTTCAACAACATCAGGATTTGCAGTTTCTGTAGTAACAGCTTCTGTAGCATTAGCAGCTAAAGTCTGATTGACTTCCTCACCTTTCTCAACTTCAAAAGTAAGTATTTCTGTGTGAGAAGCCATAGATTCTTCAATTCTCACAGTATCCAGATCAGCTTCCAAACCCTCTGTAAAATGTTCAGAGTTTAAAGAGGTGTTTGCTTCAGCTTCCATATCAAATCCTTGAGGCGCAAAAATCCTGCTATCAGAGTGATCAACAGCTTCCTCAACTACATCACCAATATTTGATGTAGGAGCTTCTGTTGCAGTATTTACTCTGTCCTTAGTAGGCACAGTAGTATCAAAAATCTCCTCTTGTACTTCAGAAGTTACATGCTCCATAGAAACTCTGTCCTCAAAGACAGCTTCATCCTCTTGAATCTGAACTTCAAGATTTTCTACAGCTTGGGAAGAAACATTATCAGCACCAAAGAGATGTGCTGCTACTAATCTCCTTTTCCTCTGATGAAGAGTTTCTTCATCAGTTTCACTATCTTCAACAGCAGCATCAGACTGTGGTCTGTTTGCTCTAACTTTTCTTTTCTTCCTTGAAGTTTTAACAGAGGTTGACCCCTCAACATCATCAGTATTAAAAGTTGTAGCAGCCTTGAAAGCTCTGTGCTTAATCCTCCCTCCAGTCTTTTGTCTTGGAGCTACTTGAGTATCATTGTTTATCTGCTGTGGTTGCTGTTGTGGTTGAGGTTGAGGGTTTAAAAACCGATGAACCCTCTCAGGTAACAACAACTCACCAACATTCACTTTCTTCAAATCCTTATTTGTAAGGTCAGAGAATACCCTTTTATGCAATTTGAATGAGGGAATTACGTCCTCCTCATTAATCTCAACATTATTAACACAAGCAGAGAATAAAATCTGACAAAATCTAGAAAAGTAGACTACATTCCTATTCTCTGTCATTTTCTCTCCTATATTCATCAAGACAAGTCTAGCAAAATCATAATTACTACCAAAAAGAAGTGAATACCCGATTTGTAGACTATCAATTGGAATCGCATCCAATTGGTACATTTCTTCCCGAACGCTCTGGTTATGCAATCGAAAAAGAAACTCCATTCCTTTCGTAAGAGCGGTCGCTTCAACTGGCCTATCTTGACTAAAGATCCAGAGTATCCAACGGCTTGCATCATTCTTTGAAGGTCAGTATCACCAACAGCAATGGTGTACGCATCAGATTCTGCAAAACCCATTGCTTCACGTACAGTTCCTGGAGTAAGGACATACTCTGTCTCTTGAAACTCAAAAACAATCGATGGAGTTCCAGAATCACCACCGTTATCATATACACCAGTTTCCCAGAAAGCTTTGATCTGAGATCCGTAAAGCTTTGCAGGCTCCACTAAAGCACGCCCAATTTCCGATTGAGCAAGGAAATTTTGCAGTAAATGAAACGCCTCCGGTGTGTTCTCATTGCTAAGAGGTGCTGCATAGTTATTTGGGACAAAGTCTAATCCAACAGAGGTAAACATGGAGGTTGCCATTAGAAATCAGAGATTAAAAGTAAGAAAGTGTATGAGAAAGATTATGCAGAAAAGTGTTTGTAGAATTGTGTGAGTGAAAAGTATGTGTGAAAATGAGAAGTGAGTAAAAGATTAGACGTTTGTGTGTGTATTGTATTAATATGAGATTCAAAATGAAAAAAAAACTGAACAGTTTTTAATCATTAATACACAACTGTCTTACTCCTGTAATTATGTGAGTGGGACACGTGTCACACATGCAGTTACTGACAGCAAATAAGTGACAATTTTCAATGCGCATGCGCAGTAAAAACAGCAATAATTACCGCCTGTTACACTTTTCTAGGTATAAACCTCTCTCCTCTGTTCAAAAACATCCTTGAACAACTGTCCAATCATACTCTTTTTAAATTTTCAAAACAAATGTCTTTTTCTCAAAATTATAATATGTCTGAAACCAACAAAATTTATTTTAACCATCAGAGATTAAAATTAAATTACCTCGGAGTAGAGTACACAAATCATCAGTGTTTATCAATTCTCCTCCTTTATACATAAACACTTTTCACAAACTGTACAGGTGTGTGTATTTGTGTGTGAATTAGCAGAGTTTACTGAATATAAATATTTAAACCATCTCAAAGTGCATAAAATCCACAAACTAAAGCAGTAATAACTGGTTGCCTAAACTCTCATGTATAACATAAAATCTGATTCTTATGTCTAAACTCTGTATACTGATATCCTTTCATTTGGATATAATTTTTTTTTTTTATTATATTTTTCCAGTAATCAGTGGTTGGCACTAGTCACCAAAAATCAAAGATTTTAGCCCTTATTTCATACAATAAGTTCCTGGATCTTCCTAGGCACAACATGATCTCAAAGGAATTTGTGCTCTGTTTGGCATCTTTTGATTTGAGGGTGAATTATTTGCAATTAATAATCAGAGTTTAGACTTTTCATCAGTTAATACAATTAATTTATGAGAGAAAATGCAAACAGCTAATACAATCTCAGTGTATAGGATCAATAAACTAAGAGATGCTATAAATATAGAGACAGTATCATGCTGTGTAAAATTTCTGCACATTTTGTAATCAGAGTTTATAATACTTAGAAGGATTCATGATTACTTACTGAAAATCATGCTTCATACAAATTTCTTCATCGGTCCATGTGTTTCAGACAAAATTACAATCAGAGTATAGCATTAGACTGTAACTATCAGAGTATGACTGTCAGAGTATGACTAACAGAGTTTACTTATCAGAGTATAACACACTGGTACAAATAACAGTTAATACATGCAAGGAATCATGAGCATAAAAATCAAACAAGTATAGTTTTTGAGTCTAACCCGTATCTCTAGTCAGAACCAGAGATCATTCCAAGTTCATTTACCAATCTTGTAAAAGTAGCTTCACTCAAAGGTTTGGTGAAGATATCTGCAAGTTGTTGGTCTGTAGACACAAAATGAAGCTCAATGTTTCCTTCTTCCACATGTTCTATGATAAAATGATACCTTATGCTGATGTGCTTTGTCATGGAGTGTTGGACTGGATTACCTATCATAGCAATAGCACTTTGGTTATCACAGAAAATAGGTATTTTAGAGTACCTCAAACCATAATCCAGCAATTGATTCTTCATCCATAGAATCTGTGCACAACAGCTACCAGCTGCTATATACTCTGCTTCTGCTGTGGATGTAGAAATTGATTTCTGTTTCTTGCTATACCAAGAAACCAATCTGTCACCTAAAAATTGACAGCTTCCACTTGTACTTTTTCTGTCTATCTTACAGCCTGCAAAATCTGCATCAGAGTAACCAATTAGCTTAAACTCTGATTCTCTAGGATACCATAAACCCAAGGTTATGGTTCCTTTGAGATATTTGAAGATCCTTTTTACAGCTGTTAGATGAGGCTCTCTGGGATCTGCTTGAAATCTTGCACAAAGACATGTTGCATACATGATATCAGGTCTACTTGCAGTTAGATACAGTAAAGACCCTATCATTCCTCTGTAGTTTGTCATGTCTACTGATGCTCCTGTGTCTTTGTCTAGCTTAGTTGCTGTAGCCATGGGAGTTGTGGCAGATGAACTATCAAGCATACCAAATTTCTTGAGAAGATTTCTGGTATATTTTGCTTGATTGATAAAAATACCATCATCTGTTTGCTTGACCTGTAAGCCTAGAAAGTAACTAAGCTCTCCCATCATGCTCATTTGATACCTGGATTGCATAAGCTTTGCAAACTTCTTACAGAGTTTGTCATTAGTAGATCCAAAAATAATATCATCTACATAAATTTGAACTAAAAGCAAATCATCACCAGAATTGAAATAAAACAAGGTTTTATCAATTGTACCTCTTGTGAACCCACTTTCTAAAAGAAATTGAGCAAGAGTTTCATACCATGCTCTTGGTGCTTGTTTTAGTCCATATAATGCCTTGTCAAGCCTGTAGACATAATCTGGATGCTTGGGATCTACAAATCCTGGTGGTTGTTCAACAAACACTTCTTCTTCAAGCTTCCCATTGAGAAAAGCACTTTTTACATCCATCTGAAAGACTTTAAACTTCTTGTGTGCAGCATAGGCCAGAAAAATTCTTATGGCCTCCAATCTTGCAACTGGAGCAAAGGTTTCATCATAGTCAATTCCTTCCTGTTGTGAATAACCTTTGGCCACAAGTCTAGCCTTGTTTCTTGTAATCACACCTTCACTGTCAGTCTTGTTTCTGAAAACCCACTTTGTACCTACAATTGATCTATTCTTTGGTCTAGGTACAAGTGTCCAGACTTCATTTCTTTCAAATTCATTTAACTCTTCTTGCATTGCTGTAATCCAATTAGCATCTTGAAGAGCTTCCTCCACTTTCTTTGGTTCTGTTTGAGACAAGAAAGCATGATACAGACACTCATTATTTGTTGCACTTCTAGTTCTCACACTAGCATCAGGATCTCCAATTATGAGATCAGGTGTGTGTGCCTGTGTCCACTTTCTTGCTGTTGGTAAGTGGTTTCTTGCATCATTATAGGATCCTCCCCCTTGATCCATGCTCTCCTGATTCATATGTTGACTTTCTGTAGCATCTGAGGCTCCCCCTGAATTTGATGGCTCAGAGTTTGAACTGTCAGAGTTTGAATCAGTTTCCTCAACTGACTCATTTGCTGTGTCTTGTTGAGCTTCTTCACGCTCCCCCTCAACTGGTTCTCTATTTTGTTCAACTCGAGAATTTTCAGTTTCTCCAGTATTTACCAGTAGAGGTTCAGAGTATGCTTCGTCAGAGTTTGTCAGAACCGCTTCATCAGAGTTTGTCGGTACTGCTTCATCAGAGTTTACATCATCAGAGAATAAACCTTCATTTTCAAAATGCAGTTGATCATATCCATCTAAGTCATCAAGTCCAGTTATTTTCTTGTCATTAAATGACACATGTATGGATTCCATGATCACTTTAGTTCTCAGATTGTAGACTCTGAATGCTTTTGTTGACAATGGATAACCAACAAAGATTCCTTCATCAGCTTTTAACTCGAACTTAGTCAACTGTTCAGGATGAGTCTTCAACACAAAGCATTTGCATCCAAATATATGAAAATATTTCAAATTTGGCTTCTTATTTTTCACCATCTCATATGGTGTTTTACCATGCTTGTTGATCAATGTTGCATTTTGAGTAAAACAAGCAGTTTGAACAGCTTCTGCCCAGAAATACGTTGGTAGTTTTGCTTCTTCAAGCATAGTTCTGGCTGCTTCAATTAAGGTTCTGTTCTTTCTTTCAACTACACCATTTTGCTGTGGAGTTCCAGGTGCAGAAAATTCTTGTTTCACTCCTCTTTCCTTGCAGAAAGCTTCCATGATTGAATTTCTGAATTCAGTTCCACTATCACTCCTTATAATTTTGACTTTGTGCTGTGATCCTTTGTCCAGTAGATTTACATGATCCATCAGAGTTTGAGCAGTTTCATCCTTCTTTGATAAGAAATACACCCATGTATATCTAGTATATTCGTCAACAATTACTAGAGCATATTTCTTTCTGCCCATAGACATCACATTCACTGGTCCAAAGAGATCAACATGTAGAAGATGATAAGGTTCCACTACTAAAGATTCAGATTTGCTCTTGAAAGATGACTTCCTTTGTTTAGCCTTTTGACAAGAATCACATAGGCCATCTAGACTGAGTATTGATTTTGGGAGTCCCCTTACAAGATCCTTTCTTATTAGCTCATTGATGTTGTTCAAATTGAGATGAGAGAGCTTCTTATGCCAATTCCAACTCTCTTCATTTGACATTCTGGCAGTCAGACACACTATTTTTCCATCAGAGTTTGTTACCAAACTTGCTTCATAAATGTTGTTGCGCCTGTGTCCAACTAGAACAACTTTTCCAGTAGATTTACTGATAACTTCACAGTATTCAGTGTGAAAATCTACATGGTTTCCTCTGTCACAGATTTGACTCACAGATAGCAGATTATGCTTGAGTCCTGAGACTAGAGCTACATTAGTAATGATGACACTTCCAAGATTGATATTGCCATATCCCAGAGTGTGTCCTATGTTGCCATCTCCATAGGAAACCTTTGGGCCAGCCTTCTCCTTAAAGTCTGATAGCAGGGCTTTATTTCCAGTCATATGTCCTGAGCATCCACTGTCCAAGATAAGTGTGCTCTCTTTTATACCCTGCAATCACAAACAAACACTAAGTGTTAGTTTTAAGGACCCAGACTTGCTTGGATCCTTTGTCTTTCTTAACAGTGTTAGCTTTTGCAGCGGAATTACTATCAACAGAGTTTAAGCTAACATTGTCAGACTTTACACTTGCAGAGTTTGCTCTAACCCATTTCAGATTGGGTTTTAGCTCATAATAGTTGTGATAAATAGCATGATAACTCTTGCAAGTATAAATGGAATGCCAAGTGCTCCCATAGTGTGTGCATAAAGTCTGTGGTCTAACCCTAACATTATCATTCTTTACTCCTGATGTAGAAGGTAAAGAACTGATATTTTTATTCTTTGTGCAGTAATTAGCAAGATGATTAGAACTACCACAATTATAACATGTTTTCCTTGGAGCAGCAGCATTAGGCAAATGATTATTTCTTTTATTTATGCCTATCTTTCCATTCCTATTCTTCTTGGACCCTTTTGGTTTCATGGCAGATTTTACCTCTTTCAGCTTATGATTGAACTGTTTTCCTGTCATCAAACCAACATTAACCTGTTTTTCACAAGTTTTTACTGGCTTTCTAACAGCTTCTCTTTCCATAAGTTTTTCTGTTATAATATTTTCCTGTCTTTCACAGGCTTCATCTGATTCCATATCAGCTTCTCTTATTACAACAGATTTTAACTTATTGGCTTCTGGAACAAATATCACAGGTTTAAGTTGTGGTTTAACCTTAACCTTGTCTTTAAACCTAAGTTCATCATTTTCACAATAGCCTAAACCTACAGAATCTGTCTGAAACACTTGATGAGTGTCTCTTCCAGAATCTGTCCAAGTCTTGATTATTTTTCTTTCTTTTTCTAGATCAGATTCTAATTGCTTATATCTTTTCAGCAACTCCTGTTCAACATAAACAGCATCATCTCTTTCTTTTTGAATCTGCTTCATACTTTCAAGTTCTCCTTCAAGAAACTTGTTTCTATCTTTAAGGCTAAGATTCTCAGATTTAATTCTCTCATTTTCTAAAGTCTGATCCCTATAGCTAACATGAACACTTTTCAGATATACTCTTAACTCAGATATATTATCAGTATCATAAGCATAAGTAGTTAGGGGTACCTTATTTTCAGATGATTCAGTCTCATCTCTGACAGTTGCCATAAGAGCATAATTTTCTCCATCATCAGAGTCTGAAGTATCTGCCCAGTCTTTGCCTTTAGAGATGAGTGCTTTCTCAGATTTGCCTTTCTTGCACTCTGGAGCATAGTGACCCATCTCCTTACACCTATAGCACTGGATTTGAGATTTATCCTTCTTGCCAGTCTTGGTCTCCCTTCCATCAGACTTTTTAAAACTCTTCCTTTCAGAGTTTGAATCTTTCCTTGAGAATCTCTTTCCTTTCTTGAAGTTCTTGAATCCCATCTTCTTGAAGGTCTTCACCATCAATGCAGCCATTTGCATCATCTGTTCTTCATCATCCTCAGAGTCAGAAGCTTCATCAGAGTTTGAGTCATCATCAGAGTTTGATGACTCACTCTCAGATTTAATGACTAAAGCCTTTCCCTTGGCTTTCTTCCTTGATGATTCCTTCTTAATGGGCTTCTCCTCGACTTTGAGAGCAACAAATTTTGTCTTTTTACTCAATCTTCTATTCCTTTGTTCTATCTCCAGTTCATGAGTTTTCAATAACCCATAGATTTCATCAAGATCTGTATCAGCAAGCTCATAATTATCTCTTATTGTGGTTGTCTTTAAATCCCACTTTTCAGGTAGAGATAACAGAAACTTGAGATTAGACTCTTCAAGCTCATATTCTTTATCAACCAGAGACAGATCATTCAATAGTTTGCAAAATCTGTCATAAGTCTCAGTCAAGGTTTCATTAGGTCTTGAATCAAAGTGCTCATACTCCTGTGTGAGTATTGTCTTTCTGTTCTTCTTAATAGCACCTGTTCCCTGGCATCTGACTTCTAAAGCATCCCATATCTCTTTGGCAGTCTTGCAGCCAATTACTCTGTTAGACATAACATTATCTAAAGCACTGTGGAGTAGATGTCTAACCTTTGCATCTTTTGCAATTGATGAGATGTCCTCAGGAGTCATATCTTTCTTTTCCTTTGGAACAGTCTTTTGTTCTTGACCATCAACAACATGGGACAATTACAGTGAGTTGGGACCATCAACAGCCGACTTTGTGATTCTTGACTTTGAGGAAGACAAGAAGATCCCTATCATCTTGGGACGACCATTCTTGGCTACAGGTCGGACTCTGATTGATGTCCAAAAGGGAGAACTCACTATGAGGGTGCACGATCAAAATGTCACCTTTAATGTGTTCAATGCAATGAAGCTTCCAACTGATGATGAAGTGTGTTTTAAAATTGATATGGTGGACAAGGTGGTAAACTCCGCAACTCAACACTTGATCAAATCTGATGTGTTGGAAAGAGTTCTTGCTAATGACTTTGAGATTGAGAATGAAGAGGATGAAGAACAATTGCAATATCTTAATGCATCTCCATGGAAGAAGTTCGAGAGTCCGTTCGAATCTTTGGGGTTGTCAGAGCTGAAAAAGTCTCATGTTAGACTTAAGCCATCTATCGAGGAAGCGCCTACATTGGAACTTAAGCCATTGCCTGAACATCTAAGGTATGCCTATCTTGGTGACTCTTCTACCTTACCTGTTATTGTATCATCTAAGCTTTCAGGCATGGAAGAGGAAAAGCTATTGCGAATTTTAAGGGATTTCAAATCAGCCATTGGGTGGACTATAGCAGACATCAAGGGTATCAGTCCTTCTTATTGCATGCACAAAATTCCTGTGGAAGAGGGAGCTAAACCTACAGTTGATAATCAAAGGAGGCTAAATCCTGTTATGAAGGAAGTTGTGAAGAAGGAAATTCTCAAATGGCTTGATGCAGGCATTATTTATCCGATCTCTGATAGTTCTTGGGTGAGTCCGGTGCAATGTGTGCCCAAGAAGGGGGGCATGACAGTGGTGACTAATGAGAAGAACGAGCTCATTCCCACTCGAACAGTTACTGGTTGGAGGATTTGCATGGATTATCGAAGGTTGAACAAGGCTACTCGGAAAGATCATTTTCCACTTCCGTTCATTGATCAGATGCTCGACAGATTGGCTGGGCATCAGTACTATTGCTTGCTTGATGGGTATTCTGGTTACAATCAGATTTGCATAGCGCCGGAGGATCAAGAAAAGACTACATTCACTTGTCCATTTGGTACATTTGCATTCAGACGTGTTTCTTTCGGGTTGTGTGGAGCACCAGCTACTTTTCAGCGATGCATGATGGCCATTTTTTCTGACATGATTGGAATTAATGTGGAAGTATTCATGGACGATTTCTCAGTCTTTGGGGATTCTTTTGATGAGTGCTTGGGAAACTTGAGTTTGGTTCTAAGGCGTTGTGTGGAGACAAATCTTGTTCTAAATTGGGAGAAGTGCCATTTCATGGTGCAAGAAGGTGTCATTCTGGGACACAAGGTTTCGTGTAAAGGCTTGGAAGTTGACAAGGCAAAGGTGGAAACTATTGAGAACCTTCCTGCCCCTGTTTCAGTCAAGGGTATCCGCAGCTTTCTTGGTCATGCGGGGTTTTACAGGCGTTTCATAAAGGATTTCTCAAAAATTTCTAAGCCACTTTGTAATCTCTTGGAAAAAGATGTACCGTTCAAGTTTGATGAGTCTTGTTTGCATGCATTCGAGATTTTGAAGAAGAAATTGATTTCTGCTCCAGTTATTACAGCTCCTGATTGGAGCCAACCATTTGCTTTGATGTGCGATGCTAGTGATTTTGCACTTGGGGTCGTTCTAGGCCAAAGGAAAGAAAAGGTGTTTCATGTTATTTATTATGCAAGCAAAACTCTTAATGATGCTCAGATGAATTATACCACCACTGAGAAGGAACTACTTGCTATTGTCTACGGTTTTGAGAAGTTTCGCTCTTATCTGCTTGGTACTAAGGTGACAGTTTATACGGATCATGCTGCTATTCGCTATCTCTTGGCGAAGAAAGATGCTAAACCAAGGTTGATTCGTTGGGTTCTTCTGTTGCAAGAATTTGATGTGGAAATCAAGGATAGGAAGGGGACGGAGAATCAGGTAGCTGACCATCTCTCTAGATTGGAAGATTACGGGAAGTCACCTAAAGATCATACGGTTATTAATGAGTTTTTTCCGGATGAGCAACTATTCAGTGTGGAAGATGTGGAACCATGGTATGCCGACATTGTGAATTATCTAGTAAGTAACATCATACCACCTGAGCTCTCTTATGCTCAAAAGAAGAAATTCTTACATGATGTCAAGCAGTATATTTGGGATGAGCCGTTTTTATTCAAGCAAGGAGCTGATCAGATTATTAGGCGTTGTGTTCCTTACAGTGAGACCGAGGCTATTCTTAGTGATTTTCATGCTACAGCTTATGGAGGTCATTATGCGGGTGAAAAGACAGCCACACGTATACTTCAAGCAGGTTTCTATTGGCCGACTCTATTCAAAGATGCTCATCAGTTTGTGTTGAGATGTGATCGATGTCAACGAGTTGGTAATATATCTCGTAGGGACGAGATGCCTCTTAATGTCATGTTGGAGGTAGAGATCTTTGACGTGTGGGGAATTGACTTCATGGGACCGTTCATCCCGTCTTGTGGTAATCAGTATACTCTGTTAGCTGTGGATTATGTGTCTAAGTGGGTGGAGGTAAAGGCACTTCCAACAAATGATGCTAAGGTGGTGCTTAATTTCCTTCACAAGAATATATTTACTCGGTTTGGCACTCCGCGAGTTATCATCAGTGATGAAGGTACGCACTTTTGCAATCGGAAGTTTACATCTCTTATGGCACGCTACAATATCAATCATCGAGTTGCTACAGCTTATCATCCTCAAACCAATGGGCAAGCTGAAGTGTCTAATCGTGAAATTAAAAGGATTCTTGAGAAGGTGGTAAGTCCTTCTAGGAAGGATTGGGCTTTGAAGCTTGATGAAGCAGTGTGGGCTTATCGGACAGCCTATAAAACGCCTTTGGGAATGTCACCATTTCAGCTTGTGTATGGAAAAGCATGTCATCTTCCAGCCGAGCTGGAACACAAGGCTTATTGGGCGTTGAAGAAGCTGAATTTTGATCTTACAGCAGCAGGTGAAAAGCGTATGGTTCAGTTGAATGAAATGGACGAGTTTCGATGGCAAGCGTACGAGAACAACAAGCTATATAAAGAGAAAGTCAAAAGGTGGCATGATCGTCGGTTGGTTCTTAAGACATTTGTGCCCGGGCAATTGGTGTTGTTGTTCAACTCTCGACTTCGGTTGTTTCCTGGAAAGTTGAAGTCACGTTGGTCAGGTCCATTCTCAGTTAAAACAGTTTTTCAACATGGAGCAGTGGACATCTTTGACAAGTCACCGGCTCAGTCGTTTAAGGTCAATGGTCAGCGGTTGTAGCCGTATTTTGGAGAGAAGTTGAATCGTGAAGTTGAGACCGCGGTTCTAATTTGCACAACGTAAGGAAATGAAGCTACGTCAAGCTCATGACTTAAAAAGAGCGCTTCGTGGGAGGCAACCCACGTGATTGTGTGATTGTAAAAAAAAAAAAAAAAAAAAAAAAAAAAAAAAAAATAGAAAAAAAAATTTTCAACAGAAGTTCTGGCGCGGCAGCGCCGTGCTGTAGTGTATTCCTGGCGCGGCAGCGCCGTGGCGCCTGCTGAGAAAAAGAAAAAAAAAAAAAAACTGAAAAACTGAAAAAAAATTACAAAAAACAGAAATATTGTTGTTGTATTAGTGGCCCATTACCTAAACCCATTACCTAAACCCACTAACCCTAAATTCTTCTTATAAAAACACATCTCCTATCCCTACCTTACAACCTATACATACACTACTTACAAATCTCCCAATTTCACAAACATCCTAAACACTTTCTTCATTCACTTCAATGGCATCCAAGAGACAAAGGGTTGTAATTGGTGGTGGTAGTGAGGGCGCTAGTGGTAGTGGGGCTGGTGGAAGACGGAACCCTCTTTCCTCTTCTTCATCTGATTCTGGTGGAGGTAATGGTGGACCTCAATTTCTTTCGAATGAGGCTCGTGAGGCGTATAATGAGTTGTTGGGGCGTCCTGTTGCCCGTGAGAGAGGTCTTTTGCCCACGGCATCGGATGGGTATATGTTGGAAAATATCGAGGAGAGAGGTTGGGAGCAGTTTTGTGAGACTCCGGAGCCGGTTCCGATGACTGTGGTTCGCGAATTTTATGCGAATGCTGGTGTGGACAGGAATGGGATCAGCCAAGTTCGTGGGTTTCGAGTGGATTATCGGCCGCGTGCTATTCGGCGTGTTCTTGGTCTTCCGACTCCAAGGAGGAATCAAGAGGATTGGTCGGGAAGGACCCGCGATGCTGTGGACCTTCAGGATTTAATTCAGAGGTTATGTGTTCCAGGTACACAGTGGACCTTGAGGCGTGGCACTACTGAGCCTACTTCGTTTTTGTCGACGGCTCTTAATCAGTATGCGCGTACTTGGCATTTGTTCATTTGTGCTAACCTCATCCCTACCAGGCATTCTAATGAGGTGACAGTGGAGAGGGCTATCTTGTTGTTTGCTATCTGCAGCAGAGAGTTGGTGGATGTGGGTAATTTGATCCACCAGGGGATTCTCCGTTTCATGCAAGGAAGTACCACGGCAGCGATCCCTTATGGTTCGGTGATTGCTAAGTTGGCTAGGGATGGTGGTGCTATGTGGTCAGAAGCGGAGGTGGTGCAGCAGCCACAGTCAGCCTTGGATCATCAGAGTATTATGAGGCTGAATGTGTGGGATGGAGGTGAGCCGGATTGGTGGGGTCTCGGTTATGTAGTTGAGGGTCAACAGCAGCAACAACAGCAGCAACAACAGCAGCGGCAGGGGGGAGAGCCTCAGGATAGAGGTTCTCTTATGAGTCAGAGGCATTATAGGAGATTGGAGAGGCGTATCGATGCGGTGCACGATATGCAGGCAGGTTTTCGAGCAGATTTTGGGCAGTTTGCACAGGCATTGAGCACGGCTCTACGTGCAAGTGGAGTGGACGTGACTTTTCCGTCCTTTGGAGCTGGCGCTGTCTATCCGCCACCGGACACTCCTGATGGGAGTGGTTCGGACGACGAGTAGGTATGCCTTGCACTTTTTTTATTCTTACCTTCAATGTGGGCATTGAAAATTTTAAGTTTGGGGGTGGGGATGAAAAGTGCATTTGTATATTAGTTGTATTGCATATTAGGAGCATTTGTGCATGATAGTTAATTTCATGTTAGTTTAGAGCATTTTGTTGCATGTTAGTTTAGAGCATATAGGACATTCTGTTATTTTGTTATTTATGTGCATATAGTTGCATAAGCATGGCATGCATTTTCATGATCCCTTAGGACAAACTATTGCTGTTTGGCAGGTAGATGTTGATTTGAGTGTGGCAATCATGAATAGAGGGTTGATTGAGAGTTTCTATGAAATTGACATGCATGTTTTGGGGACAAAAACAATTTCACAACTCATTGTTTGCTTTTGGTCTAGATTGAGGGTCATGCTTGTTTGGAGGTTTTGAGGTTTAATTGCTTGGTTATATTAAGAATGTTCGTTATTCCCTTGATAACGTAAGAGCACTAAAGTACAAGTTTGGGGGGAACAGGATTTTCATGCTAATTGTTTGTGTTTATGGCTAGGTGTCAAATGGCTAGTAGCCGGCTCATATTTATATGAGTAGTCTAGGGTTGGAATTGAGAATTCTCATTCCAGATTGTATAGAAAAAAAAATTTTGAGAAAAAAAAAAAGAAAAAAAAAAAGAGTCATGTAAATAAGTTAAATGCAAAATTAACCACGAGTGAGCTCTTTAATACTCGAGTAATTAAGTCTGAGGGGACTTAGTCCTAGTGACCTAAGGCTTTTATAGTCTGGGATCCACTGACCTAACACTCGCTACATGGGTATTATTGTATAAGCCTTTTGGGGTCTCACTCATTGCACGGTTAAATAAGCATTGTGTTGTGAATAGTAGTATGTGTCGTGGTAATAAAGCATGAATTCCTGGTTAACCTGAATGAGTATGGAGGTGTCTCGAAGTTATGATGTGTCTACCGTTCATTTTTTTTATAAACTTGTGATTGCCTTGACTAAGAGTCAGTATGATTTTTGATCTAGTATTAGGAGTATATCTGATGAGTATAGCACACACCACGTTCCTATGCATGTATTGTTGGTATACGGGAATTTAGTCGAGCTCTGTTTGGAAGTTGTTGCATGATTTGAGATGTTTACCTAAGGAATGGTTTTGGTTAGTCTAAGGGGGTCCTTGCATTTTCATATAGTGTATTCATGTAATATAGAGAACTCAATTGGATGGTATCTGTCTCTAGGGTTTTCTTCTCTTTATATAAGCCTCCAGGTGCAAACAAGTCGTACTCAATTGAAATTTTATTTTATTTCTTGACAAATCAGCAAATCGGGTCAAAGCAGGAATTTTCGTCAGAAAGACCGGCGCTGCCGCGCCACAAATACAAAGGAAAGCGGCGCTGCCGCGCCAGACAAATTCTGCTCCTTTTTCCACGGCGCTGCCGCGCCATAAACAAGCACAAACACGGCGCTGCCGCGCCGTACCTTCTGTCCAGAATTATAGAAAATGTTGTCCTCTTCGCGTGAGCTGTAAGATCGTCAGAATCGGACTTGTAGAACTCCAGATATGGCCAAAACCGTGAGAGCTTCGCACCTTACCCGGAAAATCCGAATTTTAATCACATTAACCTCCAACTCTTGATTCTGCAAAACTTAATGAAAACACATTAAACACACCACATACTTGAGTTCAAGTCATCAATTTAAGCCGATATGAAGCATTCCAAGTGGATAAAAATCCACTTATCACACCCCCAAACTTAAACCGATGCTTGTCCTCAAGCATAAATAATATAACTATATACAACTAACTAGTACCACTTCCGTAGGTGATCACGGTTGCATTTGGCATATGCAACAAGCCCTTTAAACCCCTAGGCAGCCCTAGTGGACGAGTAAGGTCTCGTGAGGGCCTATAGCGAATGTACCCACAAAATCCATCTACTCATGCAACTAACAATCCAATGCATGTATGCAACTAATATGAAAATGCAACGATCCCTTCAAACCAACCAAAACCAATCAACAAGCCAACATCTCAAAGAACACAGTCTTCCAAACAGAGTTCGACCAAATTCCCATCGACCAACAAGACAAACACAGAAACGTGCGTGTGTGCGATGCTCACCAATATACTCCCAAACTAAATCAAAACCATATCCTATTCTTCACCAAAACAACCACAAGCTTATAAACAAAATGTACTCTAGCCACAAGAAACCACTTAAAGACACCTCAAATATCCACTTGAGTTAGACAGGAATTCATACTTTTATAACAAAACAACATACTAAACACAATACGCATGCTTAATTGACCGTGCAATGGCTGAGACCCCTAAAGGCTTATACAATAATACCCATGTAGCGAGCGTTAGGTTAGCGGATCCCAGACCGGCAAAGTCTTAGGTCACTAGGCACAAAGTCCCCAAAGAACTTACTTGCTCGAGTACTAAAGAGCTCACCCTGATCAATTCTGCATAAACACAAAACAAACACAACTTTTTTTTTCTTTTTTAACTTTTCTTTTTTTTTCTTTTTTTTTTTTTTCAACAATTTCAGAATGAGTGCTCTTTGCCTTTTTCTCATCCCACCCTAGACTACTCATCTTTTCAATGAGCCGGCTACTAGCCATTTGACGCCTAGCCTTTATTACAACTAGCATGAAATCCCTGGTTTCCCCCAAACTTATACATAAGTGCTCCTTCGTTTTCAAGAATCTAGCCAACATTCTAAATGTAAACAAGTGGTTAAATTCTAACACCAAACAAGCATGGTCTGATCAAATCTAAAAGAAACCAATGAGACTTGTGAATTTACAATTGTTTCTGGCATGCAAGTCAATTTCTTAGGAACTTAATCAGCTCTCTATTCATCATAACCACACTCCCATCAACATCGACTCACTAACGGAAATAGTTAAGACCTACGGGATCATGAAATATGCATGCTATGCAAATGCAACTAAATGGACTCACATAATAGATAAACAAAAATGCAAAACAGAATGCTCTATATGACATAAACATGCAAAACTACGAATGAACTACAACTACATATGCAATATGAATCCTACATGAATCCTACATGAGACACACACTAACACTACCAACCCACACATCACCCCCAAACTTAAAATATTCAATGTCCCCATTGAATGTAAATAAATACAAGGAATAGTAGGAAACATACCTAAAAATACCGAAACACGTGGGTTGCCTCCCACGCAGCGCTTGTTTAGAGTCAATTAGCTTGACTACGTCC
Organism: Heracleum sosnowskyi; assembly: GCA_030848705.1. Classification (NCBI taxonomy): domain Eukaryota; kingdom Viridiplantae; phylum Streptophyta; class Magnoliopsida; order Apiales; family Apiaceae; genus Heracleum; species Heracleum sosnowskyi. The sequence goes on along the minus strand of JAUIZM010000019.1, from coordinate 657,706 downwards.
AAGTCTCCATTAAGGATGATAATAGTTGGCCTGGTCATCTCTTCGTGAGACTTCATCGTCATCACGGCGGCACACTTTCTGCCCCTTCTCCTCGCTTGGCCTATTCGTATAACAACTATGTCCTATTCCAATGCCTTCATCGGTTGACCCAAAATTTGTCAATTTGTAGAACAACACACATTTGCGGGCTTCGCTTGAATATAATGGAGGAGGGTAAATGTAAGTTGTTGAAGCCTTTGGTTCCTCAAAGAGAACTTCCTCCAATGGCTCTAATGCGCTACCTCCATCTTTATACTCTGAGACAAGTAGAAGACCTGCATCTTTCCCATGGTCATCAGCCTCTTGGTACGCACATACCAATTCTTGAAATTTGTGTAGCTCATTAGTGTCTGTCCCATATAGTGCCCTTTCCAAATCATCCACCATACTAGCATGATCAAATTCTTCACATGGCTTGTGAACGCTCACCTCACCTTGGAATTTGCCTTCTTCAATTATGCATACAGTACCTTGCTCCAAGTCACCATTATTTCCTGGAATTGCCTCTAGGATGATTCGTTGATTCTCTTGTTTCAAGGCTCTCACAGCTCGAGCAACTAGTGGCTCCAAAGCTTTGACAGACTCTTCGTTACTCTTTGCAAGAATCCTAATCTCCTCCATAGTCTCTTGTTCCAAGGATCTCACAGCTTGAGCAACGAGTGTCTCCAAAGATTTTAAAGACTCCTCGTTACTCTTTACAAGCATCCTAATCTCCTCCATATCAACAACCTCATCTGACTGAAAAGTAGGAGTATGTTGTTGATGTTGAAACTCTTCACTACCAAAGAAATATGACATTTTTGGAACATCTTGCTGGTACTGTTGAGGATGGTATTGAGAATATGGTTGTTCCTCATAAGTGACATATGGATCAACTCCTTCGTAGTAACAATATTGTGAGGCCTCATGAACGCCCAAACATTGCTCACATTGCTGAGGCATGGATGTCCTCGAATATGCCCACCATGGCAACTCCTTGCCTGCCATTTTCAAACACTCAAGTACCTGAAACACACCGAACTAAACAAGATAGGTTAGAAAAACAATCCGAGTCAGTGAACTCTAACGACTCTACTTATCTCTATATTACTTGTGACCACGTGCACTTGCGTGTTGAGTTTGGTTAATGATGGCGGCCAATGAGTTTCAGAATCCTACTCAACGCTTGCCACCTGCTAAAGTGGCCGGAGTACTTGAATTGGATGCAGCTACTGCTATTGCTGCTCAACTTAAAGCGTTGACAATGAAGGTAGATTCCCTTTCTAATCATGGGACTAACCAGGTTGCTATGGTGTGTGAGTTGTGTGCAGGAGCTCATGACACGAATATGTGTGCTATCTCATCTGAATCAGCACAGTTTGTTAGTAATTTTCAAAGAGCTCAGCAGCCAGTACCGAATGCTTATCATCCCAACAATCGGAATCATCCGAATTTCAGTTGGAGCAACAATCAGGGTGGTGTTCAGCAACCACAGAATCAGCAGTTCAATGCAAGGCCATATAATCAGAACTATCAACAACCACCTTATGCTCCAAGGCAAGCATTCAATCCACCTGGATTTCAACCACCTCAAGGGACTTCATTGAATCAGTCTGAGAAGTCAGAATTGGAAGAGCTGCGAATGATGTACAAGAGTCAGGCGGTGTCATTGAAAACTTTGGAAAATCAGATTGGCCAACTAGCCAATGCATTGCTGAACCGTCAACCAGGAACGCTTCCGAGTGACACAGAGGTGAATCCAGGCAAGAAAGATCACAAGGAACAGGTCCAGGCAGTAACCTTACGATCGGGGAAGATTCTACAAGGTCAGAACGAAGAAAATTCAGCCGAGGAAAAGAATGACAATCTTGACGTTGGGGTCGAATCCGTTCCTGATTTGGTACCTAATGCTACTCCCTCGACTCCTAAAACTGCTAGGACTGATAATTCTCAGAAGGAAGTAGAAGAAAAGGTGTTTCCACCTCCTCCATTCCCAAAATGAGTTCAAAGGCAAAAGTTTGACAAGCAGTTTGCTAAGTTCTTGGATGTCTTCAAGAAGCTTCAGATTAACATACCATTTGCAGAGGCTCTTGAGCAAATGCCGAGCTACGTGAAGTTTATGAAGGGCATTCTTTCAAAGAAATTGAAACTTGAGGAACTAGAGACAGTTGCATTGACGGAAGAATGTAGTGCCATCTTGCAACAAAAGTTGCCACCTAAGTTGAAGGACCCGGGAAGCTTCACCATTCCATGTACTATTGGAAATCTCTCCTTCAGCAAATGTTTGTGTGATTTGGGGGCAAGCATTAATCTCATGCCCTTATCAGTTTTCATGCAACTTGGTCTTCCAGAACCAAGGCCAACTACTATGACGCTGCAACTTGCGGACCGTTCAGTTACTTATCCTCGAGGAATAGTTGAGGATGTTTTGGTGAAGGTCGACAAGCTTATCTTTCCAGCCGACTTTGTGATTCTTGACTTTGAGGAAGACAAGAAGATCCCTATCATCTTGGGACGACCATTCTTGGCTACAGGTCGGACTCTGATTGATGTCCAAAAGGGAGAACTCACTATGAGGGTGCACGATCAAAATGTCACCTTTAATGTGTTCAATGCAATGAAGCTTCCAACTGATGATGAAGTGTGTTTTAAAATTGATATGGTGGACAAGGTGGTAAACTCCGCAACTCAACACTTGATCAAATCTGATGTGTTGGAAAGAGTTCTTGCTAATGACTTTGAGATTGAGAATGAAGAGGATGAAGAACAATTGCAATATCTTAATGCATCTCCATGGAAGAAGTTCGAGAGTCCGTTCAAATCTTTGGGGTTGTCAGAGCTGAAAAAGTCTCATGTTAGACTTAAGCCATCTATCGAGGAAGCGCCTACATTGGAACTTAAGCCATTGCCTGAACATCTAAGGTATGCCTATCTTGGTGACTCTTCTACCTTACCTGTTATTGTATCATCTAAGCTTTCAGGCATGGAAGAGGAAAAGCTATTGCGAATTTTAAGGGTTTTCAAATCAGCCATTGGGTGGACTATAGCAGACATCAAGGGTATCAGTCCTTCTTATTGCATGCACAAAATTCCTGTGGAAGAGGGAGCTAAACCTACAGTTGATAATCAAAGGAGGCTAAATCCTGTTATGAAGGAAGTTGTGAAGAAGGAAATTCTCAAATGGCTTGATGCAGGCATTATTTATCCGATCTCTGATAGTTCTTGGGTGAGTCCGGTGCAATGTGTGCCCAAGAAGGGGGGCATGACAGTGGTGACTAATGAGAAGAACGAGCTCATTCCCACTCGAACAGTTACTGGTTGGAGGATTTGCATGGATTATCGAAGGTTGAACAAGGCTACTCGGAAAGATCATTTTCCACTTCCGTTCATTGATCAGATGCTCGACAGATTGGCTGGGCATCAGTACTATTGATTGCTTGATGGGTATTCTGGTTACAATCAGATTTGCATAGCGCCGGAGGATCAAGAAAAGACTACATTCACTTGTCCATTTGGTACATTTGCATTCAGACGTGTTTCTTTCGGGTTGTGTGGAGCACCAGCTACTTTTCAGCGATGCATGATGGCCATTTTTTCTGACATGATTGGAATTAATGTGGAAGTATTCATGGACGATTTCTCAGTCTTTGGGGATTCTTTTGATGAGTGCTTGGGAAACTTGAGTTTGGTTCTAAGGCGTTGTGTGGAGACAAATCTTGTTCTAAATTGGGAGAAGTGCCATTTCATGGTGCAAGAAGGTGTCATTCTGGGACACAAGGTTTCGTGTAAAGGCTTGGAAGTTGACAAGGCAAAGGTGGAAACTATTGAGAACCTTCCTGCCCCTGTTTCAGTCAAGGGTATCCGCAGCTTTCTTGGTCATGCGGGGTTTTACAGGCGTTTCATAAAGGATTTCTCAAAAATTTCTAAGCCACTTTGCAATCTCTTGGAAAAAGATGTACCGTTCAAGTTTGATGAGTCTTGTTTGCATGCATTCGAGATTTTGAAGAAGAAATTGATTTCTGCTCCAGTTATTACAGCTCCTGATTGGAGCCAACCATTTGCTTTGATGTGCGATGCTAGTGATTTTGCACTTGGGGCCGTTCTAGGCCAAAGGAAAGAAAAGGTGTTTCATGTTATTTATTATGCAAGCAAAACTCTTAATGATGCTCAGATGAATTATACCACCACTGAGAAGGAACTACTTGCTATTGTCTACGGTTTTGAGAAGTTTCGCTCTTATCTGCTTGGTACTAAGGTGACAGTTTATACGGATCATGCTGCTATTCGCTATCTCTTGGCGAAGAAAGATGCTAAACCAAGGTTGATTCGTTGGGTTCTTCTGTTGCAAGAATTTGATGTGGAAATCAAGGATAGGAAGGGGACGGAGAATCAGGTAGCTGACCATCTCTCTAGATTGGAAGATTACGGGAAGTCACCTAAAGATCATACGGTTATTAATGAGTTTTTTCCGGATGAGCAACTATTCAGTGTGGAAGATATGGAACCATGGTATGCCGACATTGTGAATTATCTAGTAAGTAACATCATACCACCTGAGCTCTCTTATGCTCAAAAGAAGAAATTCTTACATGATGTCAAGCAGTATATTTGGGATGAGCCATTTTTATTCAAGCAAGGAGCTGATCAGATTATTAGGCGTTGTGTTCCTTACAGTGAGACCGAGGCTATTCTTAGTGATTTTCATGCTACAGCTTATGGAGGTCATTATGCGGGTGAAAAGACAGCCACACGTATACTTCAAGCAGGTTTCTATTGGCCGACTCTATTCAAAGATGCTCATCAGTTTGTGTTGAGATGTGATCGATGTCAACGAGTTGGTAATATATCTCGTAGGGACGAGATGCCTCTTAATGTCATGTTGGAGGTAGAGATCTTTGACGTGTGGGGAATTGACTTCATGGGACCGTTCATCCCGTCTTGTGGTAATCAGTATACTCTGTTAGCTGTGGATTATGTGTCTAAGTGGGTGGAGGTAAAGGCACTTCCAACAAATGATGCTAAGGTGGTGCTTAATTTCCTTCACAAGAATATATTTACTCGGTTTGGCACTCCGCGAGTTATCATCAGTGATGAAGGTACGCACTTTTGCAATCGGAAGTTTACATCTCTTATGGCACGCTACAATATCAATCATCGAGTTGCTACAGCTTATCATCCTCAAACCAATGGGCAAGCTGAAGTGTCTAATCGTGAAATTAAAAGGATTCTTGAGAAGGTGGTAAGTCCTTCTAGGAAGGATTGGGCTTTGAAGCTTGATGAAGCAGTGTGGGCTTATCGGACAGCCTATAAAACGCCTTTGGGAATGTCACCATTTCAGCTTGTGTATGGAAAAGCATGTCATCTTCCAGCCGAGCTGGAACACAAGGCTTATTGGGCGTTGAAGAAGCTGAACGGCTCCGGAGTCTCACAAAACTGCTCCCAACCTCTCTCCTCGATATTCTCCAACATATACCCATCCGATGCCGTGGGCAAAAGACCTCTCTCACGGGCAACAGGACGCCCCAACAACTCATTATACGCCTCACGAGCCTCATTCGAAAGAAATTGAGGTCCACCATTACCTCCACCAGAATCAGATGAAGAAGAGGAAAGAGGGTTCCGTCTTCCACCAGCCCCACTACCACTAGCGCCCTCACTACCACCACCAATTACAACCCTTTGTCTCTTGGATGCCATTGAAGTGAATGAAGAAAGTGTTTAGGATGTTTGTGAAATTGGGAGATTTGTAAGTAGTGTATGTATAGGTTGTAAGGTAGGGATAGGAGATGTGTTTTTATAAGAAGAATTTAGGGTTAGTGGGTTTAGGTAATGGGTTTAGGTAATGGGCCACTAATACAACAACAATATTTCTGTTTTTTGTAAAAAAATTTCAGTTTTTCAGTTTTTTTTTTCCTTTTTCTCAGCAGGCGCCACGGCGCTGCCGCGCCAGGAATACACTACAGCACGGCGCTGCCGCGCCAGAACTTCTGCTGAAAATTTTTTTTTCTATTTTTTTTTTTTTTTTTTTACAATCACACAATCACGTGGGTTGCCTCCCACGAAGCGCTCTTTTTAAGTCATGAGCTTGACGTAGCTTCATTTCCTTACGTTGTGCAAATTAGAACCGCGGTCTCAACTTCGCGATTCAACTTCTCTCCAAAATACGGCTTCAACCGCTGACCATTGACCTTAAACGACTGAGCCGGTGACTTGTCAAAGATCTCCATTGCTCCATGTTGAAAAACTGTTTTAACTGAGAATGGACCTGACCAACGTGACTTCAACTTTCCAGGAAACAACCGAAGTCGAGAGTTGAACAACAACACCAATTGCCCGGGCACAAATGTCTTAAGAACCAACCGACGATCATGCCACCTTTTGACTTTCTCTTTATATAGCTTGTTGTTCTCGTACGCTTGCAATCGAAACTCGTCCATTTCATTCAACTGAACCATACGCTTTTCACCTGCTGCTGTAAGATCAAAATTCAGCTTCTTCAACGCCCAATAAGCCTTGTGTTCCAGCTCGGCTGGAAGATGACATGCTTTTCCATACACAAGCTGAAATGGTGACATTCCCAAAGGCGTTTTATAGGCTGTCCGATAAGCCCACACTGCTTCATCAAGCTTCAAAGCCCAATCCTTCCTAGAAGGACTTACCACCTTCTCAAGAATCCTTTTAATTTCACGATTAGACACTTCAGCTTGCCCATTGGTTTGAGGATGATAAGCTGTAGCAACTCGATGATTGATATTGTAGCGTGCCATAAGAGATGTAAACTTCCGATTGCAAAAGTGCGTACCTTCATCACTGATGATAACTCGCGGAGTGCCAAACCGAGTAAATATATTCTTGTGAAGGAAATTAAGCACCACCTTAGCATCATTTGTTGGAAGTGCCTTTACCTCCACCCACTTAGACACATAATCCACAGCTAACAGAGTATACTGATTACCACAAGACGGGATGAACGGTCCCATGAAGTCAATTCCCCACACGTCAAAGATCTCTACCTCCAACATGACATTAAGAGGCATCTCGTCCCTACGAGATATATTACCAACTCGTTGACATCGATCACATCTCAACACAAACTGATGAGCATCTTTGAATAGAGTCGGCCAATAGAAACCTTCTTGAAGTATACGTGTGGCTGTCTTTTCACCCGCATAATGACCTCCATAAGCTGTAGCATGAAAATCACTAAGAATAGCCTCGGTCTCACTGTAAGGAACACAACGCCTAATAATCTGATCAGCTCCTTGCTTGAATAAAAACGGCTCATCCCAAATATACTGCTTGACATCATGTAAGAATTTCTTCTTTTGAGCATAAGAGAGCTCAGGTGGTATGATGTTACTTACTAGATAATTCACAATGTCGGCATACCATGGTTCCACATCTTCCACACTGAATAGTTGCTCATCCGGAAAAAACTCATTAATAACCGTATGATCTTTAGGTGACTTCCTGTAATCTTCCAATCTAGAGAGATGGTCAGCTACCTGATTCTCCGTCCCCTTCCTATCCTTGATTTCCACATCAAATTCTTGCAACAGAAGAACCCAACGAATCAACCTTGGTTTAGCATCTTTCTTCGCCAAGAGATAGCGAATAGCAGCATGATCCGTATAAACTGTCACCTTAGTACCAAGCAGATAAGAGCGAAACTTCTCAAAACCGTAGACAATAGCAAGTAGTTCCTTCTCAGTGGTGGTATAATTCATCTGAGCATCATTAAGAGTTTTGCTTGCATAATAAATAACATGAAACACCTTTTCTTTCCTTTGGCCTAGAACGGCCCCAAGTGCAAAATCACTAGCATCGCACATCAAAGCAAATGGTTGGCTCCAATCAGGAGCTGTAATAACTGGAGCAGAAATCAATTTCTTCTTCAAAATCTCGAATGCATGCAAACAAGACTCATCAAACTTGAACGGTACATCTTTTTCCAAGAGATTGCAAAGTGGCTTAGAAATTTTTGAGAAATCCTTTATGAAACGCCTGTAAAACCCCGCATGACCAAGAAAGCTACGGATACCCTTGACTGAAACAGGGGCAGGAAGGTTCTCAATAGTTTCCACCTTTGCCTTGTCAACTTCCAAGCCTTTACACGAAACCTTGTGTCCCAGAATGACACCTTCTTGCACCATGAAATGGCACTTCTCCCAATTTAGAACAAGATTTGTCTCCACACAACGCCTTAGAACCAAACTCAAGTTTCCCAAGCACTCATCAAAAGAATCCCCAAAGACTGAGAAATCGTCCATGAATACTTCCACATTAATTCCAATCATGTCAGAAAAAATGGCCATCATGCATCGCTGAAAAGTAGCTGGTGCTCCACACAACCCGAAAGAAACACGTCTGAATGCAAATGTACCAAATGGACAAGTGAATGTAGTCTTTTCTTGATCCTCCGGCGCTATGCAAATCTGATTGTAACCAGAATACCCATCAAGCAAGCAATAGTACTGATGCCCAGCCAATCTGTCGAGCATCTGATCAATGAACGGAAGTGGAAAATGATCTTTCCGAGTAGCCTTGTTCAACCTTCGATAATCCATGCAAATCCTCCAACCAGTAACTGTTCGAGTGGGAATGAGCTCGTTCTTCTCATTAGTCACCACTGTCATGCCCCCCTTCTTGGGCACACATTGCACCGGACTCACCCAAGAACTATCAGAGATCGGATAAATAATGCCTGCATCAAGCCATTTGAGAATTTCCTTCTTCACAACTTCCTTCATAACAGGATTTAGCCTCCTTTGATTATCAACTGTAGGTTTAGCTCCCTCTTCCACAGGAATTTTGTGCATGCAATAAGAAGGACTGATACCCTTGATGTCTGCTATAGTCCACCCAATGGCTGATTTGAAATCCCTTAAAATTCGCAATAGCTTTTCCTCTTCCATGCCTGAAAGCTTACATGATACAATAACAGGTAAGGTAGAAGAGTCACCAAGATAGGCATACCTTAGATGTTCAGGCAATGGCTTAAGTTCCAATGTAGGCGCTTCCTCGATAGATGGCTTAAGTCTAACATGAGACTTTTTCAGCTCTGACAACCCCAAAGATTCGAACGGACTCTCGAACTTCTTCCATGGAGATGCATTAAGATATTGCAATTGTTCTTCATCCTCTTCATTCTCAATCTCAAAGTCATTAGCAAGAACTCTTTCCAACACATCAGATTTGATCAAGTGTTGAGTTGCGGAGTTTACCACCTTGTCCACCATATCAAATTTAAAACACACTTCATCATCAGTTGGAAGCTTCATTGCATTGAACACATTAAAGGTGACATTTTGATCGTGCACCCTCATAGTGAGTTCTCCCTTTTGGACATCAATCAGAGTCCGACCTGTAGCCAAGAATGGTCGTCCCAAGATGATAGGGATCTTCTTGTCTTCCTCAAAGTCAAGAATCACAAAGTCGGCTGGAAAGATAAGCTTGTCGACCTTCACCAAAACATCCTCAACTATTCCTCGAGGATAAGTAACTGAACGGTCCGCAAGTTGCAGCGTCATAGTAGTTGGCCTTGGTTCTGGAAGACCAAGTTGCATGAAAACTGATAAGGGCATGAGATTAATGCTTGCCCCCAAATCACACAAACATTTGCTGAAGGAGAGATTTCCAATAGTACATGGAATGGTGAAGCTTCCCGGGTCCTTCAACTTAGGTGGCAACTTTTGTTGCAAGATGGCACTACATTCTTCCGTCAATGCAACTGTCTCTAGTTCCTCAAGTTTCAATTTCTTTGAAAGAATGCCCTTCATAAACTTCGCGTAGCTCGACATTTGCTCAAGAGCCTCTGCAAATGGTATGTTAATCTGAAGCTTCTTGAAGACATCCAAGAACTTAGCAAACTGCTTGTCAAACTTTTGCCTTTGAACTCGTTTTGGGAATGGAGGAGGTGGAAACACCTTTTCTTCTACTTCCTTCTGAGAATTATCAGTCCTAGCAGTTTTAGGAGTCGAGGGAGTAGCATTAGGTACCAAATCAGGAACGGATTCGACCCCAACGTCAAGATTGTCATTCTTTTCCTCGGCTGAATTTTCTTCGTTCTGACCTTGTAGAATCTTCCCCGATCGTAAGGTTACTGCCTGGACCTGTTCCTTGTGATCTTTCTTGCCTGGATTCACCTCTGTGTCACTCGGAAGCGTTCCTGGTTGACGGTTCAGCAATGCATTGGCTAGTTGGCCAATCTGATTTTCCAAAGTTTTCAATGACACCGCCTGACTCTTGTACATCATTCGCAGCTCTTCCAATTCTGACTTCTCAGACTGATTCAATGAAGTCCCTTGAGGTGGTTGAAATCCAGGTGGATTGAATGCTTGCCTTGGAGCATAAGGTGGTTGTTGATAGTTCTGATTATATGGCCTTGCATTGAACTGCTGATTCTGTGGTTGCTGAACACCACCCTGATTGTTGCTCCAACTGAAATTCGGATGATTCCGATTGTTGGGATGATAAGCATTCGGTACTGGCTGCTGAGCTCTTTGAAAATTACTAACAAACTGTGCTGATTCAGATGAGATAGCACACATATTCGTGTCATGAGCTCCTGCACACAACTCACACACCATAGCAACCTGGTTAGTCCCATGATTAGAAAGGGAATCTACCTTCATTGTCAACGCTTTAAGTTGAGCAGCAATAGCAGTAGCTGCATCCAATTCAAGTACTCCGGCCACTTTAGCAGGTGGCAAGCGTTGAGTAGGATTCTGAAACTCATTGGCCGCCATCATCTCTATAAGATTGTAGGCATCCTCATAGCTTTTTGCCCATAGCGCCCCTCCAGATGCTGCATCGAGCATAGGCCTTGACTGACCTCCCAATCCGTTATAAAAATTGCTGATTATCATCCAATCCGGCATTCCATGATGAGGACATCGTGCCAAAATCTCCTTGTACCTTTCCCAAGATTCCCCCAAAGATTCCTGGGGTTGCTGAGCAAACTGAGAAATAGAATTCCTGTAAGCTGCTGTCTTTGCCATGGAGAAATACTTCGTCAAGAACTTTTGAGCACAGTCTGCCCAAGTTCTAATAGATCCTGCTGGCATAGAATGTAACCAACTCTTGGCTTTATCCCTTAGAGAGAAGGGAAATAGCCTCAATCTGATCGCGTCATCTGTAACTCCGTTGAATTTGAAGGTATCACAGATCTCTAGGAAGTCCCTAATATGAGCATTGGGATCTTCAGCTGGACTACCCCCAAACTGCACTGTATTCTGAATCATCTGAATGATGTTTGGCTTAAGCTCGAAATTATTCGCCCCAATAGCTGGACGAACAATGCTGGTATGAATGTCCTCCACCTTTGGCTGAGAGAATTCACTCAAAGCCTTCGCTGGTTGTGCTTGATCTTCCATCTCTTCTTCTGATTCACAATTGTTTTCAACACTGACGTTCTCAAAGTCAAGTTTCCTTCTTGCTAGTTCTTCCCTTCTTGCAAACTCTTCTCTACGTGCTCGAGCTCGTGTACGCATACACTCTCAATAAGTACCTAAAATTCACCAACTAGAAAATTTGGTGAGAAACGTCTTAGTCACCGAACTTTCATGACCACTGATGGTAAATAGTTAAACTAAACAAATAAAACCGCAGTCCCCGGCAGCGGCGCCAAAAACTTGTTACGACCAAACTAAACACGCAAGTGCACGTGATCTCAAGTAATACAGATAGCAAATAAGGTTCGTTCCAACAGGGACTCGTTGTTTGTCTAGTTAATTCACTCACCAATGTATGATTATTATTCGATGCTAAAACAATTAACAAAGTGGTTTTGATTATCACTAAATTTATCTAAGAATTATAACTAATTATCACTACTGAAACTGAGATTTATATTGATTTACTTATGTGAATGCAACATGGGATTTCAACTTCATTAAACAATCCATCTAAAGTCTTCAATTCTCTAGCCCTTTCATATGATTTATTAATACCTGATCGAACACACAGAACTGATAAAAGCCAACTTTCGTTGTACTAATACCATCCTAAGTAATATCCACAATTAAGATAGAAATCACTTAGTCTCCCAATTATGCTTAGTCCTTATATGTCTATAAAGATTGAAAACATAATGGGTTAAGTACAAGCATTCAATTGATCACATAGTCGTCATAAAACGGTTAGAGTTACGACACTAATTACGAATGATACTCTCACGCATAAACCTATGCTAGCATGGCAAGTTCTAAACTCTTAAATCCACTTTCGCTTCAATAAGAATTAACACACAATTACAGGAGTTAGCTACTCTCCTATAACGAATTAAAACAACCATGATAGGATATCACATCAATCACAATATAGGCATCGAGAAAATTCAACTAATAGACTTCATGAATAACTACGTTAAAACCCCATGATAACGAGTTAGTTCATGATCAAACTAATCGTCACCATGGGTTCTATTGAAAACATGATAGAAGAAAACAAATTATAACTATTATAAATATTAGGGTTTTTAAGAGTACACCAATCCAAGCATCCACAAACTAGAAAGATTACAAGAATAAAATTGAATCGATCTTCTTCCTTCTTCGTGCTTGAACTCCATAGATATCAGTGATATATATTTCTCCTCTCTTTGCTCTAGGGTTTGTTTTCTTCTTTTTATAAGCCTCCAGGTGTAACAACTCGAATAGAATTGGAATTATTTTTCCTTTTCCTCAAAAAAATCGGAAATTAATTAAAACAGGAAATTCCCCAGAGATCGCGGCGCTGCCGCGCCAAGTTTATATAGTCTTGCGGCGCTGCCGCGCCATATCCACTGTCAGCATTTCTCTGCGGCGCTGCCGCGCCATCTCAAAGCACTAGCACGGCGCTGCCGCGCCATACTCCCTGGCCAACAAACTGATTTTTCTTCTTTTCTTCATTTAAGCTCCAATTTACATTCCAATTGCTTCACTTCATTCCTAACACACCTGAGATAACTATACCTGCACAAAACCCTTAAAAGAGATCAAAAATACCACAACTCGAGTACAAACACACGTTTTAAGCCAAACGGAAACGTTCTAAGTGAATAAAATACCCACTTATCACAGCAAAAACTTGTTACGACCAAACTCAACACGCAAGTGCACGTGGTCACAAGTAATATAGAGATAAGTAGAGTTCGTTCCCACAGAGACTGCTTGGTTATTATAGTTTTGTACCTATGCAACAATGTATGGTTTTTATTCACTGATAAGACAATTAACAAAATAGGGTTTTGAATAACTAAGATTAACTATGAAGCAATTTAATAAACTAAGAATTAATTAACTAACAAGATTTGGAATCGAATTACTTATGCAGAGAAAACATGGGATCCTAACTTCATTAAACAATCCATCTATAGTTTCCAATTCTCTAGCCTTTTCATGTGATTTATTAATACCTGATCGAACACACAAAACTGATCTAAGCCAACTTTCGTTGTACCAATACCATCCTAAATAATATCCACAATTAAGATAGAAATCACTTAGTCTTCCAATTATGCTTAGTCCCTATATGTCTATAAAGATTGAAAACATAATGGTTGAAGTACAAGCATTCAATTGATCACATAGTCGTCATAAAACGGTTAGAGTTACGACACTAATTACGAATGATATTCTCACGCATAAACCTATGCTAGCATGGCAAGTTCTAAACTCTTAAATCCACTTTCGCTTCAATAAGAATTAACACACAATTACAGGAGTTAGCTACTCTCCTATGCTAGCATGGCAAGTGAACTCTAACGACCACCTGCTAAAGTGGCCGGAGTACTTGAATTGGATGCAGCTACTGCTATTGCTGCTCAACTTAAAGCGTTGACAATGAAGGTAGATTCCCTTTCTAATCATGGGACTAACCAGGTTGCTATGGTGTGTGAGTTGTGTACAGGAGCTCATGACACGAATATGTGTGCTATCTCATCTGAATCAGCACAGTTTGTTAGTAATTTTCAAAGAGCTCAGCAGCCAGTACCGAATGCTTATCATCCCAACAATCGGAATCATCCGAATTTCAGTTGGAGCAACAATCAGGGTGGTGTTCAGCAACCACAGAATCAGCAGTTCAATGCAAGGCCATATAATCAGAACTATCAACAACCACCTTATGCTCCAAGGCAAGCATTCAATCCACCTGGATTTCAACCACCTCAAGGGACTTCATTGAATCAGTCTGAGAAGTCAGAATTGGAAGAGCTGCGAATGATGTACAAGAGTCAGGCGGTGTCATTGAAAACTTTGGAAAATCAGATTGGCCAACTAGCCAATGCATTGCTGAACCGTCAACCAGGAACGCTTCCGAGTGACACAGAGGTGAATCCAGGCAAGAAAGATCACAAGGAACAGGTCCAGGCAGTAACCTTACGATCGGGGAAGATTCTACAAGGTCAGAACGAAGAAAATTCAGCCGAGGAAAAGAATGACAATCTTGACGTTGGGGTCGAATCCGTTCCTGATTTGGTACCTAATGCTACTCCCTCGACTCCTAAAACTGCTAGGACTGATAATTCTCAGAAGGAAGTAGAAGAAAAGGTGTTTCCACCTCCTCCATTCCCAAAACGAGTTCAAAGGCAAAAGTTTGACAAGCAGTTTGCTAAGTTCTTGGATGTCTTCAAGAAGCTTCAGATTAACATACCATTTGCAGAGGCTCTTGAGCAAATGCCGAGCTACGCGAAGTTTATGAAGGGCATTCTTTCAAAGAAATTGAAACTTGAGGAACTAGAGACAGTTGCATTGACGGAAGAATGTAGTGCCATCTTGCAACAAAAGTTGCCACCTAAGTTGAAGGACCCGGGAAGCTTCACCATTCCATGTACTATTGGAAATCTCTCCTTCAGCAAATGTTTGTGTGATTTGGGGGCAAGCATTAATCTCATGCCCTTATCAGTTTTCATGCAACTTGGTCTTCCAGAACCAAGGCCAACTACTATGACGCTGCAACTTGCGGACCGTTCAGTTACTTATCCTCGAGGAATAGTTGAGGATGTTTTGGTGAAGGTCGACAAGCTTATCTTTCCAGCCGACTTTGTGATTCTTGACTTTGAGGAAGACAAGAAGATCCCTATCATCTTGGGACGACCATTCTTGGCTACAGGTCGGACTCTGATTGATGTCCAAAAGGGAGAACTCACTATGAGGGTGCACGATCAAAATGTCACCTTTAATGTGTTCAATGCAATGAAGCTTCCAACTGATGATGAAGTGTGTTTTAAAATTGATATGGTGGACAAGGTGGTAAACTCCGCAACTCAACACTTGATCAAATCTGATGTGTTGGAAAGAGTTCTTGCTAATGACTTTGAGATTGAGAATGAAGAGGATGAAGAACAATTGCAATATCTTAATGCCTCTCCATGGAAGAAGTTCGAGAGTCCGTTCGAATCTTTGGGGTTGTCAGAGCTGAAAAAGTCTCATGTTAGACTTAAGCCATCTATCGAGGAAGCGCCTACATTGGAACTTAAGCCATTGCCTGAACATCTAAGGTATGCCTATCTTGGTGACTCTTCTACCTTACCTGTTATTGTATCATCTAAGCTTTCAGGTATGGAAGAGGAAAAGCTATTGCGAATTTTAAGGGATTTCAAATCAGCCATTGGGTGGACTATAGCAGACATCAAGGGTATCAGTCCTTCTTATTGCATGCACAAAATTCCTGTGGAAGAGGGAGCTAAACCTACAGTTGATAATCAAAGGAGGCTAAATCCTGTTATGAAGGAAGTTGTGAAGAAGGAAATTCTCAAATGGCTTGATGCAGGCATTATTTATCCGATCTCTGATAGTTCTTGGGTGAGTCCGGTGCAATGTGTGCCCAAGAAGGGGGGCATGACAGTGGTGACTAATGAGAAGAACGAGCTCATTCCCACTCGAACAGTTACTGGTTGGAGGATTTGCATGGATTATCGAAGGTTGAACAAGGCTACTCGGAAAGATCATTTTCCACTTCCGTTCATTGATCAGATGCTCGACAGATTGGCTGGGCATCAGTACTATTGCTTGCTTGATGGGTATTCTGGTTACAATCAGATTTGCATAGCGCCGGAGGATCAAGAAAAGACTACATTCACTTGTCCATTTGGTACATTTGCATTCAGACGTGTTTCTTTCGGGTTATGTGGAGCACCAGCTACTTTTCAGCGATGCATGATGGCCATTTTTTCTGACATGATTGGAATTAATGTGGAAGTATTCATGGACGATTTCTCAGTCTTTGGGGATTCTTTTGATGAGTGCTTGGGAAACTTGAGTTTGGTTCTAAGGCGTTGTGTGGAGACAAATCTTGTTCTAAATTGGGAGAAGTGCCATTTCATGGTGCAAGAAGGTGTCATTCTGGGACACAAGGTTTCGTGTAAAGGCTTGGAAGTTGACAAGGCAAAGGTGGAAACTATTGAGAACCTTCCTGCCCCTGTTTCAGTCAAGGGTATCCGCAGCTTTCTTGGTCATGCGGGGTTTTACAGGCGTTTCATAAAGGATTTCTCAAAAATTTCTAAGCCACTTTGCAATCTCTTGGAAAAAGATGTACCGTTCAAGTTTGATGAGTCTTGTTTGCATGCATTCGAGATTTTGAAGAAGAAATTGATTTCTGCTCCAGTTATTACAGCTCCTGATTGGAGCCAACCATTTGCTTTGATGTGCGATGCTAGTGATTTTGCACTTGGGGCCGTTCTAGGCCAAAGGAAAGAAAAGGTGTTTCATGTTATTTATTATGCAAGCAAAACTCTTAATGATGCTCAGATGAATTATACCACCACTGAGAAGGAACTACTTGCTATTGTCTACGGTTTTGAGAAGTTTCGCTCTTATCTGCTTGGTACTAAGGTGACAGTTTATACGGATCATGCTGCTATTCGCTATCTCTTGGCGAAGAAAGATGCTAAACCAAGGTTGATTCGTTGGGTTCTTCTGTTGCAAGAATTTGATGTGGAAATCAAGGATAGGAAGGGGACGGAGAATCAGGTAGCTGACCATCTCTCTAGATTGGAAGATTACGGGAAGTCACCTAAAGATCATACGGTTATTAATGAGTTTTTTCCGGATGAGCAACTATTCAGTGTGGAAGATGTGGAACCATGGTATGCCGACATTGTGAATTATCTAGTAAGTAACATCATACCACCTGAGCTCTCTTATGCTCAAAAGAAGAAATTCTTACATGATGTCAAGCAGTATATTTGGGATGAGCCGTTTTTATTCAAGCAAGGAGCTGATCAGATTATTAGGCGTTGTGTTCCTTACAGTGAGACCGAGGCTATTCTTAGTGATTTTCATGCTACAGCTTATGGAGGTCATTATGCGGGTGAAAAGACAGCCACACGTATACTTCAAGCAGGTTTCTATTGGCCGACTCTATTCAAAGATGCTCATCAGTTTGTGTTGAGATGTGATCGATGTCAACGAGTTGGTAATATATCTCGTAGGGACGAGATGCCTCTTAATGATTGGAGGTAGAGATCTTTGACGTGTGGGGAATTGACTTCATGGGACCGTTCATCCCGTCTTGTGGTAATCAGTATATTCTGTTAGCTGTGGATTATGTGTCTAAGTGGGTGGAGGTAAAGGCACTTCCAACAAATGATGCTAAGGTGGTGTTTAATTTCCTTCACAAGAATATATTTACTCGGTTTGGCACTCCGCGAGTTATCATCAGTGATGAAGGTACGCACTTTTGCAATCGGAAGTTTACATCTCTTATGGCACGCTACAATATCAATCATCGAGTTGCTACAGCTTATCATCCTCAAACCAATGGGCAAGCTGAAGTGTCTAATCGTGAAATTAAAAGGATTCTTGAGAAGGTGGTAAGTCCTTCTAGGAAGGATTGGGCTTTGAAGCTTGATGAAGCAGTGTGGGCTTATCGGACAGCCTATAAAACGCCTTTGGGAATGTCACCATTTCAGCTTGTGTATGGAAAAGCATGTCATCTTCCAGCCGAGCTGGAACACAAGGCTTATTGGGCGTTGAAGAAGCTGAATTTTGATCTTACAGCAGCAGGTGAAAAGCGTATGGTTCAGTTGAATGAAATGGACGAGTTTCGATTGTAAGCGTACGAGAACAACAAGCTATATAAAGAGAAAGTCAAAAGGTGGCATGATCGTCGGTTGGTTCTTAAGACATTTGTGCCCGGGCAATTGGTGTTGTTGTTCAACTCTCGACTTCGGTTGTTTCCTGGAAAGTTGAAGTCACGTTGGTCAGGTCCATTCTCAGTTAAAACAGTTTTTCAACATGGAGCAGTGGAGATCTTTGACAAGTCACCGGCTCAGTCGTTTAAGGTCAATGGTCAGCGGTTGAAGCCGTATTTTGGAGAGAAGTTGAATCGCGAAGTTGAGACCGCGGTTCTAATTTGCACAACGTAAGGAAATGAAGCTACGTCAAGCTCATGACTTAAAAAGAGCGCTTCGTGGGAGGCAACCCACGTGATTGTGTGATTGTAAAAAAAAAAAAAAAAAAAAAAAAATAGAAAAAAAAATTTTCAGCAGAAGTTCTGGCGCGGCAGCGCCGTGCTGTAGTGTATTCCTGGCGCGGCAGCGCCGTGGCGCCTGCTGAGAAAAAGAAAAAAAAAAAAAAACTGAAAAACTGAAAAAAAATTACAAAAAACAGAAATATTGTTGTTGTATTAGTGGCCCATTACCTAAACCCATTACCTAAACCCACTAACCCTAAATTCTTCTTATAAAAACACATCTCCTATCCCTACCTTACAACCTATACATACACTACTTACAAATCTCCCAATTTCACAAACATCCTAAACACTTTCTTCATTCACTTCAATGGCATCCAAGAGACA
Organism: Heracleum sosnowskyi; assembly: GCA_030848705.1. NCBI lineage: Eukaryota > Viridiplantae > Streptophyta > Magnoliopsida > Apiales > Apiaceae > Heracleum > Heracleum sosnowskyi. The sequence continues at coordinate 638,905 of JAUIZM010000019.1, read as the reverse complement.
AAGGGTTGTAATTGGTGGTGGTAGTGAGGGCGCTAGTGGTAGTGGGGCTGGTGGAAGACGGAACCCTCTTTCCTCTTCTTCATCTGATTCTGGTGGAGGTAATGGTGGACCTCAATTTCTTTCGAATGAGGCTCGTGAGGCGTATAATGAGTTGTTGGGGCGTCCTGTTGCCCGTGAGAGAGGTCTTTTGCCCACGGCATCGGATGGGTATATGTTGGAGAATATCGAGGAGAGAGGTTGGGAGCAGTTTTGTGAGACTCCGGAGCCGGTTCCGATGACTGTGGTTCGCGAATTTTATGCGAATGCTGGTGTGGACAGGAATGGGATCAGCCAAGTTCGTGGGTTTCGAGTGGATTATCGGCCGCGTGCTATTCGGCGTGTTCTTGGTCTTCCGACTCCAAGGAGGAATCAAGAGGATTGGTCGGGAAGGACCCGCGATGCTGTGGACCTTCAGGATTTAATTCAGAGGTTATGTGTTCCAGGTACACAGTGGACCTTGAGGCGTGGCACTACTGAGCCTACTTCGTTTTTGTCGACGGCTCTTAATCAGTATGCGCGTACTTGGCATTTGTTCATTTGTGCTAACCTCATCCCTACCAGGCATTCTAATGAGGTGACAGTGGAGAGGGCTATCTTGTTGTTTGCTATCTGCAGCAGAGAGTTGGTGGATGTGGGTAATTTGATCCACCAGGGGATTCTCCGTTTCATGCAAGGAAGTACCACGGCAGCGATCCCTTATGGTTCGGTGATTGCTAAGTTGGCTAGGGATGGTGGTGCTATGTGGTCAGAAGCGGAGGTGGTGCAGCAGCCACAGTCAGCCTTGGATCATCAGAGTATTATGAGGCTGAATGTGTGGGATGGAGGTGAGCCGGATTGGTGGGGTCTCGGTTATGTAGTTGAGGGTCAACAGCAGCAACAACAGCAGCAACAACAGCAGCGGCAGGGGGGAGAGCCTCAGGATGGAGGTTCTCTTATGAGTCAGAGGCATTATAGGAGATTGGAGAGGCGTATCGATGCGGTGCACGATATGCAGGCAGGTTTTCGAGCAGATTTTGGGCAGTTTGCACAGGCATTGAGCACGGCTCTGCGTGCAAGTGGAGTGGACGTGACTTTTCCGTCCTTTGGAGCTGGCGCTGTCTATCCGCCACCGGACACTCCTGATGGGAGTGGTTCGGACGACGAGTAGGTATGCCTTGCACTTTTTTTTTATTCTTACCTTCAATGTGGGCATTGAAAATTTTAAGTTTGGGGGTGGGGATGAAAAGTGCATTTGTATATTAGTTGTATTGCATATTAGGAGCATTTGTGCATGATAGTTAATTTCATGTTAGTTTAGAGCATTTTGTTGCATGTTAGTTTAGAGCATATAGGACATTCTGTTATTTTGTTATTTATGTGCATATAGTTGCATAAGCATGGCATGCATTTTCATGATCCCTTAGGACAAACTATTGCTGTTTGGCAGGTAGATGTTGATTTGAGTGTGGCAATCATGAATAGAGGGTTGATTGAGAGTTTCTATGAAATTGACATGCATGTTTTGGGGACAAAAACAATTTCACAACTCATTGTTTGCTTTTGGTCTAGATTGAGGGTCATGCTTGTTTGGAGGTTTTGAGGTTTAATTGCTTGGTTATATTAAGAATGTTCGTTATTCCCTTGATAACGTAAGAGCACTAAAGTACAAGTTTGGGGGGAACAGGATTTTCATGCTAATTGTTTGTGTTTATGGCTAGGTGTCAAATGGCTAGTAGCCGGCTCATATTTATATGAGTAGTCTAGGGTTGGAATTGAGAATTCTCATTCCAGATTGTATAGAAAAAAAATTTTGAGAAAAAAAAAAGAAAAAAAAAAAGAGTCATGTAAATAAGTTAAATGCAAAATTAACCACGAGTGAGCTCTTTAATACTCGAGTAATTAAGTCTGAGGGGACTTAGTCCTAGTGACCTAAGGCTTTTATAGTCTGGGATCCACTGACCTAACACTCGCTACATGGGTATTATTGTATAAGCCTTTTGGGGTCTCACTCATTGCACGGTTAAATAAGCATTGTGTTGTGAATAGTAGTATGTGTCGTGGTAATAAAGCATGAATTCCTGGTTAACCTGAATGAGTATGGAGGTGTCTCGAAGTTATGATGTGTCTACCGTTCATTTTTTTTATAAACTTGTGATTGCCTTGACTAAGAGTCAGTATGATTTTTGATCTAGTATTAGGAGTATATCTGATGAGTATAGCACACACCACGTTCCTATGCATGTATTGTTGGTATACGGGAATTTAGTCGAGCTCTGTTTGGAAGTTGTTGCATGATTTGAGATGTTTACCTAAGGAATGGTTTTGGTTAGTCTAAGGGGGTCCTTGCATTTTCATATAGTGTATTCATGTAGTTAGTTGCATTTGTAGTTGCATTGTTAGATGGATTTTGGGGGTACATTCGCTATAGGCCCTCACGAGACCTTACTCGTCCACTAGGGCTGCCTAGGGGTTTAAAGGGCTTGTTGCATATGCCAAATGCAACCGTGATCACCTACGGAAGTGGTAGTTTGTTTATGCTCGAGGACGAGCAACGGTTTAAGTTTGGGGGTGTGATAAGTGGGTATTTTATTCACTTAGAACGTTTCCGTTTGGCTTAAAACGTGTGTTTGTACTCGAGTTGTGGTATTTTTGATCTCTTTTAAGGGTTTTGTGCAGGTATAGTTATCTCAGGTGTGTTAGGAATGAAGTGAAGCAATTGGAATGTAAATTGGAGCTTAAATGAAGAAAAGAAGAAAAATCAGTTTGTTGGCCAGGGAGTATGGCGCGGCAGCGCCGTGCTAGTGCTTTGAGATGGCGCGGCAGCGCCGCAGAGAAATGCTGACAGTGGATATGGCGCGGCAGCGCCGCAAGACTATATAAACTTGGCGCGGCAGCGCCGCGATCTCTGGGGAATTTCCTGTTTTAATTAATTTCCGATTTTTTTGAGGAAAAGGAAAAATAATTCCAATTCTATTCGAGTTGTTACACCTGGAGGCTTATAAAAAGAAGAAAACAAACCCTAGAGCAAAGAGAGGAGAAATATATATCACTGATATCTACGGAGTTCAAGCACGAAGAAGGAAGAAGATCGATTCAATTTTATTCTTGTAATCTTTCTAGTTTGTGGATGCTTGGATTGGTGTACTCTTAAAAACCCTAATATTTATAATAGTTATAATTTGTTTTCTTCTATCATGTTTTCAATAGAACCCATGGTGACGATTAGTTTGATCATGAACTAACTCGTTATCATGGGGTTTTAACGTAGTTATTCATGAAGTCTATTAGTTGAATTTTCTCGATGCCTATATTGTGATTGATGTGATATCCTATCATGGTTGTTTTAATTCGTTATAGGAGAGTAGCTAACTCCTGTAATTGTGTGTTAATTCTTATTGAAGTGAAAGTGGATTTAAGAGTTTAGAACTTGCCATGCTAGCATAGGTTTATGCGTGAGAGTATCATTCGTAATTAGTGTCGTAACTCTAACCGTTTTATGACGACTATGTGATCAATTGAATGCTTGTACTTAACCCATTATGTTTTCAATCTTTATAGACATATAAGGACTAAGCATAATTGGGAGACTAAGTGATTTCTATCTTAATTGTGGATATTACTTAGGATGGTATTAGTACAACGAAAGTTGGCTTTTATCAGTTCTGTGTGTTCGATCAGGTATTAATAAATCATATGAAAGGGCTAGAGAATTGAAGACTTTAGATGGATTGTTTAATGAAGTTGAAATCCCATGTTTCATTCACATAAGTAAATCAATATAAATCTCAGTTTCAGTAGTGATAATTAGTTATAATTCTTAGATAAATTTAGTGATAATCAAAACCACTTTGTTAATTGTTTTAGCATCGAATAATAATCATACATTGGTGAGTGAATTAACTAGACAAACAACGAGTCCCTGTTGGAACGAACCTTATTTGCTATCTGTATTACTTGAGATCACGTGCACTTGCGTGTTGAGTTTGGTCGTAACAAGTTTTTGTGTGATAAGTGGGTATTTTATTCACTTAGAACGTTTCCGTTTGGCTTAAAACGTGTGTTTGTACTCGAGTTGTGGTATTTTTGATCTCTTTTAAGGGTTTTGTGCAGGTATAGTTATCTCAGGTGTGTTAGGAATGAAGTGAAGCAATTGGAATGTAAATTGGAGCTTAAATGAAGAAAAGAAGAAAAATCAGTTTGTTGGCCAGGGAGTATGGCGCGGCAGCGCCGTGCTAGTGCTTTGAGATGGCGCGGCAGCGCCGCAGAGAAATGCTGACAGTGGATATGGCGCGGCAGCGCCGCAAGACTATATAAACTTGGCGCGGCAGCGCCGCGATATCTGGGGAATTTCCTGTTTTAATTAATTTCCGATTTTTTTGAGGAAAAGGAAAAATAATTCCAATTCTATTCGAGTTGTTACACCTGGAGGCTTATAAAAAGAAGAAAACAAACCCTAGAGCAAAGAGAGGAGAAATATATATCACTGATATCTACGGAGTTCAAGCACGAAGAAGGAAGAAGATCGATTCAATTTTATTCTTGTAATCTTTCTAGTTTGTGGATGCTTGGATTGGTGTACTCTTAAAAACCCTAATATTTATAATAGTTATAATTTGTTTTCTTCTATCATGTTTTCAATAGAACCCATGGTGACGATTAGTTTGATCATGAACTAACTCGTTATCATGGGGTTTTAACGTAGTTATTCATGAAGTCTATTAGTTGAATTTTCTCGATGCCTATATTGTGATTGATGTGATATCCTATCATGGTTGTTTTAATTCGTTATAGGAGAGTAGCTAACTCCTGTAATTGTGTGTTAATTCTTATTGAAGCGAAAGTGGATTTAAGAGTTTAGAACTTGCCATGCTAGCATAGGTTTATGCGTGAGAGTATCATTCGTAATTAGTGTCGTAACTCTAACCGTTTTATGACGACTATGTGATCAATTGAATGCTTGTGTTTAACCCATTATGTGTGAGACCCCAAAAGGCTTATACAATAATACCCATGTAGCGAGTGTTAGGTCAGTGGATCCCAGACTATAAAAGCCTTAGGTCACTAGGACTAAGTCCCCTCAGACTTAATTACTCGAGTATTAAAGAGCTCACTCGTGGTTAATTTTGCATTTAACTTATTTACATGACTCTTTTTTTTTTTTCTTTTTTTTTTCTCAAAATTTTTTTTCTATACAATCTGGAATGAGAATTCTCAATTCCAACCCTAGACTACTCATATAAATATGAGCCGGCTACTAGCCATTTGACACCTAGCCATAAACACAAACAATTAGCATGAAAATCCTGTTCCCCCCAAACTTGTACTTTAGTGCTCTTACGTTATCAAGGGAATAACGAACATTCTTAATATAACCAAGCAATTAAACCTCAAAACCTCCAAACAAGCATGACCCTCAATCTAGACCAAAAGCAAACAATGAGTTGTGAAATTGTTTTTGTCCCCAAAACATGCATGTCAATTTCATAGAAACTCTCAATCAACCCTCTATTCATGATTGCCACACTCAAATCAACATCTACCTGCCAAACAGCAATAGTTTGTCCTAAGGGATCATGAAAATGCATGCCATGCTTATGCAACTATATGCACATAAATAACAAAATAACAGAATGTCCTATATGCTCTAAACTAACATGCAACAAAATGCTCTAAACTAACATGAAATTAACTATCATGCACAAATGCTCCTAATATGCAATACAACTAATATACAAATGCACTTTTCATCCCCACCCCCAAACTTAAAATTTTCAATGCCCACATTGAAGGTAAGAATAAAAAAAGTGCAAGGCATACCTACTCGTCGTCCGAACCACTCCCATCAGGAGTGTCCGGTGGCGGATAGACAGCGCCAGCTCCAAAGGACGGAAAAGTCACGTCCACTCCACTTGCACGCAGAGCCGTGCTCAATGCCTGTGCAAACTGCCCAAAATCTGCTCGAAAACCTGCCTGCATATCGTGCACCGCATCGATACGCCTCTCCAATCTCCTATAATGCCTCTGACTCATAAGAGAACCTCCATCCTGAGGCTCTCCCCCCTGCCGCTGCTGTTGTTGCTGCTGTTGTTGCTGCTGTTGACCCTCAACTACATAACCGAGACCCCACCAATCCGGCTCACCTCCATCCCACACATTCAGCCTCATAATACTCTGATGATCCAAGGCTGACTGTGGCTGCTGCACCACCTCCGCTTCTGACCACATAGCACCACCATCCCTAGCCAACTTAGCAATCACCGAACCATAAGGGATCGCTGCCGTGGTACTTCCTTGCATGAAACGGAGAATCCCCTGGTGGATCAAATTACCCACATCCACCAACTCTCTGCTGCAGATAGCAAACAACAAGATAGCCCTCTCCACTGTCACCTCATTAGAATGCCTGGTAGGGATGAGGTTAGCACAAATGAACAAATGCCAAGTACGCGCATACTGATTAAGAGCCGTCGACAAAAACGAAGTAGGCTCAGTAGTGCCACGCCTCAAGGTCCACTGTGTACCTGGAACACATAACCTCTGAATTAAATCCTGAAGGTCCACAACATCGCGGGTCCTTCCCGACCAATCCTCTTGATTCCTCCTTGGAGTCGGAAGACCAAGAACACGCCGAATAGCACGCGGCCGATAATCCACTCGAAACCCACGAACTTGGCTGATCCCATTCCTGTCCACACCAGCATTCGCATAAAATTCGCGAACCACAGTCATCGGAACCGGCTCCGGAGTCTCACAAAACTGCTCCCAACCTCTCTCCTCGATATTCTCCAACATATACCCATCCGATGCCGTGGGCAAAAGACCTCTCTCACGGGCAACAGGACGCCCCAACAACTCATTATACGCCTCACGAGCCTCATTCGAAAGAAATTGAGGTCCACCATTACCTCCACCAGAATCAGATGAAGAAGAGGAAAGAGGGTTCCGTCTTCCACCAGCACCACTACCACTAGCGCCCTCACTACCACCACCAATTACAACCCTTTGTCTCTTGGATGCCATTGAAGTGAATGAAGAAAGTGTTTAGGATGTTTGTGAAATTGGGAGATTTGTAAGTAGTGTATGTATAGGTTGTAAGGTAGGGATAGGAGATGTGTTTTTATAAGAAGAATTTAGGGTTAGTGGGTTTAGGTAATGGGCCACTAATACAACAACAATATTTCTGTTTTTTGTAATTTTTTTTCAGTTTTTCAGTTTTTTTTTTTTTTTCTTTTTCTCAGCAGGCGCCACGGCGCTGCCGCGCCAGGAATACACTACAGCACGGCGCTGCCGCGCCAGAACTTCTGCTGAAATTTTTTTTTTCTATTTTTTTTTTTTTTTTTTTTTTTTTTTTTTTTTTTTTACAATCACACAATCACGTGGGTTGCCTCCCACGAAGCGCTCTTTTTAAGTCATGAGCTTGACGTAGCTTCATTTCCTTACGTTGTGCAAATTAGAACCGCGGTCTCAACTTCGCGATTCAACTTCTCTCCAAAATACGGCTTCAACCGCTGACCATTGACCTTAAACGACTGAGCCGGTGACTTGTCAAAGATCTCCACTGCTCCATGTTGAAAAACTGTTTTAACTGAGAATGGACCTGACCAACGTGACTTCAACTTTCCAGGAAACAACCGAAGTCGAGAGTTGAACAACAACACCAATTGCCCGGGCACAAATGTCTTAAGAACCAACCGACGATCATGCCACCTTTTGACTTTCTCTTTATATAGCTTGTTGTTCTCGTACGCTTGCAATCGAAACTCGTCCATTTCATTCAACTGAACCATACGCTTTTCACCTGCTGCTGTAAGATCAAAATTCAGCTTCTTCAACGCCCAATAAGCCTTGTGTTCCAGCTCGGCTGGAAGATGACATGCTTTTCCATACACAAGCTGAAATGGTGACATTCCCAAAGGCGTTTTATAGGCTGTCCGATAAGCCCACACTGCTTCATCAAGCTTCAAAGCCCAATCCTTCCTAGAAGGACTTACCACCTTCTCAAGAATCCTTTTAATTTCACGATTAGACACTTCAGCTTGCCCATTGGTTTGAGGATGATAAGCTGTAGCAACTCGATGATTGATATTGTAGCGTGCCATAAGAGATGTAAACTTCCGATTGCAAAAGTGCGTACCTTCATCACTGATGATAACTCGCGGAGTGCCAAACCGAGTAAATATATTCTTGTGAAGGAAATTAAGCACCACCTTAGCATCATTTGTTGGAAGTGCCTTTACCTCCACCCACTTAGACACATAATCCACAGCTAACAGAGTATACTGATTACCACAAGACGGGATGAACGGTCCCATGAAGTCAATTCCCCACACGTCAAAGATCTCTACCTCCAACATGACATTAAGAGGCATCTCGTCCCTACGAGATATATTACCAACTCGTTGACATCGATCACATCTCAACACAAACTGATGAGCATCTTTGAATAGAGTCGGCCAATAGAAACCTGCTTGAAGTATACGTGTGGCTGTCTTTTCACCCGCATAATGACCTCCATAAGCTGTAGCATGAAAATCACTAAGAATAGCCTCGGTCTCACTGTAAGGAACACAACGCCTAATAATCTGATCAGCTCCTTGCTTGAATAAAAATGGCTCATCCCAAATATACTGCTTGACATCATGTAAGAATTTCTTCTTTTGAGCATAAGAGAGCTCAGGTGGTATGATGTTACTTACTAGATAATTCACAATGTCGGCATACCATGGTTCCATATCTTCCACACTGAATAGTTGCTCATCCGGAAAAAACTCATTAATAACCGTATGATCTTTAGGTGACTTCCCGTAATCTTCCAATCTAGAGAGATGGTCAGCTACCTGATTTTCCGTCCCCTTCCTATCCTTGATTTCCACATCAAATTCTTGCAACAGAAGAACCCAACGAATCAACCTTGGTTTAGCATCTTTCTTCGCCAAGAGATAGCGAATAGCAACATGATCCGTATAAACTGTCACCTTAGTACCAAGCAGATAAGAGCGAAACTTCTCAAAACCGTAGACAATAGCAAGTAGTTCCTTCTCAGTGGTGGTATAATTCATCTGAGCATCATTAAGAGTTTTGCTTGCATAATAAATAACATGAAACACCTTTTCTTTCCTTTGGCCTAGAACGGCCCCAAGTGCAAAATCACTAGCATCGCACATCAAAGCAAATGGTTGGCTCCAATCAGGAGCTGTAATAACTGGAGCAGAAATCAATTTCTTCTTCAAAATCTCGAATGCATGCAAACAAGACTCATCAAACTTGAACGGTACATCTTTTTCCAAGAGATTGCAAAGTGGCTTAGAAATTTTTGAGAAATCCTTTATGAAACGCCTGTAAAACCCCGCATGACCAAGAAAGCTGCGGATACCCTTGACTGAAACAGGGGCAGGAAGGTTCTCAATAGTTTCCACCTTTGCCTTGTCAACTTCCAAGCCTTTACACGAAACCTTGTGTCCCAGAATGACACCTTCTTGCACCATGAAATGGCACTTCTCCCAATTTAGAACAAGATTTGTCTCCACACAACGCCTTAGAACCAAACTCAAGTTTCCCAAGCACTCATCAAAAGAATCCCCAAAGACTGAGAAATCGTCCATGAATACTTCCACATTAATTCCAATCATGTCAGAAAAAATGGCCATCATGCATCGCTGAAAAGTAGCTGGTGCTCCACACAACCCGAAAGAAACACGTCTGAATGCAAATGTACCAAATGGACAAGTGAATGTAGTCTTTTCTTGATCCTCCGGCGCTATGCAAATCTGATTGTAACCAGAATACCCATCAAGCAAGCAATAGTACTGATGCCCAGCCAATCTGTCGAGCATCTGATCAATGAACGGAAGTGGAAAATGATCTTTCCGAGTAGCCTTGTTCAACCTTCGATAATCCATGCAAATCCTCCAACCAGTAACTGTTCGAGTGGGAATGAGCTCGTTCTTCTCATTAGTCACCACTGTCATGCCCCCCTTCTTGGGCACACATTGCACCGGACTCACCCAAGAACTATCAGAGATCGGATAAATAATGCCTGCATCAAGCCATTTGAGAATTTCCTTCTTCACAACTTCCTTCATAACAGGATTTAGCCTCCTTTGATTATCAACTGTAGGTTTAGCTCCCTCTTCCACAGGAATTTTGTGCATGCAATAAGAAGGACTGATACCCTTGATGTCTGCTATAGTCCACCCAATGGCTGATTTGAAATCCCTTAAAATTCGCAATAGCTTTTCCTCTTCCATGCCTGAAAGCTTAGATGATACAATAACAGGTAAGGTAGAAGAGTCACCAAGATAGGCATACCTTAGATGTTCAGGCAATGGCTTAAGTTCCAATGTAGGCGCTTCCTCGATAGATGGCTTAAGTCTAACATGAGACTTTTTCAGCTCTGACAACCCCAAAGATTCGAACGGACTCTCGAACTTCTTCCATGGAGATGCATTAAGATATTGCAATTGTTCTTCATCCTCTTCATTCTCAATCTCAAAGTCATTAGCAAGAACTCTTTCCAACACATCAGATTTGATCAAGTGTTGAGTTGCGGAGTTTACCACCTTGTCCACCATATCAATTTTAAAACACACTTCATCATCAGTTGGAAGCTTCATTGCATTGAACACATTAAAGGTGACATTTTGATCGTGCACCCTCATAGTGAGTTCTCCCTTTTGGACATCAATCAGAGTCCGACCTGTAGCCAAGAATGGTCGTCCCAAGATGATAGGGATCTTCTTGTCTTCCTCAAAGTCAAGAATCACAAAGTCGGCTGGAAAGATAAGCTTGTCGACCTTCACCAAAACATCCTCAACTATTCCTCGAGGATAAGTAACTGAACGGTCCGCAAGTTGCAGCGTCATAGTAGTTGGCCTTGGTTCTGGAAGACCAAGTTGCATGAAAACTGATAAGGGCATGAGATTAATGCTTGCCCCCAAATCACACAAACATTTGCTGAAGGAGAGATTTCCAATAGTACATGGAATGGTGAAGCTTCCCGGGTCCTTCAACTTAGGTGGCAACTTTTGTTGCAAGATGGCACTACATTCTTCCGTCAATGCAACTGTCTCTAGTTCCTCAAGTTTCAATTTCTTTGAAAGAATGCCCTTCATAAACTTCGCGTAGCTCGGCATTTGCTCAAGAGCCTCTGCAAATGGTATGTTAATCTGAAGCTTCTTGAAGACATCCAAGAACTTAGCAAACTGCTTGTCAAACTTTTGCCTTTGAACTCGTTTAGGGAATGGAGGAGGTGGAAACACCTTTTCTTCTACTTCCTTCTGAGAATTATCAGTCCTAGCAGTTTTAGGAGTCGAGGGAGTAGCATTAGGTACCAAATCAGGAACGGATTCGACCCCAACGTCAAGATTGTCATTCTTTTCCTCGGCTGAATTTTCTTCGTTCTGACCTTGTAGAATCTTCCCCGATCGTAAGGTTACTGCCTGGACCTATTCCTTGTGATCTTTCTTGCCTGGATTCACCTCTGTGTCACTCGGAAGCGTTCCTGGTTGACGGTTCAGCAATGCATTGGCTAGTTGGCCAATCTGATTTTCCAAAGTTTTCAATGACACCGCCTGACTCTTGTACATCATTCGCAGCTCTTCCAATTCTGACTTCTCAGACTGATTCAATGAAGTCCCTTGAGGTGGTTGAAATCCAGGTGGATTGAATGCTTGCCTTGGAGCATAAGGTGGTTGTTGATAGTTCTGATTATATGGCCTTGCATTGAACTACTGATTCTGTGGTTGCTGAACACCACCCTGATTGTTGCTCCAACTGAAATTCGGATGATTCCGATTGTTGGGATGATAAGCATTCGGTACTGGCTGCTGAGCTCTTTGAAAATTACTAACAAACTGTGCTGATTCAGATGAGATAGCACACATATTCGTGTCATGAGCTCCTGCACACAACTCACACACCATAGCAACCTGGTTAGTCCCATGATTAGAAAGGGAATCTACCTTCATTGTCAACGCTTTAAGTTGAGCAGCAATAGCAGTAGCTGCATCCAATTCAAGTACTCCGGCCACTTTAGCAGGTGGCAAGCGTTGAGTAGGATTCTGAAACTCATTGGCCGCCATCATCTCTATAAGATTGTAGGCATCCTCATAGCTTTTTGCCCATAGCGCCCCTCCAGATGCTGCATCGAGCATAGGCCTTGACTGACCTCCCAATCCGTTATAAAAATTGCTGATTATCATCCAATCCGGCATTCCATGATGAGGACATCGTGCCAAAATCTCCTTGTACCTTTCCCAAGATTCCCCCAAAGATTCCTGGGGTTGCTGAGCAAACTGAGAAATAGAATTCCTGTAAGCTGCTGTCTTTGCCATGGAGAAATACTTCGTCAAGAACTTTTGAGCACAGTCTGCCCAAGTTCTAATAGATCCTGCTGGCATAGAATGTAACCAACTCTTGGCTTTATCCCTTAGAGAGAAGGGAAATAGCCTCAATCTGATCGCGTCATCTGTAACTCCGTTGAATTTGAAGGTATCACAGATCTCTAGGAAGTCCCTAATATGAGCATTGGGATCTTCAGCTGGACTACCCCCAAACTGTATTCTGAATCATCTGAATGATGTTTGGCTTAAGCTCGAAATTATTCGCCCCAATAGCTGGACGAACAATGCTGGTATGAATGTCCTCCACCTTTGGCTGAGAGAATTCACTCAAAGCCTTCGCTGGTTGTGCTTGATCTTCCATCTCTTCTTCTGTTTCACAATTGTTTTCAACACTGACGTTCTCAAAGTCAAGTTTCCTTCTTGCTAGTTCTTCCCTTCTTGCAAACTCTTCTCTACGTGCTCGAGCTCGTGTACGCATACACTCTCAATAAGTACCTGAAATTCACCAACTAGAAAATTTGGTGCGAAACGTCTTAGTCACCGAACTTTAATGACCACTGATGGTAAATAGTTAAACTAAACAAATAAAACCGCAGTCCCCGGCAGTGGCGCCAAAAACTTGTTACGACCAAACTAAACACGCAAGTGCACGTGATCTCAAGTAATACAGATAGCAAATAAGGTTCGTTCCAACAGGGACTCGTTGTTTGTCTAGTTAATTCACTCACCAATGTATGATTATTATTCGATGCTAAAACAATTAACAAAGTGGTTTTGATTATCACTAAATTTATCTAAGAATTATAACTAATTATCACTACTGAAACTGAGATTTATATTGATTTACTTATGTGAATGAAACATGGGATTTCAACTTCATTAAACAATCCATCTAAAGTCTTCAATTCTCTAGCCCTTTCATATGATTTATTAATACCTGATCGAACACACAGAACTGATAAAAGCCAACTTTCGTTGTACTAATACCATCCTAAGTAATATCCACAATTAAGATAGAAATCACTTAGTCTCCCAATTATGCTTAGTCCTTATATGTCTATAAAGATTGAAAACATAATGGGTTAAGTACAAGCATTCAATTGATCACATAGTCGTCATAAAACGGTTAGAGTTACGACACTAATTACGAATGATACTCTCACGCATAAACCTATGCTAGCATGGCAAGTTCTAAACTCTTAAATCCACTTTCGCTTCAATAAGAATTAACACACAATTACAGGAGTTAGCTACTCTCCTATAACGAATTAAAACAACCATGATAGGATATCACATCAATCACAATATAGGCATCGAGAAAATTCAACTAATAGACTTCATGAATAACTACGTTAAAACCCCATGATAACGAGTTAGTTCATGATCAAACTAATCGTCACCATGGGTTCTATTGAAAACATGATAGAAGAAAACAAATTATAACTATTATAAATATTAGGGTTTTTAAGAGTACACCAATCCAAGCATCCACAAACTAGAAAGATTACAAGAATAAAATTGAATCGATCTTCTTCCTTCTTCGTGCTTGAACTCCGTAGATATCAGTGATATATATTTCTCCTCTCTTTGCTCTAGGGTTTGTTTTCTTCTTTTTATAAGCCTCCAGGTGTAACAACTCGAATAGAATTGGAATTATTTTTCCTTTTCCTCAAAAAAATCGGAAATTAATTAAAACAGGAAATTCCCCAGATATCGCGGCGCTGCCGCGCCAAGTTTATATAGTCTTGCGGCGCTGCCGCGCCATATCCACTGTCAGCATTTCTCTGCGGCGCTGCCGCGCCATCTCAAAGCACTAGCACGGCGCTGCCGCGCCATACTCCCTGGCCAACAAACTGATTTTTCTTCTTTTCTTCATTTAAGCTCCAATTTACATTCCAATTGCTTCACTTCATTCCTAACACACCTGAGATAACTATACCTGCACAAAACCCTTAAAAGAGATCAAAAATACCACAACTCGAGTACAAACACACGTTTTAAGCCAAACGGAAACGTTCTAAGTGAATAAAATACCCACTTATCACACCCCCAAACTTAAACCGTTGCTCGTCCTCGAGCATAAACAAACTACCACTTCCGTAGGTGATCACGGTTGCATTTGGCATATGCAACAAGCCATTTAAACCCCTAGGCAGCCCTAGTGGACGAGTAAGGTCTCGTGAGGGCCTATAGCGAATGTACCCCCAAAATCCATCTAACAATGCAACTACAAATGCAACTAACTACATGAATACACTATATGAAAATGCAAGGACCCCCTTAGACTAACCAAAACCATTCCTTAGGTAAACATCTCAAATCATGCAACAACTTCCAAACAGAGCTCGACTAAATTCCCGTATACCAACAATACATGCATAGGAACGTGGTGTGTGCTATACTCATCAGATATACTCCTAATACTAGATCAAAAATCATACTGACTCTTAGTCAAGGCAATCACAAGTTTATAAAAAAAATGAACGGTAGACACATCATAACTTCGAGACACCTCCATACTCATTCAGGTTAACCAGGAATTCATGCTTTATTACCACGACACATACTACTATTCACAACACAATGCTTATTTAACCGTGCAATGTCACAAGTAATATAGAGATAAGTAGAGTTCGTTCCCACAGAGACTGCTTGGTTATTATAGTTTTGTACCTATGCAACAATGTATGGTTTTTATTCACTGCTAAGACAATTAACAAAATAGGGTTTTGAATAACTAAGATTAACTATGAAGCAATTTAATAAACTAAGAATTAATTAACTAACAAGATTTGGAATCGAATTACTTATGCAGAGAAAACATGGGATCCTAACTTCATTAAACAATCCATCTATAGTTTCCAATTCTCTAGCCTTTTCATGTGATTTATTAATACCTGATCGAACACACAAAACTGATATAAGCCAACTTTCGTTGTACCAATACCATCGTAAATAATATCCACAATTACGATAGAAATCACTTAGTCTTCCAATTATGCTTAGTCCCTATATGTCTATAAAGATTGAAAACATAATGGTTGAAGTACAAGCATTCAATTGATCACATAGTCGTCATAAAACGGTTAGAGTTACGACACTAATTACGAATGATATTCTCACGCATAAACCTATGCTAGCATGGCAAGTTCTAAACTCTTAAATCCACTTTCGCTTCAATAAGAATTAACACACAATTACAGGAGTTAGCTACTCTCCTATAACGAATTAAAACAACCATGATAGGATATCGCATCAATCACACTATAGGCATCGAGAAAATTCAACAAATAAACTTCATGAATAAATCCGCTAAAACCCCATGAAAACGAGTTAGTTCATAATCAAACTAATCGTCACCATGGGTTCTAAAGTAAACATGATGAAAGAAAACGAATTATATTGAATAAATATCAAGGGTTCTAAAGAATACACCCAAACCAAGCATCCACAAGCTAGAAAGAATACAAGAATAAATTGAAACTATCTTCTTCCTTGCTTCTTCGTGCTTTAAAACTCCGTAGATAATATGTGGTATCTGTCTCTAGGGTTTTCTTCTCTTTATATAAGCCTCCAGGTGCAAACAAGTCGTACTCAATTGAAATTTTATTTTATTTCTTGACAAATCAGCAAATCGGGTCAAAGCAGGAATTTTCGTCAGAAAGACCGGCGCTGCCGCGCCACAAATACAAAGGAAAGCGGCGCTGCCGCGCCAGACAAATTCTGCTCCTTTTTCCACGGCGCTGCCGCGCCATAAACAAGCACAAACACGGCGCTGCCACGCCGTACCTTCTGTCCAGAATTATAGAAAATGTTGTCCTCTTCGCGTGAGCTGTAAGATCGTCAGAATCGGACTTGTAGAACTCCAGATATGGCCAAAACCGTGAGAGCTTCGCACCTTACCCGGAAAATCCGAATTTTAATCACATTAACCTCCAACTCTTGATTCTGCAAAACTTAATGAAAACACATTAAACACACCACATACTTGAGTTCAAGTCATCAATTTAAGCCGATATGAAGCATTCCAAGTGGATAAAAATCCACTTATCACACCCCCAAACTTAAACCGATGCTTGTCCTCAAGCATAAATAATATAACTATATACAACTAACTAGTACCACTTCCGTAGGTGATCACGGTTGCATTTGGCATATGCAACAAGCCCTTTAAACCCCTAGGCAGCCCTAGTGGACGAGTAAGGTCTCGTGAGGGCCTATAGCGAATGTACCCACAAAATCCATCTACTCATGCAACTAACAATCCAATGCATGTATGCAACTAATATGAAAATGCAACGATCCCTTCAAACCAACCAAAACCAATCAACAAGCCAACATCTCAAAGAACACAGTCTTCCAAACAGAGTTCGACCAAATTCCCATCGACCAACAAGACAAACACAGAAACGTGCGTGTGTGCGATGCTCACCAATATACTCCCAAACTAAATCAAAACCATATCCTATTCTTCACCAAAACAACCACAAGCTTATAAACAAAATGTACTCTAGCCACAAGAAACCACTTAAAGACACCTCAAATATCCACTTGAGTTAGACAGGAATTCATACTTTTATAACAAAACAACATACTAAACACAATACGCATGCTTAATTGACCGTGCAATGGCTGAGACCCCTAAAGGCTTATACAATAATACCCATGTAGCGAGCGTTAGGTTAGCGGATCCCAGACCGGCAAAGTCTTAGGTCACTAGGCACAAAGTCCCCAAAGAACTTACTTGCTCGAGTACTAAAGAGCTCACCCTGATCAATTCTGCATAAACACAAAACAAACACAACTTTTCTTTTTTTTTTCTTCTTTTTTTTTTTTCAACAATTTCGGAATGAGTGCTCTTTGCCTTTTTCTCATCCCACCCTAGACTACTCATCTTTTCAATGAGCCGGCTACTAGCCATTTGACGCCTAGCCTTTATTACAACTAGCATGAAATCCCTGGTTTCCCCCAAACTTATACATAAGTGCTCCTTCGTTTTCAAGAATCTAGCCAACATTCTAAATGTAAACAAGTGGTTAAATTCTAACACCAAACAAGCATGGTCTGATCAAATCTAAAAGCAACCAATGAGACTTGTGAATTTACAATTGTTTCTGGCATGCAAGTCAATTTCTTAGGAACTTAATCAGCTCTCTATTCATCATAACCACACTCCCATCAACATCGACTCACTAACGGAAATAGTTAAGACCTACGGGATCATGAAATATGCATGCTATGCAAATGCAACTAAATGGACTCACATAATAGATAAACAAAAATGCAAAACAGAATGCTCTATATGACATAAACATGCAAAACTACGAATGAACTACAACTACATATGCAATATGAATCCTACATGAATCCTACATGAGACACACACTAACACTACCAACCCACACATCACCCCCAAACTTAAAATATTCAATGTCCCCATTGAATGTAAATAAATACAAGGAATAGTAGGAAACATACCTAAAAATACCGAAACACGTGGGTTGCCTCCCACGCAGCGCTTGTTTAGAGTCAATTAGCTTGACTACGTCCAAGTCTCCATTAAGGATGATAATAGTTGGCCTGGTCATCTCTTCGTGAGACTTCATCGTCATCACGGCGGCACACTTTCTGCCCCTTCTCCTCGCTTGGCCTATTCGTATAACAACTATGTCCTATTCCAATGCCTTCATCGGTTGACCCAAAATTTGTCAATTTGTAGAACAACACACATTTGCGGGCTTCGCTTGAATATAATGGAGGAGGGTAAATGTAAGTTGTTGAAGCCTTTGGTTCCTCAAAGAGAACTTCCTCCAATGGCTCTAATGCGCTACCTCCATCTTTATACTCTGAGACAAGTAGAAGACCTGCATCTTTCCCATGGTCATCAGCCTCTTGGTACGCACATACCAATTCTTGAAATTTGTGTAGCTCATTAGTGTCTGTCCCATATAGTGCCCTTTCCAAATCATCCACCATACTAGCATGATCAAATTCTTCACATGGCTTGTGAACGCTCACCTCACCTTGGAATTTGCCTTCTTCAATTATGCATACAGTACCTTGCTCCAAGTCACCATTATTTCCTGGAATTGCCTCTAGGATGATTCGTTGATTCTCTTGTTTCAAGGCTCTCACAGCTCGAGCAACTAGTGGCTCCAAAGCTTTGACAGACTCTTCGTTACTCTTTGCAAGAATCCTAATCTCCTCCATAGTCTCTTGTTCCAAGGATCTCACAGCTTGAGCAACGAGTGTCTCCAAAGATTTTAAAGACTCCTCGTTACTCTTTACAAGCATCCTAATCTCCTCCATATCAACAACCTCATCTGACTGAAAAGTAGGAGTATGTTGTTGATGTTGAAACTCTTCACTACCAAAGAAATATGACATTTTTGGAACATCTTGCTGGTACTGTTGAGGATGGTATTGAGAATATGGTTGTTCCTCATAAGTGACATATGGATCAACTCCTTCGTAGTAACAATATTGTGAGGCCTCATGAACGCCCAAACATTGCTCACATTGCTGAGGCATGGATGTCCTCGAATATGCCCACCATGGCAACTCCTTGCCTGCCATTTTCAAACACTCAAGTACCTGAAACACACCGAACTAAACAAGATAGGTTAGAAAAACAATCCGAGTTGGATAATTGTCAGAAGGACTGATAATTCTCAGAAGGACTTGTCTGTATTGGGACTCGGTGTTGTTTTATTTTTAGTCATGTGCTTGTCATCAGTGGTCGTTAGAGTTCACTGACTCGGATTTTTTTTTCTAACCTATCTTGTTTAGTTCGGTGTGTTTCAGGTACTTGAGTGTTTGAAAATGGCAGGCGAGGAGTTGCCATGGTGGGCATATTCGAGGACATCCATGCTTCAGCAATGTGAGCAATGTTTGGGCGTTCATGAGACCTCACAATATTGTTACTACGAAGGAGTTGATCCATATGTCACTTATGAGGAACAACCATATTCTCAATACCATCCTCAACAGTACCAGCAAGATGTTCCAAAAATGTCATATTTCTTTGGTAGTGAAGAGTTTCAACATCAACAACATACTCCTACTTTTCAGTCAGATGAGGTTGTTGATATGGAGGAGATTAGGATGCTTATAAAGAGTAACGAGGAGTCTTTAAAATCTTTGGAGACACTAGTTGCTCAAGCTGTGAGATCCTTGGAACAAGAGACTATGGAGGAGATTAGGATTCTTGCAAAGAGTAATGAGGAGTCTATCAAATCTTTGGAGACACTAGTTGCTCAAGTTTTGAGTGCCGTGGAACAAGAGAAACAACAGTTCATACTAGAGGCAATTCCAGAAAATAACGGTGACTTGGAGCAAGGTACTGCATGCATAATTGAGGAAGACAAATTCCAAGGTGAGGTGAGCGTTCCCAAGCCATGTGAGGAATTTGATCATGCTAGTATGGTGGATGATTTGGAAAGGGCACTATATGGGACAGACACTAATGAGCTACACAAATTTCAAGAATTGGTATGTGCGTACCAAGAGGCTGATGACCATGGGAAAGATGCAGGTCTTCTACTTGTCTCAGAGTATAAAGATGGAGGTAGCGCATTAGAGCCATTGGAGGAAGTTCTCTTTGAGGAACCAAAGGCTTCAACAACTTACATTTACCCTCCTCCATTATATTCAAGCGAAGCCCGCAAATGTGTGTTGTTCTACAAATTGACAAATTTTGGGTCAACCGATGAAGGCATTGGAATAGGACATAGTTGTTATACGAATAGGCCAAGTGAGGAGAAGGGGCAAAAAGTGTGCCGCCGTGATGACGATGAAGTCTCACGAAGAGATGACCAGGCCAACTATTATCATCCTTAATGGAGACTTGGACGTAGTCAAGCTAATTGACTCTAAACAAGCGCTTCGTGGGAGGCAACCCACGTGTTTCGGTATTTTTAGGTATGTTTCCTACTATCCCTTGTATTTACTTCCATTCAATGGGGACATTGAATATTTTAAGTTTGGGGGTGATGTGTGGGTTGGTAGTGTTAGTGTGTGTCTCATGTAGGATTCATATAGGATTCATATTGCATTTTTAGTTAGTTTCATTCATATCTTTGCATGTTTTGTCATATAGAGCATTCTGTTTTGCATTTTTGTTTATCTATTATGTGAGTCCATTTAGTTGCATTTGCATAGCATGCATATTTCATGATCTCTTAGGACTTGACTATTTCCGTTGGTGAGTCGATGTTGATTGGAGTGTGGTTATGATGAATAGAGAGCTGATTAAGTTCCTAAGTATTGACTTGCATGCCAGAAACAATTGTAAATTCACAAGTCTCATTGGTTGCTTTTAGATTTGATCAGACCATGTGTGTTTGGAAGTCAGAATTTAACCACTTGCTTATATTTAGAATGTTTTCTATTCTCTTGAAATTGAAAGAAGCACTTAAGTCTAAGTTTGGGGGAAAACAGGGATATCATGCTAATTGTCAATAATGGCTAGGTGTCAAATGGCTAGTAGCCGGCTCATTGAAAAGATGAGTAGTCTAGGGTGGGATGAGAAAAAGGCAAAGCGCACTCATTCCGAAATAAAAAAAAAGAGAGAAAAAAAAATAGAAAAAGAAAAAAGAAATAGAAAAAAAAAAGTTGTATTAGTTGTGTTTATGCAGAATTGATCAGGTTGAGCTCTTTAATACTCGAGCAATTAAGTTCTAGGGGACTTTGTGCCTAGTGACCTAAGACTTTGCCGGTCTGGGATCCGCTAACCTAACGCTCGCTACATGGGTATTATTGTATAAGCCTTTAGGGGTCTCAGCCATTGCACGGTCAATTAAGCATGCGTATTGTGTTTAGTATGTTGTTTTGTAATAAAAGCATGAATTCCTGTCTAACTCAAGTGGATATTTGAGGTGTCTTTAAGTGGTTTCTTGTGGCTAGAGTACATTTTGTTTATAAGCTTGTGGTTGTTTTGGTGAAGAATAGGATATGGTCTTGATTTAGTTTGGGAGTATATTGGTGAGCATTGCACACACGCACGTTTCTGTGTTTGTCTTGTTGGTCGATGGGAATTTGGTCGAACTCTGTTTGGAAGACTGTGTTCTTTGAGATGTTGGCTTGTTGATTGGTTTTGGTTGGTTTGAAGGGATCGTTGCATTTTCATATTAGTTGCATACATGCATTGCATTGTTAGTTGCATGAGTAGATGGATTTTGTGGGTACATTCGCTATAGGCCCTCACGACACCTTACTCGTCCACTAGGGCTACCTAGGGGTTTAAAGGGCTTGTTGCATATGCCAAATGCAACCGTGATCACCTACGGAAGTGGTACTAGTTAGTTGTATATAGTTATATTGTTTATGCTTGAGGACAAGCATCGGTTTAAGTTTGGGGGTGTGATAAGTGGATTTTATATCCACTTGGAATGCTTCATATCGGCTTAAATTGATGACTTGAACTCAAGTATGTGGTGTGTTTAATGTGTTTTCATTAAGTTTTGCAGAACCAAGAGTTGAAGGTTAATTTGATTAAAATTCGGATTTTCCGGGTAGGTTGCGCAGTCTTCACTGTTTTGGCCATATCTGGAGTTCTACAAGTCCAATTCTGACGATCTTACAGCTCACGCGAAGAGGACAACATTTTATATAATTCTGGACAGAAGGTATGGCGCGGCAGCGCCGTGTTTGAGCTTGCCTATGGCGCGGCAGCGCCGCTGCCGCTGGAAATTTTCGGATTTTTGGGCTGGTTGCGCAGATTTTACTGTTTAGGCTCTATCTGGAGTTCTACAAGTCTGTTTTGGGCCCGTAAGCAGTCGTTGGAAAGCTTGGAAGAAGATCTTTAATTCTGAGTTGGGCTCATATTTTATTACTGCTCGGAGCGGTCCAGAATCAGGAGGGAACAGAAGCCAACGAAATTTCCATTATAGAAATCTAATTCTGATTGGGAAATCTCCTTGTAATTATTTTAGTTAATTAAAAATACTTTATATTAGATATATTAGAGACATATTATTCAGACCTAGTATTAGATAGAGACATACGTATATTGTAAGCAAAGGAGGCTCAAGAACAAGAGAAGTTTTCTTTTGTCTTTTCTCATTAGTTTAATTGATTTCATATTCAGTTCTCGTAATTAGTTTATTATTGAATTCAGATTTCTTTCTTCTATGCTTTATATTGTTTTAATCATGTTATCATCAGAACCCACGATGACGAACGGTTCGAACATGAACTAATCGTTATCGTGGGATTCTAACGGAATTATTTATGTAGTTTAGTATCTTGATGCTTTAAAGATCTGTGTGTGATGTATAATTGATATCCTCGTATGGTTAAGCTTAATTGATAGATGCGTCGCGAACATCTAATTTGTTAATCTCTTGTGAAGCAAAAGTGGATCTTGAGATTTAGAACTTGCCATGCTAGCATAGGTTCATATTCGTTTATCAATATGATTCGTAGTATAAGATGAAAATACTTATATTACCCTGTGTGATCTTTATGGATAACTAGTTCCTCAACCGTTATGTTTTCAAATTCTATAGACATATAGGGTCTAAACATAATTGGTGTCTATTCATCTTCTATCTCTTTTGTGGATGTATGGGTAGTTTGATATACGTATGCCGACAGGTAGCGTGTATTTGATTCGTGTTATTCGATCAGATATCATAACAATTGCATATAGTGATTAAAGGTGTCAGATCTAAGCAAAGTATTTAATGAAGTTAGGATCCCATGTTTTCTCTGCATAAGTAATTCGATTCCAATTCTTGTTAGTTAATTAATTCTTATTTTATTAAATTGCTTTATAGTTAATCTTAGTTATTCAAAACCCTATCTTGTTAATTGTCTTAGCAGTGAATAAAAACCATACATTGTTGCATAGGTACAAGACTATAACAACCTAAACCAGTCTCTGTGGAAACGAATCCTACTTATCTCTATATTACTTGTGACCACGTGCACTTGCGTGTTTTTGTGCGAACATAATTTCATAATTACAAAATCTGATTTGCTAATAAACAAAACCAACACAAATGCTTTTCTAAAATTCGAAATAAACTGCAGGTAATGTCTAAAAATCCAAATTTTATTTTTAAAATAAAGAATACGAATTTACAAGCTCACCCATATTTTTAAAATATTTTTGTGATCAAAATTGAATTAAATATGAATTTTCAAAGTTTTGATCACTTAAATGACACTTAACTCATAAAATCAAATTTAAATCCTTAAAGCCAAAAATAAATTCCTCCACTAATTTTAGAAAATACTAGAATATAGAATAAAGGTTGTGAAAAAGATTTCACAATAAAAAGAGTCTCCGTTGATTTTATAAAATTCCCGGATGGTCAAAAAGAACTAATTTATAATAAGAAATTCACATAAAATGCATTTAAAAGCATACACAAGTATTTTAATCCATACCATTCACCAAGTAAACATCTAATTATCACATTTTCAAATATCCACCTTTCACACAATACTCACATATCATAGAACTCAAATATTATTAAATATTAATATTGTACAAGCGTTTTTCTGAGTCGTTATAACCTTCCCCCCTTAAAAAGATTCTGTCCTCAGAATCTAACCTTATGAAAATAGGTGCGGATACTTTTCAAGCATCTCGCTCTCAAGTTCCCAAGTCGATTCTTCAACTTTAGGATTCCTCCACAAAACCTTAACTAGCTTAACAATCTTATTCCTTAATTTTCTATCCATATGATCCTGAATTTCTACAGGTTGTTCTACATATGACAAATCAGGTTGAATCTCAAAAGGTTCATATTCAATTACTAGATTCGCATCAGGATTAAATCTCTTAAGCATCGAAACATGAAAGACGTTATGAATATGCTCCAGGTGCGGTGGTAACGCTAACTCATACGCAACTTTTCCAATGCGTCTCAGTATCTCAAACGGTCCTACATATCTCGGGCTAAGTTTCCCTTTCTTGCCAAATCTTGTAACTCCTTTCCATGGCGACACTTTCAGCAACACTTGATCTCCTTCTTCAAAGCTTATATCCTTCCTGTCTTGGTCCGCGTACTGTTAGGAATATGTTGTTCTTGATGATAATTATAAAAACACTTAGTAGATTTTGTATTAAGTTATTTTGTAACTGTCAACGAAATAGCATGCTTTGCAGTGTTTCGTTGACAGGAAGCTCATCAACGAAATGAGTGATGTAGCAATTGCACTGTACATTACTTCATAGTTTGATATGCAGTTTGTTGAGTACTAGATAGGTTTTCTAAGTCATGTTGACTAAATGGTTAGATAGGCAAAATAGGTTGGTTAATTGTAAATATTTAGTGCCTTGTAATTTTGCCTAAGTGAAGACATGTCAACGGAATGAAGATTACTCTATCAACGAAACAAGGAAGCTCATCAACGAAACAAAGAATAAAGCTATCAACGAAACACATCTCTATGCCATCAACGAATCATTATTGCTTTTCTATACAATTGACAAAGTGATAGTGACAGGTTCCTGACAGATCAAAAAGGAGATGTGGAAGTGTACTTTGCATTGGAAACCATTAAAATGGACATGGGGAATAAGGAAACATCCCAGTTTCCAATTGGGCTCTTGGGAGTGATCATAATAAGCATGAAGTCAAAAGCAAGGATCTCCAAGGACCACTGGACAAAGGGATGAAAAGCAAACTATTGGCGGTTACTCATTGTACTATTAGTGTAGCCAAAAATAGGGTTGTAAACTTGGGTTTATATAACCAAGTGTAGCAGTTACTTTATTTAGAGTGAAGAAAAACAAAGAGTTTGTATTAGCTATCTTTGAGAGCATTTTTCTTCTCTACAACCTTGTAACTGAGCAGCTGTGTACATTTGTATCACAGATTATTTCCGCAATAAAAACACTTCAGTTGGATCATCAAACAATCCAACTGAATTATTTATATCTTGTGTTTTTATTTATTCAGTTCAGTTTAATTTTATAAAGTATTTTCAAGTTAAAGAAATATCAAAATTGTATTCAACCCCCCCCCCTTCTACAATTCTGTTAGGTCATTTGGGATTAACAATTGGTATCAGAGCAAGCTTCTAACATACAAGAAGTTTAAAGATCAAGACCAAAAACAGAAACCATGGTGAAGAAGGATGCAGGTGTGAAGATACCAGTTCTTGATAAGGACAATTACTTTCACTGGAAAGTAAAGATGCATTTACATCTCATGTCTATGGATGAGAGGTATGTAGACTGCATTGAGAAAGGTCCACACGTTCCCATGAAGCTTGATTCTAGAGTTGGATTGCCAGATAATGCTCCTGATGTAGAGATTCCAAAACTTGTCTCAGAATGGACTGTTGAAGATGTTGCAGAAGTCCATAAAGACAAAAGAACCATGAACATTCTGTTTAATGGTTTGGAGCAAGAGATGTTTGACAATGTTATCAACTGTACAACCTCTAAGGAAGTATGGGATACTGTTAGAACTCTCTGTGAAGGAACTGAGCAAGTCAGGGAAAATAAAATGCAACTCCTTATACAACAATATGAGCATTTTCATTTTAAAGCTGGTGAAACCCTAAATGACACGTTTAGTAGGTTTCAGAAGCTTTTGAATGGATTAAAGCTGTATGGGAGGATCTATCAAACTAAGGATTCAAACCTTAAATTTCTCAGAGCTCTTCCAAAAGAATGGAAGCCTATGACTGTTTCTCTTAGAAACACTCAAGAGTACAAAGACTACACTCTTGAAAGGCTTTATGGAACCTTGAAGACTTATGAGCTGGAAATGGAGCAAGATGAGGAAATTGAAAAGGTACAGAAGAAGGGTGGATCTATTGCATTAATTGCATCTGTGAACCAACTGGAAGATGACAACAAAGAAACTGCAAAGGCCACAACTAGTCGACCTAGTTGTAGGAGTGATGTTAGCAAGGGTAAAGACAAGATGACAGAAGAAGAAGAAGAATCAGAACCAGCCAACTTGAATGACTTAGATGAGATTGATGAGCATATTGCTTTTCTGTCTAGGAAATTCTCTAAGTTCAAGTTCAAAAGAAACTCAGAAGCAAGGCCACCAAGAAGAGACTTTCAACCTAGCAAAACAAACTGGATTGAAAAGTCTAAGTCAAAATGTTTCAATTGTGGAATGCTTGGTCACTTTGCTGGAGACTGCAGAAAGCCCAAGGTTGAGAAGGGCAACAGGAAATTTGAGCCTGTTGATTATAAAAAGAAATACTTTGAACTTCTCAAGGAAAAAGAAAAGGCTTTCATGTCTCAGGAGTATGACTGGGCTGGTAATGGTGAAGACTCTGATGATGATGTTGAATATGTCAACTTGGCTCTTATGGCTGACAATCATGAGCAGGAAGCAAGTTCCTCAAGCAACCAGGTAACAATTACTAATCTTTCTGAGCTTTCTAAAGAGGAATGCGATAGTGCAGTAAATGAAATGTCTACTGTACTATATAATTTGCGTGTTACTCTTAAATCACTTACCAAGGAGAATTCTAGAATAAAAGAGACTAATTTGCTCTTAAGTGATAGGAATGCAATGTTAGAAGCACAGCTCATTGAATTTGAGAAAATGAGATGTGTTAGTAGGGATGCTAAGAAGGAACTTGAGAACGTGTTACAAAGGGAAGAAATTCTTAAAACACAACTTGAAATAGAACAAGGTGTGATTGCAAAATGGAAAGATTCCAGGAATGTTGCTACCAACATCATTAATGTTCAAGGTATGGAATCTTTCTGTGAGGAATCATGGAAAAAGAACAAAGAGAAGCTAGGGTGTGTTGGTGAAACCTTAGAATCAGAAACAGAGTCAACAAACAACAATGATCATTTGTTGGAGGTTGATATGTCAACGAAATGCAATGTTTCGTTGACACATGAACCATCAACCGATCAGGCTGTTTCGTTGACAGACAAAAGAAAAGAGAAACTCACTAGACTTAATGACAAGTATGGTCCTGTCACCAAGAACTTTGTTCAAGGTGAGTCTAGTAATTCAAAGAAAGTTGAGAAGCCTGTTGAGAGAGCTAATGTAGGTCACTTGTCTAACAAGCAATTGAAAGACAAGGTAGAGAAAGTTCATAATGAGGCTAAGGGAAATAAAAAGAATAACAGGAATGGCAAAGTAGGAATTAACAAACACAACAATTACACACCTGATAAATATGCTCCTAGAAAGACATGTGTTAATTGTGGAAGTGTTAGTCATTTGTCTACTAACTGCAAATCTGTTAAGAAATCTGCTAATGTGAAAATGCCCAAGCCTGCAATGAACAGTTCCATGCCTACAATGCCTGTTATGCCTAACATGTTTGCTCCATATGCACAATTTCAGAATCCATATGCTAGCATGCCATTTGTGTCTAATCCTTACATGAATATGTTTAACATGCCACAAATGCCATGGAACATGAATAACATGATTGTTCCTCCAACTATGCATGCTATGAATGAAAATATGAGCAACCCTCAGAAATCAACACCAAGGGTAAAGATTGATTTGAATCAATCTGAGTCCAAAGTGAAAAATGGTACAAAAGGGAATGCAAAGGCTAACAAGACAGGACCCAAGGAAACTTGGGTACCAAAATCAACTTGATTTGGTTTTATTGTGTGCAGGGAGACAAAAGGAATCTTTGGTACTTGGATAGTGGTTGTTCAAGACACATGACTGGTGATTCTACCCTGCTCACAGAGTTTCAGGAAAGAGCTGGCCCTTGTATTGCTTTTGGAGATGACAGCAAAGGCTACACAAAGGGATATGGCTTGATTTCAAAAGAGAATGTCATCATAGATGAGGTTGCATTGGTGGATGGTCTTAAGCACAATTTGCTTAGTATCAGTCAACTCTGTGACAAAGGATTTTTAGTTACTTTTTCAAAAGAAGCCTGTGTTGTTTCTAAAGGAGGAAACAACAATGTGGTAATGACTGGATTCAGAAGAGGGAATGTGTACATTGCTGACTTTAGTAGCACAAGTTCAGACACCATCACTTGTCTTTTCAGCAAAGCAAGCAAGGATGAAAGTTGGCTATGGCACAAGAAATTATCTCATCTGAATTTCAAGGTTATGAATGATTTGGTGAGGAAAGATCTTGCTAGAGGAATTCCACAGGTGGAGTTTTCCAAGGATGGTTTGTGTGATGCCTGTCAAAAAGGGAAACAAAAGAAGGCATCATTCAAAAGCAAGACAGAGTCATCAATTGTTCATCAGCTTGAGTTACTTCATATGGATTTGTTTGGCCCTGTAAATGTCATGTCTATTTCAAAGAAGAAATACTGTCTTGTGATTGTTGATGATTTTTCTAGATTTACATGGACTTTCTTTTTGCCCTCTAAAGATGAGGCAAGTGAAATCATTATCAATCACATCAAGATGGTAAGCAATCATCCTGATTTCAAAGTAAGAAGGATTAGGAGTGACAATGGGACAGAATTCAAGAATTCAAGCATGAAGGTGTTCTGTGAAGAAAATGGTATTTTGCATGAGTTTTCAGCAGCAAGAACACCACAGCAAAATGGTGTAGTTGAAAGGAAAAACAGAACACTTATTGAAGCTGCAAGGACAATGCTAGATGAATCAAAGTTACCAACTTATTTTTGGGCTGAGGCAGTTAACACAGCTTGCTTCACTCAGAATATTTCTTTGATTAATCAGGCCAAAGGAATGACCCCTTATCAGTTACTCAAAAGAAAGAAGCCACTATTAGATTTTCTTCATGTCTTTGGATGCAAGTGCTTTGTTCTGAGAAATCAAGCTGAGCATTTGGGGAAATTTGAAGCAAAGGCAGATGAAGCAATATTTGTGGGATATGCAGCAGGGAAAGCTTACAGAGTCTTTAATCTCAGAATCAACATTGTTATGGAATCTGTACATGTTGTTTTTGATGATCTCAAAATACAAGGTCTCTGTGATGAAGGTTTCCATGAAAGTCTCTCTTTTGAGAATGAGGAAGGAGAACAAGTGAATCATGATAAGGCTACTGAGAAACAGCCTAAAGTTGTTGTATCTAGCACAGATGAAAGCAGCAGTGAAGATGAAGTTGCTGCATTAAGATTGAAAAGAATAGCTGCTAGTAGACCAAATGATCATTTCGTTGACAGTCAAAATGAGCGTTTCGTTGACAACCAAAATGGTCATACCGTTGACAGTCATAGAAATGGTTCTAGAAGTGATCATTTAGGGACAACAAACTCAGGGGGAGTTTCTCAAGGACAAATGTCCAATCAAGGCAATCATGATCATGAAGCTACCTCGTCTAGAGCAAATCTACCTCCCTCAAGAAAATGGACTAAAGATCATCCCTTTGAACTCATTATAGGTGATGTTTCTTCAAAAGTCCAAACTAGAAGAGCAACTCAAGAAGAATGTCTATATAGCAGCTTTCTGTCTCAAGATGAGCCAAAGAAAGTTGAGGATGCACTTCTAGATCCAGATTGGGTTTTGGCTATGCAAGAAGAGCTAAACCAATTTGAAAGGAACAATGTATGGAAGCTGGTGCCCAAGCCTAAGGACAGGAGTGTCATAGGCACAAAATGGGTGTTCAGAAACAAGATGGATGAAAATGGCATAGTCACAAGGAATAAAGCTAGATTGGTTGCAAAAGGTTATTCACAGGAAGAAGGAATCGATTATGATGAAACCTTTGCTCCTGTTGCAAGACTAGAAGCAATAAGGATTTTCCTAGCCTATGCAGCCCATGCCAATTTCAAGGTCTATCAAATGGATGTTAAGAGTGCTTTTCTAAATGGGGAACTGGAAGAGGAGGTGTATGTGAGTCAACCTCCTGGTTTTGAAGATGATGATTTTCCAGAGTATGTGTACTTTCTCCTCAAAGCACTCTATGGTTTGAAACAAGCACCTAGAGCCTGGTATGACACACTTTCACAGTTCCTTCTTGAGAATCACTTCACTAGAGGTACTGTAGATAATACCCTTTTTCATAGGATTGTGAATGGCTCTACAATACTTGTTCAAATTTATGTAGATGACATAATTTTTGGGTCTACAGATGAGAAACTTTGTCAAAAGTTTGCCAAGCTTATGCAAAGTAAGTATGAAATGAGCATGATGGGAGAATTAACTTACTTTCTTGGTCTTCAAGTAAAGCAAGTTAATGAAGGCATTTTCATTAGTCAAACAAAATATATTTTTGATTTATTGAAGAAGTTTAACTTAATGGAATGCTCTCCTGCCAAAACACCCATGCCTACTGCCACCAAACTTGAATTGAATACTAAGGAAAAATCTGTGGACATTTCAAGTTACAGAGGCATGGTTGGCTCACTTTTATATTTAACAGCTAGTAGACCTGATATTATGTTTGCTACATGTTTATGTGCTAGATTTCAGGCTGATCCTAGGGAATCCCATTTAGTTGCTATTAAAAGGATTTTCAGATATCTCAAAGGAACATCAAACCTTGGCATTTGGTATCCTAGAGAATCTGGTTTTGAACTAATTGGTTATTCAGATGCAGATTATGCAGGATGTAAAATTGACAGGAAAAGCACAACAGGCACCTGTCAATTCTTAGGAAACAAGCTTGTGTCATGGTTCAGCAAGAAACAAAACTCAGTTTCCACCTCCACAGCTGAGGCTGAGTATATTGCAGCTGGAAGTTGTTGTGCACAGATTTTATGGATGAAAAATCAACTACTTGATTATGGATTAAGAGTTGAGAAAATTCCTATTTTCTGTGACAACACTAGTGCCATTGCCATTACTGAGAATCCAGTGCAGCATTCAAGAACCAAGCACATTGACATCAAGTACCATTTCATTAGAGAACATGTTATGAATGGTACTGTGGAGTTACATTTTGTTCCAAGTGAACAACAACTTGCAGACATCTTTACCAAGCCACTTGATGAATCAACATTCTCAAGATTAGTAAGTGAGCTAGGTATGCTAAATTTCTCTTAATTATTTTTGAGATATTTGCAAGTCATAATGCAGCCAGAAATTTGCTATGTTTTTTCTGTGAATAAATTTTCTCAGGAAAAGGTAAAATTTTGTCTAAGTCAAAATTACTATGCCAACGGAATGCACCATTTCGTTGACAGTCTTAGCAGTTTTCTGGGTGTTTCGTTGATAGCTCTTTTATATCAACGAAACGCAGCTTTATCAACGAAATAAGACGGGACTTTAACCGCCCAATCCTGATTCGTTGATTTAGCGCTTTTTATCTGAACCGTTGAAATGTGACACGTCTTTTACCACGATCTATGCATACACCCCTGTAAGTATAAATCATGGTAATACTTTAAGAGTAACGGTTATATTTTTAAGCCAATCCAGTAATTTACATTTATTATTGGATTCATTTTCTGAGAATTTTTGGGGGAGTATTTAAGAAATTTTAGTTTTATTATTTCTTTTTACCTGTTCTCAAAAATTTCAAAGGCTTTTTCTCTCTTCTTTTCTCTATCAATCAATTCAGTTCGAAGCTTTCCTTTAATCAACAATGGCACCCATAGTCAAGCTAATGTCTGCTGGAGGGTTCATCTATGAGAAGAACAACTCCATCCCTTTTGTTGTCAAGGAAAACCCGAACAGTCTGTTCTTCAAAATGATGGATTTCATGAAGAATTGCAAGTTGAGCTATGCAATGTTTCACTCTACACCACTCTACAATGAGATAATCGAGGAGATTTGGACCTCATGTGAGTATAGTGGAACAAACTGCACACTACAATTCACTCTTCAAGGTAATGAGTACATAGTTAATTCTGATGTTTTGCAAGCATGTTTACATATTCCTGATAATAACTGTGATGCTTTGCCTACTAACACTGAAATAACTACCATGTTAAATTCTATAAACTACTCTTTGCCTACTGATAATCTGGGTAGAATAATTAGGAGAGGTTTGGTTAGAGAATACAGTTATTTAGCTGATGCATTCATTAAGGTCTTTTCTGGAAAGATTAGTAATTTTGATGCATTAACTAACTCTATGTTAATTCTCCTAACCATGCTTCTAAATGATAGATATCACAACTTTAGCACCCAACTTATGTATGAAATTGGTGCTAAGTTGGGTGACAAAGCGAATAGGAAGAAAAATATCTATTATGCTAGGTTTCTGATGATGTTGGCTAACCATGTTAGTCCAGCACCATTAGTTATCTCTAACCCTAATGCCAGGTTCGAGTGCCTTGTGCAAGAAAAGAGAGTATTGACAGACATACTCAGGCTGAACCACAATGGTGATGTTCCAGTGGTGTATCTGCCAATCATTGAGGTAACTACTACTATCCCTGTTAGTGTAGCTAACTCCTCTACTGTTTTACCTTCCAATGTTGCTATGGAGTCTGTAGCTGTGACCCAACAGGCTCCTACCCTAGCAACAAAACCTAAATCAAAGAAATCCTCCAAGCCAACCTCAGGTGCTTCTCAAAAGGCACCTGTTG
This sequence comes from Heracleum sosnowskyi, assembly GCA_030848705.1. Taxonomy (NCBI): domain Eukaryota; kingdom Viridiplantae; phylum Streptophyta; class Magnoliopsida; order Apiales; family Apiaceae; genus Heracleum; species Heracleum sosnowskyi. Next base: position 606,176 of record JAUIZM010000019.1, on the reverse strand, counting down.
TAAAAACTACCACACAACCTAAGGGGAGTGAGTCTGGAGTTGTAAGAGGTGAGGGAAGGGGTGAACATCAAAGAAACCCCAAGGATAAGGAAGGACAGGTTAGTGTGTACCAGCCAAGCCCCATTGTGTCTTCCCAACAAGGCACAATGAGTAAAATGGATTTAAACACAAGTCTAATTGCATCCTCCCAAAAGGATGTGATTATTGAAACAAGCTCTCCACCAAGAGCACAGTCCAAGAGGGTAAGGGACACTTCAAGCCCAAAGTCTACATTTTCCCAATACCAAAGGAGAGTGAAGCAAAAGTCCAAGGGTACACAGGGTGCACACACACTGGAAGCAACACTTCCAGTTTCTCAAATTCAGTTTGATGTAACCCCTATCATTACTCTGGGGTTACAGTCCCATTCTCTAAACATCAATCTTGAATTATCTCCATCCAATTCACCAACTCAATCTTTAGATGTGGACATGATCCATACATCTATTCCTGATTCTCCAACTCTAATCTTGGAGAAGCCCCACTCTGAAGCTGGTGGCCATCACTTGTTAAGTGATTTGTTGGGCCATCAACCAATTTTTCCTGAAGTTGCAAGGGGATCTGTGGACCATTCTTTAAAATCAATCACCACAGACTCTACTGTAATTTCTCATTCTCAAAGTGCTTTCTTGACTTCATCAACGAAACAGTCTATTTCGTTGACAAGTGTTTCTCCATCAACGGTATCCATACCGTTGACAGTTCAAACTACCATTCCGTTGATAGTTCACTCTGCACCTTTAATTGAAAATCAAGTTGTTCCCACAACTAGTGCAGATGATCTAGTGGTAGTTGAGACACTTCTAGGACTGAGAGGGAGTGAAACTGAGAGGCTGGCTTGCAGTCAGGCAAAAGGAGAGAATGTGAGTGAGAGGCTGGCTATTTCTTCCAGCCAGGCAAAAGGAGAGATTGAGAGTTCCACCTTAGAAGGTGAAGGTGAGGGTGTGAGAGGTGTGAGCCATGGGGAGCCCATGATGCAAGAACAGAGTGGAGAGAGAGAAGGGACTACAGGAGAAATAAGGATGGAAGCAGCCATTGCTAATGAGTTAATGGAGGTCAGTGAGGGAGAAAGGGAACCTACTTTCCAAGAGGTTTATCAACAAACTCTGGATAGTATTTCCCTGGATCCTGAGACCTTTACTCATCCTGTGCCAGCCTATCAAATTATGGCTCAGCAGGGCAATGTGGAGGCAGAAAGGTCACTAAATCTAATTCATACAACTGCATCAATGCAAAGAGCAAAGGATGCCCTGACCAATCTACCTTCAGGAGCTGCAGCAAGTGGAGAATTTGAGTTTTCTGATGCTGAGGACAGCTATGGTGATAATCTACAGGTGGCCACCACTTCACAGACTGGGACTTCTGTGGTGCCTCCTACACCAGGCTGGCTTTCTCAAGGTATGCATGGTAGAGCCACTCTAGATGCTGCTATCTCCAGGCAGTACAATGAAGCCTACTTAGCTCATGAGTCTGCAAATGCAAGAGACAAGAAATTCTACAAGGCCATCATGGATTCTCTGGAAATTCAAAGGCTACAAATGATGCAGACAAGGATTGAGGCTACAGAAATCAAGGACTCTATTAGCAATTTCAGGGATGCTAACTACAGGATGATGGATGAAAAGCTCCCTCTTCTCACTATGTCCAAAATGAACAGGTTTTTCTCTAAGGAACCTGAAGTGGCTACCTCCTTGAAGACTCTCTCTTCTAGAGTGGACAAGGTGGAAGCTACTTTATCTCAAATGCAAAAGGAACAGGAGAAGCAGACTCAACTTTTGGCCCAGCTAGTGGCAGCTCAAGGACTCCCAGTTGTCTCTCTTGATGATAACAAAAAGGGGGAGAAATCTCAGGAGCTAACCATTCAAATCACAAAGGTGCTGGTCCCAACCATCACATTGCCACAGGAGCCACTAGCAATGGGGGAGTTTGGAAAGAAGAATAAGGATGGCATTGACTTGATCCAGGAAGCTTCTATGAGGATACAACTTGCAGCACAGATCAAAGATCATTGGTCCAACATAGAAGCAAGGTTCAAGAAAATTACTGAATCTTCAAAGATAGATCAGCCATCAACAAATGCAATGGTGACTGCACAAGTGGAGCCACAGTTCAAGAGCTCTTATGCTATAGAGCCCCTTCTACATGGAGTCATTCAAGGACCAAGAAAGGAGAAAGGACAAACTTCATGCATTAGGGATGTGGAAGAAGCTACATTACAAAGAAGCTTATCTCCCAAGTCTCCTGCTAAACCAAAAGGCAAAAACATAGCAAGGACTTTCTATCCTGCACCTTATCCAGATGAGCTCAAACTACTTGGACTTCTCATCACAAAAAGCAAGGAAAGTAATAATCATGAGATAAGGAAGCAAAGGGCAATTGTCTACAGGAATGGACAACAAATCTGTGTTTGGGCTGGTCATCCAAACTTTGCTGAAGCCAAGGCTGAGGAATCAGAAAGAGCAGCTATGCAAGCTCTTGCAGTAGCTCAAGCTCTAGATGAAGAAGAAAGACAGCAAGAAGAAAAAGCCCAAAAGGAAAGGAGTGAAAAGAAGAGTACAAGGCAACCAAAGGCAAGGGCTAGAAGAAACATAACCTTTGAAAATGATGACTCTCAGAGTATTGCATCAGACTCTTCTGTACCTCCAACAATTCCTGATCCATCTTTAAAGTTAGCCTGTGATCCCAAACATCTTGTTAATTATCATGATCAGCCAATTGAGCCAAAGGAAGAGCCAATTGAGTTTGATGAGGCTAACTTTCCTAAATTCCTTTTTGAGATGGATCCAAAGAAGAAATTGAAGCAAAGGGCTGTCAAGACAAAGCCAGTATTTGTGAGAAAGCCACAACCTCAAAAACCCCCTTCAAATCCAGAGGACTGCATGTACATTGCTGACATCAGGGAAGAATCCAGCTTGCATCTTGATTTAGACAACCTGGTGGAAGTAAGGGGCATTGCAGCTTCTCAGAAGCTACCTGAAAGATTGGTTTTCACATACAAGGGTGGTAGAGAACAAATTTGGCCTCTCTACAGAATTCTAGGAGAAGACTACCAAACACTACTCACAGTGTTTAGATGCTTGAAGAAAGACTTTGGCTTCACCAAAACAGCCAAGTCTGAGGTGGTCTCCAGAATATGTCAAATAAAGGCTAGCTGGAACAAGCCTGAGGCTCTTCCCAGGATGCTAAGAGTGCCCTCAACAGGAAAGAAGATCCATCTTCAACCTTTCTGGATGATGGAATTCAAGGACAAGGACAACTGCAGAAGGTTCTTCAGGATGGAAGACCAGCTGGACAAGGCATCTAATCAAACTCTAAGGTTTATGCAATCCAAGCTTGGTGATCAAGATGAAGAAGAGAAGATCTTTTACAGAAGGCTACAGGTCCAGATTGAGGAGAACAACTCTAGGAGAGGGAAGAAGACTATGCCCCAAAGAAGACAAAGATGAATTATTTGCTCAGTCTGGAGGAGCACATTTGGGCATTAGTTTTGTAAGTCTTGCATTATTTCTAAAAACTTTATGAAGCTCAATACAACTTTTACTTTTATCATGTGTAATATGCCTGAGTGTTTTTGTTATCATCAAGGCTCTTGATTTATGGCTGTTATTCTATCAGTCATAAATTGGGGGAGATTGTTAGGAATATGTTGTTCTTGATGATAATTATAAAAACACTTAGTAGATTTTGTATTAAGTTATTTTGTAACTGTCAACGAAATAGCATGCTTTGCAGTGTTTCGTTGACAGGAAGCTCATCAACGAAATGAGTGATGTAGCAATTGCACTGTACATTACTTCATAGTTTGATATGCAGTTTGTTGAGTACTAGATAGGTTTTCTAAGTCATGTTGACTAAATGGTTAGATAGGCAAAATAGGTTGGTTAATTGTAAATATTTAGTGCCTTGTAATTTTGCCTAAGTGAAGACATGTCAACGGAATGAAGATTACTCTATCAACGAAACAAGGAAGCTCATCAACGAAACAAAGAATAAAGCTATCAACGAAACACATCTCTATGCCATCAACGAATCATTATTGCTTTTCTATACAATTGACAAAGTGATAGTGACAGGTTCCTGACAGATCAAAAAGGAGATGTGGAAGTGTACTTTGCATTGGAAACCATTAAAATGGACATGGGGAATAAGGAAACATCCCAGTTTCCAATTGGGCTCTTGGGAGTGATCATAATAAGCATGAAGTCAAAAGCAAGGATCTCCAAGGACCACTGGACAAAGGGATGAAAAGCAAACTATTGGCGGTTACTCATTGTACTATTAGTGTAGCCAAAAATAGGGTTGTAAACTTGGGTTTATATAACCAAGTGTAGCAGTTACTTTATTTAGAGTGAAGAAAAACAAAGAGTTTGTATTAGCTATCTTTGAGAGCATTTTTCTTCTCTACAACCTTGTAACTGAGCAGCTGTGTACATTTGTATCACAGATTATTTCCGCAATAAAAACACTTCAGTTGGATCATCAAACAATCCAACTGAATTATTTATATCTTGTGTTTTTATTTATTCAGTTCAGTTTAATTTTATAAAGTATTTTCAAGTTAAAGAAATATCAAAATTGTATTCAACCCCCCCCCCTTCTACAATTCTGTTAGGTCATTTGGGATTAACACGTACTTCCGTTGTCTGTCTTGTGCCGTAACTGGCCTTTTCCGAATGATTTCAATCTTTTCCTTCGTTTGTTGTACTAGCTCGGGTCCTAAAACTTTTCGTTCTCCAACTTCTTCCCAATATACAGGCGATCTACATTTCCTTCCATACAAAGCTTCATACGGGGGCATTCCAATACTCGCGTGATAGCTGTTGTTGTACGAAAACTCTACTAACGGCAAATGCTCATCCCAACTTCCTTTAAAATCCAGTGCACAGGCTCTAAGCATGTCTTCAATGGTTTGAATTGTTCGTTCACTCTGGCCATCAGTTTGTGGATGATAAGCGGTACTCATCTTAAGCTTGGTACCCAGACATTCTTGAAATTGTCTCCAAAATCGGGAGTTAAACCTTGGATCACGATCCGACACAATGGTTACTGGAACTCCGTGGCGTGTCACAACTTCCTTCAAATATAGCTGTACTAGCCTATCCAGTGAAAATCTTTCATTGATTGGGAGAAAATGTGCAGACTTGGTCAGACGGTCTACAATTACCCATATGGCATCATGATTAGCTTTTGTCCTCGGTAGTCCAACAATAAAATCCATGGCAAGATGTTCCCACTTCCATTCCGGAATATCCAATGGCTGCAATAGTCCGCTCGGCTTTTGATGTTCGGCTTTGACTCGCTGACAAGTATAACACTTACTTATCCATTCGGCAATTTCTCTTTTCATATCAGGCCACCAGAAATGTTCCTTCAAATCTCGATACATCTTCGTGCTACCAGGGTGAATTGAGTACTGTGAACTATGGGCTTCCCTCAAGATTTCATTCTTCAATTCCGTCACATTTGGAATCCATATCCTCGTAGAAAATCTCAAAATTCCTTTGTCGTCCCTTTGGGTGCAGATCTCTTCACCAGTCAATGTGTTCATCTCTTGATTCATAACCTCCTCCTGACATCTTCGTATCTTTTCCAACAATTCCGGTTGAAACGTCATAGCGTTGAGAACTTCGTTGGTAACTTCCGAATCACAAACTTCTAGTTTCAACTTCTCAAATTCTTGAAGCAATTCCTTAGGTATTGTTAGATCAGAATTCAATGATCGTCAGAAGCTAGACTCAACTGATCAGGATTGCTGACGTCATCAGTATTGCATGGTCATCAGTATTTGATCAAGCGTCAGTATCTTATTGATCATCAGGATTCCTACTCAGACTATGATCAGGTTTGATCATCAGGACTTGAAGCTGATCAGGATTCCTACTTCGAGTTATATTTGGAGTCTAGATAAACATGGAAGTTTGTTCCTGGTTTGTAGAATGCAGCTATCGATTAAAGATATGTTTCTATCTTTGTTATGATTAGGACTTATCTTGTAATTGATAGAGAAGCTGTGTGCACTATATAAACACAGTTTTGGTTTCGATTTATGTACTCATCAGAGAGAGAGAATTATTCATTCGAGAGAGAACATAATCGGAGAGAAGCTCTTAAGAACAGAATTTCTTGAGAGAGTTTTTGTAAGCTAGCAGCTCTTAAGAACATCAGAATTTCTTAAGAGAGTTTGTAACAGTTTTATATCAAAGTTAATAAAGCTGTTATTGTTATTGTTATTGATCTTTCATATTTGTGTTATATAAAGTCGAGAATCTTATACAATTGTATTCAACCCCCTTCTACAATTGTTATTTACTGGGCAACAATTGGTATCAGAGCAAACTGATTTAATTCTGAATCAGATACGATCTGAAGATGTCGACAACCAAGTATGAAAGCATGAAGATTCCCATCTTGAAGATATCAGAATATCCCACATGGAGGGTAAAGATGCTGATGTACCTGGAGGCTATGGATCCTGACAATCTGGACAGGATTCGTGATGGACCATATATACCAACAAAGTTCGTAGAACGAACAGATACAGTACCAGAACATTATGTGGTCAAAGCTAAATCTGAATGGACTCCAGAAGAAAAAGCTCATGTACTCAGAGAACCAAAGATAAAGAATATCTTGCACAATGGTCTTGATGCTGTTATGTCAAACAGAGTGATAGCATGCAAGTCTTCAAAAGAAATCTGGGATACTTTGGAAACTCAGTGCCAGGGATCTGCATCTGTTAAGAAAAACAGAAGGGCTCTATTGATTCAAGAATATGAACAATTCGATGCAAGACCTGAAGAGAGCCTTACTGATCTATATGACAGATTCCTGACACTATTGAACAGCTTATCCTTAGTTGACAAAGTATATGAAACTGAAGATTCAAACACCAAATTTCTTAGAGCTTTACCTGAAGAATGGGATACTCAGACCTCAATCATTAGACACCAGTATGATCTGAACATTGTGTCTCTTGATGAGATCTATGGGATGCTAAGAACTCATGATCTTGAAGTTCAACAGAGAAAGAACAAGAAAAGCAGCAAGGCAAAGGCGATTGCTTTGAATGTAGAAGCAAAATCAAAAGAGAAAGCTATGGAGGTCTCCAGAAGGAAAGCAAGAGTAGATGAGTCAGATCCTGACGACTCTTCATCAGATACTGATGGCAATCCTGATGCCAATACTGGTGATGACTCTTCTGACTCAGACATGGAAGAGATGGTTGCTATGATTGTCAGAAACTTCAGAAGGATGAAGTTCAGGAAGAATAGAAGACAAGGCAACTTTCAGAAAAAGACCTTCAAAGCAGACAAAGACAAGTATATCAAGAAGGACAGCAAGAGTAGCAAATTTGACAAGTCAAAGGTTAGATGCTACAAGTGTAATGGTATGGGTCACTTTGCTTCTGAATGCAACAAGACAAAGGCACTCATCACATCAAGCAAGGATTGGATGGACTCTTCCTCAGAATCTGATACTGAGGTAGTCAACTATGCGTTAATGGCCAATGCTGATGTAACTGCTGCTCCTGATGATAAGGTACTAAATACTATCTTTGATTTTGATACTGATAATGCTTCTGAGTTAAGACGTTTTCTAAAGTCATTACATATTAGCTTTAGAAGTCAAACTGCTGAGAATACTAGAATCTTATCTGAGATGTCTGACCTTAGAAAAAGGAATGAGATACTAGAAGCTGAATTTTCTCGTATGCAAGAAGTACAAAAAGAATGTGATAATGCTAAGCACATGCACTTAGAGATGACATCTAAATGTACTTCCCTTGAAAAAGAACTTGAATATGCTAATGAGAAAATCAGAACCTGGACAGACTCTGGTAGGAAATTTCATGAGATTAATACCTCTAAGAATTGGAAAGAGTGTCTAGGATATAAGTCAGATGAGGATAAGAAATTGAAAGAGAAAATTGTCATTGATGAGACAGTCAGTCCAAAGACCTATAGACATGTTATAGACTCAACCAAATCTAAGATTACTCCTGTTAATTTTGTTTTTGGTAAGGATTCCAATTCTACTTTTGAAAAGGGATCTTCTTCTAGTCAAGGAATTGAAATTATAAAGTCTAAACCTGTCATGAACAAAGTCACTAAGAATGTAGGTCTATTGTCTCAGAAACAGCTTAAAGATAAAATCTGTGAGGTTACAGATAAGAAAAAGGAAGCTACTGTTAAGAGAAACAGGAATGGTAAAGTTGGGATCAATAAAGAAAATGGTTATAAGTATATCCCAAATGCACCTAGAAAATGTTGTTTTAACTGTGGTAACTCTAATCATCTTGCTATTGATTGTAAGAAGAGTAAGAAGAAGATTACTGATATTCCTAAGTCTGATGTTAGGAATAGATCAGTACTCTATAAACCGCAGAAGTCCTGTTTTCATTGTGGTAGTCTATGGCATTCTATTTATACATGTAAAGAGTATCATGATTTGTACTATAACTTTTATGATCCATTGCCTAAGTTTGAAAGTAGTACAAAGTCTGATAGAACTGAAAATGTCATAATGAAGCATGCTTTTGTTAATACTGATACTGACAAAGCAAATCCTGATGGAGTAAATCCTGTCAGGACTGCTAAAGTCAAAAAGTCTTCTGCTGTTAAAATTAATAAATTGCATGAGAAAGGAACCCAACATGTATGGGTTCCTAAGTGTTCTAACTAGTGTGTTACTATTCTGATGCAGGGTAAAAAGAAAAATGTGTTAGTCATGGATAGTGGATGTTCTGTGCACATGACTGGAAACAAAGCCCTGTTATCAGAATATGAGGAAAAAGCTGGCCCAACTGTGTCTTATGGAGATGGCAACATTGGACAAACCTTGGGATATGGCAATATAATCATTGGAAATGTCATCATTGAAAAAGTAGCTCTAGTGAAGGGACTAAAACACAACTTGTTGAGTATTAGTCAAATCACTGACAGAGGTTATCATGTCAATTTCTATTCCACACATTGTGAAGTAGTCAGTAAAGCAACAGGGAAGATAGCACTAACTGGCTACAGGCATGGTAACATATATGAAGCCAACATTCTCTCAGATACTGATGGCTCCCCTACATGTTTCATCAGTAAAGCTTCAGTAGATGAAAGTTGGAATTGGCACAAGAAGCTTTCTCATCTCAACTTCAGCAACATCAATGAGTTGGTTAAGAAAGAGTTAGTAAGAGGATTACCTAATGTCTTATATACACCTGATGGACTCTGTGATGCATGCCAAAAAGCAAAACAAAGAAGGACATCATTCCAGAGTAAATCAGAATCCTCTATTGAAGAACCATATCACATGCTACATCTTGATCTGTTTGGTCCAGTCAACATCATGTCCATCAGTAAGAAAAGGTACACTCTTGTAATTGTTGATGAATATTCTAGATTCACCTGGGTGTATTTTCTGCATAGAAAAGATGAAACTCCTGAAGTTCTGTTGGATCATGTGAGGATGATTGAGACAACCACAAAGTACAAAGTCAAGATTCTGAGAAGTGATAATGGTACTGAATTTAAAAATTCAAAGATGGAAGAGTTCTGCAAATACAAAGGAATCATTCAACAATTCTCTGCTCCTGGCACACCTCAGCAAAATGGAGTAGTAGAAAGGAAGAATAGAACTCTTATTGAAGCTGGCAGAACTATGTTGGAAGAAGCTAAATTACCTACATATTTCTGGGCAGAAGCAGTCAACACAGCATGCTATACACAAAATCTCACATTGATAAACAGGCATGGTGTTACTCCTTATCAGTCTCTCAAAGAGAAGAAACCAAGTCTGAAGCATTTGCATGTGTTTGGCTGTAAATGTTTTGTTCTCAGAACTCATCCTGAACAGCTAGGGAAATTTGAAACAAAGGCTGATGAAGGAATATTCATAGGTTATCCTACATCAAAAGCCTTCAGAGTTTTTAATTTGAGAACAAGAACTGTCATGGAGTCAATAAATGTATCTTTTGATGATAAGAAGATAACTGGAATCATTGAAGACTCGCATGATAGATTGTTATTTGAAAATGAAGCTTCCAAGGAACCTGAAGAAAGTGAATCAGAAGCTGTCCATTCATCCAGTACTGACGGGTCACCAAATCCTGATGACTCACCAGGTACTGATGGTGCTAATACTGATGATGCAAACAACAGTGATACAACTAGTAGTGCTAATGTTGAGGGGGAGCAACGGCATTCAACTACAAGTTCAGAGTCAACTCAATCATCAGGACAGAATTCTTCAGATACTGATTCAAGTGAAGATCCTGATAACACATCAGGAGGGCATAGCAATAATTCAGGAAGAGCTTCAAATCAATCAAATTCTTTCAATCAAGATAACACCAATCCAGGGGGAGCATCTACTTCAAGAAACAATTTGACACCAGCAAGGAAATGGACAAAAGATCATACTCCTGATTTGATAATTGGAGATCCTGATGCAGGTGTTCAAACAAGAAGTGCAACTCAGAATGAATGTTTATATAATAACTTTCTATCCAAGGAGGAGCCTAAGAAAGTTGAAGATGCACTTAAAGATGCTGATTGGGTTACTGCAATGCAAGAAGAACTGAATGAATTTGAAAGGAATGAAGTCTGGAAACTGGTACCAAGACCAAAGAATAGATCAATTGTTGGTACAAAGTGGATTTTCAAGAACAAGACTGATTCTGATGGTGTCATAATCAGAAACAAAGCAAGACTAGTTGCAAAGGGGTATTCCCAACAAGAGGGAATTGACTATGATGAAACTTTTGCTCCTGTTGCAAGACTAGAAGCCATCAGGATATTTCTTGCTTGTGCAGCACATAAGAAATTCAAGGTTTTCCAGATGGATGTTAAAAGTGCTTTCTTAAATGGTGAACTGGAGGAAGAAGTTTATGTTGAACAACCTCCTGGTTTCATTGATCCTAAATATCCAGATCATGTCTATAGATTGGATAAGGCACTTTATGGACTAAAGCAAGCTCCAAGAGCATGGTATGAAACCTTAGCTCAATTCTTACTGGAAAGTGGATTCAAAAGAGGTGCAATTGATAAAACTCTATTTTATTTGAATCATGGTAAGGAGTTGCTGTTAGTTCAGATTTATGTTGATGATATCATTTTTGGGTCAACAAACAATAAGCTGTGTGAAAAGTTTTCCAAGCTTATGCAGTCAAGATATCAAATGAGCATGATGGGAGAAATGAGTTACTTTCTGGGTCTTCAAGTTAAACATACTGATGAAGGGATTTTTATTAATCAGTCTAAATACACAAGGAATTTACTGACAAGGTTTAACATGCAAGACAGTACTCCTGCTTCAACTCCCATAGCTACAGCTACCAAACTTGATCCTGATCAAGGTGAAGAGGTAGATGTAACTCACTACAGAGGAATGATTGGCTCTTTATTGTATCTCACTGCCAGTAGACCAGATATCATGTTTGCAACCTGTCTATGTGCAAGATTTCAAGCAAAACCTAGAGAACCACATCTGATTGCAGTCAAGAGAATTTTCAGATATCTCAAAGGCACTCCTTCACTTGGCCTTTGGTATGCAAGGGAATCAGATTTTGGGTTGTGTGGTTATTCAGATGTTGATTTTGCAGGATGCAAAATAGACAGGAAAAGTACTTCAGGAAGTTGTCAGTTTTTGGGTGGAAGACTAGTTTCATGGTTCAGTAAAAAGCAGAAATCTATTTCCACTTCAACTGCAGAAGCTGAGTACATTGCTGCAGGAAGTTGTTGTGCTCAGATAATGTGGATGAGAAATCAGTTGTTAGATTATGGCCTGTCATACTCAAAAATCCCTATTTATTGTGATAACCAAAGTGCTATTGCAATGACAGGAAATCCAGTTCAGCATTCTCTTACTAAACACATAAGTATCAGATATCACTTTATAAGAGAACAGGTTCTGGAAGGAACAATTGAACTTCATTTTGTTCCTACTGATCAACAACTAGCTGATATATTCACCAAGCCACTACCTGAAGCTACTTTCAATAAGTTGGTGAATGAACTTGGAATGATGAATTTTGAGAATTTCTGAGGAAAAGCTACAGAGAGGAAATCCTGATAACTGTCAAATCCTGATGGTTATTCAGAAAGGTATGTTATCTTTGATCAAATCCTGATAGGACTCAATCCTGACAGGAAATCAATTGGTCAAATCCTGATGCTCAGATATTGAAGCTGGTATGAAAACCAGAGGTTCTATGCTAATTTGTCATCAACACTCCTGGTAAACTCTGGACAATTAGATTATTACTTAGTCTTTGATTAAGTTTTCAGTCTTAATTATCAATTTCAATTTCATTATTGTCTGAGTTTATTATTTATCATTTCTATATCAATATGAGTGTTACTAACAAATTTTGCAGGCAAGTACAAAAAGCAAACAATTGAGAAAATAGACAAATTTCATTAATACTTGAAGATTCATTACACATGAAATATGGAAATTACATAATTGTTTTCCTAGTCTATTTTTTACTCAGGAACTCGTGCTTTACAGATAAGCATGAACACGTGCCCTGCAAATTAGCATGAATGCTCCTGAGCAGCTTCACAGTTCATCAGAACTGGAAGGTCTCTTGTTCCATCCTTAAGAGACAAAAAGAGGAGCTGATGCACTTGAAGGCGGATCGTCACCGTGACCACCGGGACGCCTCCGTGCCTCCAACTTGCATGACATACAAGCATCACGGATTCTCTTCTTACGTTTCTCAAGCTCTCGGACGAGCTCTTCATCATCTTCATCCTCATCCTCTTCATCATCCTCATCGTCTTCATCCTCTTCATAGATGAGATTCTCAAGAGGATTCCAGTCAGGATTGGCTTGCACAAAGTTGTGCCACACCACATCAACCATAGCGTTTATAAACGCTTCATGTTCCTGAGGGTCAGGAACTGGTTGTGGCTCCATCTCTGCTAGAGCCTCATCCATTTGTTGCCAAATTCTATCAATTTCTTCATCAGGTATGTTGTTTTGATTGTTGGCAGCCATTGAAAAACAAAGAAGGTGAAAGGTTTTTCGTAAGTTTTTCTCTGGAGAGGGTTTGTGTTTTAATAGATATATGATGATTATGCTTAACAGTTCTCTTTTATAGAGAATGTGTATTAAGGGTGCAGGTCATTTCTACAATCTCAAGGAGACGGTTCAGTTTTCCATAAATATTTTTACCTCGTTTGCTGGTAAGCGTGTTTTAATTCTATGACCATTAATTTGGTTATTTTTCTTAAACCAAAACGCTATTCAGGATTGTTAAAATAAATTTTGTTTTCTTAAATAAAATTTTATTTTAATCTTATTGAATATTTTTTAATCCTGATATGGCAAAATATTTTGTGCGGACATGTTTTTATTCCTGATGAGGTTAGGTTTTTCTTACACCAGAAAATACCTACTCGTTATGGACTACTTTCTAATGCTATGGTTCAAGGTCCAACCCACCTTGTTCCTGACACAAGCATGCAACCTAAACAGTCTAAACAGTTAACAACCACCTCTACTGTCTCTCAAAAGACTTTAGTTGTAAAATCAAAGAAATCAGCTAGAACTGATGTGTCTGGAAGGCAATCAGGTTCAAAGGATTTTTCCTCTACACCACTCACTAAAAAGAAGATACAAGGGGGTGTACAAGGGGTCCTGGTGAAGAAAGCTGATGAGGTTGTTAAGAATGTTCCTGTGAAAAGGAAGTTAAGGTTGATTGATGAAAGTGATTCAGAGGATGACTTACCTATATCCTCTATGATGAATGTGAACAAGGAAGTTGCTGATACTGCTACTAAAGCTGTGGTACCTTTATCAAAACCACAAAAGACAAGGAAATTATCAAAGAGCAGGTATCATATTCCTTTGACAGTGCAAATGAAGGATACTGATATTCAGACATCAAATCCTGATGTTAGTATTCTTGAAGCAACAACAGTTGTCTCTATATCAGACTCTCCAGCCTCTCCATCTCAGATTCGAGGATATTCTTGGGAGAAGGTTTCTACAACTGCTTCCTTGGTTGGTCTTACACCTACATCAAAGAAAAAGAGGAATGCAGAAGAGTTAGTCTATCAGAGACAGAAGAAGCTGAAAGGATCAAGCCCACAAGAACCTGAATTTCAGAGTAATTCAGCAGCTACTGTTGATCCTGCCACACAAGAACCACTCAATCAAAGTTTGGGTGAAGGCTTAGCTAGTGGAATGGTCACACAAGAACCATTTTCTCAAAGGGAGAATGAAGACATCAACATTCCAGCTACACAAGAACCATCTTCTCAAAGTGAAGATGCAGGCAAAGCTACAGCTTCTGTTGAAAGATTGGTCGAGAACATTGTCAATGAGGGAAGCACACAAGAACCTTTAGCTCAAAGTGTTGAAGAAGCTTCTGAACCTCAAGCTCCACAAGAACCATTGGTAGCAAATACTGATGCAAGCATATCAAATCCTGACGATGTTCATCCTGACGCTAGTGGTGCTCCTGATAATGAACCTATTTTGATACAGCCACTTCGTTCAAGACCAATAGATCATCCTATCTCAGAACCACAGGATAAACTGAAAGGTATTGCTATTCCTGATCCTGATATTACTCCTGATACTGATGATGATAGTTCTGATGATGATAGTGATGATGATAATGAGAATAGAAAAGAGAAGGAACAGCTTGCTACAGCACTCAAGATTAGTCTTGGAACTAATTTTGGTTCATCAAGTACGTATATGGCTGGCAAAGCTTTCACTGGGAAAGATCAGAGACAAGATTTTTCTACTCCTTCCTTTGATCCTGCAGAGGCATTTAGACAGAATGAATGGAACAATTCATGGCACCAATCTGATGAATCTATCAGTTTTTCTTCTGCTATTGAACATGCCTATAATGCAGTGAAGTCTATAGAGAATCAAGACTTGAAGAATCATCTGAAGGCTACTACTCTGTTATCCAAAAGCCTGAAAAGTGAGATTGATTCTATCAAGGGCTCAACTGAAAAAGTGAGGACTGATATCTTTAATAATTTTACAAAGGTGCCTACTACTTTTCAACTAAGGGTAGTGGAATCCCAAGTGAAATCTGTTGTTTCAGAACAAACCTCAATCCATCAAAGAATTGATTCTCTGGATACTAAGGTAACTGAAATTCAAGCCTCTCTTTCCTTAATTTTGTAATTATTGTCAAATCCTGATGTCAAAAAGGGGGAGAAGGTTATTCAGACAAAATGTACACCTGATCTAGTATTAAGAAATAATGATGATGATACTAGAGATGATGGTGGTGACAAAGCGATACAAGGAGAAACCTCTGATGCTGTTGTTATGAAGACAATCCAAACTTCTCAAAGTCAAACAACGCAGTCAACTCATGTTTCTGATTCTGGAGTTAAGACAGTAAGAACATTGGTGCAATCTCAGATCCTGACGGAAGATCAAATCCTGACACCTGGTCATGGACACATTCTTGCTACAATTCCTGAAGGTGATGAAGATGTGATTATTGATAATCCTGAAGATGCATCAAATTTATTCCAGAAGTTTTCTACAAAAGACGGCAGAATTGTTACTCTATATCACACTGATAAAAGAGTTCAACAATTATATGCAAGAAAAGCACTCTCTACAGCAAGTGAAGAATATCCAGATCTCTCACATGAAGAATTTTTGAGACTACAAAGAGAGACAATGGAAAGCTATACTGCTCCTACTAGAGGTAGAGGAAGCAGAGGTAGGAGAGGTGCTAGAAGAAGTAAAAGAGGTTCTTCAACTCAAACAGTACCTAGACAGACAAGGTCTAGAGGGTTAAGAATTGAAGAAATTCCTGAACCTATTCAAACTCTAGTAGTTCCTGACAGATCTACTTTTGGTGATGATGGAATTGTTGAAGAAGAACCTGAATTGAGAAGAAAATCAAGTAAATCAACTCTCAGCAATACAAGTCAAGTTGAAGATTCTAATCCTGACAATATTCAAGATCCTGACGAATCTGAAATTCTGCAAGAGGTTGATTTGATAATTTTATCTACTGTTGTTGATTGTCACAACAAAGAAGTAGATGAAGAAGAAGAAGCCAGAAGAAGAGATATTACAAGAAGAACAAATAAAGATTTCAATCTCTATCTACAAAGGCTTAAAGTTTCAAATGAAAGAAAATGGAGAAATTCAAGCAGACAAGAATCTTTACTTGAAAGAAGCTACGCTCATGAAAAGGAAAAATACAAGAAGTGGAAACATATTAGCACATTAAGTTGTGATACACCTATCAATTTTCAGTCTGGTGGAATTATTACAAGCGCTTCAAGTGTTGTTGATTTGTCTGATATGGCTAGATCAAAAGCACTCTGGTTAAAAATGTTTTCAAATCTGAAGCAATTGTCAAGTAATTCAAGAGGAGGTATTGGACACAGAGATGGTGAATATCTGAATATGTCATATGTTGATCCTTACTCCTTGACAGAAATTGGAGGTACTTTAACTTCTGAAAACCTGAACAATTTATTAGCTGTTGATATAGTTATAGATTGTCATGATGGTTTTGAAAAGAAAGAAAAGCTTCTGTACTTCATGAAAGATGGTAGTGTGAAGATTCTATCTATTCAAGATCTGCTGATGAAAACTACACAGGAACTGAAATATGTTCACTATCTGTTAAGATGGAAGAACCAAGTGTACAAAGAATGGAGTGACATGATTTTGTCAACAATAAGAAGAAGACTGGATGGAAACAGTAATTTCAATGGTAATTATACTCCCATGTACTTAAATCAAAGAGGTCAGGATGTGGAAATGCAAAGGGGTACTGCTGTTAAAGAAGTAAATTTTGGCATGACTCATCTTTCTCTCAATCCTGATGGGAAGGAAATTGCTTATCTTTTGCTTGAAGAGCACAGTCTACAGAGAAACTCCATACAGAATCTCAGAGCAGCTATCTACCAGATTAATGAGGAAGATGAAGAACTCAGAAATCTTAAGGAAAGACTGATTCAAATTCTTGAAGAAAAAGAAGAAAGTTTATTATCCAACTTCTTGAAGATGAATTTGTTCTATCAAAAAGCTTAAACAGATAAGTTGTTTCTGAAGATACTCGTACATTTTGATACATGTTTTTGACATCATTGAATATTTGGAATCTATACTTTATTTCACAAAGTATGAGATTGGGGGAGATTGTTAGATCAGAATTCAATGATCGTCAGAAGCTAGACTCAACTGATCAGGATTGCTGACGTCATCAGTATTGCATGGTCATCAGTATTTGATCAAGCGTCAGTATCTTATTGATCATCAGGATTCCTACTCAGACTATGATCAGGTTTGATCATCAGGACTTGAAGCTGATCAGGATTCCTACTTCGAGTTATATTTGGAGTCTAGATAAACATGGAAGTTTGTTCCTGGTTTGTAGAATGCAGCTATCGATTAAAGATATGTTTCTATCTTTGTTATGATTAGGACTTATCTTGTAATTGATAGAGAAGCTGTGTGCACTATATAAACACAGTTTTGGTTTCGATTTATGTACTCATCAGAGAGAGAGAATTATTCATTCAAGAGAGAACATAATCGGAGAGAAGCTCTTAAGAACAGAATTTCTTGAGAGAGTTTTTGTAAGCTAGCAGCTCTTAAGAACATCAGAATTTCTTAAGAGAGTTTGTAACAGTTTTATATCAAAGTTAATAAAGCTGTTATTGTTATTGTTATTGATCTTTCATATTTGTGTTATATAAAGTCGAGAATCTTATACAATTGTATTCAACCCCCTTCTACAATTGTTATTTACTGGGCAACAGGTATTGTGAACAAATTCAATCTCTCCTTTCGACTTAACGCATCCGCCACAACATTCGCTTTTCCCGGGTGATAGTTAATACTACAATCATAGTCCTTAATTAGCTCCAACCATCTCCGTTGCCTCATGTTCAACTCCTTCTGAGTGAATATATACTTTAAGCTCTTATGATCCGTGTAGATTTCACACTTCTCTCCGTAGAGGTAATGTCTCCAAATTTTCAGTGCGAACACAATAGCTGCTAATTCCAAATCATGAGTTGGGTACTTTCGTTCGTGCGGTTTGAGTTGTCGTGAAGCATATGCGATTACTTTTCCATGTTGCATTAAAACACATCCCAATCCTTTGTGTGAAGCATCACTGTAGATAACAAAATTTCCTTGATCATCTGGTAAGACTAACACTGGCGCTGTCACTAATCTTCCTTTCAGCTCTTGGAAACTTTCTTCACATTTCTCAGTCCAAACAAACTTCTCATTCTTCCGTGTCAGTGCAGTTAACGGTGTAGCTATCTTTGAAAATTTTTGAACAAATCTCCGGTAGTATCCAGCTAATCCGAGAAAACTTCTCACTTCAGTAGGGGTCCTTGGTCTTTCCCAATTGACCACAGCTTCAATCTTGGCAGGGTCCACTCTCACTCCTTCTCGACTAATGACGTGTCCAAGAAATTGTACTTCCTCTAACCAGAATTCACACTTCGAAAACTTTGCATATAACTTTTCCTTTCTCAGGACTTCCAACGCGATCCTTAGATGTTCCGCATGATCTTCCGAAGACTTTGAATATATCAAGATGTCATCAATAAATACAATCACAAACTTATCCAAATACGTTCGAAACACTCGGTTCATCAAATCCATAAACACAGTCGGGGCGTTAGTTAATCCAAATGGCATCACTAAAAATTCGTAATGTCCATATCTCGTGCGAAAAGCAGTTTTCGAAACGTCTTCAGGTTTGATCTTCAGTTGATGATATCCAGATCTTAAATCAATCTTTGAAAAATATGCTGCTCCTTTGAGTTGATCAAATAAATCATCGATTCGCGGTAACGGGTACTTATTCTTTATAGTCAACTGGTTGAGTTCTCGATAATCTATACACAATCTCATACTTCCGTCTTTCTTCTTGACAAATAATACTGGCGCTCCCCACGGCGATACACTAGGCCTTATAACTCCTTTATCCAAAAGATCTTGTAGCTGCGTAGCCAATTCCTTCATTTCTGCCGGTGCCATTCTGTAAGGTGCCTTGGATACTGGTTCCGTTCCAGGTGCCAAATCAATCGTAAATTCTACTTCTCGATCTGGAGGTAATCCGGGTAGTTCGTCAGGGAAAACTTCAGGGAACTCATTTACAACCGGTATCTCCTCCATCTTCAATACTTGCTTCTCCACATCTACAACATGAGCCAAATAAGCTTCACAACCTTGTCGCAGTAGCCGTGTCGTTTGCATAAACGTTAAGAATTTCCTAGTTTGTCTTTGACCTTGAAACACCACTTCTTGATCTTCGTCCACACGCAATCTTACTTGCTTTTTCCTACATTCAATCTGCGCATCGCAATCTACTAACCAATCCATTCCTAGGATAACATCGAATTCTCCCATTTTGAACGGTATCAAATCTGCATGAAAAAGATATCCACCGATCTCTATTTTACAGTTAGGACACACTTGGTCTACGGGAACTCTATCCTGGTTAGCCACTTCTATTACTAACGTCCTTTCCAATGGTTTTATCTCACATTTCAATTTATCAAGGAATCTTTCAGATATAAAAGATCTAGTTGCTCCAGAATCAATTAACACTTTAGCTTTAACAGAATTCACAGGAAGCGTACCTGCTACTACATCTCTGTCCTGAACCGCTTCATTGATTGACATATTAAAAGTTCTCGCTCGAGGTTGAGATGACTGTGACCGTGTTGGTGGTGCAGTGAGTCTAAGTACATTAGCAGATTGGACCGGTTCCTTGCATTCTCGCGCAAAATGTCCCGCTTTTCCACACTTGAAACATGTTAGTCCTCCTGGTTTTGAACTTGGACATCCATCAGCATAGTGTCCCTTCTTGTTGCATTTAAAACATGTGATGTTCAACTTGTTACAGATTCCCGAATGTCTTTTACCACACGTCTTGCATTCTGGTATAGATGGCTTTCCCGTGATAGTTGGTGGCTTTCCTCCTTGAGGTTTCTTGTCTGAACTTCCAAATCCACTCCTTTGTTTCTGAAAATTCCTATCTCCTCCTGATTGATTTCCAAACCTTTTCCTATTTTGAGAACTTCCTTGTCCTTCATCACCTTGGTTTCTTTCAGATCCTCCAAACTTTCGTTTCTTTCCAAATTTCTCCTTTTGAACTAATTCGCTTTCGCCCTCAATGATCATCGCTTTCTGTACTACCGCAGTATAATTTCTCAACTCAAAAGCTGCAACTCTACTCCTTAACCATGGCTTTAATCCGTGCTGAAACTTCCTAGCCTTACTGACATCATCTCCTACGTACCTAGGTGCAAATCTTGCCAATTCAGTAAATTTGGCTTCGTATTCCGCCACGCTCATCCCTTCTTGTTTTAATTCTAAGAACTGAACTTCCAACTGATCTTGTAGGTACCTTGGTAAATACTTCTCCTGAAATAGTTCCGTAAATCTTTGCCAAGTAATTTCTCCTTCTCCTAACTTCACTGATTCCCACCAAAAATTAGCTTCTGCCTTCAAGTAGTAACTAGCAAATTCAGTTTTCTGATCCTCCCCAACCTTAACTAACGCAAACGCTTTCTCAATGTCGATTAACCATGATTTCGCCTCAACAGGGTTTAGAGTACCTTTGAATTCAGGTGGGTAGACAGCTTGAAATGATTTAAAAGTTGTCAAAGGTTGAACATTTTGTTGTTGTTGTTGAGTCAAGGCAGCAGTTTGTTGTTGAAGTAATTGAAGTATCTGAGTTATAGTTGGGTCTACCGGGTTCTGGGCCTCGGTATCAGTTGTTTGTTGAGTAGAAGCAGTGGTCTTTTTCTTTGGTGGCATTTTTCTGATAAGAGATAAGCAATTTATGAAACAATATGCATATATATACCACAATGTAAACTCTTTTTGAAAATGTTTATAAAACTGTATGTAACATAAAGAAAATTTAAAACTTTTAGCCATATTGTTAGATAACTTGCTCGTCTCCGTAACAGGGTAACAGGGTAAACATAGGTATTATAGGAACAGGTTAACAATAAATGGTATAACAGTTTAAAGCAAGGTATAAGAAAAGTACGTGCATAACGTAAGGATAAAAGTCAGGTACAATAGATGATAGGGTACATGATCACCCCAAAAATCAAAACAGAGTCAATGTCAAAGCAGATAATATAATAATGTCTACTAGGAAAAAGGGAAAATATCCTAATAGCGAGTAGTCAAACGTGCAGATAACCAGTACTAAAACCAATGGGCTCTAACAAATGTCCCACTCTCAGAATTCAACCAACTCTAGTCTCGTCCTCCTCGAACAGCTCTCAGCTCACACAGCATCCAGCTAACAATCCTAGTCACTCTCCTGGCCTCCTCTAAAGCATCAACAGTGACTGGTCCCTCAACTAGGCGCTTTCGCGATGACTCCTCTACAGTACAAATCCTATCCTGCCACTCCGCCTCAGTAACAGCAACACGACGGTCCGCCTCCTCAGACATCTGATCTATAAGGGCCTGAAGTTCGGCATTCTGTCCAGAAAGGGTCTCTAGGTCTCTAGCAAGGTCTACCTGTGTATGATGAAATATAGGTGCAGGATCTCCCATGACTGAAACACGAGAATCAACAGATGCTGCTCTCCAGGGGATAGTAGTCTGAACAGGTACAGGTGCAAATGGTGTCTCAACGGACTGAACACTAGGACTACCTATCTCCACTGGGTCAGATAATGTGATAGAGGGGTGAGGGGGTGTGTCTCCACCGATAACGTCCATCTCCTGCGATAACAATATAGATATAGATACTTATATAATAACAGGTTATCTTAACCCTAAGGATTTAACTTAAAAGAAAGTACTTACGCCTACCGTTGCTACTTAGCATCTATCCATCTAATATCCTAACAGATTCCTACTCCTTTCATAACTATCTTAATCACCTTTTATTAATAGGGATCCTAATCTTTTATTAATAGGGATCCTAATCCTGGCTTGTTTCAGTGACCAAAAACTGACAGCTCTGATACCAACCTGTGACGCCCTCCCGACCTGGGGTCATGATCGGGGAGTCACTACCACCTCTATACATATTAAACCCATAAACAATATAATAAAAGCATGCAGACTTGACCCCAACTCTACCCTGGATCTTTAACAGTTGATGGTGTGAAACAAGCATCCACTATCTAATTCATTAATACATAAGTCTCAAAAGTTATTACAACCAAGTCTTAAAAGTTCTATGCTCTCTATTACAGAACACCTTCTAGATATGGCCATCACCTACCTGAGCTGGCATCCCAAAAACAACCCTATAGGAAGACTTCCTAGCTGTCTGAAATGTACGTACCATCTTCTCGTTTCACTGTGGGTTAGAATAGGGAAAAAGAATGAGCCAAATGCCCAGCAAGTAATAATAATATGACCATACAGTTATCCACTGGGAAACAGTTTCAATATCAATATGTATGACATGGGTATAGCAAAATCCGTATCAATGGGATTATCAAAACAATGAATTGAATATATAGCTTCAAAACAGTTTCCAATATCAATATATATGGCATGGTTTTAGCAGAATCCCCATTAGGGATTTATCAGAACAATGGCATAAATATGCAATTTCAAAGGGTAAACCAATTTCATTTTCAAGATATCCGTTTCAAAAACAATAAGTAATTTTGGAGATTTTTCACAACGCACCGGACAATACGGGTGATCAGCCACGTAAAGTCCCCATACCGGACACACAGTCCCTCTGGTCCTTGTATTGGGTCCCATTAGGCACATATTGGCCTTTAGACTAGTCCATCCCTAGTCCATTTATTATAATTAAAAAGTGCTGGACCGGCGTTACTCGGCCTCTTACGCCTCCAATCTTAGGAATCCGTGGAAACCATAAATCAGAATTTAAATGAGTTCAAACTTTATTCCTTTTTAAAACATCTTCAGATATAAAGAAGTCCTTTGGAAATCAGATAAGTTCAATCAAAACAATCTGGATTTCTATTAGTGGGATATAAGAAATATTTATCATTGGGTATGCTCTGGAAATGTACTAAAATGAGGTATAGGTGTATTCACTTTCAGGTATAAAAAGGGTTTCAATAAGTATATGATCAAATTCAAGTTATATAATCATAGGTCAATCAGGTTTCAATTCATGGATATGAAAGGGTATAAAGGTTTAAGGATAAAGAACTAAACAAAGCATGGTATATAGTTCAACATGGTATATATGAACAAAGGTAAGGGTTATCAATGAACAATAAGTGTTTTCAGAAATTAAAGGTATATCAAGGCAAGATAACAATTCATATGTGTCAAAATGAAACAATGGAATCGAAATACGAAAGCAAGTTTGTATTACTTGCCTTAAGTAGCTAAAAAGGGTAATGAACAATCACTGATTTTCCACCTTAGCCTTTCCCTTGTCCCTAAGTTCCACTTCCTTGAACTCTCTAAGTTCCACTTCCTTGGACTCTACAAAAGAATATAATCTATCTTAGAATTCCCTCTCTAAGATGTCAATCCTTTATTCTAAACTACCCAAACGCATCCTAGCGCGTAAACACATAATAGTTATACCACAAAATAATTATAACCACGTAATAGGCAATCAACCATATAGTCTCACATTGTCATTTAAATACACATAACATGCTCCTTATACATATATATATATATAATCATATATCTTTCCAAATCATACCACACTGGGTATCCCTTAACTCAATTTGATCATGCCATCCATAACCTTAACACTTTTACAACAATGTTTCATCTCAAAAAGCAGAAAATCAACTGCGCATACTTTACCAAAACATTTTTCATAAATCCAAAAATAATCAAACAATTACCAAATTTGACAGGCTACTTCCTGATTACAAAACCAACTTAGCATAAAAGTTTCAACTTCAGAACACTTTATTTAGTATAAAAACGAACTGTATAAAGTAGGTACTAAGCACAGAAAAATCTCAGCTGCGCAACTTTTAGTAAAACAAGTATAACTTTTTATTCGTAAATCCTATCGATACAAGGTTAGCGCGTGCACAAACTAGATTCAATTTAGAACATTGACATCCAAAGACCTCTGTCTAAAACAGGCAGCAACATTTCGAAATATGGCAAAACAGAACAGGCAGTTTTTCTGGAAAAACTCAGCATGATGTTTTTCTTTATAAATCATTCCAAACACAAACTCATTCACAACTAACCATCCAATATTACAACTAGAACTCATGTTCTCAAGAATCACTAAACTTATACATGCATTTATCAAATAAACAAGTTAACAATTTCATTACTTGGAATTTCACTACAATTCCCAAATCAAAACTTTTAACTATCCAAAATCTCACACTAACCACACTTAACACAATAAATCAACATGCATTCATTATAAACCGAAGTTAACAATTAAACAACATCATAAACAAATTTCCAAAACCGAATTCTAAAAAGGGGAAAAATCGAATTTTGAACATGCATTTCGATTTCTTCACATGCAACTCAAAATCGAACTAAATATAGGTATTAACACAATAATCGGACTCAAAAGCATCATCATCGTCCCCGTCGGCTCGCCGGAGCTCATTGCCGACGGCGGCAATGGTTGGAGGTGCCCGGAAAATATGAAAAACCGGGTTTCCTTCACAACCTCGCCAATAAGTAATATTAATCAACCAACTAATCACAAAAATCATCACAAGCAAGCTTTTGGGTTTGAATCAAATCAAAATTTCCGAAACCCCTTGCATGCAACAATCGGTACACACAATACACACGGCATACACATACACACACGATTACACATATATATATATGTATGTATAATCATAATCATCAATATAGTTGAGAGTGAGAGAGATTTTACAAGAAAATCGAGAGAGAGAGTGATAGCCGAGAGAGAGAAATCGAGAGAGAGAGAAGAGAGAGTTGAGAGATGAGTGAAAGAAAAGGGGAAAAGAAACTGGTGCAGGGGTTTTATAAACCCAGGGGTAAAAAGGTAATTTCATAATTACAAAATCTGATTTGCTAATAAACAAAACCAACACAAATGCTTTTCTAAAATTCGAAATAAACTGCAGGTAATGTCTAAAAATCCAAATTTTATTTTTAAAATAAAGAATACGAATTTACAAGCTCACCCATATTTTTAAAATATTTTTGTGATCAAAATTGAATTAAATATGAATTTTCAAAGTTTTGATCACTTAAATGACACTTAACTCATAAAATCAAATTTAAATCCTTAAAGCCAAAAATAAATTCCTCCACTAATTTTAGAAAATACTAGAATATAGAATAAAGGTTGTGAAAAAGATTTCACAATAAAAAGAGTCTCCGTTGATTTTATAAAATTCCCGGATGGTCAAAAAGAACTAATTTATAATAAGAAATTCACATAAAATGCATTTAAAAGCATACACAAGTATTTTAATCCATACCATTCACCAAGTAAACATCTAATTATCACATTTTCAAATATCCACCTTTCACACAATACTCACATATCATAGAACTCAAATATTATTAAATATTAATATTGTACAAGCGTTTTTCTGAGTCGTTATAGACCGGGTGATGATAAAAGTGGACATTGGGTATATTATGAATCGTATGAGAAATGTGAATGATCCAGATGAGATTTAACCCTCCTAATTTTAGGAGCGATATTATTGGCCTCTTGTTTGAGTGAGATTATGAAATGCACGGTCGTTCTCAAATGTTGATTTGATTTATTAGTCTACTCATCGATCAAGAAAATTAAAATTAAATTATGAAGAGGATGACACACTACATGCCTCGAGTTTAATCTATAATATTAAGGTTAAAGGGATTATATTACATGTAACATTATTCACGAAAGGCTTAATCGAATCACCAATGTAATTATTATTACTTGGGTAGCAATGATGTATTACTAGATGCCGCTCATTGTTTACAATTTTAATTAGTTATTAAAATTGTTGCCAACGTAATAATAACCTACAGGGGGTCACACACAAAGAACGCTTGAAGGAGAAAAAATTTAAATTATGAATTTAAATTAAATAAGTAATTCATTCTATTTATAATATTAATTAAGTATGACTTAATTAATTAATTAAATAGAAAAGAGAATTACTTAAACTAATTCAGAAATAAGTTGTTAATTAATTAAGTGAGACTTAATTAAATAATAAATTAAAATTTCGGATTAGTATTAATTATAATTGGATTATAATTAATAAAGCTTATTCTTCTCTATATAAACTCTCTTAGAGGCTGATTTTATGATGAAAAAACGTTTTCTATTAAAACCCTAGCCGCTTAAGAGAACAAGAAAAGAGAGAAAGAAAGAAACAGTTTTCGGGTGCTAGTACACATCAATCCTTCAAGAAAAGCGTTCGTGTGGATAACGTAGATTGTAGATCGCGAGAGCGGGATACATGGTGATTGAATAAACTTTGGATAACAAGCTTTGGATCTCCATTAATCTTCCATTGATGAATTGTTAAAGCGTTTTAAGGTAAAACACTAATCTCCGAATTAAATCTTTTGTTTTTCGCATGGATCCTGCGGAGGGGTTTCGAATTTTGATTTATTTTCACGTTTTCCGTTGCGTATATGTGCTCGAAACCCTTCAATGGTATCAGAGCTAATTACGAAAATGTTTTAATTCGGTTCTATGTTTAAAGTTTTGATGTATATACAAGCATGTTTGCGATTATCATGATTGATGTGTTGTTTTGATGATAACATGTCTGTTGTATTGATGTATATGCATAAACTGTACATTAATGATGATTGGGATGATCATATGATGATCATATAATATGTATGTATACTGATATATGCATGTCGTGTTATGAGAATCGTATTCGATACGATTTCTGAACACGCTGCGCAGATTTGGTGAAATCTGCATACTGTGTCATATTTTCGCCAAAAATACCTTTTCGGAAAGGGAAACGGGCGACTGAACAAAACCGACTTTGTCATTCGTTCGTCTATAAGGCGTTTAACATCGTTTACTGTCTGTAAATAGCGATTTATTATTTTCAGAATTCTATTTTGATTTTCTGATTTACACTTTATTTGATTTCTGTGATTGGATCATGAGAAATATGATATGGTATGATATGTTAATGAAATCAGAGGTGTTCTTAATTTTTATATGAGCATGGTGATTGGTTATGGCTTAAAAACCCATAGGATAGTGCTTTTATGGTTTGGTTTCTAAATACGACTTGAATGTCGTTATTCCTTGTAATGATTAAATCTCGAATGTAACTCGAGTTCTACTTGTAAGTTCATTAGCATAGTTTGTTTTTATTTATGTAATGTACATGAAGACATTCTAAGGAGCCTTACCAAGGAGGCATAGCAAGGAGACGATTCCCGAGAAGACGCAATGGAGAAGACATGTATTTGTATTGTATTAACCACCATAGATTGACCTTGATCTTTTCATTAGCTTGGAAAGATCACATAGGATGGGCCATAACCAAACACATTTACTTTACGCACTTTACATATATTATGATTGTATGTGATGAGATGTATGCGTAGAGATAAAGATGCATGTTTAATTAGATTAATCATGTATGTATTAGATACGACACCCATGCCATGTTTGCTTAAGAAAGATAAAATCTGTAATGATTCAAGATTTTAAAAAACGAACAAAAACGAACATGAGATTCCTGTGTTTATGAAACACGGAATTAAGTATAAATTTTCATTTTTTTGATATGGGGCGATTTTGACGAAAGTTGGGTTTTAAGTGAGACCACTATGTCTTCCCCGGTGGCCTGGAAATCAAACCATTAATGAATTTTGATTTTAATTACTTAGTTCAAGGAAAAATTGGGAATCTCTTGATGATGTGATCATGGTCGTTTTAAATAAGATTAACAAACTCCTAAATTAATATTAAGTTAATCGGATGCCTTCCAATGAAGAACACTCGTCAAGACCTAGATCGATAAGGAGTGGGCTCGCCAAAGTGAGGTACTCCTATCTATCGTGGTAAGACGCGATAGAGTAAATGTGATACTCAATTGTTGGATAATTGGGTCTAACTTAACTAAATCATCACAATAAGATTGTGGATTTAGAGGCACAGGGTTTGGTGAGATTTATTGGATAAATGTGTACAAACGTTGTTCCACCAAACTATCCAAGAGTTATATATGATATAATTGACAAATGTTGTCTACCTAAATAATAATGTTTTAGGAGAAAAGCCAAAGCTGACCTAATGCATGACGAAATATGGATCTTGGCTCACTAGAAAGATTTAAGAGAAATACTTTCTGAACTAATAGTTAGGGCTATTTATTTGATAAAAATAGTGGGAGGTATATAATGATATACCATAATCACTTAAAAATAATAATTAATGAATTTGCAACCTAGATTAATTTTATGCACTTTAATATTGTAGCTATCAAATAAGAAATGACACAAACAACTTCTCTATGCGATCAGTCCTTGAGAAGGACAAGCTGACAGGAACAAATTTCCTCGACTGATATAGGAGCTTGAGGATCGTCCTCAGGCACCATGTTGCCCAGTAAAGAACAATTGTAGAAGGGGGTTGAATACAATTGTATGAGATTCTCGACTTAATAAAATATAGATCACAAATATGAAAGAATAATAACAGCTTTATTAAATCTGATATAAAACTGTTACAAACTCTCTCAAGAAATTCTGATGTTCTTGAGAGCTTCTAGGTTACAATATACTCGTATATGCGATTGATCTATATAAAATCAAAACCTAAACTGTGTTTATATACTACACAGCTTCTCTATCAATTACAAGATAAGTCCAAATCAATAACAAAGTATATTGAAACATATCCTAACCGACAGCTTCATTCCTATTAACTAGGAACCGATAAAATAAACTTCCTTCTTTAACTAGACTCCATAAATAACTCGAAATTGTAATCCTGATCAGCTTCTAGTCCTGATGATTAATCCTGATCACAGTCCTGATAGAAATCCTGATAGCAATCCTGATACTGACGCTTGAGCAAATATTGATGACGTCGGTAATCCTGATCAGTTGAGTCTAGATCCTGACGATCATTGAATCCTGATCTAACAATCTCCCCCAATCTCATACTTTGTAAAATAAAGTATAGATTCCTAGATTCAATGATGCCAAAAACTTATTTAAAAAATGTACAAGTATTTACAGCAGCAAACTTATCTTTTCAGATTTTCTGGTAGAACAAATTCATCTTCAAGAAGATTGACAGTAGATTTTCTTTTTTGTCTTCAAGAATCTGAATTAGTCTTTCCTTAAGATCTTTGAGTTCTTCATCTTCCTCATTTATCTGGTAGATAGCTGCTCTGAGATTCTGTATAGAACTTCTCTGTAGACTATGTTCTTCAAGCAGGAGGTAAGCAATTTCCTTCCCATCAGGATTAAGAGTAAGTTGATTCATGTCAAAAGACATTTCTTTAACAGCAATGCCCCTTTCCATTTCCATATCTTGACCTCTTAGATTTAAGTACATGGGAGTATAATCACCATTGAAATTTCTTCCTTCATCAAACCTTCTCCTTATAGTTGACAGAATCATATCTGACCATTCCTTGCACACTTTATTTTCCATTTAAGCAGATAGTGAACATATCTCAGTTCCTTTGTAGTTTTGACTAACAGCTCTTGAATGAACATAATCTTTACACTACCATCTTTTATGAAGTACAGAAGTTTCTCTTTCTTTTCAGTACCATCATGACAATGTATAACTATATCAATAGTTAATAAATTGTTTAGGTGTTCAGAAGTTAAATTACCTCCAATTTCAGTCAAAGAGTGAGGGTCAACATGTGGCACGTTCAGAAATTCAACATCTCTGTGACCTATTCCTCCTCTTGAGTTGTGTGGCATCTGCTTTAAGTTTGAGAACATTTGTAACCAGAGTGCTTTAGATCTTTGTGAATCAGAAAAGTCTGCAATACTGGAGACATTTGTTATAATTCCACCAGACTGAAAATTGACAGGTCTATCACACCTTAGTGTGTCAATATGTTTCCACTTCTTGTCCTTTTCCTTCTCAAGAACATAGGTCTTCTCTAGCTGAGGTTGTTGTCTTCTTGCATTTCTCCACAACTTCCTATTTGAATTTTTTAGCTTTTGCACATAGAGCAGAAAATCTCTATTTGTTGTTCTTGTTACTTCTCTTCTTCTGACTTCTTCTTCTTCTTCTTCTACTTCTTCATTATGAGAATCAACCACATTAGATAAAATTATCAAACCAATCTCTTGTAGAATTTCAGATTCATCAGGATCTTAAACAATGTCAGGAACAATGTCAGGATTAGTGTTAGGCCGAATACACAATATATAATCAAGTATGTATAAGAATAACAATCAAGAACACAGGTTTGTAAATCAACAAACTGAATTATATTAAATAATTCTCTCTTAGTGATGTTAATGAATCACAAAGAGCTACTAGGTTACAAGAATAATATTTCAATACGCATCCCTTCTAGGGATAACCTATCTGTGTTTATATAGTACACAGTTACACAATCCTTATCTAATTGATACTCCTATAAATTAGCTATACAATTATTATCAATTAAGGATTGCTTCAGTCTTCTATTCCGTTTCCTTAGATGTATCAATATATTCTGCTTCTTTCCATCTTCAGAATATATTGCTTCTAGAATCTTTATCTTTGCACCGACAGCTAAGTCAACTATCACCCTGTCAGACTTTAACAAACTCTGACCGGCTTCCATATGAACTCTTCACCCAGTCAGACTTTATCAAACTCTGACTGGCTTCTAGATAAACTTTGATATGTACCTGGTACTTAAACACTGATGAACAAACGTCAGCAATTATATCTAACAATTAGAATCTTCAATTTGAGTTGTATTATGGATGAGATTTGGTTGTTTTGGTGTTCTTCTTAATTGAGGTTCATCCTCTATTTCTTGATCTTCTTCTTGAATGATAGTCCTGATAGCTGGAGTATCAGGAGCTCTTGGAGTTGAGAAGCATTAGAAATCACTTCAATTCTTACACCTCCAGACCTTGTCTGTCTAGGCACTGTTTGATTAGTCCTCCTCCCTCTTCAACCACCTCTTCTACCTCTGCCTCCTCTACCTCTAGTAGGAGCATGATTATTAAAACTCTCCATCATTTCTCTTTGTTGACTTAGAAATTCTTCATGTGAGAGATCAGGATATTCTTCACTAGCCGTAGAAAGTGCCTTTCTTGCAAATAATTATTGAACCCTCTTATCAGTGTGAAAAAGAGTAACAACATTACCATCTCTTGTCTTGAAATTCTGGAATAGATTAGCAGCATCTTCAGGATTTTCAATGAGAACATCTTCATCGCCTTCAGGAATTGTAGGAAGTGTTTGTCCATGACCAGGTTTCAGGATTTGATCAGCCATCAGGATTTGATCACTTGTCAGGATTTGCTCTTCCATCAGGATCTGAGATTTCACCGATGTCCTTACTGTTCTAACTCTAGAATAAGAAACATGAGTTGACTGCATTGATTGACTTTGAGAAGTTTGAATTGTAGACTTCACAATAGCAACATCAGAGGTTTCTCCTTGTAATACCAAATCATCACCATCATGTCCAGTATGATCATCATCATTATTCTTTCTCAATACTAGATCAGGTGTGCATTTTGTCTGACTTGCCTTCTCCCCCTTTTTGGCATCAGGATTAGATAAAAAATTTAAAATTAAGGAAAGAGAGGCTTGAATGTCAGTTACCTTAGACTCCAATGAATCAATTCTGGTGTTGATGTGAGACTGTTCAGAAATAATTGACTTAACATGTGATTCCACAACCCTCAATTGAAAAGTAGTGGGAGCCTTTATCAAGTTATTGGAAATATCAGTTCTCACCATTTCAGTAGTAGCCTTCACAGAATCAATTTCATACTTGAGGCTCTTAGATAGAAGAGTTGTAGCCTTCAAGTGATTCTTCACATCTTCATTTTCAATCAAGCTAGCAGCATAAGAAGCATGCAGTAAAGCACATGGATAGCTAACAGAATCATCAGACCTGTACCAATCATTATCCCATTCATGTCTTCTAAGCTGCTCAGTAGGACCTATTGCAGAAGGGCCAGAAAAGTCTTGTCTTTGATCTTTTCATGTATTAGCCTTGCCAGCCATGAAAGTGCTTGAAGAACCAAAGTTAGTTCCAAGACTAGATTTTAGTGCTGTAGCAAGTTGATCCTTCTCACCATCATTATCATCATCAGAATCATCATCACTATATCCAGAATCATCAGCATTATCAGCATTAGGAGCAACAACTCCTTTCATTTTATCTTTGGATTATGAGATAGGATCATTCATTGGCCTTGAGCTTAATGGTTGAATCAGGATTGGCTCAGCATGAGGAGCACCACTAGCGTCAGGAGCAACACTGTCAGGATTTGAAATGCTTGCATCAGTATTTTCTACTAATGGTTCTTGTGTAGCTTGAGGTTCAGAAGCTGCTTCAACACTTTAAGTTGGAGGTTCTTGTGTGCTTCCCTCAATGACAGTGTCCTCGACCAAAAGTTCCATTTCAGGAATATCAGAAGCCCCTTGAGCATTGTCAGTTCACGATGTTTTTATAAAATAGAGAAAAATGTACAGCCAACATGAAAACAAAAATATTGCACTGCAGTAAAATTCTGCATATGATTCAGATTTAATGACAAGCGTTACAGTATCTACAATACTTTGAACAAATTGCAGCATACAAAGGCCTATAAGAAAAAAGGAAGCTAAATACAAACTAATTAGTATATTCAGAATCCAAAGAAATTAATAAGCAAACTAAAACCCGAAAAGAAACTAGTACATATCCAAATTCAAATACCCAAACAAAACAAAATTAAACCTCAAATACCCAAACAAAACTATTATAATCTACACAAATACCCAAATACACGCATTTAAATAAAAATCGACTATACTACAATCTACATTCTTAATACTAATCTACTACACAATCATCCTTGACATGTCTATATACATGCGCTGTACATATTAGAAATAATATGACATAGAATGCAAAAACACACCTTCATAAAAGGTCTATCACGACTAGGGAATGACTCGATGAAACTTTCTTTTCAAAGCAATGACACCTGAGAATGAAGGAAGAATTAGTTAAAAGCAATTGTTTTATCTTGATAGAATTTCAGATATAGCAGAAAGTTTAACATTAGCCAAAAGACGAGAAAGGAAAACTATGCAGGGAATAATGAGTTGCTAGGGATCCACCAAAGAAATCTTTTCTTTACAATACTTAATTTCTGAAAGAACACGGACCTTATCATCATTGGATTGAACATTTGTAATGGTATGCGAACAGAGGTTAGAGGTAAGAGAATCCAAGTAAGATCTTACTACTGCAAGGAAACTGTTTGCAGCTGCAACCTGCAAAGGTAAGAATATCAAGATAACAAGTCATATTATAATACTATAAATTCCATACTACATCTCCTTCTGCCTGGGTAGTTCTGGTATTGTTGGCGACCTCACCTGTTAAAACCCAAAAAAAAACAAAATTAAACCTCAAATACCCAAACAAAACTATTATAATCTACACAAATACCCAAATACATGCATTTAAATAAAAATCGAAACCCAAGTGAAAGTCCCAATTTTACCTCGAATTGAGATCCCTAATTGATTCACCGAATGAAAAGCCTCAATTGAAGCCCTAAGTAGTGAAAATAAAAACAGAAGCAATTAATTGATCACTACTTAGGGCTTTACCAATTAATTGGATAAGTGAAAATACAAAAGAAATTAAGAAATGAAAATACAAAAGAAGATAACAATACTTAGGGCTTTACCAATTAATTGGATAAGTGAAGCCCCAATTATCACTTTGAAAAATCAAAAGCAAAGAGAGAAAAGAAGGGAAGGAGAGTTATTTTATACAGAAAGAGTCGAGTTCTTGAATTTGATACAGAGAAAGTTGACAGAGTAAAGCGGGCTTGAAAGAGGGAGTTGTGAGAGTCTCTAATCGAGAGGGGGGGGGGGGAGTCTAGCTTGTAATTTTCGTGAAGGGGGGAACTAATTTTCGTTGGGAGGGAAAATTCCCGCCTCCGTTTTTCACATTATACTTATAAATAAAAGCTTTGTAATATAAAATTTAAAAGATATCTTACATTATTCAATAAACACTTAAAAAAATTGTAACATTATTTTGTGACTTAAAATTAAATAAATATTTTAAATTATTTAATATCTTACATTATTTAATGAATAACTTAAAAGTTTTTGTAACAAGACTTACTTAATAAACGTTCCGAAAGTGAGAGTGTGTGTTTGAGTGGGGTTCTGTGACTGAGAGTGTAAGTGTTTGAGAAGAGTTTTTTCGTTTAAGGGAGAAAGATTGCTTTCAATAATTTTTTTCAAACACTAGAATTAGTACCTATTAAGTACGGTTGAATCGTCGAATAAATCATTAAAAAAAAATTTGTAGGCAACGTATCAATTGCAAAGTATGTCCTCTCTTAGAAGTCAGGTACTTTAGTTCTCGGAAGTAGTACTGTTCCAACGTTTCTGGAAAGATGCGGCACAACCGGGCCTTTATATTTTTTGATTATTTTTTCACAACACTAAAATGAGTACCTATTAACATCCGTATGGTTGGATCGTGGAAGAAATCAATTAAAAAAATTATTCAGTGAATCTGACACGTATCTCGTTCCCGGAAGCAGTACTGTTCCAACGTTTCTGGAAAGATGCGGCACAACCGGACCTTTATATTTTTTGATTATTTTTCCCCAGCACTAGAATGACTACAGATTAACATCCGTACGGTTGGATCGTCCAAGAAATCAATTGAAAAAATTATTCAGTGAATCTGACACATGTCCCGTTCTTGGAAGCAGTACTATTCCAACGTTTCTGGAAAGATACGGCATAACCGGACTTTTGTATTTTTTGATTATTTTTTCCCAATATT
Source organism: Heracleum sosnowskyi (assembly GCA_030848705.1). Lineage (NCBI taxonomy): Eukaryota > Viridiplantae > Streptophyta > Magnoliopsida > Apiales > Apiaceae > Heracleum > Heracleum sosnowskyi. Next base: position 571,227 of record JAUIZM010000019.1, on the reverse strand, counting down.
AGAATGACTACCGATTAACATCCGTACGGTTGGATCGTCCAAGAAATCAATTGAAAAAATTATTCAGTGAATCTGACACATGTCCCGTTCTTGGAAGTAGTACTATTCTAACGTTTCTGGAAGGATGCGGTATAACTGGACTTTTATATTTTTTGATTATTTTTTCCCAACACTAGAATGACTACCGATTAACATCCGTACGGTTGGATCGTCCAAGAAATCAATTAAAACATTATTCGGGTTTAGGGTTGGGGTTTAGGGTTTAGGGTTTAGGGTTAAAAATTAAAAATTAATTATTTATTAATTTTTAATTAAAAATTTAAAAAATTAGCGGGGCCCAATTGTGGGGCCGACTTTTTTTAAGATTATTTCTTAATTAAAAAGTAATTAAAAATTAATTTTTAATTAAAACTTAGAAAAATTTGTGGGGCCCACTTGTGGGGCCCACTTTTTTCTGTGGGACTCACTTTTTTTAATATTATTTTTTAATTAAAAATTAATTAATTTCTAAATAAAAATTACAAAAATTAGTTGGGCCACTTGTAGGGCCCAATTTTTTCTGTGGGACCCGCTTTTTTAATATTATTTTTTAATTAATAATTAATAATTAATTAATCATTATAAAAAATTAAAAAAATTAGCGGGGCCCACTTGTGGGGCCCACCTTTTTCTGTGGGCCAACTTTTTTAATATTATTTTTAATTAAAAATTAATTAAAAATTAATTTTTAATTAATTTTTAATTGAAAGTTAATTAAAAATTAGTGGGACCCACTTTTTTTAATATTATTTTTTAATTAAAAATTAATTATTAAAAAACTTAGCGGGACCCACTTTTTTCTGTGGGACCCACTTTTTTAAATATTATTTTTAATTAAAAATTAATTATTAAATAATTTTTAATTAAAAATTAGAAAAATAAGTGGGGCCCACTTTTTTCTGTGGGACCCACTTTTTTTATTATTATTTTTTAATTAAATATTAAATATTAATTAATTTTTAATTAAAATTTAGAAAAATTAGTGGGGCCCACTTGTGGGGCCCACTTTTTTCTGTGGGACCCACTTTTTTTAATATTATTTTTAATTAAAAATTAATTTTTAATTAATATAAAATGCAACACAATATCGATAGAGTAACACAATGAGTCTTCTGCAACAGAGTCTGTTCTATGGCAACATGACATTTATGTGTAATGTAACACTATCTCTAGAGTATTGCAGTAGTTCAAAAATAGTGTATCAATTGTAACACAAAGTAGGTGTTGCAATTGAAAATTGTTACATCCGGCCATCTATGGCGTAGTGTGTTAACCTTATCGCCTAAATCAGTTTTAGGTAATTCAGTTTTTACTGACTTCCTAGGCAACTTAGTCTTTATCTCTACTACCTTCAATAAATCCTCCTCAAGCAATTCTTGTCTAATGACTAGATCATCCTCATTAAAAGGTGCTGAAACAGGCTTAACAAAAATTGGACAATCTACATTCTTAAGAACATGTGGAGTATCCTTCTTGACAGCTGAAGATGTCACAGGGAATTCCACAATCTTCTTTCCAGTTCTTTTGATGTAGTCAAATCCTATAGCAGTTTTATTCCCTAAGGTCTGAGTATCAATTATTTCCTTAGCAATTAGGGCGGAGTTTTTATATGCATTCAGCTTTAAATCTAGGTCTGAAATCTGCTTCCTGAGGATAGTCTCTATCTCATCATTACACTTGACCTTGTTCTCTAAGTACTCATTCCTCTGTCTAAGATCTTCTAATGTGACAACTACAAGCATTAGTTCTTCATTATTAGATTCTAGAGTTTTAATCTTAAGAGCTAACTTAGCATTTTCCATTTCTGATGCTAGCATGCTTGTGTGTACATTAAACACTTCTACACTAAGATCTTGCACAGTTTTCTTGTATTCAGAATTAGACATGTCAATTGTTGTTAAGATAGGTACCTGAGATGATTGTGGTGATTCCTCTGAAGAGTCAGCCATTAGGACAAGATTTACATACTCTTCCTCTTCATCCGAATCAGTATCATCCCAACTTTTACCCTCTGCAATATAAGCTTTTCCTTTCCGCTTTCCAGATAAGGCTTCCAGTTGCTGTTTCAACTTGGCATTTTCTTTCTTCAAATCCTCATAAGAATCTTTCTTGTCATAGTTAGACATCTTTCTTGTCTCTTGCTTGACGAGGCTTCCGGCATTCAGTGGCGAAATTCCCTAACTCATTGCAGTTGTAGCATCTTGATTTGCTTTTGTTGTGGAATAAAAACTGTATCTTTGAATTCAATGCTAGGGTTAGAGAGCTTCGAGCTTTAATGGCTACTCTTATTGTCGGGGACTAACTCGGTCCTAACAAGATGCTTACGTATCTCTAGTGTTTAGAGAATCAAGCCAATAAAACGTAGTTCTTGGTGTTGCCCTCGGGGCTCTGGCGGCAGGGGCACACCAAGGACGTAGTGACTTGTATGTCCTTATTCGAGGATGAAGTCTAAAACGTAGTTCTGAGATGAGGGGTCAGACCCTTTATATAGGCGTTTAGAAGCCTAGTGGATAAGTATTGATTTCCTTCAAGGATAAATCTTATCCTTGACGGTGGATAAGTATTATCACTTTCTTGAAGGATAAATCTTATCCTTGACAGTGGATAAGTATTATCACTTCCTTGAAGGGTAAGTCTTATCCTTGACGGTGGATAAGTATTATCACTTCCTTGAATGATAAGTCTTATCCTTGACGGTGGCTAAGTATTAATTCTAGATCCTTCCTTGTAGGAATTGTTTCCATATCATAACGGACTTGTATTGAAACAAGCCCAATTATATTAGAACAAGCCTGTATTGGACGTCTCCTAATACATGTTGTACTTCTAGCCCAAATATTAATTACGAAATTAATATTTAATTAGAGTTTCGGGCCTTATTAATGGGCCTTATTTATGGACCATCTATGTTTAATTAATGCAATATTAATTATGTCTTTAGGGTTATTTTTAACCCATATCATTTGCCCCCCAACTTCTATGATAATGCACTAGGATTTCATAGAAGTTATACCGGTCTTTTTCGAGACCTGGGGTCTTTTTATCCCTTACCTGGGACTTATTACCCTTTTTTGGGGATTTTAATATGCAGTAGTGTTTCACGAGTATCGTCTTGGTGTAAAGTGTGGAGCGACCTACACATTTATGACGATTTTGCCTTATTCGAGGCTAACTTGACATTTGCATAAGCCTTTTATGTCTTATACCGTCTTGTTTTGGCTTCAAGCCTTTCATTGAGCATATCGAATGATGGGGTTTGGACTGAATGTCTTAGGTTTCTGGGGTTTCAAACGAGTTCTTACTAATGGCTCCACTCGTAGTGATTCATTCTGAAGTCTATCATATCAAACTTCTCCTGATCTTGAAATTTTCGCTAATTAACAATAGCCATCTTAGGCTTTCTTTTGTTTGTTTATTAGCAACATTCACCCTTCGGGGTTCGTTGTATTCAACTCTATTTGTGCAGTTGACATGCATATTTTGTATACTTTCCTTTGCATTCATTTGTAGTTTGTCTTGGCAAAGCTTTGAGGATGTTTCTACCAATCAAAACGGGCTCAACCCTTCATATACTTTCTAGGAAGCTCATGATTTCATCGAACCTTATTTCTACTTGTCCTACTAGAGGATCCTTTTAGGATGCACTAAACATAATAAACTTTTAAGTTTGAGGCATGCCAAGTCCTTGGCACCTCATGCCCTTCGAGGGTTTCTAGCTTATACAAGCCTCGTCCAAACACATTCTTGACTTTGTAGGGCCCTTCCTCATTAGGGGCTAATTTTCCTTTCTGTCCAACCCCGGATGCTTCAGTCTTTCTGAGAACCAAGTCTCCTTGACGAAAGAACCTTTTTTTAACCCTCAGATTGTAGTAGAAAGATGCTCGCTTCTGATGTTCTACGATCTTGGCATTTGCCTCATCTCTGACTTCATCAATTAGATCAAGAGCCAACCTCATACCTTCTTCGTTCGATTCAGGCTCAAAGGCCCCTACTCTTGGGGAGGTATGAGTAATCTCCACTGGCACCACGGCTTCTGCCCCATAGACTAACATGAATGGAGTTGCTTCAGTAGTAACCTTGCAAGTGGTACAATATGCCCAAAGTATAGGGAGCAACTCGTCCACCCAAGTGTTCCTTGAGCGTTCAACTCTCTTCTTGAGTCCATCTAGGATGATTCGGTTGGCCACCTCGGCTTGTCCGTTTGCTTGAGGATGAGCAACTGATGTGAATCGCAACTCATTGTCAAACTGTTTCCCATTGTCCATAACCAGGATTCGTGGGATTCCATATCAACACATTACACTTTCCCATAGAAATTGCAATACTTGTGTTAGATATAATTGCTGACGTTTGTTCATCAGTGTTTAAGCAACAGGTGATCATCAGAGTTTACATTAAAGCCAGTCAGAGTTTGTTAAAGTCTGACGTGGTGATGGTTGAATTAGCTGTCGGTGCTAAATTGAATATTCAAGAAGCAATATATTCTGAAGATGGAAAGAAGCAGAATATATTGATACAGCTAAGGAAACGGAATAGAAGATAAGAAGCAATCCTTAATTGATAATAATTGTATAGCTAATTTATAGGAGTATCAATTAGATAAGGATTGTGTAGCTGTGTAATATAAAAACACAGATAGGTTATCCCTAGAAGGGATGCGATTATTGAAAACATTATTCTTGTAACCTAGTAGCTCTTTGTGATTCATTAACATCACTGAGAGAGAATTATTCAATATAATTCAGTTTACAAACTTGTGTTCTTGATTGTTATTCTCATACATACTTGATTATATATTGTGTAATCGGCCTAACAATTGGTATCAGAGCCAAGGCTGTTTAATATATACAGCTTTTCGATTCAAACACAGTAATAATCATGTCTGAAGAAAATCAAGCTCCTCCCAAGGTTGAACAGGTTAAACCTAATTCTGTGAGTCGATATGAAACAATCAGGGTTCCAATTCTCAGGCCAGTGGAGTATCCAATTTGGAAGGTGAAGATGACCATGTTTCTGGAGGCTACAGATCCAGAATATCTTGACAGAATCAATGATGGTCCTCATATGCCGACTAAATTGTCTCCTGTTGTTGATGGTCAAGAACAAAAGACTGTACCAAAGGAAAAGAAAGATATGACTCCTGAGGACATCTCATCAATTGCAAAAGATGCAAAGGTTAGACATCTTCTCCACAGTGCTTTAGATAATGTTATGTCTAACAGAGTAATTGGTTGCAAAACTGCAAAAGAAATCTGGGATGCTTTGGAAGTCAGGTGTCAAGGAACCACTGCTATAAAGAAAAACAGGAAAACAATACTCACACAGGAGTATGAGCACTTTGATTCAAGACCTAATGAAACCTTGACTGAGACTTATGACAGATTTTGCAAACTATTGAATGATCTGTCTCTGGTTGATAAAGAATATGAGCTTGAAGAGTCAAATCTCAAATTTCTCTTATCCCTACCTGAAAGATGGGATTTAAAGGCGACAACAATCAGAGATAATTATGATCTTGCAGATACAGATCTTGATGAGATCTATGGATTGTTAAAGACTCATGAACTTGAAATAGAACAAAGAAACATGAGATCTAGCAAGAAGACAAAATCTGTAGCTCTCAAAGTTGAGGAGAAGCCCATCAAGAAGGAATCATCAAGGAAGAAAGCCAAGGGAAAGGCTTTAGTCATTAAATCTGAAAGTGAGTCATCAAACTCTGATGATGACTCAAACTCTGATGAAGCTTCTGACTCTGAGGATGATGAAGAACAGATGATGCAAATGGCTGCATTGATGGTGAAGACCTTTAAGAAGATGGGATTCAAGAACTTCAAGAAAGGAAAAAGATTCTCAAGGAAAGATTCAAACTCTGAAAGGAAAAGTTTTAGAAAGTCTGGCAAGAAGGATAAATCTGAAATCCAGTGCTACAAGTGTAAGGAGATGGGTCACTATGCCCCAGAGTGCAAGAAAGGAAAATCCGAGAAAGCACTCATCTCTAAAGGCAAAGACTGGGCAGATACTTCAGACTCTGATGATGGAGTAAACTATGCTCTTATGGCAACTGTCAAAGATGAGACTGAATCATCTGAAAATAAGGGCATAAAAGAGAGCACCCTTATCTTGGACAGTGGATGCTCAGGACATATGACTAGAAATAAAGCCCTGCTATCAGATTTTGAGGAGAAGGCTGGCCCAAAAGTTTCCTGTGGAGATGGCAACATAGGACGTACTATGGGATATGGCAATATCAATCTTGGAAGTGTCATCATCACAAATGTAGCTCTAGTCTCAGGACTCAAGCATAATCTGCTATCTGTGAGTCAAATCTGTGATAGAGGAAACCATGTAGATTTTCATACTGAACATTGTGAAGTTATCAGTAAATCTACTGGAAAAGTTGTTCTAGTTGGACACAGGCGCAACAACATTTATGAAGCAAGTTTGGTAACAAACTCTGATGGAAAAATAGTGTGTCTGTCTGCAAGAATGTCAAATGAAGAGAGTTGGAATTGGCATAAGAAGCTCTCTCATCTCAATTTGAACAACATTAATGAGCTAATAAGAAAGGATCTTGTAAGGGGACTTCCAAAATCAATACTCAGTCTAGATGGTCTATGTGATTCTTGTCAAAAGGCCAAACAAAGGAAGTCATCTTTCAAGAGCAAATCTGAATCTTCAGTAGTGGAACCTTATCATCTTCTACATGTTGATCTCTTTGGTCCAGTGAATGTGATGTCTATGGGCAGAAAGAAATATGCTCTAGTAATTGTTGATGAATATACTAGATATACATGGGTGTATTTCTTATCAAAGAAGGAAGGAACTGCTCAAACTCTGATGGATCATGTAAAACTACTGGACAAAGGATCACAGCACAAAGTCAAAATTATAAGGAGTGATAATGGAACTGAATTCAGAAACTTAATCATGGAAGCTTTCTGCAAGGAAAGAGGAGTGAAACAAGAATTTTCTGCACCTGGAACTCCACAGCAAAATGGCGTAGTTGAAAGAAAGAACAGAACTCTAATTGAAGCTGCCAGAACAATGCTTGATGAAGCAAAGTTACCAACCTATTTCTGGGCAGAAGCTGTTCAAACTGCTTGTTTTACTCAGAATACGACATTGATCAACAAGCATGGAAAGACACCATATGAGATGGTGAAAAATAAGAAGCCAAATTTGAAATATTTTCATATATTTGGATGCAAATGCTTTGTGTTGAAGACTCATCCTAAACAGTTGACCAAGTTCGAGTTAAAAGCTGATGAAGGAATCTTTGTTGGCTATCCATTGTCAACAAAAGCATTCAGAGTCTACAATCTGAGAACTAAAGTGATCATGGAATCCATACATGTGTCATTTGATGACAAGAAAATAACTGGACTTGAAGATGAAAATGAATATGATCAACTACGTTTTGAAAATGAAAATTTATTCTCTGATAATGTAAACTCTGATGAAGCTGGTCTGACAAACTCTGACGAAGCATACTCTGAACCTCTACTGGTGAATACTGGAGAAACTGGAAATTCTCAAATTGAACAAAATAGAGAACCAGTTGAGGGGGAGCGTGAAGAAGCTCAACAAGACACAGCAAGTGAGTCAGTTGAGGAAACTGATTCAAACCCTGACAGTTCAAACTCTGAGCCATCCAATTCAGGTGGAGCCTCAGATGCTGCAGAAAGTCAACATATGAATCAGGAGAGCATGGATCAAGGGGGAGGATTCAATAATGATGCAAGAAGCCACTTACCAACAGCAAGAAAGTGGACACAGGCACATACACCTGATCTTATAATTGGAGATCCTGATGCTAGTGTAAGAACTAGAAGTGCTACTACAAATGAATGCCTGTATCATGCTTTCTTGTCTCAAACAGAACCAAAGAAAGTGGAAGAAGCTCTTCAAGATGCTAACTGGATAACAGCAATGCAAGAAGAGTTAAATGAATTTGAAAGAAATGAAGTCTGGACACTTGTACCTAGACCAAAGAATAGATCAATTGTAGGTACAAAGTGGTTTTTCAGAAACAAGACTGGCAGTGAAGGTGTGATTACTAGAAACAAGGCTAGACTTGTGGCTAAAGGTTACTCACAACAGGAAGGAATTGACTATGATGAAACCTTTGCTCCAGTTGCAAGATTGGAGGCCATAAGAATGTTTCTGGCCTATGCTGCACACAAGAAGTTTAAAGTCTTTCAAATGGATGTGAAAAGTGCTTTTCTCAATGGGAAGCTTGAAGAAGAAGTGTTTGTTGAACAACCACCAGGATTTGTAGATTCCAAGCATCCAGATTATGTCTACAGGCTTGACAAGGCATTATATGGACTAAAGCAAGCACCAAGAGCATGGTATGAAACTCTTGCTCAATTTCTTTTAGAAAGTGGGTTCACAAGAGGTACAATTGATAAAACTTTGTTTTATTTTAATTCTGGTGATGATTTGATTTTAGTTCAAATTTATGTAGATGATATTATTTTTGGATCTACTAATGACAAACTTTGTAAGAAGTTTACAAAGCTTATGCAGTCCAGGTACCAAATGAGCATGATGGGAGAGCTTAGTTATTTTCTAGGCTTACAGGTCAAGCAAACAGATGATGGGATTTTTATCAATCAAGCAAAGTATACCAGAAATCTTCTAAAGAAATTTGGTATGCTTGATAGTTCATCTGCTCCAACTCCCATGGCTACTGCAACAAAGCTAGACAAAGACACAGGTGCTACAGTGGATATGACAACCTACAGAGGCATGATTGGGTCTTTACTGTATCTCACTGCAAGTAGACCTGATATCATGTATGCCACATGTCTTTGTGCAAGATTTCAAGCAGATCCCAGAGAGCCTCATCTAACAGCTGTAAAAAGGATTTTCAAATATCTCAAAGGAACCATAACCTTGGGTTTGTGGTATCCTAGAGAATCAGAGTTTAAGCTAATTGGTTACTCTGATGCAGATTTTGCAGGCTGTAAGATAGACAGAAAAAGTACAAGTGGAAGCTGTCAATTCTTAGGTGACAGATTGGTTTCTTGGTATAGCAAGAAACAGAAGTCAATTTCCACATCCACTGCAGAAGAAGAGTATATAGCTGCTGGTAGCTGTTGTGCATAGATTCTGTGGATGAAGAATCAGTTGCTGGATTATGGTTTGAGGTACTCTAAAATACCTCTTTTCTGTGATAACCAAAGTGTTATTGCTATGACAGGTAATCCAGTACAGCACTCCATGACCAAGCACATCAGCATAAGGTATCATTTTATCAGGGAACATGTGGAAGAAGGGAACATTGAGCTTCATTTTGTGTCTACAGACCAACAACTTGCAGATATCTTCACCAAACCCTTGAGTGAAGCTACTTTTACAAGATTGGTAAATGAACTTGGAATGGTCTCTGGTTTTGACTAGAGAAACGGGTTAGACTCAAAAACTATACATGTTTGATTTTTATGCTCATGATTCCTTGCATGTATTAACTGTTATGAGTACCAGTGTCATAAACTCTGAAAGTAAACTCTGATGCTAAACTCTGTTAGTCATAAAGTGTTGGTCATACTCTGATAGTTACAGTCTAATGCTATACTCTGATTGTAATTTTGTATGAAACATATGGACCAATGAAGAAATTTGTATGAAGCATAATTCTCAGTAAGTAATTATGAATCCTTAAGAGTTGTATAGATTCTGATCTCAAATATGTGCAATAAGTTAACACAGCATGATACTGTCTCTGTATTTATAGCATCTCTTAGTTTATTAATCCTATACACTGAGTCTGTATTAGCTGTTTGCATTTTCTCTCATAAATTAATTGTATTAACTGATGAAAAGTCTAAACTCTGCTAATTAATAGCAAATATTTCACCCTCATATCAAAAGATGCCAAAAAGAGCACAAATTCCTTTGAGATCATGTTGAGCCTAGGAAGATCCAGGAACTTATTGTATGAAATAAGGGCTAAAATCTTTGATTTTTGGTGACTAGTGCCAACCACTGATTACTGGAAAAATAATAAAAAAAATAAAAAAAAATTTTATATAAAGGGGGTGAAAATAAAAGATATATCCAAATGAAAGGATATCAGTATACAGAGTTTAGATATAAATATCAGATTTTATTTAATATGAGAGTTTGGGCAACCAGTTTTTACTGTTTTAGTTTGTGGATTTTATGCACTTTGAGATGATCTAAATATTTGATTTCGGTAAACTCTGCTCTTGCACACACATATTTTCACACCTGTACAGTTTGAGAAAAGAGTTTATTGACAAAGAAGGATAAATGGTAAACACTGATGTATTGTGTGAACTACACCGAGGTAACTTTGTTTTAATCTCTGATGGTTAAAATGATTTCTTTGTTTCAGACATTTTATAATTTTGAGATGAGACATTTGTTTAGAAATTCGAAAGAGTATGATTACAAATGGTTCATATTTGTATTAAACAGAGGAGAGAGAGGTTGAGTGTTTTGAACAATGTGAAAAGCGGTAATTATGGCTATTTTTACTGCGTGTGTGTATTGGAAGTTGTTACATATAGCTGTCAGCGTATGACTGTTTGACATCTGTCCCACTCACACATTTTTCAAAGACGCCTGCTGTGTGTAGTAATGATTAAAACGATTGGGTTTTAATGTTCATAGTTATTATTTAAACTTACTACACATAAACGGTTCATTCTTTTACACACTTCATCTTTTCATAAGTTTTTACTCACAAACACTGTCTCAAACACTTTCACTGCATACATTCTACACCTTTCTCTGTCTTATTTCTCAAACTTACTACAATGTTTACTGCTTCTGGGTTAGAATTTGTTCCGAATAACTATGCTGCTCCTTTGGCAAATGAGAACGCACCGGGGGCGTTTCATTTGATTCAGAATTTCTTGTCAAACTCTGATATTGGTACTGCTCTCACCGCACCGTTGAAGCTGTCTGCATATCAAATTAGGACTCTTTGGCAGACAGGCACTTATGATAATGGAGGAGAGTCTGGGTCTCCGTCCATAATCTTTGAATTTCAAGAAGAAGAATTTACAGTTACTCCAACAACTGTTCGTGATGCTTTGGGTCTTGAGGATTTCAATGCTTTCACAATCTCTGTTGGCGATTCTGAGTTGGTTAGAATGATGAGAGAGATAGGCTACTCTGGACCATTGACAAAGATTGGTCAACTGAAAAGACCGTTTTTGCGCAAAGAATGGAGTTTTTTTTTCGATTGCATCACTAGGGCTTTTGGAAAAAAATGCACGAATTGGGATGCGATTCCCACTGATAGTCTGCAAATCGGGTATTCTCTTCTTTATGGAGGTAATTTTGATGTTGCTAGGCTAGTTCTAAATAATATAGGTGAGAAAATGACTGAACACAGAGGTGCAGTCTATTTTGCAAGATTTTGTCAATTGATATTCTCTGAATGTGTTTCTGAAGTAGAGATAGCTGAGAATGATGTGATTTCCTGTTTTAAATTACATAAACGCATATTCTCTGATCTTACTAATAAGGATAACAAGAAAGGGGATGTTGGTGTCTTGTTGCTACCTGAGTCTGTGCAACAATTTCTAGTACAGTTACAACAACAACAACTTGCACACTCTGAAGCTGGACCTTCTGTGTCTCAATCACAGAGGTCAAAGAAGTCTAAGTTGAGAGCTGTTAAGTCTGCAAGAGTAAAGCCATCAGCAAATGAAGCTGGGGTATCAATCACTGATGGTATGCCTCAGACGAAAAGGTTAAAGAAAAGAAGAGCAAACAGGGCAAAGTCTGATGATGCTGATGAGAAGAGTGAAACTGATGATGAAACTCTTCATCAAAAGAAAAGAAGACTAGTGGCTGCACATCTCTTTGGTGCATCCAATGTAAATGCTGAAGCAGCACCTATGCCTGAAATGGTAAGTGCTGATATAGAAGCTCCTACATCAAAGGCTGATGATGTAGTTGAGGAAGCTGCTGATCATTCTGATAGCAGAGTTTTTGAGAAAATGGATTTCTTTGTTGATGAAGATATTCTAGATGCACATCCTAGTATCAGTATTTGTGATACTGAGGATGTAGCAGCTGATCAAGCCACCTTGGTCATTGAAGACTCTGTTGCTTCTCACACAGAGAATCTTTCAGTTCACAATTTACATTCTGACAAAGGTGAGGAGGTTGATCAGAGGATAGAAGTTGCTACAGAGCCAATTCTTGATGAAGCTGTAGCAGAGAATGTACAAGAGGCTGCTGATAAGCTAAACTCTGAGGATATTATTTTTCGTGAAGCTTTGCAACAATCTGTTGTTGAGATTGTGCAAAAAGAAGCAGAGTTTGATACTAATGCACACTCTGATAATCCAGAAAGAATGGCTGAGAATGTTCCTGCAGAGAATACAGCAGAGGATGACAATGTTGAAGATAGTCCTGCTCATTCACATCCTGATATACAAGAGGAATTATCTGATATTCGATTAAACTCTGATGAGGAAAGAGAGGTCAATCGAGCTACTGCTGAGCATTTTCAGGTTATGTACTACAATAGATGGGCTGCTGCAGATTGTATCTTTTCTGCACAGAGGGCTGCTGATTTTCTTGATGATTCTGTGAAGAAAATTTCAAACTCTGATGTTCTTACAAGTCTAAAGGCCACTGTGGTTCAAGTCAAAGCCTTAAACAATAGGTTTGATGAAACACAAACAGTGGTTACCAATCTTAGGAATGAAGTTGGTATAAGGGATCTTACCTTAAAGACTGATAGGTCTTATTATTATGCCATGTTCAAGCAGCAAGCCAAGGATTCTGAAGAAATTAAGAAGAGGCTTGGGAAAGTTGAGGAGAATCAGACTGCAATGTCTGCACAATTGAATTCTATTTCTACTTCTCTAGAACTGCTGACATCAGTATTACTTTCTGATGATGTCAAAAAGGGGGAGAGTGTACCTAATGACAAATGCAAAGATACTCAAACTCTGAGATGGAGGGATGATTCTGCTGATGGTGGAAGCAAGGAAACTGAGAGGAAGCAAATTTCTGCTCAAGGGCAAAGAAGATCAAGATTAAATTCTGATAGGTTGACAAACTCTGGTAAAGGAATCTCAAACTCTGCCAGTGGTTCAAGACTTAAGAGTTTAATTATTTCAGCCAATCCATCTACTGATGAAGAAATTGCTACAAAAATGTTTTTGGAAGAACATGGTAATGAAGCTAGAGTTGAAGACATGGAAGCTGAAATGCTGAGTCTTGCTGAAGAGCATGAGAAGAAATTGAAGGATGGTACTTACAAAAAGAAAGTTGTCAAGGCACCTAGAAAGAAAGAAACTGGAATTTCTATCAAGGAAAATACTCAACAGAGTATACAATACACCAGGAGGCCTGTGATAGCAAACGCTGATAAGGGCAAGGGTAAACTGATAGAAGAAGGACAGTTACCAAGGAAGAATTATTTAACCTCTGACATTGCTCAAGTTGAATCAAAATTTATTAAATCAACCTCTGACGCTGCTCAAGTTGATGTTTCTACTAAAGTTGTAACAACCTCTGACAATGCTCATGTTGTGCAAACTCAATTAGCACCTCAACTCCAAGGTACTTTTAGAAGACCTATACTTCCTGAAACTCTGAAGCCAGAAACTGTTAACTTCTCAGAAACCAGAACTGTATTGGGTAAAGAATCTTATGATAAATCTGGATTAGGTTCACACAGGGAGAAGAGAATAAACAACAGGCCTGGAGATCAATCATCACTGGCAGTATCTGGTATTTTTACTCAAGAGAATCTTGATATGCTAGAATCTGTTCAGATGATATTTCATAAAGTGTTAAAGAAAGAGTTTTTGTTGTATTTTATGGCTGATGGAAGAGTTTACAAGGTTGCAGAGTCTGACATCAATCTCAAATCTTATGAAGAATTGGAGTATGTTCTGTATTTGTTAAAAGTCAAAAATAGAAGTACTCATGATGCTGCTTTAGTTATCAGAGAAAGGATGCTGAAATCAAAGATAATGCTTAGAGGAGGAGTCTCGAGTGCATATATTCCTAAGTACAGAGATGCTTATGGAAAGATTGTAGAAATGAAAAGAAACAGTGCAAGACTAAGGACTGATCTGGGAGTTAAAGTCTTAGAATTCAATCTAGAATATGATAAATCATATTTTATTAGGCTAGGGAATGAGATGAGGAAAAATTCCATCTATTCTTTGAGAGCTGCAATTTATCAGACTGGAGAATCTGATCCAGAATTGAGAGAGTTGAAGAAAGTTATGGTTGAAGAGCTGGAAAGGGCTGAAAGAAGACTTCTCATGGATTATCTCAGAACTGTTCCTGATATTCAAGAAATCAAATAAAGTCTGACTGTAAGTTTTTAAAGTTTTCTATTCTAAGTTAAAGTTAAACTCTGTTATGATTAAACACTGCATTTGTTGTATGTTTTGACATCATCAATTATCTGTTTAACTTGTACATTTTTATTATGCACAAGTTGGGGGAGATTGTTAGATATAATTGCTGACGTTTGTTCATCAGTGTTTAAGCAACAGGTGATCATCAGAGTTTACATTAAAGCCAGTCAGAGTTTGTTAAAGTCTGACGTGGTGATGGTTGAATTAGCTGTCGGTGCTAAATTGAATATTCAAGAAGCAATATATTCTGAAGATGGAAAGAAGCAGAATATATTGATACAGCTAAGGAAACGGAATAGAAGATAAGAAGCAATCCTTAATTGATAATAATTGTATAGCTAATTTATAGGAGTATCAATTAGATAAGGATTGTGTAGCTGTGTAATATAAAAACACAGATAGGTTATCCCTAGAAGGGATGCGATTATTGAAAACATTATTCTTGTAACCTAGTAGCTCTTTGTGATTCATTAACATCACTGAGAGAGAATTATTCAATATAATTCAGTTTACAAACTTGTGTTCTTGATTGTTATTCTCATACATACTTGATTATATATTGTGTAATCGGCCTAACAACTTGTTTTGTGGTTATCTTGGCTAGAGGTTTAGCCTCAATCCACTTAGTGAAGTAGTCAATTTCCACTATCAAGAACTTCCTTTGTGCACTTGCCATTGGAAATGACCCAAGTATGTACATGCCCCACATGGCAAACGGGATTGGTGAGTTAACTGATGTTAACATCTCGGGCGGTTGCCTAACCACAGGTGCATGCTTTTGACACCGTTCGCACTTCTTCACATAATCTTTCGCATTAAGATGCATATCTGGCCAGTAGAAGCCTAGACGGGTGATTTTATGAGCAAGGGCCCTGCCCCCCAAGTGCTGCCCACAAATTCCCTCATGAACTTCTTTCAAGGCTAACTCCGCCTCCTGGGGTCGTAGACACTTCAAGTAAGGAATGACAAAAGACTTCGTGTATAAGATCCCTTCGATCAAGACGTACCTCAATGCTCTCACTGTCAACTTTCGTGCCTCCAAGGCATTATTTGGTAACCAACCGGTTTCAAGATGAGCCTTAATGGGGTCTATCCAACAGCCACCTATGTCAATAAGTGCTATTAGTTTTCCATTGATTCTCGAGGTCTTCAAGACTTGGAAGTATACACTTCCGGCATAGTTCTCTATCTCAGAAGAAACAAATTTAGACAAGACATCGGCCTTCATGTTTTCTTCTCTAGGGATGTGTTCTATATAACATTCATCAAACTGGGTCATGATGGCTTTCACAAGCTTCAGATATTTGGCCATGGTTTCATCCTTAGCCTCAAATTCTTCATTTACTTGTGAGACTACCAATATCGAGTCTCCACAGACTTTGAGAGTATTAACTCTTAAGGCCCCAGCCAAACCTAAGCCGACTATCAGGGCTTCATACTCAGCTTCATTGTTTGTTGTCAGAAAGTCCAACTTTAGTGCATACTCAATGAGAAATCCATCGGGACTTTGTAGCATTAAACCTACTCCGCTTGATTTTGTTTTTGATGCCCCATCAAAATAGAGCACCCAGTATTCCTTAAATACCATCTCTTCATCTTGTTTTTCAACTTCTTTGCCCTCCAAGGGTACTACTTCCTGCCCTCCGACTTCTTGGTTGTCGATGGTACATTCAACCATAAAGTCAGCAAGTGCCCGTGCTTTAATGGTCGTTCGAGACTTATACTTGATGTCGAACTCTCCCAACTCAATCGCCCATTTGATCAGTCTTCCGCTGACCTTAGGACTATATGTAGGATGTTTCTTAATGGTTGGTCAGTCAAGACTTCTATCTTATGCGCCTGAAAGTACGGGCGTAATTTTCTTGAGGCCATGATCAAGGCTAAAGCAAACTTTTCTATCAGAGATTAGTTTACTTCTGCTCCATGCAGAATTTTGCTCACATAGTAGATGGGTTTCTGAACCTTTGATTTTTCCTTCACCAAAACAGCTCCCAAGGCAGTGTTTGAAACTGCCAAGTATAGATAGAGCATTTCTTCAGGTTTTGGTTTTTCCAACAATGGTGCTTCAGTCATGTATTTTTTTAAGGCCTCAAAGGCTTCTCGGCTTTCTGCTGTTCACTCAAAAATTTTCATGTTCTTCAATGCTTTGAAGAAGGGTAGACACTTTTCCCCTGACTTGGAGATGAACCTTCCCAATACTGCCACTCTCCCAGTGAGTATCTAAACATCTTTAATAGAGTGCGGTGGTTCCATATCCACAATTGATTTAATTTTGTCGGGGTTGGCTTCAATTCCTCGTTTAGAGACCATCAGACCCAAAAACTTGCATGACCCTACGTTAAAGGCGCACTTGGCAGGATTCAACATCATTTTATGGTGTCTCAGCACTTCAAATGCCTCTCGGAGGTGCTCTATGTGATCGGTCTTGTTAGATATAATTGCTGATGTTTGTTTATCAGTGTTTAAAGTATCAGGATACTATCAGAGTTTAGCTGGAAGACTGGTCAGAGTTTGTTAAACTCTGACAGTCAGAGTTTGTTTAGCTGTCGGTGTTATATACAATGAAGATTCTAGAAGCGATATACTTTGAAGAAGGATAGAAGCAAAGAGATATCGTGATGGCTAAGGAAACGGAACAGAAGACAGAAGCAATTCTTAATTGATATTAATTGTATAGCTGATTTATAGGAATATCAATTAAAGATTGTATGTAGCTGTGTATTATATAAACACAGATAGGTTAACCCTAAAAGGAATGCGAATACTTGAAAGATTATTCTTGTAACCTAGCAGCTCTCTGTGATATTTTACATCACCGAGAGAGGAGTTATTAATTCCATACAGTTTATTATTCATAAACAGTGTTCTTATTGTTATTCTCATACATATACTTGACTATATATTGTGTATTCGGCCTAAAAATTGGTATCAGAGATTAGGCTGTTGAATATATACAGTTTATCTTGATCCAAATACAAGTATAATCATGGCTGAAAATATCCAAGCAGGTTCTAATCCCGAAAAGGTTCAACCAACTTCTGTGAGTCGATACGAGATGATTAGGGTTCCAATTCTCAGACCAGCGGAATATCCAATATGGAAGGTAAAGATGACCATGTTTCTGGAAGCCACAGATCCAGAATACCTTGATAGAATCAATGATGGTCCTCATAAGCCAACTAAACTGTCTCCTGTTGTTGCTGGTCAAGAACAAAAGACTGTTCCAAAGGAAAAGAAAGATTTGACTCCTGAAGACATCTCATCAATTGCAAAGGATGCAAAAGTTAGTGTTGCCCAGTAATAACCTATTGTAGAAGGGGGGTTGAATACAATAGTATAAGATAATCGACTTCTTAATGTATATATCACAAATATGAAAAGAAAGATAACAGCTTTATTAAATCTGATATAAAACTGTTACAAACTCTCTCAAGAAATTCTGATGTTCTTGAGAGCTGCTAGCTTACAAAAACTCTCTCAAGAAATTCTATGTTCTTGAGAGCTTCTAACTTGATTCACAAATACTCGATTATGTTCTCGTACATAAATCGAAACCAAAACTGTGTTTATATACTATACAGCTTCTCTATCAATGATAAGTCCTAATCAATTACAAAGATTGAAACCTATCCATAATTGATAGCTACATTCTACAAACCAGGAACCGACAGAATAAACTTCCATGTTTAACTAGACTCCAAATATAACTCGAAGTAGGAATCCTGATCAGCTTCCAGTCCTGATGATCAATCCTGATCCCAGTCCTGATATGTATCTTGATCCTGACGACCATGTAATCCTGATGACGTCAGAAATCCTGATCAGTTGAGTCTAGCTCCTGACGATCATTGAATTCTGAACTAACAATCTCCCCCAATCTCATACTTTGTGAAATAAAGTATAGATTCCTAAGATTCAATGATGTCAAAAACATATATACAAAATGTACAGAATCTGCAACAACAACTTATCTGTTTAAATTCTTTGATAGAACAGATTCATCTTCAAGAAGTTGGATAACAAATTTTCTTCTTTTTCTTCAAGAATTTGAATCAGTCTTTCCTTAAGATTTCTGAGTTCTTCATCTTCCTCATTAATCTGGTAGATAGCTGCTCTGAGATTCAATATGGAGCTTCTCTGAAGACTATGCTCTTCAAGCATAAGATAAGCAATTTCCTTTCCATCAGGATTAAGAGTAAGATGAGTCATGCCAAAAGTTACTTCTTTAACAGCAGTACCCCTTTGCATTTTCACATCCTGACCTCTTTGATTTAAGTACATGGGAGTATAATTACCATTGAAATTACTGTTTCCATCCAGTCTTCTTCTTATTGTTGACAAAATCATGTCACTCCATTCTTTGCATATTTGATTCTTCGATCTCAAAAGATAATGAACATATTTCAGTTCCTGTGTAGTTTTCATCAGCAGATCTTGAATAGATAAAATCTTCACACTACCATCTTTCATGAAGTACAGAAGCTTTTCTTTCTTGTCAAAACCATCATGACAATCTATAACTATATCAACAGCTAGTAAATTGTTCAGGTTTTCAGAAGTTAAAGTACCTCCAATTTCAGTTAAGGAGTAAGGATCAACATATGACATATTTATATATTCAGCATCCCTGTGTCCAATACCTCCTCTTGAATTACTTGTCAATTGCTTCATATTTGAAAACATCTTTAACCAGAGTGCTTTTGATCTCACCATCTCAGATAAATCAACAACACTTGAAGCGCTTGTAATAATTCTTCCAGACTGAAAATTGATAAGTGTATCACACCTTAATGTGCTAATATGTTTCCACTTCTTATCCTTTTCCTTTTCAAATGCATAGCTTCTTTCCAGTGAAGATTCTTGTCTGCTTGGGTTCCTCCACTTTCTTTCATTCGATAGTTTAAGCCTTTGTAAATAGAGATTTAAATCTCTACTTGTTCTTCTTGTAATTTCTCTTCTTCTGGCTTCTTCTTCTTCATCTACTTCCTTGTTGTGAGAATCTACCACAGTAGATAAGATTATCAAATCAATCTCTTGCAGAATTTCAGAATCATCAGGATCTTGAATATTATCAGGAACAACATCAGGATTAGATTCTTCAATTTGATTTGTATTGCAGAGAGTTGATTTTATTGATTTTCTTCTCAATTTAGGTTCTTCTTCAATATTTCCATCATCACCAAAAGTAGATCTGTCAGGAACTACTAGAGTTTGAATAGGTTCAGGAATTTCTTCAATTCTTAACCCTCGAGACCTTGTCTGTCTAGGTATTGTTTGAGTTGAAGAACCTCTTCTACTTCTTCTAGCTCCTCTCCTACCTCTGCCTCCTCTACCTCTAGCAGGAGCAGAATTATTAAAGCTTTCCATCATTTCTCTCTGTTGTCTTAAGAATTCTTCATGTGAGAGATCAGGATATTCTTCACTTGCTGTAGAGAGTGCTTTTCTTGCATATAATTGTTGAACTCTTTTATCAGTGTGATATAGAGTAACAATTCTGCCATCTTTTGTAGAAAACTTCTGGAATAAATTTGATGCATCTTCAGGATTATCAATAATCACATTTTCATCACCTTCAGGAATTGTAGCAAGAGTATGTCCATGACCAGGTGTCAGGATTTGTTCTTCCGTCAGGATCTGAGATTGCATCAACGTTCTTACTGTCTTAACTCCAGAATCAGAAACATGAGTTGACTGTGTTGTTTGACTTTGTGAAGTTTGAATTGTAGACTTCATAACAACAGCATCAGAGGTTTCTCCTTGTATCACTTTGTCACTACCATCATCTCCAGTATCATCATCATTATTCCTTAATACTAGATCAGGTGTGCATTTTGTCCGACTAACCTTCTCCCCCTTTTTGACATCAGGATTTGACAATAAATTCAAAATTAAGGAAAGAGAGGCTTGAATGTCAGTTACCTTGGTATCCAGAGAATCAATCCTTCTGTTGATGGAGGTTTGTTCAGAAATAACAGATTTCACTTGGGATTCTACTACCCTTAGCTGAAAAGCAGTAGGCACCTTTGTAAAATTTTGAGAAATATCATTCCTCACCAACTCAGTGGAGTTCTTGATAGAATCAATCTCACTTTTTAGACTTTTGGATAACAGAGTTGTAGCCTTCAGATGATTCTTCAAGTCTTGATTCTCTATAGATTTCACTACATCAGAGGCATGTTCCAAAGCAGAAGAATAACTTACAGTTTCAACAGAACTGTGCCATGAATTGTTCCATTCATTCTGTCTAAGTGCCTCAGCAGGATTAAAGGAAGGAATAGAAAAATCTTGTCTCTGATCTTTCCCAGTGGAAGCTTTACCAGCCATATATGTACTTGATGAACCAAAATTAGTTCCAAGACTAATTTTGAGTGCTGTAGCAAGCTGTTCCTTCTCTTTTCGATTCTCATCATCATCACTATCATCAGAGTCATCATCATCAGTACTATGAGTAACATCAGGATCAGGAATAGCTAGACCTTTCATTTTATCCTGTGAATCTGTGATAGGATGATCCATTGGTCTTGAACGAAGTGGCTGTATCAGGATATGTTCAATATCAGGAGCACCACTAGCGTCAGGATGAGCACCGTCAGGATTTGATATGCTTGCATCAGTATTTGCTACCAATGGTTCTTGTGGAGCTTGAGGTTCAGAAGCTTCTTCAACACTTTGAGTCAAAGGTTCTTGTGTACTTCCCTCGTAGACAGTGTCCTCGACCAATCTTCGAACTTCATCTGCACCAGAAATCCCTTTGAGAAGATGGTTCTTGTGTAGCTGGAATGTCGATGTCTTCATTCTCCCTTTGAGAAAATGGTTCTTGTGGGGCCATTCCACTAGCTAAGCCTTCACTCAAACTTTGATTGAGTGGTTCTTGTGTGGCTGGATCATCAGAAAGAGCTGCTGAACCACTTTGAGGTTCAGGTTCTTGTGGGCTTGATCCTTTCAGTTTCTTCTGTCTCTGATAGACTAACTCTTCTGCCTTCCTTAGCTTTTCCATTGGATGTTTTATCCCAAGATTGGAAGAAGCAGCACCATACTTCTCCCATGAAATATCAACATGTCTTTTTGTTGGAGAGTCCTGTGCTGGAGAGTCTGAAATAGTAACCACTTGACTTGGTGCAGTATCAGGAATACTAACATCAGGATTGGCTTGAGCAGTTGAAACTGATTGCTCATTCAGAATAGAAGTGTCCTGTACATCAGTATCCTGCTTCTTTTCTAAAGGAATATGATACCTGCTTTTTGATAACTTCCTTTTCTTCTGTGGTGTAGACAATGGAACCACAGCTGCAGTAGCAGTATCAGCAACTTCCTTATTCACTTTCAGCACAGAGGATATAGGTAAGTCATCCTCTGAATCAGTCTCATCCCTGAGAACTAATTTTCTTTTAACAGAAACAGTCTCACCTCCCTTTGCAGCTTTCTTCACCAGGACCCCTTGTACACCCCCTTGTAACTTCTTTGTAGTGATAGGTGTAGAGGAAAAATCCTTTGAACCTGATTGCCTTCCTGACACATCAGTTCTAGCTGACTTCTTTTCTTTTACAACTAAAGTCTTTTGAGAGACATTAGAGGTGGCAGTTGACTGTTTAGACTGTTTAGGATGAATGCTTGGGTTAGGAACAAGGTGTGATTGGCCTTGCCCCATAGCATTAGAAATTAAACCATAACGAGTAGGCATTTTCCTATGCAAGAAAAACCTAACCTCATCAGGAATAAAAGCATTTCCTATGAAACCATTTGTCTTATCAGGATTGAAAAACGCAAAAATTTTAATATGAAGTAAAATAAAATTTTATTTATGAAAACAAAATTTATTTTGATAATCCTGATAAATGCGGTTTTTTTTAAAAAAAAATGATTACAAAACAAATAGCATAATACCCATGTAACCTGCATTCTTACCAATTACCGAGGCAAAGTAATTATGAGAAACTGAACAGTCGCCTCGATAAACAAAAATGACCTGCATCCTTAACACACATTTTCTATAAAATAGAATTGTTAAGCATAAACATCATATATCTATTAAAACACAAACCCTCTCCAGAGAAAAACTTACGAAAACCTTTCACCTTCTTTGTTTTTCAATGGCTGCCAACCAACAACAAAACAACATACCTGATGCTGAGCTCGATATCATATGGCAAGAGATGGAAGAGGCTCTTGCTGACATTGAGCCACAACCAGTTCCTGACCCTCAGGAACATGAAGCGTTTATTAACGCAATGTTTGACGTGGTTTGGCACAACTTCCTGCAAGCCAATCCGAACTGGAATCCGCTTGATAACCTCATCTATGAAGAGGATGAGGATGATGAAGAGGATGAGGATGAAGATGATGAAGAGCTCGTCTTAGAGCTTGAGAAAAGAAAGAAGAGAATCCGTGATGCTTGTATGTCATGCAAGTTGGAGGCACGGAAGTGTCCCGGTGGTCATAGTGACGATCCGCCTTCAAGTGCATCAGCTCCTCTTCTTGTCCTTTAAGGATGGAACTAGAAATCTTCCAATCCTGATGGACTGTGAAGCTGCTCAGGAGCATTCATGCTAATCTGTAGGGCACGTGTTCCTGAGTAGAAAAGTAGACTAGGAAAAGAATATGTAATTTCCATTTTCATTTGTAAAGAATCTTCAAGATTTAATGAAAACTATCAATTTGCTCAATTGTTCTTGTCCTTCTTACTTTTCCTGCACAATTTGTTAGTAACACTGCATTTGATACATAATATAACGAATAGTAATCGCTGACAAAAATATAATCGTAATTGAAAATTAAGACTTAATAACTTAATCAAAGACTAAGTAATGATCTTATTTGTCAGAGTTTACCAGGAGTGTTGTTGACAAATTGTCTTAGAACTTCTGGTTTTCATACTAGCTTCAATATTTGAGCATCAGGATTTGACCAGTTGACTTCCTGTCAGGATTGCATCCTATCAGAATTTGATCAAAGAAAACATACCTTTCTGAATAACCATCAGGATTTGACAGTTATCAGGATTTCCTCTCTGTAGCTTTCCTCAGAAATTCTCAAAGTTCATCATTCCAAGTTCATTCACCAATTTATTGAAAGTAGCTTCAGGTAGTGTGTTCGCACAAAAACACGCAAGCGCACGTGGTCACAAGTAGTATATAGATAAATCAAGTTCGATCCCACAAGGACTAGTTTTAGTTGTAATAAGTTGTACTTATGCACCAATGTTTGGTTATTACCCACTGCTAAGACAATTATCAAATTGGGGTTTTTTTTTGATTGACTAAAAGAATTACTAGTGAATTACTGATATGAGAAAGCATAGGATCCTAACATCGTTACATATTTCATCTAGAGTCTCTTGTTCTTAACCTCTGTATGTGACAGTTGTGAAAACTAACCAGATAACACAAATTTAGTACACGCTACCTTTCAGTATACGTATACCCTACCACTTAAACATCCACAGATAGATAGAAGTTAAATGGACACCAGATATGCTTAGTCCCTATATGTCTATAGAGATTGAAAACATAGTGGTTGAATGAACAGGTTATCTATTCAGATTACATAAGGTAGATGAAATGGTTAAAATCACCCACAAATTATGCATGATAATCATACAAAAACTTATGCTAGCATGGCAAGTTCTAAATCCCTAAATCCACTTTCGAAATCATTAAGGATTAACAACAATCATGAATGTTAGCTACGCATCCACAATGAATAAGCACAACCATGATAGGAAATCAATTCGCCACCACACACAGAGTATATAAAACAATTAACCACTAAACTCCATAAAAACTCTGTTAGAATCCCACGATAATGATTAGTTCATAAATGAACCGTTCATCATCGCGGGTTCTAATGAAAACATGATATAATAACTAAGTCTTGAATAAATAATTGCAAAGAGTATCCAGAATAACAATGTTTAGAAAACTAGAAAAGAAGAATCCAAGTATTGCTTAATTGAGAGAAATACAAATAAAAATGTAATCCGGCTCCTCAATCTAAGTCTCTATGTTCTTCTGTATTATTCTTCCACCTCTCTCGAAATTAGGGTTCTCCCCTTAGAAACATCCACCAGAAATGACAAAAGCCCAAGACATGACCCGCTACCACTCTAAGCCCACAAAAACAAAATACAGAAATTCCACCAGTCGGGGACGCGCGGCCGCGCGCTAACAAGCGCGGGCGCGCCTCATTCTCTGCCAACTACGCGCGGGCGCGCTCTAGGAGGCGCGGGCGCGCCTGGTTCTCTGCCCAGTTTTCTTCTTTGCTGCTTTATTAGATCACTACCTCGCCAATTGCTTGTCTCCAAAATCATTCAACTCCTAGAGCAAAAACCACCATTTTCAAGCACGACGACCACCGCTTGATCCCATTTAGCTTATCTGCACATAAACACTAAAACTCATCATAACATCACACACTTGAGGCCAAAACAACCAATTTAAGCTGATTTTAAGGCGTTCAAAGTAGATATAAAACCGACTTATCACACCCCCAAACTTAAACTGATGCTTGTCCTCAAGCATAAACAGACTCGATATAAACTAATGCAATGCATGAATGCAACTAATATGATAATGCAAGTGATCCCCTCAACCTAACCATAATCCATGAATGAGCCAACATCTCACAGAATGCAATCTTCCAAACAGAGTTCAACCAAACTCCCTTCGATCAACCATACAAACACAAGAACGTGAGTGTGTGCAATGCTCACCAATATACTCCCAAACCAAATCAAGACCATACCTATTCTCAGCTAAAACAACCCCAAGCTTATAAACAGAATATACTCTAGACTCAAGAAACCACTTAAAGACACCTCAACCTTCGCTTGAGTTAGACAGGAAATCATGCTTTATTACTACACACATGCTTATTTGACCGTGCAATGGCTGAGACCCCAAAAGGCTTATACAATAATACCCATGTAGCGAGCGTTAGGTTAGTGGATCCCAGACCGGAAAAGTCTTAGGTCACTAGGCACAAAGTCCCCTAGAACTTAATTGCTCGAGTATTACAGAGCTCAACCTGGTCAATTCTGCATAAAACTACTAAAACAACTTTTTTTTTCTTTTTCTTTTGTTTTTTTTTTCTCTTTTTTTTTAAAATTTCGGAATGAGTGCACTTTGCCTTTTTCTCATCCCACCCTAGACTACTCATTTTCATGAGCCGGCTACTAGCCATTTGACGCTTAACCTTTATTGACAATTAGAATGAAATCCTTGTTTTCCCCCAAACTTAGACTTAAGTGCTTCTTTGAATTTCAAGAGAATAGAATACATTCTAACTATAAGCAAGCGGTTAAATTCCAACATCAAAACAAGCATGGTCTAATCAGATTCAAAAGCAACCAATGAGACTTATGAAAAAAAAAAATTGTTCCTATGCATGCACCAATCCTTAGGAGCTTAATCAACCCTCTATTCATCACAACTACACTCCCATCAACATCGACTCACCACAGAAACAGTCAAATCTTAAGGGATCATGAAATATGCTATGCATGAGCAACTACATGAACTAACATGCTAGATAAACTATGCAACAGAATGCTCTATATGACATATATATTCAAGAATATGAATGAATTAACTAAATATGCAACCTAAAACCTATATGAATCCTACATGAGACACACTAACACTACTATTCCTTGACTACCACCCCCAAACTTACAATATTCAATGTCCTCATTGAAGGTAATAACAAGGAAAGTGCAGATAATACCTAAGCATCAGAATCATCACCACCATCAATAGGTGGTGTCTCCGTTGGTGTCTCCGGTGGTGTATCCAGTGGTGGATAAACAGAACCAACTCCAAAATCTGGCCAAGCCACATCAACTCCAGTGGCACGGAATGCAGTGCCCAATGCCTGAGTCAAATCCATAGCAAAACGGCGATTAATGTCATGCATGGCATCAATCCGCCTAGTTAACCTCCTGTACTGAGCCCCTCCAAAACCGGCTCTATCTGCCTCCTGCTGTATCCCAGAAGCACCCTGAAACCCCGCCCTGGCGGCCTCACGAGTGGGATCATCCATGCCATCATCATCTACGTTCCCAAACCCTAAACCAGACGGATCTGTGGAACCACCATCCCAATCCTCCAAACGCTGAATCGCCGCATGATCAATAGGAGCACTAGGTAGCTGCAACTGCTCCTCTTCCGTCCAATGGACACCCACTGCAGTGCATAGCTTAGTAACCACAGCAGCATGAGGAATTGCCGCCGTGGTACCACCCCTCAAGAATCGCAAGATACTCCTATGTAGGAGAGCCCCAAGGTCAACATACTTCCCATTTAGAATCCCCCACAGCACAATAGCCCTTTCCACAGTAACCTCATGCGCATGCGATGAGGGCATGATGTTAGCACACACAAATAAATTCCAGGCCTTAGCATACCTGTTCATAGCAGATGCCGGGAAAGTGACTGGCTCAGTAGTACCCGGCATGTACTTCCATGTCGTGCCCGGCACACAAAGAACACCTACGATGTTCTCCAGATCCACATCTGCCCTGGTCTTCAAAGCCCAATCTTCTTCACCCTGTCTCATCCTCGGTAACCTAAGAACCCGAGAAATAGCCGCCGGCGTGTAATCCACTGTATAACCTCGAACCACAGAATACCCGGTCTTCTCCGCCTTGGCATTAGCATAAAACTCCCTCACAATACCCAAGGGAACCGGCTCCGGTGCTTCACAAATACCTTCCCAACCTTTGGCGGTAATCATCGCCACCAAATTACCATCACGATGAGTAGGTATAAACCCTCTCTCCTTAGCCACGGCCTTAGACAATAGCCGTGCATATTCAACCGAAGCTTCTGGAGATGAAAACTTCTCGCCTCCAAACCCCGCACTTGAATCATCAGATGAAGAAGTACGTCTCGTGCTACTACTACCCGCATATCTTCCTCTCTTTGGTGGTGCCATGGAATTGGGATGAAAAGTGTAAGTAGGTGTATGTATAGATTTGTGGTTTTGGATGTGGAAGAGAGAAAAGAGGCTAGGGTTTTGATTAGATGGAATGGGTGTGGGTAGATGTAGGTTTAAATAGGTATTTACAACAACAAGGGTTTCTTTTTGGGGTTTTTGTTTTGTTTTTTCCGTTTTTTTTTTCTCTGGCAGTCGCCCAGGCGCGAGCGCGCGGTGTAGAGCGCGGGCGCGCTCCTGTCCCTGGAATTCAGGCGCGGGCGCGCGGTGTAGAGCGCGGGCGCGCGTTCCTCCCTGCCAAAAAAATATTTTTTTTCTCCTTTTCTTTTTTTTTCTCTTCTCACTGTACAACACGAATACTACGTGGGTTGCCTCCCACAAAACGCTTCTTTTACGTCAATAGCTTGACGTGATTCCAAATTCATTCTGAAGTACCAAGAACCGTGGTTTCTGCTTCACGATTCACACGTTCACCAAAGTAAGGTTTCAACCTTTGGCCGTTGACCTTGAACGCCTCAACTGGTGACCTATCATAGATTTCCACTGCACCATGTGGAAACACTGTTTTAACCGTGAATGGCCCCGACCATCTTAACTTAAGCTTCCCTGGGAAAAGTCTGAGACGAGAATTGAACAACAACACTAGTTGACCCGGCACAAAGGACTTTTGCACCAACTGCTTGTCATGCCATCTCTTGACCTTCTCCTTGTATAATTTGTGATTTTCAAAAGCCTGTAGACGAAACTCATCCAGCTCATTAATTTGAAGCAATCTCTTCTCTCCTGCTGCTGCCAAATCAAAATTCAACTTCTTTAACGCCCAATATGCCTTGTGCTCTAACTCGGCGGGCAAATGACAAGCCTTTCCATAGACCAGCTGAAAAGGTGAAGTCCCCAATGGTGTCTTGTAAGCTGTTCTATAAGCCCAAACAACTTCATCAAGTTTCAAAGACCAATCCTTCCTGGAAGGATTTACCACCTTCTCCAGAATACGCTTAATCTCCCTGTTAGACACCTCTGCCTGCCCATTAGTCTGAGGGTGGTAAGCAGTAGCAACCCGATGATTGATGTTATACTTAGTCATTAATGCTGTAAACTTCCGGTTGCAGAAATGTGTGCCTTCATCACTGATAATTACCCTGGGAGCGCCGAAACGCGTGAAGATTTGCTTGTGCAGAAAACTCAGTACCACTTTAGCATCATTGGTCGGTAAAGCCTTTACCTCGACCCACATGGAAACATAATCCACTGCTAGCAAAATGTACTGGTTGTTGCATGAAGGAATAAAAGGGCCCATGAAGTCAATGCCCCATACATCAAAAATCTCCACCTCCAGCAGCATACTAAGAGGCATCTCGTTCCTTCTCGAGATATTACCAACCCTTTGGCATCGATCACATCTCAACACAAACTGATGAACATCCTTAAACAGAGTTGGCCAATAGAACCCAGCCTGAAGTACTCGAGTAGCTGTCTTTTCACCACCATAATGACCTCCATAAGTGGTGGAATGGTAATCACGCAAAACACCCTCTACCTCACTGTAAGGAATGCATCTGCGTAGAACTTGATCGGCTCCCTGTCTGAACAAAAAGGGTTCGTCCCAACAGTACCATTTAACATCATGTAGGAACTTCTTCCTTTGAGCATAAGAGAATTCCGAAGGAATGACCTTACTTACCAGATAATTCACAATATCTGCAAACCATGGTTCTTCAGCTTGCACTCCAAAAAGCTGCTCATCAGGAAAGAATTCATTGATGAGAGATTTGTCCAATGAATTCTTACTGTGGTCTTCTAACCGGGACAAGTGATCAGCCACCTGATTCTCAGTACCCTTTCTGTCTTTAATTACCAGGTCGAATTCTTGAAGTAATAGAACCCAACGAATTAACCGCGGTTTCGAATCCTTCTTCGACATCAGATATCGAATAGCTGCATGATCAGTAAATACCACTACCTTGGTTCCAAGCAAGTAAGATCTGAATTTCTCGAAACTATATACAATGGCCAATAGTTCCTTTTCTGTAGTGGTGTAATTCAGCTGCGCATCGTTGAGTGTTTTGCTAGCATAGTAGATCACATGAAATACATTCTTCTTCCTTTGCCCAAGAACAGCTCCAACTGCAAAGTCACTAGCATCACACATCAACTCGAATGGATCACTCCAATCAGGTGCGGTAATAACAGGTGCAGATGTCAACTTCTTTTTCAACAGCTCAAAAGCAGCTAAGCATTCTTCATCAAACTTGAAAGGGATATCCTTCTCCAACAAGTTGCACAAGGGTTTAGAGATTTTGGAGAAATCTTGAATGAACCGCCGATAGAAACCCGCATGACCAAGAAAACTGCGAATTCCCTTAACTGAAATTGGTGGAGGAAGATTTTCAATTGTCTCCACTTTGGCTTTGTCCACCTCAAGCCCCTTGCTAGATACCTTATGCCCAAGAATGATTCCCTCTTGCACCATGAAGTGACATTTTTCCCAGTTGAGTACTAGATTAGTCTCAACACATCTTTTCAGCACCATGCCCAAATTACTGAGGCACTCATCATATGACGCTCCAAAAACTGAGAAGTCATCCATGAACACTTCTACATTTATGCCAATCATCTCCGAGAAAATGGCCATCATACACCTCTGAAACGTAGCAGGTGCACCACATAGGCCAAAAGGTACACGCCGGAATGCGAAAGTACCAAAAGGACATGTAAAGGTGGTCTTCTCCTGGTCTTCTGGAGTAATACCAATCTGGTTGTAACCTGAATAACCATCCAACAAGCAATAGAATTCATGCCCCGCCAACCTGTCCAACATCTGATCAATGAAAGGAAGGGGAAAATGTTGCCCAGTAATAATCTATTGTAGAAGGGGGGTTGAATACAATAGTGTAAGATAATCGACTTCTTAATGTATATATCACAAATATGAAAAGAAAGATAACAGCTTTATTAAATCTGATATAAAACTGTTACAAACTCTCTCAAGAAATTCTGATGTTCTTGAGAGCTACTAGTTTACAAAAACTCTCTCAAGAAATTCTATGTTCTCGAGAGCTTCTATCTTGATTCGCTTCTCTTCTCTTCCGAATCATATAAATCGAAACCAAGACTGTGTTTATATAGTGCACACAGCTTCTCTATCAATAACAAGATAAGTCCTAATCAATAACAAAGATAGAAACCTATCCTTAATCGATAGCTACATTCTACAAACCAGGAACAAATAGAATAAACTTCCATGTTTATCTAGACTCCAAATATAACTCGAAGTAGGAATCCTGATCAGCTTCAAGTTCTGATGATCAATCCTGATCATAGTCTGAGTAGGAATCCTGATGATCAATAAGATACTGACGCTTGATCAAATACTGATGACCATGCAATACTGATGACGTCAGCAATCCTGATCAGTTGAGTCTAGCTTCTGACGATCATTGAATTCTGATCTAACAATCTCCCCCAATCTCATACTTTGTGAAATAAAGTATAGATTCCAAATATTCAATGATGTCAAAAACATGTATCAAAATGTACGAGTATCTTCAGAAACAACTTATCTGTTTAAGCCTTTTGATAGAACAGATTCATCTTCAAGAAGTTGGATAATAAACTTTCTTCTTTTTCTTCAAGAATTTGAATCAGTCTTTCCTTAAGATTTCTGAGTTCTTCATCTTCCTCATTAATCTGGTAGATAGCTGCTCTGAGATTCTGTATGGAGCTTTTCTGTAGACTGTGCTCTTCAAGCAAAAGATAAGCAATTTCCTTCCCATCAGGATTGAGAGTAAGTTGGGTCATACCAAAAGTTACTTTTTTAACAGCAGTACCTCTTTGCATTTCCACATCCTGACCTCTTTGATTTAAGTACATGGGAATATAATTACCATCGAAATTACTGTTTCCATCCAGTCTTCTTCTTATAGTTGACAAAATCATGTCAGCCCATACTTTGCACACTTGGTTCTTCCATCTTAACAGATAGTGAACATATTTCAGTTCCTGTGTAGTTTTCATCAGCAGATCTTGAATAGATAGAATCTTCACACTACCATCTTTCATGAAGTACAAAAGATTTTCTTTCTTTTCAAAACCATCATGACAATCTATAACTATATCAACAGCTAATAAATTGTTCAGATTTTCAGAAGTTAAAGTACCTCCAATTTCAGTTAAGGAGTAAGGATCAACATAAGTCATGTTTAGAAATTCAGCATCCCTGTGTCCAATACCTCCTCTTGTGTAACTTGACATTTGCTTCAGATTCGAAAACATCTTTAACCAGAGTGTTTTTGATCTAGCCATATCAGACAAATCAACAACACTTGAAGCACTTGTAATAATTCCACCAGTCTGAAAATTGATAGGTGTATCACACTTCAGTGTACTTATGTGTTCCCACTTCTTGTCTTTCTCCTTTTCATGAGTGTAGCTTCTTTCAAGTAAAGATTCTTGCCTGCTTGTATTTCTCCATTGTCTTTCATTTGAAACTTTAAGCCTTTGTAGATAGAGATTGAAATCTTCATATGTTCTTTTTGTAATATCTCTTCTTCTGGCTTCTTCTTCTTCATCTACTTCTTTGTTGTGACAATCAACAACAGTAGATAAGATTATCAAATCAACCTCTTGCAGAATTTCAGATTCGTCAGGATCTTGAATATTGTCAGGATTAGAATCTTCAATTTGATTTGTATTGCTGAGAGTTGATTTACTTGTTTTTCTTCTCAATTCAGGTTCTTCTTCAACAAATTCCTTGTCTTCTTTCTCCATGATATCCTTGATAACAGGATCTGTTAGATTTTGTGAAGCTTCAGGAATTTCTTCAATTCTTAACCCTCTAGACCTTGTCTGTCTAGGTACTGTTTGAGTTAAAGAACCTCTTTTACTTCTTCTAGAACCTCTCCTACCTCTGCTTCCTCTACCTCTAGCAGGAGCAGTATAGCTTTCCATTGTCTCTCTTTGTAGTCTCAAGAATTCTTCATGTGAGAGATCTGGATATTCTTCACTTGCTGTAGAGAGTGCTTTTATTGCATATAATTGTTGAACTCTTTTATCAGTGTGATATAGAGTAACAATTCTGCCATCTTTTGTAGAAAACTTCTGGAATAAATTTGATGCATCTTCAGGATTATCAATAATTACATCTTCATCACCTTCAGGAATTGTAGCAAGAATGTGTCCATGACCAGGTGTCAGGATTTAATCTTCCGTCAGGATCTGAGATTGCACCAATGTTCTTACTGTCTTAACTCCAGAATCAGAAACATGAGTTGACTGCGTTGTTTGACTTTGAGAAGTTTGGATTGTCTTCATAACAACAGCATCAGAGGTTTCTCCTTGTATCATTTTGTCACCACCATCATTTCCAGTATCATCGTCATTATTTCTTAATACTAGATCAGGTGTACATTTTGTCTGAATAACCTTCTCCCCCTTTTTGACATCAGGATTTGACAATAATTGCAAAATTAAGGAAAGAGAGGCTTGAATTTCAGTTACCTTAGTATCCAGAGAATCAATTCTTTGATTGATTGAGGTTTGTTCTGAAACAACAGATTTCACTTGGGATTCCACTACCCTTAGTTGTAAAGTAGTAGGCACCTTTGTAAAATTATTAAAGATATCAGTCCTCACTTTTTCAGTTGAACCCTTGATAGAATCAATCTCACTTTTCAGGCTTTTGGATAACAGAGTAGTAGCCTTCAGATGATTCTTCAAGTCTTGATTCTCAATAGATTTCACTGCATTATAGGCATGTTCAATAGCAGAAGAAAAACTGATAGATTCATCAGATTGGTGCCATGAATTGTTCCATTCATTCTGTCTAAATGCCTCTACAGGATCAAAGGAAGGAGTAGAAAAATCTTGTCTCTGATCTTTCCCAGTGAAAGCATTGCTAGCCATATATGTACTTGATGAACCAAAATTAGTTCCAAGACTAATTTTGAGTGCTGTAGCAAGCTGTTCCTTCTCTTTTCGATTCTCATCATCATCATCACTATCATCAGAAGTATCATCAGCAGTATCATGAGTAATATCAGGATCAGGAATAGCAATACCTTTCAGTTTATCCTGTGGTTCTGAGATAGGATGATCCATTGGTCGTGAACGAAGTGGCTGTATCAAAATAGGTTCATTATCAGGAGCACCACTAGCGTCAGGATGAACATCGTCAGGATTTGATATGCTTGCATCAGTATTTGCTACCAATGGTTCTTGTGGAGCTTGAGGTTCAGAAGCTGCTTCAACACTTTGAGTTAAAGGTTCTTGTGTGCTTCCCTCATTGACAATGTTCTCGACCAATCTTTCAACAGAAGCTGTAGCTTTGCCTGCATCTTCACTTTGAGAAGATGGTTCTTGTGTAGCTGGAATGTTGATGTCTTCATTCTCCCT
This sequence comes from Heracleum sosnowskyi, assembly GCA_030848705.1. Lineage (NCBI taxonomy): Eukaryota > Viridiplantae > Streptophyta > Magnoliopsida > Apiales > Apiaceae > Heracleum > Heracleum sosnowskyi. The sequence continues at coordinate 537,496 of JAUIZM010000019.1, read as the reverse complement.
TTGAGAAAATGGTTCTTGTGTGACCATTCCACTAGCTAAGCCTTCACCCAAACTTTGATTGAGTGGTTCTTGTGTGGCAGGATCAACAGTAGCTGCTGAATTACTCTGAAATTCAGGTTCTTGTGGGCTTGATCCTTTCAGCTTCTTCTGTCTCTGATAGACTAACTCTTCTGCATTCCTCTTTTTCTTTGATGTAGGTGTAAGACCAACCAAGGAAGCAGTTGTAGAAACCTTCTCCCAAGAAATTTCTCTAATCTGAGATGGAGAGGCTGGAGAGTCTGATAGAGAGACAACTTTTGTTGTTGCATCAGGAATACTAACATCAGGATTTGCTAGAGCATCAGGAGTAGATGACTCATCAGGATTTGATGTCTGAATATCAGTATCCTTCATTTGCACTGTCAAAGGAATATGATACCTGCTCTTTGATAATTTCCTTGTCTTTTGTGGTTTTGATAAAGGTACCACAGCTTTAGTAGCAGTATCAGCAACTTCCTTGTTCACATTCATCACAGAGGATATAGGTAAGTCATCCTCTGAATCACTTTCATCAATCAACCTTAACTTCCTTTTCACAGGAACATTCTTAACAACCTTATCAGCTTTCTTCACCAGGACCCCTTGTACACCCCCTTGTATCTTCTTTTTAGTGAGTGGTGTAGAGGAAAAATCCTTTGAACCTGATTGCCTTCCAGACACATCAGTTCTAGCTGATTTCTTTGATTTTACAACTAAAGTCTTTTGAGAGACAGTAGAGGTGGTTGTTAACTGTTTAGACTGTTTAGGTGGCATGCTTGTGTCAGGAACAAGGTGGGTTGGGCCTTGCCCCATAGCATTAGAAAGTAGTCCATAACGAGTAGACATTTTCTGATGTAAGAAAAACCTAACTTCATCAGGAATAAAAGCATTTCCGCACAAAATATTTTGCCATATCAGGATTGAAAAAAAATATTCAATAAGATTAAAATAAAATTTTATTTAAGAAAACAAAATTTATTTTAACAATCCTGAATAGCGTTTTGGTTTAAAAAAAATAACCAAATTAATGGTCATAGAATTAAAACACGCTTACCAGCAAACGAGGCAAAAATATTTATGGAAAACTGAACCATGAAACTAGTCTTCCACCCAAAAACTGACAACTTCCTGAAGTACTTTTCCTGTCTATTTTGCATCCTGCAAAATCAGCATCTGAATAACTGTGACGCCCTCCAAACCCGGGGTACAGATTTGAGGAGTCATCCGACCAACGGAACACTATTTAACACATGCATAATATATATAAAGACACAATTACCCCTTGACCAAGACCGCATCCAGATTATGGCAATGAACACAAGCTACTACAATCCTTTATTATTACAAACCAGTTTTATCAGAGTTATTACATCACAACTAAAGTTCAAATCTAGACATTAAATCTAGAAAAGCAAAACAACAACTACCCTGCCAATAACAGTGACTCGAGGGGCTCTCCTGACTGCTGGTGAACTATCGGTCACGCTATGCCAACTCATACTCTCGCTTCACTGGAATAGGGTTAGAAAACAACAAGCAAGAGTGAGCCAAAATTGCTCAGCAAACATCAACGAATCATTTCTATCACGGTTGTAAGGATATGAATTTAAGATATCAGAATCAACAATATTTAGCTAACACATGCTTTGTATCAATAATGATTGAAGTAAAGAATTAGAATTTGGCTTATACATTTTATTCAAATCAAAGGTTGTGCTGCTGGCCAGCCACGCATCAACCCCGGACTAGCTCATGTCATAGTCCTCTACTGGATCCCAGGCCAATCTGGGCCTTAAGTTACTTCGACCAATTACTGGTCCATTTTTAAAAACACATGCCAATTCTATAATAGGGTATAAACAATAACATGCTCAATAAGATAAACTGAATGTATAGTAATTGCAAAAGAGCTTCAACTGTTCAGTATCAACGAAGATCGTGAAAGGATCATGGAGTAGTTTCAAGATGGAAATCAAACAATCAAAGGTTGTCAATGATAATCAAAGGATGATAAATAGCAACAATAGGTGGTAAACAATAATCAAGTAAATTGGAAATAAGGGTTTCCGATGCAGATCAAATCAAAGAATCAAGAATTTCTAAGGAAATGGAATCAGTTGTCCCAATGCGGTTAAAAGATGGATAATTTGAATTGTTCTGGGGATAACGGTATTCAAGTAATCAAGACAATAATAATTTTTATCACAAGTAAAGGCACAGGTACTTGCCTGGTCTAAGCTGCTGTCGGATCGACTCTGCTCACTCTACTTTCCCCTTTCCCTTGCTCCGGGAACTCGATTCTATAATTTAAACAACTCATCACAATAAGTCTAACTATTCTCGTTCTACTCTCGACACTTATTCAATCAATAATCACATTTAAACAAGTAACCGGTTACGTATCGGACGTCCGGTATAATTTACGATATTTAAAACTCAGATATTTGCCCTAGCACGGGCATATACAGACTATAAAACACGACACACAATTAATATGAACCATATAGCACTTATAAACATTTTTAAAACATCATACGGAACTCATTTGAATTTTTAATAAGTCATTACTAATTTTTAAATCAAAAATCGGATTTTTTAAATCCAATATAAACATTTAAATGAAAATAAATCAATTAATAAAATTAATTGACACTCTTTAAATGCTCAAACTATTTTTAAATAAATAAATAGGCTTGAAAATAATTAAACTGAATTTTTAATTAATTAAATCTAATTAATAATTAATTTTTAAGAATTAATTGATTAAAAGAATTAACCAATTAATTAATAAATTAATTATTAATTAAAAATAATTAAAATAATTAAGTTTAATCAATTTTCGGATTTAAAATAATAAATATAACTTATCAGAATTTTTCTGATATAAAAATATATTTTTAAAATAAAAATATGAATTTTTAAAGTTTTTAAACTATTTTCGAATTAAATTTAAAAATAAAATTCAAAAACAGTTTTCTGAAAATGAATTAGGGTTTTGAAGATTGAAACCGGGTCGAAAAATCGGGTAAACGGGTCGGGAAGAACGAATCCGGGTCACCAAGAACAACCCGCCGGAATCTGGGTTTTCCAGAATCCGGCCGGCGTCCGGTGGCCGGACTTCGCCGTTTCCGATCAAAACAAAACCAAACTATAGGGCTTTTGTTCGCTTTTGCAAGACAAACACAACCCACATACACACACATCTGTCCCATGCCGGAATCGTGCCCAGAATTCATTCAAAGAACTCGCCGGCGACGACCTCGGCCGGAAACCCGATCTACTTAAATCCTACATGAAACTCAAAGATTAATATACCAAAATGAAGCTTATAACTCATACAATAAAAGCCCTTTACCAAAAACAATGTCAGATCAATATCAAGAACGTACGAATTGAAAGAAGAAATCGGGTCAAAACCCGAAAATCAAACCCGACTAAACCGAACATAAACATGAAATTAAAGCATGGATTCTTGCTAATTAGAACCCTAGGAACATGTTAGAAGCAACCAATTGAACGGAGAATCAACAGAATGAAAATCCCCAAATCGAATCAAGAACCCTAATTTTAATTCGAAACTTGTAAAATCAATATAAAATCGAATACTTACCAGATGATGATGAGGTTGGAAGATTCTGAAACTAGATTTTTGGGGCTTTGATTTGAGTATAAGAACTTCAGATTTGGACTTCAATAACCCTTAGAACGAATTGATTGAAGATCAAGAACACAAAATAATTATTTGGGAATTTCGGATTTCTTGAGTAATTTCTGAAGAATTGCTAGGGTTATGAAGTCTGATTGGTCATTTTATATTTTTGGAAAAATAATACCCCAAATAACATTTTTGGATCGATATTGATTCGTTAGATCGTTTAAAAACCCTAATTAGGTCAAAAACACGTTTTACGAAAAGTAAGGGGTTAAAAAGGTTGATGATTATCCAAATTGATATATATCATTATATAACTAATGCTCAAGAATACTAGGGCTATAACAACTTCAATATTGATATAGAACGATAAATCCGTCCCCTTAAGCAATTAGGGTTCGGAACGATTTTTCCTTTTTCGGATCAAAAATTGAAATTAATTTGCAGAATCAAATAGGTAGGGTTAAATAGAATCCCATAACCCTTTCGATAACGATTCGAATACGAAAGACGAAGAATTAAAAATGAATGTACGAAATTTCAACGGGCTCTTGAATTATCAAAACGGCTCAAATTTGAAGAAAATTCCAAATGACGAAATTTTTGAAAGGGGCTTCCGACTCACCATTTAGCACATAATCACACACTAAATATCATATAATAATATTCCAATATTCCAAAATAAATATTTTAGATTAAATATATCATTTAATCAATTAATAAAATTCACGGATATTACATCCTTCCCCCCTTAATAGGATTCTGTCCTCAGAATCAGATCAAGGAAACAACTGGGGATACTTCTCTAACATCTCACTCTCTAACTCCCAGGTAGACTCTTCTACTTTAGGATTCCTCCACAAAACTCTAACTAACGCTACTGTCTTATTCCTTAGTACTTTCTCCTTACGATCCACTATCTGAATTGGTCGTTCTACATACGATAAATCTGCCTGGACCTCTATTGGTTCATACTCTATTACATGATTCGAATCTGGTCGATACCTCTTAAGCATAGATACATGAAATACATTATGAACGTGCTGCATATGCGGTGGCAATGCCAACTCGTAAGCTACTTCGCCCACTTTCTTCAAAATCTCAAACGGCCCAACATATCTCGGACTCAACTTCCCTTTCTTTCCAAATCTAACTAATCCTTTCCATGGTGAAACCTTTAGTAACACTTGCTCTCCTTCTTCGAATCCCACATCCTTTCTGGCTAGATCCGCATACTTCTTCTGTCGGTCTTGAGCTGTTATCAATCTTCTCTGAATCAATTGAACCACTTCTTTTGTTCGTTGTACTAGTTCTGGTCCTATCATTTTCCGTTCACCAACTTCTTCCCAATATACTGGAGATCGACACTTTCGTCCATACAAAGCTTCGTACGGTGGCATTCCGATGCTCGCGTGAAAACTATTATTATATGAAAATTCCACCAAGGGTAGATGATCGTCCCAACTGCCTTCAAAATCAAGTGCACACGTCCTAAGCATATCTTCAATAGTCTGAATTGTCCTTTCGCTCTGACCGTCCGTCTGCGGATGATAAGCCGTACTCATTCTCAACTCGGTGCCCAAACACTCTTGAAAACTCCTCCAAAATCTTGAATTGAATCGAGGGTCTCTATCAGACACTATCGATACTGGAACTCCATGTCGTACTACGATCTCTTTTATGTACATATGAACTAACTTATCCAGCGAGAATCTCTCGTTAATCGGAAGAAAATGCGCAGATTTCGTCAATCGATCCACGACAACCCAGATGGCATCATGGTTAGCTTTGGTTCTAGGCAATCCTACTACAAAGTCCATCGCAATGTGTTCCCACTTCCATTCGGGAATCTCCAATGGTTGAAGTAATCCACTTGGTCTCTGATGTTCCGCCTTAACTCTTTGACACGTAAAGCATTTACTTACCCATTCCGCAATCTCTCTCTTCATATCTGGCCACCAAAAGTTCGTCTTTAGATCTCGATACATCTTCGTACTCCCTGGATGAATTGAATACTTCGAGTTATGTGCTTCGTGCAGAATCTCACTTTTCAGTTCCGTTACGTTAGGTATCCATATCCGAGAAGCAAATCTCAAGATCCCTTTGTCGTCCGGTTGGCTACATATTTCCTCACCTGTCATTTTATTCACATCGTCGTTCATAACTTGCTCTTGGCACTTTCGTATCTTCTCCAACAATTCAGGTTGAAACGTCATGGTATAAATTATTTCCGTAGCGTCCTTCGGATTAATTACTTCGATTTCCAATTTCTCAAATTCCTTGTATAATTCTTTGGTCATCAGTAGTGTATTTAATCTCTCTTTTCTGCTCAATGCATCTGCTACCACATTTGCCTTGCCGGGATGATAGTTGATAGAAACGTCGTAGTCCTTGATTAGTTCTAACCATCTTCGTTGCCTCATGTTCAGCTCTTTCTGAGTAAAGATATACTTCAAACTTTTGTGATCGGTGTAAATTTCACATCTCTCTCCATACAAGTAGTGTCTCCATATCTTCAAAGCAAACACAATAGCTGCTAACTCCAAATCGTGTGTAGGGTACTTCTGTTCGTGGGGTCTCAACTGTCTTGACGCATAGGCAATCACCTTGTCATGTTGCATAAGTACGCATCCTAATCCTTTGTACGACGCATCACTATAGATTACGAAATGACCTTGATCGTCTGGTAACATCAATACTGGTGCCGTAGTTAGTCTTCTCTTTAACTCTTGGAAGCCTTCTTCGCATTTATCGTTCCATATGAATCGCTCGCTTTTCCTTGTCAGCTTGGTCATTGGAGTAGCTATCTTCGCAAAATCTTGCACAAATCTCCGGTAGTATCCGGCTAATCCCAAGAAACTTCTGACTTCAGTCGGTGTCCTTGGTCTCTCCCAATCTTTCACTGCCTCTATCTTTGCTGGGTCCACTTTGATGCCTTCGCTGCTCACCACGTGTCCTAAGAAATGAACTTCTTTCAACCAGAATTCACACTTGGAAAACTTCGCGTATAGTCCTTCTTGTCTCAACGTTTCTAACACAATTCGCAACTGGTCTGCATGCTCTTCTTCTGTCCTTGAGTATATCAAGATGTCGTCGATGAATACCACTACAAACTTGTCCAAATATCTCTTGAAAATCCTGTTCATTAGATCCATAAAAGCTGCGGGTGCATTCGTTAGTCCAAACGCCATTACTAAAAATTCATAGTGCCCATACCTTGTTCGAAAGGCTGTCTTCGGTATGTCGTCTGGTCTAATCTTCAATTGGTGATACCCTGACCGTAGGTCGATCTTCGAAAAATGTACCGCTCCCTTCAGCTGGTCAAACAGATCATCTATTCGAGGTAACGGATACTTGTTCTTAATGGTCAGCTTGTTCAACTCCCGATAGTCTATACACAATCTCATGCTTCCATCCTTTTTCTTGACAAACAGTACTGGTGCTCCCCACGGTGAAACGCTGGGTCTAATAATTCCTTTTTCTAGCAAATCTTGCAGTTGATCAGCCAATTCCTTCATCTCCACTGGTGCCATCCTGTAAGGGGCCTTCGATACTGGCTCCGCGCCCGGTACTAAGTCTATCGCAAATTCAATTTCTCTATCTGGAGGTAAACCTGGTAATTCTTCCGGAAAAACATCTGGAAACTCATTTACGACTGGAATATCTTCTAACTTAGAAACTTCCTTATCTATATCTATTACATAAGCTAGATACGCCTCACAACCTTGCCTTAATAACCTCTTAGCCTGAATCATTGTCAGGAACCTCTTTCTTTGTTTCTCTCCTCTAAATATTATCTCTTTCTTTTCTAGGGTAATCAAAGTAACCCTCTTATTCTTACAATCAATACTTGCATCATGCTCAGTCAACCAATCCATCCCTAATATCACATCAAATTCACCTAACTTAAAAGGTAACAAGTCAACATAAAAACGATTTCCCAAAATCTCTATCTCACAACGGGGATAATATGAACTGACCGCGATACGATCCTGATTAGCTATCTCTATAGTCAACACTCCACTTAAAGGTTTCATTACGCAATTCAATCTACGAGCAAACGTTTCAGAAATAAAAGACTTCGTCGCTCCCGAATCTATTAACACTTGTGCAGGAATAGAATTTACTAGAAGTGTACCTGCCACCACGTCGGAATCTCTCACTGCTTCTCCCATTGACATATTGTAGGTCCTGGCTAACGGCTGGACGTTAACAACTGGGGGTGCTTCAATCGCCCGAATCATATTGTTCACGGTTGCTGGTGCTCTGCAGTCCTTAATCATGTGACCTGGTTTCTTACACCGATGACACACGATGCCTATCTTGCAATCCCGGGAATAATGTCCCTTCTGATTGCATTTAAAGCATGTGATAGTCAATCGATGGCATATCCCTAGATGTCGCTTCCCGCATGTCTTGCATTCTGGTAGTGGGGGTCTAGAAAGTCCCTGCTGACCGCCGGTTACTAGACGGTTATCTTGTCCTACGTTTCCGGTGTCTGGTTTCCTGAAACTTGTATTCCTTCCGTGCTGAAATCCCAGCTTCTTATTTGCTTGCCCTTGAAAACTTCCCTGTTGCTGTCCCTTATCGGGTATCCCTGCTTTCCTTTTCTTGTTCTCCTTCTCTCTCATGTAAGAATCACTCTCTGCCTCTGCAATCATTGCCTTTTGGACCACCGCTGCATAGGTGTCCAACTCCAATACAGCTAACTTACTACGAATCCAAGACCTCAGTCCCTGCTGGAACCTCTTGGCCTTCTTCTTTTCCGTATCCACATAGGTTGGAACAAACCTTGACAACTCCGTAAACCTTGTTTCATATTGGGGCACTGTCATGCTTCCCTGCTTTAATTCCAAAAACTTCAATTCCATCTGATCTCTCATATAGTCCGGAAAATATCTTTCCAAAAACAACTCTGTGAATCTTGCCCACGTAATCAATCCCTCGGGCTCCATAGCCCTACTCGTTTCCCACCAATAACTAGCCTCATTCTTCAGAAAATAGCTTGCATACTCCGTCTTCTTATCCTCTGTCACCTCTATCAAGGCAAAAGCCTTTTCCATCTCTTTCAACCATGCCTTAGCCTCTACAGGGTCTGCTGATCCTTTAAATTCTGGAGGTTTTGCTGCCTGGAAAGATTTGAACGTAACTGCCGGTGCTGCTTGCTGGTGCTGTTGTTGATGCTGCTGATGCTGATGTTGCTGATGCTGATGTTGCTGATGCTGTTGCTGCTGTTCTAAGAGCTGTTGCTGAAATGCACGTTGCTGCTGTGCTAATGCGGCAGTCTGTTGAGTAAGGGTATTTAACAACTGGATTACCATCGGGTCCACACGGCCCGTGGGAGGTGTATTTTGTTGACCTTCTTGGTCAGAAGTATCAGTTGAACGGGTTTGTCGTCTAGGAGCCATATCGCTAATGAATAAACAATAATTGGCTTAATCAAACAGTTCATATAAGAGAAGGAAGGATCACAATTGATATCTCGAAGGTTTACAGATCTTCTCAACGGTGTATGGATACACTCGTTGCAATAAGTAGAATAACAGTTATGATGCTGGAAATGAATGACAGGGGAATAAATACAGTTTTATAAAAGAGGTTTATCATATATATATAGATAGAGTTAGTACAAGCGTAGAACGCTTCAAAAGAAAATATATCATGGCTGAACCATAACTGCCGACCAGCAATACAACAACAAAAATGCAACAACAACCCGAGGCGTTCCTATAAGCCCGGTGCACTGCTGATTCTACTATATGCATCTATATACTAACTATCTAGAACCATACATCCATGTCACATCTGTCTACTACCGATACCTGCTCACAGATCACCTGCTCCTGCCGGCCATAACGGGGGTCCTGAAACCTCTGCAATCTCACTCATCGCATAATCCAAAATCTGTCTCATCCCTGCTACTGTCTCTCCCTCTCGACTAGAAGCTAATCCATGCAATCGAGTCTCAACCAACGTCCTCGTAACCCTAAACCTCATCTGAATGTCTCTCATCTGATCTCTAAGTCTGTCTCTCTCTCTGACAGCGGCTGCCTCGATCGAACGAATCCTACCCATCTCCATAACCTGTCCATAAAGGAAATCCTTCTCTCTTCTCACCCTCTGATACACATGGTGTGGAACTGGTGGCTCACATAACTGATACAAAGGCCCACAAACTGATGCCTGAGACGCTGGTGCTGGGGCTACTTGCCGGAGTGGAATAGGACAAGGTATCTGATCTCTCCTGACTACTGGGCCCTGATGCCTAGGCTGATATCGCACTGGCCGAGACGGTCCTGCTCTCTCAACGGGTGTAGGTATCTCTGATATCGTATCCTCGGAAGGGTCTGAGTCTGAACTAGAACTAGGGGGCTGCAATTATAACCACATTTAATTACTACGCGTAATATCCCTAGTTGACCTCCTAATATCCTTACGTGACTTCCTAACTCTCTATGTTATCCTGGACCCTAAGTCCTAACTTGTTTCAAATGCCATAACCTGTTGCTCTGATACCAACTGTGACGCCCTCCAAACCCGGGGTACAGATTTGAGGAGTCATCCGACCAACGGAACACTATTTAACACATGCATAATATATATAAAGACACAATTACCCCTTGACCAAGACCGCATCCAGATTATGGCAATGAACACAAGCTACTACAATCCTTTATTATTACAAACCAGTTTTATCAGAGTTATTACATCACAACTAAAGTTCAAATCTAGACATTAAATCTAGAAAAGCAAAACAACAACTACCCTGCCAATAACAGTGACTCGAGGGGCTCTCCTGACTGCTGGTGAACTATCGGTCACGCTATGCCAACTCATACTCTCGCTTCACTGGAATAGGGTTAGAAAACAACAAGCAAGAGTGAGCCAAAATTGCTCAGCAAACATCAACGAATCATTTCTATCACGGTTGTAAGGATATGAATTTAAGATATCAGAATCAACAATATTTAGCTAACACATGCTTTGTATCAATAATGATTGAAGTAAAGAATTAGAATTTGGCTTATACATTTTATTCAAATCAAAGGTTGTGCTGCTGGCCAGCCACGCATCAACCCCGGACTAGCTCATGTCATAGTCCTCTACTGGATCCCAGGCCAATCTGGGCCTTAAGTTACTTCGACCAATTACTGGTCCATTTTTAAAAACACATGCCAATTCTATAATAGGGTATAAACAATAACATGCTCAATAAGATAAACTGAATGTATAGTAATTGCAAAAGAGCTTCAACTGTTCAGTATCAACGAAGATCGTGAAAGGATCATGGAGTAGTTTCAAGATGGAAATCAAACAATCAAAGGTTGTCAATGATAATCAAAGGATGATAAATAGCAACAATAGGTGGTAAACAATAATCAAGTAAATTGGAAATAAGGGTTTCCGATGCAGATCAAATCAAAGAATCAAGAATTTCTAAGGAAATGGAATCAGTTGTCCCAATGCGGTTAAAAGATGGATAATTTGAATTGTTCTGGGGATAACGGTATTCAAGTAATCAAGACAATAATAATTTTTATCACAAGTAAAGGCACAGGTACTTGCCTGGTCTAAGCTGCTGTCGGATCGACTCTGCTCACTCTACTTTCCCCTTTCCCTTGCTCCGGGAACTCGATTCTATAATTTAAACAACTCATCACAATAAGTCTAACTATTCTCGTTCTACTCTCGACACTTATTCAATCAATAATCACATTTAAACAAGTAACCGGTTACGTATCGGACGTCCGGTATAATTTACGATATTTAAAACTCAGATATTTGCCCTAGCACGGGCATATACAGACTATAAAACACGACACACAATTAATATGAACCATATAGCACTTATAAACATTTTTAAAACATCATACGGAACTCATTTGAATTTTTAATAAGTCATTACTAATTTTTAAATCAAAAATCGGATTTTTTAAATCCAATATAAACATTTAAATGAAAATAAATCAATTAATAAAATTAATTGACACTCTTTAAATGCTCAAACTATTTTTAAATAAATAAATAGGCTTGAAAATAATTAAACTGAATTTTTAATTAATTAAATCTAATTAATAATTAATTTTTAAGAATTAATTGATTAAAAGAATTAACCAATTAATTAATAAATTAATTATTAATTAAAAATAATTAAAATAATTAAGTTTAATCAATTTTCGGATTTAAAATAATAAATATAACTTATCAGAATTTTTCTGATATAAAAATATATTTTTAAAATAAAAATATGAATTTTTAAAGTTTTTAAACTATTTTCGAATTAAATTTAAAAATAAAATTCAAAAACAGTTTTCTGAAAATGAATTAGGGTTTTGAAGATTGAAACCGGGTCGAAAAATCGGGTAAACGGGTCGGGAAGAACGAATCCGGGTCACCAAGAACAACCCGCCGGAATCTGGGTTTTCCAGAATCCGGCCGGCGTCCGGTGGCCGGACTTCGCCGTTTCCGATCAAAACAAAACCAAACTATAGGGCTTTTGTTCGCTTTTGCAAGACAAACACAACCCACATACACACACATCTGTCCCATGCCGGAATCGTGCCCAGAATTCATTCAAAGAACTCGCCGGCGACGACCTCGGCCGGAAACCCGATCTACTTAAATCCTACATGAAACTCAAAGATTAATATACCAAAATGAAGCTTATAACTCATACAATAAAAGCCCTTTACCAAAAACAATGTCAGATCAATATCAAGAACGTACGAATTGAAAGAAGAAATCGGGTCAAAACCCGAAAATCAAACCCGACTAAACCGAACATAAACATGAAATTAAAGCATGGATTCTTGCTAATTAGAACCCTAGGAACATGTTAGAAGCAACCAATTGAACGGAGAATCAACAGAATGAAAATCCCCAAATCGAATCAAGAACCCTAATTTTAATTCGAAACTTGTAAAATCAATATAAAATCGAATACTTACCAGATGATGATGAGGTTGGAAGATTCTGAAACTAGATTTTTGGGGCTTTGATTTGAGTATAAGAACTTCAGATTTGGACTTCAATAACCCTTAGAACGAATTGATTGAAGATCAAGAACACAAAATAATTATTTGGGAATTTCGGATTTCTTGAGTAATTTCTGAAGAATTGCTAGGGTTATGAAGTCTGATTGGTCATTTTATATTTTTGGAAAAATAATACCCCAAATAACATTTTTGGATCGATATTGATTCGTTAGATCGTTTAAAAACCCTAATTAGGTCAAAAACACGTTTTACGAAAAGTAAGGGGTTAAAAAGGTTGATGATTATCCAAATTGATATATATCATTATATAACTAATGCTCAAGAATACTAGGGCTATAACAACTTCAATATTGATATAGAACGATAAATCCGTCCCCTTAAGCAATTAGGGTTCGGAACGATTTTTCCTTTTTCGGATCAAAAATTGAAATTAATTTGCAGAATCAAATAGGTAGGGTTAAATAGAATCCCATAACCCTTTCGATAACGATTCGAATACGAAAGACGAAGAATTAAAAATGAATGTACGAAATTTCAACGGGCTCTTGAATTATCAAAACGGCTCAAATTTGAAGAAAATTCCAAATGACGAAATTTTTGAAAGGGGCTTCCGACTCACCATTTAGCACATAATCACACACTAAATATCATATAATAATATTCCAATATTCCAAAATAAATATTTTAGATTAAATATATCATTTAATCAATTAATAAAATTCACGGATATTACAATAACCACACAACCCAAAATCTGATTCCCTTGCATACCAAAGGCCAAGTGAAGGAGTGCCTTTGAGATATCTGAAAATTCTTTTGACTGCAATCAGATGTGGTTCTCTAGGTTTTGCTTGAAATCTTGCACATAGACAGGTTGCAAACATGATATCTGGTCTACTGGCAGTGAGATACAATAAAGAGCCAATCATTCCTCTGTAGTGAGTTACATCTACCTCTTCACCTTGATCAGGATCAAGTTTGGTAGCTGTAGCTATGGGAGTTGAAGCAGGAGTACTGTCTTGCATGTTAAACCTTGTCAGTAAATTCCTTGTGTATTTAGACTGATTAATAAAAATCCCTTCATCAGTCTGTTTAACTTGAAGACCCAGAAAGTAACTCATTTCTCCCATCATGCTCATTTGATATCTTGACTGCATAAGCTTGGAAAACTTTTCACACAGCTTATTGTTTGTTGACCCAAAAATGATATCATCAACATAAATCTGAACTAACAGCAACTCCTTACCATGATTCAAATAAAATAGAGTTTTATCAATTGCACCTCTTTTGAATCCACTTTCCAGTAAGAATTGAGCTAAGGTTTCATACCATGCTCTTGGAGCTTGCTTTAGTCCATAAAGTGCCTTATCCAGTCTGTAGACATGATCTGGATATGTAGGATCAATGAAACCAGGAGGTTGTTCAACATAAACTTCTTCCTCCAGTTCTCCATTTAAGAAAGCACTTTTAACATCCATCTGGAAAACCTTGAATTTCTTATGTGCTGCATAAGCAAGAAATATCCTGATGGCTTCTAGTCTTGCAACAGGAGCAAAAGTTTCATCATAGTCAATTCCCTCTTGTTGGGAATACCCCTTTGCAACTAGTCTAGCTTTATTTTTGATAATGACTCCATCAGAATCAGTCTTGTTCTTGAAAATCCACTTTGTACCAACAATTGATCTATTCTTTGGTCTTGGTACCAGTTTCCAGACTTCATTCCTTTCAAATTCATTCAGTTCTTCTTGCATTGCAGTAACCCAATCAGCATCTTTAAGTGCATCTTCAACTTTCTTAGGCTCCTCCTTGGATAGAAAGTTATTATATAAACATTCATTCTGAGTTGCACTTCTTGTTTGAACACCTGCATAAGGATCTCCAATTATCAAATCAGGAGAATGATCTTTTGTCCATTTCCTTGCTGGTGTCAAATTGTTTCTTGAAGTAGATGCTCCCCCTGGATTGGTGTTATCTTGATTGAAAGAATTTGATTGATTTGAAGCTCTCCCTGAATTATTGCTATGCCCTCCTGATGTGCTATCAGGATCTTCACTTGAATCAGTATCTGAAGAATTCTGTCCTGATGATTGAGTTGACTTTGAACTTGTAGTTGAATGTCGTTGCTCCCCCTCAACATTAGCACTACTAGTTGTATCACTGTTGTTTGCATCATCAGTATTAGCACCATCAGTACCTGGTGAGTCATCAGGATTTGGTGACCCATCAGTATCTGATGAATTGACAGGATCTGATTCAATTTCTTCAGGTTCCTTGGAAGCTTCATTTTCAAATAACAATCTATCATGTGAGTCTTCAATGATTCCAGTTATCTTCTTATCATCAAAAGATACATGAATTGACTCCATGACAGTTCTTGTTCTCAAATTAAAAACTCTGAAGGCTCTTGATGTAGGATAACCTATGAATATTCCTTCATCAGCCTTTGTTTCAAATTTCCCTAGCTGTTCAGGATGAGTTCTGAGAACAAAACATTTACAGCCAAACACATGCAAATGCTTCAGACTTGGTTTCTTCTCCTTGAGTGACTGATAAGGAGTGACACCATTCCTATTTATTAATGTGAGATTTTGTGTATAGCATGCTGTGTTGACTGCTTCTGCCCAGAAATATGTAGGTAATTTAGCTTCTTCCAACATAGTTCTGCCAGCTTCAATAAGAGTTCTATTCTTCCTTTCTACTACTCCATTTTGCTGAGGTGTGCCAGGAGCAGAGAATTGTTGAATGATTCCTTTGTATTTGCAGAACTCTTCCATCTTTGAATTCTTAAATTCAGTACCATTATCACTTCTCAGAATCTTGACTTTGTACTTTGTGGTTGTCTCAATCATCCTCACATGATCCAACAGAACTTCAGGAGTTTCATCTTTTCTGTGCAGAAAATACACCCAGGTGAATCTAGAATATTCATCAACAATTACAAGAGTGTACCTTTTCTTACTGATGGACATGATGTTGACTGGACCAAACAGATCAAGATGTAGCATGTGATATGGTTCTTCAATAGAGGATTCTGATTTACTCTGGAATGATGTCCTTCTTTGTTTTGCTTTTTGGCATGCATCACAGAGTCCATCAGGTGTATATAAGACATTAGGTAATCCTCTTACTAACTCTTTCTTAACCAAATCATTGATGTTGCTGAAGTTGAGATGAGAAAGCTTCTTGTGCCAATTCCAACTTTCATCTACTGAAGCTTTACTGATGAAACATGTAGGGGAGCCATCAGTATCTGAGAGAATGTTGGCTTCATATATGTTACCATGCCTGTAGCTAGTTAGTGCTATCTTTCATGTTGCTTTACTGACTACTTCACAATGTGTGGAATAGAAATTGACATGATAACCTCTGTCAGTGATTTGACTAATACTCAACAAGTTGTGTTTTAGTCCCTTCACTAGAGCTACTTTTTCAATGATGACATTTCCAATGATTATATTGCCATATCCCAAGGTTTGTCCAATGTTGCCATCTCCATAAGACACAGTTGGGCCAGCTTTTTCCTCATATTCTGATAACAGGGCTTTGTTTCCAGTCATGTGCACAGAACATCCACTATCCATGACTAACACATTTTTCCTTTTACCCTGCATCAGAATAGTAAAACACTAGTCAGAATGTTTAGGAACCCACACTTGTTGGATTCCTTGTTCATGCATTTTATTAAATTTAACAGCAGAAGACTTTTTGACTTTAGCAGTCCTGACAGGATTTACTCCATCAGGATTTGCTTTGTCAGTATCAGTATTAACAAAAGCATGCTTCACTATGACATTTTCATTTCTATCAGACTTTGTACTACTTTCAAACTTAGGCAATGGATCATAAAAGTTATAGTACAAATCATGATACTCTTTACATGTATAAATAGAATGCCATAGACTACCACAATGAAAACAGGAATTCTGTGGTTTGTAAAATACTGATTTATTCCTAACATCAGACTTAGGAATTTCAGCAATTTTCTTCTTACTCTTTTTACAATCAATAGCAAGATGATTAGAGTTACCACAGTTAAAACAACTCTTTCTAGGTGCATTTGGGATATACTTATAACCATTTTCTTTATTGATCCCAATTTTACCATTCCTGTTTCTCTTAACAGTAGCTCCCTTTTTCTTATCTGTAACCTCACAGATTTTATCTTTAAGCTGTTTCTGAGACAATAGACCTACATTCTTAGTGACTTTGTTCATGACAGGTTTAGACTTTATAATTTTTATTCCTTGAGTAGAAGAAGATCCCTTTTCAAAAGTAGAATTGGAATCCTTACCAAAAACAAAATTAACAGGAGTAATCTTAGATTTGGTTGAGTCTATAACATGTCTATAGGTCTTTGGACTGACTGTCTCATCAATGACAATTTTCTCTGCTAATTTCTTATCTTCATCTGACTTATATCCTAGACACTCTTTCCAATTCTTAGAGGTATTAATCTCATGAAATTTCCTACCAGAGTCTGTCCAGGTTCTGATTTTCTCATTAGCATATTCAAGTTCTTTTTGAAGGGAAGTACATTTAGATGTCATCTCTAAGTGCATGTGTTTAGCATTATCACATTCTTTTTGTACTTCTTGCATACGAGAAAATTCAGCTTCTAATATCTCATTCCTCTTTCTAAGGTCAGACATCTCAGATAAGATTCTAGTATTCTCAGTAGTTTGACTTCTAAAGCTAATATGTAATGACTTTAGAAAACGTCTTAACTCAGAAGCATTATCAGTATCAAAATCAAAGATAGTATTTAGTACCTTATCATCAGGAGCAGCAATTACATCAGCATTGGCCATTAACGCATAGTTGACTACCTCAGTATCAGATTCTGAGGAAGAGTCCATCCAATCCTTGCTTGATGTGATGAGTGCCTTTGTCTTGTTGCATTCAGAAGCAAAGTGACCCATACCATTACACTTGTAGCATCTAACCTTTGACTTGTCAAATTTGCTACCCTTGCTGTCCTTTTTGATATACTTGTCTTTGTCTGCTTTGAAGGTCTTTTTCTGAAAGTTGCCTTGTCTTCTATTCTTCCTGAACTTCATCCTTCTGAAGTTTCTGACAATCATAGCAACCATCTCTTCCATGTCTGAGTCAGAAGAATCATCACCAGTATTGGCATCAGGATTGCCATCAGTATCTGATGAAGAGTCGTCAGGATCTGACTCAGCTACTCTTGATTTACTTCTAGAGACCTCCATAGCTTTTCCTTTTGATTTAGCTTCTACATTCAAAGCAATTGACTTTGCCTTGCTGCTTTTCTTGTTCTTTCTCTGTTGAACTTCAAGATCATGAGTTCTTAGCATCCCATAGATCTCATCAAGAGACACAATGTTCAGATCATACTGGTGTCTAATGATTGAGGTCTGAGTATCCCATTCTTCAGGTAAAGCTCTAAGAAATTTGGTGTTTGAATCTTCAGTTTCATATACTTTGTCAACTAAGGATAAGCTGTTTAATAGTGTCAGGAATCTATCATATAGCTCAGTCAGGCTCTCTTCAGGTCTTGCATCGAATTGTTCATATTCTTGAATCAATAGAGCCCTTCTGTTTTTCTTGACAGATGCAGATCCCTGGCACTGAGTTTCCAAAGTATCCCAGATTTCTTTTGAAGACTTGCATGCAATCACTCTATTTGACATAACAGCATCAAGGCTATTATGCAAGATATTCTTTATCTTTGGTTCCCTGAGTACATGAGCTTTTTCTTCTGGAGTCCATTCAGCTTTAGCTTTGACCACATAATGTTCTGGTACTGTATCTGTTCGTTCTACGAACTTTGTTGGTATATATGGTCCATCACGAATCCTGTCCAAGTAGTCAGGATCCATAGCCTCCAGGTACATCAGCATCTTTACCCTCCATGTAGGATATTCTGATATCTTTAAGATGGGAATCTTCATGCTTTCATACTTGGTTGTCGACATCTTTAGATCGTATCTGATTCAGAATTAAATCAGTTTGCTCTGATACCAATTGTTGCCCAGTAATAATCTATTGTAGAAGGGGGGTTGAATACAATAGTGTAAGATAATCGACTTCTTAATGTATATATCACAAATATGAAAAGAAAGATAACAGCTTTATTAAATCTGATATAAAACTGTTACAAACTCTCTCAAGAAATTCTGATGTTCTTGAGAGCTGCTAGTTTACAAAAACTCTCTCAAGAAATTCTATGTTCTCGAGAGCTTCTATCTTGATTCGCTTCTCTTCTCTTCCGAATCATATAAATCGAAACCAAGACTGTGTTTATATAGTGCACACAGCTTCTCTATCAATAACAAGATAAGTCCTAATCAATAACAAAGATAGAAACCTATCCTTAATCGATAGCTACATTCTACAAACCAGGAACAAATAGAATAAACTTCCATGTTTATCTAGACTCCAAATATAACTCGAAGTAGGAATCCTGATCAGCTTCAAGTTCCGATGATCAATCCTGATCATAGTCTGAGTAGGAATCCTGATGATCAATAAGATACTGACGCTTGATCAAATACTGATGACCATGCAATACTGATGACGTCAGCAATCCTGATCAGTTGAGTCTAGCTTCTGACGATCATTGAATTCTGATCTAACAGAAAATGATCCTTCCTGGTAGCTTTGTTCAGTTTCCGGTAGTCCATGCAAATTCTCCATCCAGTAACTGTACGAGTCGGGATCAACTCGTTTTTTTCATTAGCCACCACTGTCATGCCTCCTTTCTTAGGCACACATTGCACTGGACTCACCCATGAACTGTCTGAAATAGGATAGATGATCCCAGCATCTAGCCACTTGAGAATTTCTTTCTTCACTACCTCCTTCATGATAGGATTAAGACGTCTCTGAGGGTCCACAGTTGGCTTGCTTCCTGGCTCTAGTGGAATTTTATGCATACAGTACGAAGGGCTGATACCCTTAATATCTGCTATAGTCCACCCAATTGCTGATTTAAACTCTCTCAAGATTCTGAGGAGTTTGTCTTCTTCACTACCTGACAAGTTAGATGCGATAATAACAGGTAATGTAGATGAATCACCTAAAAAAGCATACCTCAAATGTTCTGGTAGTTGTTTAAGCTCAAGAGTCGGAGCTTTCTCAATAGAAGGCTTGAGACACTCTTGTGGTTTCTCCAACTCTGTTATGCCAAGAGAGTCAAAAGGCATGTCTAACCTCCTCTTCCACGGAGTTGCATTCAAATACTGAGCTTGTTCCTCTTTTTCTTTACCCTCAACATCAGATTCCCCCATAAGTGCTTTTTCCAAGGTGTCTGACTTGATCAATTTGTCAAACTCCTTGATTACTGCAGAATCCACAAGATCTATAGAGAAACATTCTTCATCTTCTGTAGGAAACTTCATTGCATTGAAAACATTGAAGGTGACATTCTGGTCATGCACCCTCATCGTGAGTTCCCCTTTTTGAACATTAATCAAAGTTCGACCTGTAGCGAGAAACGACCTTCCTAAGATGATAGGAATCTTCTTGTCTTCTTCAAAATCCAGAATAACGAAATCAGCGAGGAAGATAAGCTTGTCAACCCTTACTAGGACATCCTCCACAATACCCCTAGGGTATGTGATAGACCTATCTGCTAGCTGTAAAGACATGGCAGTAGGTTTAGGCTCCGGTAGCCCTAGTTTCAAAAAGATGGACAATGGCATCAGATTAATACTCGCTCCCAAATCACACAGACACTTGTCGAACGATAGATTGCCAATAGTGCAAGGAATTGTGAAACTCCCTGGATCCTTAAGTTTCGGGGGCAACTTCTGCTGCAGAATAGCACTGCACTCCTCCGTTAGAGCAACGGTTTCCAAATCTTCTAACTTCAACTTTCTTGAAAGAATACCCTTCATGAACTTTGCGTAGCTCGGCATCTGTTCAAGAGCCTCCGCAAAAGGTATGTTTATATGCAGCTTCTTGAAAACCTCCAAGAACTTAGCAAATTGTGTGTCTAGCTTCTGTTTCTGAAGTCTTCTAGGGAACGGAGGAGGGGGGTAGATTACCTTACCCTCTGTTTCTTGCTTAGAAGTGGAATCATGAGATGCATTGGGGTGTTTGCTCACCACTTTCTCCACCAAATCCTTCTTTTCAGTCATTTTTAGTTTTTCTGGCAGAAGTGCATGCGCGGGCGCGCTCTGGGCTGCGCGGGCGCGCTCTTGTTCCTGGAAATCAGGCGCGGGCGCGCTCTGGAAGGCGCGGGCGCTCTCTGCTCCCTGGATTTCTCCTTCAGCTTCTTCTTTTTCCTGACCTTCAGTGTTTTGGTCAATTGTGACCTTCCCTGATCTCAATGTAATTGCCTTGACATGTTCCTTACTCTCCCGTTTTCCTGGATTAGTTTCCGTATCACTAGGGAGAGTTCCCTGTGGTCTGTTCAGCAACGCACTGGCTATCTGTCCAATCTGAGTTTCCAAAGTCTTGAGAGAAGCCGCCTGGCTCTTGCACATCAACCTCAACTCTTCCAATTCTGACTTTTCATTAGAAGACTGACCATGGTGACCTTGAGGTTGTTGATGAAATCCTGGTGGTGGCTGATAAGGTTGTCTTGGAGCATATTGCTGCTGATAACCAGCAGGGTTGAATGGCTTAGCTCCAAATTGTTGACCTTGATACTTCTGCTGACCACCTTGATTGTTACTCCAGCTGAAATTCGGGTGGTTTCTGTTATTTGGATGATAAACATTAGGAACTGGCTGTTGTGGCCTCTGAAAATTACTCACGAACTGTGCTGATTCACTAGATATAGCACACTGATTAGTGTCATGAGCACCTGCACATAGTTCACAGACACTAGCCACTTGCTGCATTCCCATGTTAGATAGAGAATCCACCTTCATAGAAAGAGCTTTTAGCTGAGCTGCTAATGTTGTAGTCGCATCCACTTCCAGAATTCCTGCTGCCTTGCCATGTGATAACCTCTGAGTAGGATTCTGGTACTCATTAGCAGCCATCATCTCTATAAGTTCATAGACCTCCTCATAGCTTTTGGCCCAAAGAGCTCCACCTGATGCTGCATCAAGCATTGGTCTTGATTGACCTCCCAAACCATTGTAGAAACAATTTATCACCATCCAATCAGGCATTCCATGGTGAGGGCACTTTCGTAACATCTCTTTGTAACGCTCCCAAGCTTCACATAACGTTTCCCCTGAAAGCTGAGAAAACTGCGTGAGAGCATTCCTTATTGCAGCTGTTTTGGCCATTGGGAAGAACTTAGTGAGAAACTTTTGAGCAAGCTCCTCCCATGTAGTGATAGACCCTGCTGGTAGAGAATGTAACCAGCCCTTAGCTTTATCCCTCAAGGAAAAAGGGAAAAGTCTCAGCTTCACTGCATCCTCTGACACTCCATTGAACTTGAAAGTGTCACAAATCTCAATGAAATCCCTAATATGCATATTAGGGTCTTCCGTTGGAGAACCCCCGAACTGCACAGAGTTCTGTAGCATCTGAATCGTTCCCGCCTTGATCTCAAAGTTGTTAGCCGAGATAGCTGGTCGAACAATGCTTGACTGAATATCATTGATCTTTGGCTGAGAATAATCCATCAAAGCCTTTGCTCCTGCTGCTGCTGGTTCTCCCATAACTAGATTCAAGTTAGTTCCTTCTCCTTCCAGATTATTCTTACGAGATTGAGAACGTGTTTGCATACACGCTCACTAGAGTATCTGGAACACACCAAACAAAGAAAAATTGATGAGAAAAACAATCTGAGTCAGTGAACTTTAACTGTCACTGATGACAAGCACATAAACTATATTAAAACTACACTGAGTTCCCCGGCAGTGGCGCCAAAAACTTGTTCGCACAAAAACACGCAAGCGCACGTGGTCACAAGTAGTATATAGATAAATCAAGTTCGATCCCACAAGGACTAGTTTTAGTTGTAATAAGTTGTACTTATGCACCAATGTTTGGTTATTACCCACTGCTAAGACAATTATCAAATTGGGGTTTTTTTTTATTGACTAAAAGAATTACTAGTGAATTACTGATATGAGAAAGCATAGGATCCTAACATCGTTACATATTTCATCTAGAGTCTCTTGTTCTTAACCTCTGTATGTGACAGTTGTGAAAACTAACCAGATAACACAAATTTAGTACACGCTACCTTTCAGTATACGTATACCCTACCACTTAAACATCCACAGATAGATAGAAGTTAAATGGACACCAGATATGCTTAGTCCCTATATGTCTATAGAGATTGAAAACATAGTGGTTGAATGAACAGGTTATCTATTCAGATTACATAAGGTAGATGAAATGGTTAAAATCACCCACAAATTATGCATGATAATCATACAAAAACTTATGCTAGCATGGCAAGTTCTAAATCCCTAAATCCACTTTCGCAATCATTAAGGATTAACAACAATCATGAATGTTAGCTACGCATCCACAATGAATAAGCACAACCATGATAGGAAATCAATTCGCCACCACACACAGAGTATATAAAACAATTAACCACTAAACTCCATAAAAACTCTGTTAGAATCCCACGATAATGATTAGTTCATAAATGAACCGTTCATCATCGCGGGTTCTAATAAAAACATGATATAATAACTAAGTCTTGAATAAATAATTGCAAAGAGTATCCAGAATAACAATGTTTAGAAAACTAGAAAAGAAGAATCCAAGTATTGCTTAATTGAGAGAAATACAAATAAAAATGTAATTCGGCTCCTCAATCTAAGTCTCTATGTTCTTCTGTATTATTCTTCCACCTCTCTCGAAATTAGGGTTCTCCCCTTAGAAACATCCACCAGAAATGACAAAAGCCCAAGACATGACCCGCTACCACTCTAAGCCCACAAAAACAAAATACAGAAATTCCACCAGTCGGGGACGCGCGGCCGCGCGCTAACAAGCGCGGGCGCGCCTCATTCTCTGCCAACTACGCGCGGGCGCGCTCTAGGAGGCGCGGGCGCGCCTGGTTCTCTGCCCAGTTTTCTGCTTTGCTGCTTTATTAGATCACTACCTCGCCAATTGCTTGTCTCCAAAATCATTCAACTCCTGGAGCAAAAACCACCATTTTCAAGCACGACGACCACCGCTTGATCCCCTTTAGCTTATCTGCACATAAACACTAAAACTCATCATAACATCACACACTTGAGGCCAAAACAACCAATTTAAGCTGATTTTAAGGCGTTCAAAGTAGATATAAAACCGACTTGTCATAGTGGCTTGGTGAATATATCAGCTAGTTGTTGATCAGTAGGAACAAAGTGAAGTTCAATTGTTCCTTCCAGAACTTGTTCTCTTATGAAGTGATATCGAATACTGATGTGTTTAGTAAGAGAATGTTGAACTGGATTTCCTGTCATTGCAATAGCACTTTGGTTATCACAATAAATAGGGATTTTTGAGTATGACAGGCCATAATCTAACAACTGATTTCTCATCCACATTATCTGAGCACAACAACTTCCTGCAACAATGTACTCAGCTTCTGCAGTTGAAGTGGAAATGGATTTTTGCTTTTTACTGAACCATGAAACTAGTCTTACACCCAAAAACTGACAGCTTCCTGAAGTACTTTTCCTGTCTATTTTGCATCCTGCAAAATCAACATCTGAATAACCACACAACCCAAAATCTGATTCCCTTGCATACCAAAGGCCAAGTGAAGAAGTGCCTTTGAGATATCTGAAAATTCTTTTGACTGCAATCAGATGGGGTTCTCTAGGTTTTGCTTGAAATCTTGCACACAGACAGGTTGGAACATGATATCTGGTCTACTTGCAGTGAGATACAATAAAGAGCCAGTCATTCCTCTGTAGTGAGTTACATCTACCTCAGCACCTTGATCATGATCAAGTTTGGTAGCTGTAGCTATGGGAGTTGTAGCAGGAGAACTATCTTGCATGTTAAACCTTGTCAATAAATTCCTTGTATATTTAGACTGATTGATAAAAATCCCTTCATCAGTCTGTTTAACTTGAAGACCAAGAAAGTAACTCATTTCTCCCATCATGCTCATTTGATATCTTGACTGCATAAGCTTGGAAAACTTTTCACAAAGCTTATTGTTTGTTGACCCAAAAATGATATCATCAACATAAATCTGAACTAACAACAAGTCCTTACCATGATTCAAATAAAATAGAGTTTTATCAATAGCACCTCTTTTGAATCCACTTTCCAGTAAGAATAGAGCTAAAGTTTCATACCATGCTCTTGGAGCTTGCTTTAGTCCATAAAGTGCTTTATCCAATCTGTAGACATGATCTGGATATTTAGGATCGATGAAACCAGGAGGTTGCTCAACATAGACTTCTTCATCCAGTTCTCCATTTAAGAAAGCACTTTTAACATCCATCTGGAAAATCTTGAATTTCTTATGTGCTGCATAAGCAAGAAATATCCTGATGGCTTCTAGTCTTGCAACAGGAGCAAATGTTTCATCATAATCAATTCTCTCTTGTTGAGAATACCCCTTTGCAACTAGTCTTGCTTTGTTTCTGATTATTACTCCATCAGAATCAGTCTTGTTCTTGAAAATCCACTTTGTACCAATAATTGATCTATTCTTTGGTCTTGGTACCAGTTTCCAGACTTCATTTCTTTCAAATTCATTCAGTTCCTCTTGCATTGCAGTAACCCAATCAGCATCTTTAAGTGCATCTTCAACTTTCTTTAGTTCCTCCTTGGATAGAAAGTTATTGTATAGACATTCATTCTGAGTTGCACTTCTTGTTTGAACACCTGCATCAGGATCTCTAATGATCAAATCAGGAGTATGACTTGCAGTCCATTTCCTTGCTGGTGTTAAATTGTTTCTTGAAGTAGATTCTCTCCCTGGATTGGTGTTATCTTGATTTGAAGAACTTGCTTGTCTTGAAGCTCCCCCTGAATTATTGCTATTTCCTCCTGATAGGTTATCAGGATCATCACTTGAATCAGTATCTGAAGAATTCTGTCCTGATGATTGTGTTGACTCTGAACTTGTAGTAGAATGTTGTTGCTCCCCTTCAACATTAGCACTACTAGAAGTATCACTATTGAATGCATCATCAGTATTAGCACCATCAGTATCTGGTGTGTCATCAGGATTTGGTGACCCATCAGGATCTGATGTATTGACAGGATCTGATTCACTTTCTTCAGGTTCCTTGGTAGCTTCATTTTCAAAAATCAATCTATCATGAGAGTCTTCATTGATTCCAACTATCTTCTTATCATCAAAAGATACATGTATTGACTCCATGACAGTCCTTGTCCTCAAATTAAAAACTCTGAAGGCTCTTGATGCAGGATAGCCTATGAAAATTACTTCATCAGCCTTTGTTTCAAATTTCCCTAGTTGTTCAGGATGAGTTCTGAGAACAAAACATTTACAGCCAAACACATGCAGATGCTTCAGACTTGGTTTCTTCTCCTTGAGTGACTGATAAGGAGTAACACCATGCTTGTTTATTAATGTGAGATTTTGAGTGTAGCATGCTGTGCTGGCTACTTCTGCCCAGAAATATGTAGGTAATTTTGCTTCTTCCAACATAGTTCTGCCAGCTTCAATAAGAGTTCTATTTTTCCTTTCAACTACTCCATTTTGCTGAGGAGTGCCAGGAGCAGAGAATTGTTGAATGATTCCTTTGTATTTGCAGAACTCTTCCATCTTTGAATTCTTAAATTCAGTACCATTATCACTTCTCAGTATCTTGACTTTGTACTTTGTGGTTGTCTCAATCATTCTTACATGATTCAACAGAACCTCAGGAGTCTCATCTTTTCTGTGCAGAAAATACACCCAGGTGAATCTAGAATATTCATCAACAATTACAAGAGTGTACCTTTTCTTACTGATGGTCATGATGTTGACTGGACCAAATAAATCAAGATGCAGCATGTGATATGGTTCTCCAATAGAGGATTCTGATTTACTCTGGAATGATGTTCTTCTCTGTTTTGCTTTCTGACATGCATCACAGAGTCCATCAGGAGTATATAGAACATTTGGTAATCCTCTAACTAAATCTTTCTTAACCAACTCATTGATATTGCTGAAGTTGAGATGAGAAAGCTTCTTATGCCAATTCCAACTTTCATCTACTGAAGCTTTACTGATCAGACAGGTAGGGGAGACATCAGTATTTGATTGAATGTTGGCTTCATATATCTTACCATGCCTGTAGCCAGTCAGTGCTATCTTTCCTGTTGCTTTACTGACTACTTTACAATGTGTGGAATAGAAGTTGACATGATAACCTCTGTCAGTGATTTGACTAATACTCAACAAGTTGTGTTTTAGTCCTTTCACTAGAGCTACTTTTTCAATGATGACATTTCCAATGATTATATTGCCATATCCCAAAGTTTGTCCAATGTTACCATCTCCATAAGACACAGTTGGGCCAGCTTTCTCCTCATATTCTGATAACAGGGCTTTGTTTCCAGTCATGTGTACAGAACATCCACTATCCATGACTAACACATTTTTCTTTTTACCCTGCAATCAGAATAAAAACACACTTTGATGGGTTCCTTTTCCATGCAATTTATTAACTTTCACAGCAGAAGACTTTCTGACCTTAGCATTCCTGACAGGATTTACTCCATCAGGATTTACTTTGTCAGTATCAGTATTAACAAAAGCATGTTCCAACTTGACATTCTTAATGCTACCAGAGTTTGCACTATTTTTATCAACTTTAGGCAATGGATCATAAAAGTTATAGTACAACTCATGATAATCTTTACACGTATAAATAGAATGCCATATACTACCACAATGAAAACAGGACTTTTGTGGTTTATAAAATATTGATCTATTCCTAACATCAGTCTTAGAAATATCAGTATTCTTATTCTTACTCTTCTTACAATCAATAGCAAGATGATTAGAGTTATCACAGTTAAAACAACACTTTCTAGGTGCATTTGGGATATATTTATAACCATTCTCTTTATTGATCCCAACTTTACCATTCCTGTTTCTCTTAACAGTAGCTTCCTTTTTCTTATCTGTCACCTCACAGATTTTATCCTTAAGCTGTTTCTGAGACAATAGACCTACATTCTTAATGACTTTATTCAAGACAGGTTTAGACTTTATGATTTTAATTCCTTGAGTAGAGGTAGATCCCTTTTCAAAAGTAGAATTGGAATCCTTACCAAAAACAAAATTAACAGGAGTAATCTTAGATTTGGTTGCATCTATAACATGTCTATAGGTCTTTGGACTGACTGTCTCATCAATGACAATTTTCTGTTTCAATTTCTTATCCTCATCTGACTTATATCCTAGACATTCTTTCCAATTCTTAGAGGTATTAATTTCATGAAATTTTCTACCAGAGTCTGTCCAGGTTCTGATTTTCTCATTAGCATATTCAAGTTCCTTTGCAAGAGCAGTACATTTGGATTTAATCTCTAAATGCATGTGATTAGCATTATCACATTCTTTTTGTACTTCTTGCATACGAGAAAATTCAGCTTCTAATATATCATTCCTTTTTCTAAGTTCAGACATCTCAGATAAGATCCTAGTATTTTCAGCAGTTTGACTTCTAAAGCTAATATGTAATGACTTTAGAAAACGTCTTAACTCAGAAGCATTATCAGTATCAAAATCAAAGATAGTATTTAGTACCTTATCATCAGGAGCAGTAGTTACATCAGCATTAGCCATTAGAGCATAGTTGACCACCTCAGTATCAGATTCTGAGGAAGAGTCCATCCAATCATTGCTTGATGTGATAAGTGCCTTTGTCTTCTTGCACTCAGAAGCAAAGTGACCCATACCATTGCACTTGTAGCATCTAACCTTTGACTTGTCAAATTTACTACCCTTGCTGTCCTTTTTGATATACTTATCTTTGTCTGCCTTGAAGGTCTTTTTCTGAAAGTTGCCTTGTCTTCTATTCTTCCTGAACTTCATCCTTCTGAAGTTTCTGACAATCATTGCAACCATCTCTTCCATGTCTGAGTCAGAAGAGTCATCATCAGTATTGGCATCAGGATTGCCATCAGTATCTGATGAAGAGTCATCAGGATCTGACTCAACTATTCTTGTTTTACTTCTAGAGACCTCCATAGATTTTCCTTTTAATTTAGCCTCTGCTTTCAAAGCAATTGATTTTGCCTTGCTGCTTTTCTTGTTCTTTCTCTGTTGAACTTCAAGATCATGAGTTCTTAGCATCCCATAGACTTCATCAAGAGACACAGTGTTAAGATCATACTAATGTCTAATGATCGAGATCTGAGTGTCCCATTCTTCAGGTAAAGCTCTTAGAAACTTGGTGTTTGAATATTCAGTTTCATATTCCTTGTCAACTAAAGATAAACTGTTCAAAAGTGTCAGAAATCTATCATATAGATCAGTTAGGCTCTCATCGGGTCTTGCATCAAATTGTTCATATTCTTGAATTAAAAGAGCCCTTCTGTTTTTCTTGACAGATGCAGATCCCTGGCACTGAGTTTCCAAAGTATCCCAGATTTCTTTTGAAGACTTGCATGCAATCACTCTGTTTGACATGACAGCATCAAGACTACTGTGTAAGATATTCTTTATCTTTGGTTCCCTGAGTACATGAGCTTTTTCTTCTGGAGTCCATTCACTTTTAGCCTTGACCACATAATGTTCAGGTACTGTATCTGTTCGTTCTACAATCCTTGTAGGAATATATGGTCCATCACGAATCCTGTCCAAATAGTCAGGATCCATAGCCTCCAGGTACATCAGCATCTTTACCCTCCATGTTGGATATTCTGATTTCTTCAAGATGGGAATCTTCATGCTTTCATACTTGGTTGTCGACATCTTTAGATCGTATCTGATTCAGAATTAAATCAGTTTGCTCTGATACCAATTGTTGCCCAGTAATAACCTATTGTAGAAGGGGGGTTGAATACAATAGTATAAGATAATCGACTTCTTAATGTATATATCACAAATATGAAAAGAAATATAACAGCTTTATTAAATCTGATATAAAACTGTTACAAACTCTCTCAAGAAATTCTGATGTTCTTGAGACCTGCTAGCTTACAAAAACTCTCTCAAGAAATTCTATGTTCTTGAGAGCTTCTAACTTGATTCACAAATACTCGATTATGTTCTCGTACATAAATCGAAACCAAAACTGTGTTTATATACTACACAGCTTCTCTATCAATGATAAGTCCTAATCAATTACAAAGATTGAAACCATAATTGATAGCTACATTCTACAAACCAGGAACCGACAGAATAAACTTCCATGTTTAACTAGACTCCAAATATAACTCGAAGTAGGAATCCTGATCAGCTTCCAGTCCTGATGATCAATCCTGATCCCAGTCCTGATATGTATCTTGATCCTGATGACCATGTAATCCTGATGATGTCAGCAATCCTAATCAGTTGAGTCTAGCTCCTGACGATCATTGAATTCTGAACTAACAGTTAGACATCTTATCCATAGTGCCTTAGATAATGTCATGTCTAACAGAGTTATTGGTTGCAAAACTGCCAAAGAAATTTGGGATGCTTTAGAAGTCAGATGTCAAGGAACAAGTGCAATAAAGAAGAACAGGAAGACTATACTTACACAGGAGTATGAACACTTTGACTCGAGACCTGATGAAACTTTGACTGAGACATATGACAGATTCTGTAAACTGTTGAATGATTTGTCTCTGGTTGATAAAGAATATGATCTTGAAGAGTCTAATCTCAAGTTTCTTCTATCTCTACCTGAAAGATGGGATTTAAAGGCAACAACAATAAGAGATAATTATGATCTTGCAGATACAGAACTTGATGAAATCTATGGGTTGCTTAAAACTCATGAACTTGAGATAGAACAAAGAAACAAAAGATCTGGTAAGAAGACAAAATATGTTGCTCTTAAAGTTGAAGAAAAGCTTCTTAAGAAAGTGACATCAAAGAAGAAAGCTAAGGGAAAGGCTTTGGTCATAAACTCTGAAAGTGAGTCATCAAACACTGATGATGACTCAAACACTGTTGAATCATCTGAATCCGAGGATGATGAAGAACAGATGATGCAAATGGCTGCTTTGATGGTGAAGACCTTCAAGAAGATGGGTTTCAAGAACTTCAAAAAAGGAAAGAGATTCTTTAGGAGAGATTCAAACTCTGAAAGAAAGAGTTTCAGAAAGTCTGAAGGAAGGAATACCAAATCTGGGAAGAAAGACAAGTCTGAAATCCAGTGCTACAAGTGTAAAGAGATGGGTCACTATGCTCCAGAGTGCAAGACAGGAAAATCTGAAAAAGCACTCATCACTAAAGGAAGAGACTGGGCAGACACTTCAGACTCAGATGAGGATGTCAACTATGCTCTCATGGCAACTGTTAAAGATGAATCTGAATCATCTGAAAATAAGGCACCTCTAACAACTTATGCTTATGATACTGATAATATATCTGAATTGAGAATTTATCTTAAAAGCATACATGTTAGTTATAGAGATCAGACTTTAGAAAATGAAAGAATTAAATCTGAGAATCTAAAGCTTAGAGAGAGAAATAAATTTCTTGAAGAAGAACTTGTTAACATGCAACAAGTTCAAAAGGAAAGAGATGATGTTGTTTATATTGAACATGAGTTGCTTAAGAGATTTAGGCAATTAGAATCTGAATTGGAAAAGGAGAGAAAGATAATTAAAACCTGGACAAACTCTGGAAAAGACACACATCAAGTGTTTCAAACAGATACAGTTGGGTTAGGTTACTGTGAGGAAGATGAACTTAGGTTTAAAGATAAAGTTAAAGTTAAAACACATCTTCCACCTATGAAATTTGTTCCTGAATCCAGTAAGCTAAACTATGTACTTGAAAAAGAAACTGTTAAGGAAGAACCAGTAAAAACTTGCGTTAAACAGGTTAATATTGGTTTAATGACAGAGAAACAATTCAAGTATAAGCTTAAAGAGGTAAAGTCTGTTGAGAAACAGAAAGTGTCCAGGAAGAACAGAAATGGAAAAGTAGGCATTAATAAAAACAATAATCATTTGCCTATTACTGATGCTCCTAGAAAAACATGTCATAATTGTGGTAGTACTAACCATCTTGCAAGTTTCTGCAGGAAGAACAAAGACATTAATTATTTACCCTCCAAGTCTGGAGTAAAGAATGATTATGTTAGGGTTAGACCACAGACTTTATGCACTCACTGTGGGAGTACTTGGCATTCTATTTATACTTGCAAGAATTATCATGCTATTTATCATAATTATTATGAGTTGAAGCCCAATTTGAAATGGGTTAAAGTTGATTCTGCAAGTGTAAACTCTGATACTGTTAGCTTAAACTCTGTTGATAAGAATTCCGCTGCAAAAGCTAACAATGCTAAGAAAGCCAAAGGATCCAAGCAAGTCTGGATCCTTAAAACTAACTCTCAGTAATTGTTTGTGATTGCAGGGCATAAGAGAGAGCACCCTAGTCTTGGACAGTTGATGTTCAGGGCACATGACTGGAAATAAAGCCCTGCTATCAGACTATGAGGAGAAGGCTGGCCCAAAAGTTTCCTATGGAGATGGCACCATAGGACGTACTCTGGGATATGGCAATATCAATCTTGGAAGTGTCATCATCACAAATGTAGCTCTTGTCCCATGACTCAAGCATGATCTGCTATCTGTGAGTCAAATATGTGACAGAGGTTATCATGTAGATTTTCAACCTGAATATTGTGAGGTTGTTAGAAAATCTACAGGGAAAGTTGTTTTAGTTGGACACAGACACAATAATATCTATGAAACAAGTTTGGTAACAAACTCTGAAGGAAAATCTATATGTCTGTCTGCAAAGATGTCTAGTGAAGAGAGCTGGAAATGGCATAAGAAGCTCTCTCATCTAAATCTGAACAATATCAATGAGTTGATTCGAAAAGATCTTGTAAGGGGACTTCCAAAATCTATACTCAGCTTAGATGGTCTGTGTGATTCTTGTCAAAAGGCTAAGCAAAGGAAGTCATCTTTCAAGAGTAAGTTTGAATCTTCAGTCGTGGATCCTTATCATCTTCTTCATGTTGATCTATTTGGTCCAGTGAATGTAATGTCTCTTGGCAGAAAGAAATATGCTTTAGTCATTGTTGATAAGTACACTAGATACACCTGGGTGTACTTTCAAGCAAAGAAGGATGAAACTGCCTTAACTCTGATGGAACATGTAAAGCTACTGGACAAAGGTTCACAGTATAAAGTGAAAATTATCAGGAGTGATAATGGTACTGAATTCAGAAATGCAACAATGGAAGAATTTTGCAAGGAAAGAGGAGTGAAGCGAGAATTTTCTGCACCAGGGACTCCACAGCAGAATGGTGTAGTTGAAAGAAAGAACAAAACTTTAATCGAAGTTGCCAGAACAATGCTTGATGAAGCAAAATTGCCAACCTATTTCTGGGCAGAAGCTGTTCAAACTGCTTGTTTTACTCAAAATGCTACACTGATCAACAGGCATGGGAAAACACCATATGAGATGGTGAAGAAAAAGAAACCAAACCTGAAATATTTTCATATTTTTGGGTGCAAATGCTTTTTATTGAAAATTCATCCTGAACAGTTGACCAAGTTTGAATTAAAAGCTGATGAAGGAATTTTTGTTGGATATCCACTGTCTACTAAAGCATTCAGAGTCTACAATCTGAGAAATAAAGTGATCATGGAATCTATACATGTGTCATTTGATGAGAAGAAAATAACTGGACTTGAAGATGAAGAAAATCATGATCAACTACGCTTTGAAAATGAAGATCTAATCTCTGATGACGTAAACTCTGATGAAGCCTATCCAACAAACTCTGATGAAGCATACTCTGAACCTCTACTGGTAAACACTGAGGAAGTTTCTCTGACAGAACAGAATAGAGAACCAGTTGAGGGGGAGCAAAAAGATACTTTGGGAACATCTCAACATGATGACTCACATTCTGGAAGTGAGTCAGCTGAAGAATCTGACACAAACTATGGACTAAACTCTAAAAGTTTAAACACTGAACAGTCCAATTCAGGGGGAGCCTCAGAAAATATAGATGGTCAACAAGAAAATCAGGAGAGCATGGATCAAGGGGGAGGATCTAATAATGATGAAAGAAGCCACTTACCTACAGCAAGAAAGTGGACACAGGCTCATACACCTGATCTGATTATTGGAGATCCAGATGCAAGCGTGAAAACAAGAAGTTCTACAGCAAATGAATGTCTGTTTCATGCATTCATATCTCAAACATAACCAAAGAAAGTGGATGAAGCTCTTCAAGATGCTAACTTGATAACAGCAATGCAGGAGGAATTGAATGAGTTTGAAAGAAATGAAGTATGGACACTTGTACCAAGACCCAAAAACAGACCTATTGTTGGTACAAAGTGGGTTTTCAGAAACAAGACTGACAGTGAGGGAGTAATTACAAGGAACAAGGCTAGACTTGTGGCAAAAGGATACTCACAGCAGGAAGGAATTGACTATGATGAAACCTTTGCTCCAGTTGCAAGGTTGGAAGCCATAAGGATTTTTCTAGCATATGCTGCTCACAAAAAGTTTAAAGTCTTTCAGATGGATGTCAAGAGTGCTTTTCTCAATGGGAAACTTGAAGAAGAAGTGTTTGTTGAACAACCACCAGGGTTTGTGGACCCCAAGCACCCAGATTATGTCTACAGGCTTGATAAAGCACTTTATGGACTAAAGCAGGCACCTAGAGCATGGTATGAAACTTTGGCTCAATTTCTTTTAGAAAGTGGGTTCACTAGAGGTACAATTGATAAAACCTTGTTCTATTTCAATACTGGTAATGATTTGCTTTTAGTTCAAATCTATGTGGATGATATAATCTTTGGGTCTACTAATGATAAACTCTGTAAGAAGTTTGCCAAGCTTATGCAGTCCAGGTACCAAATGAGCATGATGGGAGAGCTTAGTTATTTTCTAGGCTTGCAAGTAAAGCAAACAGATGATGGGATTTTTATCAATCAAGCAAAATATACCAGAAATCTTCTTAAGAAATTTGGTATGCTTGATAGTTCATCTGCAACAACTCCTATGGCAACTACAACAAAGCTAGACAAAGACACAGGCGCTTCAGTAGATATGACAAACTACATAGGCATGATAGGGTCTCTTCTTTATCTAACTGCAAGTAGACCAGACATCATGTATGCCACCTGTCTTTGTGCAAGATTTCAAGCAGATCCCAGAGAGCCTCATCTAACAGATGTGAAGAGGATTTTTCAAATATCTCAAAGGAACCATAACCTTGGGTTTGTGGTATCCTAGAGAATCAGAGTTTAAGCTTGTTGGTTACTCTGATGCAGACTTTGCAGGTTGTAAGATTGACAGAAAGAGCACTAGTGGAAGCTGTCAATTTCTAGGTGACAGACTAGTTTCTTGGTACAACAAGAAACAGAAATCAATTTCCACATCTACTGCAGAAGAAGAGTATATTGCTGCTGGTAGCTGTTGTGCACAGATTCTGTGGATGAAGAATCAACTGCTGGATTATGGGTTAAGGTACTCTAAAATACCTATTTTCTGTGATAATCAAAGTGCTATTGCTATGACAGGAAATCCAGTACAACATTCCATGACCAAGCACATCAGCATAAGGTATCACTTTATCAGGGAACATGTGGAGGAAGGAAATATTGAGCTTCATTTTCTGTCTACAGATCAACAGCTTGCAGATATCTTCACCAAGCCATTGAGTGAAGCTACATTTACAAGACTGGTAAATGAACTAGGAATGATCTCTGGTTTCGACTAGAGATACTGGTTAGACTCAAAATTTACTCTTCTGTGATATGTTGCTCATGTTTCTATGCATATGTTAACTGTCATGCAAATCATGTTGTTAAACTCTGTTAGCATACTCTGTTGGTTAAACTCTGATGTTAAACTCTGATTGTGGTATTGTCTGAAACACTTAAACCGATGAAGAAAATAGTAATGAAGCATGATTCTCAGTAAGTAATCATGAATCCTTCTGAGTTATATATGTTCTGATCTCAAATGTGTGCAGAAAGTTAACACAACATGATACTGTCTCTATATTTATATCATCTCTTAGTTTATTGGTCCTATACACTGAGTCTGTATTAGCTGTTTGCACTTTCTCTCATAAAGTATATGTGTTAAATGATGTCAGTCTAAACTCTTATAAATAGTTGCTGCTACTTCACCCCCAAGCAAAATATGCAAAAACATGCACAAATTCCTTTGAGATCATGTTGTGCCTAGGAAGACCCAGGAACTTATTGTATGAAATAAGGGCTAAAATTTGAAATTTTTGGTGACTAGTGCCAATCTCTGATTACTGGAAAAAGAAAAAAAAACCGAAAAAAAAAAAATTAAATTACAGGGGGTGAATATAATAAATACATAGGTACAGAGTTTAGATGACATCAGATTTTGTTGTATATATGAGAGTTTGGGCAACCAGTTTTTACTGATTTAATTTGTGGATTTTATGCACTTTGAGATGCTCTAAATATTTACATTCAGTAAACTCTGCTATTCACACACAAATACTCACAACTGTGCATTTTGAGAAAAGAGTTTATTAATGATGTTGGAGAATTGATAAACACTGATGAACTGTGTACTCTACGCCGAGGTAATTTATTTTTAATCTCTGATGATTAAAATAAATAAATGTGTTTCAGACATTTCATAATTTTTGAGGAACATTATTTTTGAAAATAGAGAGTATGATTGACAACGGTTTGTATGCGTCTTGAAATGATGAAACATGTAAATAGCAGTAATTATTGCCTGTTTTTACTGCGCATGCGTGTTGGAAACTACCACGATTAGTGCTGGCAGTTAATGCATGTGTGACACCTGTCCCACTCACACACTTCACGAGTAAGCCAGTTGTGTATCTTTAAGATTAAAACTCTTCAGTTTTAATCTTTGTATTTAATCATTATACATACAACGTTCGTATACTTTACACACTTACTCCATTCACAGATATTGTCACACACACATTTTCACAAACACTTTTCACTCTCAAACACTTTTCACTTTTCCAAACTTATTCTCTGATCATTTTCAACTCTGTTTCTAATGGCAACCACTGTTTTTCACTCTGTTGGTCTAGAGTTCGTTCCTAATAACTATGCAGCACCTTTGAGTAATGAGAACGCACCGGAGGCGTTTCATTTGTTTCAAAATTTCCTTGCTCAGTTTGATATTGGGAAAGCTCTTGTTGAACCATCGAAGCTTTCTGGATTGCAAATCAAAGCTTTCTGGGAGACGGGCGTCTATGATAATGGAGGAGAGTCTGGAACTCCTTCAATTGTTTTTGAGTTTGAAGAACAAGAGTTTGTGGTCACTCCAACCACTGTTCGTGATGCTCTGGGCTTTGAAGATTTCAATGCTTATACAATCTCTGTTGGTGATGCTGAGCTACAGAGGATGATGAGGGATATTGGTTATAGTGGGTCCTTGGCAATGATTGGTCAAGTGAAGCGACCGCTCTTAAGGAAGGAATGAAGTTTCTTCTTTGATTGTATAACAAGAGCGTTCGGGAAGAAATGCACTAATTGGGATGCTATTCCAATTGATAGTTTGCAAATCGGGTATTCTCTTCTCTATGGTAATAACTTTGATTTTGCTAGACTAGTTCTTAATAACATAGGAGAAAAGATGACAGAAAATAGAAGCGTAGTATATTTTGCTCGCTTTTGTCAATTGATAGTTTCTGCTTGTGTTGATGGGGTTGAGATTGCTGAGGATGATGTGATTCCCTCGTTTAAATTGCATAAGAGAATATTCTCTGATTTGACAAATAAAGATGTTAAGAAGGGAAATGTTGGGGACTTGTTACTTCCTGATTCCGTCCAATAGTTTCTACAACCACAACCTCAACCAGAGCCTCAACCATTAAACACTGATCCTCAATCTACTTCCCAAAGACCAAAATCTGGAGGTAGAACCAAGAATAGGGCTTTTAAAGCTGTCAAGGCTTCTAAACCACACTCTGATGCTGAGTTACCACAATCTGTTGGTATTTCAAGGACAAAGAGGAGGGCAAATAGACCTCACTCTGATGCAAATGAGGTTTTACAGAATAAAAGAAGGAAGCTGGTAGCTGATTACCTATTTGATGAGGTGGAAGTTGAAGTTCCAGAAATTAATTTTCAAGATGTTACTGAGAATGCTACTGTGCCTGATGAAGCCAGAGCAAATGCTGATGAGATGGCTGACTTGAATAATGAACAGCCTGAGCCAATCTTGGAAATGGAGATAGAGGAAAATGTTGAAGCACATCCCTCTGCAACTCTTGAAGAGTTTGGCAGTGTTGATGAAACAGAGGATGTGGCAGCTGATCAACCTACAGTGCTAATTGATGAGTCTATGGCTACTCACACAGAGGTCCTCTCTGTTACTCACCAGGTTATTGAAAAGGGTGAGGAGGTTGATCAGACAACAAAGGTTGTGATTACAGAGACTGTTCTCGAAAATGCTGCTGTAGAGCCTACTGTTGAAGCTGTTCAAGAAAATGAGGTTGAGAACTTAAACTCTGAACAGATTGCAAATGAAAATGCACAAGAAACTTTTGCTGAGAATGTTCCTAATTCTCCAAGTGCAGAGTCTTCAGCAAAGTCTGATGACAATGCTGATTCTTCTTCTTCTCCAAGGATTTCAGTTCAACCGAATCCTAAAATGCCTGAGTTTTGTGGTTCATCTCAACATAATACTGAAACTCATTTTCAGAACATGTACTTTGCAAATTGGGCAAGTCATGAATGTATCTTTCCTAATCAAAGGGCAGCTGAATTTGTGTCCAAGACTGCTGCTACTATCACAAATCCTGAGCTTCTTGCACATCTTAAAGCTACAATTGTACAAGTAAAGTCTCTTAACAACCGTTTTGATGAAACTCAGAAAGATGTTACTGGGTTGAGAAATGATGTGGCTACAAGGGAACTGACTTTGAAACAAGAACATTTTTCTTTATCTAGAGATCAGGAGGCTATAAGAACCAGGCTAAGCAAAGTTGAAGAAAATCAAAATGTCATGTTTGATAAGATTGATTCAATTGCTGCTTCACTTGAATTGCTCACATCAGTGTTGATTCCTGATGATGTCAAAAAGGGGGAGAGAGTATTCAAAGACAAATGCAAGAAATCTCAAACTCTGAGCAAGAAGGATGATACTGGTGATGGTGGAGCAAAAGACAAAGAGTTTAGGTCAAAATCAATTCAAGAGCAAGGGAGACTAAGGTCAAACTCTGCTACTGCTAA
This sequence comes from Heracleum sosnowskyi, assembly GCA_030848705.1. Lineage (NCBI taxonomy): Eukaryota > Viridiplantae > Streptophyta > Magnoliopsida > Apiales > Apiaceae > Heracleum > Heracleum sosnowskyi. Next base: position 498,628 of record JAUIZM010000019.1, on the reverse strand, counting down.
GACAAACTCTGATAGAATAAACACTGCAGCTCAATCTTCTTCAAAAGCTAGAAGCTTATTACTCACTTCTCAACCAAATACTGATGAAGAGATTGCAGCTCAGTTGTTTATGGAAGAGCATGGTGCAGATGCAACGATTGAAGACATTCAAGCTGAAGAGAAGATGCTGGCTGAAGAGCATGAAAAGAATTTGAAGTCTGGAAAAATCAATAAGGCTTTTAAAGTTTCAAGGTCTAAAGAGAAAGGGATTATTATCAAGGAAAATGTAAATTCTCAACAGAGTTTACAATATTCAAGAAGACCAGTTGAAGCTAGTATTGATAAAGGCAAAGGGAAGTTTGTAGAAGAACCACAAATACTGAAGAAAGTTCAATCAACCTCTGACAATGATCAAGTTGATAAATCATTGGAAGCTGTGACAACCACTAATACTACTCAAGTTGTACAGACTCTGGTATCTTCTCAACTTCAAAGGACCTTTCCTAAACCAATTGTAATATCCGTGAATTTTATTATTTGATTAAATGATATATTTAATCTAAAATATTTATTTTGGAATATTGGAATATTATTATATGATATTTAGTGTGTGATTATGTGCTAAATGGTGAGTCAGAAGCCCCTTTCAAATATTTCGTCATTTGGAATTTTCTTCAAATTTGAGCCGTTTTGATAATTCTAGGGCCCCGTTGAAATTTCGTACATTCATTTTTAATTCTTCGTCTTTCGTATTCGAATCGTTATCGAAAGGGTTAGGGGATTCTATTTAACCCTACCTATTTGATTCTGCAAATAAATTTCAATTTTTGATCCAAAAAAGGAAAAATCGTTCTGAACCCTAATTGCTTAAGGGGACGGATTTGTCGTTCTATATCAATATTGAAGTTGTTATAGCCCTAGTATTCTTGAGCATTAGTTATATAATGATATATATCAATTTGGATAATCATCAACCTTTTTAACCCCTTATTTTTCGTAAAACGTGTTTTTGACCTAATTAGGGTTTTTAAACGATCTAACGAATCAATATCGATCCAAAAATGTTATTTGGGGTATTATTTTTCCAGAAATATAAAAAGACAAATCAGACTTCATAACTCATAGCAAATCTGCAGCAATTATTCATAAAATCCGAAATTCCCAAAAAAATTATTTTGTGTTCTTGATCTTCAATCAATTCGTTCTAAGGGTTATGGAAGTCCAAATTTGAAGTTCTTATACTCAAATCAAAGCTCCAAAAATCTAGTTTCAGAATCTTCCAACCTCATCATCATCTGGTAAGTATTCGATTTTATATTGATTTTACAAGTTTCGAATTATAATTAGGGTTCTTGATTCGATTTGGGGATTTTCATTCTGTTGATTCTCCGTTCAATTGGTTGCTTCTAACATGTTCCTAGGGTTCTAATTAGCAAGAATCCATAGTTTAATTTCATGTTTGAGTCGAATTTTTACGGGTTTTGATTTCGGGTTTTGACCCGATTTCTTCTTTCAATTCGTACGTTCTTGATATTGATCTGACATTGTTTTTGATAAAGGGCTTTTATTGTGTGAGTTATAAGCTTCATTTTGGTATATTAATCTTTGAGTTTCATGTACGGAATAGGTAGATCGGGTTTCCGGCCGAGGTCGTCGCCGGAGAATTCTTTGAACGGATTCTGGGCACGATTCCGGCTAGAGACAGATGTTTTGATGTGTGGGTTTTGTTTGGCTTCAAAAGGCGAACAAAAGCCCTCTGGTTTGATTTATGTTTGGACGGAATCGAAGAATTCCGGCGGCCGGAGACCGGCCGGATTCTGGAAAACCCAGAATCCGGTGGGTTGTTCTTCGCGACCCGGAATTGTTCTTCCCGACCCGTTTACCCGATTTTTCGACCCGGTTTCAATCTTCAAAACCCTAATTCATTTTCTGAAAACTGTTTTTGGATTTTATTTTTAAAATTAATTCGAAAATAGTTTAAAAACTTTAAAAATTCATATTTTTATTTGAAAAATATATTTTTAATATCAGAAAAATTCTGATAAATTATATTTATTATTTTAAATCCGAAAATTGATTAAACTTAATTATTTTAATTATTTTTAATTAATAATTAATTTATTAATTAATTGGTTAATTCTTTTAATCAATTAATTCTTAAAAATTAAAAATTAATTGGATTTAATTAATTAAAAATTCAGTTTAATTATTTTCAAGCCTATTTATTTATTTAAAAATAGTTTGAGTATTTAAAGAGTGTCAATTAATTTTATTAATTGATTTATTTGCATTTAAATGTTTATATTGGATTTAAAAATCCGATTTTTGATTTAAAAATTAATCGTGACTTATCTAAAATTCAAATAAGTTTCGTATGATGTTTTAAAAATGTTTATAAGTGCTATATGGTTCATATTAATTGTGTGTTGTGTTTTATAGTTTGTATATGCCGTACTAGGGCAAATATCTGAGTTTTAAATATCGTAAATTATACCGGACGTCCGATACGTAACCGGTTACTTGTTTAAATGTGATTATTGATTGAATAAGTGTCGAGAGTAGAACGAAAATAGTTAGACTTATTGTGATGAGTTGTTTAATTATAGAATCGAGTTCCCGAAGCAAGGGAAAGGGAAAAGTAGAGTGAGCAGAGTCGATCCGACAGTAGCTTAGACCAGGCAAGTATCTGTGCCTTTACTTATGATAAAAATTTATTATTGTCTTGATTACTTGAATACCGTTTTCCCCAGAACAATTCAAATTATCAATCTTTCAACCGCATTTGGACAACTGATTCCATTTCCTTAGAGATTCTTGATTCTTTGATTTGATCTGCATCGGAAACCCTTATTTCCAATTCACTTGATTATTGTTTACCACCTATTGTTATTGTTTATCATCCTTTGATTATCATTGACAACCATTGATTATTTGACTTCCATCTTGACTATTGATTACGGTCATTGATTATCCACTACCATTATTGATTCCCTTATTGAATGAGTACACCGTACCATTGAAATTACTCCATGATTATTTCTCGATCTTCATTTGATACTGAACAGTTGAAGCTCTTTTGCAATTACTATACATTCAGTTTATCTTATTGAGCATGTTATTGTTTATACCCTATTATAGATTTGGCATGTGTTTTTAAAAATGGACCAGTAATTGGTCGGGCCATATTCATGGTCAGAATAACTTAAGGCCCAAATTGGCCTAGGATCCAGTAGAGGACTATGACATGAGCTAGTCCGGGGTTGATGCGTGGCTGGCTAGCAGCACAACCTTTGATTTGAATAAAATGTATAAGCCAAATTCTAATTCTTTTCTTCCATTGTTATTGATACAAAGCATGTGTTAGCTAAATATTGTTGATTCTGATATCATAAATTCATATCCTTACAACTGTGATAGAAATGATTCATTGATGTTTGCTGAGCAATTTTGGCTCACTCTTGCTTGTTGTTTTCTAACCCTATTCCAGTGAAGCGAGAGTATGAGTCGACATAGCGTGACCGATAGTTCACCAGCAGCCAGGAGAGCCCCTCTTGTCATTGTCATTGGCAAGGTAGTTGTTGTTTTGCTTTTCTAGATTAGATGTCTAGATTTGAACTTTGGTTGTGATGTAATAACTCTGATAAAACTGGTATTGTATTAATAAAAGATTGTAGTAGCTTGTGTTCATTGCCATAATCTGGATGCGGTCTTGGTCAAGGGGTATTTGTGTCTTTAAATATATTATGCATGTGTTAAATAGTATTCCGTTGGTCGGATGACTCCTCAAATCTGTACCCCGGGTTTGGAGGGCGTCACACCAATTACAGTTCAACATTCTCTAATTCCTGGAAATGAAAATATTCTTCAAAGCAGAACCATCATGGTCAAAGAATCTAGATATAGATCTGGTTTAGGATCTCATAGAGAAAAGAGGGTAAATAACAGTCCTATGGATCATACCTCATTAGCTGAACCTGGTATTGGTGTGACTCAAGAAAATCTTGATTCTTTGGAGTCTGTTCAGTTAATACACCATAGAGGTTTGAAAGGAGATTTTCTGTTATACTTCAAGACTGATGGAAGAGTATACAGAGTTGGAGAAGCTGATATTGAACTAAAAATGAAGGAGGAGCTGGAGTATGTGTTGTATCTACTGAAAGTTAAAAATCAAAGAACTCAACAAGCAGCTGAGGTATTAAGAAGAAGAATGATGAAAGCTAGAGTCCTCAGTGGCCTAAAGTCTGTAGGTTCTTATATACCAAAGTACAGAGATTATAATGGAAAGCTTGTGGAGATGAAGAGGAACAGTGCAAAACTTACAACAGCTCTTGGAATAAAGGTGTTGGAATTTAATCTGGATTCAGATAAATCCTTCATGATAAAGCTAGGTAATGAGATGAAAAAGAATAGTATCTATGCCTTGAGAGCTGCTATCTATCAAACTGGAGAGAATGATCCAGAGTTAAAGGAATTGAAAGAAATTATGGTAGCTGAGCTAGAAAGGGCTGAAAGAAGACTGCTTATAGACTATCTCAGAACTGTACCTGAAGTTGAAGAGATTAAGTAAATGGAGTCTGTAAGTTTTTAAGTTTTCTGTTCTAAGTTAAGATATAAACTCTGTGATTTTTATAAACACTGCATTTGTTATATGTTTTGACATCATCAATTATCTGTTAACTTGTACATTTGTGTATGCACAAGTTGGGGGAGATTGTTAGATATAATTGCTGATGTTTGTTTATCAGTGTTTAACGTATCAGGATACTATCAGAGTTTAGCTGGAAGACTGGTCAGAGTTTGTTAAACTCTGACAGTCAAAGTTTGCTTAGCTGTCGGTGTTATATACAATGAAGATTCTAGAAGCGATATACTTTGAAGAAGGATAGAAGCAAAGAGATATCGTGATGGCTAAGGAAACGGAACAGAAGACAGAAGCAATTCTTAATTGATATTAATTGTATAGCTGATTTATAGGAATATCAATTAAATATTGTATGTAGCTGTGTATTATATAAATACAGATGGGTTAACCCTAAAAGGAATGCGAATACTTGAAAGATTATTCTTGTAACCTAGCAGCTCTCTGTGATATTTTACATCACCGAGAGAGGAGTTATTAATTCCATACAGTTTATTATTCATAAACAGTGTTCTTATTGTTATTCTCATACATATACTTGATTATATATTGTGTATTCGGCCTAACAGGCCTTATCGAGGATTTTGACTAACATGTCATCCACGTAAACCTCCATGGTTTTGCCAATGAGATGTTTGAAAATTTTGTTCACTAACCTTTGGTATGTGGCACCTGCATTTGTGAGTCCAAAGGCCATAACTAAGTAGCAGTAAACACCAAAATCAGTAATGAATGATACCTTGCGAATGTCATCCTTATGCATCTTGATTTGGTTGTATCCGCTGAAGCCATCCATGAAGCTTAGCATTTAGTGCCCTGCAGTGGCATCTATTAAAGTGTCGATCTTTGGTAGGGGAAAACAGTCCTTAGGACATGCATCGTTCAAGTCCGTAAAGGCTACGCACATTCTCCACTTTCCATTGGATTTCTTGACCATTACCAGGTTAGCCAACCATTCAGGGAATTGAATCTCTTCAATGAATCCTGCTTCTAAGAGCTTATCTACCTCTTGCTTTATGGCCTCTTGCCTTTCTAGAGCAAAGTTCCTCTTCTTTTACTTAACTGTCTTCCTTTCGGGATCTATGTTCAACTTATGATTTATCAATTGGGGATCAATCCCTGGCATATCAGCTGCTGTCCAAGCAAAACATCTCCATTCAATTCCGTCCTTTAGTTGTCTACAATCGTCGGTGTCATGACCAACTTCTTTGTAGAACCGACATAATTGGTTCTTGTTTCTTTTCTCCATATCAGTCATCAGTGGCTTCGGCCATCGGAGATCAGCATCTTTCTCAATGTCCATCAGGATTTGACTTCTAGGAGCATTCAATCTTGCATACTCCGTGAATCTTTGTCCGGGATTACCCTTCTTTGGTGCAGGATCAGAATCCTCTGTTGTTCTGGGGTACTTGTCCCTTGCATCATACTCTTGAGTCTCCTTCCTCTTCTTTTCGTTTCCATTACCCCTAGTATTTGGTTCATATTTCCTCATGCTCTCCTCAGCTTTAATGTACTTTCCAGCCCTGTCTTGTAGCTTCAACATGCTTTCAGGGGGTGTTTTGCCAAAGACCTTTTAAAGTGGTCGTCAGTGGTTCCTTGTTGCACGGCTATCATGGACACTTTGTCTTCCAGATCCGGGACTTTAAGAGACTCCCTGGTAAATCAATTTATGTAGTTCCTCAAGGATTCATTCTTGCCTTGTTGAATTCCCATGAGAGATGCTGAACTCATCTCATGCACTCTCCCACTAACAAACTGGTTGATGAACGCCTTGCTCAACTCCTTAAAAGACCCAATAGAGTTAGGAGGGAGACGACTGCACCAACTTTGAGCCATGCCCGCAAGGGTTTGTGGAAACGCTCCGCACTTGACTGAATCATTGGTAGGTTGTAGCAATAGTGCGTTAGAGAAGGTTCTCACATGATTAGCAGGGTCTCCTATTCCATCGTAGGCCTTAATGGTTGGCATCTAAGTTAATTACAGGAACCCTCTCGGTTGATTTGCCTTTGGCTCTAGCTGCCTCTTCCTCTGCTAATACCTTCTTAAGCCTTGCAGCCTCAGCTTCATATGCTGCAATTTTGTCTTTAGTAATTTGGGGTTCCCGATTTGTTTGGGTAGGACGTATTCTCTTTGGGGGAACGTCCCTTTCATCATCAGATGAGTAATCTTCATCTTCGGTATAGGGACCAGAAAAGTCTCGAATTAGAGGGACATGCTGAGTCTGAGTTTTTTGATTAATGGGCTCCCGACCTCGAACATAAGGAGGCACATATGATTTGTGATACAGTGGATTGTGACCACTGCTCCCAACGGGGGGTCGTGGTGGCAATACATAATGTGGCATACCCAAAGTTTGATTCGTGTATTGGAGAAGATCAGTAGTATGAAGTTGAAGGCCTCGGGGCGCATTCGAAATCACTTGAGAGGATGTGATTGGTTGACGATGAGTCATATCTTGAGTTTTGGGGTTGGCTCCATGAACCACCATCTGCATGGGATTCGTCCCTTCAACTGAGATTGGGATCTCTGGTCTTTGAGTAGTGGTGAGGGGGATATTCGTCTCTTGAGTACCAGTAGTTGGTGGTGGCTGACTTTCTGCCGTTTGAACACCAGAAGTCGATGGTGGATCACGTGAAGTTCTTCGTGTGTTTTCCATGGTTGATATTCTTTTTCCCACAGACGGCGCCAAATGTTGTGGAATAAAAACTATATCTTTGAATTCAATGCTAGGGTTAGAGAGCTTCGAGCTTTAATGACTGCTCTTGTTGTCGGGGACTAACTCGGTCCTAACAAGATGCCTACGTATCTCTAGTGTTTAGAGAATCAAGCCAATAAAACGTAGTTCTTGGTGTTGCCCTCAGGGCTCTGGCGGCAGGGGCACACCAAGGACGTAGTGACTTGTATGTCCTTATCCGAGGATGAAGTCTAAAACGTAGTTCTGAGATGAGGGGTCAGACCCTTTATATAGGCATTTAGAAGCCTAGTAGATAAGTATTGATTTCCTTCAAGGATAAATCTTATCCTTGACGGTGGATAAGTATTATCACTTTCTTGAAGGATAAATCTTATCCTTGACAGTGGATAAGTATTATCACTTCCTTAAAGGATAAGTCTTATCCTTGACGGTGGATAAGTATTATCACTTCCTTGAATGATAAGTCTTATCCTTGACGGTGGATAGGTATTAATTCTAGATCCTTCCTTGTAGGAATTGTTTCCATATCATAACGGACTTGTATTGAAACAAGCCCAATTGTATTAGAACAAGCCTGTATTGGACGTCTCCTAATACAGGTTGTACTTCTAGTCCAAATATTAATTACGAAATTAATATTTAATTAGAGCTTCGGGCCTTATTAATGGGCCTTATTTATGGACCAGCTATGTTTAATTAATGCAATATTAATTATGTCTTTAGGGTTATTTTTAACCCATATCAGCTTCTATCAATCATGCCAGTCTTGTAGCCTCCCTTGAAGCCAGTGCCTGGTGAATACTTGTACTTAGGGTTTCTCTTGAAACGAATGTGGCTAAACTTTGCAGCTAAGTACGCCATGGTTTTGTCTTCCATTTTCTCAAGCTCTTCTAGGGTGTAGTAATCACTTTCATCAACACCCAGATTTACAGAATCCATTTCAGCTTCTATAATCACCTCCTTTCCAGCTCTAGGGGTTTGAACCTGAATATCAGAAGTTGTTGGTTCATCCACTACAAGTGCAGCTGATCTTGCGAGTGCAGAGTTCTTATTGTCCACTGTCTCTGGTCCGTAGATTATCACTCGTTGTTCTTGCTCCATCTCATAAGTCTTAAGCTTGCCATAAATCATTTCCAATGGCATCTTAGTAAAATCAATTCTTTCCTTTATGGATGAGGACTTGTGTTCTACATGATGGGGCATTGTCATCATGAACTTCTTGTTTGTCTCTCTCAGAGGATAGGTCTTCCCTTTCATGGTTAATTCATTTAACAGCTTAGTATCTTTCTCAAAGACCTGAGTTATACTTTCTCCAGGAAGTGACCTAAATGATTCATACTAAGAAGTCAGGATGTCCAATCTATTTTCCTGCACGTCTTCAGTTCCTTCCATTATCAAGTTTATGGTATCCCACATTTGTTTCCCGCTCACACAGTTCATTAACTGATAGCTCATTTCCTTATCTGCGGAGTCTGTCAATATCAACATCAAACCTGTATCCAATCGAATCAGTTCTTTATCTGTATCTGTGTACTCAGACAGTTCCTTTGGGATATGACTTTGAGGAACTGTAGTACCTTCCGGTGTTGTGGTTTCACCTACTGATTTCATTGGTACAAACGGTCTGTTCTCTAATCTGCCAATATACAACGGATTAGATGCCTTGATAAATAACAACATTTTCATCTTCCACAAACCGAAATCATCTCTAGTGAAGGGGGGAACTTTAATACCAGCAGTTGTCTTTGGAGCACTCATGGTTTCTGAAAATTTCAAACTATGTAAAATTAAAAAAATTTCAATCAAATGAAATTTTTTGAAAATTAAAAAATTTCTTCTAATTTTCAAGCCTTGTTTGATTTTGGTCTCATTCACCGGATCTGATTTGTACGTCAATCAAATAACTCTGATACCAATTGTTAGGTCCAAAGTATCGTAGAATGGGGGGTTGAATACGATACTCACAAATTATTCAATTTTGTTCACGGATAATTATATGTGTTCTAGTCCGAAATCAAATACACCAAATCAAAACACAAGTCGGGGAACATATCGTTTTATAAATATAAACCGCGAGGGGTGCTACAATTCTAATCCGTAGGATTAGCTTCAATGAGTTTAGGTTACACAAAATCAATACAACGATAGAATTCAAAGCACTATTAATTTCTATGTAGATTTCTCTGGCTCAAACTCTCTCTTCGTAAATGTTCTGTGTTTTTCCTTACTGAAGAAGACACTGTCTTCACTCTTCAAATTGTAGACTTGAAAACTATCTAAGCCTTTCTAGGAAGAATCCTGGCCGTTACAGTTTTCATCAACCTGACAAAGTCATACAAATTTCACCTGCTCTTTCTTTTAAAAACTATCGAAAGGATTAATTAATTCTTCCTTCGATAGATTTTAAATAAAATCTATTGAATGAAGAATTACTTCTTCGATGGTTTTTCATCCAAATCCACTTGATCAATTTCGATAGTTTTTCTTAAAGAAAACTATCTAATGTTTTCCTTATGCAGTTCGACCTTTGAAGATTCACTCCTTTTATAACAAGCAAATTGTATCCATTTAAACCTAAACATACCTTGTAATATTCTTTTGACTTTTAGGATGTTTCAGATTTAGACTTAAATCAACTTCTTCCGAGACGATAAACATCTTGATCTTTTAGGTGCTGACAACTGATGCAACTGGTCTGGTTCACAGATGACTAACACTTGATCAATACTTCCCTGTCTTCAATTCAATGCTGTTGATAAGTCCTTTGTCGTTCTGGTTGCTTCAATAAAATCACTAGAATCCTATGGTACTATCTCTTAATCATTCAAATACTTCTGTAGTCTTGAAAGTCTTGTTTCTTTATTTGTCACAGAGGCTTGAACATGTTAATGAACTTCTTTCCGTGACCTATTTAAGGACTTCAAGAATGCATACCATATTTTGATTTTTTGAGTTTACCTTATCTTCTTTACTTTTGGATTCCTATGCTTCTGTTAATCTTATTGTCTGTCTTGTTCTTTGTTGAGTTGAAGTTATCACTGTTACATCTTATGTTACATTATGCTTTACACATTTGTTCCACAAGTTCTGTCCCAGAGGTTCACTAAATCTTATTGTCCCTTCACAAATTGGTGCCCAATTCTTAAGATGAAAACTTGTGCAAATGGTTTATGACAGCGTTCTTGCTATTGGCTTTAAGGGTTACACACGATTGTATGAATTTAACATCTCAGACTATTTTACCTTTAGTTAATAATTTCCATTTTCACGATGTAATACAATATTAAGCTTGACCGATATGACTTAATCTAACAGTAGTTTTCTGTTGTAGACATGAAGCCACTTCACTAAACATGCCAATTGGGAAGGCATCATGCAGGCCTGACATCTTTTGGGGAACTGATCATAAATCATTATGAATATATACTCTTCCCTCTGACTTGTGTATCTAAGATACTTCAAAGGAGTAACAACATCCATGTGACGCCCTCCAAACCCGGGGTACAGATTTGAGGAGTCATCCGACCAACGGAACACTATTTAACACATGCATAATATATATAAAGACACAATTACCCCTTGACCAAGACCGCATCCAGATTATGGAAATGAACACAAGCTACTACAATCTTTTATTATTACAATACCAGTTTTATCAGAGTTATTACATCACAACTAAAGTTCAAATCTAGACATTAATCTAGAAAAGCAAAACAACAACTACCCTGCCAATAACAATGACTCGAGGGGCTCTCCTGGCTGCTGGTGAACTATCGGTCACGCTATGCCAACTCATACTCTCGCTACACTGGAATAGGGTTAGAAAACAACAAGCAAGAGTGAGCCAAAATTGCTCAGCAAACATCAACGAATCATTTCTATCACAGTTGTAAGGATATGAATTTATGATATCAGAATCAACAATATTTAGCTAACACATGCTTTGTATCAATAATGATTGAAGTAAAGAATTAGAATTTGGCTTATACATTTTATTCAAATCAAAGGTTGTGCTGCTGGCCAGCCACGCATCAACCCCGGACTAGCTCATGTCATAGTCCTCTACTGGATCCCAGGCCAATCTGGGCCTTAAGTTATTCCGACCATAAATATGGCCCGACCAATTACTGGTCCATTTTTAAAAACACATGCCAAATCTATAATAGGGTATAAACAATAACATGCTTGATGTGGAATAAAAACTAGGTTATTGAATTGCGGCTAGGGTTTGTATGTAATTAATGCTAGGGTTGATGATGAGCTTCGAGCTTTAATGGCTGTTTCTGTGTTTGAGACTAATCGGTCCTCACAGAGTGCCTACGTATCTCGTTATTGAGAATCAAGCCAAAAACGTAGTTCTTGGTGTTGCCCTCGGGGCTATGGCGGCAGGGGCACACCAAGGACGTAGTGACTTGTATGTCCTTATTCGAGGATCAAGCCAATAAAACGTAGTTCTAGGATGAGGGGTCTGACCCTTTATATAGGCTGAGAAGCCTTAGAATTACGGTAGGATTCGGATACTTGGTGGGCAAGCCACCGCCTTGAGGAAGGTTCTAGACTCCTTCCTTGTAGGAATCAGTTTCCATGTTGAAGTAGGTGCCTTGGAGGCTAAGTCAGGCAGAAGTAATATCCTTATTTGACTCTTATTGCTGAGCTGGTTATTACCCTTAATATTAATTACGAAATTAATATTTAATTAGGGTTTTGGGCCCATCTGGTGGGCCCCACGTTTTGACCATGTTGGATCTAATTAATGCCATATTAAATGTGTTTTTAGGGCTTACTTTTAGCCCATATCATTTGCCCCCCAACTTCTAGGAAAGCTGATCAGGCTTTCCTTGAAGTTATAACGGCCTTTCTCAAGACTTGGGTCAGGGTTTATCTTGGCACACTAGTGTTTCATGAGTATCGTCTTTTTTGTAAAGCGTGGAGCGACCGACGCATTTATGACGAATGTTAAACGATGCTAAGCGGCACTAAGTAGCCTTAAACGACGCTTAAACAAAGTTAAGCGACGCTAAACGGCAATAATCAGCGCTAAACGGCGCTAAACGGCGCTTAAAAGGCGCTAAACGGCGCTAAACGGCGCTAAACGGCGCTAAACGGCGCTAAATGGCACTAAACGGCGCTATCGGAGATAAATAAAATAAGAAAAATACAAAATAAAAAATCGCAGACTTGACTCGATCATCGTCACGGGTCAGCCGAGCAAAAACCCGTACCGACCGTCGACCTGGGTCGGCCGGGACGCTCGCGGAAGAGCCGGTCGGCTGGAGACTCGGTCGGCCGGAGCGAACCCGCACCGACAGTCGGTTCCGGTCGGCTGGAGCATGCCCGGAGGACCGGTCGGCCGGGAACTCGGTCGGGTCTCTGAAAACCCGTACCGACCGTCGACTTGGGTCGGCCGGAGTGCTGGCGAAAAGGCCGGTCGGCTGGGAACCCAGTCGGCTGGATATTTTTTTTTTTTTTTTTTTTTTTTTTTTTTTTTTTTTTGAGACGGATTCTGAAAACCCGGACCGACCGTCGACCTGGGTCGGCCGGGACGCCCGCGGAAGAGCCGGTCGGCTGGAGACTCGGTCGGCCGGAGCGAACCCGCACCGACGGACGGTTCCGGTCGGCTGGGGTGTGTTCCAAGAGGCCAGTCGGCTGGGACTTCGGTCGGCTGGGATTTTTAAATTTTTTTTTTTTTTTTTTTTTTTTTTTGGGAAAGTAGGAGCTAAAAACCCGTACCGGTGACCAATCTCGGTTGGCCGAAGCGTCCCCCGTGGGGCGGTCGGCTGGATGTTCGGTCGGCCGGGGCGTTCGCGTGGAGGCGGTCGTCTAGGAGCCCAGTCGACTAGCAATTTTCACCCGAAGCCATACCGACATCGACCATCAACATGTGGACCTTAACATTAATGTTGGCCATCTATAGCTTTATTTGAAGTTTCACTTTGTACCTTGATTCTTCGAGCTCGTTTTAATTGTTTTTCGACCTCAAATTATCGACTTCGCTGTTTTGGCTGCAGATTTTGCATATGATGTCCGATTTGGACGAATAAGCACTTTAGGACCATTCCCCGATTTTTCGACCCATTCTGACGCTGTTTAGGCCTCCAAACGGGCTCCTGAAGATTTCGGGAAATTTTCAACGAAAGAATTCGAAGCTAATTTTCAGTGTAAATTCGAACAGGAAATTTTGACCAGGACTTAGTGTAATTTCGAGCAGGATTTTCGACCAGGAACTCGAGCTCAAACAGGTGTGAGGTCGAAGCTATTGACCAGGATTTCTAGGTCTTTTTCGACCTCACCTGTTCGACCTCATTTTCATATATCCTCGACCTGGAATTGTTGACTTCAATTCATAGGCTATTGTCGACCTCATGTGACGACCTCGTTTCTAATATTCCTTCGACCTCGATTGGTCGCGAGGTCGAAGTCATCGACCTTGATTCAAAGGCTATTTTCGACTTGGGTCGTGCGACCTCGATTTAAGGTATTTTCGACCTTGCTTATGTTCCAAGATTTATTTTTGGGCTTTAATTAGCCTAATTGGTCTTTAAATTTTTCCAGCCTTGGGCCTTAATGGGCCTTAATTTATTTGGGCGTCGAGTCTTAATTTGGTCTCAGGTCGAGCAATTCGACCTCGTTTTTCGACCTCGAAAGGTCCCAACAACGCCAAACGTGGCTTATAAATACAAGAACTAACTTGAGTTCTAACACCTTAGACCTCATTTGAGGTTTCAACAACGCCAAACGTGGCTTATAGGTACAAGAACTAACTTGAGTTCTAACACCGTAGACCTCATTTGTTTGAAGATGAGCAACATGAGTGAAGCGTAATTGGATATCATTCTCTTCACAATATTTCTTGAACTCTTCATTGTTAAACTGTGTCCCATTATCCGTCACCAGGATTCGTGGGATTCCATACCTACAGATTATGTTCTCCCAAAAGAATTGGGCAACTTGTTTAGTGGTTATCTTGGCTAGCGGCTTAGCCTCAATCCACTTAGTGAAGTAGTCAATGGCCACTATCAGAAACTTCCTTTGTGCTGAAGCTGCTGGGAAAGGACCAAGGATATCGATTCCCCACATTGCAAATGGAATAGGAGAACTGATCGAAGTTAGCATTTCAGGCGGCTGCCTTACGATTGGAGCATGCTTTTGGCATCTCTCACACCTCTTGACATAATCCTGTGCATCAGCTAGCATCTCTGGCCAATAGAATCCCAGACGAGTGATCTTGTGAGCTAGGGCTCTGCCCCCCAAGTGTTGCCCACAGATCCCTCCATGAACCTCTTCCAATGCCTTCTTGGCTTCCTGGGGCCTTAAACACTTCAAGTACGGGATGACAAAAGACCTCTTGTAAAGAAGACCCTCAATCAAAGCATATCTCAATGCCCTCACTGACAGCTTTCGTGCCTCCAAGGCATTGTCAGGGAGCCATCCAGTTTCTAGGTGAGCTTTGATGGGATCTATCCAACAACTCCCCATATTGATTGGTGCCACCAACTTTGAGTTGATGAACGGGGCCTTCAAGACCTGGAAGTAAACACTTCCCGCATAATTCTCTATCTCAGAAGAGGCGAACTTTGACAGGGCATCGGCCTTAACGTTCTCCTCCCTTGGAATGTGCTCCACATAACACTCATCAAACTGAGTCATAATGCCCTTTGCAATCTTCAGGTACTTAGCCATAGTTTCATCTTTGGCTTCAAACTCACCATTTACTTGCGAGACTACCAGCCTAGAATCCCCACAGACTTTGAGATTCTTAACTCTCATTACTCTGGCCAAGCCTAAACCAGCTATCAAGGCTTCGTACTCAGCTTCATTATTAGTAGTCGGGAAGTCCAACTTCAGAGTATACTCGACTATGAACCCATCAGGGCTTTGCAAGACCAAGCCTGCACCACTAGATTTTGTTTTTGATGCTCCATCAAAATAGAGTACCCAATATTCCTTCTGATCAAGTTCAAGCTCTTCATCCTTATTCTCAAGACCAGGAGTGGTCACTATCTCCTGCCCCCCGACTTCTTGGTTGCCAATGGTACATTCAACCACGAAGTCAGCCAATGCCTGAGCCTTGATGGCTGTTCGAGGTTTATAAGTGATATCGAATTCTCCCAACTCAACTGCCCACTTGATCAGCCTTCCACTGGCTTTCGGGCTATGCAAAATACTTCGTAGATGCTGGTCCGTCAGGACTTCAATCTTATGTGACTGAAAGTAAGGTCGTAGCTTCCTCGAAGCTGTTATCAATGCCAAAGCAAACTTCTCAATGGTAGAATAATTCAACTCAGCTCCATGCAACATCTTGCTCACGTAGTAGATGGGTTTCTGAAGACAAGGCATCAGCCTCCACATTTTCCTCCCTCGGAACGTGCTCTACATAGCATTCATCAAACTGAGTTATGATGGCCTTAACAAGTTTTAAGTACTTGGCCATGACTTTATCTGTGGCCTCAAATTCCCCATTTACTTGGGAAACCACTAGCCTCGAGTCTCCACCTACTTTCAGGGTTTTAACTCTCAATGCTCCAGCCAGCCCTAAGCTAGCTATCAGGGCTTCGTACTCAGCCTCATTGTTTGTCGTTGGGAAGTCAAGTTTTAGTGTATACTCTATAAAAAATCCATCAGGACTTTGTAACACTAAACCTACTCCGCTTGATTTTGTTTTTGATGGTCCATCAAAATAGAACACCCAACTTCGGGTATTCATGGGGTATTATCTCTTGCCCCCCGACTTCTTGGTTGTTAACGGTAAATTCAACCACGAAGTCAGCTAATGCCTGGGCCTTAATAGCCGTTCGAGGCTTGTATGAGTCCGAGACCATTGATGACTTCATAGAGGACTTAGATGCCCATCGTGGGGATGCCCTTGTTCTTGACAAGGACCCGCTGATGACTTGGAGTAGATTTTATTGGCCCTGCGTGGCTCTCTATCTCTTGTTTTTATTTAAGGTCCTTTTAGGGACTTTAGGATTTTATTTGGCGTTTGTAACTCTTTGATCCTTCGGGACCTTCCATTCATACATGCTATTTATGTTATATCTGTTTTGTTTGCTCATTTATATTTATTTAACTTATCTTTTGTAAGGCAATTCCTAGTACTTGGCCTCTTGAATGGACTGGCATTTTGATCAAATGCTATTGGTACAACTTGCTCTTTAACAAAACGATAAGGAAATGCTCAAACACAGATAAGTAATAAAATAGTGAAAAAGAGCTTGAATATTTTCTTTTAAAAAAGAGGGTTCAACCCTTACATAGTGCTTTACTTCCTATTTAAGAGCTGAAAAGCTTATAATGGTTTCGTCAACCTTATTGCTACTTGTACTATTAGGAAACAATTAAACATAATAAACTTTAAAATTTGGGGCATGCCATGTTCCTGGCATCTCAGTCCCTTATTTCTTCGTCATCTCTTGAATCCATAACCTCGATTGGGAGAACCTGCCCCCCGACTCTATCAGGCCTTATCGTTGCAGCTGGTCCTCCATATATCATATTGATAACAGGCCCTCGGGGCTCAGGATTACGATCTTGATCGTCGTCCCTTGTATCATAATTTTTCCTTTCATAGTTTCCATGCTGATTTCCTCGATTCCCATCCTTAGTGAACTTATCGAGTTTTCCTTTTCGGATTAAGAACTCGATCTCATCCTTGAGTTGCCTACAATCATCAGTATCATGGCCCGAGTCTTTATGGTACCTACAGTACTTGTTCTTGTTTCGCTTCTCAGGATCTCCCCTTAGTGGCTTCGGCCATCGAAAGTCCCTATCTTTCTCAATGTCAAAGAGGATTTGACTCCTTGGAGCATTCAACCTTGCATATTCAGTAAATTTCGTGTCTGGATCAGAGTCTCTAGTCGTACGAGGATATTTGTCCTTGACATCATACTCTTGCTCCGTCTTTCGCTTATTCGAGCCACCATTATTTTCACCACCTGTGTCGGTTTTCTTCATGCTTTCCTCAGCTTTGATGTACTTTCCAACCCTTTGTTGGAGCTCAGTCATGCTCTCAGGGGGGTGTTTAGCCAATGACATCTTGAAAAAGATATCTGTGGTTCCTTGTTGAAGGGCTATCATAGCTACCTTGTTGTCTAGATCAGGTATGTTTAATGTCTCCTTGGTGAAACGTTTGAGGTAATCTCTCAACGTCTCGTTCTTTCCTTGAGTTAAGTTCATGAGTGAAGCAGAGCTTTTCTCATGTACTCGTCCACTGATGAACTGATTGATGAAGGCCGTGCTCAGATCTCTGAAACAACCGATAGAGTTGGGCGGCAAGCGGCTATACCATCTTTGGGCCATGCCAGCCAGGGTTTGAGGAAACGCCCTACATTTAAGAGCATCAGTAACTGGTTGCAGCAACAGTGCATTCGAAAAAGTTCTCACATGGGTTGCAGGATCACCCGTTCCATCATATGCCTTGATAGTAGGCATCTTGAATTTCCTCGATACATGAGCGTCCATTACCTCTTCAGTAAAAGGTGGAATAGGATCATCAGGGTCACCCAACTGTGTTAAAACACGGGGATCTGACCTGGGAATCTCCGTCCTTCTAGCTCCTTCCTGCCTTCTTGAAGGTGTTCCTAAATCAATTAAGGGGATTTCCCCTGTCCCTTGATTTGAAGGCTGAGTCTGCTTCCTTTGTTGCTCCATCTCCATGCTTCTTTTTAATTTCTGGATCTCGGCCTCATGAGCCTTTATCCTATCCATGGCAGTCATAGGTGCCCCTCCAGTTGCCCCCCGAGTCCTCCTTCCAAGGGGCTCTTTGCTAGCTCTTCTTCTTCTGGGTGCTCGATCTTGTCCTTCATCAGACGAGTTGTCTTCAGAGTAGGGCCCAGAATAATCCAAGTATCTTCCTTCAGGGATAGGTCCCAATCCTCGAATATATGGTCCCTGATTTGCGTGGCCACTGCCTCCGGTTTCAGGGGGATAGTTGGGCAATCCGTAAGCCGGATTTGTGCTCACAGGAAGCACAGTAGTGGAGATCTGTGCTCCATGGGGAAGGTTATAGTCGAGGGGTGAGACAACCATTTGAAGAGGGTTCGTCTCATTCTGAGGTATGGAAGTTTGGGGATTCGTCCCTTGTGGCTGTGAAACCATCTCCGCGGTGAGTGGTGTCGTCCCTGCTGGCTGAGAAACCACCTCTGTAGTGAGGGGTAACGATCCTAATTCCGTGGTGATTGGAGTAGTGGTGGTGACAGTTGATTCAGTAGCGGTTGTTCTTCGTGTTCTAGCCATGGTTGATGTAAGTTTCCCACAGACGGCGCCAAATGATGTGGAATAAAAACTAGGTTATTGAATTGCGGCTAGGGTTTGTATGTAATTAATGCTAGGGTTGATGATGAGCTTCGAGCTTTAATGGCTGTTTCTGTGTTTGAGACTAATCGGTCCTCACAGAGTGCCTACGTATCTCGTTATTGAGAATCAAGCCAAAAACGTAGTTCTTGGTGTTGCCCTCGGGGCTATGGCGGCAGGGGCACACCAAGGACGTAGTGACTTGTATGTCCTTATTCGAGGATCAAGCCAATAAAACGTAGTTCTAGGATGAGGGGTCTGACCCTTTATATAGGCTGAGAAGCCTTAGAATTACGGTAGGATTCGGATACTTGGTGGGCAAGCCACCGCCTTGAGGAAGGTTCTAGACTCCTTCCTTGTAGGAATCAGTTTCCATGTTGAAGTAGGTGCCTTGGAGGCTAAGTCAGGCAGAAGTAATATCCTTATTTGACTCTTATTGCTGAGCTGGTTATTACCCTTAATATTAATTACGAAATTAATATTTAATTAGGGTTTTGGGCCCATCTGGTGGGCCCCACATTTTGACCATGTTGGATCTAATTAATGCCATATTAAATGTGTTTTTAGGGCTTACTTTTAGCCCATATCAATGCTCAATAAGATAAACTGAATGTATAGTAATTGCAAAAGAGCTTCAACTGTTCAGTATCAACGAAGATCGAGAAAGAATCATGGAGTAATTTCAATGGTACAGTGTACTCATTCAATAAGGAAATCAATATTGGTAATCGTTAATCAATGACCGTAATCGGTAGTCAAGATGGAAGTCAAATAATCAATGGTTGTCAATGATAATCAAAGGATGATAAATAACAACAATAGGTGGTAAACAATAATCAAGTGAATTGGAAATAAGGGTTTCCGATGCAGATCAAATCAAAGAATCAAGAATCTCTAAGGAAATGGAATCAGTTGTCCAAATGCAGTTAAAAGATTGATAATTTGAATTGTTCTGGGGATAACGGTATTCAAGAAATCAAGACAATAATAAATTTTATCACAAGTAAGGGCACAGATACTTGCCTGGTCTAAGCTGCTGTCGGATCGACTCTGCTCACTCTACTTTCCCCTTTCCCTTGCTCCGGGAACTCGATTCTATAATTAAACAACTCATCACAATAAGTCTAACTATTCTCGTCCTACTCTCGACACTTATTCAACCAATAATCACATTTAAACAAGTAACCGGTTACGTATCGGACGTCCGGTATAGTTTACGATATTTAAAACTCAGATATTTGCCCTAGTACGGGCATATATAGACTATAAAACACAACACACAATTAATATGAACCATATAGCACTTATAAACATTTTTAAAACATCATACGGAACTTATTCGAATTTTAATAAGTCATTACTAATTTTTAAATCAAAAATCGGATTTTTAAATCCAATATAAACATTTAAATGAAAATAAATCAATTAATAAAATTAATTGACACTCTTTAAATACTCAAGCTATTTTTAAATAATTAAATAGGCTTGAATTAATTTTTAATTAATTAAATCTAATTAATAATTAATTTTTAAGAATTAATTGATTAAAAGAATTAACCAATTAATTAATAAATTAATTATTAATTAAAAATAATTAAAATAATTAAGTTTAATCAATTTTCAGATTTAACATAATAAATATAATTTATCAGAATTTTTCTGATATTAAAATATATTTTTAAAATAAAAATATGAATTTTTAAAGTTTTTAAACTATTTTCGAATTAAATTTAAAAATAAAATTCAAAAACAGTTTTCTGAAAATGAATTAGGGTTTTGAAGATTGAAACCGGGTCGAAAAATCGGGTAAACGGGTCGGGAAGAACAATTCCGGGTCGCCAAGAACAACCCACCGGATTCTGGGTTTTCCAGAATCCGGCCGGTCTCCGGCCGCCGGAATTCTTCGATTCCGTCCAAACACAAATCAAACCAGAGGGCTTTTGTTCGCCTTTTCAAGCCAAACAAAACCCACACATCAAAACATCTGTCCCTAGTCGGAATCGTGCCCAGAATCCGTTCAAAGAATTCTCCGGCAACGACCTCGGCCGGAAACCCGATCTACCTATTCCGTACATGAAACTCAAAGATTAATATACCAAAATGAAGCTTATAACTCATACAATGAAAGCCCTTTATCAAAAACAATGTCAGATCAATATCAAGAACGTACGAATCGAAAGAAGAAATCGGGTCAAAACCCGAAATCAAAACCCGACTAAATTGAACATAAACATGAAATTAAAGCATGGATTCTTGCTAATTAGAACCCTAGGAACATGTTAGAAGCAACCAATTGAACGGAGAATCAACAGAATGAAAATCCCCAAATCGAATCAAGAACCCTAGTTATAATTCGAAACTTGTAAAATCAATATAAAATCGAATACTTACCAGATGATGATGAGGTTGGAAGATTCTGAAACTAGATTTTTGGAGCTTTGATTTGAGTATAAGAACTTCAAATTTGGACTTCAATAACACTTAGAACGAATTGATTGAAGATCAAGAACACAAAAATAATTTTTTGGGAATTTCGGATTTTTTTGAGTAATTGCTGAAGATTTGCTATGAGTTATGAAGTCTGATTTGTCTTTTTATATTTCTGGAAAAATAATACCCCAAATAACATTTTTGGATCGATATTGATTCGTTAGATCGTTTAAAAACCCTAATTAGGTCAAAAACACGTTTTACGAAAAATAAGGGGTTAAAAAGGTTGATGATTATCCAAATTGATATATATCATTATATAACTAATGCTCAAGAATACTAGGGCTATAACAACTTCAATATTGATATAGAACGATAAATCCGTCCCCTTAAGCAATTAGGGTTCGGAACGATTTTTCCTTTTTCGGATCAAAAATTGAAATTGATTTGCAGAATCAAATAAGTAGGGTTAAATAGAATCCCATAACCCTTTCGATAACGATTCGAATACGAAAGACGAAGAATTAAAAATGAATGTACGAAATTTCAACGGGGCCTTGAATTATCAGAACGGCTCAAATTTGAAGAAAATTCCAAATGACGAAATTTTTTGAAAGGGGCTTCTGACTCACCATTTAGCACATAATCACACACTAAATATCATATAATAATATTCCAATATTCCAAAAATAAATATTTTAGATTAAATATATCATTTAATCAAATAATAAAATTCACGGATATTACATCCTTCCCCCCTTAATAGGATTCTGTCCTCAGAATCAGATCAAGGAAACAACTGGGGATACTTCTCTAACATCTCACTCTCTAACTCCCAGGTAGACTCTTCTACTTTAGGATTCCTCCACAAAACTCTCACTAACGCTACTGTCTTATTCCTTAGTACTTTCTCCTTACGATCCAATATCTGAATCGGTCGTTCTACATATGATAAATCTGCCTGGACCTCTATGGGTTCATACTCTATTACATGATTCGAATCTGGTCGATACTTCTTAAGCATAGATACATGAAATACATTATGAACGTGCTGCATATGCGGTGACAATGC
Source organism: Heracleum sosnowskyi (assembly GCA_030848705.1). Classification (NCBI taxonomy): domain Eukaryota; kingdom Viridiplantae; phylum Streptophyta; class Magnoliopsida; order Apiales; family Apiaceae; genus Heracleum; species Heracleum sosnowskyi. Next base: position 476,524 of record JAUIZM010000019.1, on the reverse strand, counting down.
CAACTCGTAAGCTACTTCGCCCACTTTCTTCAAAATCTCAAACGGCCCAACATATCTCGGACTCAACTTCCCTTTCTTTCCAAACCTAACTAATCCTTTCCATGGTCAAACTTTTAGTAACACTTGCTCTCCTTCTTCGAATCCCACATCCTTTCTGGCTAGATCCGCATACTTTTTCTGTCGGTCTTGAGCTGTTATCAGTCTTCTCTGAATCAATTGAACCACTTCTTTTGTTCGTTGTACTAGTTCTGGTCCTATCATTTTCCGTTCACCAACTTCTTCCCAATATACCGGAGATCGACACTTTCGTCCATACAGAGCTTCGTAAGGTGGCATTCCGATGCTCGCGTGAAAACTATTATTATATGAAAATTCCACCAAGGGTAGATGATCGTCCCAACTGCCTTCAAAGTCAAGTGCACATGTCCTAAGCATATCTTCAATAGTCTGAATTGTCCTTTCGCTTTGACCGTCCGTCTGCGGATGATAAGCCGTACTCATTCTCAACTCGGTGCCTAAACACTCTTGAAAACTCCTCCAAAATCTTGAATTGAATCGAGGGTCTCTATCAGACACTATCGATACCGGAACTCCATGTCGTACTACGATTTCTTTTATGTAAATATGAACTAACTTATCCAGCGAGAATCTCTCGTTAATCGGAAGAAAATGCGCAGATTTCGTCAATCGATCCACGATAACCCAGATGGCATCATGGTTAGCTTTTGTTCTAGGCAATCCTACTACAAAGTCCATCGCAATGTGTTCCCACTTCCATTCGGGAATTTCCAATGGTTGAAGTAATCCACTTGGTCTCTGATGTTCCGCCTTAACTCTTTGACACGTAAAGTATTTACTTACCCATTCCGCAATCTCTCTCTTCATATCTGGCCACCAAAAGTTCGTCTTAAGATCTCGATACATTTTCGTACTCCCTGGATGAATTGAATACTTCGAGTTATGTGCTTTGTGCAAAATCTCACTTTTCAGTTCCGTTACGTTAGGTATCCATATCCGAGAAGCAAATCTCAAGATCCCTTTGTCGTCCGGTTGGCTACATATTTCCTCACCTGTCATTTTACTCACATCATCATTCATAACTCGCTCTTGGCACTTCCGTATCTTCTCCAACAATTCAGGTTGAAACGTCATGGTATAAATCATTTCCGTCGCGTCCTTCGGATTAATTACTTCGATTTCTAACTTCTCAAATTCCTTGTATAACTCTTTGGTCATCATTAGTGTATTTAATCTCTCTTTTCTGCTCAATGCATCTGCTACCACATTTGCCTTGCCGGGATGATAGTTGATAGAAACGTCGTAGTCCTTGATTAGTTCTAACCATCTTCGTTGCCTCATGTTCAGCTCTTTCTGAGTAAAGATATACTTCAAACTTTTGTGATCGGTGTAAATTTCACATCTCTCTCCATACAAGTAGTGTCTCCATATCTTCAAAGCAAACACAATAGCTGCTAACTCCAAATCGTGTGTAGGGTACTTCTGTTCGTGGGGTCTCAACTGTCTTGACGCATAAGCAATCACCTTGTCATGTTGCATAAGTACGCATCCTAATCCTTTGTACGACGCATCACTATAGATTACGAAATGACCTTGATCGTCTGGTAACATCAATACCGGTGCCGTAGTTAGTCTTTTCTTTAACTCTTGGAAGCCTTCTTCGCATTTATCGTTCCATATGAATCGCTCGCTTTTCCTTGTCAGCTTGGTCATTGGAGTAGCTATCTTCGCAAAATCTTGCACAAATCTCCGGTAGTATCCGGCTAATCCCAAGAAACTTCTGACTTCAGTCGGTGTCCTTGGTCTCTCCCAATCTTTCACTGCCTCTATCTTTGCTGGGTCCACTTTGATGCCTTCGCTGCTCACCACGTGTCCTAAGAAATGAACTTCTTTCAACCAGAATTCACACTTGGAAAACTTCGCGTATAGTCTTTCTTGTCTTAACGTTTCTAACACAATTCGCAACTGGTCTGCATGCTCTTCTTCTGTCCTTGAGTATATCAAGATGTCGTCGATGAATACCACTACAAACTTGTCCAAATATCTCTTGAAAATCCTGTTCATTAGGTCCATAAAAGCTGCGGGTGCATTCGTTAGTCCAAACGCCATTACTAAGAATTCATAGTGCCCATACCTTGTTCGAAAGGCTGTCTTCGGTATGTCGTCTGGTCTAATCTTCAATTGGTGATATCCTGACCGTAGGTCGATCTTTGAAAAATGTACCGCTCCCTTCAGCTGGTCAAACAGATCATCTATTCGAGGTAACGGATACTTGTTCTTAATGGTCAGCTTGTTCAAATCCCGATAGTCTATACACAATCTCATGCTTCCATCCTTTTTCTTGACAAACAGTACTGGTGCTCCCCACGGTGAAACGCTGGGTCTAATAATTCCTTTTTCTAGCAATTCTTGCAGTTGATCAGCCAATTCCTTCATCTCCACTGGTGCCATTCTGTAAGGGGCCTTAGATACTGGCTCCGCGCCTGGTACTAAGTCTATCGCAAATTCAATCTCTCTATCTGGAGGTAAACCTGGTAATTCTTCCGGAAAAACATCTGGAAACTCATTTACGACTGGAATATCTTTTAACTTAGAAACTTCCTTATCTATATCTATCACATAAGCTAGATACGCCTCACAACCTTGCCTTAATAACCTCTTAGCCTGAATCATCGTCAGGAACCTCTTTCTTTGTTTCTCTCCTCTAAATATTATCTCTTTCTTTTCTAGGGTAATCAAAGTAACCCTCTTATTCTTACAATCAATACTTGCATCATGCTCAGTCAACCAATCCATCCCTAATATCACATCAAATTCACCTAACTTAAAAGGTAACAAGTCAACATAAAAACGATTTCCCAAAATCTCTATCTCACAACGGGGATAATATGAACTGACCGCGATACGATCCTGATTAGCTATCTCTATAGTCAACACTCCACTTAAAGGTTTCATTACGCAATTCAATCTACGAGCAAACGTTTCAGAAATAAAAGACTTCGTCGCTCCCGAATCTATTAACACTTGTGCAGGAATAGAATTTACTAGAAGTGTACCTGCCACCACGTCGGAATCTCTCACTGCTTCTCCCATTGACATATTGTAGGTCCTGGCTAACGGCTGGACGTTAACAACTGGGGGTGCTTCAATTGCCCGAATCATATTGTTCACGGTTGCTGGTGCTCTGCAGTCCTTAATCATGTGACCTGGTTTCTTACACCGATGACACACGATGCCTATCTTGCAATCCCGGGAATAATGTCCCTTCTGATTGCATTTAAAGCATGTGACATTCAATCGATGGCATATCCCTAGATGTCGCTTCCCGCATGTCTTGCATTCTGGTAGTGGGGGTCTAGAAAGTCCCTGCTGACTGCCGGTTAGTAGACGGTTATCTTGTCCTACGTTTCCGGTGTCTGGTTTCCTAAAACTTGTATTCCTTCCGTGCTGAAATCCCAGTTTCTTATTTGCTTGCCCTTGAAAACTTCCCTGCTGCTGTCCCTTATCGGGTATCCCTGCTTTCCTTTTCTTGTTCTCCCTCTCTTTCATGTAAGAATCACTCTCTGTCTCCGCAATCATTGCCTTTTGGACCACCGCTGCATAGGTGTCCAACTCCAATACAGCTAACTTACTACGAATCCAAGACCTCAGTCCCTGCTGGAACCTCTTGGCCTTCTTCTTTTCCGTATCCACATAGGTTGGAACAAACCTTGACAACTCCGTAAACCTTGTTTCATATTGGGGCACTGTCATGCTTCCCTGCTTTAATTCCAAAAACTTCAATTCCATCTGATCTCTCATATAGTCCGGAAAATATCTTTCCAAAAACAACTCTGTAAATCTTGCCCACGTAATCAATCCCTCGGGCTCCATAGCCCTACTCGTTTCCCACCAATAACTAGCCTCATTCTTCAGAAAATAGCTTGCATATTCTGTCTTCTTATCCTCTGTCACCTCTATCAAGGTAAAAGCCTTTTCCATCTCTTTCAACCATGCCTTAGCCTCTACAGGGTCTGCTGATCCTTTAAATTCCGGAGGTTTTGCTGCCTGGAAAGATTTGAACGTAACTGCCGGTGCTGCTTGCTGGTGCTGTTGTTGATGCTGCTGATGCTGATGTTGCTGATGCTGTTGCTGCTGTTCTAAGAGTTGTTGCTGAAATGCACGTTGCTGCTGTGCTAATGCGGCAGTCTGTTGAGTAAGGGTATTTAACAACTGGATTACCATCGGGTCCACGCGGCCCGTGGGAGGTGTATTTTGTTGACCTTCTTGGTCAGAGGTATCAGTTGAACGGGTTTGTCGTCTAGGAGCCATATCGCTGATGAATAAACAATAATTGGCTTAATCAAATAGTTCATAGAAGAGAAGGAAGGATCACAATTGATATCTCGAAGGTTTACAGATCTTCTCAACGGTGTATGGATACACTCGTTGCAATAAGTAGAATAACAGTTATGATGCTGGAAATGAATGACAGGGGAATAAATATAGTTCTATAAAAGAGGTTTATCATATATATATAGATAGAGTTAGTACAAGCGTAGAACGCTTCAAAAGAAAATATATCATGGCTGAACCATAACTGCCGACCAGCAATACAACAACAAAAATGCAACAACAACCCGAGGCGTTCCTATAAGCCCGGTGCACTGCTGATTCTACAATATGCATCTATATACTAACTATCTAGAAACCATACATCCATGTCACATCTGTCTGCTACTAATACCTGCTCACAGATCACCTGCTCCTGCCGGCCATAACGGGGGTCCTGAAATCTCTGCAATCTCACTCATCGCATAATCCAAAATCTGTCTCATCCCTGCTACTGTCTCTCCCTCTCGACTAGAAGCTAATTCGTGCAATCGAGTCTCAACCAAAGTCCTCGTAACCCTAAACCTCATCTGAATGTCTCTCATCTGATCTCTAAGTCTGTCTCTCTCTCTGACAGCGGCTGCCTCGATCGAACGAATCCTACCCATCTCCATAACCTGTCCATAAAGGTACTCCTTCTCTCTACTCACCCTCTGATACACATGGTGTGGAACTGGTGGCTCACATAACTGATACAAAGGCCCACAAACTGATGCCTGAGACACTGGTGCTGGGGCTACTTGTCGGAGTGGAATAGGACAAGGTATCTGATCTCTCCTGACTACTGGGTCCTGATGCATAGGCTGATATCGCACTGGCCGAGACAGTCCTGCTCTCTCAACGGGTGTAGGTATCTCTGCTATCGTATCCTCGGAAGGGTCTGAGTCTGAACTAGAACTAGGGGGCTGCAATTATAACCACATTTAATTACTACGCGTAATATCCCTAGTTGACCTCCTAATATCCTTACGTGAATTCCTAACTCTCTATGTTATCCTGGACCCTAAGTCCTAACTTGTTTCAAATGCCATAACTTGTTGCTCTGATACCAACTATGACGCCCTCCAAACCCGGGGTACAGATTTGAGGAGTCATCCGACCAACGGAACACTATTTAACACATGCATAATATATATAAAGACATAATTACCCCTTGACCAAGACCGCATCCAGATTATGGCAATGAACACAAGCTACTACAATCTTTTATTATTACAATACCAGTTTTATCAGAGTTATTACATCACAACTAAAGTTCAAATCTAGACATTAATCTAGAAAAGCAAAACAACAACTACCCTGCCAATAACAATGACTCGAGGGGCTCTCCTGGCTGCTGGTGAACTATCGGTCACGCTATGCCAACTCTTACTCTCGCTTCACTGGAATAGGGTTAGAAAACAACAAGCAAGAGTGAGCCAAAATTGCTCAGCAAACATCAACGAATCATTTCTATCACAGTTGTAAGGATATGAATTTATGAAATCAGAATCAACAATATTTAGCTAACACATGCTTTGTATCAATAATGATTGAAGTAAAGAATTAGAATTTGGCTTATACATTTTATTCAAATCAAAGGTTGTGCTGCTGGCCAGCCACGCATCAACCCCGGACTAGCTCATGTCATAGTCCTCTACTGGATCCCAGGCCAATCTGGGCCTTAAGTTATTCCGACCATAAATATGGCCCGACCAATTACTGGTCCATTTTTAAAAACACATGCCAAATCTATAATAGGGTATAAACAATAACATGCTCAATAAGATAAACTGAATGTATAGTAATTGAAAAAGAGCTTCAACTGTTCAGTATCAACGAAGATCGAGAAAGAATCATGGAGTAATTTCAATGGTACAGTGTACTCATTCAATAAGGAAATCAATATTGGTAATCGTTAATCAATGACCGTAATCGGTAGTCAAGATGGAAGTCAAATAATCAATGGTTGTCAATGATAATCAAAGGATGATAAATAACAACAATAGGTGGTAAACAATAATCAAGTGAATTGGAAATAAGGGTTTCCGATGCAGATCAAATCAAAGAATCAAGAATCTCTAAGGAAATGGAATCAGTTGTCCAAATGCGGTTAAAAGATTGATAATTTGAATTGTTCTGGGGATAACGGTATTCAAGAAATCAAGACAATAATAAATTTTATCACAAGTAAGGGCACAGATACTTGCCTGGTCTAAGCTGCTGTCGGATCGACTCTGCTCACTCTACTTTCCCCTTTCCCTTGCTCCGGGAACTCGATTCTATAATTAAACAACTCATCACAATAAGTCTAACTATTCTCGTCCTACTCTCGACACTTATTCAACCAATAATCACATTTAAACAAGTAACCGGTTACGTATCGGACGTCCGGTATAGTTTACGATATTTAAAACTCAGATATTTGCCCTAGTACGGGCATATACAGACTATAAAACACAACACACAATTAATATGAACCATATAGCACTTATAAACATTTTTAAAACATCATACGGAACTTATTCGAATTTTAATAAGTCATTACTAATTTTTAAATCAAAAATCGGATTTTTAAATCCAATATAAACATTTAAATGAAAATAAATCAATTAAAAAAATTAATTGACACTCTTTAAATACTCAAGCTATTGTTAAATAATTAAATAGGCTTGAAAATAATTAAACTGAATTTTTAATTAATTAAATCTAATTAATAATTAATTTTTAAGAATTAATTGATTAAAAGAATTAACCAATTAATTAATAAATTAATTATTAATTAAAAATAATTAAAATAATTAAGTTTAATCAATTTTCGGATTTAACATAATAAATATAATTTATCAGAATTTTTCTGATATTAAAATATATTTTTAAAATAAAAATATGAATTTTTAAAGTTTTTAAACTATTTTCGAATTAAATTTAAAAATAAAATTCAAAAACAGTTTTCTGAAAATGAATTAGGGTTTTGAAGATTGAAACCGGGTCGAAAAATCGGGTAAACGGGTCGGGAAGAACAATTCCGGGTCGCCAAGAACAACCCACCGGATTCTGGGTTTTCCAGAATCCGGCCGGTCTCCGGCCGCCGGAATTCTTCGATTCCGTCCAAACACAAATCAAACCAGAGGGCTTTTGTTCGCCTTTTGAAGCCAAACAAAACCCACACATCAAAACATCTGTCCCTAGCCGGAATCGTGCCCAGAATCCGTTCAAAGAATTCTCCGGCAACGACCTCGGCCGGAAACCCGATCTACCTATTCCGTACATGAAACTCAAAGATTAATATACCAAAATGAAGCTTATAACTCATACAATGAAAGCCCTTTATCAAAAACAATGTCAGATCAATATCAAGAACGTACGAATCGAAAGAAGAAATCGGGTCAAAACCCGAAATCAAAACCCGACTAAATTGAACATAAACATGAAATTAAAGCATGGATTCTTGCTAATTAGAACCCTAGGAACATGTTAGAAGCAACCAATTGAACGGAGAATCAACAGAATGAAAATCCCCAAATCGAATCAAGAACCCTAGTTATAATTCGAAACTTGTAAAATCAATATAAAATCGAATACTTACCAGATGATGATGAGGTTGGAAGATTCTGAAACTAGATTTTTGGAGCTTTGATTTGAGTATAAGAACTTCAAATTTGGACTTCAATAACACTTAGAACGAATTGATTGAAGATCAAGAACACAAAAATAATTTTTTGGGAATTTCGGATTTTTTTGAGTAATTGCTGAAGATTTGCTATGAGTTATGAAGTCTGATTTGTCTTTTTATATTTCTGGAAAAATAATACCCCAAATAACATTTTTGGATCGATATTGATTCGTTAGATCGTTTAAAAACCCTAATTAGGTCAAAAACACGTTTTACGAAAAATAAGGGGTTAAAAAGGTTGATGATTATCCAAATTGATATATATCATTATATAACTAATGCTCAAGAATACTAGGGCTATAACAACTTCAATATTGATATAGAACGATAAATCCGTCCCCTTAAGCAATTAGGGTTCGGAACGATTTTTCCTTTTTCGGATCAAAAATTGAAATTGATTTGCAGAATCAAATAGGTAGGGTTAAATAGAATCCCATAACCCTTTCGATAACGATTCGAATACGAAAGACGAAGAATTAAAAATGAATGTACGAAATTTCAACGGGGCCTTGAATTATCAGAACGGCTCAAATTTGAAGAAAATTCCAAATGACGAAATTTTTTGAAAGGGGCTTCTGACTCACTATTTAGCACATAATCACACACTAAATATCATATAATAATATTCCAATATTCCAAAAATAAATATTTTAGATTAAATATATCATTTAATCAAATAATAAAATTCACGGATATTACAATCCAGCTTGTGGTACACTTTGATAATGTCTTTTTATTCCACTCTACATCTAAAAATATTATTGATTAATGATAAGCATTTTCAGAATGCCATCCAGTAGTAGTATAAAATTATGGCAAAACCTCTTGAGCGGCAATTCCAGATTGTTATTAGTTCTTACATCTTTATAACTCATAATGCTATAGCCTCATTATGTTCTCGCATGCTGTTTCTTTTCAGGTGGGCGAGGGCTGTTAATGAGTTTCTTATTGTTCTTCAATCTAGTCCTCTTATGCATAAACCAAAGGTACCATTTTCAGACATTTATGTTGGGCCATTTTAACTATAGAAGTGCTATAACACCTCATAAAGGTTTGTTTGCTACTCTATGGACGATGAACTAACTAAACTATAACAATATTAAATTAGAAGTAAAGTAATGTTTAATCATGTTGTAGAATCCTGATATTCCCTTTGACTATTTTGTCATTTAAGTACACTCAATTTTCAAGAACAACAAGAACAATGTTCACATACACAGGAAGCCCAAGTACATCAGGGTTCAAATGCTAGTGTGACCAACAGAATGATGGCTATGAATCTGGTAGAAGAATCATCTAAAGGTAGAATAACTCAACATGGAAAAATGCAAGAGCTGGTCTTAGTTTCAGAACAACTTCAATTTCCAAGTAAAAGTTAGAGTCGCGACTGAAAATTATGAAACCGAAGCTGCAAACTGATCTAGCAGATAACATTACCTTTTGTACTATTGTCTTGGTTTTTCTATTGCGTCTGTTATTTCTTCTAGTACACTTTAACGTTATAATTACTTATGTTCTTAACTTGGTGTTGGAGGATTTGATGGGATTATGTAGTTGGTTTATATGAATTGGTTTGTTTTTTTTCCTAATGGAAAATGCTATATTTAAACTTTACATTTTTATTTTGGTAAACTAAAGGTGCTACCTTAGGTACTATATTGATGTCATTAATGATCTTCATTGGAAACACCCTGCTACACATTTTTTGGCCCCTTGTTGGCCCTCACAGTGTGGGTCCCACCGATTTGCCCCACTGATTATTAGTTTTGCAAAATTATAGGGTCTAAGGTAACATAGATCCGGTGTTACAATAGAGTTGTTAGTATGTTGTTGTAGAGGTCTATTGTAACAAATATGGCTATGTTAGCTTAGGGTAGGCGAGATGTTACCTTTGACGCCAAAGGCAACTGGGAGAGAAACTAACCCAGCCAAGATGTTACCTTAGCCCTTTTTGGGCCTATGGCAACATAATATTGGGTCTAAGGTAACATAGTTCAGTTGTTACTGTAGGCCATCTATGGCATAGTGAAAATAACTCGTGGTTGTGGCATTTAAGATTTGGTCAACTTGGATTTTTTGGCTTAAAATTTTTGTCAAAGACAAAAATAGTGGACGGTTTACCAGCAACCAATGAACCAGATAATATGTGTGAAGTTTGTGTCAAGAGAAAGCAACACAGACAAAGTCTTCCCATTGGTAAATCGTGGATATCTAGGAGGCCATTGTATATTGTTCACATAGATATTGCTAGTCCATTTGATATTCTATCACTTGGCGGTAACAAGTATTACCTAACATTTATTGATGATTTTTGCAGGAAGAGATGGGTATATATTCTGAAAGAAAAGGCGGAGGCTCTTGATAAATTCAAGGAGTTCAAAGCATTGGCGGAGAAATAAAGTGGCCAATACTCGAAGATTCTTAGATTAGACAGAGGAGGCGAATACAATGCAAACTTGTTCAAAAGTTTCTGCCGAGCACATGGAATTAACCATAAGTTGACAACGACCTATACTCCACAACAGAATAGTGTTGCAAAAAAGAATAACCGCATAATTCATGACATGGCAAGGAGCATGGCGAAAGGAAAGCACTTGCCAAGAACCTTTTGGGCTGAAGCCGTATTTATTTGTTGAATCGTTGTCCAACAAAAAGTGTCAAATACAAAATTCCAAATTAAGCATGGAGCGGAAGTAAACAATAAGTAGAACATCTCAAAATTTTTGGATGTATTGCATATGCACATTTTCCTGACCAGAAAGAAAGAAGCTGGATGATAAAGGCAAGAAATGCATTTTTACTGGATATGAGAAAAAAAGAAAGGCATACAGGCTCTACAATCCACTGTGATGTCGAGTTTGAGAATCATATTACTGGAAATAGAGCGAGGAAGAAAGAAAAGTTGTAGGTTTGTTTTTTCAGGATGATAATAATAATTATGACACCAAGATTGACGACGATGTGATTGATGATCCAACTGTTCCACCAAGTCCGAATCAACAAATTCATGCATCGACACCATCGATGGCAGGAAGTAGCAGTTCAGCGGGAGCACCAAGAAAAATGCGGAGTCTGGATAACATCTATGAAACAACAAGTCTGGTACAAACAACCTTTGATTATTCATTGTTGTGTTTAATGTTTGAATGTGATCCACTAATATTTGAGGAAGTTTATGAAGAAAGCAAATGGAACAAAGCCATGGATGAGGAAATTGGTGTAATAAAGAAGAATGATACTCGGGAGCTCACTGATCTTCGAAAAGGACACAAAGCAATTGGTCTCAAATAGGTCTACAAGACAAAGACGAATCATGATGGTGAAGTGGAAAAGTACAAGGCGAGACTGGTTGATAAAAGCTACAAGCAGAGACATGACATTTACTATGATGAGGTTTTCGATCATGTTTCTAGAGTTGATACCATACGACTTCTTACAGCAATTACAGCTCATAATCAGTGGAAGATTTATCAAATGGATGTCAAGTTTGCATTTCTGAATGGTTCTCTAGAAGAAGAAGTCTATATTGAGTAACCTCCCGGATATGTTCAAAAAGACCAGGAAAATAAACACAACAGACTGAAGAAAGCCTTCTATGGTTTAAAGAAAGCTCTGCGAGCATGTAACACAAGGGTTGATGAATACTTTCAGAAAAATGGTTTTGCGAAGAGTCATACGAGCATGTTTTCTACACAAAAACAAAATTAGGAGAATATATTATTTCAATGATTTAAAGAAATTTATGACTAATGAATTTGAGATGACAGATATTGGTCAAATGTTTTCCTTTCTTGGAGTCGAGGTGAAAGAAAGCAAATATGGGATATTTATGTCACTACGCCATAAATGACCTTCTGCAACCCTTGAAAACCGTTGCCGGAAGTTCAAAATTCGTTGGCATAGCCTCAAAAATCTCAAAGGCAACACTTTTTCACTGTTAGTTTTTTCCCCGTTGCCTTAGGGGTCAACGCGAACACTTTTCTACCTCTGCCAACAGGTTAAAATATGTTGCAGTAGATTAGACTTTGTTAAAAAAATATGGGCCCCACATGTGGGCCCACTGTTCTGGGCCCCACATTCATACGGGCTTCCATTTTTTTGGGTCACACCTTTTGGCAACATAAAAATTGTACTATTTGTATATATCCTTTTTCCAATATTTAAAACTTGTTCTTTTCATTTCATCAATAATAGACAGAACTTCAGTTATTAAACCAAAAATAAAAATCACAATACAATCATAAATATCATAATCCTCAACTCTAAAATAAAATAAGAACAAGAAATGAAAGTTTACAAATTCTGCAAAGATATCTACCAAAAGAAAAGAAACTGTATATATATTTCTTGGCTACAAGGGAAGCTTAGAGGCTTTGCAGTTGCTCTTGTCCAGTAATGACCACCTGACAGTTATAAAAAAAATTGTATTTAGTATTAAAGACATATGCTAAGCAAAACTCAAAATTATTTTTTTCACACAATCTTTCCTGTAATAACCTCAAATCATTTTACTAATCTCCTCAAAAAGAACCCATTACGAAGAAATTGAAGGACAATTAGACTACCCAAGCCACCAACCTAAATGCCAGTCCACTGTAACCTGCTTATCAAATCTATAGGACCTCTTAGAGTGTTGATTATACGAGATTACTTCTATTAGTAACAGTCTACAGTGCAAACCATCTTTTCATTTGGAAAACTTCTATGGGTTTATAGAGAATTGCAGAAAACTTCATTTGAAGCTGTCTGTGCCTGAATCGGAGCACATACCAGGGGATGCCCGATTACGTTTACCTCTAAAGGGAGCTATACAAGGAAAATGGGGGAAAATTGAAGCGGCCATTTTGTGGATATTTTCTCGTAGTTTGACCCTATGGGTTTATAGAATTACAGAAAACTTTATTTGGAGCTGTCCGTGCCTGAATAGGAGCAGATACCAGGGGACGCCCGATTACGTTTACCTCTAAAGGGAGCTATACAAGGAAAATGGGGAAAAATTGAAGTGGGCCATTTTGTGGATTTTTTCTCGTAGTTTGACCCAATGGGTTTATAGAATTGCAGAAAACTTCATTTGAAGCTGTCTGTGCCTGAATTGGAGCACATACCAGGGGACGCCCGATTAAGTTTACTTATAAAGGGAGCTACACAAGGAAAATGGGGAAAAATTGAAGCGGGCCATTTTGTGGATATTTTCTCGTAGTTTGACCCTATGGGTTTATAGAATTACAGAAAACTTCATTTGGAGCTGTCCGTGCCTGAATCGGAGCAGATACTAGGGGACGCCCGATTACGTTTACCTATAAAGCTCTATACAAGGAAAATGGGGAAAAATTGAAGCGGGCCATTTTGTGGATATTTTCTCGTAGTTTGACCCTATGTGTTTATAGAATTACAGAAAACTTCATTTGGAACTTCATTTGGGGAAAACCCACATTTCCTTTAGCAGCTTCGTCCACAGCATAACCAGCTCTTGAAGAATGCACAACAGGACCTGGTAATAAAGGTTGGGAAAACAGTTATAAGGTGCACACGAGCAGTTAACTTGCAGGTCTAATATATAAAAATTAGCACGACCAAAGGGCCATTCCAACCAGAGTGTTCATAGGCCAGATGATTGGTTAGGAATGACTGTAGAAGCTACTAGCAAGAGCAAGGCACTTGTTAGTGCGAGCATAGAGGAACACGTCTTACAAGTATGTAAACAAACAAAATGGAACAGTCAGAGGTCACCTCTTGTACGCATAACATTGATGCGTTACAAAGCCAGCCTCCGCTGCTCACGTAGAGCCTCACTAACAACAATTCTTGATCTGCCCCTTTTCCGGAGGTGGTTCCATTTATTTGTGAAGCCAAAAAAGGTCATATTAGACAGCTGGGAAAAGGCCAAGTGGGCTAGCGTTTGTGATCAGTTATGAAAAGAACAAAATTCAAGAACAATCTAAATGAATATGAATCTAATTTAACAGTCAACTCTTTTAAACGAAACAACCAACTCTTGTACATAATATAGATGAAGTAAAGCCAACTAACAGAAGAGAAAAAATCACAAAACTGTAGGAAGCTAAGAAAATTGCAGCAAGTTTAAAATTTTTTACAGAATACATAACTACAGCATGTTTAAAAAAATTATAAGTATTGTGTCTTTTACCACTTTTCTTAAAGAAACATAGTAAAAGCTACATATACACAGAACATAAAACAAATGGAAAAATAGAGCAGCTGGAAAGCATAAAAACATAGAGCAGGTGTACATACTACTGACTTTTAAGAACTGATCACAATAAGATGCAACTTCTAACCTAAAGGACACACCCAAACACACAGATATCTATTAAGCTTGCTATCACACAAAAGGTAAGCATTTTCAAAAAATATACATATATATGCGTCAAATGTGTGCTCCGCTAAACAATCCATAGTCTCCAACGTTAGTGCTGGGACATATGTTTTTAGGAAATGATCATACAATAAGATACAACTGCTTTAAACTTTTTAGGACATGTTGATCTTAATTTTAACTTGAGGACTCTCCTCTGTTAACCTAAAGGACACGCCCAAACACACAAATATCTATTAAGCTTGCTATCACACAAAAGATAAGTAGATTGAAGAAATATACATATATGTATGCATCAAATGTGTGCTCCGCTAAACAATCCAAACTCTCTAATCTTAGTTATGGAAATTGATATAACAATGTTGTACCCATTAATTTTAAACCAACTTCTACTACAAAAATCATCATACTGGGAGATAGTGTTGAAGTTTTACCCATGCTTAATCCACAAACACCCATCTTTCTGTACCCTGCTTCATTGCCCAACCAATATAACAGACTGCGTGCCATTGTTGCTATATTTTCCTTCAATAGTGGTCCACCGAGACGTAACCTTTGCTCAAAAGTATCATCTCCAGTTCCTGTAATAGAAAGCACAGAACTTCTAACAAACTGCTAAATTCTATCATTTTCGATCAATCATCAAAATATTGGAGAGGGAGATAGGTAACAGAAAGGAGCCTTGTTAAGAAAGAAGTTCCTATGCTAAAAATATACAGGTTGAACCACAATTATTAAGAATTCACAATCCACATTTATCCAGTCACTACAACACCAGGTATATGACACCCCCACCCCACACCACAATCAAGAGTGGGAAATAACCAAGTATTGTTCTCCAATTAACAAAGTTTAAAAATAGCATGGGCGCCTCTTTGAAAAAACTTAGCAGCATCTCTGGATCGATGCAAGTAAAAGAATATGTATACCAAGGGCAGAGACCAAAGTCTGAAGAAAAAAATTAGCATATAAGTACAAAATGTAGTACCAAAATTTCATAAAATACGTCACTGCTCTTATACTTTCATCATCTCCTCGTTCTCCTTATTATAATATATCATGTATTAACAAAAAACATTTATATACGTAAAGTACGTACATATATACAAAATAAAAACATATAAATTAGATGGAAATGTACATATATTAAAATTAAGCTGCAGCAGAACAATCATAGAGACAAGACAAAACCTGAAAATTTCATAAAATACATAATTCCATACTTTGTAATATAAAAATAGAACTACAAAGAATACACGTGGCTACAAAGGATGTACTTACTCATTTTGGTTTGAATCAAGAACTTGGTGTCTCGCTGTTGTGATAACTTTGACTATTACGCGTGTATATCAGTCGCTTGTCATAATCTCGCAAGTTTAACGTCTTAATGGAACAAAAAAAAACAAAAAAAATCGAAGCAAGTGTAAAGCAAAACCAATCAAAGCCCTAAATAATCCACAAACCAGAATAATGGAACTCAAGGGAGAGGAAGAGTAATACATCAAAAAAAAATAAAAGCTCTAAATCGAAGCACCCTGCCACAAATCGAGGCCCTAACCCATCATGAGGCACAAAATGAAGTCCTTAATCAAATAAAAACTCAAACTAAAGTCTAAATTAAACTAAGAATGAAGTGGAGAGAGGTGGGAGAGAGTATTGAAAAAGAGTGGTGATATAAAATGACAGAGGGAGAAAGATCGAGAGAGAGGAGGGAACGACCTCAAGTGAGATTGATGCACATGTAATACATACCCACATACAAAACATCAATTAACAACACAAAATTTAACACATGTAGCAAATTAAAGCCAGGAAGAATAATACCTTAACTTGAACCCCAATTTATAAGTTCTAATTGAACCCTGATTAAACCTTAAACTTAAATCGAAAACGTAATCTCGAAGCCCATTGATTAATCTGGAACTTAATTGAAGTAGTTGTGTTTGTCCACTGACTGAGAGAGAGCAAGAGGATAATGTGTTGAGTTTTGAGACAATAATGTATGAGGGGAAGACAATGGGTTTGTGTTAGAAAATTTTGCAAAGGCGGTATTTTTGCCGCTCACTATTTTTCCCCAAATATTTCCTGTATACATTACTACTGTCTATTGATCGTGTTTTTTTAGAATTATGTAGTTTATTTGTTCATTTCAAAATTTTAAAAAAATACACTACTTTTGTTAAATAATAATCATTCAATCTTATTTCAAATTAATAATTTTAATAAAATAATTTATTTTCACAAATTATATTTCTTATTATGTAAAATGATTGCTTGATTTTATTTTTTTAATCAAAAATATATATTTGTAATTACTAAACAATTAAAATTTAAATTACTTTTTATGTGAAATGGTTAATTGATTTTAAAGTTTTTGTTTATACTACATCTACTGCAACACTTAATAATATCTATGCTAACACGCAGTAGCATGTGTTGTAGTAAACGAGATTCTACATGGCTACTACAACGTTTTTATATGGTAACACCATGTAAATGCGTTGTAGAAAGTCATCTATGGCGTAGTGTGTCGTGAAAAAATATGCGGAGCAGATTTTAAGGAAATTCAAAACGGAGGAATGCAAGGCAGTGAACATGCCAGCAGAAGCAAGCATAAAACTCAGAATTGTTTGAACTAGAGTCGATGAATTGATTTGACTCGTACGGATATTATGTATGCAGTTGAATTGGTAAGTAGGATATGCTTTTCATATTGGTTCGGAGATATTTTCGTGGTCATCAATGAAGCAACAGACAGTTTCTCTCTCAACTTGTAAGGCAGAATACATCGCAACAACGGCGTGTCAGGCTATGTGGCTAGGCTAAATATTGGGCAAGTTAAATATTTCAAAGGAAGACCCTATTACTATTTATGTGGATAATAAATCTGCTATTTCACTAACAAAAAATCTAATATCACACAATCGGAGCAAGCACATCAATATGCAATTACAGTAATAATATCATCCTGAAATTATGGTTTGTTTTATCATCTACATGCAATATGGTCAAATACATATGCAATTAATAATAAGTGCTGCAAACTAGAATTCACAAATCAAAGCTAAGCGTAGGAAATCAAGTCATACATGTTGACAAGAGTTGTTGCCAGATAAAACTGAAGATTTAATATAAGGTCAAAGGTTCTTGAAAGTGAATACATGAGTGATTCAAAGAAGCAACTAGTGCAGCTACATGAGTCACGGATAATCTTGGTGTTCTAAGTCTTCCCAGGAGATAAGGGGGAGAAAGAAATTAAGGTTGCAGCACCATTCTCCATGAACAACACCACTCTCAATGAACAAGCGGGTCAGACGTACATGTATATGTAATATATTCTGTGATGTAAGCGATTAGGTCATCAAGTATTTTCACTCTATAAATACGGTTGCATGCATGCAGATTAATATACACCAAGGTGAAGTTGATAAACAAAGGAGAGCAAAAAAATAGGAGTTGTGGCTCAGTAAAGAATAAAGGTTGTAGCCTTTGTACGTGAAACAAAAATATATCAGTTGTACGTAGTTTGAGTTTTGTGAGAATAAATTACTGGTGTCTCTTTCTTTCATTCAAGATCATTGCATATATATTTGTCTCAATCACACAAAGTTTATATGTTACAAATATCAAATGTTACATCATAGAATCCAGCATATAATCTTGTATACATTTTTCTAACAAAGAAATTTACATGTAATCATGTCATGTTTAATCACAATTTTTGTTAATTTCATGTTAGATTATATTGTAATTCATAAAAGAGCCGTACTGTTGTTCAAATTAGAATCTAAACACTATACTTATATGATGTTCTTTCTTGTTCTTTATATAAGAATGTTTTTTGTGGAGCAATATCCTATATATTCATGTCATTTTCTTAAGTTCAAAGGGGATAGCCCAACTACTGAACAGTCGGTAGTCTAACATACCAGTTAGGGTCAAAACAGTACAAAGCCACCAACTGCAGAAGAAAGCTCGGAAACATACATTGAACACGCATGCATAACCCACCATATGTGAAACCAATAACCACGGTTGAATAACTAGTCTCCCAAAACCTTTATGTTGTGTTTGGTTGCGGAGATTGGAATGAAATGAATGATATTAAAGGGAAAAAATGGAGGTAAGAGAGATGATATGAAAAAAGTGAGTGATTACAAATTTTCTTAGATGGGAATCATGAAGAAAATGGGTATGGTGGAGAATTGAGCATTCTTCTTAAATTTGAGGGTTTGAGATCTAATTAGGTTGTTAAGAATGGAATGGAAGAAGAAATGAAAATTTTGAACCTTTACTCATAATATATTAGGTTTCATTTCATTCCCTTAGATTCCATTCTTCCCAACCAAACACAACATTAAGTGTTAGGAGGTGGTCTTACCTTGTTCGGTCATATTAGATTCAACAACTACATAGTGAACCGCTCTAGGCTCCAACATATGTTTAATGAGAAATGCTAGACCTCAAAAAAGATCACAGATTGTTCCTGAAAGGCATATATATAGGCCTATTTTTAAACACCGAGGATTCTACTCAACTTAAATATAGATGTAATAAGTAAATAATAAAAGTCATATGTCACAGGAATCTCAAAAGATAATATCTGTCAAAGAATGAAGATTAAAGTCATCTACAGACTTGAAGTAATTATACATTGAAAGAAGTTCAATTTATTGATCAAGCCTCAGTGAAGTATTCAAGCTCAGTGGATTTATTAAAGTGACAGAGATTTCAAGAGATGACAGCAAAGATACAGGTTACAGAGTTCAAGAAGGAAAAGGAATTGAATCACTGCTTAAAAGTCAAACAGATGAAGAACAGACATTGTCGTTAGTCACGTATGAACCAGACAGTACATTGAGTGTCAACGTTCTAAAATGTTATTTCTTCATCTAAGTTTTAGTGATTCAAGAAATAATTGAGAAGACAAAGAATTCTATGTATTCTCTTATAAATAATTATTACTATTAAGTAAATTATTTATTAAATTAATTCTGTAAAGAATTAATTTAATACATAATTTATTTTGATAATTATTTAAATTAGAATAAATATGAACGAGGAAGACTTAGTTTTTTAACTAGGAAGACTTAGAAATAAGTCTTCCCGATTGTCTTCCTATGCAAAAAGGATTGTCTTCCCGATTGTTTTCCAAGGTAAAAGCTAGTCTTCCCGCGAGTCTTCCCAAGCCATTTTGAGTCTTCTCGAGAGTCTTCCTTATACAAATCAAAAGAAATGAATGGCGCGTGGACTTGAAGGTTGCAGGGTGTTTAAATATTAAAGGAAGACAAATGCAATTATATCAAGACAGAACACAGAAGAAAAAGACACAGAAAGAAAAACATTACATTCACTCTTTCATAACTTCTTCAACTGCAAAGCAATTCATTTTCTGCCAGCGGATTTAATTCTTGTTTGTTTGTATCATTTAATCCTTGAGAATCAATTCATTTGTACTGCTTTGACAATCTAGCGGATCATAATCCCTAGAAATTATATCGAACTACTTTTTAGTATTCGATCCTTTTTATTACAAAAATAGATAAATTCATGTCGAATTTATTCTAGGTTTGTTTTATCAAGAACTTTGTAATCAGTGATCAAATTGTAACACTCCTCAAGTTTAATATAAGTTATATTTAACTTGAATATTATTTCAGTTTTATTCCGCAATAATTTGTTCTTAATTTATTAAATCCTAAAAAGAACAAATTCGATTAAACGGTAAAGTTTGTATTCAACCCCCCTTCTGCAAACTTATTAGGACCTAACAATTGGCATCAGAGCCTTTTGATTATATACAAATCAAAGATCCAATTGTTTTGAGATTTTTTCTTAAACTCTGAAATTTTTATTATTCTTTAAAAATCTCAAAAATGTCTATTACTCAGAAAGTTGGTACATTAAAGATTCCCATGTTCAGTATGGAGCATTATCCTATGTGGAAGAAGAAGATGCTCCTGTTTCTTCAAGTGGCAAATGTTTAATATCTTGGAGTGCTGAAGAATGGTCCTAAACTTCTTATGATTGTAGAGGAAGAGCAGATAGAGAACAATGTTATAACTAGAGTTGCTAGGATGTACCCCAGGGATCCCAAGGACTACACAACTGATGAAAAAGAGGATGCTACCCTGGATGCCTGTTTACAGTTGATACTGGTTGATTGTCTTGATCCTATCATGCATAATCATGTTCTAAACTGTGTTACTGCTAAACACATTTGGGACACAATAGAGATAATCAATGAGGGGACAGAGGAAGTTAGAGAGAATAAGTTGGAAATTCTCACCTCTTCATATGAGCATTTCAGATCAAACCCTGGTGAAGGTATCTCTGAGGTTTTTGAGAGATACAACAAATTAATAAATGATCTGAATCTCAATGGAAAGCACTATACTATCAAGGAGATTAACAAGAAGTTCCTCCTGACACTTCCATCTCATTTGGAGCACAGAATATCTGCAATCAGAGAAGCAAGAGATCTTGGAGAGATTTCTTTGGAAAGACTGTATGGTGTTCTGAAGACCTATGAGCTGGAGCAGATTCAGCAAAAGGAGATTTATGGAACTGGAAAGATAGTTAGTACTTCTACTGCATTGACAACAGAAGTCCCACAGAAACTGGAAGTGAAGGTTGTTCAACCTTCCAGTTCTATCATGGATGTTATTAATGCTGAATATGGCTTAACATCCATTGATCAATCTGGTGGTGACTTCTATTCTGGAAGAACTTGATCAGCTGGAGGATGGTGACTTGGCAATGATAGTGAGGAAGTTTGGCAAATTCAGATTCAGAAGGAATCCCAATCTTAAGTTCAAGCCCAGGTTTCAGAGAGGTGGTTCTTCATCTACAAATAGCGCAAGGGGTGGCTATAAAACTGGAACCGTGGAAAGAAGCACAATCAGGTGCTACAATTGTAATGAGTTGGGTCACTTTGCTACAGAATGTAAAAAGCCAAAGCAAGTGAGAAGGAACTCATTTGATTCTAGCAAGAAGAATAAGATTGGGAAAGGTTATGTTGCCGAAGGAAAGAGTTGGGATGATACTGATAGTGATGAAAAAGCAGGTGAAATTGGAAACCAAGCTTTAATGGCTAATGAGGCAAGCACTTCATCATCATTCATGTCAGAGGGTGTGGAACAGGTAAACCGTGTTATGTGGGTTCTGGACAGTGGTTGTTCAAGGCATATGACCGGAGATAGAGCCCTGCTATCAAATGTGGTTGAGAAAGCTTGCCCAAGAGTTACCTTTGGAGATAACAGCAAGGGTATTACCAGAGGATATGCCTATTTGAAGTTTGGAAATGTTATCATTCAAGATGTATCTATTGTGGAAGGTCTGAAGTTCAATCTTCTCAGCATCAGTCATTTCGGTGACAGAGGATATGCTGTTTCCTTTGAGAAGGATAGATGTCAGATCCTTCACAAGAAGAATGGAAAGCCTGCTCTTCAAGGAGTAATGAAAGGTGATTTGTTCATAGCTGATATGTACTCTGGATCCAAAGATGAAGTTACTTGTTTTTATGCTAAAGCTTCATCAGATGAGAGTTGGCTATGGCATAAGAGGTTGTCTCACTTTAACTTCAAAACCATGAACTCTCTAGTCAAGAGGGAATTGGTGAGAGGTTTGCCTCAGATGGAATTTACACAGGAAGGACTGTGTGAGGTATGTCAGAAAGGAAAGTCAAAGAAAGCTTCTCACAAGGGCACTGACACATCATCAATAACTGAACCACTTCAGCTATTGCACATGGATTTGTTTGGTCCAGTTAGTGTGATGTCCATGTCAAAGAAACAATATGCACTTGTGATTGTTGATGACTATTCTAAATATACTTGGGTTTTATTCCTACATTGCAAGGATGAGACCCCACAGATGCTGATTGATCATATAAAGTTGATTGAGCTGGATTCTAGATTCCCTGTTAGAGCTATAAGGTCAGATAATGGAACTGAATTCAAGAATGCAGTCCTAAATGACTTTTGTGCAGATAAAGGAATAACAAGACAGTATTCTGCCCCTAGAACTCCACAACAGAATGGAGTGGTGGAAAGAAAGAATTGTACATTGATTGAAGCTGCTAGGACTATGTTAAGTGAATCAAGACTTCCAATGTACTTTTGGGCTGAAGCTGTGAATACTGCTTGTTATACTTAGAATTGAACTTTAATCAACAAGGACTTAATGAAAACTCCTTATGAGATCATGAACAATAGAAAACCAATTATCAAATACTTTCATGTATTTGGTGCCAAGTGCTTTGTGCTTAAGGATGACAATGTGAAATGTGGCAAGTTTGAGGCTAAGGCACAAGAAGCTATTTTTATTGGTTATTCCAGAAGATCTTACAGGGTGTATTTGATTGATAGTCACCAAGTGAAGGAAACTGTCAATGTTACATTTGATGACACTAAGCTCCCTAGTATCCAAACTGAAGATTCATCTGAAGAACTGAAGTTTGATAACTTGCTAGACTCAGAATCAGATGATGAAGCTCCACCTAAGGTTGTTACTGGAAATGAAGATAATAATGATGATAAGGATCATGGTGGTGGTGGTGGAAACATTGGAGATACCACTAACACTAGAGAAGAATCATCAAGGCAATCAAGCAACAACTCAGGGGGAGGAAATGAAGGGTCTACTAGTCATTCACAACACCAAAATGAATTTCAAGGTGAATCATCAAGATCAAATCTTCCAAGACAGATTGTGTGGAATATAGCTCATCCTTTTGAGCTGATCATTGGTGATCCAGGTGTTGGAGTTAGAACTAGGAGTGCTACTCAGAATGAATGTCATTATTCAGGGTTTCTATCTGAGATGGAGCCAAAGAAGACTGAGGAAGCACTGACAGATCCAGATTGGGTGATTGCTATGCAAGATGAACTCAATCAATTTGAACAACAGCATGTCTGGAAGCTGGTACCCAGACCAAAGAACAAGAAAGTAGTTGGTACAAGATGGGTATACAGAAAAAGCTAGATGAGGATGGCATTGTTACAAGGAACAAGGCAAGACTGGTTGCTCAAGGGTATTCACAAGCTGAAGGCATTGATTATGATGAAACCTATGCACCAGTGGCTAGGCTTGAGGCCATCAGGATGTTCTTAGAATTTGCAGATTATTCCAATTTTAAAGTCTATCAAATGAATGTTAAGAATGCATTCCTGAATGGTGAGCTGGATGAAGAAGTGTATGTGGAACAGCCCCTGGCTTTGAAAATCAGGAGTTGCTGGACTTTGTGTACTTTCTCTTCAAGGCTATCTATGGTCTCAAACAAGCCCCAAGAAAATGGTATGACACTCTCTCTGGTTTTCTTTTAGAAAATGGTTTTGTTAGAGGTATCATAGACAAAACTCTTTTTTCAAAGAAACACAAAAGTGATATGATATTAGTCCAAGTCTATGTGGATGACATCATATTTGGGTCTACTAATGACAATCTTTGTAAGAGATTTGCTAAGTTAATGCAGAGTTGTTGCCTAGTAAATAACAATTGTAGAAGGGGGGTTGAATACAATTGTATAAGATTCTTGACTTAATAAATATAGATCACAAATATGAAAGAATAGTAACAGTTTTATTAAATCTGATATAAAACTGTTACAAACTCTCTCAAGAAATTCTGATGTTCTTGAGAGCTTCTAGGTTACAAAATACTCGTGTATGCAATTGGTTCTTAAACCAAAACCTAAACTGTGTTTATATACTACACAGCTTCTCTATCAATTACAAGATAAGTCCTAATCAATTACAAAGATTGAAACGTATCCTAAATCGATAGCTACATTCCTATAAACTAGGAACCGACAAAATAAACTTCCTTATTTAACTAGACTTCAAATATAACTCGAAGTAGGAATCCTGATCAGCTTCTAGTCCTGATGATCAATCCTGATCACAGTCCTGATATAGATCCTGATGATAATCCTGATACCGACGCTTGATCAAATACTGATGACGTCAGCAATCCTGATCAGTTGAGTCTAGATCCCGACAATCATTGATTCCTGATCTAACAATCTCCCCCAATCTCATACTTTGTAAAATAAAGTATAGATTCCTAGATTCAATGATGTCAAAAATATATTTACAAAATGTACAAGTATTTACAGCAGCAACTTATCTGTTTAAATTCTTTGATAGAACAGATTCATCCTCAAGAAATTGGATAACAAATTTTCTTCTTTTTCTTCAAGAATTTGAATCAGTCTTTCCTTAAGATTTCTGAGTTCTTCATCTTCCTCATTAATCTGATAGATAGCTGCTCTGATATTTTGAATTGAACTTCTTGGTAGACTATGATCTTCAACTAGGAGGTAAGAAATTTCCTTCCCATCAGGATTAAGAATCAGTTGCTTCATGCCAAAAGACATTTCTTTAACAGCAGTGCCTCTTTGCATTTCCACATCCTGATCTTTTAGATTTAAGTACATGGGAGTATAATCACCATTGTAATTCTTTCCTTCATCAAATCTTCTCCTTATTGTTGACAGAATCATATCACTCCATTCTTTGCACACTTTGTTTTCCATTTCAGCAGATAGTGAACATATTTCAGTTCCTTTGTAGTTTTGACTAACAGCTCTTGAATGGTCATTATCTTCACACTACCATCTTTCATAAAGTATAGCAGTTTCTCCTTCTTTTCAATACCATCATGACAATCTATAAATATATCAACAGATAATAAATTGTTCAGGTGTTCAGAAGTTAAAATACCTCCAATTTCAGTCAAGGCATAAGGATCAACATGAGGCATATTCAGAAATTCAGCATCCCTGTGTCCAATACCACCTCTTGAATTGTTTGTCATTTGCCTTAGATTTGAGAACATCTGCAACCAGAGTGCCTTTGATCTAACTATATCAGATAAATCAGCAACACTGGAAGCACTTGTTATAATTCCTCTAGATTGAAAGTTGATAGGTCTATCACACCTAAGTGTGTCTATGTGTTTCCACTTCTTATCTTTCTCTCTCTCATAAGCATAACTCTTCTCTAGCTGAGGTTGTTGTCTTCTTGCATTTCTCCACAACCCTTTATTTGAAATTTTGAGTCTTTGCTTATAGAGCGGAAAATCTCTATTTGTTGACCTTGTTATTTTTCTTCTACTGACTTCTTCTTCTTCATCAACTTCCTTATTATGAGAATCAACCATTGTAGAAAGTATTAACAAATCAACCTCTTACAGAATTTCAGAATCATCAGGATCTTGAGCAGTGTCAGGAACAATGTCAGGATTTGAAACTGGAATTTGAGTTGTATTGCTGAGAGTTGATTGTCTTGGTCTTCTTCTCAATTCAGGTTCTTCTTCAATAATTCCATCATCACCAAAAGGAACTTCAGGAATTTGAGTAGGTTCAGGAATTTCTTCAATTCTTAAAATTCTAGACCTTGTTTGTCTAGGCATATTCTGAGTTGATGAGCTTCTTCTACCTCTTCTAGCACCTCTCCTACCTCTGCCTCCTCTTCCTCTAGTAGGAGCAGGGTTATTAAAACTTTCCATCATTTCTCTCTGTTGATTTAAGAATTCTTCATGTGAGAGATCAGGATATTCTTCACTTGCTGTAGAGAGTGCTTTCCTTGCAAATAACTGTTGAACCTCTTATCAGTATGATAAAGAGTAACAACATTTCCATCTTTTGTTTTGAACTTCTGGAATAGATTTGATGCATCTTCAGGATTGTCAATGAGCACATCTTCATCACCTTCAGGAATTGTAGCAAGAGTTTGTCCATGACCAGGCGTCAGGATCTGATCAGTCATCAGGATTTGATCACCTGTCAGGATTTGTTCTTCCGTCAGGATCTGAGATTGCACCAATGTCCTTACTGTTCTTATTCCAGAATCAGAAACATGAGTTGACTGCGTTGTTTGACTTTGAGAAGTTTGAATTGAAGACTTCACAATAGTAGCATCAGAGGTTTCTCCTTGTAGAATTTTGTCATCACCATCATTACCAGTATTATCATCATCATCATTTCTTCTTAATACTAGCTCAGGTGTACATTTTGTCTGACTTACCTTCTCCCCCTTTTTGACATCAGTATTTGATAATAAATTCAAAATCAAGGCAAAAGAGGTTTGAATATCAGTTACCTTAGAATCAAGAGAATCAATTCTGCTATGGATGGAGGATTGTTCAGAAATGACTGACTTGACTTGGGATTCCACTACTCTTAGCTGAAGAACAGTAGGCACCTTTGTAAAGTTATTAGAAATATCACTCCTCACCAATTCAGTTGCAGCCTTGACAGAATCAATCTCATGCTTGAGGCTTTTGGATAAGAGAGTAGTAGCCTTCAAATGATTCTTCAAATCTTGATTCTCAATTAATTTCACTGCATCATAGGCATGATCCAAAGCATATGGATAACTAACAGATTCAGCAGATCTGTACCATGAATTGGTCCATTCATGTTGTCTAAGTGCCTCAACAGGAGTCATTTCAGAAGGAACAGAAAAGTCTTTTCTGAAGTCTTTTCCAGTAGAAGCCTTGCCAACCATGAATGTGCTTGATAAACCAAAGTTGGTACCAAGACTAGATTTAAGAACTCTGGCAAGCTGATCCTTCTCTTCATTATTATCATTGATAAGTGGATTTTTAATCCACTTGGAACGCTTCATATCGGCTTAAATTGATGACTTGAACTCAAGTATGTGGTGTGTTTAATGTGTTTTCATTAAGTTTTGCAGAACCAAGAGTTGGAGGTTAATTTGATTAAAATTCGGATTTTCCGGGTAGGTTGCGCAGTCTTCACTGTTTTGGCCATATCTGGAGTTCTACAAGTCCGATTCTGACGATCTTACAGCTCACGCGAAGAGGACAACATTTTCTATAATTCTAGGCAGAAGGTTCTGCGCGAGCGCCCAGGAATTGTACTGGAATTCTGCGCGGCCGCCCAGGAAGTCAGAATCGCCAGAAATTGCCAGAATTCGATTTTAATAAGGAAAACTTCACAAATTCGACTTCTAATCATTATGGTAATTGCTTGGGGCGGCCAGAAACTTCCAGAATCAGTTGTAAACATGGAATATGTTCTTATTGCATTCAAAGATGGAAATTGCCGTAATTCTATTCTAACTCAAAAACGGCAATTGCTTGGAAGAGGGACAACTTGGAGCTATAAATACACACCTTGGGGGGACATAATCAACACATCACAATACATCACAACACACTAGAGATCAGATTCAATATTGGAGCACAAAATCGAGGAGCCAAGAACGAAGAACGTGACTACGAGGAGATCTAGACATAGTTTTTTCTTGTATTCTTCAATTTTGGTGTAACTTTTGGATGCTTCCGGATTTGTCCTCTAAACCTTTAACTCTTATTCATATTTACATCATTGATTTCTTGTTTTTCATCATGCTTTCATCAAACCCCGTGACGATGAGAAGTTCGATCATGAACTAATCGTTGTCATGGGGTCCTAGCGGATTTATTTATGGAATTTAGTAGTTAATTGTTTTAAAGATGTGTGTGTGATGGCTAATTGATATCCTAGTTTGGTTGTGCTTATTCTTCTTGGATGCGTAGCTAACATCTAAGATTGTTTGTTAATCTCTATTGAATGCGAAACTGGATATAGAGGTTTAGAACTTGCCATGCTAGCATAGGTTTATGTATGTTTGTCATGCATGATTCGTAGGTGATTTTAACCATCTTACCTGCCCTATGTAATCTGAATGGATAACTTGCTCGTTAAACCGTTATGTTTTCAAATCTTGTAGACATATAGGGTCTAAGCATAATTGGTGTCTGCCCAACTTCTATCTCTTTTGTGGATGTTTGAGTGGTTTGGTATACGTATACTGAAAGGTAGCGTGTACTGATTTCGTGTTATCCGATTAGTTATCACAACTGTCACATGCATTGATTAAAGACAAAAGACTCTAGATGAAGTATTTAATGAAGTTAGGATCCCATGTTTTATTCTCATAAGTAATTCAACAGCAATCTTTAGTTTAATATTGTCTTGGTATTTTGTTAGTTAATTTAGTTAATCAAACACAACTTTGATACTTGTCTTAGAATTGAACAATAGCCATACATTGTTGCATAAGTGCATAACTATAGTAACCAAAGCAGTCTCTGTGGGAACAAACTCTACTTTCATATATTACTTGTTGACCGCGTATACTTGCGTGATATTGTGTGAACAAGTTTTTGGCGCCGCTGCCGGGGACTCGGTGTTATTTATAAAGTTTATGTGCTTGTCATCAGTGGTCGTTAAAGTTCACTGACTCGAATTATTCTTTCATCAATTTTACTTTGGTTGGTGAGTTTCAGGTACTCTAGTGAGCGTGTATGCGAACACGATCTCAATCTCGGAAAGAAGAACTTGAATTGAATCTAGTTATGGGAGAACCAGTAGCAGAAACGAAGGCTTTGAAGGATTATTCTCAGCCGAAAATCAATGACATTCAATCTAGCATTGTCAGGCCAGCTATTGCAGCTAATACTTTTGAAATCAAGCCTGGCACGATTCAGATGGTGCAGAATTCAGTGCAGTTTGGGGGTGCTCCAACGGAAGATCCTAATATGCATATTAGGGATTTCATTGAGATTTGCGACACCTTCAAGACCAACGGAGTGTCGGAAGATGCCGTGAAGCTGAGACTTTTCCCATTTTCTCTGAGGGATAAGGCTAAGGGCTGGTTGCACTCTCTACCAGCAGGTTCTATTACTACATGGGAGGATCTTGCTCAGAAGTTTCTCACTAAATTCTTCCCCATGGCGAAGACTGCAGCAATCAGGAATGCTATTACTCAGTTTGCACAGCAGTCTAGAGAATCTTTATGTGAAGCTTGGGAGAGATACAAGGAGATGCTTAGGAGATGTCCACATCATGGATTGCCCGACTGGATGGTGATTAATTGTTTTTATAATGGTTTGGGAGCACAATCAAGACCAATGTTAGATGCAGCATCAGGTGGAGCTCTATGGGCTAAGAGCTACGAGGAAGCTTATGAGTTAATTGAGATGATGGCTGCGAATGAATATCAGAATCCTACTCAGAGATTATCACAAGGCAAAGTAGCAGGAGTTCTTGAAGTTGATGCAGCTATAGATATAACAACCCAGTTGAAGGCTTTGACAATGAAGGCGGATTCTTTGACGAATTATGGAGTTCAGCAGGTGGCTAGTGTTTGTGAGCTTTGTGCGGGCGCACATGAGACGAATAATTGTGCCATATCTAGTGAGTCGGCGCAGTTTGTGAGCAACTTTCAGAGACCATCACAGCCAGTTCCAGCCACCTATCATCCCAATAGCCGGAATCATCCTAATTTCAGCTGGAGCGACAATCAACAATCTCAACAGCCTTACCACCCATTCCAAGGTCAGGAATTTGGAGCAAAGCCTTACAATCCTCAGAATTTTCAGCAGCAGCAAGGGCAGAAATTTCAGCCACAGTATGCTCCTAGGCAACAATTTCAGCCACCAGGATTTCCGCAACAACCTCATGCTAGTGCGGGGCAGTCTTCGAATGAAAAATCTGAATTGGATGAGTTGAGAATGATAGTTAAAAGCCAGGCGGCATTGCTCAAGACTTTGGAGAATCAGATGGGGCAGTTGGCAAGTGCCTTACTCAGCAGAGCTCAGGGAACTCTTCCTAGCGATACGGAGCCTAATCCAGGAAAGACAGTTGTCCAAGACCATGTGAAAGCAGTTACCTTAAGATCGGGAAAGGTCACGGGCAATCAAAAATCAGCAGTTGAAGAAGAGGAAGAAATTCAGCAGCATCAGGTGGAACCTTCTAAGGAAAAGCCAATTTTTGATTTGGCACCTAAGCAGTTGGACGGTGAGGCTGAAAAGAGCAAAAATTCTGCTGACAAGTCTACTTCGGAGCAGACTATTTACCCACCTCCTCTATACCCAAAGATGCTCCAGAAGAAGACTACAGAGAGTAACCAGATCTATCCTCCTCCTCCATATCCAAAGAGGCTACAGAAGCAGAATCTTGACACAAAATTCGCCAAATTTCTCGAGGTTTTCAAGAAGTTACACATCAACATACCTTTTACAGAAGCTGATAAGTGGATTTTATATCTACTTGGAACGCTTCATATCGGCTTAAATTGATGACTTGAACTCAAGTATGTGGTGTGTTTAATGTGTTTTCATTAAGTTTTGCAGAACCAAGAGTTGGAGGTTAATTTGATTAAAATGCGGATTTTCAGGGTAGGTTGCGCAGTCTTCACTGTTTTGGCCATATCTGGAGTTCTACAAGTCCGATTCTGACGATCTTACAGCTCACGCGAAGAGGACAACATTTTATATAATTCTAGGCAGAGGGTTTTGCGCGGGCGCGGACCAAACGCGCGGGCGCGCGCGCGAGGCAGAGACCGGGCGCGCGGGGGCGCAGCAGACGCGCGGGCGCGCGCCTAGGGCGCGGCCGCCTGGCAGAATTTTTGTAAATTTTTTTCTGATTTCGATTTTTAATTGGAAATATGGAAATATCTTGCTGACAAAGCCTCCTGGAGTTTATATAAACACAACCCTTCACCAATAATCAGGACCGATTCCCAGCAACACATAGAGAGAGAGCCGAGACACGGAGATTAAAGTTTGACGAAGGATTCCTACGCGCGTGACAAGCAACGGAGTTCTAGATCTACTTTTCTTTTGTATTTTTCTTGGCGATACTCTTGGATGCTTTTGGGATTTGTTTTCTCAACTCTATTACTTTAGTATCCATATTATTCGAATCTTGTTCATTATCATGTTTTCATCAAATCCCATGGTGACGAGCGGTTCGATTATGAACTAATCGTTATCGTGGGATTCTAACGGATTTATTTATGGATTTTAGTAGTTAATTGTTTTAAAGATGTGTGTGTGATGGCTAATTGATATCCTAGTTTGGTTGTGCTTATTCTTCTTGGATGCGTAGCTAACATCTAAGATAGTTTGTTAATCTCTATTGAATGCGAAAGTGGATATAGAGGTTTAGAACTTGCCATGCTAGCATAGGTTTATGTATGTTTGTCATGCATGATTCGTAGGTAATTTTAACCATCTTACCTGCCCTATGTAATCTGAATGGATAACTTGCTCGTTAAACCGTTATGTTTTCAAATCTTATAGACATATAGGGTCTAAGCATAATTGGTGTCTGCCCAACTTCTATCTCTTTTGTGGATGTTTGAGTGGTTTGGTATACGTATACTGAAAGGTAGCGTGTACTTATTTCGTGTTATCCGATTAGTTATCACAACCGTCACATGCATTGATTAAAGACAAAAGACTCTAGATGAAGTACTTAATGAAGTTAGGATCCCATGTTTTCTCTGCATAAGTAATTCGATTCCAATTCTTGTTAGTTAATTAATTCTTAGTTTATTAAATTGCTTCATAGTTAATCTTAGTTATTCAAAACCCTATCTTGTTAATTGTCTTAGCAGTGGATAAAAATCATACATTGTTGCATAGGTACATTAATTGAATTGAACACCTCATTAGATCTCTGTGGGAACGAACTTGACTTATTCGTATATTACTTGTGACCACGTGCGCTTGCGTGATTTTGTGCTAACAAGTTTTTGGCGCCGCTGCCGGGGATCATCGGTGTTTTATTTTAGTTTATGTGCTTGTCATCAGTGGTCGTTAGAGTTCACTGACTCGGATTGTAGTTGTTTGTTCTGTGTGTTTCAGGTACTTGAACGTGTATGCGAACACGTTCTCAGACTCGTAAATTGGAAGAAGAAAGATTAAAGTTAGTAAAGATGGGAGACGTTCCAGAAGGAGTAGCACCTGCAGCTAAGGCTTTGAAGGACTATTCTCAGCCAAAGATCAATGATATTCAGTCGAGTATTGTCAGGCCGTCTATTGCAGCTAATACCTTTGAAATCAAGCCTGGCACGATTCAGATGGTGCAGAATTTAGTTCAGTTTGGGGGTGCTCCAACGGAAGATCCTAATATGCATATTAGGGATTTCATCGAGATATGCAACACCTTCAAGTTCAACGGAGTGTCAGAAGATGCCGTGAAGCTGAGACTTTTCCCATTTTCTCTGAGGGATAAAGCTAAGGGTTGGTTGCATTCTCTACCAGCAGGTTCTATTACTACATGGGAGGATCTTGCTCAGAAATTTCTTACTAAATTCTTCCCCATGGCTAAAACTGCTGCAATCAGGAATGCTCTTACTCAGTTTGCACAGCATGCTGGAGAAACTTTATGTGAAGCTTGGGAGCGCTACAAGGAGATGCTTAGGAAGTGTCCTCATCATGGAATGCCTGATTGGATGGTGATCAATTGCTTTTATAATGGACTGGGTGGTCAATCTCGACCAATGCTTGATGCGGCATCAGGTGGAGCACTTTGGGCGAAAAGCTACGATGAAGCTTATGAACTTATTGAGATGATGGCTGCTAATGAATACCAGAATCCAACTCAGAGGTTATCACAAGGCAAGGTAGCAGGAATTCTGGAAGTGGATACAGCTACGGCAATAGCAGCACCGTTAAAGGCTTTGTCTATGAAGCTTGATTCTCTGACTAACTATGGAGTTCAGCAGGTGGCTAGTGTTTGCGAGCTTTGTGCAGGGGCACATGACACGAATCAGTGTGCCATATCTAGTGAATCGGCGCAGTTTGTGAGCAACTTTCAGAGACCATCGCAGCCAGTGCCTAATGCCTATCATCCCAACAACAGGAACCATCCTAATTTCAGCTGGAGTAACAATCAGGGTGGCCAGAATCAACCTCAACAGCAGTATCAGCAGTTTCAAGGTCAACAGTCTGGAGCAAAGCCTTACAATCCTCAGAATTTTCAGCAGCAGCAAGGGCAGAATTTTCAGCCACAGTATGCTCCTAGGCAACAATTTCAGCCACCAGGATTTCCGCAACAACCTCATGCTAGTGCGGGTCAGTCTTCGAATGAAAAATCTGAATTGGATGAGTTGAGAATGATAGTTAAAAGCCAGGCGGCATCGCTCAAGACTTTGGAGAATCAGATGGGGCAGTTGGCAAGTGCCTTACTCAGCAGAGCTCAGGGAACTCTTCCTAGCGATACGGAGCCTATTCCAGGAAAGACAGTTGTCCAAGAACATGTGAAAGCAGTTACCTTGAGATCGGGAAAGGTCACGGACAATCAAAAATCAGCAGTTGAAGAAGAGGAAGAAATTCAGCAGCATCAGGTGGAACCTTCTAAGGAAAAACCAATTTTTGATTTGGCAGCTAAGCAGTTGGAAGGTGAGGCTGAAAAGAGCAAAAATTCTGCTAACAAGTCTACTTCGGAGCAGACTATTTACACACCTCCTCCATAACCAAAGAGGCTCTAGAAGAAGACTACAGAGAGTAACCAGATCTATCCTCCTCCTCCATATCCAAAGAGGCTACAGAAGGAGAATCTTGACACAAAATTCACCAAATTTCTCGAGGTTTTCAAGAAGTTACACATCAACATACCTTTTGCTGAAGGTCTTGAACAGATGCCGAGCTATGCTAAGTTCATGAAGGGTATTCTATCTCGGAAGTTGAAACTCGAGGATTTGGACACCGTTGCTTTGACAGAGGAGTGTAGTGCAGTTCTACACCAGAAATTGCCACCGAAGCTTAAAGATCCGGGAAGTTTTACCATACCTTGCACTATCGGCAATCTATCTTTCAACAAGTGCTTGTGTGACTTGGGAGCTAGTATTAATCTGGTGCCAATGTCTGTCTTCATGCAACTTGGACTGCCTGAGCCTAAACCTACAAACACGTCCTTACAGTTGGCTGATCGGTCGATCACATATCCAAGGGGTATAGTGGAGGATGTCTTGGTAAAGGTGGATAAGCTGATTTTTCTTGCTGATTTTGTTATTCTTGACTTTGAGGAGGATAAGAAGATTCCTATCATCTTGGGAAGACCTTTTCTGGCTACTGGCCAAGCGTTGATCGATGTTCAGAAAGGAGAGCTCACAATGAGGGTGAGTAATCAAAAGGTCATCTTTAATGTGTTCAAGGCTATGAAATTTCCGACAGAGGAGGAAAAGTGTTTTAGCTTGAAGATGGTTGATACGGGTCAGAGAAAGGAGTTCGATCAGCTGTTGAGCAAAAATTCGGACATGCACAAGTTCGAGCATCACATCAGTGATTCCATTGACAATTCTTCCATTCGAGATCTTTCGAATGTCAAGCTTGGAAAACTTCCACCACATTTGAAGTATGTCCTTCTGAATGATGAGTTGGTGATTTTTAAAGAGTGTGAAGATAATGTGTTGAGAAGGTGGAACAAGGATGATGAGGTAAAAGAGTGTTCTTATCAATCAATGGAGAAGTATAAACACCTTAGAGGTGTAAAGAAGAAAAAGAAAAAATCGATTGGTGGAAAAGTCAAGGTGAAGTTTGATTTGGAAAAGATGTGGGAAGAAAGCAAGAAGGTTATCAAACAATGGGTGAATGGTCCTTCTGCTAAGGACAAGTCAAATGCGATCTTCGAGCCACCATGATTTGATTCACATTTGTCCGGCTAAATGACATTAACGACAGCGCTTCGTGGGAGGCAACCCATGTGTTAGGTATGTTTCTACTATCTTTCTTATTACCTTCAATGAGGGCATTGAATATTCTAAGTTTGGGGGTGATTTGGGGATAAGTAGTGTTGTGGTGTTATGTGTTCATGTAGGAAATCATATTTTGCATGTTTGTGGTAATTCATTCATGTTTTGTTCGTATTTTGCATGTTTGTTTCATGCAGGACATTTTGTTTATGTTTTTATTATATGTTGCATGGCATGCATATTTCATGATCCCTTAGGACGAGCTATTTCTGTTTAGTAGGTAGATGTTGATTTGATTGTGGTAATCATAAATAGAGGGATGATTTAAGTTCTTATGAAATTGACATGCATGTTATGAAAACAAAATCTTTACACAATTCATCGTTTGCTTTTGGGCTAGATTAGGGCCATGCCTGTTTGGATGTTTTGAGGCTTAATCATTTGTTTATAGTTAAAATGTTCTTTATTCCCTTAATGGCGTAGGAGCACCAAAATATAAGTTTGGGGGAAAACAGGGATTTCATGCTAAGTGTTTTTAGTTGTGTTTAGTTGTTAATAAAGGCTAGGCGTCAAATGGCTAGTAGCCAGCTCATATTTTATGAGTAGTCTAGGATGAATGAGATGGAGCGAAACGCACTCATTCTTGTGTGAAAAAAAAAATATATAAAAAAAAAAAAGCAAAAAAAAATGAGTGTTTGTGAGAGTGTGAGTGTGTATAATTGACTAGGGTGAGCTCTTTAATACTCGAGTAATTAAGTCTGAGGGGTACTTGTACCTGGTAACCTAAAGCCCTTTGTGGTTTGGGATTGCCGACCTAACACTCGCTACATGGGTATTATTGTATAAGCCTTTTGGGGTCTCATCCATTGCACGGTCAAATAAACACGTGTGTTATGTTGTTTTGTTATGTGTTGTAGTTGTTAGTAATAAAGCATGAATTCCTGTAACAGCCCCAAATCCGGGGTCGGGGATTTAGGGTTGTCACAATCCATGTACTCATTGCCTTACCTGTATTACTCACACCATACATAATTCACCTGCTCATGACCCCACAATATATGTCTCACACACACAGGTTAGAGTCTCAGAAATGACACAATACAACAACTGCGAAATAAATAACTCTTATTACAATACCCAAATGTCTTTTGAATCTGTTACTGATACAATTTCTAAGTATTGTTACATTACCAGCTTAGCCTTCTAATGCTCACAATCCTCTAATACCATTCATGTCTATGCATAAGTTGAATACCAACAGCCGTAGCCTGATTCGATTGGTTCGTACTACTCCCGGGATCACTGCTAGAAACTGTTTATGGATACGCCTTGCGAGGTATGTGCCGTCCCATTGGCATCCTGCTTCGCTGCTATATAATATATATAATATAATAGCAAGAGTGAGCGATATAGCTCAGCAAGGTAATGAAAGTATGGCATAATTCTGCCTTTTAATACAACCCGGAAACAAAGCGGGTATAAGACAGTAATTTGTCAAAATATCTCGATACTAAAATTATTTCCTTATCGGAATGTATTCCAAAAATAGTACCATTGTGGTAT
Source organism: Heracleum sosnowskyi (assembly GCA_030848705.1). Taxonomy (NCBI): domain Eukaryota; kingdom Viridiplantae; phylum Streptophyta; class Magnoliopsida; order Apiales; family Apiaceae; genus Heracleum; species Heracleum sosnowskyi. The sequence continues at coordinate 440,082 of JAUIZM010000019.1, read as the reverse complement.
TTCAAATATCATTTCATAATACTCTGCAACTTTCAATATTTATACTATGAACAAAGTTCTAGTATAGTATAAAAGATGAAATAACAAGATAACTCATATACTGAAATAAACTGGAATACTCTTGAGTAAACTTTCTCTTTCTGAAAACTTGCATAGAACTGAATGACTGGAATAACTTTCTTTTCGGAAAACTTGCATAAAACTGAGTAACTGGAATGATTTCTCTTTCTCTGAAAACTTGCACAAAATGTGCTCTTTCATGAATAGTGAACTGTAGATGGAGATTCTGGGCGACAGGGATACCTCTACGATGATCAGTCGTAAGGCAAATCCCCACTGCTGTTTTTCTACGTAGAAGGGAAAATAGAACAGACGCTAACTGATCTACCTCCCCGCCTTCGGTTGTACGGGGAAGAGCATACCCGTTCATAGACTGCCGGCCTGATACTCTTCTCTGGGTGGGAAAAAGAGACCCGTTCATAGACCGTCGGTCTACGCGTAATTCCCCCCTCTTACCCTACGGTCGGGCACATACTGATAATCTAAGGGAAAAACAGACCCGTTCATAGACTGTCGGTCTACGCGTAATTCCCTTAGGGGACAGGCGCCACTCAGTCCCTTACATATTCTCCGAGTTCAAGAAAATCCATAACACTGAAACATAAAGTTCCTTTCCCTTTTTCCCCAAGTATACAACTCCACAAAGTAGTCGTATCTGGTTGGAAAGGAAATTCACTCCTATTTCCCAGGCTGATGCCTGTTAATGGATATCGACTTGTTCCATGAATTTACCCCTCGATTGTTGAGGTGGTAACACAATATTTGACTTGCAGCAATTACATTGTTCCGAAAAATATCTGTCCCTTGACAGTTTTTGAATTGAGAGTTTAAAAAGAGTAGTAGTCACTTAAATCAGGTTTCCCATATTTTTGATAGTTGAGCGAGCATTTAAATCCCCTTTAAAAGACATATTTAAATGGAAAAACATTGTTTTGGGAACCTCTTTTTGATTTGAAAATAATTAATAATATTTATTAAATAAGTAACCTTAAACGAATATTTGAAATAATATTCATTAAGTAAGTATTCTCAAATGAATATTTGAAAATAATATTTATTAAATAATTAAGCCTCAAATGAATATTCAAAATAATATTCATTAATAAATAAATTTCAAATGAATATTCGAAAATAATATTCATTAAATAATTAATCTCAAATGAATATCCAAAAGTAATATTCATTAAATAAATAATCAATACTCGAATGAATATTTAAAGGTAATATTCATTAAACAATTAAATAACTTTCAAATGAATATTCAAACATACTATTCATTACATAATCCCCAGATGAATATGTACGATAATATTTTTAAAGTCAATATCCTCAAATGAATATAAATGATATTCTGTAAGTCGATAATCCTCAAATGAATAGTAATAAATAATATTCTTAAAATGAATATTAATAAATAATATTCTTAAAGTCAATAATCCTCAAATGAATATTCATAAATAATATTCCTTAAATAAAATAATTAACCCTCGAATAAAAGTTACCCGATATCTTTATCGGAAAATAATCTTCATCATATACAAAATATAATCACATCTGACCTTTCAAGAAAATCACACGCCCTTACCCTAGGGCAAATATAAAACCCTGGCTTATAGCTGATATCCCATGTCTAACTTATAAGCCCCAACTTCAAGTCATAACCTCAAGTATTGCTATACATAGCAAATCGAAAACAAGTATGCAATTTATATATATCGCAATCGCATACCATAATTGAAAACAGTTATTATCACAACAACAGTAATATAGGTTTTGAAAACTTGCCTGATGCTCGAGAAGTGATAGGGGTTCGCGACGATGTCGGACAATCTAGACAAAGTCAAACGAAAACACACGGTTAATCCCCTCGATAAATGTAATAACTCGAATTTTTGGTAAAATTTAAAACTTTTCTTATTATGATTAAGTGCAGCAGTGAATAGTGATATTGGTGGATGAATAGTGATTTTGAGGTTAAGAAAAATTTTCATGCCACCTATGTAAGAGACATAGTGTGGATATTCCGAAGTCATATTAGTGATCTACGGAGTAAATAAGTGAATGCAAAGACGATCGGAATTCAGAAATTCCAAATTTTATTTTGGTATAGTATTTGACCGGGCAGCGAATTATATATTATTATATTCAAGAAATGAGATATTAAAATTGAGGATTTTATGATTTAATATTTTGGAATTTTATTATTTTATTAAAGTCGATTTAAGGATTCGATTGTTGGAATGAATAGTGAATAGTTACTATTCACTGCGAGAATCGCGTAGAATTTTATTCGCTCTTTTTGGGAAATATTTTGAATCGTTTCAAGAGGAACAAGGCAACATTTACAGGATTAAATATAGACATGGAAGTAACATGTAACAAGATTAATTCGAGGGATGCAACATTTGGATCATCCAGGTGAAAAGAAACGAACCAAACACATGCATGCGCGACACGTGTCCCTGCTTTGCCACCATGATACTCCATGGCTTGACACGTGTCCTAATGACAAGGACAAGGTGATGACTCACCCCCTTAACCAATAAATATCAGCACATTTATTAAATTAAACAAGATAAGGAGAAAAGAAAAAGGAAGAGAAAATTTCGGGAGAGAAGAAGAAAGAAAATGGGAGAGAAAGAAATGATCGTAACTTGAGATTCCGTGGTCCGTTTTTGGTGTTCTACCACTCAAATCGAAGCTCTCGAGAAGCCCAACGTAACCATGGTAAGCAATTACCTCAACCCCGTGATTTACCCCTTCGATTTCAGTGATTAACAGTCGGAGAAGATGATGAATAGTAACTTGTGTTTTGTTTTGTTTTTGGATATTGAGTTTGTGGCTTCCAAAGGTTGTATTAAGCAAGGATCTAAGGTTACATAAGGGATATAGCAGCAAGCAAGCTTGGAGAAGGTATAAAAACCTCTGCCCCTTTTGTTTATATGAGTTTTGAAATGGTTTTGATGTTTATGTAAAGTTAAGAGCATGATTAAGCGATTAGATGAATTGTTGATTGAGTTTGGAGGATGGGTTACGAATTTGTTTTGATTATTCATGGAGGATTTGACTGAGTGGAGGGTGTATAAGGTGGATGGTGAGTTTGGGATTGATTGATATTGATTTGGTTGTGTTTTGAAAATGGGAAACGTTAAGTTTTAAGCCGTCGTAATGCCCGATTTTCGGTAACTCTATAAACTGCCTAGAATCCGAAAACTTAACTGCCTCTTTTGGTTCAGAGATGAACCTGAGTGTGTAGAGAATTGTTTCTAGTTTACGTGAGCGCAAGAATCATGTCGTTACGATTTACGGTTTAAGAGAAAAGTGAGTTTTAGTAAACGTCGTTCGGAGAAACAACCCTTCTCTGGTCAGCCACTTTGAGTCTATATTTGGACCACTTAGAAGCCATAGTAAAATGTGAAACTTTGAGGAATAATACTAGAGACAGTTAGGAAGGCTCACGAAAACGATTCGGATTAAAACGATTATTTTTCGATTTTATAAAAATATTTTAGTCAAGGTCGCGCAAGTGAAAACCACTGAAAACGAGACTTAGAAACAAAGGTTCCAAATGGTTAAGTATAACTTGGATTTGAGGATGGATTTCGAACCAAACTTATGATATAAGTATTTGACGAATAACATGGACTTAGTGTGACGCTAGAGCGAGCAAGAAATGCCTTGGTTGTATTTCGCTTACGTGTTTAAGTATTGAGTTATAAGTGGTTTATCGAGGGGATTAACCGTGTGTTTTCGTTTGACTTTGTCTAGATTGTCCGGCATCGTCGCGAACCCCTATCACTTCTCGAGCATCAGGCAAGTTTTCTAAACTTGTACTTTTAAAGTATTAATTATAATACTGCTTTTTCCATGTATAAAGTTGTACAGTTTTGCGACACATCTTATTTCCTGTTGAAATAAAAATTTGACCTTTTGATTATATATGATCTTCTGAGTTAAGTATATATAACCGGTATACCTTGTAGCTCTAGAGATAAGAGCCTACTTCTTGTTTTCGACTCTAGACCGGGAGTCGATATTTTGTTATATAGATAGTCGTGGAAACCCGGAGGTATTCTAGCGGCAGAGTACTATTCATCTTGAGGAATATTATTATTAACCATTATTTATGTTCCGGAAAGTATTTATTACTTGAAAATGATTTGATTATGGGCTTCTAAGCTAGATATGGGATATTAGTTAGAAGCCAGGTTGTATAAAGGCCCTAGGTTAAGGGCGTAAGATATTTCTTTAGATCAGAAATAATTATATTTTTTGTATATATATTAAAGGTTATTTTCCGATAAAGATATCGGGTACTGTTATTCGAGGATTTACTATTTATATTATTTATGAATATTCATTTGGGGATTATTGACTTGAAGTATATTATTGTGAATATCCATTTAAGGATCATTTACTTAATGAATATTATTTTATTATTCATTCGAAGTTTATTTATTTAATTATTTATTATTCATTCAAGGTTTAATTATTGAATATTTATTTATTCAGAGAGGATTATGTTTGAATAATCATTTATTTGAGGAAATTTCTTCAATACATATTTCCTTATTAATTATTAAATATCTTTTAGTGATTTAAAAATCATATTATTTGTTTAAAAGCATTAGAGGTCTTTGAGAATTATATTTTTTTATATTCTTGACCTTTAATAATATTTCCGAGAATTATAAGGATTCCCCAATATTATTCCCGATCATTATCACCTCACTTGAGCCATCTAAATGCTTTCGTACATATTGAGAATTGAAAATCCAGAGTTGGGAGAAAATCTTGTTTCCTTCCTTTGTTTATATAAGAGATATTATTTTGGGATTATAGCCCTACTACTAAGGGTTCCCCTTTCACAAAAAGAGTAAAAGATTCAATCTCGATTTCATGAAGACTATTTGTCGCTCAACCTGAGTTTCCGGCTATAGGCCAGTATGTACTTATGGGTTAGCTTCCCATTGTTCGGGAGTAACCAGGGATTGTGAAAGTCCGGCTAAAAGCCAATATGGGTTAATGGGTTAACTTCCGATTGATTCTGGGAGTAACCAAAGGATCCCAGTGCGATCTTTGAACGAGCATTTGCCCGGGGAACTAGAATTTGGCCCAACTTGCGCCAGAATGATTGCGGATGGAGCTTTCATTCAGGATGATTGCGGATGTAGCTTTCATCCAAGGTAATTGCGGATGGAGCTTTTACCTGAGGGTAATTACGGATGGAGGTTTTATCCTTCTACTAGTAGAGAAGACCCGCGGTGGACCTGGAAGCGGCGACTGATCATCGTCGATCCACGTCTGGAATTATTGAAATCTCAATACAGAGTTCAAATGAAATTTCTCCTACATACGGAGTTCAGTGTTCCCATCTGACAGTATCTTGAACTGCTGAGTGTTATAGTATCCACAACTGCTGAGTGCTACGTCACTGGAGCAGGGTGTCAGCATCCAAATTTCTATCATATCCCGATTAGGGAAAATATTCGAGTTTTCAGTAAAGGATACTTATCTTGATAAATTGCTACGGCAAGTACGAATTTCACTTATCTTTCGTATAAAGACGATAATTGATATTTGAAGTACTGTTGTGGTATATATTCCGATAAGGAAATAATTCCAGTATGGAGATATTATGACAATTATTGTCTTATACCCGCTTTATTTCTGGGTTGAATTAAAGGCAGAATTATGCTATACTTTCATTACCTTGCTGAGCTATCGCTCACTCTTGCTATTATTTTATATATATTATATAACAGCGAAGCAGGATGCCTATGGGACGGCACATACCTCGCAAGGCGCTCCCATAAACAGTTTCTAGCAGTGATCCCGGGAGTAGTACGAACCGATCGAATCAGGCTACGGTTTTGGTATTCAACTTATGTATAGACATGAATGGTATTAGAGGATTGTGAGCATCAGAAGGCTAAGCTGGTAATATACCAATATTTAGAAATTGTATCAGTAACAGATTCAAAAGACATTTGGGTATTGTAATAAAAGTTAGTTATTCCGCAGTTGTTGTATTGTGTCGTTTCTGAGACTCTAACCTGTGTGTGTGTGTGTGTGTGTGAGACATATGTTGTGGGGTCATGAGCAGGTAAATTATGAATGGTGTGAGTATTACAGGTAAGGCAAGGAGTACATGGATTGTGACAACCCTAAATCCCTGACCCCGGATTTGGGGCTGTTACAGAGATGGTATCAGAGCGTTAGGTTATAGTCCTCAGAAACGATAGGAGATCGAGTCTTACAATACCCTTAAGAATGATAAGAACATCTAGAGCCCAAATTAAGTTCGTAGTCGGGTTAGAGGACATGACCCTGACTGTTTAAGATAAAGCCCGAGAGGGGACTTCTTCTGGGAAACCGTACTTAGGACTTCGTGATTAGTCACCTCGATTCGTATAAGTTATAGATTGATGGGATTCTGAGATACCAGGCCCCGAGGCCTTCGAGTAGGCATTTGATGATGCGCTCCTTGAAATGGATGGAGACCCGATAAAGAAAGATCCATAGGAGGATCTAAAGGAAGACCCCAAAGTGGGTCAAGGAAAGAATCTTGTAGAGGACGTGTTGATTGATAAAGATGTGGTGTGTTACTTGAGGTCTAATAATAAGACCGGACGAACCTTCAAGGGATAAATAAGTGACGAGACGAGAGTTTAAGGATCGTTCATGATTCATCAAGAAGTATGACAAAGAAAATGGAGTAGAGTCTCCAAGGCAGAAGAGGTAGAGGCAGTATAGCCAGTATCAGTGGATTGATTCGACTTGAACGAAACCTGTTACTCGTAGTCAGTTATAGTTGCCCATAAGGAGGCGACATACGTAAGAACCAAGGTGTTCAGATTTTCACGAACAATCAAGGGTACTTAGTTGCCTAGAATAGTGTAAGGAATTGCTTTGACTATGAGGTTTCAATCCCCCACGACCAGCGATCCCACTGGAAATAGTGTCTATTACATCATTGAGGGATTTTATTATCTCAAGGAGAATTTTGGGTATATGTACCATGCAAATGATATTTTAAGACAAGCACGCTAAGACGGAATCGAGAACGAAACTTACCACCCTCAGGAAACCAGGAAGGAATTATGAGGATAGAACAGAAAGGTCGGAAATCAGATCCGAGCATTACTAGTAGGTAAATAGATTGATCAAATTTCCCTGATTTTGGAAAGGAATTCAGCAAATTTTGGCAAACTTTGTCTTTCTAATTACCAGAGGATGTCACCAAAGAGAGTGGGAATTAGAGCGAACCCTGTGGATTGGGTAAGATAGCCGTTATATGGGTTGGTGGACAGACCCTGATTGCTATAATTGATTGTAGGGATAAAATGATGAAGTTGAGATTGGACGGTAAAGGCGAAATATATTTAAGGACCAAGACGGACTGAGAAGTTTCGGGATTGACTTAAATGAGAAGGCTATTGTGCCAAAAGTGTTAAGCTTATGTAGCGCACGGGATTGATATGGGAGAAGGAATATTGGATATAAGGATGATTGAAATAGAGACCAGATTTAATCTTGTAGTTTCTAACGATCTTCCGAAGTACCGCCCAGTCGACATGTTGAATTGTCATTGCTACGGGCAACAACGGTATCGAAGTCTTCTTATAGAATAGAACGCTTACTTGGGATGTTTGCGCCTAGTCGAATAGAATTCCCTGCGATTGCAAAGGTCGATGGTTGAATTCTTAGTGACTATTATAAGTCGGCAATGACGTAAGTATCGAACACCTTAGGGTGCGGGGAAAAGAAAAGCTTTGGAATTGAACGATTATCCATTAGAGGAGCCGACGTAAAAGGCATCCGTAGAGACCTTGGTAATACCCTCCCCATTTTCAAATTATGTGGGATATATCCCTAATCTATGATCTATCGTGACCTCTCTCCAGGAAAGAATTCTGATAAAGGGTATATTCCCTCTTCGAAGTTGTTTTATAACACTTGTGCTAAACCATATTCGGTTTCACTTGTGCCAGAGGCTGTCACAATGCCTACTTTCAGGCTTTCGAAGCCCTGTCAAATGATGTTATTTAAGCTTTCACTTTTCTTCAAATAATGAATGACCCTATGGTGATACATCACCACTTGTTTGTTAAGTACCAGTATCTTTTTGGTTGTTCTTTTCTTTGTATTTTCTTTGGAAAACCGCACCTTTGGAATCTGTTCAATTTTAATCCAAGCTGTTCCTTTGAGAAATATTGTCGAAAGGCGATAATCATTAAATTGATCTCGAATTGCTTTCATACTTTTCAACTTCCACTGAGACGAACAACCCTATACTTATAGGGGCTATAAGGACTATCTTTCTGTGTGATAGAAGTCGGATGGGACGCCATCACTTGTAAGTTGTGAAATACAAGAAGGCTAATTACCTTTAGTAATGTCTCAATTGAGGCACACAACGTTGAGTTCTTATGATCATATTGATCTCTCGGTAAATTCTTTTACCTCCAATAAGATTACCTTAAAACTCATAACCTTATGATCACCAGTGTGTGACATTTTCTTTGATATGGGAGCTATCTTTCAAGGCCCCATAATTTTTGTTATCCTAATGGGATTCTGAGATACCAGACCCCGAGGCCTTCGAGTAGGCATTTGATGATGCGCTCCTTGAAATGGATGGAGACCCGATAAAGAAAGATCCATAGGAGGATCTAGAGGAAGACCCCAAAGTGGGTCAAGGAAAGAATCTTGTAGAGGACGTGTTGATTGATAAAGATGTGGTGTGTTACTTGAGGTCTAATAATAAGACCGGACGAACCTTCAAGGGATAAATAAGTGACGAGACGAGAGTTTAAGGATCGTTCATGATTCATCAAGAAGTATGACAAAGAAAATGGAGTAGAGTCTCCAAGGCAGAAGAGGTAGAGGCAGTATAGCCAGTATCAGTGGATTGATTCGACTTGAACGAAACCTGTTACTCGTAGTCAGTTATAGTTGCCCATAAGGAGGCGACATACGTAAGAACCAAGGTGTTCAGATTTTCACGAACAATCAAGGGTACTTAGTTGCCTAGAATAGTGTAAGGAATTGCTTTGACTATGAGGTTTCAATCCCCCACGACCAGCGATCCCACTGGAAATAGTGTCTATTACATCATTGAGGGATTTTATTATCTCAAGGAGAATTTTGGGTATATGTACCATGCGAATGATATTTTAAGACAAGCACGCTAAGACGGAATCGAGAACGAAACTTACCACCCTCAGGAAACCAGGAAGGAATTATGAGGATAGAACAGAAAGGTCGGAAATCAGATCCGAGCATTACTAGTAGGTAAATAGATTGATCAAATTTCCCTGATTTTGGAAAGGAATTCAGCAAATTTTGGCAAACTTTGTCTTTCTAATTACCAGAGGATGTCACCAAAGAGAGTGGGAATTAGAGCGAACCCTGTGGATTGGGTAAGATAGCCGTTATATGGGTTGGTGGACAGACCCTGATTGCTATAATTGATTGTAGGGATAAAATGATGAAGTTGAGATTGGACGGTAAAGGCGAAATATATTTAAGGACCAAGACGGACTGAGAAGTTTCGGGATTGACTTAAATGAGAAGGCTATTGTGCCAAAAGTGTTAAGTTTATGTAGCGCACGGGATTGATATGGGAGAAGGAATATTGGATATAAGGATGATTGAAATAGAGACCAGATTTAATCTTGTAGTTTCTAACGATCTTCCGAAGTACCGCCCAGTCGACATGTTGAATTGTCATTGCTACGGGCAACAACGGTATCGAAGTCTTCTTATAGAATAGAACGCTTACTTGGGATGTTTGCGCCTAGTCGAATAGAATTCCCTGCGATTGCAAAGGTCGATGGTTGAATTCTTAGTGACTATTATAAGTCGGCAATGACGTAAGTATCGAACACCTTAGGGTGCGGGGAAAAGAAAAGCTTTGGAATTGAACGATTATCCATTAGAGGAGCCGACGTAAAAGGCATCCGTAGAGACCTTGGTAATACCCTCCCCATTTTCAAATTATGTGGGATATATCCCTAATCTATGATCTATCGTGACCTCTCTCCAGGAAAGAATTCTGATAAAGGGTATATTCCCTCTTCGAAGTTGTTTTATAACACTTGTGCTAAACCATATTCGGTTTCACTTGTGCCAGAGGCTGTCACAATGCCTACTTTCAGGCTTTCGAAGCCCTGTCAAATGATGTTATTTAAGCTTTCACTTTTCTTCAAATAATGAATGACCCTATGGTGATACATCACCACTTGTTTGTTAAGTACCAGTATCTTTTTGGTTGTTCTTTTCTTTGTATTTTCTTTGGAAAACCGCACCTTTGGAATCTGTTCAATTTTAATCCAAGCTGTTCCTTTGAGAAATATTGTCGAAAGGCGATAATCATTAAATTGATCTCGAATTGCTTTCATACTTTTCAACTTCCACTGAGACGAACAACCCTATACTTATAGGGGCTATAAGGACTATCTTTCTGTGTGATAGAAGTCGGATGGGACGCCATCACTTGTAAGTTGTGAAATACAAGAAGGCTAATTACCTTTAGTAATGTCTCAATTGAGGCACACAACGTTGAGTTCTTATGATCATATTGATCTCTCGGTAAATTCTTTTACCTCCAATAAGATTACCTTAAAACTCATAACCTTATGATCACCAGTGTGTGACATTTTCTTTGATATGGGAGCTATCTTTCAAGGCCCCATAATTTTTGTTATCCTAATGGAATTTCAAGGGGAGGCCAACCAGGTCAAATAAGTCAAAAATTCACTGATAGGAATTAGATTCGCAACGAAATCGCCTATGACAGGAGCGAATCCCTAAGACGAATAGAATGTTAGTAACACATCAATGAAATTGGTTTATTCTCCCAAGGATATTATGATAATGGAAAGCGTGTCAATCGATATATGTGAAAGAATAGCGATGTGCCATGAACTCCAGTGACAACGGTGTTAGACAGATGCCCTATAGTGGAATTGAGATTTTGGAGGAGTTGTTTACGAATGTACACTACCTCTGGGTTAGCAAGATAAGTACTGACGATGGAGTCAGAGGGAGCTGGTATTGTGACTTGGGAGAGGTGCAGCGTGTGTTGTTTAAGAGGAATAATTTTCGGAAATATATGGAGACCCGGATGAAAATGAAAGTTAAAGAGTTAAAACAAGAAACCATGACTGTGACCAAGTATGAGGCCAAGTTTTCCGAATTATTGAGGTTTGTTCCGGAGTTTGTGAACACAGAGTAAAAGAAAGGCAGTAGGTTTCAACCAGGGCTACCTCCAACCAGCAGCCCACTGTCAGGACCTTTAAATAGCAGGTGCCCTTCTATACTATTTAGACAGAGCTAATATATCGTTGTATATCAAGAAGTTGCGTGATAATTAAACCTTAAGGCCGAGCCACTAAGGGATTAATTACAAGTAGAAATAGTCAATCGAGGGATTTTCCCATAAGGCTGGTACATACATCCAGGTTGTAAACTAGAAATATGAGGTCGACACTTTTGATAGACCTGATCCCTTTCAAGTTGGGAGAAGTTGATATTATAATAAGGAGGGGTTGGTTGACACCCAATGGAGCCAATTGATTGCAAAAAAAAAAAAAAAGAAAAAGAAAAAAAAAGGATGGAGACAGATTCAGAAATTCTTGAGTATAGTTCAGACTAAGAAATTATTATGCCAGAGATATGAGGCATAATTAGCTCTTATGGTTGACGCCAAGAAAAGAGACACGAAGTATAAAGGAAACTACAATGGTTTTGGGAGATTGTACAAGGTTTTAATGAGCTACCAGATATCGAATTGGATGACATGAGAATGAATACTGAGTATTCAGGGTATAGTGGGAATGAAAGGGTTAGTGACTCAGTTACAAGAGTTGTTGTATAAGGATATGATAAGACCCAGTGTACCACCGTGGAGAGCCCGGTGTTGTTGTAAGAGAGAAAGATTTTAGCACGAGATTATATATCGAACCTCGAGAGTTGTATGAGTTCGACATGGAGAATAGGTACCCTTGTAAATGATTGTTTGATCAGCGGAAGAACGCTGTGTATTTCCAAATTTATTTAAGAACTGGGTATCACCAGTTGGAAGTTAAATCAGAGAATATACCCAAGACTGCGATTCGTACTAGGAATAGACACTTCGAGTTTTCAGCGAAGTTATTTTGGGTTGACTAATGCACCCACAAATTTTTATGGAATGTAATGAATGGACTTCGAGTTACCCGTGATAGTAGATAAAATGAGATGGAGAAATGGCTAGAATTGACCCAGAATTATGACTTTGAGATACACTACTATCCGGGGAAGGCCAATGTGGTGGCCGATACCCTTAATTAAAATGAGACAGAGATGGATTCCGAATGATCGGGAATTGAAGGATGAGATTTTACACAAAACCCAAGTTAGTCCAACAAACTAGAAAGACAAAAGATTTCACCAACAAGCGGCTAGTGACAACCAAGACAGGCAGAGAAAGTATGCGGACTAAGCCCGCGAGTATAGAGATAGTACTGCTATTGATAAGCTAAATGGCATGTTGATGGATGACAAGCAAGTTTATGTTGGTGTATTTTCTGTACAAACAAGATAGAGAATATGAGGTTAGAGATTCGTGATGCTAAAAGATATCCATGGAAAGAATTAATGAGATTTGGAAAGAAAGGGAAGTTGAGCCCGAGATTCATTGGGCCATCTGAGATTTTAAAACGCGTCAGGAAGGTGGCCTACGAGCCAGCCTTACCTCCCAAACTTGTAGAATGGTCATAACGGGGTTCATGTGTCAATGTTACGTCAGTATACTATAGATGTCCGGCATATGTAGAGTACGAGCAGGTAGACATACAACCTGGTCTGACTTACAAAGAACAACCTGTGGAAATCACGGATAGAAAAGAGCAAGTGCTAAGTGACGAGGTTGCCAAGCTAGTGAGAGGTTTGTGGAGAATCAAGAAGTGGAAGAATCCACTTGGGAGTTAGAAAGTGCAATGGAAGAGAAGTACCCCAGTTACTCCTAAGTTGATTCCGGGACGGAATCCTTTTAAGGAGGGGAGACTGTAATAACTCGAATTTTTGGTAAAATTTAAAACTTTTCTTATTATGATTAAGTGCAGCAGTGAATAGTGATATTGGTGGATGAATAGTGATTTTGAGGTTAAGAAAAATTTTCATGCCACCTATGTACGAGACGTAGTGTGGATATTCCGAAGTCATATTAGTGATCTACGGAGTAAATAAGTGAATGCAAAGACGATCGGAATTCAGAAATTCCAAATTTTATTTTGGTATAGTATTTGACCGGGCAGCGAATTATATATTATTATATTCAAGAAATGAGATATTAAAATTGAGGATTTGAGGATTTAATATTTTGGAATTTTATTATTTTATTAAAGTCGATTTAAGGATTCGATTGTTGGAATGAATAGTGAATAGTTACTATTCACTGCGAGAATCGCGTAGAATTTTATTCGCTCTTTTTGGGAAATATTTTGAATCGTTTCAAGAGGAACAAGGCAACATTTACAGGATTAAATATAGACATGGAAGTAACATGTAACAAGATTAATTCGAGGGATGCAACATTTGGATCATCCAGGTGAAAAGAAACGAACCAAACACATGCATGCGCGACACGTGTCCCTGCTTTGCCACCATGATACTCCATGGCTTGACACGTGTCCTAATGACAAGGACAAGGTGATGACTCACCCCCTTAACCAATAAATATCAGCAAATTTATTAAATTAAACAAGATAAGGAGAAAAGAAAAAGGAAGAGAAAATTTCGGGAGAGAAGAAGAAAGAAAATGGGAGAGAAAGAAATGATCGTAACTTAAGATTCCGTGGTCCGTTTTTGCCGTTCTACCACTCAAATCGAAGCTCTCGAGAAGCCCGACGTAACCATTGTAAGCAATCACCTCAACCCCGTGATTTACCCCTTCGATTTCAGTGATTAACAGTCGGAGAAGATGATGAATAGTAACTTGTGTTTTGTTTTGTTTTTGGATATTGAGTTTGTGGCTTCCAAAGGTTGTATTAAGCAAGGATCTAAGGTTACATAAGGGATATAGCAGCAAGCAAGCTTGGAGAAGGTATAAAAACCTCTGCCCCTTTTGTTTATATGAGTTTTGAAATGGTTTTGATGTTTATGTAAAGTTAAGAGCATGATTAAGCGATTAGATGAATTGTTGATTGAGTTTGGAGGATGGGTTATGAATTTGTTTTTATTATTCATGGAGGATTTGACTGAGTGGAGGGTGTATAAGGTGGATAGTGAGTTTGGGATTGATTGATATTGATTTGGTTGTGTTTTGAAAATGGGAAACGTTATGTTTTAAGCCGTCGTAATGCCCGATTTTTGGTAACTCTATAAACTGCCTAGAATCCGAAAACTTAACTGCCTCTTTTGGTTCAGAGATGAACATGAGTGTGTAGAGAATTGTTTCTAGTTTACGTGAGCGCAAGAATCATGTCGTTACGATTTACAGTTTAAGAGAAAAGTGAGTTTTAGTAAACGTCGTTCGGAGAAACAACCCTTCTCTGGTCAGCCACTTTGAGTCTATATTTGGACCACTTAGAAGCCATAGTAAAATGTGAAACTTTGAGGAATAATACTAGAGACAGTTAGGAAGGCTCACGAAAACGATTCGGATTAAAACGATTATTTTTCGATTTTATAAAAATATTTTAGTCAAGGTCGCGCAAGTGAAAACCACTGAAAACGAGACTTAGAAACAAAGGTTCCAAATGGTTAAGTATAACTTGGATTTGAGGATGGATTTCGAACCAAACTTATGATATAAGTATTTGACGAATAACATGGACTTAGTGTGACGCTAGAGCGAGCAAGAAATGCCTTGGTTGTATTTCGCTTACGTGTTTAAGTATTGAGTTATAAGTGGTTTATCGAGGGGATTAACCGTGTGTTTTCGTTTGACTTTGTCTAGATTGTCCGGCATCGTCGCGAACCCCTATCACTTCTCGAGCATCAGGCAAGTTTTCTAAACTTGTACTTTTAAAGTATTAATTATAATACTGCTTTTTCCATGTATAAAGTTGTACAGTTTTGCGACACATCTTATTTCCTGTTGAAATAAAAATTTGACCTTTTGATTATATATGATCTTCTGAGTTAAGTATATATAACCGGTATACCTTGTAGCTCTAGAGATAAGAGCCTACTTCTTGTTTTCGACTCTAGACCGGGAGTCGATATTTTGTTATATAGATAGTCGTGGAAACCCGGAGGGATTCTAGCGGCAGAGTACTATTCATCTTGAGGAATATTATTATTAACCATTATTTATGTTCCGGAAAGTATTTATTACTTGGAAATGATTTGATTATGGGCTTCTAAGCTAGATATGGGATATTAGTTAGAAGCCAGGTTGTATAAAGGCCCTAGGTTAAGGGCGTAAGATATTTCTTTAGATCAGAAATAATTATATTTTCTGTATATATATTAAAGGTTATTTTCCGATAAAGATATCGGGTACTGTTATTCGAGGATTTACTATTTATATTATTTATGAATATTCATTTGGGGATTATTGACTTGAAGTATATTATTGTGAATATCCATTTAAGGATCATTTACTTAATGAATATTATTTTATTATTCATTCGAAGTTTATTTATTTAATTATTTATTATTCATTCAAGGTTTAATTATTGAATATTTATTTATTCAGAGAGGATTATGTTTGAATAATCATTTATTTGAGGAAATTTCTTCAATACATATTTCCTTATTAATTATTAAATATCTTTTAGTGATTTAAAAATCATATTATTTGTTTAAAAGCATTAGAGGTCTTTGAGAATTATATTTTTTTATATTCTTGACCTTTAATAATATTTCCGAGAATTATAAGGATTCCCCAATATTATTCCCGATCATTATCACCTCACTTGAGCCATCTAAATGCTTTCGTACATATTGAGAATTGAAAATCCAGAGTTGGGAGAAAATCTTGTTTCCTTCCTTTTTTATATAAGAGATATTATTTTGGGATTATAGCCCTACTACTAAGGGTTCCCCTTTCACAAAAAGAGTAAAAGATTCAATCTCGATTTCATGAAGACTATTTGTCGCTCAACCTGAGTTTCCGGCTATAGGCCAGTATGTACTTATGGGTTAGCTACCCATTGTTCGGGAGTAACCAGGGATTGTGAAAGTCCGGCTAAAAGCCAATATGGGTTAATGGGTTAACTTCCGATTGATTCTGGGAGTAACCAAAGGATCCCAGTGCGATCTTTGAACGGGCATTTGCCCGGGGAACTAGAATTTGGCCCAACTTGCGCCAGAATGATTGCGGATGGAGCTTTCATTCAGGATGATTGCGGATGGAGCTTTCATCCAAGGTAATTGCGGATGGAGCTTTTACTTGAGGGTAATTACGGATGGAGTTTTTATCCTTCTACTAGTAGAGAAGACCCGCGGTGGACCTGGAAGCGGCGACTGATCATCGTCGATCCACGTCTGGAATTATTGAAATCTCAATACAGAGTTCAAATGAAATTTCTCCTACATACGGAGTTCAGTGTTCCCATCTGACAGTATCTTGAACTGCTGAGTGTTATAGTATCCACAACTGCTGAGTGCTACGTCACTGGAGCAGGGTGTCAGCATCCAAATTTCTATCATATCCCGATTAGGGAAAATATTCGAGTTTTCAGTAAAGGATACTTATCTTGATAAATTGCTACGACAAGTACGAATTTCACTTATCTTTCGTATAAAGACGATAATTGATATTTGAAGTACTGTTGTGGTATATATTCCGATAAGGAAATAATTTCAGTATGGAGATATTATGACAATTATTGTCTTATACCCGCTTTATTTCTGGGTTGAATTAAAGGCAGAATTATGCTATACTTTCATTACCTTGCTGAGCTATCGCTCACTCTTGCTATTATTTTATATATATTATATAGCAGCGAAGCAGGATGCCTATGGGACGGCACATACCTCGCAAGGCGCTCCCATAAACAGTTTCTAGCAGTGATCCCGGGAGTAGTACGAACCGATCGAATCAGGCTACGGTTTTGGTATTCAACTTATGTATAGACATGAATGGTATTAGAGGATTGTGAGCATCAGAAGGCTAAGCTGGTAATATACCAATATTTAGAAATTGTATCAGTAACAGATTCAAAAGACATTTGGGTATTGTAATAAAAGTTAGTTATTCCGCAGTTGTTGTATTGTGTCATTTCTGAGACTCTAACCTGTGTGTGTGTGTGTGTGTGTGAGACATATGTTGTGGGGTCATGAGCAGGTAAATTATGAATGGTGTGAGTATTACAGGTAAGGCAAGGAGTACATGGATTGTGACAACCCTAAATCCCTGACCCCGGATTTGGGGCTGTTACAATAAACCACTTATAACTCAATGCTTAAACACGTAAGAGAAACACAACCAAGGAATTACTAGCTCGTTATAGGCTCATACTAAGTCCATGTTATTCGTCAAATACTTATATCATAAGTTTGGTTCGAAATCCATCCTCAAATCCAAGTTATACTTAACCATTTGGAACCTGGGTTTCTAAGTCTCGTTTTCAGTGGTTTTCACTTGTGCAACCTCGGCTTCCTTATTTTTATAAAATCGGAAAATGATCTTTTTGACTCGAAACCTTCGCACAAGGCTTGCTAACTGTCCTTAGCATTATATCACAAAGTTTCACATTTTAATTCGACTCTTAAAGGTCTTTGACTTAGCATCAAAGTGGTTACATTTCTGCGATAAAACCTCTCGAACCACGATTACTAAAACTAGCATAACTCTTAAACCGTTCGGCTAAATTAGGCCAACCACATATCATTACGAAGCTTATAGCATAAACTACACAATCATGAGCAGTAGGACTCAAGGGTCGAGCTCTAACAGAGGAAAAATAGGGAACCAATCAGTAGGTAAAAATTTGGGCATTACGACGGCTGTAGTCGTAACGTTTCCCGGTTTTCGTTATGTCAAAACCTCTTAAAACCAAATCAATTCAACAACACCACCATTTGTACAACATAATCAGTTTATATACTTCACGAACATATCACAAACATCAACCAACAACAAGTATCCATCAAGAATTAACCATACATACTCCAAATTCCATAATCATGCTTATTCTTAAACATTACTAGAAGCTTCACTTAAATCTCAACATAAATCAAAGGGTGGATGAGTGGTATACCTTCCTTGATGCTCTACCAACACTAACCAGTGGCCACAACCACTCAACAAGCCTTATATACTCCTTACAAAGCTTAAACCTTAAGATACAAAATCAAGAATCATGAAAAGTTACTATTCATCATCACTTTGTAAACTCCATATAAAATCGAAAAACAAGAGTTTAGTTCTCAACTTTTTACCATACCTTCTACTCTTCAAGGGCTTTCTTTTGAGTCCTATCTCATCACCAGGGGATGCTTGAAGCTCGACGTATTGGCTTTCTAAGGTGAGTGGTCGAAACTGGAAAAGCAGGACAGTTTCTGTTCTCAGACTTGGGGAAGCGATTTGACTAGGCTACACTCCTTTGTTGGCCATGAAATTTTGAACGAATGTTGCCCATGGAGTGGAGAAGCTATGGTTAAAATTTGTTGATTTAAGGATGGAGTTATAGATTTTTCTTTGGACTATTTTTCTGCTGGGCAGAAATCTGGGAGAGTGTTCTTCTCTCTTTCTTTTCTTTTCTTGTTAATAATAATGATAATGCTGATATTTTTGTATGAAGTGGTGAGTCATCACCCTTGGTGGTCTCTTCTCTCGACACTTGTCCAACATGCGTTGGCTTTGATAAAGTAGCTTTACTGGTTCGCTCTCCTTTCACATGTATGATCCAAATGTTGCATCCCTCGAATTAATCTTGTTACATGTTACTTCCATGTCTATATTTAATCCTGTAAATGTTGCCTGGTTCCTCTTGAAACGATTCGAAATATTTCCTAATGAGCGAATAAAACTCTACGCGGTTCTCGCAGTGAACAGTAACTATTCACTATTCACTTCAACAATCGAATCCTTAAATCGACTTTAATAAAATAATAAAATTCCAAAATATTAAATCCTCAAATCCTCAATTTTAATATCTCATTTCTTGAATATAATAATATATAATTCACTGCCCGGTCAAATACTACACCAAAATAAAATTTGGAATTTCTGAATTCCGATCGTCTTTGCATTCACTTATTTACTCCGTAGATCACTAATATGACTTCGGAATATCCACACTACGTCTCGTACATAGGTGGCATGAAAAATTTTCTTAACCCTCAAAATCACTATTCATCCACCAATATCACTATTCACTGCTGCACTTAATCATAATAAGAAAAGTTTTAAATTTTACCAAAAATTCGGGTTATTACAGTCTCCCCTCCTTAAAAGGATTTCGTCCCGGAATCAACTTAGGAGTAACTGGGGTACTTCTCTTCCATTGCACTTTCTAACTCCCAGGTGGATTCTTCCACCTCTTGATTTTTCCACAAACCTCTCACTATCTTGGCAACCTCGTCACTTAGCACTTGCTCTTTTCTATCCGTGATTTCCACAGGTTGTTCTTTGTAAGTCAAACCAAGTTGTATATCTACCTGCTCGTATTCTAACATATGTCGGGCATCTATAGTATACTGACGTAGCATTGACACATGAACCCCGTTATGACCATTCTACCAGTTTGGGGGTAAGGCTGGCTCGTAGGCCACCTTCCTGACGTGTTTTAAAATCTTAGATGGCCCAATGAATCTCGGGCTCACTCCCCTTTCTTTCCAAATCTCATTAATTCCTTCCATGGATATCTTTTAGCATCACGAATCTCTAACCTCATATTCCCCATCTTGTTTGTACAGAAAATACACCAACATAAACTTGTTTGTCATCCATCAACATGCCATTTAGCTTATCAATAGCAGTACTATCTCTATACTCGCGGGCTTAGTCCGCATACTTTCTCTGTCTGTCTTGGTTGTCACTAGCCGCTTGTTGGTGAAATCTTTTGTCTTTCTAGTTTGTTGGACTAACTTGGATTTTGTGTAAAATCTCATCCTTTAATTCCCGATCATTCGGAATCCATCTCTGTCTCATTTTAATTAAGGGTATCGGCCACCACATTGGCCTTCCCCGGATGGTAGTGTGTCTCACAGTCATAATTCTAGGTCAATTCTAGCCATTTCTCCATCTCATGCTATCTACTATCATGGGTAACTCAAAGCCAATTCATTACATTCCATAAAATATGTGGGTGCATTAGTCAACCCAAAATAACTTCGCTGAAAACTCGAAGTGTCTATTCCTAGTACGAATCGCAGTCTTGGGTATATCCTCTGATTTAACTTCCAACTGGTGATACCCAGTTCTTAAATAAATTTGGAAATACACAGCGTTCTTCCGCTGATCAACAATCATTTACAAGGGTACCTATTCTCCATGTCGAACTCATACAACTCTCGAGGCTCGATACATAATCTTGTGCTAACATCTTTCTCTCTTACAACAACACCGAGCTCTGCACGGTGGTACACTGGGTCTTATCATACTCTTATACAACAACTCTTGTAACTGAGTCACTACCTCTTTCAGTCCCACTATACCCTGAATACTCGGTATTCATTCTCATGTCATCCAAATCGATATCTGGTAGCTCATTAAAACCTTGTACAATCTCCCAAAACCATTGTAGTTCCCTTTATACTTGGTATCTCTTTTCTTGGCGTCAACCATAAGAGCTAATTAAGCCTCATATCTCTGGCGTAATAGTTTCTTAGTCTGAACTATATTCAAGAATCTCTGAATCTGTCTCCATTCTTTATTTATTACTCTCTCTCCCTTACAATCAGTCTGGGCTCCATTGGGTGTCAACCAACCCATTCTTATTATAATATCAACTTCTCCCAACTTGAAAAGAATCAGGTCTATCAAAAGTGTCGACCTCATATTTCTAGTTCACAACCTGGATGTACCAGTCTTATGGGAAAATCCCTCGATTGACTATTTCTACTTGTAATTATTCTCTTAGTGGCTCGGCCTTAAGGTTTAATTGTCATGCAACTTCTTGATATACAACGATACATTAGCTCTGTCTAAACAGTATAGAAGGGCACCTGCTATTTAAAGGTCCTGACAGTGGGCTGCTTGTTGGAGGTAGCCCTGGTTGAAACCTACTGGCTTTCTTTTATTCTGTGTTCACCAACCCCGGAACAAACCTCGATAATTCGGAAAACTTGGTCTCATACTCGGTCACAGTCATGGTTTCTTGTTTTAACTCTTTAACTTTCATTTTCATCCAGGTCTCCATATATTTCCGAAAATTATTCCTCTAAAACAACACACGCTGCACCTCTCCCAAGTCACAATACCAGCTCCCTCTGACTCCATCGTCAGTACTTATTTTTCTAACCCAGAGGGAGTGTACATTCGTAAACAACTCCTCCAAAATCTCAATTCCACTATAGGGCATCTGTCTAACACCGTTGTCACTGGAGTTCACGACACATCGCTATTCTTTTCACATATATTGATGGACACGCTTTCCATTATCATAATATCCTTGGGAGAATAACCAATTTCATTGATATATCACTAACATTCTATTCGTCTTAGGGATTCGCTCCTGTCATAGGCGATTTCGTTGCGAATCTAATTCCTATCAGCGAATTTTGACTTATTTCACCTGGTTGGCCTCCCCTTGAAATTCAATAAGGATAACAAAATTTATGGGCCTTGAAAGATAGCTCCCATGTCAACGAAAATGTCACACACTGGTGATCATAAGGTTATAAGTTTTAAGGTAACCTTATTGGAGGTAAGAGAATTTTACCGAGAGATCAATATGATCATAAGAACTCAACGTTGTGTGCCTCAATTGAGACATTACTAAAGGTAATTAGCCTTCTTGTATTTCACAACTTACAAGTGGTGGCGTCCCATCCGACTTCTATCACACAGACAGATAGTCCTTGTAGCCCCTATA
Organism: Heracleum sosnowskyi; assembly: GCA_030848705.1. Classification (NCBI taxonomy): domain Eukaryota; kingdom Viridiplantae; phylum Streptophyta; class Magnoliopsida; order Apiales; family Apiaceae; genus Heracleum; species Heracleum sosnowskyi. The sequence goes on along the minus strand of JAUIZM010000019.1, from coordinate 418,042 downwards.
AGTATAGGGTTGTTCATCTCAGTGGAAGTTGAAAAGTATGAAAGCAATTCGAGATCAATTTAATGATTATCGTCTTTCGACAATATTTCTTAAAGGAACACCTTGGATTAAAATTGAACAAATTCCAAAGGTGCGATTTACAAGAAAAGGGTAGCCATAAAGATACTGGTATTCAACAAACAAGTGGTGAGGTATCACCATAGGGTCATTCATTATTTGAAGAAAAGTGAAAGTTTAAATAACATCATTTGACAGGGCTTCGAAAGCCTGAAAGTAGGCATTGTGATAGCCTCTGGCACAATTGAAACTGAATATCGTTTAACACAAGCGTTATAAAACAACTTCGAAGAGGGAATATACCCTTTATCGGAATTCTTTCCTGGAGAGAGGTCAAGATAGATCATAGATTGGGGAGGTACCCCACATAATTTACAAATGGGGAGGGTACTACCAAGGTCTCTACGGATGCCTTTTATGTCGGCTCCTCTGATGGTTAATTGTTCCATTCCAAAGCTTTTCTTCTCCATGCACACCCTAAGGTGCTCGATACTTACGTTATTGCCGACTCATAATAGTCGCTAAGGATTCAACCATCGACCTTTGCAATCGCAGGGAATTCTATTCGACTAGGCGCATACATCTCAAGTAAGCGTTTTGTTCTATAAGAAGACTTCGATACCGTTGTCGCCCATAGCAATGACAATTCCACATGTCGACTGGGCGGTATTTCGGAAGATCGTTAGAATCTACAGGCTTAATTCCGGTCTCTATTTCAATCATCCTTATACCCAATATTCCTTCTCCCATATCAATCCCGTGTGCTACATAAGCTTAACACTTTTGGCACAATAGCCTTTTCATTTAAGTCAATCCCGGAATTGCTCAGTCCGTCTTGTTCCTTAAATATATTTCGCCTTTACCGTCCAATCTCAACTTCATCATTTAATCTCTACAATCACTTATAGCAATCAGGGTCTATCCACCAACCCATATAACGGCTATCTTACCCAATCCACAGGGTTCGCTCTAATTTCCACTCTCTTTGGTGACATTCTCTGGTAATCAGAAAGACAAGGTTTGCCAAAATTTGCTGAATTTCTTTCCAAAATCAGGGAAACTTGATCAATCTATTTACCTACTAGTAATGCTCGGATCTGATTTCCGACCTTTCTGTTCTATCCTCATAAGTCCTTCCTGGTTTCCTGAGGGTGGAAAATCTCGTTCTCGATTCCGTCTTAGCGTGCTTGTCTTACAATAACATTTGCATGGTAAATATACCCAAAATTTTCCTTGGGATAATAAAATCCCTCAATGATGTAATAGACACTATTTCCAGTGGAATCGCTGGTCGTGGGGGATTGAAACCTCATAGCCAAAGCAATTCCTTACACTATACTAGGCAACTAAGTACCCTTGATCGCTCGTGAAAATCTGAACATCTTGGTTCTTACGTATGCCGCCTCCTTATGGGCAACTATAATCGACTACGAGTAACAGGTTTCATTCAAGTCGAATCAATCCACTGATACTGGCTATACTGCCTCTACCTCTTCTGCTTTGGAGACTCTACTTCATTTTCTTTGTCATATTCCTTGATGTATCATGAACGATCCTTAAACTCTCGTCTCGTCCCTTATTTATCCCCTGAAGTTTCGTCCGGTCTTATTATTAGACCTCAAGTAACACACCACATCTTTATCAATCAACACGTCCTCTACAAGATTCTTTCCTTGACCCACTATGGGGTCTTCCTCTAGATCCTCCTATGGATCTTCCTTTATCGGGTCTCCGTCCATTTCAAGGAACGCATCATCAAATGCCTACTCGAAGGCCTCGGGATCTGGTATCTCAGAATCCCATCCATCTATAACTCATACGAATCGAGGTGACTAACCATGAAGTCCTAAGTACGGTTTCCCAAAAGAAGTCCCCTCTCGGGCTTCATCTTAAACAGTCAGGGTCATGTCCTCTAACCCGACTACGAACTCAATTTGAGCTCTAGATGCTCTTATCATTATTAAGGGTATTGTAAGACTCGATCTCCTATCGTTTCTGAGGACTGTAACCTAACGCTCTGATACCATCTCTGTAACAGCCCCAAATTCGGGGTCGGGGATTTAGGGTTGTCACAATCCATGTACTCCTTGCCTTACCTGTATTACTCACACCATACATAATTCACCTGCTCATGACCCCACAACATATGTCTCACACACACACACACAGGTTAGAGTCTCAGAAACGATACAATACAACAACTGCGGAATGAATAACTCTTATTACAATACCCAAATGTCTTTTGAATCTGTTACTGATACAATTTCTAAGTATTGTTACATTACCAGCTTAGCCTTATGATGCTCACAATCCTCTAATACCATTCATGTCTATGCATAAGTTGAATACCAACAGCCGTAGCCTGATTCGATTGGTTCGTACTACTCCCGGGATCACTGCTAGAAACTGTTTATGGATACGCCTTGCGAGGTATGTGTCGTCCCATTGGCATCCTGCTTCGCTGCTATATAATATATATAATATAATAGCAAGAGTGAGCGATAGCTCAGCAAGGTAATGAAAGTATGGCATAATTCTGCCTTTTAATACAACCCAGAAATAAAGCGGGTATAAGACAGTAATTTGTCAAAATATCTCGATACTAAAATTATTTCCTTATCGGAATGTATTCCAAAAATAGTACCATTGTGGTATTTCAAATATCATTTCATAATACTCTGCAACTTTCAATATTTATACTATGAACAAAGTTCTAGTATAGTATAAAAGATGAAATAACAAGATAACTCATATACTGAAATAAACTGGAATACTCTTGAGTAAACTTTCTCTTTCTGAAAACTTGCATAGAACTGAATGACTGGAATAACTTTCTTTTCGGAAAACTTGCATAAAACTGAGTAACTGGAATGACTTCTCTTTCTCTGAAAACTTGCACAAAATGTGCTCTTTCATGAATAGTGAACTGTAGATGGAGATTCTGGGCGATAGGGATACCTCTACGATGATCAGTCGTAAGGCAAATCCCCACTGCTGTTTTTCTACGTAGAAGGGAAAATAGAACAGACGCTAACTGATCTACCTCCCCGCCTTCGGTTGTAGGGGGAAGAGCAGACTCGTTCATAGACTGCCGGCCTGATACTCTTCTCTGGGTGGGAAAAACAGACCCGTTCATAGACCGTCGGTCTACGCGTAATTCCCCCCTCTTACCCTACGGTCGGGCACATACTGATAATCTAAGGGAAAAACAGACCCGTTCATAGACTGTCGGTCTACGCGTAATTCCCTTAGGGGACAGGCGCCACTCAGTCCCTTACATATTCTCCGAGTTCAAGAAAATCCATAACACTGAAACATAAAGTTCCTTTCCCTTTTTCCCCAAGTATACAACTCCACAAAGTAGTCGTATCTGGTTGGAAAGGAAATTCACTCATATTTCCTAGGCTGATGCCTGTTAATGGATATCGACTTGTTCCATGAATTTACCCCTCGATTGTTGAGGTGGTAACACAATATTTGACTTGCAGCAATTACATTGTTCCGAAAAATATCTGTCCCTTGACAGTTTTTGAATTGAGAGTTTTAAAAGAGTAGTAGTCACTTAAATCAGGTTTCCCATATTTTTGATAGTTGAGCGAGCATTTAAATCCCCTTTAAAAGACAGATTTAAATGGAAAAACATTGTTTTGAGAACCTCTTTTTGATTTGAAAATAATTAATAATATTTATTAAATAAGTAACCTTAAACGAATATTTGAAATAATATTCATTAAGTAAGTATCCTCAAATGAATATTTGAAAATAATATTTATTAAATAATTAAGCCTCAAATGAATATTCAAAATAATATTCATTAATAAATAAATTTCAAATGAATATTCGAAAATAATATTCATTAAATAATTAATCTCAAATGAATATCCAAAAGTAATATTCATTAAATAAATAATCAATCCTCGAATGAATATTTAAAGGTAATATTCATTAAACAATTAAATAACTTTCAAATGAATATTCAAACATACTATTCATTACATAATCCCCAGATGAATCTGTACGATAATATTCTTAAAGTCAATATCCTCAAATGAATATAAATGATATTCTATAAGTCGATAATCCTCAAATGAATAGTAATAAATAATATTCTTAAAATGAATATTAATAAATAATATTCTTAAAGTCAATAATCCTCAAATGAATATTCATAAATAATATTCCTTAAATAAAATAATTAACCCTCGAATAACAGTTACCCGATATCTTTATCGGAAAATAACCTTTATCATATACAAAATATAATCACATCTGACCTTTCAAGAAAATCACACGCCCTTACCCTAGGGCAAATATAAAACCCTGGCTTATAGCTGATATCACATGTCTAACTTATAAGCCCCAACTTCAAGTCATAACCTCAAGTATTGCTATACATAGCAAAACGAAAACAAGTATGCAATTTATATATATCGCAATCGCATACCATAATTGAAAACAGTTATTATCACAACAACAGTAATATAGATTTTGAAAACTTGCCTGATGCTCGAGAAGTGATAGGGGTTCGCGACGATGTCGGACAATCTAGACAAAGTCAAACGAAAACACACGGTTAATCCCCTCGATAAACCACTTATAACTCAATGCTTAAACACGTAAGCGAAACACAACCAAGGAATTACTAGCTGGTTATAGGCTCATACTAAGTCCATGTTATTCGTCAAATACTTATATCATAAGTTTGGTTCGAAATCCATCCTCAAATCCAAGTTATACTTAACCATTTGGAACCTGGGTTTCTAAGTCTCGTTTTCAGTGGTTTTCACTTGTGCAACCTCGGCTTCCTTATTTTTATAAAATCGGAAAATGATCTTTTTGACTCGAAACCTTTGCACAAGGCTTGCTAACTGTCCTTAGCATTATATCACAAAGTTTCACATTTTAATTAGACTCTTAAAGGTCTTTGACTTAGCATCAAAGTGGTTACATTTCTGCGATGAAACCTCTCGAACCACGATTACTAAAACTAGCATAACTCTTAAACCGTTCGGCTAAATTAGGCCAACCACATATCATTACGAAGCTTATAGCATAAACTACACAATCATGAGCAGTAGGACTCAAGGGTCGAGCTCTAACAGAGGAAAAACAGGGAACCAATCAGTAGGTAAAAATTTGGGCATTACGACGGCTGTAGTCGTAACGTTTCCCTGTTTTCGTTATGTCAAAACCTCTTAAAACCAAATCAATTCAACAACACCACCATTTTTAAAACATAATCAGTTTATATACTTCACGAACATATCACAAACATCAACCAACAACAAGTATCCATCAAGAATTAACCATACATACTCCAAATTCCATAATCATGCTTATTCTTAAACATTACTAGAAGCTTCACTTAAATCTCAACATAAATCAAAGGGTGGATGAGTGGTATACCTTCCTTGATGCTCTACCAACACTAACCAGTGGCCACAACCACTCAACAAGCCTTATATACTCCTTACAAAGCTTAAACCTTAAGATACAAAATCAAGAATCATGAAAAGTTACTATTCATCATCACTTTGTAAACTCCATATAAAATCGAACAACAAGAGTTTGGTTCTCAACTTTTTACCATACCTTCTACTCTTCAAGGGCATTCTTTTGAGTCCTATCTCATCACCAGGGGATGCTTGAAGCTCGACTTATTGGCTTTCTAAGGTGAGTGGTCGAAACTGGAAAAGCAGGACAGTTTCTGTTCTCAGACTTGGGGAAGCGATTTGACTAGGCTACACTCCTTTGTTGGCCATGAAATTTTGAACGAATGTTGCCCATGGAGTGGAGAAGCTATGGTTAAAATTTGTTGATTTAAGGATGGAGTTATAGATTTTTCTTTGGACTATTTTTCTGCTGGGCAGAAATCTGGGAGAGTGTTCTTCTCTCTTTCTTTTCTTTTCTTGTTAATAATAATGATAATGCTGATATTTTTGTATGAAGTGGTGAGTCATCACCCTTGGTGGTCTCTTCTCTCGACACTTGTCCAACATGCGTTGGCTTTGATAAAGTAGCTTTACTGGTTCGCTCTCCTTTCACATGTATGATCCAAATGTTGCATCCCTCGAATTAATCTTGTTACATGTTACTTCCATGTCTATATTTAATCCTGTAAATGTTGCCTGGTTCCTCTTGAAACGATTCGAAATATTTCCTAATGAGCGAATAAAACTCTACGCGGTTCTCGCAGTGAACAGTAACTATTCACTATTCACTTCAACAATCGAATCCTTAAATCGACTTTAATAAAATAATAAAATTCCAAAATATTAAATCCTCAAATCCTCAATTTTAATATCTCATTTCTTGAATATAATAATATATAATTCACTGCCCGGTCAAATACTACACCAAAATAAAATTTGGAATTTCTGAATTCCGATCGTCTTTACATTCACTTATTTACTCCGTAGATCACTAATATGACTTCGGAATATCCACACTACGTCTCGTACATAGGTGGCATGAAAAATTTTCTTTACCCTCAAAATCACTATTCATCCACCAATATCACTATTCACTGCTGCACTTAATCATAATAAGAAAAGTTTTAAATTTACCAAAAATTCGGGTTATTACAATTCCTGTCTAACTTAAATGATGATGGAGGTGTCTCTGAGTTATGAAGTGTCTAGCGTTCATTCTTTTTATAAACTAGTGATTGCCTTGACGAAGAATGGGTATGATTTTTGGTCTAGTGTTAGGAGTATATCTGATGAGTATCGCACACACCACGTTTCCGTTCATGTATTGTTAGTATAAAACGGGGATTTAGTCGAGCTCTGTTTGGAAGTTATTGCATGATTTGAGATGTTTTCTTATTGAATGGTTATGGTTAGTTTAAAGGGGATCTTTGCATTTTTTTTCATGTAGTTGCATTCATATAGTTTGCGTTGTTAGTTGCATTGTTAGATGGATTTTGTGGGTACATTCGCTATAGGCCCTCACGAGGCCTTACTCGTCCACTAGGGCTGCCTAGGGGTTTAATGGGCTTGTTGCATATGCCAAATGCAACCGTGATCACCTACGGAAGTGGTACTTGTTAGTTGTATATAGTTATATTATTTATGCTTGAGGACAAACATCAGGTTAAGTTTGGGGGTGTGATAAGTGGATTTTTAATCCACTTGGAACGCTTCATATCGGCTTAAAATGATGACTTGAACTCAAGTATGTGGCGTGTTTAATGTGTTTTCATTAAGTTTTGCAGAACCAAGAGTTGGAGGTTAATTTGATTAAAATTCGGATTTTCCGGGTAGGTTGCGCAGTCTTCACTGTTTTGGCCATATCTGGAGTTCTACAAGTCCGATTCTGACGATCTTACAGCTCACGCGAAGAGGACAACATTTTCTATAATTCTAAGTAGAAGGTTCTGCGCGGGCGCCCAGGAATTGTACTGGAATTCTGCGCGGCCGCCCAGGAAGTCAGAATCGCCAGAAATTGCCAGAATTCGATTTTAATAAGGAAAACTTCACAAATTTTACTTCTAATCATTATGGTAATTGCTTGGGGCGGCCAGAAACTTCCAGAATCAGTTGTAAACATGGAATATGCAATTCTTATTGCATTCAAAGATGGAAATTGCCGTAATTCTATTCTAACTCAAAAACGACAATTGCTTGGAAGAGGGACAACTTGGAGCTATAAATACACACCTTGGGGGGACATAATCAACACATCACAATACATCACAACACACCAGAGATCAGATTCAATATTGGAGCACAAGATCGAGGAGCCAAGAACGAAGAACGTGACTACGAGGAGATCTAAACCTTTAACTCTTATTCATATTTACATCATTGATTTCTTGTTTTTCATCATGCTTTCATCAAACCCCGTGACGATGAGAAGTTCGATCATGAACTAATCGTTGTCATGGGGTCCTAGCGGATTTATTTATGGAATTTAGTAGTTAATTGTTTTAAAGATGTGTGTGTGATGGCTAATTGATATCCTAGTTTGGTTGTGCTTATTCTTCTTGGATGCGTAGCTAACATCTAAGATTGTTTGTTAATCTCTATTGAATGCGAAAGTGGATATAGAGGTTTAGAACTTGCCATGCTAGCATAGGTTTATGTATGTTTGTCATGCATGATTCGTAGGTGATTTTAACCATCTTACCTGCCCTATGTAATCTGAATGGATAACTTGCTCGTTAAACCGTTATGTTTTCAAATATCTTATAGACATATAGGGTCTAAGCATAATTGGTGTCTACCCAACTTCTATCTCTTTTGTGGATGTTTGAGTGGTTTGGTATACGTATACTGAAAGGTAGCGTGTACTGATTTCGTGTTATCCGATTAGTTATCACAACTGTCACATGCATTGATTAAAGACAAAAGACTCTAGATGAAGTATTTAATGAAGTTAGGATCCCATGTTTTATTCTCATAAGTAATTCAACAGCAATCTTTAGTTTAATATTGTCTTGGTATTTTGTTAGTTAATTTAGTTAATCAAACACAACTTTGATACTTGTCTTAGCATTGAACAATAGCCATACATTGTTGCATAAGTGCATAACTATAGTAACCAAAGCAGTCTCTGTGGGAACGAACTCTACTTTCATATATTACTTGTTGACCGCGTATACTTGCGTGATATTGTGTGAACAATCATCATCACTATCATCACTATCATCAGCATCAGAATCATGAGTAATATCAGAATCAGGAATAGCAATACTTTTAAGTTTATCATGTGATTCTGTGATAGGATGTTCCATTGGTCTTGAGCTAAGTGGCTATATCAGGATTGGCTCAGCATCAGGAGCACCACTAGCGTCAGGAGCAACACCGTCATGATTTGATAAGCTTGCATCAGGATTTGTTACTGATGGTTCTTGTGTAGCATGAGGTTCAGAAGCTGCTTCAACACTTTGAGTTGGAGGTTCTTGTGTGCTTCCCTCATTGACAGTGTCCTCGACCAATCTTTCACTAGAAATTGTACCAGAAACTTTAGCTTTGCCTGCATCTTCACATTGAGAAGATGGTTCTTGTGGGGCTGGAATGTTGATGTCTTCATCTTCCCTTTGAGAAAATGGTTCTTGTGGGACCATTCCAATAGCTATGCCTTCACTCACACTTTGAGTGAGTGGTTCTTGTGGGACAGGATCTTCAATAGCTGCTGAACCACTTTGAGGTCCAGGTTCTTGTGGGCTTGATCTTTTCAGCTTCTTTTGTCTCTTAAAAACTCTCTCTTCTGCCTTCCTTTTCTTCTCCATAGGATGTGAAAATCCAAGCTTGGAAGCAGTTTTATCAACCTTCTCCCAGGAAATTTCAACAATCTTTGCAGTTGGAGAGGCCTTTGCTGGAGAGTCTGAGATAGAGACTATTTTTGGTTGTGCATTAGGAATACCAACATCAGGATTTGCTTGAGCATCAGGATTAGATGACTCATCTGGATTTGATGTCTGAATATCAGTATCCTTCATTTGCACTCTCAAAGGAATATGATACCTGCTTTTTACCAATTTATTTTTCTTTTGTGGATTAACAGGATTAGCCACAGTTTCAACAGCAGTATCAGCAACTTCCTTGACAATCTTCAATTTGGCGGATATTGGCAAATCATCCTCAGAATCACTTTCATCTGTCAATACTAACTTTCTTTTCACTGAAACAGCCTCAACAACCTTCTCAGCCTTCTTCTTCACCAGGACCCCTTGTACACCCCTTTGTTTCTTCTTATGAGTGAGTGGTGTAGAAGAAAAATCCTTTGAACCTGATTGTCTTCCAGACACATCAATTCTAGTTGATTTCTTAGATTTTATACTAAAGTCTTTTGGGAGACAATAGAGGTGGCTGTTGACTGTTTAGAGTGTTTAGGTTGGATGCTTGGGTCAGGAACAAAGTGTGATTGGCCTTGCCTTATCACTGTTGACTAAGGACTTAATATTATTCTCAGTAATTCTACAGATAGGTAGAATTACATCATCCTCAAAGATAGTACCAGGACACAAGTGATTAAAAATTAACAGAAAGAATCTAAGAAAGCAGACATAACCTAGCTTATCTGACTTCCTATCACTTAAAGCTTTTAAAATAAAAGTACCATAATCAAAAACTTGAGAATAGATAAGAGAGTACCCAATCTTGAGTGATCCTGATGGCAGAGCATCAAAATTAGATGTCTTATTCAGGAAGCATCTGCTGATTGTATCAAAGAAAAAATTCCACTCTCTTTTAAGCTTTGTCCTGAAGAGGCTTCCATACCTCTTAACCTCACCATTGTATCCCAATTTTGTAACAAACTCAAAAATTGCAGAATCTGTAACATTATCAGGAACTTTGTCACCCAGAATTGGCAAGTGAAGTGCCTCTTCAACCACAGCAGGAGTGACATGATGAGTAACACCATCGAATTCAAACTGCATCAACACATTTCCTGTTGGCCCTTTGCCAAAAACAGCTGTGTTCCAAACTTGTACATCAGGATTGACCAGTTGACTTCCTGTCAGGATTGTGTCCTATCAGGATTTGATCAAAATTACATACCTTGCAGAATGACCATCAGGATTTGATAGTCATCAGGATTTCCTCTCTGTAGCTTTCCTCGGAAATTCTCAAAAATCATCATTCCAAGTTCATTCACCAATTTGTTGAAAGTAGCTTCAGGTAGTGGCTTGGTGAATATATCAGCTATTTGTTGATCAGTAGGAACAAAATGAAGTTCAATTGTTCCTTCCAGAACCTGTTCTCTTATGAAGTGATATCTAATACTGATGTGTTTAGTAAGAGAATGCTGAACTGGATTTCCTGTCATTGCAATAGCACTTTGGTTATCACAATAAATAGGGATTTTTGAATATGACAGGCCATAATCTAACAACTAATTTTTCATCCACATTATCTGAGCACAGCAACTTCCTGCAGCAATGTACTCAGCTTCTGCAGTTGAAGTAGAAATAGACTTTTGCTTTTTTACTGAACCAAGAAACTAGTCTACCACCCAAAAACTGACAACTTCCTGAAGTACCTTTCCTGTCTATCTTGCATCCTTCAAAATCAGCATCTGAATAACCATACAACCCAAAATCTGATTCCCTTGCATACCAAAGTCCAAGAGAAGGAGTGCATTTTAGATATCTGAAAATTCTTTTGACTGCAATCAGATGGGGTTCCCTAGATTTTGCTTGAAATCTTGCACACAGACAGGTTGCAAACATGATATCTGGTCTACTAGCAGTGAGATACAATAAAGAGCCAATCATCCCTCTGTAGTGAGTTACATCTACCTCAGCACCTTGATCAGGATCAAGTTTGGTAGCTGTAGCAATAGGAGTTGTTGCAGTAGCACAATCTTGCATGTTAAACCTCTTCAATAAATTTCTTGTTTACTTTGACAGATTGATAAAAATGCCATAATCAGTCTGTTTAACTTGAAGACCAAGAAAGTAACTCATTTCTCCCATCATGCTCATTTGATATCTTGACTGCATAAGCTTAGAAAACTTTTCACATAGCTTATTGTTTGTTGACCCAAAAATGATATCATCAACATAAATCTGAACTAACAGCAAATCCTTACCATGATTCAAATAGAATAGAGTTTTATCAATAGCACCTCTTTTGAATCCACTTTCCAGTAAGAATTGAGCTAAGGTTTCATACCATGCTCTTGGAGCTTGCTTTAGTCCATAAAGTGCCTTATCTAATCTGTAGACATGATTTGGATATTTAGGATCAATGAAACCAGGAGGTTGTTCAACATAAACTACTTCCTCCAGTTCACCATTTAAGAAAGCACTTTTTACATCCATCTGGAAAACCTTGAATTTCTTGTGAGCAGCATATGCCAGAAAGATCCTGATGGCCTCTAGCCTTGCAACAGGAGCAAAAGTTTCATCATAATCAATTCCTTCTTGTTGAGAATACCCCTTTGCAACTAGCCTTGCTTTGTTTCTGATTATTACACCATATGAATCAGTCTTGTTCTTGAAAATCCATTTTGTGCCCACAATTGACCTATTCTTTGGTCTTGGTACAAGTTTCCAGACTTTATTCCTTTCAAATTCATTCAATTCTTCTTGCATTGCAGTAACCCAATCAGCATCTTTGAGTGCATCTTCAACTTTCTTAGGCTCCTCCTTTGATAGAAAGTTGTGATATAGACATTCATTCTGAGTTGCACTTCTTGTTTTAACACCTGCATCAGGATCTCCAATTATCAAATCAGGAGTATGATCTCTTGTCCATTTCCTTGTTGTTGGTAAATTATTCCTTGAAGTAGATGCTCCCCCTGGATTGGTGTTATCTTGATTAGAAGAATTTGCTTCAGTAGAAGCTCCCCCTGAATTGTTACTGTCACCTCCTGATGGATTATCAGGATTGTCACTTGAATCAGTATCTGAAGAATTTTGTTCTGATAATTGAGTATTTTCAGTATCAGTAACAGTCTGTTGTTGCTCCCCCTCAACATGTGAACTGTCAGTAGTATCATCAGTAGTACCATCAGTAGCACCATCAGTAGGACCATCAGTATTTGGTGATTCATCAGGATTTGATGGATCATCGGGATTTGGTGACCCATCAGTATCTGATGGTGTATCAGTATCTGATCCTATTTCTTCAGGTTCCTTGGTAGCTTCATTTTCAAAAATCAACCTATCATGTGAGTCTTCATCAATTCTGGTTATCTTCTGATCATCAAAAGATACATGTATTGACTCCATGAGAGTCCTTGTTCTCAAATTGAAAACTCTAAAGGCTCTTGATGCAGGATAGCCAATGAAAATTCCCTCATCAACCTTTGTTTCAAATTTCCCTAGCTGTTCAGGATGAGTTCTGAGAACAAAACATTTACAGCCAAACACATGCAGATGCTTCAAACTAGGTTTCTTCTCCTTGAGCATTTTATAGGGAGTTAAACCATGTCTTTTTATCAATGTGAGATTTTGTGTATAGCATGATGAGTTGACTGCTTCTGCCCAGAAGTATGTAGGTAATTTAGCTTCTTCCAACATAGTTCTGCCAGCTTCAATAAGAGTTCTATTTTTCCTTTCAACTACTCCATTTTGCTGGGGTGTGCCCGGAGCAGAGAATTGTTGAATGATTCCTTTGTATTTGCAGAACTCTTCCATCTTTGAGTTCTTGAACTCAGTACCATTATCACTTCTCAGAATCTTGACTTTATACTTTGTGCCTGTCTCAATCATTCTCACATGGTCCAACAGTATTTCAGGAGTCTCATCTTTTTTGTGCAGAAAGTACACCCATGTGAATCTAGAGTATTCATCAACAATAACAAGAGTGTATCTTTTCTTACTGATGGACATTATGTTGACTGGACCAAACAGATCAAGATGTAGCATGTGATATGGTTCTTCAATAGAGGATTCTGATTTACTCTTGAATGATGTCCTTCTCTGTTTAGCTTTTTGACATGCATCACAGAGTCCATCAGGAGTATACAGTGCTTTAGGCAATCCTCTAACCAAATCTTTCTTAACCAACTCATTGATGTTGCTGAAGTTGAGATGAGAAAGCTTCTTGTGCCAATTCTAACTTTCATTTACTGATGCTTTACTGATGAGACAAGTAGGAGAGCCTTCAGTATTTGATTGAATGTTGGCTTCATAAATGTTACCATGCCTGTAGCCAGTGAGTACAACCTTTCCTGATGCTTTGCTGACTACTTCACAATGAGTGGAATAGAAGTTGACATGATAGCATATGTCAGTGATTTGACTAATACTTAACAGGTTGTGTTTTAGTCCCTTCACTAGAGCTACTTTTTCAATGATGACATTGCCAATGATTATACTGACGTATCCCAAAGTTTGTCCAATGTTGCCATCTCCATAAGACACAGTTGGGCCAGCCTTTTCTTCATATTCTGATAACAGGGCTTTGTTTCCAGTCATGTGCATAGAACATCCACTATCCATGACTAACACATTTTTCTTTTTACCCTTATCATCAGGAACTGCAGTTACATCAGTATTGGCCATTAGGGCATAGTTGACCACCTCAGTGTCAGATTCTGAAGAAGAGTCCATCCAATCCTTGCTTGAAGTGATGAGTGCTTTAGCCTTCTTGCACTCAGTTACAAAGTGCCCCAATCCATTACACTTGTAGCATCTAACCTTTGACTTATCAAATTTGCCACTCTTGTTGTCCTTCTTGTTATACTTGTCTTTGTCAGCATTGAAGGTCTTTTTCTGGAAGTTGCCCTGTCTTCTAGCCTTCCTGAACTTCATCTTCTTGAAGCCTCTGACTATCATAGCAACCATCTCTTGAGGCCCACAAACTGATGCCTGAGACACTGGTGCTGGGGCTACTTGTCGGAGTGGAATAGGACAAGGTACCTGATCTCTCCTGACTATCGGATCCTGATGCCTAGGCTGATATCGCACTGGCCGAGACGGTCCTGCTCTCTCAACGGGTATAGGTATCTCTGCTATCGTATCCTCGGAAGGGTCTGAGTCTGAACTAGAACTAGGGGGCTGCAATTATAACCACATTTAATTACTACGCATAATATCCCTAGTTGACCTCCTAATATCCTTACGTGAATTCCTAGCTCTCTATGTTATCCTGGACCCTAAGTCCTAACTTGTTTCAATTGCCATAACCTGTTGCTCTGATACCAACTGTGATGCCCTCCAAACCCGGGGTACAGATTTGAGGAGTCATCCGACCAACGGAACACTATTTAACACATGCATAATATATAAAGACACAAATACCCCTTAACCAAGACCGCATCCAGATTATGGCAATGAACACAAGCTACTACAATCTTTTATTAATACAATACTAGTTTTATCAGAGTTATTACATCACAACTAAAGTTCAAATCTAGACATCTAATCTAGAAAAGCAAAACAACAACTACCCTGCCAATGACAATGACTCGAGGGGCTCTCCTGGCTGCTGGTGAACTATCGGTCACGCTATGCCGACTCATACTCTTGCTTCACTGGAATAGGGTTAGAAAACAACAAGCGAGAGTGAGCCAAAATTGCTCTGCAAACATCAATGAATCATTTCTATCACAGTTGTAAGGATATGAATTTATGATATTAGAATCAACAATATTTAGCTAACACATGCTTTGTATCAATAACAATTGAAGAAAAAGAATTAGAATTTGGCTTATACATTTTATTCAAATCAAAGGTTCTGCTGCTGGCTAGCCACGCATCAACCCCGGACTAGCTCACGGCATAGTCCTCTACTGGATCCCAGGCCAATCTGGGCCTTAAGTTATTCCGACCATAAATATGGCCCGACCAATTACTGGTCCATTTTAAAAACACATGTCAAATCTATCATAGGGTATAAACAATAACATGCTCAATAAGATAAACTTAATGTATAGTAATTGCAAAAGAGCTTCAACTGCTCAGTATCAAATGGAGATCGAGAAAGAATCATGGAATAATTTCAATGGTACAGTGTACTCGTTCAATAAGGAAATCAATATTGGTAATCGATAATCAATGACCGTAATCAATAGTCAAGATGGAAGTCAAATAATCAATGGTTGTCAATAATAATCAAAGGATGATAACAATAACAAATAGTGGTAAACAATAATCAAGTGAATTGGAAATAAGGGTTTCCGATGCAGATCAAATCAAAGAATCAAGAATCTCTAAGGAAATGGAATCAGTTGTCCAAATGCGGTTAAAAGATAGATAATTGAATTGTTCTGGGGATAACGGTATTCAAGTAATCAAAACAAGAATAAATTTTATCACAAGTAAAGGCACAGATACTTGCCTGGTCTAAGCTGCTGTCGGATCGACTCCGCTCACTCTACCTTTCCCTTTCCCTTGCTCCGGGAACTCGATTCTATAATTAAACAACTCATCACAATAAGTCTAACTATTCTCGTTCTACTCTCGACATTTATTCAATCAATAATCACATTTAAACAAGTAACCGGTTACGTATCGGAAGTCCGGTATGATTTACGATATTTAAAACTCAGATATTTGCCCTAGTACGGGCATATACATACTATAAAACACAGCACACAATTAATATGAACCATATAGCACTTATAAACATTTTTAAAACATCATACGAAACTTATTTGAATTTTAATAAGTCATTACTAATTTTTAAATCAAAAATCGGATTTTTAAATCCAATATAAACATTTAAATGCAAATAAATCAATTAATAAAATTAATTGACACTCTTTAAATACTCAAACTATTTTTAAATAAATAAATAGGCTTGAAAATAATTAAACTGAATTTTTAATTAATTAAATCTAATCAATAATTAATTTTTAAGAATTAATTGATTAAAAGAATTAACCAATTAATTAATAAATTAATTATTAATTAAAAATAATTAAAATAATTAAGTGTAATCGATTTTCGGATTTAAAATAATAAATATAATTTTCCAGAATTTTTCTGATATTAAAATATATTTTTAAAATAAAAATATGAATTTTTAAAGTTTTTAAACTATTTTCGAATTAAATTTAAAAATAAAATCCAAAAACAGTTTTCAGAAAATGAATTAGGGTTTTGAAGATTGAAACCGGGTCAAAATAACGGGTAAACGGGTCGGGAAGAACGAATTCGGGTCACCAAGAACAACCTACCGGATTCTGGGTTTTCCAGAATCCGGTCGGTGTCCGGCGACCGGAATCCTGCAATTCCGTCCAAACACAAACAATTCCAGAGGGCTTTTGTTCGCTTTTTCAAGACAAACAAATCCCACACACAATCACATACGTCCCATGCCGGAATCGAGCCCAGAATTCGTCCAAAGAACTCATCAGCGACGACTTCGGTCGGAAACCCGATCTACTTTAATTCTACATGAAACTCAAAGATTAATATACCAAAACGAAGCTTATAACTCATACAATCAAAGCCCCATATCATAATCAATGTCAGATCAACAACAAGAACGAACGAAGTAAAAGAAAAATTCGGGTCAAAACCCGAAAATCAAATCCGACTAAATTGAACTTAAACACGAAATTAAATCATGGATTCTTGCTAATTAGAACCCTAGGAACATGTTAGAAGCAACCAATTGAATGGAGAATCAACAGAATGAAAATCCCCAAATCGACCAAGAACCCTAATTTTAATTCGAATGTTGAAAAATTCATATAAAATCGAAAACTTACCAGATGATGATGAGGTTGGAAGATTCTGAAACTAGAGATCAAGAGCTTTGATTTGAGTACAAGAACTTCAGATTTGGATTTCAATAACACCTTGAACGAATAGATTAATTATTCAAGAACACGAAGAACACGTTTCGGGAATTTTTACTTTTTTGATTATACGCAATGCAGATTATGAAGGTTATAAGGTACGATTCGTCTTTATATATTTTTGGAAAAATAATACCCTAAGGAACACTTTTGGATCGTTATAGATCCACTGGATCGTTTAAAAATCCTAATTAGGTTAAAATACGTTTTACGAGAAGATAATTATCTACAAGGATTGATAATTATCCAAATCAATACATATTATTATATAACTAATGCTCAAGAATACTGGGGCTATAACAAATGTAATATTGATATAAAATGATATATCCGTCCCCTTAAGCAATTAGGGTTCAGAACAATTTTTCCCTTTTTGAACAAAACGAATTATTCTTGCAGAATCAAATAGGTAGGAATGAAATGATACGAATATCTCTCCCGATAATGATTCGAATACGAAAGACGAAGAGATAATAATTAATGTACGAAATTCCAATGGGGCCCTTGAATTATCAAAACGGGGCTCAGATTTGAAGAAAATTCCAAATGACGAAATATTTGAAAGGGGCTTTCGACTCACCATTTAGCACATAATCACACAATAATTATCATTTAATAATATTCCAATACTCCACAATAAATATTTTATATTAAATATATCATTTAATCAAATAATAAAATTCACGGATATTACAAGAACTGTTTAGGAATGCAAGATTTGAAACCTCCCAAACCACAGATTCTAAATTCTACACCAGACTTGACTGCTCATCCAAATTTCTAAACACACATGTTCTTGTTTCACCATTGATGAGTCAATTCATTAATCTTCCAATCTTTGGTGAACAAGTTCCTCAGCCACATCCGGTTCCACTACAGGTAGTTATTCCTAACCCTGGATCTTCTTCTACTGGTACTTTAATTGAAACCCAAGTGGTTGGTAGGGCTGACCAAGAGGTTGTAGACCCACAATCTCTAACACAGGTCATAGAGCCAAACAGAGAGTCAAACACATTTGACCAACAACCTGAGCCTAATGTTCAAACCAGTCAAAGAAGAGTTAGTGAAGTAGCTAC
Organism: Heracleum sosnowskyi; assembly: GCA_030848705.1. NCBI lineage: Eukaryota > Viridiplantae > Streptophyta > Magnoliopsida > Apiales > Apiaceae > Heracleum > Heracleum sosnowskyi. The sequence goes on along the minus strand of JAUIZM010000019.1, from coordinate 399,701 downwards.
AATGAGTGTTCCCACAACTCTGTCTCCACCTTTAAAGAAAAGAAAAACCTATATGGAGGCATGTGTAAGCCCATCCTTATCCTCTCAACAGGATATGGACATTGATATGGCCACTGAACAGTCTCTGGAGACATCCTCTCAACAGGATGAATCTATTGAAATTCGCCATAGGGCCATGGCATCTTGTACTGAGTCAAGCACACTCCCATTACTCACAATGGGAGAAGACATACCAATAGATGATACTCAGGACACTATGCTAAGAGAGCACTTTAATTTTGATTTTGATACAGTACCTACCATAGTTACGGTAGAAGTAAATTCACAGGCATTAGAGGGAAAATCTGATTCTCAGCCACCTTTAATAGAATCATTTTCTCCCCTCCCAGAGGGAACATCTCTGGCTCCCTTAAGGGATTTTTCACTCGTAGTTTATACTGGTGAAAGTGAAAGGCAACCAGGTGAGTCTGTCACTGAAGCAATTCAGTTTACAAGCACCACCACTGACCTCTCTTGAAGGGGCCAGGGTGATTTCTTATGCAGGTACATCATCTGAGAACTTAGAGAGACAGCTTGTTATGAGAGATGAGAGTCAAACACAGAGTGATACACAAGCACGTGAGTTGAGTGAAACACCACTGAGAGAAATTGAAGTGAGTGCACACACTGACACAAACACTGCTTTGTTGTTAACCCAGCTAGCTGCTCTACAGAAACAGTTACAAGAAACCCAGGCTGAAAACAATCTTCTCAAAGCACAAGTGGTTGAACGGTCTTCTTCTTCCACCTCTGTCACAAATCAGCTGGGTACAGTTAAGGATGATTTGGAAGGATTGAAGAGTACTCTGCTCTCGAAGCTGAATTCCATCCAACAATCTCAAGTACTAGTGGCTTCAGACATTTCTGATTTAACAACATCAAATGCTCAGATTTCAGAAAGTGTCAAGGAGATCGCTGCCATTTCTACCAAGGTGGACTTTATTCTGCAAACAGCTGATGAAAATCAAACGTTTAATGAAGAAAGGATGTCAAGGATAGAAGGAGGAATGGAGCATCTGAATGAAGGAATGAAGCACCTGTATTATATGATAAAGAATTCACATCAACCTACAGTAGAACAAAGAATATTCTTTGAGGGAGATGATGATGATGGCGAGGATGATGCTGATGAAGGAGGAGATGGAGGAGATAGGAGAGAAAGAGGAGAAATAATGAGAACATCTGAGGTGAATCCTAGGGCTTCCAAAGCTCAAACTGTAGAGGATTCCTCAACTAAGGGGGAGAAGAAAGGAGGAAGTAGAGAAGCTGGAGGAGCTTCTGGAGGAAAAGATAAAGGGAAGGGTAAACAATCATTGGAGGAGTCTGTTTTTGATGATGCCTACTACTACCATGGTGAACAGGATGATTTCCAATTTGATACATCTGGTGATCTGGAGAAGACCATACCTGAAGAACCTATTGGTGAGGAGGAGGTTGAAGAGGCAGCCAACTTTGATGATTGGGAGGATGAAGCGGATTTGTATACACCTGACCCTTTGTTTCAAAGAGAGCTGAAGAAACATCAAGCGTATCTCAGAAGGAAGGAAGATGAGAATGCTAAGGTCTCCGACATCATATCTCAAAGGCTAAAGATTCAAAAGGCTGAACATGAAGACAAACAACGTCTTCATAGTATTCATGTCAAGGAAAGGAGATTGGATGTGAGGATGAAGCAGGGAAGCAAATGGGATAAGGCAAGGGAGATGTTTGATATCCCTCAGAGAAGCACAAACAATGATGGTACTTTTCTGAAGTTGCTTGAGAAGATCAGAACTGTTAATCCAGACAATTCATTATACATGAAGGCTTTGAAGGAAGATATCTTAAGGATTACATCTGCATTTGATCAAGTGAGGCAAGAATTGTATATATATGTGTCTAGTGCTCTTGAAGGGTCATTCACCGTCTCTCTTTAACTCCTACAAAGAAGAACTCTCTCAGAATTGTGGATTCTTATGAGTAAGGTAAAGAGATCTTCATGCTTGAATGAGCTTCTATATGACCGGCTGAGAGATTCTGCAATGAAGGCCAGCCCTCAAGTTGTACACTTTCCTTATGAAGTCAAAATCTACAGAGGTACAACTTTGGAGACTGTAAGGCTGGATCCTGATTCTTTGAAGCTACAAACTGCTATGGAACTGGTGAAGTTGGAGAATCTTCTTAGAACTTCTGGGTTTACAACTGAAGAGAAGTTTGAGGTTGCTGATATGATTTCAGACTACTGCACGGAGAAAGTTCCAAGGTATGCTCAGATGAAGAACAGATTGAAGAAGATCACCTCTCAACCAGTAATTCCAAGTAGAGTGGTTTCTGAAAGTGATCGTGTCCTTGACAAAAATCTTCTAGACACCTTGCAAGAAGCTGAAGAAGGTGAAATTAGAGATTAAGGCATGATGTAGTTAGCTCAGTTTTTAATGTTATATGTTTAGAGCATAGGTGAATAAAGATAGGAAAATGTAATCATTTGTTCAGTCTAGAGGAACATCTATCTTGTATTTATCTTTATTGTTTGAATCTGGAAATTTTTAAATATAATCCAGAACCTTTTTATTATTTGCTTGGCTCTTAAAAGTCTAATCTTTTCTTGTTTTAGTTGAGTTATCCTCTAGAGGTATTTGATTGTTATTGTCTAACAAACAAATAGGGGGAGATTGAAAGACATATGTATAGGCCTATTTGTAAACACCGACGATTCTATTCAACTTAAATATAGATGTAATAAGTAAATAATAAAAGTCATATGTTACAGGAATATCAGAAGATAATATCTGTCAATAATATCTGTCAAAGAATGAAGATTAAAGTCATCTACAAACTTGAAGTAATTCTACATTGAAAGAAGTTCAATTTATTGATCAAGCCTCAGTGAAGTATTCAAGCTCAGTGGATTTATTAAAGTGACAAAGATTTCAAGAGATGACAACAAAGATACAGGTTACAGAGTTCAAGAAGGAAAAGGAATTGAATCACTGCTTAAAAGTCAAACAGATGAAGAACAGACATTGTCGTTAGTCACTCATGAACCAGACAATACATTGAATGTCAACGTTCTAAAATGTTATTTCTTCATCTAAGTTTTAGTGATTCAAGAATTAATTGAGAAGACAAAGAATTCTATTTATTCTCTTATAAATAATTATCACTATTAAGTAAATTATTTATTAAATTAATTATGTGAAGAATTAATTTAATACATAATTTAATTTGATAATTATTTAAATTAGAATAAATATGAACTAGGAAGACTTAGTTTTTTAACTAGGAAGACTTAGAAATAAGTCTTCCCGATTGTCTTCCTAGGCAAAAAGGATTGTCTTCCCGATTGTTTTCCAAGGCAAAATCTAGTCTTCCCGCAAGTCTTCCCAAGCCATTTTTCAGTCTTCCCGAGAGTCTTCCTTATACAAATCAAAAGAAATGAATGGCGCGTGGACTTGAAGGCTGCAGGGTGTTTAAATATTAAAGGCAGACAAATGCAATTGTATCAAGACAGAACACAGAAGAAAAAGACACAGAAAGCAAAACATTACATTCACTCTATCTTAACTTCTTCAACTGCAAAGCAATTCATTTTCTGCCAGTGGATTTAATTCTTGTTTGTTTGTATCATTTAATCCTTGAGAATCAATTCACTTGTACTGCTTTGACAATATAGCGGATCATAATCCCTAGATTTTAGTATTCGATCCTTTTTATTACAAAAATAGATAAATTCATGTCGAATTTATTCTAGGTTTGTTTTATCAAGAACTTTCTAATCAGTGATCAAATTATAACACTCCTCAAGTTTAATATAAGTTATATTTAACTTGAATATTGTTTCAATTTTATTCTGCAATAATTTGTTCTTAATTTGTTAAATCCTAAAAAGAACAAATTCGATTAAACGGTACAGTTTGTATTCAACCCCCCTTCTACAAACTTATCAGGACCTAACAGTTCCCAGATGCCTACATGGCAGCATATTCTTGGTTCAATGCACTAATAAATGTAGAGCCCTCCCTGCATTCATATGGGTCCAACAAATCAAAAATCGTAATGTGGCATTTGGGTATCTATATAAAAAATTTGAGAATACATGTTTTGGATATGAAGTCCACGAGCTATGAAATATATCCTAAAAATTTTGAGAATACATGTTATGGATCAGAAGTGCACAAGTCTGTTAAATATTTGGCTTAATGACCTTTTAACCCCTGAAGTTTAGTACCATATACCCATCAGCCCCTGTGTTTTAAAAGTGTACCTTTTAGCCCCTGAGGTACTGAAATCATACCTTTCGACCCTTATAGCGGTTCATAACAAAAAACCGGTATAACTCGGATGGGCAAAACAGTCTTTACAGTTATACCGATTTACAGTGTATCTTTTAGCCCCTGAGGTACTGAAATCATACCTTTTGACCCTTATACTGATTAGTATAGCAACTTGAGAATGCGTAAAACTTCTCCTTTATTTATATTTTTGCACCGCTGAATGTAAAGATTGGTGAGCAGTAACTTGTCCCTATGCTTCGGTTCACTCTCGGCCATGTTTGTTAGTAGGTAACTGATTTCTTCGTGCATCGCGCTTTCATAATTATGTAACTCAACCAAATATGTTGGTACCTCCAGAGGTTTAAACAACACTCTAAGGAGTTGGATCAAATATCTTCGTCTAAAGCATCTCTGTCGACTAGCATATTCTTCTTGGAATAGTTTTCGGAGATCACGGCTGGGTTTGAGGTCGGTGGTGGGAGCTGCGCTGAGACGATTATCGATTATGGAGAGATTTTCTAGAGCAGCAGTAGGAGGAGTTAGATGATCCATCGAAATTATGGAACCTGACGTTGTGTGATCACCCCTTTATATATATAGAGGAGGATACAATCTTTAGTCTTTGTTAATCCTACAATGTTTCAGAATGTCTTTATTAATCCTACAATGTTTCAGAATGTATACAGCTTATAATACCCCCGTTATATCCATTTATAAAATTAGTAACTCTGAATACTTGTTATGAGTATATTAATTATCATATTAATAAGAATACAATTTGTGTTAATAAAAAATACATGTTCTAATCAAAGCATTTGATCCATGTTACGAAAGCATCTCAAGTCTCCAACACAAGTACACGAGGTGATGATGCCTTCAATTTTACAGTTTTACTGTAATGCATCATGCATAGTATCCCTCGTCCTGCATTCAATAAATCTGTATTCCTAGTAATTGTTGCGATGAAGGTTGTACCCAATGCAAAAGGCTCCCCCGAGTCTAGGGAAGACTCGGATGTTTGCAATCTTAAATTAAAAACTGTTCCAGCTTTACTCTCATTAAATCCTCGAGCAGTTTTTGGCAGTCGAAGATTTTTCTCTCACTAAATCTGTATTAACGAGCAAGTATAGACTGCCGCCTACTAGTGCATTATTATAATCACATATTATGGGAATATTGTTTACCTTATTGTTACCTGCATAACTACATTTTCGGAGTCAGAGTGAACTTTCTTAGGGATATTATGTCTATAAAACAAACTTCTAGTACGTAATAGGTAATACAAAATTGCAACAAGTATTAAAAATACGGAAATTATACTGCCTGCAAATCCCATGTTCTTAAGTGCCTCCGACACTGCAAAAATACCAGGAAATATTATCCAGTCAAAACAAGCAAAGTTAAACAGAAACTCCCTACCTGGCCACTTACAAGGGCCTAACTAGGACTCTTTAGAGTTCTATCTGTTTTATGTAAAAGATGGTATGCGCGCAGCAGATTTCTAAGAATCTCAGCTCCTGTTCTATCTTTATCATCACTAATATAATGGAATCCCTCTGCAGTTTCTGGACGGGGAAAGTTGTGGGTGCCTAAAAATAGAAACTCCACAGCATAGGATCAAACTTCAACTAGTACTGATAAGGTACACAGTCCAAACCCCTAATGCAAACCTTGATCTGTACAACCCAAACCAAGAAAGTGCAACCCAACATACCCCCACAAACAACAGAAAAGAACAACCAGTTAAAGTATGTGGAAATATTTGCTGCTTCTACTGAATATATATCTCTCATTTTATGGTAGATTAAGGAACTACTAGGCCGTTGCACTACAGGAGTAGTAATATATTTCAGTTGTCTAACAGCTACAGGTATCCAATGAGAATGTTGACAAGGTGGAAGAAGTTTCAACAGAGACATATGAGATGGAAGTAGAGTGTCTCAAAACAAATTACTACGAAACTAAAAGAGTGACAGAAGCATTACTTCCTCTTCTTCAGCTCTCCAAATCCGCAAGAGTAATGAATGTCACATGTTTGTTTGGACAACTACATGCATGTATTGATACGCATAAACATTTTTACTTAATTAACATGCATTTAATCTTTTGTACCTTCGTTTGCAGTTTTTCTACAGTGGTGGCTATGTTACCTGACAATATCTGATAACAATATCTCTGTAACAGAATTTTTACCCATGCAGTATGAGGATCAAAGATATATCTTTTAGCCCCTCAGGTTTAGTACCATATACCCATCAACCACTGTGTTTTAAAAGTGTACCTTTTAGCCCCCGAGGTATTGAAATCATACCTTTCAATCTTTATACCGGTATAATTGTAAAGACTGTTTTGCCCATCCGAGTTATACCATTTTTTTGTTCTGAACCGGTATAAGGGTTGAAAGGTATGATTTCAATACCTCATGGGCTAAAAGGTACACTTTTAAAACACAGTGGTTGATGGGTATATGGTACTAAACCTCAGGGGCTAAAAGGTCATTAAGCCTAAATTTTTTTGCATCATTCATTTAATTTTCGGATTTTTTCGTGGACTTGCAAGGTGTAATAGTGAACATTTAGTAAGTGCTTACCGGTAGTCTCCCGCAGTCACTGACACGTCGATAGATATGTGTGTAAATATATATTAGTTTGTAATTAGTTTTTTGCTGGCCCTCTGATTGTACTAATCTAACACTTTATTAAAATAATAATATAATCTAAACTTTGGTTTATTATTTTTATTATCTAGAATAGACTTTTGAGGTTTAAGACCTTTTGTATTTCAAGATGGTTCATGTACTTGGGGAGTTACATATTAAATAAGGTGCATGTACTAGAAGTGTTTAGAAGTGTTCTAGGAGGTTCCATGTAGTCCTATAAATAGGACAATCTTCCAAGCTTTGTTATTATCAAGAATTATCAAATCTTTTGAGTGAAATACATTTGTGAGTTTTATCTATTTTGTGTGAGTAAGTTGTGTGGATTATTGAGAACAAGTTTCTTATCTTTAATCTCCAACACATTATACACTTAAAATTCCTACAAAGTGGTATCAAGAACAAGGTTTAGAGATGGCTTCCAACAACAATATGTTGCAACCTCAACTTCCTCGTTTGTCGGGAAAGCATTACAACCAATGGAGCATACAAATGAAGGTTTTATACGGCTCTCAAGATCTTTGGGAGATTGTGGAAAGTGGATATGAAGAACCGGTGAATCAAGTCAATCTCTCATCACAACAATTGAGTACTTTGAAGGAAAATCGAAAGAAGGACAAGAAGGCTCTCTACTTTATTTATCAAGCGGTGGATGAAGTAATTTTTGGGAGAATTTCAACGACATCAACATCAAAGGAGGCATGGGATATCCTCAACAAGGCCTATAAAGGAGAAGAAAGAGTAAAAATGGTGAGACTTCAAGCTCTAAGAGGTGAATTTGATTCACTCAAGATGAAGGAAAGTGAAATGGTGGAGGAATATTATAATCGAACAATTTCGATTGTTAATCAACTTCATGTAAATGGTGAAGATATTACGGATAAAAGAGTCTTGGAAAAAATTCTTCATAGCATGACTCGAAAATTTGAGCATGTTGTTGTGGCTATTGAAGAATCAAATGATTTAAATACTTTCTCTCTTGAAGAATTATTCGGTTCACTCCAATCTCATGAACTTCGCATCAAGCAATTTGACTCCTCTCCTTCCGAGCAAGCTTTTCAAGTTCAAGACACTAATCGTGGCGGTTTTAGAGGAAGAGGTAGAAGAGGATCATTTCGTGGTCGAGGACAAGGAAGAAGAAATGTGCCAAGTGAAAATTCAAGCTCATTCCAAAGAGGAAGAGGAAGAGCTCGTGGAGGTTACAATGGAAGAGGGAGAGGTAATTCTTTTAATTTTCAATGCCATTATTTTCATAAAATGGGGCATATGAAAAAAGATTGTTACAAAAGGATTAATGATGAAAAAGATGACTCAAATTTTCTACATGAGGACATTGAGGAGAAAGATGAAAGTATGCTTCTTGTTAGTAACGTTCAAGAAGTTCAAGAAGAATCTCTTGATGAAGTTTGGTATATCGATAGTGATTGTAGTAACCACATGACCGGAAAGAAAATTTGCTTTGTGAATTTTGACGAAAGTGTCCAACGAGAAGTCAAGACGGGTGACAACAAAAGGCTTATTGTCAAAGGTGGTGGTGATGTTCCAATTCAAACAAAGCAAGGTACAAATTATATCTCTAATGTTTATTATGTTCCCGATCTTAAACATAATCTTTTAAGTGTTGGGAAACTTTTAAGAAAGGGGCATCATGTGAATTTTAAAGATGATTTTTGTGAGATCAAAGACAAAAATGGGATCCTTGTTGCAAGAGTCAAGATGACATCAACTAAAATGTTTCCATTGAAAATTCAAAGTGAGGCTCTTCCATGTTTTGCTAATATTGTGAATGACAAGTCTTGGCTTTGGCATCTTCGATTTAATCACTTGAGTTTTAGCACTCTATCTAAGATTTGTAAAGGTCATATGGTAAGAGGCATTCCAAATATTCAAAAGCAAGATCAAGTATGTGAAGATTGTATTTTTGGCAAGCATAACCGAGATCCATTTCCGAAAGAGAAGGCATGGTGAGCTAAAAAACCATTGGAGTTGGTACATTCAGATTTATGTGGGCCTATGCGCACCAACTCTATTGGAGGTAGTCGTTATTTTCTCACTTTTATTGATGATTATAGTCGCAAAATGTGGATTAATTTTCTCAAAGAAAAATCTCAAGTATTTGAAACATTTAAATTTTTTAAAGCATATGTGGAGAAAGAAAGTGGACGTTCTTTAAAGACACTACGATCCGATCGTGGTGGTGAATATATGTCCGAAGAATTTGGAGGTTTTTTAAAGAAGCATGAAATTCGCCATCAACTAACGATTCGTTCAACCCCTCAACAAAATGGGGTAGCCGAGAAGAAGAACCGAATAATCATGGAGCTTGTTCGAAGTATGTTGAAAACGAAAGGATTGCCTAAGATGTTTTGGGCCGAAGCGATTGCTTGTGCATGTTATGTTCTCAATCGTGCATCTACTAAAAGTGTGCAAGGAAAGACTCCACAAGAAGCTTGGAGTCGTAAGAAGCCATATGTCTCTCACTTTAGAATTTTCGGAAGTATTTGTTACTCTCATGTGCCCGATGAAAAGAGAGGCAAGCTTGATGATAAATCTGAAAAATGCATCTTTGTTGGCTATAGTGAAGCTTCTAAGGCATACAAATTGTACAATCCCATCACAAAGAAAGTCATAATTAGTCGTGATGTAATTTTAAACGAGGAGGCTTCAAGGAAATGGAAGGATGAGAAAGAAAGCTCAAGTACTTTTCTTGATGATGATGCATTTGATCCAATTGAAGAAGAAGGCTCCACTCCACCTACTCCACCATCTAATTCTCCACCAAGCTCATCATCATCATCTTCAAGTTCCAAGTCACCACCAAGAAAGAAAAGATCAATGGCGGATCTTTATGGAGCAACGAGAAGAATTTTGGAAGATGAATTTGTTGATTTTGCCTTATATGCAAATGCGGATCCGGTTGCTTTTGAAGATGCCGCTAAAGAAAATAAATGGAGACAAGCCATGGATCAAGAAATTGATGCAATTGAAAGAAATGAAACTTGGGAGTTAGTTGAAGCTCCTAAAGGAAAGAAATCCATTGGAGTCAAGTGGGTTTACAAGACAAAGTTGAATGCACAAGGTGAAGTTGAAAAGCATAAGGTGCGCTTGGTGGTAAAAGCCTACAAGCAAAAATATGGTGTTGATTACAAAGAAGTATTTGCTCCCGTGGCACGTCTTGAAACAATTCGCTTGTTAATTTCTTTGGATGCTCAAAATAAGTGGCAAGTTCACCAAATGGATGTCAAATCCGCTTTTTTGAATGGAGTATTACAAGAAGAGGTGTATATTGATCAACCATTGGGCTATGTGAAAAAGAATGAAGAAAATAAAGTCTATCGTTTGAAGAAGGCTTTGTACGGTCTAAAGCAAGCCCCACGTGCATGGTATAGTCACATCAATGATTATTTTATGAAGATAGGATTCAAGAGGTGTCCATTTGAGCATACACATTTACATCAAGGAGTTAAAGAAGAAACTTGGCATGTGCAAAGTTTAGCTTAAGAGGGGCTGTTAAAATAATAATATAATCTAAACTTTGGTTTATTATTTTTATTATCTAGAATGTTCTTGAAAGTATCTAGAATAGACTTTTGAGGTTTAAGACATTTTGCATTTCAAGATGGTTCATGTACTTGGGGAGTTACATATTAAATAAGGTGCATGTACTAGAAGTGTTTAGAAGTGTTCTAGGAGGTTCCATGTAGTCCTATAAATAGGACAATCTTCCAAGCTTTGTTATTATCAAGAATTATCAAATCTTTTGAGTGAAATACATTTGTGAGTTTTATCTATTTTGTGTAAGTAAGTTGTGTGGATATTTGAGAACAAGTTTCTTCTCTTTAATCTCCAACACATTATACACTTAAAATTCCTACACACTTATCCTGCCAGATTGGATTCTTCTCTGGTCGCAAACGTGAGAGCATTTTTAAATCTCCAGATGATCCTTTTGGAAAGGTTGGTGTAATTGGAAGCGGAAAAGGATTGACGGACTTCCAGAAAAGGGAAAAGCACTTGCACCTAAAAGGAGCAAATGCCGATGGCACGGATGAATAGATAGTCAAAGCCTGTTGAGGGTTACCTGAGTCTTCTTTTCTGTATGTTACTTTGAACTTGTATTCTGTTCGTCTAGAATGTCCTATGATACATGACTGAAAAAGTAGACTGTGAACCAAACATATAGCTTGTGAACGTAAGAAGTTAAATTTGAATAACCTGGTTTATGATATATGTGAATTGTTCTTGGTGCCTATCTTTGCTATTTTAATCACCATAAGTCAGTCTAGTGCTGTTGCCTGTTGCTACATTACTAATGTCCCAATCGGGGTAAAGACAAGAAAATCCTTTCCGTTAGCTGCTCCTTTTTTTATATGTATCTATACATAAATCACACCATAAGTGTTGGAAGTATAGGTACAACACAATTCTGCCCCCTACTTTACTTGGGTAAAAATAAATATTTTAGGTTTTGTGCAATATCCAAAAGAGTTGAACACTTTGTTATATAATCTCAAACATTGTCCTTTGTTTTAATGTTTGTGAGGTGGCATTAATAAGACTTAGTCTTCTGTTTTTAGGAGTTGTTTGCATCATTTTGAATAAGTAGTAGTAGCAGAGTGTTTTTAGGCAAGAGGTAGGCAAGTGGAGTCCTGGTTTTTAGCTATAGTCTGTTATATTGTTTTCCTTCTATATGTACTTGTTTTTCCAGTTAATAAAGATCAATCCAACGTCTTTACTTTCATTCTTGAGTATATCATTGAGTTATACAGTCTGTTTACCAACAGTGGTATCAGAGCAAGGTCATGGATGGATCGAAGACGTCAGTTGTGGATGTGAACAAGATGAAGGGAGGATCATTTGGGCTGACATATCCGATGTTAGCTCGCAGCAATTACACGGCGTGGTCTATCAAGATGAAAGTCTTTATGCAGGCTCAAGGGGTGTGGACTGCAGTGGAGCCATCTGATGAGAAAGCTGTGATTGAGGACAAAACTGATAAAATCGCACTTGCTATGATTTATCAGGGTATACCTGAGGAGATCCTACTTTCAGTTGCGGAGAAGAAAACTGCTAAAGGAGCATGGGATGCCATTGGAACGCTGTGTCAGGGAGCAGATAGAGTGAAAAAGGCACGAATACAGACACTCAAGACTGAGTTCGAGGCATTGGGCATGAAGGACTCTGAGCCCCTCGATGACTTCTACATGAAAATGAATGCACTCGTCACAAATATACGAGCATTAGGTGAAACCATGGCAGAGAGCTATGTAGTGAAGAAGTTATTGCGTGCAGTGCCAGGAAAGTTTTTGCAGATTACGTCTGCAATGGAGCAATTCAGTGATTTGGAAACCATGACTATTGAAGAAGCCATGGGAGCCTTGAAGGCACACAAAGAAAGAACCCGAGGCAAGGTGGAATCAAATGAACAACAGCTGCTACTCACTGAAGCAGAGTGGCAAAAACGGGAAAGTAATGAGGACAAATTATTGTTCACTCGTGAGGAGTGGCTGAAACGAAAGGGAGACAATCAATCACCACAACGAGGCAATAATCGAATGGTACGGGACAAAACCAGGGTAAAGTGCTTTAATTGCTTCTTGTATGGGCACTTTGCCTCTGAATGTCGAAAGCCCAAAAGAAATAAAGACCTAAGACAGGAGGCCAATTTGACAAGACTTGAGGATGAGGAACCATCTTTGTTGCTTGCTGAGCATGAAGGAAAGAACTCAAAGTTGTTTTTACTGAACAACACGGACATGAGACCAAGATTGGCAGCTGGGAAGGACAGCTCAAGCTATGACTCAGACGTTTGGTATCTTGATAATGGGGCTTCTAACCACATGACTGATGCAAAGTCAAAGTTTAATGTACTCGACGAAGGGGTAACTGGACGTGTCAAGTTTGGAGACGGAACAACGGTTGAAATTAAAGGAAAGGGTTCAATAACTCTGAAGTGCAAGGATGGACAAACACGCGTATTAAGCGAGGTATACTTTATTCCTAATCTACGAAATAATATTATTAGTATTGGGCAATTATCTGAAAATGGGAGTAAAGTTGTTATTAGAGGAGAGTACATGTGGGTGTATGACACTGAGGAGAAATTACTCATGAAAGTTAGAAGGTCACCCAATCGACTTTATAAGGTGATAATTGAATCTGAAAACGCTGAATGCTTGTTGTCTAAAACTGATGAGATATCAAAGCTGTGGCATGCTAGGCTGGGACATGGTAATTACCAAGCTTTGTCACTCATGTACAAGGACAACATGGTTAGGGGTATGCCACGAATTGTACAACCTCAAGATACTTGTACAGGGTGTCTTATGTCAAAGCAATTGCGCAAATCAATTCCAAAGTGTTCGATTTTTGCTGCAAGTCAAGCTCTCGAGCTCGTGCACGGTGATCTGTGCGGACCCATCACACCAGAAACAGCTTCAGGGAACAGATATGTGTTTTTGTTGGTGGATGATTACAGTCGGGTTATGTGGGTGTACTTTCTCAAAGCAAAAGATCAGGCATTTGAAGCTTTCAAATGTTTCCGAGCACTGGTAGAAAATGGAGCTGACAGAAAGGTGAGGACTTTCAGAACCGATCGAGGTGGTGAGTTCATGTCAAATGAATTCAAAAAATACTGTGAAAAAGAGGGAATAACGAGACAGTATACGGCACCATATACTCCACAACAGAACGGAGTCGTGGAACGAAGGAACAGGACCATGATGGAGATGGCAAGAAGTTATCTAAAGGAAATGAAAATGCCAGCCATATTTTGGGGTGAAGCAGTAAGACATTCCATTTATGTCCTGAACCGGTTGCCAACTCGAGCGCTAACAGGTGTAACTCCATATGAAGCATGGTCTGAGAAAGGGAAAAAGCCAGACGTAGGACATATCAAGGTATTTGGATGCTTGGCTCACATGAGAGTACCAAGCAAGGGGTTGAACAAGTTAAGTGATCGAAGTGTGTGTGTGGTTAATCTTGGAAGGGAACCTGGATCAAAGGCATATCGCTTGTATGATCCCAACAATAATCGTATTTATGTAAGTAAGGATGTCATTTTCGAAGAAACAAAGGCGTGGAATTGGAGTGATACATCCAGTGATGACATGTGTCAGGGAGCTACATTTCATTTTCCTACTGAGTTTGAGGAGAATAATGACAGGGGTGATCAGAGTGGGACTGATGATGCTGAAGTGCAACCTAGCACACCAACTGAGACAGACAGTGAAGACACATCGTATCGTTTGGACTCTGACAACTACGATGACAGTGTTGAGCCCAGAAAAACTAGACAGATTGCGGACATTTACAATGACACTGAGGAAGTAATAACAGAGGAGGAACTGTACTTGATGGGTGTTGAAGAGCCAAGGAATTTCAGTGAAGCTTCGAAGAGCAGAGACTGGAATAAAGCAATGACAGCTGAACTCGATTCAATCGAGAGAAATAACACTTGGACTCTCACAGAATTACCTCCTGATCAGAAAGTAATTGGACTAAAGTGGATATTTAAATTAAAGAAAGATGCAGCAGGTAACGTGATCAAACACAAGGCAAGGCTTGTAGCAAAGGGTTATGCTCAAGAATTTGGAGTTGATTACAACGAAGTATATGCTCCTGTGACTCGACTTGAGACTGTGCGTTTTTTGTTGGCACTGGCAGCTAAAGAAAACTGGCAAGTTCATCATTTGGACGTCAAGACAGCCTTCTTAAATGGTGACATAGAGGAGGATGTTTACGTTTCTCAGCCTGATGGATTTGAGAAATCTGGAAAAGAGCATTTGGTTTATAAGTTAAGGAAGGCCTTGTATGGCTTACGACAAGCACCTCGTGCTTGGTATGCAAAATTAAACCAATGTCTTGAGAGAATTGGTTTCAAGAGATGTCCGTATGAAACTGCTGTATATACAAAAGGGGAAGGAAAGAATTCTTTGATAATCGCGGTCTATGTTGATGATATTTTAATAACAGGAGCCAATGATGAAGCTATTCAGGTGTTTAAGCAGGAGATGGGAAGTTTCTTTGAAATGACTGATCTTGGAAGATTGAACTACTATTTGGGAATTGAAGTGGTTCAAGGGGACAAATTTTTTGAACTTAAACAATCAAGTTATGCTGGAAAACTTCTTGAGAAAGCTGGCTTAAAGGAGTGCAATCCTTCGAAGTATCCTCTTGACCCCAAGGAGCAATTGTCTAAGGATGAAGGAGGAACGCGAGTTGATTCTACCATCTACAAAAGTCTTGTTGGAGGTTTACGTTATTTGGTAAACACTCGTCCTGAGCATATGCAGTCGGGGTTGTGAGTCGATACATGGAGTCTCCAACGGTTCTGCACTTGACTGCTGTTAAGAGGATTTTAAGGTACGTTAAAGGGACTTTGCACTATGGACTAGTGTACTCGAGCAACAGTGGAAACAACTTAATTACTGGCTACTCAGACAGTGACTATGAAGGTGTCATTGATGATCGTAAAAGTACTGGAGGTATGGCGTTCTATCTTAATGAGAGTCTGGTGTCGTGGATGTCACAGAAACAGAGGTGTGTTGCTTTATCGACTTGCGAAGCTGAGTTTATGGCTGCTACAGCAGCAGCTTGTCAAGGTATTTGGTTACGTAATGTTTTGAATCAAATTTCTGAGAAAGCTGTTGGTCCAATTGTGTTATATATCGACAACAGATCGGCAATAGATTTGGCTAAAAATCCTGTCTTTCACGGGAGAAGTAAGCATATTGATATACGTTATCATTTCATTAGAGAATGTGTGGAGCGTGGTGAAATTATAGTTAAACATGTTACCAGTGACAAGCAGAGAGCAGACTGTTTAACTAAGGCTTTGGCAGCAATCAAGTTCGAAAGTATGCGTGGTCTTCTGGGAGTTAAAGATTTGAAGAAACGTGTTTGAGATTAAGGGGGGCAGTGTTATATAATCTCAAACATTGTCCTTTGTTTTAATGTTTGTGAGGTGGCATTAATAAGACTAAGACTTAGTCTGCTGTTTTTTAGGAGTTGTTTGCATCATTTTGAATAAGTAGTAGTAGCAGAGTGTTTTTAGGCAAGAGGTAGGCAAGTGGAGTCCTGGTTTTTAGCTATAGTTTGTTATATTGTTTTCCTTCTATATGTACTTGTTTTTCCAGTTAATAAAGATCAATCCAACGTCTTTACTTTCATTCTTGAGTATATCATTGAGTTATACAGTCTGTTTACCAACACACTTGACCTGTAAGATTAATTACAAAAACCCGTCAAAGATGCCACGAGTCTATGTTGAAATTGTGCATGTGTAGTACTAAGTAATAGTACTAATGTAATGTGTAGTACCGGGATCCAGAGAAATCTGTCCTGCCCAAAGTTTTAGTGTTTAAGCTTGTCCTAACATTTTATTATGTCAGCATGTATATATGTTCAAAATACATTCTTTGCAATGGAGGCTGCAAAAAGCATAAAGAAGATGATTATAGAGTTCAAAGCGTTAAATGGCAGTGAAAATGTTCTGCATATTAAAAGTTTGATCAATGAAATTACAACACTATAGCTTCTACTCTTGAATGGTGTTTGTGGTCGTTCGTTAAAAGAGATTGTAACAAGGTTGCTGATTGTATAGCAGGTTGGGCACATAGTCAGGCACTCGGGCTGCAAAATTGTTGTTTAGGAATACTGTTCCTGATTATGGGAGCTTGTACAATTTAATATGATCTGAACCAAATCATCCAAAGTATTAGATCTGATGAGGACTCGGAAACCGAATAAAAAAGTAAAAATGATATAAATACCACTTTTTTTAGATCAAGTGACAAAAATATCACTTTTTAAAATTTTGGCAAAAAATACCATTTTATTATGCATTTCCAAACTAGGTAACCCTAATACACATTTGAAAAATGGGTATTACATTAAAAAAAATTTAAAAAGTTTTCAAAAAAAAAATTAAAAAAATTTACTTATTACGCATTTGAAAGATGCGTAACACCATGTGTGAAGTGGTGTTACACATTTACTAAATGCGTAACTCATTTTTCAACATTTTATAATTTGTTTTTTGTAATTTATTTCCGAAAAAACACGTGATACCCTTTTTTCAAATGCGTAATAGTGATACTTATTTCTCGAATGCGTTATACGCTGGTATTTTTGATCAAAATTTTCAAAATAAGTATTTTTGTCTCCAAATATTAAAAAAAATGGTATTTTTGGATAGGACTCCAAGTACGAAATTCGATGTAGGCTCAATTTAAAAGAAGTGATAAATTGAATTTTAATCAGGTTTTTATAACTTTAATGGGTCGTAAGCTATACATAGATATATTAACTCAATATTTATTCACCAAATTTATTCATTCATAAGCAAAATTTATATTTAGATTTATCCAATTCGAAACAAGAAAACTTGTTCATTTGGTCAAATAACTATTTCACGGGCTAATATATTTATTCGTCTATGTAACATTACAAAATTAGAGAAAAGTACTATTTTTGCCCTCATCAAATATTCCGATTTGAACGGAAACAAATATGAGGTGTACAACTGACGTACTTGAGTTAGGGCTGAGAACATCTTCTATCACTCAAAATCTTTAACTAAAAATGTATAGAAAATACCATAATTAAATATTTTAGATAATATGTAAAAAAAGTTCATCTCCAATGACACAATGCTGTTAGCTAAAATTATAGTCAAACCCTTCATGTTGATTATATTTGTCGAACCTCTAAGAACCTGTAGTGAAACTAGACCTGACAAATCAGTCGTGTCATTTCGTATCGTGTAATTTCGTTTTTCTTGTATTTTTTGACTATACACGAAAATGACACGAATTCAAATCGTGTACCCAAAACTGTAACACAAACACGACACGAGTGATACACGACTTGACACGATACGACACGAGATACCTACCTGAATTTTTTCGTGTACCATTCGTGTACACGAAACTAAACGAAATAGACACGAATAGCAACGAAAACACGAATGTTTACACGAAATTTCTTAAAGTTCACATTACTTTCGTGTAATATCAATTAATATTTATACTATATATAAAATTTATATTTTTAATTATTTATATATTTATTTATGTCGTGTACTTCGTGTCGTGTCGTGTACTTGAAGGATAAATCCAAAACGACACTAAATCGGGGTCATGTACTTTCGTGTTCGTGTATTTTCGTGTCGTGTACTTAAAATTGCAAACACAAACACTAAATTTTCGCGTCGTGTATAAAATTGCCGGGTCTAAGTGAAACTCCACATCATCGATTATCATATTGAGATAATATATTCTAATTTTAACAACTTGAAATAATAATAATAATAACATACCATTTTAAAAATATAACCAATCAGCCAACTTCATTAAAGTAAAACACCATACAGATTAAACAAATTTTACATAATCAATATTTTATATCATTTTAGATAACGCCGTTGGAGATGTTCTAAGGAGATACATTTTTTTTTTTTGAGAATTTTTGTGTAAATTTGATAAGATTTCGAGTGCTAATATGTCTTAATACCTCTAACTTATTCCACTCACAGAGGTTTGTCTGACTTTTTTTAATTAAAATAATAAATTTGTAATATAAATGATGTATATAATATGTTAAATAAAATTAATGAATAAGTGTGATAAGAAAATATAAACAATCTATTATAGCCTACATTTTTTTCGGTTTATAGAAATATAGATAATTCATTTTTAGAAGTTTGTCAAAGTTTAATCAATTGGATAAAATCATAAAAAATTGTAACAAGTCAGTTTAGACGGGAGAAAGTTTGGTGATATCGGAAGTCGGAACCAAGTGCTCATATGACTATTTTTTTATTCACGATCATTTTTTCATTTATTAAATTGTTACTCTGGTCCATTATTTAAGATATTCGATATTTTACACAAAATTTTACATACTTTGATTTTATAATAAAAATTCATATTTTTTTTATCTTTTTCCAAATAAAAATATTAATATTAATTCTTTAATTTAAAAACTAAATTTTAAAATAATACATTTTTTTTGTAATTAAAATATTTAAAGTTATATATAGAAAAGTGAAACATGGACTACAGGGAGTAGGTGCTGTAATTTCATTATGATTTGGTTCTTTTTGAGTGTATAATAATGATCGGTTATATTTTAAAAATAATATTTTATTATTATTAATATAAGACAAGTTATGAAATGAAAATATTATAAATCTAAAATATCAGTCGAATATGTTAAGAATATGTTAAGAAGTTGAATATCAGTTGCACGATATAACCAATCGAGTAAAGTTATGCAAAAATACTTTAACTAAGGACATACGGTTGGAGATGGTCATTTTATTGCGGGATTTAGCCAAGGAATTGCGATGAACCGGAGATAATCTAACGGACTGATTAAATTATTACAGCATGCACGAGTATACGATCATCACGAACAGAATCCTCACACATCCAACACCCGTGCAACAAGGAATGAGATCGACAGCCGTCAAGTAGTGGAGCAGAGTAAACCCTCAGACTCCAAAAGAATTTAACGAAAGCGTATCACACCCTCGTAACATTTTATTGTTAAAGAAATAAATCGAACCCCAACTTCTGCGAATCAAATTAATAAATAATTCCAACTTTGCCATACAAGAATATATTGTTGTGCCCAAAATCTCACATGAGCTCAATTTAAGGTCCACATGTAATATAGGCCCAACTAGTATGGATTTGGTGATGGTTGGATGTACTGAGGTTCAGCTTCATAGTGCCAAGGATCAGGTTCAGGGTGTTCTGACTGCAGGAGCATGTTCAGGGTGTTTTGACTACAGAAGCAGGTTCAGGGTGTTATGACTGCAGGCACAGGTTCAGGTTCAGGGTGGTCTGAACCTCCCCGGGACAGAATCAGAGTTGGACAAGGACTCAACTTCCTATACTTTAGGAGCACGAAATTACTCTTGGAAAACGACTTCTAGGCTTAATAAAACGTGGTGGATGGGACAATTACAAACAATATAGGACTTATATTGGTTATTTCGGATATACATTAAATACATGAGGATTTATAGGACTTAGTGATGGACATGGACTAGGACACTGGAAAGCTCAGCTATATGTGCATAATTCGACTATAACTCTAAGATGGATTATCTTAAAGTGGTTGAATTCGCAAGGATTGAGAAGTATAAACCTAATAGAACTACATGGGGCTTGATTCTTATAAATAGGATATGTAGGCACTTGACTAAAGGATTCGGATTTTCACTCTCTGCACGCATAAGGCTCGTGTACACTCAGTGATACATTTTCCGGTGAATTGGCTGGCCGAGTAGGATTTACTCCGCCCTCTTCATCCGGTGGTTTTGTCAACTCAGCCCCCAAAAACACCACATATCACCATCTGCTCCGGCAGTGGAAACTTGAAGCTCTAGCAGAGTTGTGAACGTGTGAAGCTGCTGCTATGTCCGATAATCAAGGGCAAAACCTGATTATTCCAGCGATATTCTCTCTCGGTGTTGTTACCAAATTTCCATCACAACATTTTGGCGCTAGAAGGAGGGGCTTTACTAATCTTTTGAGGGAAAAGATGACGAAAAGCTCCGGTGATGATCGTACAACGAAGAACAATGGAGGTTTTCTGGAAAAAAGATATAAAAGATGAAGAAACGAAGGAGAAATCATGGCTCACCGGAAAAAAGGGGAAAAAGAGTCTTCTAAGAGGTGCGAACAAGAGAGCTGCAGACTGAAGCTCTAAAAAACGCCAAAAGGGGTTCCCCAACCACCTTTATTCTAGTTATTTGGTGGTAAAAGGCATAAAACAAGGAGATGCGACTCCAAGATGCCTGAAATTTAATTTTGACGGAAGGAGCCCGACTATCAATGGAGGTACGGACCACCCAGAGAGGCTCAGTCGAGAGGTTCAGGCGGCAAAGGCAAGGGAAACCTCTTAACTGAGGAGGTACAGATGGAACTAGATGCGAACCTTCTGATGAAGGAGGTACATGTGGAGTTAGATATAACCTCTTTAACAAGGAGGCACAATCAAACTTGGAAAAACATAAGGATGTGGATATCTAGTGTGATGGAGAGGAACTGGAATAAAGGTTCAGGTTTAGACAGGTGAGAAGTTGAGCCTCCACCAGGAGAGAAGCTGAACCTCCACCTGCTAATGAAGGCAACTGCTATATGGAGAGATTTAACTAGACTAGAGGTTCAACTAGAGGGAGGTTAAGGTTCCCACAGTAGGATTTGTGGAGCAAAACACTAGTTCACACCATACTTCAATTTACAAGGGGAGTACGCAGCTGAACCTCAACAACGGATGAATGGTGCGAACCTCCTGTTTAGTTAACAACAGGTGAATGGTGCGAACCTCCTGGTTTATGAACACTGAAAAGGGTATGAACCTCATGGTTGTAAAGCGGTATATGAACCTGTAAAATCATTGTGAAGGAGGTTCAAGCGGTTGAACCTGAGAGGTTCGGATATGAAGCTGGTAAACTAATATTTCAAGAAATGATGATTGAAGTTGTTTGGATTAGGATCAAAATGAGTAGTTTCTCCCGTGGCACCTCTTGTATCCCACGACGAGCGTGCTCATGTAGGCTTAGAGGGCCGTATCTGAAGCTGTCTATTCTTTCTACTGGAAATGGAAGGCTGGCTGAACGTGGTAGTGGATTATATAAGGTTCCTATTATATTTTATACTGCAAGGAACTGGGGGGTAGTGGACGGTATGCTGCTCAAGAATGGTATCTTGAAATTGCTAAATTTTCAAGTGAAATGGAGTTTTCAGCAAGGAATGAGTCAGGTTCATTGACAAGCAGTTGTGCTCTGCGGATCATTATCTTCACCTGCGCTTTATTGGAACTCATCTGCTGGTTATAGCTTCATTGGGATTAGTTGCGGGATGCAGCTTTATTGGTCCAGCTTCATTGTGGTTGATTGGCTCTTCAGCTTCACCTACCAAAGGCACCAACATGTTTCATAAACTTCGAAAAAGACTTAACAACAAAGCTCTTTCCAGGAACGAGGTTTGGCTAGGAGAGGTTCAATGATGGAAGGTGCTTCGATCAGGAGGATTCTCCAAGATGTCTAGTTTTTACATCTGGTGAAGGAGGTTCAGCGCGAAGCTCTAGTTTGCTTCATACCTCATATAAAAAAGAGCATAAAAGAAGGTGTCTGAGGAAAAAGGTCAAGGAAAAGAAGGAGTACTTTGTTGGCCATGAAGCTGCACCTTGGTCAAGCTGAAGCTTCAGTGAAAGAGGTTCTCATGTTGGAAGCTTCTCCAAACCAAGCAGCTGTAACCTAAGCCTACCTTAGGGAAGAAGTTGCGGAAACTATGTGATGATCTTGGGATTCAAAAGGGGTTCACGGCGGTTTATCACCCTCAAAGTAATGGTCAAACTGAGGCCGTCAACAAGATTATTAAACATACCTTGAAGACCAAGTTGGAAGAAAGCAATGGGTGCTGGCCTGAGGAACTCCCTATGGTTTTGTGGTCATACAACACAACACCACGAACCACTACTGAGGAGTCACCTTTCACCTTAACCTATAGTTGTGAGACTATGGTTCTTGTTGAAATTGGGGCTGGATCGTTTCGAAGGGACAATTATGATCCTGGGAATAATGAAATGAATCACCGTTTGTATTTGGATTTAGTGGAAGAGGTTCGGGCTACTGTGCAGCTGAAGCTAGCTGCATACCAGTAACGTACTCGGAAGTACTTTGACAGCAAGGTTCGTGCTCGTCCATTAATGGTTGGTGATTTGGTTTTGAGAATGATGCTACCACACAAGGAAAGAGGTACGGGTAACCTCTCGGTTAATAAAGGAAATAGGGCGAGGTTCGAACCTGAACCTCTCGAGGAAAAGACCAAAAAACTGTGGAAGCTCAGGAGAGCAACGGAGCTGATTAAGGAATCTCGGCTGAATTGAGCTTGGATCTTAGTATGCTGAGGCAATGGATATAAATTAGGTGAACCTTACAAGGAGGTTCCTATCTTTGAAGGGGTAGCTTCCCCTCAGACACTATTGTCGGATGTTTCCTTACAAAAGGATGGAAAAAATCTGAATTACCCGGTAGAAGGCGTTCTTGGAGGCACTGGAGGTCCGCCAATAAAACTGAAGAAAATGATTACGAACCTCCCATCAATATGAAGAGGTGTAGCTTCACACATGGATTGCCAAACTTGTTGGAAGCTGCAGCTAGACGTATATTGCCAGCTTCGTGGATGTCTGTTTAGAATTCCCCTACAAGGGAATGAGAGGCTCTATAAGGTTCAATTCTTGGTCATTGACAAACTAATCTGAAGACTTGGGGGGTAGAGGATACCATAATATATGGAAGGTTTCTGAAAACAACCAGTGACCAAATTAAACGGAATAGGAATGAGGTTTAGCTTCGCGGTCCCCCAACTACCATCAGGTACATAACCTCTTAATGGCGCAACCACGGGCAGGTTGGATTGGCCAAATGGTGAAGGTTTATGTAACAGCCCCAGATCCGGGGTCGGAGATCTGGTCGTTACGGTCATTATTCCATACATCATGCTTGACTTGAATCAATATAAATAAATGACATGCTATGACCCCGCAATCTAAGCTCACATACACACATACAAGTTATAGTCCCAGAGATGAACTTGAAATAAGTAATGCTGACAGGATCCACATACATATCATAAGTGTTTACAAGCCCAAAATATAATTTACAAGTTTATGTTTGCTGCCACTTCTTTAAGTTATGTCATACATATAATTAAAAGCTGAATCCAACTACCAGTCTATATCACTAGTAAGTTCTACCTCAGCTATGGCAGCAATAGTGTCAGAGGAGAGTCCTCTGGGTACCCGCGCCCTCTTGCGCATGGTGGTTTCGGTACGTGCCATCTGGTTTATCTGTTGTAGTGATATAAATAAACAAGCAAGGGTGAGCAACAAGGCCCACCAAAATAATACTGAACTGATAAACAATATATACAAATCCAAGTATTATCTTTCGTATTAAACATTTGTCTCATATCATATTCTGGAAATAAAGACAAGGCAAAATATTTCCAATCCATTTTCTAAACTTGAATAAACTTGCATGAACTTGAATAAACTTGAGTAAACTTGAATAACTTTTCTTTTCTGGAAACTTGCTTAAAACATGTTCTTTCATGGATGATGAACTGTAGATGGAGATTCTAGGCGACAGGAATACCCCTACGATGATCAGTCGCAAGGCGTATCCCCCATGGTCTTTTTCTACGTAGAAGGGAAGAATAGACAGTCTCTAACTGACCTACCTCCCCGCCTTCGGTTGTAGGGGGGAAGAACAGACCCGTTCATAGTCCGCCGGTCTGTTACTCTCCTCTGGGTGGGAAAACAGACCCGTTCATAGTCCGTCGGTCTGTCACCCTCCTCTTACCCTACGGTCGGGCACATGCTTATCATCTAAGGGAAGAACAGACCCGTTCATAGTCCGTCGGTCTTATTGTAATTCCCTTAGGGGACAGGCGCCACTCAGTCCCTTACATATTCTCCGAGTTCAATTGAATCCACAATTCTGAAACATAAAGCTCCTTTCCCTTTTTCCCCAAGTATACGACTCCACAAAGTAGTCATATCTGGTTGGAAAGGAAAATTCACCCATATTTCCCAAGCTGATGCTTGTTCATGGATACAGTTTATTCCACTGATCTTACTCCTCGAGTCTTGAGGAAGTAATCAAAATCATTTTGATGGTAGCATACAAAGCTGTTAAATGAATAGTTTCAAAAAGATTTAGGACCGGGCAGTCCACTTGGAACAAACATTTAACCTTGAGAAAGGTCCCCCGAGTCTTTGTAGTTTGAGCGAACATTTAAGTCTTTCTGAATATAGACTTAAAAGGAAAAATAGATTTGGGAACCTTCTCTACTTATATTTATAATTGTCTGAATAAAACTTTATTAGTTATCTAGGGTTAAAGAATAATTTCACTGTTGCCCAGTAATAATCTATTGTAGAAGGGGGGTTGAATACAATAGTGTAAGATAATCGACTTCTTAATGTATATATCACAAATATGAAAAGAAAGATAACAGCTTTATTAAATCTGATATAAAACTGTTACAAACTCTCTCAAGAAATTCTGATGTTCTTGAGAGTTGCTAGTTTACAAAAACTCTCTCAAGAAATTCTATGTTCTCGAGAGCTTCTATCTTGATTCGCTTCTCTTCTCTTCCGAATCATATAAATCGAAACCAAGACTGTGTTTATATAGTGCACACAGCTTCTCTATCAATAACAAGATAAGTCCTAATCAATAACAAAGATAGAAACCTATCCTTAATCGATAGCTACATTCTACAAACCAGGAACAAATAGAATAAACTTCCATGTTTATTTAGACTCCAAATATAACTCGAAGTAGGAATCCTGATCAGCTTCAAGTTCTGATGATCAATCCTGATCATAGTCTGAGTAGGAATCCTGATGATCAATAAGATACTAACGCTTGATCAAATACTGATGACCATGCAATACTGATGACGTCAGCAATCCTGATCAGTTGAGTCTAGCTTCTGACGATCATTGAATTCTGATCTAACAATCTCCCCCAATCTCATACTTTGTGAAATAAAGTATAGATTCCAAATATTCAATGATGTCAAAAACATGTATCAAAATGTACGAGTATCTTCAGAAACAACTTATCTGTTTAAGCTTTTTGATAGAACAGATTCATCTTCAAGAAGTTGGATAATAAACTTTCTTCTTTTTCTTCAAGAATTTGAATCAGTCTTTCCTTAAGATTTCTGAGTTCTTCATCTTCCTCATTAATCTGGTAGATAGCTGCTCTGAGATTCTGTATGGAGCTTTTCTGTAGACTGTACTCTTCTAGCAAAAGATAAGCAATTTCCTTCCCATCAGGATTGAGAGTAAGTTGGGTCATACCAAAAGTTACTTCTTTAATAGCAGTACCTCTTTGCATTTCCACATCCTGACCTCTTTGATTTAAGTACATGGGAATATAATTACCATCGAAATTACTGTTTCCATCCAGTCTTCTTCTTATAGTTGACAAAATCATGTCAGCCCATACTTTGCACACTTGGTTCTTCCATCTTAACAGATAGTGAACATATTTCAGTTCCTGTGTAGTTTTCATCAGCAGATCTTGAATAGATAGAATCTTCACACTACCATCTTTCATGAAGTACAGAAGCTTTTCTTTCTTTTCAAAACCATCATGACAATCTATAACTATATCAACAGCTAATAAATTGTTCAGATTTTCAGAAGTTAAAGTACCTCCAATTTCAGTTAAGGAGTAAGGATCAACATAAGTCATGTTTAGAAATTCAGCATCCCTGTGTCCAATACCTCCTCTTGTGTAACTTGACATTTGCTTTAGATTCGAAAACATCTTTAACCAGAGTGTTTTTGATCTAGCCATATCAGACAAATCAACAACACTTGAAGCACTTGTAATAATTCCACCAGTCTGAAAATTGATAGGTGTATCACACTTCAGTGTACTTATGTGTTCCCACTTCTTGTCTTTCTCCTTTTCATGAGTGTAGCTTCTTTCAAGTAAAGATTCTTGTCTGCTTGGATTTCTCCATTTTCTTTCATTTGAGAGTTTAAGCCTTTGTAGATAGAGATTGAAATCTTCATTTGTTTTCTTTGTAATATCTCTTCTTATGGCTTCTTCTTCTTCATCTACTTCTTTGTTGTGACAATCAACAACAGTAGATAAGATTATCAAATCAACCTCTTGCAGAATTTCAGATTCGTCAGGATCTTGAATATTGTCAGGATTAGAATCTTCAATTTGATTTGTATTGCTGAGAGTTGCTTTACTTGTTTTTCTTCTCAATTCAGGTTCTTCTTCAACAAATTCCTTGTCTTCTTTCTCCATGATATCCTTGATAACAGGATCTGTTAGATTTTGTGAAGCTTCAGGAATTTCTTCAATTCTTAACCCTCTAGACCTTGTCTGTCTAGGTACTGTTTGAGTTAAAGAACCTCTTTTACTTCTTCTAGCACCTCTCCTACCTCTGCTTCCTCTACCTCTAGCAGGAGCAGTATAGCTTTCCATTGTCTCTCTTTGTAGTCTCAAGAATTCTTCATGTGAGAGATCTGGATATTCTTCACTTGCTGTAGAGAGTGCTTTTCTTGCATATAATTGTTGAACTCTTTTATCAGTGTGATATAGAGTAACAATTCTGCCATCTTTTGTAGAAAACTTCTGGAATAAATTTGATGCATCTTCAGGATTATCAATAATTACATCTTCATCACCTTCAGGAATTGTAGCAAGAATGTGTCCATGACCAGGTGTCAGGATTTGATCTTCCGTCAGGATCTGAGATTGCACCAATGTTCTTACTGTCTTAACTCCAGAATCAGAAACATGAGTTGACTGCGTTGTTTGACTTTGAGAAGTTTGGATTGTCTTCATAACAACAGCATCAGAGGTTTCTCCTTGTATCACTTTGTCACCACCATCATTTCCAGTATCATCATAATTATTTCTTAATACTAGATCAGGTGTACATTTTGTCTGAATAACCTTCTCCCCCTTTTTGACATCAGGATTTGACAATAATTGCAAAATTAAGGAAAGAGAGGCTTGAATTTCAGTTACCTTAGTATCCAGAGAATCAATTCTTTGATTGATTGAGGTTTGTTCTGAAACAACAGATTTCACTTGGGATTCCACTACCCTTAGTTGTAAAGTAGTAGGCACCTTTGTAAAATTATTAAAGATATCAGTCCTCACTTTTTCAGTTGAACCCTTGATAGAATCAATCTCACTTTTCAGGCTTTTGGATAACAGAGTAGTAGCCTTCAGATGATTCTTCAAGTCTTGATTCTCAATAGATTTCACTGCATTATAGGCATGTTCAATAGCAGAAGAAAAACTGATAGATTCATCAGATTGGTGCCATGAATTGTTCCATTCATTCTGTCTAAATGCCTCTGCAGGATCAAAGGAATGAGTAGAAAAATCTTGTCTCTGATCTTTCCCAGTGAAAGCATTGCTAGCCATATATGTACTTGATGAACCAAAATTAGTTCCAAGACTAATTTTGAGTGCTGTAGCAAGCTATTCCTTCTCTTTTCGATTCTCATTATCATCATCACTATCATCAGAAGTATCATCAGCAGTATCATGAGTAATATCAGGATCAGGAATAGCAATACCTTTCAGTTTATCCTGTGGTTCTGAGATAGGATGATCCATTGGTCTTGAACGAAGTGGCTGTATCAAAATAGGTTCATTATCAGGAGCACCACTAGCGTCAGGATGAACATCGTCAGGATTTGATATGCTTGCATCAGTATTTGCTACCAATGGTTCTTGTGGAGCTTGAGGTTCAGAAGCTGCTTCAACACTTTGAGTTAAAGGTTCTTGTGTGCTTCCCTCATTGACAATGTTCTCGACCAATCTTTCAACAGAAGCTGTAGCTTTGCCTGCATCTTCACTTTGAGAAGATGGTTCTTGTGTAGCTGGAATGTTGATGTCTTCATTCTCCCTTTGAGAAAATGGTTCTTGTGTGACCATTCCACTAGCTAAGCCTTCACCCAAACTTTGATTGAGTGGTTCTTGTGTGGCAGGATCAACAGTAGCTGCTGAATTACTCTGAAATTCAGGTTCTTGTGGGCTTGATCCTTTCAGCTTCTTCTGTCTCTGATAGACTAACTCTTCTGCATTCCTCTTTTTCTTTGATGTAGGTTTAAGACCAACCAAGGAAGCAGTTGTAGAAACCTTCTCCCAAGAAATTTCTCTAATCTGAGATGGAGAGGCTGGAGAGTCTGATATAGAGACAACTTTTGTTGTTGCATCAGGAATACTAACATCAGGATTTGCTAGAGCATCAGGAGTAGATGACTCATCAGGATTTGATGTCTGAATATCAGTATCCTTCATTTGCACTGTCAAAGGAATATGATACCTGCTCTTTGATAATTTCCTTGTCTTTTGTGGTTTTGATAAAGGTACCACAGCTTTAGTAGCAGTATCAGCAACTTCCTTGTTCACATTCATCACAGAGGATATAGGTAAGTCATCCTCTGAATCACTTTCATCAATCAACCTTAACTTCCTTTTCACAGGAACATTCTTAACAACCTTATCAGCTTTCTTCATGCATTGCAGTAACCCAATCAGCATCTTTAAGTGCATCTTCAACTTTCTTAGGCTCCTCCTTGGATAGAAAATTATTATATAAACATTCATTCTGAGTTGCACTTCTTGTTTGAACACCTGCATAAGGATCTCCAATTATCAAATCAGGAGAATGATCTTTTGTCCATTTCCTTGCTGGTGTCAAATTGTTTCTTGAAGTAGATGCTCCCCCTGGATTGGTGTTATCTTGATTGAAAGAATTTGATTGATTTGAAGCTCTCCCTGAATTATTGCTATGCCCTCCTGATGTGTTATCAGGATCTTCACTTGAATCAGTATCTGAAGAATTCTGTCCTGATGATTGAGTTGACTCTGAACTTGTAGTTGAATGTCGTTGCTCCCCCTCAACATTAGCACTACTAGTTGTATCACTATTGTTTGCATCATCAGTATTAGCACCATCAGTACCTGGTGAGTCATCAGGATTTGGTGACCCATCAGTATCTGATGAATTGACAGGATCTGATTCAATTTCTTCAGGTTCCTTGGAAGCTTCATTTTCAAATAACAATCTATCATGCGAGTCTTCAATGATTCCAGTTATCTTCTTATCATCAAAAGATACATGAATTGACTCCATGACAGTTCTTGTTCTCAAATTAAAAACTCTGAAGGCTCTTGATGTAGGATAACCTATGAATATTCCTTCATCAGCCTTTGTTTCAAATTTCCCTAGCTGTTCAGGATGAGTTCTGAGAACAAAACATTTACAGCCAAACACATGCAAATGCTTCAGACTTGGTTTCTTCTCCTTGAGTGACTGATAAGGAGTGACACCATGCCTGTTTATTAATGTGAGATTTTGTGTATAGCATGCTGTGTTGACTGCTTCTGCCCAGAAATATGTAGGTAATTTAGCTTCTTCCAACATAGTTCTGCCAGCTTCAATAAGAGTTCTATTCTTCCTTTCTACTACTCCATTTTGCTGAGGTGTGCCAGGAGCAGAGAATTGTTGAATGATTCCTTTGTATTTGCAGAACTCTTCCATCTTTGAATTCTTAAATTCAGTACCATTATCACTTCTCAGAATCTTGACTTTGTACCTTGTGGTTGTCTCAATCATCCTCACATGATCCAACAGAACTTCAGGAGTTTCATCTTTTCTGTGCAGAAAATACACCCAGGTGAATCTAGAATATTCATCAACAATTACAAGAGTGTACCTTTTCTTACTGATGGACATGATGTTGACTGGACCAAACAGATCAAGATGTAGCATGTGATATGGTTCTTCAATAGAGGATTCTGATTTACTCTGGAATGATGTCCTTCTTTGTTTTGCTTTTTGGCATGCATCACAGAGTCCATCAGGTGTATATAAGACATTAGGTAATCCTCTTACTAACTCTTTCTTAACCAACTCATTGATGTTGCTGAAGTTGAGATGAGAAAGCTTCTTGTGCCAATTCCAACTTTCATCTACTGAAGCTTTACTGATGAAACATGTAGGGGAGCCATCAGTATCTGAGAGAATGTTGGCTTCATATATGTTACCATGCCTGTAGCCAGTTAGTGCTATATTTCCTGTTGCTTTACTGACTACTTCACAATGTGTGGAATAGAAATTGACATGATAACCTCTGTCAGTGATTTGACTAATACTCAACAAGTTGTGTTTTAGTTCCTTCACTAGAGCTACTTTTTCAATGATGACATTTCCAATAATTATATTGCCATATCCCAAGGTTTGTCCAATGTTGCCATCTCCATAAGACACAGTTGGGCCAGCTTTTTCCTCATATTCTGATAACAGGGCTTTGTTTCCAGTCATGTGCACAGAACATCCACTATCCATGACTAACACATTTTTCCTTTTACCCTGCATCAGAATAGTAAAACACTAGTCAGAATGTTTAGGAACCCACACTTGTTGGATTCCTTGTTCATGCATTTTATTAAATTTAACAGCAGAAGACTTTTTGACTTTAGCAGTCCTGACAGGATTTACTCCATCGGGATTTGCTTTGTCAGTATCAGTATTAACAAAAGCATGCTTCACTATGACATTTTCAGTTCTATCAGACTTTGTACTACTTTCAAACTTAGGCAATGGATCATAAAAGTTATAGTACAAATCATGATACTCTTTACATGTATAAATAGAATGCCATAGACTACCACAATGAAAACAGGAATTCTGTGGTTTGTAAAATACTGATTTATTCCTAACATCAGACTTAGGAATTTCAGCAATTTTCTTCTTACTCTTTTTACAATCAATAGCAAGATGATTAGAGTTACCACAGTTAAAACAACTCTTTCTAGGTGCATTTGGGATATACTTATAACCATTTTCTTTATTGATCCCAATTTTACCATTCCTGTTTCTCTTAACAGTAGCTCCCTTTTTCTTATCTGTAACCTCACAGATTTTATCTTTAAGCTGTTTCTGAGACAATAGACCTACATTCTTAGTGACTTTGTTCATGACAGGTTTAGACTTTATAATTTTAATTCCTTGAGTAGAAGAAGATCCCTTTTCAAAACTAGAATTGGAATCCTTACCAAAAACAAAATTAACAGGAGTAATCTTAGATTTGGTTGAGTCTATAACATGTCTATAGGTCTTTGGACTGACTGTCTCATCAATGACAATTTTCTCTGCTAATTTCTTATCTTCATCTGACTTATATCCTAGACACTCTTTCCAATTCTTAGAGGTATTAATCTCATGAAATTTCCTACCAGAGTCTGTCCAGGTTCTGATTTTCTCATTAGCATATTCAAGTTCTTTTTCAAGGGAAGTACATTTAGATGTCATCTCTAAGTGCATGTGTTTAGCATTATCACATTCTTTTTGTACTTCTTGCATACGAGAAAATTCAGCTTCTAATATCTCATTCCTCTTTCTAAGGTCAGACATCTCAGATAAGATTCTAGTATTCTCAGCAGTTTGACTTCTAAAGCTAATATGTAATGACTTTAGAAAACGTCTTAACTTAGAAGCATTATCAGTATCAAAATCAAAGATAGTATTTAGTACCTTATCATCAGGAGCAGCAATTACATCAGCATTGGCCATTAACGCATAGTTGACTACCTCAGTATCAGATTCTGAGGAAGAGTCCATCCAATCCTTGCTTGATGTGATGAGTGCCTTTGTCTTGTTGCATTCAGAAGCAAAGTGACCCATACCATTACACTTGTAGCATCTAACCTTTGACTTGTCAAATTTGCTACCCTTGCTGTCCTTTTTGATATACTTGTCTTTGTCTGCTTTGAAGGTCTTTTTCTGAAAGTTGCCTTGTCTTCTATTCTTCCTGAACTTCATCCTTCTGAAGTTTCTGACAATCATAGCAACCATCTCTTCCATGTCTGAGTCAGAAGAATCATCACCAGTATTGGCATCAGGATTGCCATCAGTATCTGATGAAGAGTCGTCAGGATCTGACTCAGCTACTCTTGATTTACTTCTAGAGACCTCCATAGCTTTTCCTTTTGATTTAGCTTCTACATTCAAAGCAATTGACTTTGCCTTGCTGCTTTTCTTGTTCTTTCTCTGTTGAACTTCAAGATCATGAGTTCTTAGCATCCCATAGATCTCATCAAGAGACACAATGTTCAGATCATACTGGTGTCTAATGATTGAGGTCTGAGTATCCCATTCTTCAGGTAAAGCTCTAAGAAATTTGGTGTTTGAATCTTCAGTTTCATATACTTTGTCAACTAAGGATAAGCTGTTCAATAGTGTCAGGAATCTATCATATAGCTCAGTCAGGCTCTCTTCAGGTCTTGCATCGAATTGTTCATATTCTTGAATCAATAGAGCCCTTCTATTTTTCTTGACAGATGCAGATCCCTGGCACTGAGTTTCCAAAGTATCCCAGATTTCTTTTGAAGACTTGCATGCAATCACTCTGTTTGACATAACAGCATCAAGACCATTGTGCAAGATATTCTTTATCTTTGGTTCTCTGAGTACATGAGCTTTTTCTTCTGGAGTCCATTCAGCTTTAGCTTTGACCACATAATGTTCTGGTACTGTATCTGTTCGTTCTACGAACTTTGTTGGTATATATGGTCCATCACGAATCATGTCCAAGTAGTCAGGATCCATAGCCTCCAGGTACATCAGCATCTTTACCCTCCATGTAGGATATTCTGATATCTTTAAGATGGGAATCTTCATGCTTTCATACTTGGTTGTCGACATCTTTAGATCGTATCTGATTCAGAATTAAATCAGTTTGCTCTGATACCAATTGTTGCCCAGTAATAATCTATTGTAGAAGGGGGGTTGAATACAATAGTGTAAGATAATCGACTTCTTAACGTATATATCACAAATATGAAAAGAAAGATAATAGCTTTATTAAATCTGATATAAAACTGTTACAAACTCTCTCAAGAAATTCTGATGTTCTTGAGAGTTACTAGTTTACAAAAACTCTCTCAAGAAATTCTATGTTCTCGAGAGCTTCTATCTTGATTCGCTTCTCTTCTCTTCCGAATCATATGAATCGAAACCAAGACTGTGTTTATATAGTGCACACAGCTTCTCTATCAATAACAAGATAAGTCCTAATCAATAACAAAGATAGAAACCTATCCTTAATCGATAGCTACATTCTACAAACCAGGAACAAATAGAATAAACTTCCATGTTTATCTAGACTCCAAATATAACTCGAAGTAGGAATCCTGATCAGCTTCAAGTTCTGATGATCAATCCTGATCATAGTCTGAGTAGGAATCCTGATGATCAATAAGATACTGACGCTTGATCAAATACTGATGACCATGCAATACTGATGACGTCATCAATCCTGATCAGTTGAGTCTAGCTTCTGACGATCATTGAATTCTGATCTAACATTCACAAAATACTTCCTTAAGAAGTAGGGCTTTAAATAATTAATGAAAACTATATTTAATAAAGAATATTTATTTAGAAGTAATTCCCAAATACTTTCTTAAGAAAATAATGGATAATAGTATAATAATATAACCCTAGATAACAACTGATACCATTCCCGGTCCGTAGAATAAATACAGAGTATATACCCCCTACTGAGGGATTTTTCTTAACATATTGGCTTATGAATATTGCCATAACCATAGCTTATAAATCCAACTTATACTTAGCATCATACGTATCGTTTCGAAATCATGAACACATAGCATATATCTCAAAATCTTTTATTTATCACAACAACAGTTTATAGAGGCATAGGTTTGAAAACTTGCCTGATTTATGAGTCTGCGAGTGGTGTCTTGCAGTGGTCCGGCGATCTATCAACAATAAAAATACCTTTCATCAATAACTTATACTTAGGAATCAAGCAAACACTATTCTTAAACTTAAACACCACACCAATGCAACTATATGATTATAACCCTTGCAATCTCTACTAACATCTTATAATCAGGTACTCGTTTGTTATCAAGGGACATCATCCCAACTTGCTCTAAATCTGACTTGAAGTTATAAATGCTCTAGGGTCAACCTTTTATGATTCATTTCAAGATTTTCGATTCGTTTCTCAGAGTTTTTCTAAAGTTATATCCAAGTACTTGTTTTAGGGGGTTTCTCGCACTTAACCTTACTTCAAACATTTTTATAAAATCGAAAAACGATCTTTTTCACACAAGGTCTTCTCCCACACTTTCCTTACTGTCTCTAATATTTAATTATCAAGATTATCCCCTGCAATGATCTAGTTAAGAAAGATCAATTTCAGTTACGAACTTTTCTTCTCGTTTCCGAACCACTTTTATTAATTTGGCCATATCTCCTAAACCGTAAGTCGGATAGCTTCAATTTTTGCACCACAACGATCTACGTTCAAAAATCTATAAGTACAAGTCATATACTCATCAAGACCCGAGACCTATCCCAACTGTTATGCTCTGGTTTTAAAGGTTTTAGAAATTTCAGCATTACGACGGCTATAAATCGGATAATCCCAAAATTTCAAATCATTCAACTTGGTCAACAATCATTCCACACAACATATACCTCTTATATAACAAAGAACTGAGGCCAAGCAATGCCTTTCCGTTCTTAAAACTCAATATAACTTATAACAAAGCCCAATCATAGCTACTAAGATCATAAACAAGCATTTACACCATTAAAGCTTCCAAAAATCACTTAATACATCCAAGGGTTCAAGGTTCATACCTCCTCCAAGCTTGTTTACTCCCAATACACCTATATAAGCCTAAATCCTTGCTTGCTATATCCTTTAGAAGTCAAAGATTCAAGATTAAAACCAAACAAAAACTTGGTTACTATTCATTCATCATCTTCATCCATTTATTTGAAATTGAAAGACTTAAAGAAAGGCTATACAATTCATGGCTCACCTTGTACTAATCAATAGATTTGTTTTAAGCTCTAGCTTGCAATTGTTGGTGGAAGGAATCTCCAAATCCCCCTTCTTCTTCAAGCTTGGCCGAGAGCTTCCATGAAGGTGGTGGTGTTTTTGTTTTTGCTTTATAACTTTATTACATGTATTATTATGTATTTATCCTTACTTTTGCAGGTGTTAATGCTAGCCCTTGGATGAGATTTCTACTTTTGTGTTGGCTTAATCTTGGCCGTCCACTTGTTGGCTTGTCACTTGTTACTTTTTACTTTAGCAAATTGCAAACTAGTCCTTCATCTTTGAGTTGACTTACACTCTAGTCACTCTTGAATTTCCTTCTTTCACCAACTAGCTTCTCCTTTATATTTGTAACAAAATAATGCTACACTTGTATGTCGCATTTTATGTATTCGTATTTTGTTGATCCGATACTTCTTTGCTTCGTAAATGTTTTCAGTGGTTTCTCTATAATCCCCTTGAACTGTTTTCTCTGAATGTCCTGAGTATCTTAAATAAAACCTTATATTATAATTCCATGTACTCCCTTGTTTAAAATCTTTATTTAATAATGGATCATAGGTTTCCTGAGCTCTCTGGTGGAATTTTCAGAGAAAACTGAAAGGACTCGAATGCTGATTCTGACGACATTTACATACACTTATTTTGATTCGGGATTACTAATCTAACTTCCAAAATTCCATTTGTAGACTCGTATATAGTGTGGTGTGATCCCATTCTCATCTTAAGGAGTCTACCATCCACTATAATCATTTGGATCAATATCAGTTCCAATATTCCTGGTTTATTTCCTCTTTATTTCTTACGCTTAGAAAATGCTCTAGTGCTTTCTCGGGCATACGCTATCTTGTTTACGGAGCTGTCGGATGCATACCAGATATCGATTTGGATGACATGAAAATACTTTTCTTCCTTGGGGTGTTATATTCTTACTTTCCAGATAGTTTATTCTAATCTAAATGGTCAGCCCATTCTCATTATTCACAAAATACTTGAAAGCTGAAATCCATATTCATTTCATAAACTTGATTCTCAAAATCATTGATACATCGTGGTCACAACCACTATTCACATATACATCAGCATATAATAAAAGTTTTAATTCTACCCGAAATCTGGGGTCTTACAGTCTCCCCTCCTTAAAAGGATTCCGTCCCAGAATCACTCTGAAAACAAATGGGGATATCTTTCTAGCATTTCGCTCTCTAGTTCCCAAGTTGATTCTTCCATATTATGATTTCTCCACACAACTCTGACTAATTTGATGACCTTGTTCCGGAGCACTTGTTCCTTTCGATCTATAATTTCCGTTGGTTGCTCCACATAGGTCAAGTCGGGTTGTATGTCTACGTGCTCGTATTCCACTATATGCTTAGCATCTGACTTGTAGGGCCTTAGCATCGAAACATGAAACACGTTGTGGACTTGTTGCAAATATGGGGGTAGTGCCAATTCATACGCTAGCTTTCCAATACGTCTCAAAATCTCAAACGGCCCAATGTATCTAGGGCTCAACTTTCCTTTCTTTCCAAATCTCATCAACCCTTTCCAAGGAGACACTTTTAAGAACACTAGGTCTCCTACTTCATACTCTTTGCCCTTCCGAGCCAAATCTGCATACTTCTTTTGTCTATCCTGGGCTGCTACTAGCCGTCCTCGGATTAGATCAACTACGTCCTTTGTCCTTTGAACCATTTCAGGTCCTAGCAACTTACGCTCACCAACTTCATCCCAATACAAGGGAGACCTGCATCTTCTTCCATAAAGGGCCTCATAAGGTGGCATTCCGATACTCGCATGGAAGCTATTATTATAAGAGAATTCAACCAATGGCAAGTGATCATCCCAACTTCCTTTAAGATCTAGGGCACAGAACCTCAACATATCCTTGAGTGTTTGGATGGTCCTTTCACTTTGCCCATCTGTCTGAGGGTGATAGGCAGTACTCATATTCAGCTTGGTTCTGGCACATTCCTGAAAGCTCCTCCAAAATCTTGAATTAAATCTGGGATCTCGATCTGATACAATGGTCACCGGGACTCCATGCCGGGCCACAATCTCCTTCACATAGATATCTACTAGTTTGTCAACAGTGAACCTTTCATTAATTGGTAGAAAGTGGGCTGACTTCGTTAGTCGGTCTATTATCACCCATATGGCGTCATGATTGGCCTTGGTCCTTGGTAGACCCACAACAAAGTCCATTGCTATATGATCCCATTTCCATTCGGGAATTTCCAGAGGTTGTAGAAGTCCGATGGGCCTCTGGTGTTCAGCTTTCACTCTTTGACAGGTCAGGCATTTGCCTACCCATTCTGCCACGTCTCTTTTCATGTTAGGCCACCAGTAATACTCTTTCAAATCTTGATACATCTTATTTCCTCCTGGGTGAATTGAGTATCTGGTATTGTGAGCTTCATGCAGAATCTCATCTTTTAGCTCTGGGACGTTAGGAATCCAAATTCTGTAAGTATATCTCATTATGCCCTGGTCGTCTTTCTCAGTCTTCGTCTCTTCCCCAGTCAGGGATCCTCTTTCTTCTTGGAGCATTCGTTCTTGGCACAGCTTGATCTTTTCTAACAATGGTGGTTGGACTTGAATTTCCATCAACTTTTCTTGACTATCTCTTGGCATTCTTATCTCAATTTCCAACTTCTCCATATATCTTATCAGTGTTTCCTCCAAAGTCATCATTTTAAGCCTCTCCTTTCTGCTAAGGGCGTCAGCCACCACATTGGCTTTACCCGGGTGATAACGAATTTCACAGTCATAATCTTTAATCAGTTCTAGCCATCTTCTTTGGTGCATGTTAAGTTCTTTTTGGGTGAACATGTACTTGAGGCTCTTATGATCAGTGTAGATTTCACATTTTTTGTAATAACCCGAATTTTTGGAATAATTTAAAACTTTTCTGATTATGATTAAGTGTATCAGTGAATAGTGATTTGGTGGATGAATAGTGATTTTGAGGGTTAAGAAAGTTTTTCATGCCACCTATGTACGAGACGTAGTGTGGATATTCCGAAGTCATATTAGTGATCTACGGAGTAAATAAGTGAATGCAAAGACGATCGGAATTCAGAAATTCCAAATTTTATTTTGGTACAGTATTTGACCGGGCAGCAAATTATATATTATTATATTCAAGAAATGAGATATTAAAATTGAGGATTGGAGGATTAATATTTTGAAATTTTATTATTTATTAAAGTCAATTTAAGGATTCGATTGTGGAAGTGAATAGTGAATAGTTACTATTCACTGCGAGAACCGCATAGAATTTTATTCGCCCTTTAGAAAATATTTCGAATCGTTTCAAGAGGAATAAGGTAACATTTACGGGATTAAATATAGACATGGAAGTAACATGTAACAAGATTAATTCGAGGGATGCAACATTTGGATCATCCATGTGAAAAGAAACGAACTAGTAAAGCAACTTTAACCAAACGCGTGCATGCGCGACACGTGTCCTGGTGACTCACCAAATGTGATGACTCACCCCTCTCTTATACAAAAATCAGCATTATCTTCATTATTAACCAAAACAAAGAAAAGAAAAAGAAGAAGGAAAATTCGGGAGAAAAAGAGAGAAGAAAAATGGGAGAGAAAGAGATGATCATAACTCGAGATTCTGTAGTCCGTTTTTGGCGTTCTACCACTCAAAATGAAGCTCTTGAGAAGCCCGTCGTAACCATGGTAAGCAAGCACCTCAACTCCGTGATTTACCCCTTCGATTCAGTGATTAACAGTTGGAGAAGATGATGAATAGTAACTTGTATTTTGTTTTGTTTTGTTTTGATAATGAGTTTGTAGCTTCCAAAGGTTGTATTAAGCAAGGATCTAAGGTTACATAAGGGATATAGCAGCAAGCAAGCTTGGAGGAAGGTATAAACCTCTGCCCCTTTGAGTTTGATATGAGTTTTGAAATGGTTTTGATGTTTATGTAAAGTTAAGAGCATGATTAAGTAATTAGATGAATTGTTGGTTGAAGTTTGGAGAATAGGTTATGAATTTATTGTGATTATTCATGGAGGATTTGACTGAGTGGAGGGTGTATAAGGTGGATGGTGAGTTTGGGATTGTTTGGTATTGATTTGAGTGTGTTTTGAAAATGGAAAACGTTACGATTATAGCCGTCGTAATGCCCAATTGATTTAAGGCTGTTTTGAGCAAGAATTACGAACTGGTCTGGTAATATTTTTGAACAGAACTGACCATGAACATGTAGGTCTTGTTTTAAGGTTTGTTTTGATATAAAGATCATGTCTATACGATTTACGGTTTAGGAGAAAAGTGAGTTTTAGTAAACGCCATTCGGAAGAATGACTCATCTCTGTTCAGCAACTTTGAGGCTATATTTGGACCACTTCGGAGCCATATGAAAATGTGAAACTTTGAGAAATAATACTAGAGACAGTTAGGAAGGCTCACGAAAAAGATTCGGATTAAAAAGATTATTTTTCGATTTTATAAAAATGTTTTAGTCGAGGTCGCGCAAGTGAAAACCACTAAGAGCGAGACTTAAAAACCAAGGTTCCAAATGGTTAAGTATAACTTGGATTTGAGGATGGATTTCGAACCAAACTTGTGATATAAGTATTTGACGAATAACATGGACTTAGTATGAGCCTATAACGAGCTAGTAATGCCTTGGTTGTGTTTCGCTTACGTGTTTAAGCATTGAGTTATAAGTGGTTTATCGAGGGGATTAACCGTGTGCTTTCGTTTGACTTTGTCTAGATTGTTCGACATGGTCAGGAGCCCTATCACCTCTCGAGCATCAGGCAAGTTTACTAAACCTTACTCTATTATTAGAGTGGGCATATTTTCGAATGTTTAATACTTGTTGATTCAAAAATATATCTATATATATATTCTTTGTTCCAAGTATCGTGCAAGTTTCTAAAACCATACTTTGAAGTATACATATATTAGATGCAAGTTTTCTAAATCCCATGCTGTATTTCAGATTACATTATACTGATGATGCATATGATATGATAGATGCATGCTTTCAAACCTTACATCGTATATAGATGTAACGGTAATAAAAGATAGTGAGATATATATGTTATGTGTTTCTGATTTCGAAATGATACTTGTGGTGCTAAGTAAAAGTTATTGATAGGAAGTTGAATTTATAAGCTATGGATACAGTAATATTTTGGAGCTGATGTGTTAAGAAAATCCCTCAGTAGGGGGTATCTACTCTATATTTAATCTACGGACCGGGAATGGTATCAGTTGTTATCTAGAGATATATTATATATTCTCTATACTTATTTTACATACTAAGAATGGTATCAGTTGCTATCTAGGGTTATTTTATTGTGTTATTACAATTAATCTATTAAGGGTATATATTTTAAATATATGATGAATAGTATTATCTACCCTTTTGTTAAGAAAGTATTTAGAAATTATTTCTAAATAAATATTCTTTATTAAATATAGTTTGCATTAATTATTTAAAGCCCTACTTCTTAAGGAAGTATTTTGTGAAAACTATTTTAAACCCTAGATAGCTAATAAAGTATATTTCCGTCAATTTTATTATAAATAGAGAAGGTTCCCAAAATCTATTTTCCGTTTAAGTCTATATTCAGAAAGACTTAAATGATCGCTCAAACTACAAATGCAAGGGACCTTTCTCGAGATTTTATGGTTGTTTCAAGTGGACTGCCCGGTCCTAAACTTTTTGAAACTACTCCTTTACCAGCTTTGTGTCCAACTATCAAAATGATTTTGATTACTCTTTCAAGATTCGAGGAGTAAAAGCAGTGAAATCAGTTGTATCCATGAACAAGCATCAGCTTGGGAAATATGGGTGAATTTTCCTTTCCAACCAGATATGACTACTTTGTGGAGTCGTATACTTGGGTAAAAAGGGAAAGGAACTTTATGTTTCAAAGTTATGGATTTTCTCGAACTCGGAGAATGTGTAAGGGACTGACTGGCGACCCGTCCCCTAAGGGAATTACGCGTAGATCACCGTTCTTCCCTTAGATTATCAGATAGTGCCCGACCGTAGGATGAGAGAAGAGTATCGGAGGCCCCTAAGGAAAGGGTACCCCTAAGGGAATGGGTATGCTCTTCCCCCTACAACCGATTGGCGGGTAGGTAAGTCGGTGTGAGACTGACTACTTTTCCCTCTACGTAGAAAAACAGCATTTGGGGATTGCCTTACGACTGATCATCGTAGAGGTATCCCTGTCGCCCAGAATCTCCGTCTACAGTTCATCATCCGTGAAAGAAAATGTTTTATGCAAGTGATCAAAGAGGGAACATGTTTTAAGCAAGTTCCCATAAAAGAAAAGTTTATTCAAGCTCTTCAAGTTATTCAAGTTTATTCAGTCCATGCAAGTTTATTCAAGTTCAGAAAGCGGATTGGAAATATTTTGCCTTGTCTTTATTTCCAGAATATGATATGAGATAAATGTTTGATATGAAAGATGATATTTGGAAATTCCTACAACTTCATCTTTTATTTTATGAGTTATGACTCTGATAAAACCTGATTAAGGATATATATGTATAAGTGGATTTTGGGTTATGGAAACCTTATATTGAATTTCCTTATAACTTCATCTTTCAAGTATATGTTGATAGTCTGCTTATATTTTATATAGCAGATATTTTACAGAAAGGATATACTGAGTATCTTGTTATTTCATCTTTTATACTATACTAGAACTTTGTTCATAGTATAAACATTGAAAGTTGCAGAGTATTCTGAAATGATATTTGAAATACCACAATGGTACTATTTTTGGAATACATTCCGATAAGAAAATGATTTCAGTATCAAGATATTTTGACAAGTTATTGTCTTATACCCGCTTTATTTCTGGGTTGAATTAAAGGCAGAATTATGCCATACTTTCATTACCTTGCTGAGCTATCGCTCACTCTTGCTATTATTTTATATATATTATATAGCAGCGAAGCAGGATGCCTACGGGACGGCACGTACCTCGCAAG
Source organism: Heracleum sosnowskyi (assembly GCA_030848705.1). Taxonomy (NCBI): domain Eukaryota; kingdom Viridiplantae; phylum Streptophyta; class Magnoliopsida; order Apiales; family Apiaceae; genus Heracleum; species Heracleum sosnowskyi. The sequence continues at coordinate 357,305 of JAUIZM010000019.1, read as the reverse complement.
GCGTTTCCATAAACAGTTTCAGCAGTGATCCCGGGAGTAGTACGAACCAATCGAATCAGGCTACGGCTTTGGTATTCAACTTATGTATAGACCTGAATGGTATTAGAGGATTGTGAGCATCAGAAGGCTAAGTTGGTAATGTAACAGTACTTAGAAATTGTATCAGTAACAAATTCAAAAGACATTTGGGTATTGTAATAAAAGTTATTTATTCCGCAGTTGTTGTATTTTGTCGTTTCTGAGACTCTAACCTGTGTGTGTGTGTGTGCGAGACATATGTTGTGGGGTCATGAGCAGGTGAATTATGAATGGTGTGAGTAATGCAGGTAAGGCAAGGAGTACATGGATTGTGACAACCCTAGATCCCCGACCCCGGATTTGGGGCTGTTACAGAGATGGTATCAGAGCCTTAGGTTACAGTCCTCAGAAACGATAGGAGATCGAGTCTTACAATACCCTTAATAATGATAAGAACATCTAGAGCTCAAATTGAGTTCGTAGTCGGGTTAGAGGACATGACCCTGACTGTTTAAGATGAAGCCCGAAAGGGGACTTCTTTTGGGAAACCGTACTTAGGACTTCATGGTTAGTCACCTCGATTCGTATGAGTTATAGATTGATGGGATTCTGAGATACCAGACCCCGAGGCCTTCGAGTAGGCAATTGATGATGCGTTCCTTGAAATGGACGGAGACCCGATAAAGGAAGACCCCATAGTGGGTCGAGGAAAGAATCTTGTAGAGGACGTGTTGATTGATAAAGATGTGGTGTGTTACTTGAGGTCTAATAATAAGACCGGACGAACCTTCAAGGGATAAATAAGTGACGAGAGTTTAAGGATCGTTCATGATTCATCAAGAGGTATGACAAAGAAAATGGAGTAGAATCTCCAAAGCAGAAGAGGTAGAAGCAGTATAGCCAATATCAGTGGATTGATTCGACTTGAACGAAACCTGTTACTTGTAGTCGGTTATAGTTGCCCATAAGGAGGCGGCATACTTAAGAACCAAGGTGTTCAGATTTTTACGAACGATGGAGGGTACTTAGTTGCCTAAGGATAGTGAAAGGAATTGCTTTGGCTACAAGGTTTCAATCCCCCACGACCAGCGATTCCACTGGAAATAGTGTCTATTACATCATTGAGGAATTTTATTATCTCAAGGAGAATGTTGGGTATATGTACCATGCAAATGTTAGTGTAAGGCAAACACGCTAAGGCGGAATCGAGAACGAGATTTACCACCCTCAGGAAACCAGGAAGGAATTATGAGGATAGAACAGAAAAGTCGGAAATTAGACCCGAGCATTACTAGCAGGTAAATAGAATAATCAAGTTTCCCTGATTTTGGAAGGGAATTCAGTAAATTTTTGGCAAACCTTGTCTTTCTGATTACCAGAGGATGTCACCAAAGAGAGTGGAAACTAGAGCGAACCCTGTGGATTGGGTAAGATGGCCGCTATATGGGTGGGTGGACAGACCCTGATTGCTACAACTGATTGTAGAAATAAAATGATGAAGTTGAGATTGGACGGAAAAGGCTATTGTGCCAAAGTGTTAAGCTTATGTAGCGCACGGGATTGATATGGGAGAAGGAATATTGGGTATAAGGATGATTGAAATAGAGACCAGATTTAAGCTTGTAGTTTCTAACGATCTACCGAAGTACCGCCCAGCCGACATGTGGAATTGTCATTGCTATGGGCGACAACGGTATCGAAGTCTTTTTATAGAACAGAACGCTTACTTGAGATGTTTGCGCCTAGCCGAATAGAATTCCCTGCGATTGCAAAGGTCGATGGTTGAATTCTTAGCGACTATTATAAGTCGGCAATGACGTAAGTATCGAGCACCTTAGGGTGTGCATGGAAAAGAAAAGCTTTGGAATGGAACGATTATCCATTAGAGGAGCCGATATAAAAGGCATCCGTAGAGACCTTGGTAGTACCCTCCCCATTTGCAAATTATGTGGGATATTTCCCCAATCTATGATCTATCTTGATCTCTCTCCAGGAAAGAATTCTGATAAAGGGTATATTCCCTCTTCGAAGTTGTTTTATAACACTTGTGTTAAACCATATTCAGTTTCAATTGTGCCAGAGGCTATCTGTGACGCCCTCCCGACCTGGGGTCATGATCGGGGAGTCACTACCACCTCTATACATATTAAACCCATAAACAATATAATAAAAGCATGCAGACTTGACCCCAACTCTACCCTGGATCTTTAACAGTTGATGGTGTGAAACAAGCATCCACTATCTAATTCATTAATACATAAGTCTTAAAAGTTATTACAACAAAGTCTTAAGAGTTCTAAGTTCTCTATTACAAAACACCTTCTAGATATGGCCATCACCTACCTGAGCTGGCATCCCAAAAACAACCCTATAGGAAGACTTCCTAGCTGTCTGAAATGTACGTACCATCTTCTCGTTTCACTGTGGGTTAGAATAGGGAAAAAGAATGAGCCAAATGCCCAGCAAGTAATAATATGACCAAACAGTTATCCACTGGGAAACAGTTCAATATCAATATGGATAGCATGAGTATAGCAAAGTCCGTAACAAGGGATTATCAGAATCCATAATTTGAGTATAAAGTTTCAAAACAGTTTCCGATATCAATATATATAGCATGGTTTAAGCAGAATCCACATTAAGGATATATTGGAACAATGGCATAAATATGCAATTTCAAAGGGTAAACCAATTTCATTATCAAGATATCCGTTTCAAAAACAATAAGTAATTTTGGAGATTTTTCACAACGCACCGGACAATACGGGTGATCAGCCACGTAAAGTCCCCATACCGGACACACAGTCCCTCTGGTCCTTGTATTGGGTCCCATTAGGCACATATTGGCCTTTAGACTAGTCCATCCCTAGTCCATTTATTATAATTAAAAAGTGCTGGACCGGCGTTACTCGGCCTCTTACGCCTCCAATCTTAGGAATCCGTGGAAACCATAAATCATAATTTAAATGAGTTCAAACTTTATTCCTTTTCAAAACATTTTCAGATATAAACAAGTCTTTTTGGAAATCAGATAAGTTCAATCAAAACAATCTGGATTTCTATTAGTGGAATATAAGAAATATTTATCATTGGGTATGTTCTGGAAATGTACTAAAATGAGGTATAGGTGTATTCACTTTCAGGTATAAAAGGGTTTGAATAAGTATATGATCAAATTCAGGTTATGGAATTATAGGTCATCAGGTTTCAATTCCTGTATATGATCAGGGTATAAAGGTTTAGGGATAAAGAACTAAACAAAGCATGGTATATAATTCAACATGGTATATATGAACAAAGATCAGGGTCATCAATGAACAATAAGCGTTTTCAGAATTAAAGGTATATCAAGGCAAGGTAACGGTTCATATATGTCAAAATGAAACAATGGAATCAAAATACGAAAGCAAGTTTGTATTACTTGCCTTAAGTAGATAAAGGGTAATGAGCAATCACTGGTTTTCCACCTTAGTCTTTCCCTTGTCCCTAAGTTCCACTTCCTTGAACTCTCTAAGTTCCACTTCCTTGGACTCTACAAAAGAATATAATCTATCTTAGAATTCCCTCTCTAAGATGTCAATCCTTTATTCTAAACTACCCAAACGCATCCTAGCGCGTAAACATATAATAGTTATACCACAAAATAATTATAACCACGTAATAGGCAATCAACCATATAAATGCACATTGTCATTTAAATACACATAACATGCTCCTTATACATATATACATATAATAATACACCTTTCAAATCATACCACATTCGGTATCCCTTAAATCAATTTAACCAATGCTAACTATATCCTTAATACTTTCACAAAAATGTTTTCATCTCAAAAAGCAGAAAAATCAACTGCGCATACTTTACCAAAACATTTTTCATAAATCCAAAAATAATCAAACAATTACCAAATTTGACAGGCTACTTCCTGATTACAAAACCAACTTAGCATAAAAGTTTCAACTTCAGAACACTTTATTTAGTATAAAAACGAACTGTATAAAGTAGGTACTAAGCACAGAAAAATCTCAGCTGCGCAACTTTTAGTAAAACATACATAACTTTTTATCCGTAAATCCTATCGACACAAAGTTAGCACATGCACAAACTAGATTCAATTTAGAACATTATCATCCAAAGACCTCAGTCTAAAACAGGCAGCAACATTTCGAAATTTAGCAAAACAGAACAGGGCAGTTTTCTGGAAAATTTCAGCTTGGTGTTTTTCTTTTTAAATCACCCAAACACAATCCCATTCACAATCCAACTATCCAATATTACAACTAAGACTCATGCTCTCAAGAATCACTAACTTATACATGCATTTATCCAATAACAAGCTAACAATTTCATTACTTGAAATTCCTCTAAAATTCTCAAATAAATACTTTTAACTATCCAAAATCTCATACTAACCACATTAACACAATAAATCAACATGCATTCCTTATAAACCGAAGTTAACAATTAAACAACATTATAAACAAATTTCCAAAACCGAATTCTAAAAAGGGGAAAAATCAAATTTTGAACATGCATTTCGATTTCTTCACATGCAACTCAAAATCGAACTAAATATAGGTATTAACACAATAATCGGACTCAAAAATGTCATCATCGTCCCCGTCGGCTCGCCGGAGCTCATTGCCGACGGCGGCAATGGTTGGAGGTGCCCGGAAAATATGAAAATCCGGGTTTCCTTCACAACCTCACCAATAAATAACACAAAACACGACTGAAACTGCAAGAGTCAATTCGAATCATCATAAAACCACATATACGAATCATACACATACATGAACATATATATATACACGATAAACACACATATACACGCAACCGAGCACAACCCATCTCAACACCAACATGATTCAGTATAAAAACAGAGACTAGAACCATGGGTATCGATTTTAAAGGCCAAACTCGAAGCAATAGTCGGATTAAAGCAAAAATATTTGAAGTGGGTTTTCAAACTTTTATCTCAGAATTGACATGCAATGATAGAGGGTTGTAGAGGAGACAAAACTGAGCAAGAATATGGGTTTCAATCATCCAATCGGTACAAAACCGAATAGGAAGAGAGGAGAGAAGTTTACCGAGAGGGAGAGATGAGAGATAGCCGAGAGAGAGAAGAGAGAAAAGAGAGAAGAGAGAATGGTCGGCCAAGTGAGAAAGGGGAAAAACTGATGCAGGGGTTTTTATAAGCCCAGGGGTATTTTAGTAACTTCATAATTATAAAATCTGATTTTCTAATAACAAAACCAACCTAAATGCTTTTCTATAATTCGAAATAAACTGAAGGTAATGTCTAAAAATCCAAATTTTATTTTTAAAATAAAGAATACGAATTTACAAGCTCACCCATATTTTTAAAATATTTTTGTGATCAAAATTGAATTAAATATGAATTTTCAAAGTTTTGATCACTTAAAGGACTTTTAACTCATAAAATCAGTTTTAAATCCTTAAAGCCAAAAATAAATTCCTCCACTAATTTTAGAAAATACTAGAATATAGAATAAAGGTTGTGAAAAAGATTTCACAATAAAAAGAGTTTCCGATGATTTTATAAAATTCCCGGATGGTCAAAAAGAACTAATTTATAATAAGAAATTCACATAAAATGCATTTAAAAGCATACACAAGTATTTTAATCCATACCATTCACCAAGTAAACATCTAATTATCACATTTTCAAATATACACCTTTCACACAATACTCACATATCATAGAACTCAAATATTATTAAATATTAATATAGTACAAGCGTTTTTCTGAGTCGTTATAACCTTCCCCCCTTAAAAAGATTCTGTCCCCAGAATCTAACCTTATGAAAATAGGTGCGGATACTTTTCAAGCATCTCGCTCTCAAGTTCCCAAGTTGATTCTTCAACTTTAGGATTCCTCCACAAAACCTTAACTAGCTTAACAATCTTATTCCTTAATTTCCTATCCATACGATCCTGAATTTCTACAGGTTGTTCTACATATGACAAATCAGGTTGAATCTCAAAAGGTTCATATTCGATCACTTGATTTGCATCAGGATTAAATCTCTTAAGCATCGAAATATGAAAAACGTTATGAATATGCTCCATGTGCGGTGGTAACGCTAACTCATAAGCAACTTTCCCGATACGCCTCAGTATCTCAAACGGTCCTACATATCTCGGGCTAAGTTTCCCTTTCTTGCCAAATCTTGTCACTCCTTTCCATGGCGACACTTTCAGCAACACTTGATCTCCTTCTTCAAAATTCAGATCCTTCCTATCTTGGTCAGCGTACTTCCGTTGTCTGTCTTGTGCCGTAAATAGCCTTTTCCTAATGATTTCAATCTTTTCCTTCGTTTCCTGTACCAGCTCGGGGCCTAAAACTTTTCGTTCTCCAACTTCTTCCCAATATACAGGCGATCTACATTTCCTTCCATACAAAGCTTCATACGGTGGCATTCCAATACTTGCGTGATAGCTGTTGTTGTACGAAAACTCTACCAATGGTAAATGCTCGTCCCAACTTCCTTTAAAATCCAGTGCACAAGCTCTAAGCATGTCTTCAATGGTTTGAATTGTTCGTTCACTTTGGCCATCAGTTTGTGGATGATAAGCTGTACTCATCTTAAGCTTGGTACCCAGACATTCTTGAAATTGTTTCCAAAATCGGGAGTTAAACCTTGGATCACGATCCGACACAATGGTTACTGGAACTCCGTGGCGTGTCACAACCTCCTTCAGATATAGCTGTACTAATCTATCCAGTGAAAATCTTTCATTGATTGGGAGAAAATGTGCAGACTTGGTCAGACGGTCTACGATTACCCATATGGCATCATGATTAGCTTTTGTCCTTGGTAGTCCAACAATAAAGTCCATGGCAAGATGTTCCCACTTCCATTCCGGAATATCCAATGGTTGCAATAGTCCGCTCGGCTTTTGATGTTCGGCTTTGACTCGTTGACAAGTATAACACTTACTTATCCATTCGGCAATTTCTCTCTTCAAATCCGGCCACCAGAAATGTTCCTTCAAATCTCGATACATTTTCGTGCTACCAGGGTGAATTGAGTACTGTGAACTATGGGCTTCCCGCAAGATTTCATTCTTCAATTCTGTCACATTTGGAATCCATATCCTCGTAGAAAATCTCAAAATTCCTTTGTCATCCCTTTGGGTGCAAATCTCTTCACCAGTCAATGTGTTCATCTCTTGGTTCATAACCTCCTCTTGACATCTTCGTATCTTTTCCAACAATTCCGGCTGAAACGTCATAGCGTGGAAAACTTCGTTGGTAACTTCCGAATCACAAACTTCTAGTTTCAACTTCTCAAATTCTTGAAGCAATTCCTTAGGTATCGTGAACAAATTCAATCTCTCCTTTCGACTTAACGCATCCGCCACAACATTCGCTTTTCCCGGGTGGTAGTTAATACTACAATCATAGTCCTTAATTAGCTCCAACCATCTCCGTTGCCTCATGTTCAATTCCTTCTGAGTGAATATATACTTTAAGCTCTTATGATCCGTGTAGATTTCACACTTCTCTCCGTATAGATAATGTCTCCAAATTTTCAGTGCGAACACAATAGCTGCTAATTCCAAATCGTGAGTTGGGTACTTTCGTTCGTGCGGTTTGAGTTGTCGTGAAGCATACGCGATCACTTTTCCATGTTGCATTAGAACACATCCTAATCCTTTGTGTGAAGCATCACTGTAGATAACAAAATTTCCTTGATCATCTGGTAAGACTAACACTGGTGCAGTCACTAATCTTCCTTTCAGCTCTTGGAAACTTTCCTCACATTTCTCAGTCCAAACAAACTTCTCATTCTTCCGAGTCAGTGCAGTTAACGGTGTAGCTATCTTTGAAAAATCTTGAACAAATCTCTGATAATATCCAGCTAATCCGAGAAAACTTCTCACTTCAGTAGGGGTCTTTGGTCTTTCCCAATTAACCACAGCTTCAATCTTGGCAGGGTCCACTCTCACTCCTTCTCGACTAATAACGTGTCCAAGAAATTGTACTTCCTCTAACCAAAATTCACACTTTGAAAACTTTGCATATAACTTTTCCTTTCTCAAGACTTCCAATGCGATCCTTAGATGTTCCGCATGATCTTCCGAAGACTTTGAATATATCAAGATGTCATCAATAAATACAATCACAAACTTATCCAGATACGTTCGAAACACTCGGTTCATCAAATCCATAAACACAGCCGGGGCATTAGTTAATCCAAATGGCATCACTAAAAATTCGTAATGCCCATATCTCGTGCGAAAAGCAGTTTTCGAAACGTCTTCAGGTTTGATCTTCAGTTGATGATATCCGGATCTTAAATCAATCTTTGAAAAATATGCTGCTCCTTTGAGTTGATCAAATAAATCATCGATTCGCGGTAACGGGTACTTATTCTTTACCGTCAACCGGTTAAGTTCTCGATAATCTATACACAATCTCATGCTTCCGTCTTTCTTCTTGACAAACAAAACTGGCGCTCCCCATGGCGATATACTAGGCCTTATCACTCCTTTATCCAAAAGATCTTGTAGCTGCGTAGCCAATTCCTTCATCTCTGCCGGTGCCATTCTGTAAGGTGCCTTTGATACTGGTTCCGTTCCAGGTGCCAAATCAATCGAAAATTCTACTTCTCGATCTGGAGGTAATCCGGGTAATTCGTCAGGAAAAACTTCAGGGAACTCATTTACAACTGGTATCTCCTCCATTTTCAACACTTGTTTCTCCACATCCACAACATGAGCCAAATAAGCTTCGCAACCTTGTCGAAGTAGTCGTGTCGTTTGCATAAACGTTAAGAATTTCCTAGTTTGTCTTTGACCTTGAAATACCACTTCTTGACCTTCGTCCACACGCAATCTTACTTGCTTTTTCCTACATTCAATCTGCGCATCGCAATCTACTAACCAATCCATTCCTAGGATAACATCGAATTCTCCCATTTTGAACGGTATCAAATCCGCATGAAAAAGATATCCACCGATCTCGATTTTACAATTAGGACACACTTGGTCTACGGGAACTCTATCCTGGTTAGCCACTTCTATTACTAACGTCTTTTACAAGGGCTTTATCTCACATTGCAATTTATCAAGGAATCTTTCAGATATAAAAGATCTAGTTGCTCCAGAATCAATTAACACTTTAGCTTTAACAGAATTCACAGGAAGCGTACCTGCTACTACATCTCTGTCCTGAACCGCTTCATTGATTGACATATTAAAAGTTCTTGCTCGAGGTTGAGATGACTGTGACCGTGTTGGGGGTGCAGTGAGTCTAAGTACATTAGCAGATTGGACCGGTTCCTTACATTCCCGCGCAAAATGTCCCGCTTTTCCACATTTGAAACATGTTAGTCCTCCTGGTTTCGAACTTGGACATCCATCAGCATAGTGTCCCTTCTTGTTGCATTTAAAACATGTGATGTTCAACTTGTTACAGATTCCCGAATGTCTTTTACCACACGTCTTGCACTCTGGTATAGATGGTTTTCCCGTTATAGTTGGCGGCTTTCCTCCTTGAGGTTTCTTGTCTGAACTTCCAAATCCACTCCTTTGTTTCTGAAAATTCTTATCTCCTCCTGACTGATTTCCAAAACTTTTCCTATTTTGAGAACTTCCTTGTCCTTCATCACCTTGGCTTCTTTCAGATCCTCCAAACTTACGTTTCTTTCCAAATTTCTCCTTTTGAACTAATTCGCTCTCGCCCTCAATGATCATCGCTTTCTGTACTACCGCAGTATAATTTCTCAACTCAAAAGCTGCAACTCTACTCCTTAACCATGGCTTTAATCCGTGCTGAAACTTTCTAGCCTTACTGACATCATCTCCTACGTATCTAGGTGCAAATCTTGCCAATTCAGTAAATTTGGCTTCGTATTCCGCCACACTCATTCCTTCTTGTTTTAATTCTAAGAACTGAACTTCCAACTGATCTTGTAGGTACCTTGGTAAATACTTCTCCTGAAATAGTTCCGTAAATCTTTGCCAAGTAATTTCTCCTTCTCCTAACTTCACAGATTCCCACCAAAAATTAGCTTCTGCCTTCAAGTAGTAACTAGCAAATTCAGTTTTCTGATCCTCCCCAACCTTAACTAACGCAAACGCTTTCTCAATGTCGATTAACCATGATTTCGCCTCAACAGGGTTTAGAGTGCCTTTGAATTCAGGTGGGTGGACAGCTTGAAATGATTTAAAAGTTGTCAATGGTTGAACATTTTGTTGTTGTTGTTGAGTCAAGGCAGCAGTTTGTTGTTGGAGTAATTGAAGTATCTGAGTTATAGTTGGGTCTACCGGGTTTTGGGCCTCGGTATCAGTTGTTTGTTAAGTAGAAGCAGTAGTCTTTTTCTTTGGTGGCATTTTTCTGATAAGAGATAAGCAATTTATGAAACAATATGCATATATATACCACAATGTAAACTCTTTTTGAAAACGTTTATAAAACTGTATGTAACATAAAAATTTTAAAACTTTTAGCCATATTGTTAGATAACTTGCTCGTCTCCGTAACAGGGTAAACAGGGTAAACATAGGTATTATAGGAACAGGTTAACAATAAATGGTATAACAGTTTAAAGCAAGGTATAAGAAAAAGTTAGTGCATAATGTAAAGATAAGAGTCAGGTACAATAGATGACAGGGTACATGATCACCCCATAAAGTCAAAGCAGAGTCAATGCCAAAGCAGATAATATCATAATGTCTACTAGGAAAAAGGGAAAATATCCTAATAGCGAGTAGTCAAGCGTGCAAATAACCAATAATAAAACCAATGGGCTCTAACAGATGTCCCACTCTCAGAATCCAAGCATCTCTAGTCTCGATCACCACGAACAGCTCTCAGCTCACGCAGCATCCAAACAACAATCCTAGTCACTCTCCTAGCCTCCTCTAAAGCATCAACAGTGACTGGTCCCTCAGCTAGGCGCTTTCGCGCTGACTCCTCTACGGTTCGAATCCTATCCTGCCATTCTGCCTCAGTAACAGCAACGCGACGGTCAGCCTCATCAGTCATCTGGTCTACAAGGGCCTGAAGCTCAGCATTCTGTCCAGAAAGGGTCTCTAGGTCTCTAGCAAGGTCTACCTGTGTATGAAGAAGTCTAGGTGCAGGATCTCCCATAACTGAAACATGAGAATCAACAGATGCTGCTCTCCACGGGATAGTAGTCTGAACAGGTACATGTGCAAATGGTGTCTCAACGGACTGAACACTAAGACTACCTATCTCCACTGGGTCAGATAGTGTGATAGAGGGGTGAGGGGGTGTGTCTCCACCAACAACGTCCATCTCCTGCGATAACAATATAGATATAGATACTTATATAATAACAGGTTATCTTAATCCTAAAGACTTAACTTAAAAGAAAGTTCTTACGCCTACCGTTGCTACTTAGCATTTATCCATCTAATATCCTAACATATTCCTACTCCTTACATAACTATCTTAATCACCTTTTATTAATAGGGATCCTAATCTTTTATTAATAGGGATCCTAATCCTGGCTTGTTTCAGTGACCAAAAACTGACAGCTCTGATACCAACCTGTGACGCCCTCCCGACCTGGGGTCATGATCGGGGAGTCACTACCACCTCTATACATATTAAACCCATAAACAATATAATAAAAGCATGCAGACTTGACCCCAACTCTACCCTGGATCTTTAACAGTTGATGGTGTGAAACAAGCATCCACTATCTAATTCATTAATACATAAGTCTTAAAAGTTATTACAACAAAGTCTTAAGAGTTCTAAGTTCTCTATTACAAAACACCTTCTAGATATGGCCATCACCTACCTGAGCTGGCATCCCAAAAACAACCCTATAGGAAGACTTCCTAGCTGTCTGAAATGTACGTACCATCTTCTCGTTTCACTGTGGGTTAGAATAGGGAAAAAGAATGAGCCAAATGCCCAGCAAGTAATAATATGACCAAACAGTTATCCACTGGGAAACAGTTCAATATCAATATGGATAGCATGAGTATAGCAAAGTCCGTAACAAGGGATTATCAGAATCCATAATTTGAGTATAAAGTTTCAAAACAGTTTCCGATATCAATATATATAGCATGGTTTAAGCAGAATCCACATTAAGGATATATTGGAACAATGGCATAAATATGCAATTTCAAAGGGTAAACCAATTTCATTATCAAGATATCCGTTTCAAAAACAATAAGTAATTTTGGAGATTTTTCACAACGCACCGGACAATACGGGTGATCAGCCACGTAAAGTCCCCATACCGGACACACAGTCCCTCTGGTCCTTGTATTGGGTCCCATTAGGCACATATTGGCCTTTAGACTAGTCCATCCCTAGTCCATTTATTATAATTAAAAAGTGCTGGACCGGCGTTACTCGGCCTCTTACGCCTCCAATCTTAGGAATCTGTGGAAACCATAAATCAGAATTTAAATGAGTTCAAACTTTATTCCTTTTCAAAACATTTTCAGATATAAACAAGTCTTTTTGGAAATCAGATAAGTTCAATCAAAACAATCTGGATTTCTATTAGTGGAATATAAGAAATATTTATCATTGGGTATGTTCTGGAAATGTACTAAAATGAGGTATAGGTGTATTCACTTTCAGGTATAAAAGGGTTTGAATAAGTATATGATCAAATTCAGGTTATGGAATTATAGGTCATCAGGTTTCAATTCCTGTATATGATCAGGGTATAAAGGTTTAGGGATAAAGAACTAAACAAAGCATGGTATATAATTCAACATGGTATATATGAACAAAGATCAGGGTCATCAATGAACAATAAGCGTTTTCAGAATTAAAGGTATATCAAGGCAAGGTAACGGTTCATATATGTCAAAATGAAACAATGGAATCAAAATACGAAAGCAAGTTTGTATTACTTGTCTTAAGTAGATAAAGGGTAATGAGCAATCACTGGTTTTCCACCTTAGTCTTTCCCTTGTCCCTAAGTTCCACTTCCTTGAACTCTCTAAGTTCCACTTCCTTGGACTCTACAAAAGAATATAATCTATCTTAGAATTCCCTCTCTAAGATGTCAATCCTTTATTCTAAACTACCCAAACGCATCCTAGCGCGTAAACATATAATAGTTATACCACAAAATAATTATAACCACGTAATAGGCAATCAACCATATAAATGCACATTGTCATTTAAATACACATAACATGCTCCTTATACATATATACATATAATAATACACCTTTCAAATCATACCACATTCGGTATCCCTTAAATCAATTTAACCAATGCTAACTATATCTTTAATACTTTCACAAAAATGTTTTCATCTCAAAAAGCAGAAAAATCAACTGCGCATACTTTACCAAAACATTTTTCATAAATCCAAAAATAATCAAACAATTACCAAATTTGACAGGCTACTTCCTGATTACAAAACCAACTTAGCATAAAAGTTTCAACTTCAGAACACTTTATTTAGTATAAAAACGAACTGTATAAAGTAGGTACTAAGCACAGAAAAATCTCAGCTGCGCAACTTTTAGTAAAACATACATAACTTTTTATCCGTAAATCCTATCGACACAAAGTTAGCACGTGCACAAACTAGATTCAATTTAGAACATTATCATCCAAAGACCTCAGTCTAAAACAGGCAGCAACATTTCGAAATTTAGCAAAACAGAACAGGGCAGTTTTCTGGAAAATTTCAGCTTGGTGTTTTTCTTTTTAAATCACCCAAACACAATCCCATTCACAATCCAACTATCCAATATTACAACTAAGACTCATGCTCTCAAGAATCACTAACTTATACATGCATTTATCCAATAACAAGCTAACAATTTCATTACTTGAAATTCCTCTAAAATTCTCAAATAAATACTTTTAACTATCCAAAATCTCATACTAACCACATTAACACAATAAATCAACATGCATTCCTTATAAACCGAAGTTAACAATTAAACAACATTATAAACAAATTTCCAAAACCGAATTCTAAAAAGGGGAAAAATCAAATTTTGAACATGCATTTCGATTTCTTCACATGCAACTCAAAATCGAACTAAATATAGGTATTAACACAATAATCGGACTAAAAAATGTCATCATCGTCCCCGTCGGCTCGCCGGAGCTCATTACCGACGGCGGCAATGGTTGGAGGTGCCCGGAAAATATGAAAATCCGGGTTTCCTTCACAACCTCACCAATAAATAACACAAAACACGACTGAAACTGCAAGAGTCAATTCGAATCATCATAAAACCACATATACGAATCATACACATACATGAACATATATATATACACGATAAACACACATATACACGCAACCGAGCACAACCCATCTCAACACCAACATGATTCAGTATAAAAACAGAGACTAGAACCATGGGTATCGATTTTAAAGGCCAAACTCGAAGCAATAGTCGGATTAAAGCAAAAATATTTGAAGTGGGTTTTCAAACTTTTATCTCAGAATTGACATGCAATGATAGAGGGTTGTAGAGGAGACAAAACTGAGCAAGAATATGGGTTTCAATCATCCAATCGGTACAAAACCGAATAGGAAGAGAGGAGAGAAGTTTACCGAGAGGGAGAGATGAGAGATAGCCGAGAGAGAGAAGAGAGAAAAGAGAGAAGAGAGAATGGTCGGCCAAGTGAGAACGGGGAAAAACTGATGCAGGGGTTTTTATAAGCCCAGGGGTATTTTAGTAACTTCATAATTATAAAATCTGATTTTCTAATAACAAAACCAACCTAAATGCTTTTCTATAATTCGAAATAAACTGAAGGTAATGTCTAAAAATCCAAATTTTATTTTTAAAATAAAGAATACGAATTTACAAGCTCACCCATATTTTTAAAATATTTTTGTGATCAAAATTGAATTAAATATGAATTTTCAAAGTTTTGATCACTTAAAGGACTTTTAACTCATAAAATCAGTTTTAAATCCTTAAAGCCAAAAATAAATTCCTCCACTAATTTTAGAAAATACTAGAATATAGAATAAAGGTTGTGAAAAAGATTTCACAATAAAAAGAGTCTCCGATGATTTTATAAAATTCCCGGATGGTCAAAAAGAACTAATTTATAATAAGAAATTCACATAAAATGCATTTAAAAGCATACACAAGTATTTTAATCCATACCATTCACCAAGTAAACATCTAATTATCACATTTTCAAATATACACCTTTCACACAATACTCACATATCATAGAACTCAAATATTATTAAATATTAATATAGTACAAGCGTTTTTCTGAGTCGTTATACTATCCCAATGCCTACTTTCAGGCCTTCGAAGCCCTGTCAAATGATGTTATTCAAGCTTTCACTTTTCTTCAAATAATGAATGACCCTATGGTGATACCTCACCACTCGTTTGTTAAGTACCAGTATCTTTTTGGTTATTCTTTTCTTTGTATTTTCTTTGGAAACCGCACCTTTGGAATCTGTTCAATTTTAATCCAAGGTGTTCCTTTGAGGAATATTGTCGAAAGACGGTAATCAGTAAATTGATATCGAATTGCTTTCATACTTTTCAACTTCCACTGAGACGAACAACCCTATACTTATAGGGGCTACAAGGACTATCTGTCTGTGTGATAGAAGTCGGATGGGACGCCATCACTTGTAAGTTGTGAAATACAAGAAGGCTAATTACCTTTAGTAATGTCTCAATTGAGGCACACAACGTTGAGTTCTTATGATCATATTGATCTCTCGGTAAAATTCTCTTACCTCCAATAAGGTTACCTTAAAACTCATAACCTTATGATCACCAGTGTGTGACGTTTTCCTTGATATGGGAGCTGTCTTTTCAAGGCCCCATGATATTGTTATCCTCGTTGAATTCTAAGGGGAGGCCAACCAGGTCAAATAAGTCAAAAAAATTCGCTGATAGGAATTAGATTCGCAATGAAATCGCCTATGACAGGAGCGAATCCTTAAGACGAATAGAATGTTAGTAACATATCGATGAAATTGGTTTATTCTCCCAAGGATATTATGATAATGGAAAGCGTGTCAATCGATATATGTGAAAGAATAGCGATGTGCCGTGAACTCCAGTGACAACAGTGTTAGACAGATGCCCTATAGTGGAATTGAGATTTTGGAGGAGTTGTTTACGAATGTACACTACCTCTGGGTTAGAAAGATAAGTACTAACGATGGAGTCAGAGGGAACTGATATGGTGACTTGGAAGAGGTGCAGCGTGTGTTGTTTTAAAGGAATAATTTCCGGAAATATATGGAGACCCGGATGAAAATGAAGTTAAAGAATTAAAACAAGAAACCATGACTGTGACCGAGTATGAGCCCAAGTTTTCCGAATTATCGAGGTTTGTTCCGGAGTTTGTGAACACCGAATAAAAGAAAGCCAGTAGGTTCCAATCAGGGCTACCTCCAACAAGCAGCCCACTGTCAGGACTTTTAAATAGCAGGTGCCCTTCTACACTGTTTAGACAGAGCTAATGCATTGTTGTATATCAAGCTGTTGCATGACAATTAAACCTTAAGGCCGAGCCACTAAGGGAATAATTACAAGTAGAAATAGCCATTCAAGGGATTTTCCCATAAGACTGGTACGTCCAGGTTGTGAACTAGAAATATGAGGTCGACACTTTTGATAGACCTGATCCCTTTCAAGTTGGGAGAAGTTGATATTATAAGAAGGATGGGTTGGTTGACACCCAATGGAGCCCAGACTGATTGTAAGGGATAGAGAGTAATAAATAAAGAATAGAGACAGATTCAGAGACTCTTGAGTATAGTTCAGGCTAAGAAACTATTACGTCAGAAATATGAGGCTTAATTAGCTCTTATGGTTGACGCCAAGAAAAGAGATACCAAGTATAAAGGGAACTACAATGGTTTTGGGAGATTGTACAAGGTTTTAATGAGCTACCAGATATCGATTTGGATGACATGAGAATGAATACCGAGTATTCAGGGTATAGTGGGAATGAAAGAGTTAGTGACTCAGTTACAAGAGTTGTTGTATAAGGGTATGATAAGACCCAGTGTACCACCGTGGAGAGCCCGGTGTTGTTGTAAGAGAGAAAGATGTTAGCACGAGATTATATATCGAACCTCGAGAGTTGTATGAGTTCGACATGGAGAATAGGTACCCTGGTAAATGATTGTTTGATCAGCGGAAGAACGCTGTGTATTTCCAATTTATTTAAGAACTGGGTATCACCAGTTGGAAGTTAACTCCGAGGATATACCCGAGATTGCGATTCGTACTAGGAATAGACACTTCGAGTTTTCAGCAAGGTTGTTGTGGGTTGACTAATGCACCCACAAATTTTGATGGAATGAATTGGCTTTGAGTTACCCGTGATAGTAGATAGCATGAGATGGAGAAATGGCTAGAATTGACCTAGAATTATGATTGTGAGATACACTACCATCCGGGGAAGGCCAATGTGGTGGCCGATACCCTTAATTAAAATGAGACAGAAATGGATTCCAAATGATCGGGAATTAAAGAGTGAGATTTTACACAAAACCCAAGTTAGTCCAACAAATTAGAAGGACAAAAGATTTCACCAACAAGCAGCTAGTAACAGCCAAGACAGACAGAGAAAGTATGCGGACTAAGCCGCGAGTATAGAGATAGTACTGCTATTGATAAGCTAAACGGCAGGTTGATGGATGACAAGCAAGTTTATGTTGGTGTATTTTCTGTACAAACAAGATAGAGAATATGAGGTTAGAGATTCGTGATGCTAAAGGTATCTCCATGGAAAGTATTAATGAGATTTGAAAAGAAAGAGAAGTTGAGCCCGAGATTCATTGGGCCATCTGAGATTTTAAAACGCTTCAGGAAGGTGGCCTACGAGCCAGCCTTACCCCCCAAATTGGTAGAATGGTCATAACGGGGTTCATGTGTCAATGCTACGTCAGTATACTATAGATGCCCGGCATATGTTAGAGTACGAGCAGGTAGATATACAACTTGGTTTGACTTACAAAGAACAACCTGTGGAAATCACGGATAGAAAAGAGCAAGTGCTAAGTGACAAGATTGCCAAGCTAGTGAGAGGTTTGGGGAGAATCAAGAGGTGGAAGAATCCACCTGGGAGTTAGAAAGTGCAATGGAAGAGAAGTACCCCAGTTACTCCTAAGTTGATTCCGGGACGGAATCCTTTTAAGGAGGGGAGAATGTAATAACCCGAATTTTTGGAATAATTTAAAACTTTTCTGATTATGATTAAGTGTATCAGTGAATAGTGATTTGGTGGATGAATAGTGATTTTGAGGGTTAAGAAAGTTTTTCATGCCACCTATGTACGAGACGTAGTGTGGATATTCCGAAGTCATATTAGTGATCTACGGAGTAAATAAGTGAATGCAAAGACGATCGGAATTCAGAAATTCCAAATTTTATTTTGGTACAGTATTTGACCGGGCAGCAAATTATATATTATTATATTCAAGAAATGAGATATTAAAATTGAGGATTGGAGGATTTAATATTTTGAAATTTTATTATTTATTAAAGTCAATTTAAGGATTCGATTGTGGAAGTGAATAGTGAATAGTTACTATTCACTGCGAGAACCGCATAGAATTTTATTCGCCCTTTAGAAAATATTTCGAATCGTTTCAAGAGGAATAAGGTAACATTTACGGGATTAAATATAGACATGGAAGTAACATGTAACAAGATTAATTCGAGGGATGCAACATTTGGATCATCCATGTGAAAAGAAACGAACTAGTAAAGCAACTTTAACCAAACGCGTGCATGCGCGACACGTGTCCTGGTGACTCACCAAATGTGATGACTCACCCCTCTCTTATACAAAAATCAGCATTATCTTCATTATTAACCAAAACAAAGAAAAGAAAAAGAAGAAGGAAAATTCGGGAGAAAAAGAGAGAAGAAAAATGGGAGAGAAAGAGATGATCATAACTCGAGATTCTGTGGTCCGTTTTTGGCGTTCTACCACTCAAAATGAAGCTCTCGAGAAGCCCGTCGTAACCATGGTAAGCAAGCACCTCAACTCCGTGATTTACCCCTTCGATTCAGTGATTAACAGTTGGAGAAGATGATGAATAGTAACTTGTATCTTGTTTTGTTTTGTTTTGATAATGAGTTTGTAGCTTCCAAAGGTTGTATTAAGCAAGGATCTAAGGTTACATAAGGGATATAGCAGCAAGCAAGCTTGGAGGAAGGTATAAACCTCTGCCCCTTTGAGTTTGATATGAGTTTTGAAATGGTTTTGATGTTTATGTAAAGTTAAGAGCATGATTAAGTAATTAGATGAATTGTTGGTTGAAGTTTGGAGAATAGGTTATGAATTTATTGTGATTATTCATGGAGGATTTGACTGAGTGGAGGGTGTATAAGGTGGATGGTGAGTTTGGGATTGTTTGGTATTGATTTGAGTGTGTTTTGAAAATGGAAAACGTTACGATTATAGCCGTCGTAATGCCCAATTGATTTAAGGCTGTTTTGAGCAAGAATTACGAACTGGTCTGGTAATATTTTTGAACAGAACTGACCATGAACATGTAGGTCTTGTTTTAAGGTTTGTTTTGATATAAAGATCATGTCTATACGATTTACGGTTTAGGAGAAAAGTGAGTTTTAGTAAACGCCATTCGGAAGAATGACTCATCTCTGTTCAGCAACTTTGAGGCTATATTTGGACCACTTCGGAGCCATATGAAAATGTGAAACTTTGAGAAATAATACTAGAGACAGTTAGGAAGGCTCACGAAAAAGATTCGGATTAAAAAGATTATTTTTCGATTTTATAAAAATGTTTTAGTCGAGGTCGCGCAAGTGAAAACCACTAAGAGCGAGACTTAAAAACCAAGGTTCCAAATGGTTAAGTATAACTTGGATTTGAGGATGGATTTCGAACCAAACTTGTGATATAAGTATTTGACGAATAACATGGATTTAGTATGAGCCTATAACGAGCTAGTAATGCCTTGGTTGTGTTTCGCTTACGTGTTTAAGCATTGAGTTATAAGTGGTTTATCGAGGGGATTAACCGTGTGCTTTCGTTTGACTTTGTCTAGATTGTTCGACATGGTCAGGAGCCCTATCACCTCTCGAGCATCAGGCAAGTTTACTAAACCTTACTCTATTATTAGAGTGGGCATATTTTCGAATGTTTAATACTTGTTGATTCAAAAATATATCTATATATATATTCTTTGTTCCAAGTATCGTGCAAGTTTCTAAAACCATACTTTGAAGTATACATATATTAGATGCAAGTTTTCTAAATCCCATGCTGTATTTCAGATTACATTATACTGATGATGCATATGATATGATAGATGCATGCTTTCAAACCTTACATCGTATATAGATGTAACGGTAATAAAAGATAGTGAGATATATATGTTATGTGTTTCTGATTTCGAAATGATACTTGTGGTGCTAAGTAAAAGTTATTGATAGGAAGTTGAATTTATAAGCTATGGATACAGTAATATTTTGGAGCTGATGTGTTAAGAAAATCCCTCAGTAGGGGGTATCTACTCTATATTTAATCTACGGACCGGGAATGGTATCAGTTGTTATCTAGAGATATATTATATATTCTCTATACTTATTTTACATACTAAGAATGGTATCAGTTGCTATCTAGGGTTATTTTATTGTGTTATTACAATTAATCTATTAAGGGTATATATTTTAAATATATGATGAATAGTATTATCTACCCTTTTGTTAAGAAAGTATTTAGAAATTATTTCTAAATAAATATTCTTTATTAAATATAGTTTGCATTAATTATTTAAAGCCCTACTTCTTAAGGAAGTATTTTGTGAAAACTATTTTAAACCCTAGATAGCTAATAAAGTATATTTCCGTCAATTTTATTATAAATAGAGAAGGTTCCCAAAATCTATTTTCCGTTTAAGTCTATATTCAGAAAGACTTAAATGATCGCTCAAACTACAAATGCAAGGGACCTTTCTCGAGATTTTATGGTTGTTTCAAGTGGACTGCCCGGTCCTAAACTTTTTGAAACTACTCATTTACCAGCTTTGTGTCCAACTATCAAAATGATTTTGATTACTCTTTCAAGATTCGAGGAGTAAAAGCAGTGAAATCAGTTGTATCCATGAACAAGCATCAACTTGGGAAATATGGGTGAATTTTCCTTTCCAACCAGATATGACTACTTTGTGGAGTCGTATACTTGGGTAAAAAGGGAAAGGAACTTTATGTTTCAAAGTTATGGATTTTCTCGAACTCGGAGAATGTGTAAGGGACTGACTGGCGACCCGTCCCCTAAGGGAATTACGCGTAGATCACCGTTCTTCCCTTAGATTATCAGATAGTGCCCGACCGTAGGATGAGAGAAAAGTATCGGAGGCCCCTAAGGAAAGGGTACCCCTAAGGGAATGGGTATGCTCTTCCCCCTACAACCGATTGGCGGGTAGGTAAGTCGGTGTGAGACTGACTACTTTTCCCTCTACGTAGAAAAACAGCATTTGGGGATTGCCTTACGACTGATCATCGTAGAGGTATCCCTGTCGCCCAGAATCTCCGTCTACAGTTCATCATCCGTGAAAGAAAATGTTTTATGCAAGTGATCAAAGAGGGAACATGTTTTAAGCAAGTTCCCATAAAAGAAAAGTTTATTCAAGCTCTTCAAGTTATTCAAGTTTATTCAGTCCATGCAAGTTTATTCAAGTTCAGAAAGCGGATTGGAAATATTTTGCCTTGTCTTTATTTCCAGAATATGATATGAGATAAATGTTTGATATGGAAATTCCTACAACTTCATCTTTTATTTTATGAGTTATGACTCTGATAAAACCTGATTAAGGATATATATGTATAAGTGGATTTTGGGTTATGGAAACCTTATATTGAATTTCCTTATAACTTCATCTTTCAAGTATATGTTGATAGTCTGCTTATATTTTATATAGCAGATATTTTACAGAAAGGATATACTGAGTATCTTGTTATTTCATCTTTTATACTATACTAGAACTTTGTTCATAGTATAAACATTGAAAGTTGCAGAGTATTCTGAAATTATATTTGAAATACCACAATGGTACTATTTTTGGAATACATTCCGATAAGAAAATGATTTCAGTATCAAGATATTTTGACAAGTTATTGTCTTATACCCGCTTTATTTCTGGGTTGAATTAAAGGCAGAATTATGCCATACTTTCATTACCTTGCTGAGCTATCGCTCACTCTTGCTATTATTTTATATATATTATATAGCAGCGAAGCAGGATGCCTACGGGACGGCACGTACCTCGCAAGGCGTTTCCATAAACAGTTTCAGCAGTGATCCCGGGAGTAGTACGAACCAATCGAATCAGGCTACGGCTTTGGTATTCAACTTATGTATAGACCTGAATGGTATTAGAGGATTGTGAGCATCAGAAGGCTAAGTTGGTAATGTAACAGTACTTAGAAATTGTATCAGTAACAAATTCAAAAGACATTTGGGTATTGTAATAAAAGTTATTTATTCCGCAGTTGTTGTATTGTGTCGTTTCTGAGACTCTAACCTGTGTGTGTGTGTGTGTGCGAGACATATGTTGTGGGGTCATGAGCAGGTGAATTATGAATGGTGTGAGTAATGCAGGTAAGGCAAGGAGTACATGGATTGTGACAACCCTAGATCCCCGACCCCGGATTTGGGGCTGTTACATTTTTCCCCATACAAGTAGTGCCTCCAAATCTTTAAGGCAAAAACTATCGCTGCCAATTCTAGATCGTGAGTTGGGTATCGAATCTCGTAGTCCTTTAGCTGCCTTGACGCATACGCGATTACTTTATCATGCTGCATAAGCACACACCCTAATCCTTTGTGCGAAGCATCACTGTAAATCACGAAGTCCCCTTTTCCATCAGGCAACGCCAACACGGGGGGCGTCACCAACCTTTTCTTCAGCTCTTGAAAGCCTTTCTCACATTTATCTGTCCATTCAAACTTCTCCGTCTTGCGGGTAAGTCGTGTTAACGGGGCTGCTATCTTTGCAAAATCTTGCACAAATCTTCGGTAATACCCTGCCAGTCCGATAAAGCTCCTTACCTCTGTTGGGGTGGTTGGACGCTCCCAATTCGAAACTGCTTCTATCTTGGAGGGGTCAACCAACACTCCTTCTTTATTAATCACATGCCCTAAGAATTGCACCTCCTCCTTCCAGAATTCACATTTCGAGAACTTGGCATACAACTGTTCTTTCCTGAGAGTTCCTAGGGCTATCCTCAGATGCTCAGTGTGTTCTGCTTCCGTCTTGGAATAGATAAGAATGTCATCAATGAAAACTATGATGAATTTGTCCAAATATTTCTTGAACACCCTATTCATCAAATCCATAAAGGCTGTGGGGGCATTGGTTAATCCAAACGACATTACCAGGAACTCGTAATGTCCATAACGGGTACGGAATGCAGTCTTAGGAATATCCTCGGGTTTAATCTTAAGCTGGTGATATCCAGTTCTCAAGTCAATCTTAGAAAAGTATACAGCATCTTTTAACTGATCGAACAAATCATCGATTCTTGGCAAAGGGTACTTGTTCTTTATGGTTAGCTTGTTTAATTCTCGATAGTCGATGCATAATCTCATACTCCCATCTTTCTTTTTAACGAACAACACTGGCGCGCCCCAAGGTGACACACTAGGTCTTATAAAACCTTTCTCCAACAGTTCTTGCAGATGGGTAGCCAGCTCCTTCATCTCTACTGGGGCTAATCTGTACGGGGCCTTTGACACGGGTGCCGTCCCTGGGGCTAGCTCAATTTCTCTGTCGGGTGGTAATCCGGGAAGATCTTGGGGAAACACATCCTCGAATTCATTGACTATTGGAATATCTTGCAGATTGGGCACCTCCTTCTGGGTGTCCACCACATAAGCTAAGTAAGCTTCGTTTCCCTTTCGCAACAATCTCTTGGTTTGGGCCATGGTTAAGAATTTTCGTGTCTGTCTTATCCCTTTAAACACTATATCTTTCTTCCCTGGGGTACTCAATCTAATCTTCTTCCCTTTACAATCTATCTGAGCATTATTACGGGACAACCAATCCATTCCTAAAATAACGTCAAACTCCCCTAACTTAAAAGGAATCAAATCAACAGAAAAAGATTGATCTCCTATTTTTAACTCACATCCGGGGTGAATCTGATTAACTGGAACTATCTCATGATTGGCTATTTCTACTTGCAAGGAACCTCTCAGGGGTTGAGCTTTAAGTCTTAATTTATAAGCAAAGTCCCTTGATATAAAAGATTTAGTCGCTCCAGAATCAAATAAAACATTTGCACTAACTGAGTTGAGAGAAAGAGTACCCGCTATCACATCGGTATCCCTCACTGCATCCTGCACAGTCATGTTAAAAGTTCTGGCCGTTGGTGGTTTGTTGGAGGCAGCCTTGTTGGCCCCTGATGCCGCTGGCTTGCTCTTTGAGCAACTTCTTGATATGTGTCCCTGCTGACCGCAATTATAACAAGTAGGACCCTTGCTGATACTAGGGAAACCTGTAACGCCCCCAAATCCGGGGTCAAAGGAGTTGGTCGTCACACTGCACTCTTAATCCAAACAACCTGTTCAATATAAAATCAACACAATAATAATAATATCTGTGACCCCAACTCTACCAAGAATCTTTAAAGGTTATAGTGCTAGAAACAAGAATCCAAAATTTCATTACAACAATCTTTCTTCCTTACAACCATTCTCTTTACAAACATTCTAATACACTAGTATAACTTCGATAAGAAGTATACCAGGCAACTAATCTTATACAATATATTATTCAATAGAAAACATCTATATACAAAACCTCTCACTAGCTCCAAATGCTCTGGATCAAAACGTCTTTACGCTAATATCTTTCCCCATCTCTGATCAGCTACGCGGACAACCCTCGCCAATACACCTTCTTTCTGGCAGGCTAAAATATATATAAATAAAACAAGTATGAGCGAATGAATTGCTCAGCAAGCGCATTATTAAATATAATACGAAAGGTTTCCAAAATAAACTTTGGATTTTCAAATAAACAAGCCTTTGGCTTAAACATTTGTAATCTCTAATATTTTCAAAACAAGTTTGGTAATTTACCACAATTTCTCATTCTTCTTCTCTCAATCAAATAGTTTAAAACACAAAAAGATTTATATTGGTCGTTACGGCGACCGAATCAACAATATCTACAATAGTAAGTAGAAAATATGAAATAAATATAACTCATACGTCTTCAAGACCATAGTTTGTACAAAGATACTAATTTTGAAGATAACAGGTCTATTCATAACATTTTCTGAAACCAACAACTCTGGAAGGTTAGAGTAATCAAGGGGTAAGAATGAGCTAACACGCTCGATCATGGAATACAGATCACACTTCAAGACTTCAACACGGTACCGACTTGATATGCGGTATGAATAAAACTCATCAAGATAGATATCTCACGATTGACAAAGGAATCAAGGAAGTGGATTTCGACTATTTGGAATCCAAATGAATTAAGAGTAAGTGATTTCAGCAAGATTGAAACCACCATTTATTAATCAACAACCAACAATTTTACGCAACGAATAAACCTGAATATCAGGTCATAACTCACAAGTACAAAACATATGGATGTAACTCATCCCAGAAATAAGAATTAATATTAGAATTGGATTTTTAACATTTATCAAATCAAAGGTTGTGCTGCTGGCCAGCCACGCATCAACCCCGTACTTGCTTATAGCAAAGTCCTCTACTAGATCCTAGGCCAATCTGGGCCTTAATTTATTCCGACCATAAATATGGCCCGACCAATTACTGGTCCCATTTAAAAAAAAAAACATTCCAATCCTATATTATATACGTCAGGTGTCAGAACAATTGACAACCTTACTTCGACAATCAGGTGTCGGAAGAATCGACAACCTAATACAACAATTGCTGGAAAACTCACGTTCCAGGAAACAGTTCAATTATGAAGATTCCATTAAGGAATAACAATATAATCTAGTATCGACGAGATCGACACAATATGGGGAGGTGCATATGAAAAGTGACAATATAATAAGCATCGACGAGTTCGATGTAACAACTGGGATATAATGAAGAATAAACAATGACATACTCAATAAGATTTAGTCTGATATGAAACAGGCATTATGATATCAACAGAATTTGTAACAAGTCAATATAGAGTAGGGTTCAAAGAATAATCAATAACATGCTTAACAAGATTGAATCTGATATGAAACAGGCATTATGATATCAACAGAATTTGTAACAAGTCAATATAGAGTAGGGTTCAAAGAACAGGCTCTAGATGGCCTCAATAGTTCAAATCATCACATTATGGAAGAATTAATTAAGGTTTACCAATCTGGTAAATGACAAGAGAGTCAAGTTCAAGTTTAAGAAGAATTCAAGGTGAAGTTTATAAATGAAGAAAACAAGGGTTTATCAACTTCTGACAGAAATAGTTCAAGTCCTTCGAACATGTACTTATAATAGATAAGCCTTGTACTTGAAGGAAGTAAACTAAATCATGCACAACATATATGAATTCGAATCAGGGAATGGATCAGATGATCGCATTAACAAGAAAGGATAACAAGGTTTGCATAGGTGCAAGGTGAAAAAAGGAATACCTGAAGGGCAAGCAACACCACTTCAGAATTTCAGAATAAGTTTTCCCTCATAGGGTTCACAAGTTTCCACTCATCTAGGGTTGGCAATAATCCAACCTAATGTTTTAAAATCATGTCTTTTAAAAGAAAGCCTTAGTATACGGCCCATAATTATCTCTTCAAACTTTTCAATATAATAAGTATATCTTTCCAATCAATATGAAAATATGAATCTAAACTCAAAAGGTATAAAAGAGTACTCGTCAATTTACGAGATTAAATAACATACTTGCAATTCAATGCAAAGAAATCAACATTTGAAAATTCAGTAATAAGCATTCAACATGCATACTAATAATTCAAGATAATATCCCTTAATTAATAAGCAAGGGTATAAACACTTGTCTCTGGTCCTTAGCTATTTCGTAATGCTGAAACAATACGATCCCTCCTTATTCTGTCTTATCGCACGATTCTCGACTTCCGTCCTTCTTTGCTTTAACGCTCTTGCGAATACCACTAGTCTGCTTCTACCATTTCGAATCCACGTGCCAGCCTCGATAGTCAAACATGAGACGGTACTTAGTTTTCAACGTATAATCCTCATATTTCATAAATGATTGTAACTTAACTTCGACGCACTTACCGATCCTACCGATATCTTTGTTGCATAAACATCCACATCTCAATTGATAGACCAATCACAATCAACCACATAAGTAATCCACGTAACTCGCTTGACGACAATCCCCATACTATAAAAAGTCAACATCCAAGTCAACGGCCTCGTAAATCTCACTTTCTAACATTACCGACAAATTTCTATTCCAACTACCCCTCGTGATAGTATTAGACACGACCAAATACTCAAACAAGTCTCAACACAATTTATTCGCATGCATGACTCAACAACAGATAATTCATATCATTCACATAACACATTTAAACAAGTAACCGGTTACGTATCGGACGCCCGGTCTAATTTACGATATTTAAAACTCAGACACTAGCCCTAGAACGGGCATATACAGATTATAAAACACATTACACAACTCATACAAACCATATAGCACTTATAACTATTTTTAAAACATCACACGAAACTTATTTGAATTTTAAATAAGTCATTACTAATTTTTAAATCAAAAATCGGATTTTTAAATCCAATATAAACATTTAAATGCAAATAAATCAATTAATAAAATTAATTGACAATCTTTAAATGCTCAAACTATTTTTAAATAAATAAATAGGCTTGAAAATAATTAAACTAAATTTTAAATTAATTAAATCTAATTAATAATTAATTATTAAGAATTAACTGATTAAAAGAATTAATCAATTAATTAAATAAATTAATTATTAATCAAAAATAATTAAAATAATTAAATTTAATCAATTTTCGAATTTAAATAAATAGTTATGAATTTATAAAATTTTTGGAATAATAAAATGTATTTTTAAATCAAAGATATGATTTTTAGAATTATAAAACTATTTTTGAATTATTTTTAAAATAAAAACCCAGAAACACTTTTCTGGAAATGGATTAGGGTTTTTGAAAATCAAAACCGGGTCGGGGAATTGGGTAAACGGGTCGCCAAGAACGGATATGGGTTGCCAAGAACAACCCGCCGTCGGCGGAGTTTCGGCAACCCGTTTCCAGAATCCGGCGAACCCAACCCACACGCTTTCGATCTCCAATCACCCACAACTCGATACCACACATATCCAAACTCAAACATACCAAGAATCAACCGGAATCCGACTTAAAGCCGGCCGTTTCGCGAAGAACACGGCGACCGTCGCTTTTCCGGCGACTCAAAAACAAACACCAAACTCTGATTTCTTTATATGCAACTACTCTAAATTACACGATCTACACATTGGTATAAGTATCAACATCAACCGCTTCCCGGAAATGAAAATCCGGCCAAAATCGCAAGAACTCCGGCGAGTTTACAATTTCCGATTTGCACGATTTAACGGGTCAAAATTCACATAAAAATCATCAATATGCTCCTCACAACATGTACAATCCAACCATGTAATCAATTAGCAAGAACTATTAAGAACACAGATTTCCCCAAAATTAAACCTAAATTCGAAATAAATAAAAATAATTAAAATAGGAAAAACTCAGAAATCATACCCACATAGATTTTGATGATGGATTTAGGTAGAGGATGATGAGAGATTCATTTTGGTTACAAGAACATCGAAATCGGATTCCGATAACGCCTTCAAAAGTTGGTTTGATTCTCAAGAACACGAAGAACACGTTTCAGGGGTTTTTTTAGATTTTTAACTGTAATTAAGCTTTATTATACGCAAAACAAAGTACGATTTGCCTTTTTATAATAAACGGAAAATAATACCCCAAACGACATTTTTGGATCGATACTGATCCGATAGATCGCTTTAAATACAATTTAACAGAATATATGCTTTAAACCTTTAATAAAGCAGAATACACGTTTTACGAGACGATAATCATCCATAAAGTACAGATAACTACAAGTATCGTTTAATACAAAATATACGAACCAAAATACCTCTATTGCGAATATTTTCGAATACTTCCCACTTTAACGAATGAAATATTGGTACGAACGATATACCAATCTCCCGAATAATTTGGGAACGATCCAAATTTTCTTTTTGATAATTATAATAAAATAAAATAGTATGACACCCTTTTCAAAATAATTTCAAATTCCCCACACATTTCACATAGTACCACAATATCACATATTCAATCATTTAACGAATAACTTAGCACGTTTAAACAGATAAATCATTTAATAACTCTTAATATGAAATTAAAATTTCATTTCACATCATATAATAACACGTAATTTTCCCGGATCTTACATCCTTTCCCCCTTAACAGGATTCTGTCCTCAGAATCAACTTGCGCAAACATAGGTGGATTTTTTTTTTCCCAACATCTCATTCTCAAATTCCTAGGTTGACTCTTCAACCTTAGGATTTCTCCTCATACTCATACTAATTTGACTCCTCTATTACTCATCACTCTCTCATACTGACTCAATATCTCAATTGGTTGCTCAACATAGAACAATTTAACTAAATCTCTATAGGTTTGTATTTTATGAAATACACTATGAATACACCACTCATGGAGTGGTACGCAAACTTATACGCAACTTTCCTAACACGCAGTAAACCGACATAAGGTAGCAATTCAAAATTGTCATAATAACTGTTGTCGTAAGGAAATCTAATCATCTGTAAATGGTCCTTCCAATTACCTTCAAAATTTAGTACACAACCATAGTCTGTCTGAATTCTTTAATTAAGTCACGGATCTCTGCCAAATACAATTGAACCCGTCATTCCATGTCGTAATCTTATCTCATTCAAATAGAGACGAACCAACTCACCCAATGAATACCTCTCATTAATCGGTCAATAATAACTCAAATACTATCATGATTAGCTCTAAGCCTTAGCAACTCTACTGCAAAGTCTATCTTAATATGTTTCCACTTCCATTCAGGAATCTCTTTAGTTGTAATCGTCTTCTATACCTCTGCTATTCTGTCTTCATTTTTCCAACACCTCAAGTACTTAGATATTCACCAACACTAGTATCCTTTTGAAACCCCTCATATGTATTCTTGCACTTCTTTCTTATTCCTTATACTTTCTCGTTCCCTCCTATAATTGAATCCTTTTCTTTTTCCATAACTCTTTCCTTTATGTGGCCCTTTCTCTTTAATCAATCCTGGTTGAATTCTTATTTCCGTCATTCCTTCTAGTTGATCTCTTGTTATCATAACCTTAAAGCTCTATCCTTTCTAATCCTTGAACCGAAGATATTTACATCTCAATTCTCTCTTTTACTACTCATACTATCAGTCATCCATATTCTTGGGTCAACTTTATCTACCTCCAATATATTTAACAACCGCTTTCAACGATCGCATACCTTCCGTGCCAATTAACTCTTCAGCTTAAAACAACCCATCATTACCTTATCCATTGTCTTTAAATCCTTATTAACACCTCTTAATCTTCTTTTCCTATCTACAATTGTGAGAATATTCCTTATCAACTTGGTGACTTAATCCCATATCTTTAAAATTGTTCTACCTAGTTCCAATAACTTAATTGCTCTCCATTTGATTCCTAAATAATTCAGAAGATACATTCACAGTAACACTCATGACACCTTTTCCATGGTTCCATCTCATTTCCCAAACAACTTGATCAACTCGACATTATCTTGATTCTCATTCTATACATCCACATTGGCTAGTAAGATCTACCTTAACTATCGTGAGAAAAAGACTTGCAATCATATCATACAATCCTGAAATACTCAAAGATCCACTCATTCTCCATTATTAGCCAATCATCAAATTTTAAAAGTTCTTCTCATTGAGACAAAAATCTATTATGTTCATCTTCCACAACATGGGATATCATCAGCACAATTACACATTTTCCCCAATTTTCAATCAACTTTTGAATTATCTAACTTCACCTCTTCCACATCGTAACGTTAATCGATAGAGAGAGAACAACTGGCTCCGTTATATGTTACTAGTATTCTAATCGCATCGTAATCCACTTTCGCTCGTGGTAATTCAATCGCAAATTCTTCGTTCATTATGGTAGGGTAAATTTCAGTTCACCCTAATGGCATACCTCCCAGATTATTTGGTATAACAAAATTCATGATATTTTGAAGTGAAAAGATTCTATATCGTAGCAAATGTCCCACAATTGGGGTTACCAAATCTGTATATTCCAAAGCAAACATTATTGGAAGTGAAAGAATTACTGAGAGACCAATTTGATCACATGAACTCAATGTTGTGTGTCTCTATTAAGACAATACTAAAGGTAATTAGCCTTCTTGTATTTCACAACACACAAGTGACGGCGTCCCGTCAGACTTCTATCACATAGACAGATAGTCCTTGTGTCCCCTATAAATAGGGTTGTTTACCTCAGTTGGAGTAGAGAAATATGAAAGAAATTTAGAGTCGGAATGACAACCAGGGCCTTTCGATAAGAATTCTCAAATACACACCTTGGATTGAAATTGAATAGATTCCAAAGGTGTTATTTCAGAAAAGAAGAACAACCAGAAAGGAAGTATCAACAAATAGTGTTACATCACAATTAGAGTTATCCACTCCGGAAGAATGAAGGAGTTGGAATTTAAATAACATATTTTTCAACAAGCCTCAAAATTTGAAATAGGCATATCAACAATCTTTGACGCAATTTAAAACATGATTGATCAAGAGTATCAAATACAAGATCAACAGGTGGAATATATCCGTCAACACAGGTTTCTCTTTAAAGGAATGTCAAATATTTCATTAGGATGGGAAGGTATTACCAAGGTCTTCACATATGCCTCCTCCGTCGACTCCTTCGATAGCTCGTTATTCGATTTCAGCCCTTCTTTTCCACGTTATTCGATTTCAGCCCTTATTTTCCATGTCGCAAGGTTATCAATATCGTACGTCGTCGTCGACTCGTAATAGTCCTCGAAGATTCCGCCATAGACGTCTACAAACGCAAGAAGTTCTATCCATTTCAGCACAACTATCTCAATCAAATACCTCCATCTCAACTCACTCAGCGGTACTATATCCAATAGTCCAATACGAACTCTAAATGAGCTCTGACGTTCCTTATATAACTATATACACTCCCACACACTCTCGTTTCTAGTTTTACTATAACCCTTGCTCTGATACCAACTGTAACGCCCCCAAATCCGGGGTCAAAGGATTTGGTCGTCACACTGCACTCTTAATCCAAACAACCTGTTCAATATAAAATCAACACAATAATAATAATATATGTGACCCCAACTCTACGAAGAATCTTTAAAGGTTATAGTGCTAGAAACAAGAATCCAAAATTTCATTACAACAATCTTTCTTCCTTACAACCATTCTCTTTACAAACATTCTAATACACTAGTATAACTTCGATAAGAAGTATACCAGGCAACTAATCTTATACAATATATTATTCAATAGAAAACATCTATATACAAAACCTTTCACTAGCTCCAAATGCTCTGGATCAAAACGTCTTTACGCTAATATCTTTCCCCATCTCTGATCAGCTACGCGGACAACCCTCGCCAATACACCTTCTTTCTGGCAGGCTAAAATATATATAAATAAAACAAGTATGAGCGAATAAATTGCTCATCAAGCGCATTATTAAATATAATACGAAAGGTTTCCAAAATAAACTTTGGATTTTCAAATAAACAAGCCTTTCGCTTAAACATTTGTAATCTCTAATATTTTCAAAACAAGTTTGGTAATTTACCACAATATCGCATTCTTCTTCTCTCAATCGAATAGTTTAAAACACAAAAAGATTTATATTGGTCGTTACGGCGATCGAATCAACAATATCTACAATAGTAAGTAGAAAATATGAAATAAATATAACTCATACGTCTTCAAGACCATAGTTTGTACAAAGATACTAATTTTGAAGATAACAGGTCTATTCATAACATTTTCTGAAACCAACAACTCTGGAAGGTTAGAGTAATCAAGGGGTAAGAATGAGCTAACACGCTCGATCATGGAATACAGATCACACTTCAAGACTTCAACACGGTACCGACTTGATATGCGGTATGAATAAAACTCATCAAGATAGATATCTCACGATTGACAAAGGAATCAAGGAAGTGGATTTCGACTATTTGGAATCCAAATGAATTAAGAGTAAGTGATTTCAGCAAGATTGAAACCACCATTTATTAATCAACAACCAACAATTTTACGCAACGAATAAACCTGAATATCAGGTCATAACTCACAAGTACAAAACATATGGATGTAACTCATCCCAGAAATAAGAATTAATATTAGAATTGGATTTTTAACATTTATCAAATCAAAGGTTGTGCTGCTGGCCAGCCACGCATCAACCCCGGACTTGCTTATAGCAAAGTCCTCTACTGGATCCTAGGCCAATCTGGGCCTTAATTTATTCCGACCATAAATATGGCCCGACCAATTACTGGTCCCATTTAAAAAAAAACAGTCCAATCCTATATTATATACGTCAGGTGTCAGAACAATTGACAACCTTACTTCGACAATCAGGTGTCGGAAGAATCGACAACCTAATACAACAATTGCTGGAAAACTCACATTCCAGGAAACAGTTCAATTATGAAGATTCCATTAAGGAATAACAATATAATCTAGTATCGACGAGATCGACACAATATGGGGAGGTGCATATGAAAAGTGACAATATAATAAGCATCGACGAGTTCGATGTAACAACTGGGATATAATGAAGAATAAACAATGACATGCTCAATAAGATTTAGTCTGATATGAAACATGCATTATGATATCAACAGAATTTGTAACAAGTCAATATAGAGTAGGGTTCAAAGAATAATCAATAACATGCTTAACAAGATTGAATCTGATATGAAACATGCATTATGATATCAACAGAATTTGTAACAAGTCAATATAGAGTAGGGTTCAAAGAACAGGCTCTAGATGGCCTCAATAGTTCAAATCATCACATTATGGAAGAATTAATTAAGGTTTACCAATCTGGTAAATGACAAGAGAGTCAAGTTCAAGTTTAAGAAGAATTCAAGGTGAAGTTTATAAATGAAGAAAACAAGGGTTTATCAACTTCTGACAGAAATAGTTCAAGTCCTTCGAACATGTACTTATAATAGATAAGCCTTGTACTTGAAGGAAGTAAACTAAATCATGCACATCATATATGAATTCGAATCAGGGAATGGATCAGATGATCGCATTAACAAGAAAGGATAACAAGGTTTGCATAGGTGCAAGGTGAAAAACGGAATACCTGAAGGGCAAGCAACACCACTTCAGAATTTCAGAATAAGTTTTCCCTCATAGGGTTCACAAGTTTCCACTCATCTAGGGTTGGCAATAATCCAACCTAATGTTTTAAAATCATGTCTTTTAAAAGAAAGCCTTAGTATACGGCCCATAATTATCTCTTCAAACTTTGCAATATAATAAGTATATCTTTCCAATCAATATGAAAATATGAATCTAAACTCAAAAGGTATAAAAGAGTACTCGTCAATTTACGAGATTAAATAACATACTTGCAATTCAATGCAAAGAAATCAACATTTGAAAATTCAGTAATAAGCATTCAACATGCATACTAATAATTCAAGATAATATCCCTTAATTAATAAGCAAGGGTATAAACACTTGCCTCTGGTCCTTAGCTATTTCGTAATGCTGAAACAATACGATCCCTCCTTATTCTGTCTTATCGCACGATTCTCGACTTCCGTCCTTCTTTGCTTTAACGCTCTTGCGAATAC
Organism: Heracleum sosnowskyi; assembly: GCA_030848705.1. Taxonomy (NCBI): domain Eukaryota; kingdom Viridiplantae; phylum Streptophyta; class Magnoliopsida; order Apiales; family Apiaceae; genus Heracleum; species Heracleum sosnowskyi. The sequence continues at coordinate 322,344 of JAUIZM010000019.1, read as the reverse complement.
CACTAGTCTGCTTCTACCATTTCGAATCCACGTGCCAGCCTCGATAGTCAAACATGAGACGGTACTTAGTTTTCAACGTATAATCCTCATATTTCATAAATGATTGTAACTTAACTTCGACGCACTTACCGATCCTACCGATATCTTTGTTGCATAAACATCCACATCTCAATTGATAGACCAATCGCAATCAACCACATAAGTAATCCACGTAACTCGCTTGACGACAATCCCCATACTATAAAAAGTCAACATCCAAGTCAACGACCTCGTAAATCTCACTTTCTAACATTACCGACAAATTTCTATTCCAACTACCCCTCGTGATAGTATTAGACACGACCAAATACTCAAACAAGTCTCAACACAATTTATTCGCATGCATGACTCAACAACAGATAATTCATATCATTCACATAACACATTTAAACAAGTAACCGGTTACATATCGGACGCCCGGTCTAATTTACGATATTTAAAACTCAGACACTAGCCCTAGTACGGGCATATACAGATTATAAAACACATTACACAACTCATACAAACCATATAGCACTTATAACTATTTTGAAAACATCACACGAAACTTATTTGAATTTTAAATAAGTCATTACTAATTTTTAAATCAAAAATCGGATTTTTAAATCTAATATAAACATTTAAATGCAAATAAATCAATTAATAAAATTAATTGACACTCTTTAAATGCTCAAACTATTTTTAAATAAATAAATAGGCTTGAAAATAATTAAACTAAATTTTAAATTAATTAAATCTAATTAATAATTAATTATTAAGAATTAACTGATTAAAAGAATTAATCAATTAATTAAATAAATAAATTATTAATCAAAAATAATTAAAATAATTAAATTTAATCAATTTTCGAATTTAAATAAATAGTTATGAATTTATAAAATTTTCGGAATAATAAAATGTATTTTTAAATCAAAGATATGATTTTTAGAATTATAAAACTATTTTTGAATTATTTTTAAAATAAAAACCCAGAAACACTTTTCTGGAAATGGATTAGGGTTTTTGAAAATCAAAACCGGGTTGGGGAATTGGGTAAACGGGTCGCCAAGAACGGATATGGGTTGCCAAGAACAACCCGCCGTCGGCGGAGTTCCGGCAACCCGTTTCCAGAATCCGGCGAACCCAACCCACACGCTTTCGATCTCCAATCACCCACAACTCGATACCACACATATCCAAACTCAAACATACCAAGAATCAACCGGAATCCGACTTAAAGCCGACCGTTTCGCGAAGAACACGGCGACCGTCGCTTTTCCGACGACTCAAAAACAAACACCAAACTCTGATTTCTTTATATGCAACTACTCTAAATTACACGATCTACACATTGGTATAAGTATCAACATCAACCGCTTCCCGGAAATGAAAATCCGGCCAAAATCGCAAGAACTCCGGCGAGTTTACAATTTCCGATTTGCACGATTTAACAGGTCAAAATTCACATAAAAATCATCAATATGCTCCTCACAACATGTACAATCCAACCATGTAATCAATTAGCAAGAACTATCAAGAACACAGATTTCCCCAAAATTAAACCTAAATTCGAAATAAATAAAAATAATTAAAATAGGAAAAACTCAGAAATCATACCCACATAGATTTTGATGATGGATTTAGGTAGAGGATGATGAGAGATTCATTTTGGTTACAAGAACATCGAAATCGGATTCCGATAACGCCTTCAAAAGTTGGTTTGATTCTCAAGAACACGAAGAACACGTTTCAGGGGTTTTTTTTAGATTTTTAACTGTAATTAAGCTTTATTATACACAAAACAAAGTACGATTTGCCTTTTTATAATAAACGGAAAATAATACCCCAAACGACATTTTTGGATCGATACTGATCCGATAGATCGCTTTAAATACAATTTAACAGAATATATGCTTTAAACCTTTAATAAAGCAGAATACACGTTTTACGAGACGATAATCATCCATAAAGTACAGATAACTACAAGTATCGTTTAATACAAAATATACGAACCAAAATACCTCCATTGCGAATATTTTCGAATACTTCCCACTTTAACGAATGAAATATTGGTACGAACGATATACCAATCTCCCGAATAATTTGGGAACGATCCAAATTTTCTTTTTGATAATTATAATAAAATAAAATAGTATGACACCCTTTTCAAAATAATTTCAAATTCCCCACACATTTCACATAGTACCACAATATCACATATTCAATCATTTAACGAATAACTTAGCACGTTTAAACAGATAAATCATTTAATAACTCTTAATATGAAATTAAAATTTCATTTCACATCATATAATAACACGTAATTTTCCCGGATCTTACAAAACCCATGGTGCAAGAATTAGCATAATGGCCTGGTCGTCCACATTTATAACAAGTTGTCGCACCCTTTCTGCATTCACCCGGATGTCTCTTTCCACAGTTGGCACATTCCGGAAATGAGGGTCGAGAGGATGGAGACTGTGGTGCTCCCGACCGCTTATTACTTTGGTTTATGCTGGTGCTCATGGTTGGCTTGGATCCTTCATTTATAATAGGTAGGGAAACCGCTCTGCGATTGAACTTGTTGGAAGGGTTGCCTCCTTCCGAACCCCCTCCCATACTCATATGCTTTCTTTTTCTTCCTCCTCTTTCTTTCTGGACTTGATCAATGCCTGCTTCTACGATTGAGGCTTTCTGTACTAGGGTGGCATAATCTGTAATTTCCAGAATAGCCACCCGATTCTGGATCCCTGGCCTCAACCCTTGCTGAAACCTACTAGCTTTCTTTTCTTCCGTGTCCACGAACTCAGGCACGAACCTTGACAATTCAGTAAACTTCGCTTCATACTCTTCTACTGATAAATTATTTTGTTTTAGCTCCAAGAACTTGAGCTCCATCTGTGTCTTCATAAACCTCGGAAAATACTTCTCCAGAAACAACTGCTTAAACCTTTCCCATGCTATCACAGCATCCGTTTCCATATTTCTTTTGGCCTCCCACCAATAGTTGGCCTCTCCCTTTAACATGTACGTTGCAAAAATGGTCTTTTGTGCTTCCTCGATACTCAGAATTTCAAATGACTTCTCCATCTCCTTAATCCATGCCCTTGCCTCTACTGGGTCGGCTGATCCTGTAAACTCAGGAGGCTTTAGTGATTTAAAGGCCCTGAAAGAGTTGGCCACATTACTGTTGTCCCCTTGAAGTGGTTGGGGTTGTCGAACCAAATTTTGTCTAAGCAAGTCCATGAACTGACCCATAGGGTCTTTATTCCGATCTTCCCTCTCTTGCTCAACCTCAGTTTCTTCCCTTTCATCTTCAAACTCCTCGATGTAGAAGGTTTCATCTCTTTCCCCATACTGGGAGTCTTCTTGTTCATTATAATCTTCGTCATATTTTTCATCATACTCAGGGTTTTCACCATGTTGGTTGTGACTCTCTTGGTCGGTAGACTCATGGGGATTAGCCGTAGTTCCCATTCTTTGCGGAGGCATCTCACTGAAATTTTGGAAAACCACATTAAATTTATGCACCTGTTTTGTAGGATTTCTCCTTACACAATGATAGTATATTTGGGATTTAGGATCCCCATTTCTATATATGATGGCAATTTAATCAGAAAGTACGCACAGATAAAGATCAAACACACTGGTGACCATGTCACTAAAACTGGTGTAACTGAAACGAAAACCCATATATACATAGTGCTGCCAAACTACAACATCTGAACCAACATCATAGTTTTAGAGTACAACTGCCTGATAACAACAACTAGCATAAAAGTGAGATGCAAAGTCTATCCATCTAGTCTGCCTACGGGAAACTATATACAACAAAACAAACCCTCCAAAAGTCGGCACTCTACTATGGCCGGGCAAGACTAGTAGGCTAGACTACCATATCACTGTATCTGGAATCAGCCACGAGCGCGGGTCAGGGCCCTCACCCTGATCATCGCAAGACGGACGATCTCCTCAGTATCAAACCGGGACACTCTGCCACCTCCGTCTGTCTGTAAAGCCCTAATCCTCGCTCGTGCCCGGCGCTCGATGCAGGTCACCTCCCTCCTAAAAGCCTGAGGGCGAAGGGTCCTCCTGACACGCTGGAGCCTAAGCCTCTCAGTCCTCTCTGCGGCGAGCTGTAGCCGAGACTCTGCCAACCTGGCCTCTGCTGCTGTCAAGTCTGTCATCATCCTGCTCACAATCCATCCATGCACAAAAACCGGTACACTATATAGGGGAACATGGGGCGGATTGACTGGGCTCGCTGGCGGGACATCCTCTGCCTGAGTGGGCTCTGGGGTCTGCTCCTCAAAATCCTCAGGAAGACTCAGCGGGAGAGGTGGGGGACTAGGGGGACTCCCAGGGGGAAGTGGAGGTACGACAGAAACTGGACTCCCCGAATCATCCCAACCCTGCTCCTCAGCCTGAGCCTCACCCCCCATCTCCTCCTCTACATCTATCTCAGCAACAGGAATCTCCTCGTCGAACTCAGTGGCCGGAGCCCACTCTGGATCCTCCTCTGGATCCTCCTCCGGATCCTCCTCCTGGTGCTCATCTCCTGATCTCTCATAGTGTGGATCTGAGGTCCGGAGTAACTCCTCATAATGCTGCCGCTCAAACGCCTCTGGGTCTGGGATATCGCCCGCCTACACAATAACGAACTATATTACTATCATGGTATTTAAAAGTTCCCATAAGGGTTTTAGGTGAACCTGGCAAGGGTTCTTATTATTTTAGTGAGTTTATAATTATAACATCTCATCATCTCTGGGAGGTCTAACTCTCTCTCTGATACCATCTCTGTAACAGCCCCAGATCCGGGGTCGGAGATCTGGTCGTTACGGTCATTATTCCATACATCATGCTTGACTTGAATCAATATAAATAAATGACATGCTATGACCCCGCAATCTAAGCTCACATACACACATACAAGTTATAGTCCCAGAGATGAACTTGAAATAAGTAATGCTGACAGGATCCACATACATATCATAAGTGTTTACAAGCCCAAAATATAATTTACAAGTTTATGTTTGCTGCCACTTCTTTAAGTTATGTCATACATATAATTAAAAGCTGAATCCAACTACCAGTCTATATCACTAGTAAGTTCTACCTCAGCTATGGCGGCAATAGTGTCAGGGGAGAGTCCTCTGGGTACCCGCGCCCTCTTGCGCATGGTGGTTTCGGTACGTGCCATCTGGTTTATCTGTTGTTGTGATATAAATAAACAAGCAAGGGTGAGCAACAAGGCCCACCAAAATAATACTGAACTGATAAACAATATATACAAATCCAAGTATTATCTTTCATATTAAACATTTGTCTCATATCATATTCTGGAAATAAAGACAAGGCAAAATATTTCCAATCCATTTTCTAAACTTGAATAAACTTGCATGAACTTGAATAAACTTGAGTAAACTTGAATAACTTTTCTTTTCTGGAAACTTGCTTAAAACATGTTCTTTCATGGATGATGAACTGTAGATGGAGATTCTAGGCGACAGGAATACCCCTACGATGATCAGTCACAAGGCGTATCCCCTATGGTCTTTTTCTACGTAGAAGGGAAGAATAGACAGTCTCTAACTGACCTACCTCCCCGCCTTCGGTTGTAGGGGGGAAGAACAGACCCGTTCATAGTCCGTCGGTCTGTTACTCTCCTCTGGGTGGGAAAACAGACCCGTTCATAGTCCGTCGGTCTGTCACCCTCCTCTTACCCTACGGTCGGGCACATGCTTATCATCTAAGGGAAGAACAGACCCGTTCATAGTCCGTCGGTCTTATTGTAATTCCCTTAGGGGACAGGCGCCACTCAGTCCCTTACATATTCTCCGAGTTCAATTGAATCCACAATTCTGAAACATAAAGCTCCTTTCCCTTTTTCCCCAAGTATACGACTCCACAAAGTAGTCATATCTGGTTGGAAAGGAAAATTCACCCATATTTCCCAAGCTGATGCTTGTTCATGGATACAGCTTATTCCACTGATCTTACTCCTCGAGTCTTGAGGAAGTAATCAAAATCATTTTGATGGTAGCATACAAAGCTGTTAAATGAATAGTTTCAAAAAGATTTAGGACCGGGCAGTCCACTTGGAACAAACATTTAACCTTGAGAAAGGTCCCCTGAGTCTTTGTAGTTTGAGCGAACATTTAAGTCTTTCTGAATATAGACTTAAAAGGAAAAATAGATTTGGGAACCTTCTCTACTTATATTTATAATTGTCTGAATAAAACTTTATTAGTTATCTAGGGTTAAAGAATAATTTCACAAAATACTTCCTTAAGAAGTAAGGCTTTAAATAATTAATGAAAACTATATTTAATAAAGAATATTTATTTAGAAGTAATTCCCAAATACTTTCTTAAGAAAATAATGGATAATAGTATAATAATATAACCCTAGATAACAACTGATACCATTCCCGGTCCGTAGAATAAATACAGAGTATATACCCCCTACTGAGGGATTTTTCTTAACATATTGGCTTATGAATATTGCCATAACCATAGCTTATAAATCCAACTTATACTTAGCATCATACGTATCGTTTCGAAATCATGAACACATAGCATATATCTCAAAATCTTTTATTTATCACAACAACAGTTTATAGAGGCATAGGTTTGAAAACTTGCCTGATTTCTGAGTCTGCGAGTGGTGTCTTGTAGTGGTCCGGAGATCTATCAACAATAAAAATACCTTTCATCAATAACTTATACTTAGGAATCAAGCAAATACTATTCTTAAACTTAAACACCACACCAATGCAACTATATGATTATAACCCTTGCAATCTCTACTAACATCTTATAATCAGGTACTCGTTTGTTATCAAGGGACATCATCCCAACTTGCTCTAAATCTGACTTGAAGTTATAAATGCTCTAGGGTCAACCTTTTATGATTCATTTCAAGATTTTCGATTCGTTTCTCAGAGTTTTTCTAAAGTTATATCCAAGTACTTGTTTTAGGGGGTTTCTCGCACTTAACCTTACTTCGAACATTTTTATAAAATCGAAAAACGATCTTTTTCACACAAGGTCTTCTCCCACACTTTCCTTACTGTCTCTAATATTTAATTATCAAGATTATCCCCTTCAATGATCTAGTTAAGAAAGCTCAATTTCAGTTACAAACGTTTCTTCTAGTTTCCGAACCACTTTTACTAATTTGGCCATATCTCCTAAACCGTAAGTCGGATAGCTTCAATTTTTGCACCACAACGATCTACGTTCAAAACTCTATAAGTACAAGTCATATACTCATCAAGACCCGAGACCTATCCCAACTGTTATGCTCTGTTTTTAAAGGTTTTAGAAATTTCAGCATTACGACGGCTATAAATCGGATAATCCCAAAATTTCAAATCATTCAACTTGCTCATCAATCATTCCACACAACATATACCTCTTATATAACAAAGAACTGAGGCCAAGCAATGCCTTTCCGTTCTTAAAACTCAATATAACTTATAACAAAGCCCAATCATAGCTACTAAGATCATAAACAAGCATTTACACCATTAAAGCTTCCAAAAATCACTTAATACATCCAAGGGTTCAAGGTTCATACCTCCTCCAAGCTTGTTTACTCCCAATACACCTATATAAGCCTAAATCCTTGCTTTCTATATCCTTTAGAAGTCAAAGATTCAAGATTAAAACCAAACAAAAACTTGGTTACTATTCATTCATCATCTTCATCCATTTATTTGAAATTGAAAGACTTAAAGAAAGGCTATACAATTCATGGCTCACCTTGTACTAATCAATAGCTTTGTTTTAAGCTCTAGCTTGCAATTGTTGGTGGAAGGAATCTCCAAATCCCCCTTCTTCTTCAAGCTTGGCCGAGAGCTTCCATGAAGGTGGTGGTGTTTTTGTTTTTGCTTTATAACTTTATTACATGTATTATTATGTATTTATCCTTACTTTTGCAGGTGTTAATGCTAGCCCTTGGATGAGATTTCTACTTTTGTGTTGGCTTAATCTTGGCCGTCCACTTGTTGGCTTGTCACTTGTTACTTTTTACTTTAGCAAATTGCAAACTAGTCCTTCATCTTTGAGTTGACTTACACTCTAGTCACTCTTGAATTTCCTTCTTTCACCAACTAGCTTCTCCTTTATATTTGTAACAAAATAATGCTACACTTTTATGTCGCATTTTATGTATTCGTATTTTGTTGATCCGATACTGCTTTGCTTCGTAAATGTTTTCAGTGGTTTCTCTATAATCCCCTTGAACTGTTTTCTCTGAATGTCCTGAGTATCTTAAATAAAACCTTATATTATAATTCCATGTACTCCCTTGTTTAAAATCTTTATTTAATAATGGATCATAGGTTTCCTGAGCTCTCTGGTGGAATTTTCAGAGAAAACTGAAAGGACTCGAATGCTGATTCTGACGACATTTACATACACTTATTTTGATTCAGGATTACTAATCTAACTTCCAAAATTCCATTTGTAGACTCGTATATTGTTAGGCCGATTACACAATATATAATCAATATTAATATGATAAGAACGCTTAAGAACACTGTTAATGAATCAATAACAGAATTATATAAAATAACTCTTCTCTCAGTGATGTTAAAGAATCACAGAGAGCTGCTAGGTTACAAGAATAATGTATTCAGTATTCACATCCCTTTTAGGGTTAACCTATCTATGTTTATATAATACACAGTTACATAATCAATCTCTAATTGATATTCCTATAAATTAGCTATACAATTTATATCAATTTAGGATTGCTTCTGTCTTCCGTTCCGTTTCCTTAACTGTCTCAATATATCTTGTGTTAGATATAATTGCTGACGTTTGTTTATCAGTGTTTAAGCAACAGGTACTGATCAGAGTTTATCGGAAGCCGGTCAGAGTTTATTTAAAGTCTGACAGGGTGAAGAGTTTATCGGAAGCCGGTCAGAGTTTGGTAAAGTCTGACAGGATGAAAGTTGACTTAGCTGTCGGTGCAAAGATAAAGATTCTAGAAGCAATATATTCTGAAGATGGAAAGAAGCAGAATATATTGATACAGCTAAGGAGACTGGACAGAAGACTGAAGCAATCCTTAATTGATATCAATTGTATAGCTAATTTTTAGGAGTATCAATTAGATAAGGATTGTATGTAACTGTGTATTATAAAAACACAGATAGGTTATCCCTAGAAGGGACGCAAACATTGAATACATTATTCTTGTAACCTAGTAGCTCTTTGTGATTCATTAACATCACTAAGAGAGAATTATTTAATATAATTCAGTTTGTTGATTTACAAACCTGTGTTCTTAATTGTTATTCTCATACATACTTGATTATATATTGTGTATTCGGCCTAACAATTGGTATCAGAGCCAAGGCTGTTTAATATATACAGTTTTACGATTCAAACACAGTATTAATCATGTCTGAAGAAAATCAAACTGCTCCTAAGGCTGAACAGGTTAAGCCCAATTCTGTGAGTCGATATGAAACAATCAGGGTTCCAATTCTCAGGCCAGTAGAGTATCCGATTTGGAAGGTTAAGATGACCATGTTTCTGGAGGCTACAGATCCAGAATACCTTGACAGAATCTATGATGGTCCTCATATGCCAACTAAATTGTCCCCTGTTGTTGATGGACAAGAACAAAAGACTGTTCCAAAGGAAAAGAAAGATATGACTCCTGAGGACATCTCATCAATTGCAAAAGATGCAAAGGTTAGACATCTTCTCCACAGTGCTTTAGATAATGTTATGTCTAACAGAGTAATTGGCTGCAAGACTGCCAAAGAGATATGGGATTCTTTAGAATTCAGATGCCAAGGAACAGGTGCTATCAAGAAGAACAGAAAGACAATACTCACACAGGAGTATGAGCACTTTGATTCAAGACCTAATGAAACCTTGACTGAGACTTATGACAGATTTTGTAAACTGTTGAATGATCTATCTCTGGTTAATAAAGAATATGAGCTTGAAGAGTCTAATCTCAAGTTTCTGTTATCTCTACCTGAAAAGTGGGATTTAAAGACAACAACAATCAGAGATAATTATGAGCTTGCTGATACAGCTCTGGATGAAATCTATGGGTTATTGAAAACTCATGAACTGGAGATAGAACAAAGGAATAGAAGATTGAGTAAAAAGACAAAATCTGTTGCTCTCAAAGTCGAGGAGAAGCCCATTAAGAAGGAATCATCAAGGAAGAAAGCCAAGGGAAAGGCTTTAGTCATTAAATCTGAAAGTGAGTCATCAAATTCTGATGATGACTCAAACTCTGGTGAAGCTTCTGACTCGGATGATGATGAAGAACAGATGATGCAAATGGCTGCATTGATGGTGAAGACCTTCAAGAAGATGGGGTTCAAGAACTTCAAGAAGGGAAAGAGATTCTCAAGGAGAGATTCAAATTCTGAGAAGAAAAGTTTCAGAAAGTCTGATGGAAGGGATACCAAGTCTGGAAAGAAGGACAAATCTGAGATCCAGTGCTACAAGTGCAAAGAGATGGGTCATTATGCCCCAGAGTGCAAGAAAGGCAAATCTGAGAAAGCACTCATCTCTAAAGGCAAAGACTGGGCAGATACTTCAGACTCTGATGATGGAGAAAGTTATGCTCTTATGGCAACTGTCAGAGATGAGACTGAATCATCTGAAAATAAGGTACCCTTAACTACTTATGCTTATGATACTGATAATATTTCTGAATTAAGAATTTATCTTAAGAATATACATGTTAGTTATAGGGATCAGACTTTAGAGAATGAGAGGATTAAATCTGAGAATCTTAGTCTTAAAGATAGAAACAAGTTTCTTGAAGGAGAACTTGAAAGTATGAAGCAGATTCAAAAAGAAAGAGATGATGCTGTTTATGTAGAACAGGAGTTGCTGAAAAGATATAGGCAACTAGAATCTGATTTAGAGAAGGAAAGAAAAATAATCAAAACTTGGACAGATTCTGGAAGAGACACACATCAAGTGTTTCAGACTGATTCTGCAGGTTTAGGTTATTATGAAAATGATAAACTTAGGTTTAAAGACAAGGTTAAGGTAAAACCACAACTTAAACCTGTGAAATTTGTTCCAGAAGCTAATAAGTTAAAATATGTTGTAATAAGAGAAGCTGATATGAAATCAGATGAAGCCTGTGAAAAACAGGAATATATTATAACAGAAAAACTTATGGAATTAGAAGCTGTTAGAAAGCCAGTAAAAACTTGTGAAAAACAGGTTAATGTTGGTTTGATGACAGGGAAACAGTTTAATCATAAGCTGAAAGAGATAAAATCTGCCATGAAACCAAAAGGGTCCAAGAAGAATAGGAATGGAAAGATAGGCATAAATAATAGAAATAATCATTTGCCTACTGGTGCTGCTCCAAGGAAAACATGTTATAATTGTGGTAGTTCTAATCATCTTGCTAGATTTTGCACTAAGAACAAACATATTAATTCTTTATCTTCTACATCAGGAGTAAAGAATGATTATGTAAGGGTTAAACCACAAACTTTATGCACACATTGTGGGAGCACTTGGCATTCCATTTATACTTGCAAGAGTTATCATGCTATTTATCATAACTATTATGAGCTAAAACCCAATCTGAAGTGGGTTAAAGCAAACTCTGCAAGTGTAAAGTCTGACAATGTTAGCTTAAACTCTGTTGATAGTAATTCCGCTGCAAAAGCTAACACTGTTAAGAAAGACAAAGGATCCAAGCAAGTCTGGGTCCTTAAAACTAACACTTAGTATTTGTTTGTGATTGCAGGGTATAATAGAGAGCACACTTATCTTGGACAGTGGATGCTCTGGACATATGACTAGAAATAAAGCCCTGCTATCAGACTTTAAGGAGAAGGCTGGCCCAAAAGTTTCCTATGGAGATGGCAACATAGGACACACTCTGGGATATGGCAATATTAATCTTGGAAGTGTCATCATAACAAATGTAGCTCTAGTCTCAGGACTCAAGCATAATCTGCTATCTGTGAGTCAAATCTGTGACAGAGGAAACCATGTAGATTTTCATACTGAATACTGTGAAGTTATCAGTAAATCTACTGGAAAAGTTGTTCTAGTTGGACACAGGCGCAACAACATTTATGAAGCAAGTTTGGTAACAAACTCTGATGGAAGAACAGTGTGTCTGACTGCAAGAATGTCAAATGAAGAGAGTTGGAAATGGCACAAGAAGCTCTCTCATCTCAATTTGAACAACATCAATGAGCTAATAAGAAAGGATCTTGTAAGGGGACTTCCAAAATCTATACTCAGTCTAGATGGCTTGTGTGATTCTTGTCAAAAAGCCAAGCAAAGGAAGTCATCTTTCAAGAGCAAATCTGAATCTTCAGTAGTGGAACCTTATCATCTTCTACATGTTGATCTCTTTGGACCAGTGAATGTGATGTCCATGGGCAGAAAGAAATATGCTCTAGTAATTGTCGATGAATATACTAGATATACATGGGTGTATTTCTTGTCAAAGAAGGATGAAACTGCTCAAACTCTGATGGATCATGTAAATCTACTGGACAAAGGATCACAGCACAAAGTCAAAATTATAAGGAGTGATAATGGAACTGAATTCAGAAACTCAATCATGGAAGCTTTCTGCAAGGAAAGAGGAGTGAAACAAGAGTTTTCTGCACCTGGAACTCCACAGCAAAATGGTGTAGTTGAAAGGAAGAACAGAACTTTAATTGAAGCAGCCAGAACTATGCTTGATGAAGCAAAATTACCAACATACTTCTGGGCAGAAGCTGTTCAAACTGCTTGTTTTACTCAAAATGCTACACTGATCAACAAGCATGGGAAAACACCATATGAGATGGTAAAAGATAAGAAGCCAAATTTGAAATATTTTCATATATTTGGATGCAAATGCTTTGTGTTGAAGACTCATCCTGAACAGTTGACAAAGTTCGAGTTAAAAGCTGATGAAGGAATCTTTGTTGGCTATCCATTGTCAACAAAAGCATTCAGAGTTTATAATCTAAGAACTAAGGCGATCATGGAATCCATACATGTGTCATTTGATGACAAGAAAATAATTGGACTTGAAGACAAGGATGGATATGATCAACTACGTTTTGAAAATGAAGATCTATTCTCTGATGATATAAACTCTGATGAAGCAGGGTTGACAAACTCTGACGAAGCATACTCTGAACCTCTACTGGTAAATACTGGAAAAACTGGAAATTCTCAAATTGAACAAAATAGAGAACCAGTTGAGGGGGAGCGTGAAGAAGCTCAACAAGACACAGCAAGTGAGTCAGTTGAGGAAACTGATTCAAACTCTGACAGTTCAAACTCTGAGCCATCCAATTCAGGGGGAGCCTCAGATGCTGCAGAAAGTCAACATATGAATCAGGAGAGCATGGATCAAGGGGAGGATCCGATAATGATGCAAGAAACCACTTACCAACAGCAAGAAGGTGGACACAGGCACACACACCTGATCTCATAATTGGAGATCCTGATGCTAGTGTGAGAACTAGAAGTGCAACAAATAATGAGTGTCTGTATCATGCTTTCTTGTCTCAAACAGAACCAAAGAAAGTGGAGGAAGCTCTTCAAGATGCAAATTGGATTACAGCAATGCAAGAAGAGTTAAATGAATTTGAAAGAAATGAAGTCTGGACACTTGTACCTAGACCAAAGAATAGATCAATAGTAGGTACAAAGTGGGTTTTCAGAAACAAAACTGACAGTGAAGGTGTGATTACAAGAAACAAGGCTAGACTTGTGGCAAAAGGATATTCACAACAGGAAGGAATTGACTATGATGAAACCTTTGCTCCAGTTGCAAGATTGGAGGCCATAAGAATCTTTCTGGCCTATGCTGCACACAAGAAGTTTAAAGTCTTTCAGATGGATGTAAAAAGTGCTTTTCTCAATGGGAAGCTTGAAGAAGAAGTATTTTTTGAACAACCACCAGGATTTGTAGATCCCAAGCATCCAGATTATGTCTACAGGCTTGACAAGGCATTATATGGACTAAAGCAAGCACCAAGAGCATGGTATGAAACTCTTGCTCAATTTCTTTTAGAAAGTGGGTTCACAAGAGGTACAATTGATAAAACCTTGTTTTATTTCAATTCTGGTGATGATTTGCTTTTAGTTCAAATTTATGTAGATAATATTATTTTTGGATCTACTAATGACAAACTTTGTAAGAAGTTTGCAAAGCTTATGCAGTCCAGGTACCAAATGAGCATGATGGGAGAGCTTAGTTATTTTCTAGGCTTACAGGTCAAGCAAACAGATGATGGTATTTTTATCAATCAAGCAAAATATACCAGAAATCTTCTCAAGAAATTTGGTATGCTTGATAGTTCATCTGCTACAACTCCCATGGCTACAGCAACAAAGCTAGACAATGACACAGGAGCCTCAGTAGATATGACAAACTACAGAGGAATGATAGGGTCTTTACTGTATCTTACAGCAAGTAGACCTGATATCATGTTTGCAACATGTCTTTGTGCAAGATTTCAAGCAGATCCCAGAGAGCCTCATCTAACAGCTGTAAAAAGGATTTTCAAATATCTCAAAGGAACCATAACCTTGGGTTTGTGGTATCCTAGAGAATCAGAGTTTAAGCTAATTGGTTACTCTGATGCAGATTTTGCAGGCTGTAAGATAGACAGAAAAAGTACAAGTGGAAGCTGTCAATTTTTAGGTGACAGATTAGTTTCTTGGTACAGCAAGAAACAGAAGTCGATTTCCACATCCACAGCTGAAGCAGAGTATACAGCAACTGGTAGCTGTTGTGCACAGATTTTATGGATGAAGAATCAATTGCTGGATTATGGGTTAAGGTACTCAAAGATACCTATTTTCTGTGATAACCAAAGTGCTATTGCTATGACAGGAAATCCAGTACAGCACTCCATGACCAAGCACATCAGCATAAGGTATCATTTTATCAGAGAACATGTGGAAGAAGGGAACATTGAGCTTCATTTTGTGTCTACAGACCAACAACTTGCAGATATCTTCACCAAACCTTTGAGTGAAGCTACTTTTACAAGATTGGTAAATGAACTTGGGATGATCTCTGGTTCTGACTAGAGATACGGGTTAGACTCAAAATCTATACATGTTTGATTTTTAATGCTCATGATTCCTTGCATGTATTAACTGTTATAAGTACCAGTGTCATAAACTCTGTCCGTTAAACTCTGATGCTAAACTCTGTTAGTCATAAAATGTTGGTCATACTCTGATTGTAATTTTGTCTGAAACATATGGACCAATGAAGAAATTTGTATGAAGCATAATTCTCAGTAAGTAATTATGAATCCTTAAGAGTTGTATAGATTCTGATCTCAAACATGTGCAGTAAGTTAACACAGCATGATACTGTCTCTGTATTTATACCATCTCCTAGTTTATTAATCCTATACACTGAGCCTGTATTAGCTGTTTGCATTTTCTCTCATAAATTAATTGTATTAACTGATGAAAAGTCTAACCTCTGATTATTAATTGCAAATAATTCACCCTCAAATCAAAAGATGCCAAAAAGAGCACAAATTCCTTTGAGATCATGTTGTGCCTAGGAAGATCCAGGAACTTATTGTATGAAATAAGGGCTAAAATCTTTGATTTTTGGTGACTAGTGCCAACCACTGATTACTGGAAAAATAAAATATATATATATATATATATATATATATATATATAAAGGGGGTGAAAAATAAAAGACATATCCAAATGAAAGGATATCAGTATACAGAGTTTAGATATAAATTCAGATTTTATGTTATACATGAGAGTTTAGGCAACCAGTTTTTACTACTTTAGTTTGAGGATTTTATGCACTTTGAGATGATCTAAATATTGATTTCGGTAAACTCTGCTATTACACACACATATTTTCACACCTGTACAGTTTGAGAAAAGAGTTTATTGACAAAGAAGGACAAATGGTAAACACTGATGTATTGTGTGACATATGCCGAGGTAACTTTGTTTTAATCTCTGATGGTTAAAATAATTTCTTTGTTTCAGACATTTTATAATTTTGAGATTAGACATTTGTTTTTCGAAAAAGTATGATTGGTAACGGATCTATTTTGCATTAAACAGAGAAAAGAAAGAGTGTGTTTGATAAGTCCTGATGGTAGCGCTGATGAGTATGTTAGTTTACTGTTTAAAGTGATATCATTTCTTTCACTTTACAATTACTACGAGATACTGATGACTGTAGTGCTGATAATTCATTTATGATTATACATTCATCATAACATTACTTCTGATATGAAAAGCAAAACAATGGATTTTTTTTTAAATTGATTCAAACTTTGTTTACATTCAGACAAATTCATACTCTTGTCTAGCTACTTGTTCGGTTATCTGATCATTATACCATCTGGGATTTCCAAGGCTTGACAACCCCCTGATGTTGAATCATCATCATCATCCTTTCGAACTCTCTTTCTGGTTTGCAGCTTGCAGGATTCCAAGAAGAATTTCTTTTTCGAACCCTTCAAGTAGCTCTGATAAAAGAGCATCATACAAATCTCCACAGCTTCATCATCTGCAAGGAGATCATCTGCTGAAGCTGGGGTATCGAGACCTGAAGAGATACCTCAGAAGACAAGGCTAAAGAAAAGAAGAGCCAATAGGGCAAAGTCTGTTGTTGAAACCTCAGAGACTGAAACTGATGAAGAAACTCTTCATCAGAGAAAAAGAAGACTAGTGGCTGCACATCTTTTTGGTGCTATCAATGTCAATATGGACAGAGTCTCTGAGGAAACTGAAGTGTTTGTTCAGGAGGATGCTACAAATACTGAAGCTGTCAATCTAGACAGGATAAATACTGATGCTAATATGATGGATTTGGACACAGAAGCTCCTACATCAAAGTCTGATGATGTAGTTGAGGAAGCTGTAGATGCTGCTACAGATAATGGTGAAGCTGAAATTTTTGAGCCACAGGGATGTGATATGGATCTTGAAGCAAACACCTCTTTAAATTCTGAACATTTTACAGAGGGTTTGGAAGCTGATTTGGACACTGTGCGAATTGAAGAATCCATGGCTTCTCACACAGAAATACTTACTTTTGAAGTTGAGAAAGGTGAAGAAGTCAATCAGCCTTTAGCTGCTAATGATATAGAAGCTGTTGCTACAGAAACTGCGAATCCTGATGTTGTTGAAAAGGATACAACGGAAAATGTTCAAAGAGAAGCAGAGTTTAGTAATAATGCAAACTCTGATGATCCTGAAAAAGTGGCAGAGAATGTTATTTCAGAAATTGAAGCAGAGGATGACAATGTTGAAGCTAGTCCTGCTAATTCTAATCCTGATATTCAAGTCGAGTTGTCTGACATTCAAGCAACCTCTGAAGAAGAAAGAGAAGCAAATCGTGCTACTGCAGAACATTTTCAGAATATGTACTTCTCAAATTGGTCAAGCAAGGATACTATCTTTTCCAATGAAAGAGCTGCAGATTTTGTCACAAAGTCTTCTAAAGAGATTACAAATCCAGAACTTCTCAGTCATCTCAAAGCAACTATTGTACAAATCAAATCATTGAACAATCGTTTTGATGATTCTGACAAGGTGATTACAGGATTGAGGAATGATATAACTCACAGAGAGCTTACATAGCAAAAGGACAAATCTCTATACATCTCTTTGTGTAAAGATCAGAAGAATTTTGATTCCAGGCTATCTAAGGTTGAAGACAATCAAGTCAAAATGTCAACTAAGTTGGATGAAATTGCAAATTCTATTGAATTGCTGACATCAGTACTACTTTCTGATGATGTCAAAAAGGGGGAGAGTGTACCTAAAGACAAATGCAAAGACACTCAAGCTCTGAGACGGAGGGATGATTCTACTGATGGGGGAAACAAAGAAAATAAAAGAAAGGTTATTGCTCAAAGGCAAAGCAGGACAAGAGTAAACTCTGATAGAGAAATAAACTCTGACAAGATAAACTCTGGTGGCCAATCTACTTCAAATCTCAAGAGTTTAGTTGTTTCAACTAATCCATCTACTGATGAAGAGATTGCTGCTAAGATATTCATGAAAGAGCATGGAAAGAATGTTACTATTGAAGATATCCAGGCTGAAGAGCAAATGCTTGCTGAGGAACACAAGAAAAATATTGAAGCTGGAATC
Organism: Heracleum sosnowskyi; assembly: GCA_030848705.1. NCBI lineage: Eukaryota > Viridiplantae > Streptophyta > Magnoliopsida > Apiales > Apiaceae > Heracleum > Heracleum sosnowskyi. The sequence goes on along the minus strand of JAUIZM010000019.1, from coordinate 304,195 downwards.
TACAAGAAAAGGGAAATCAAGGCTCCTAGAAAGAAAGAAGTTGGTATTTCTATCAAAGAGAATATACAACAGAGTATACAATATACAAGGAGACCTGTGATTAGAAACTCTGATAAGGGTAAAGTCATAATGATTGAAGAGCCTAACCTAAAGAAGAAAGATAATTCAACCTCTGACATTGCTCAAGTTGAAACAAGATTAGCTAAATCAACCTCTGACGCTGCTCAAGTTGATGTTTCTATTGAAGATATGACAACCTCTGACGTTGCTCAAGTTGTACAGAAATCTACACAACTTTCAGGATTCACCAAACCTAAAATTCTTGAAGATTTAAAGCTTGAAGCTGTGAATTTCTCAGAAACCAGAACAGTATTGGGAAAAGAAGCCTTTGATAAATCTGGGCTGGGTTCACACAGAGAGAGAAGAACTAATAACAGATCTCAAGACAAGTTTTCATTGGCAGAATTTGGAGTTGGAATTACTCAAGAAGGCCTTGACAAACTAGAATCTGTACAGATGATTTTTCACAAAGGAATCAAAAAGGAATTCTTGTTATATTTTATGGCTTATGGCAGAGTGTATAGATTTGGTGAATTTGATATCCAGTTAAAACTCTGGGAAGAGCTAGAGTATGTTCTATATCTATTTGAAGTAAAGAATAGAAGTACTTATGATGCTGCTCGAGTTTTGAAGGAAAGGATGATGAAATCCAAAGTTTTGAGTGGAGCTGGAGTATCAAGTGCATACATTCCTAAATATAGAGATGCACATGGAAAGTTGGTAGAAATGAAAAGGAATAGTGCTAGGTTCAGAACTGCACTAAATAAAAAGGTTCTTGAGTTCAATCTAGAGTCTGATAAACCTTTTTATATCAGACTTGGCAATGAAATGGACAAAAACATCATATATTCTTTGAGGGCTGCCATTTATCAAATTGGTGAAGATGAACCAGAAATGAAGGAGCTGAAGAAGATTATGATTGCTGAACTGAATAGAGCTGAGAAGAAATTACTGTCAGATTATATCAGGACAGTGCCTGATATTCAAGAGATTAAGTAAAGTCTGACTGTAAGTTTTTATGTTTTCTGTTCGAAGTTAAATTTAAACTCTGTTTTAAAATTAAACTCTGACATATGTTAAACACTGCATTTGTTATATGTTTTGACATCATCAATTATCTTTTTAACTTGTACATTTTATTATGAACAAGTTGGGGGAGATTGTTAGATATAATTGCTGACGTTTGTTTATCAGTGTTTAAGCAACAGGTACTGATCAGAGTTTATCGGAAGCCGGTCAGAGTTTATTTAAAGTCTGACAGGGTGAAGAGTTTATCGGAAGCCGGTCAGAGTTTGGTAAAGTCTGACAGGATGAAAGTTGACTTAGCTGTCGGTGCAAAGATAAAGATTCTAGAAGCAATATATTCTGAAGATGGAAAGAAGCAGAATATATTGATACAGCTAAGGAGACTGGACAGAAGACTGAAGCAATCCTTAACTGATATCAATTGTATAGCTAATTTTTAGGAGTATCAATTAGATAAGGATTGTATGTAACTGTGTATTATAAAAACACAGATAGGTTATCCCTAGAAGGGACGCGAACATTGAATACATTATTCTTGTAACCTAGTAGCTCTTTGTGATTCATTAACATCACTAAGAGAGAATTATTTAATATAATTCAGTTTGTTGATTTACAAACCTGTGTTCTTAATTGTTATTCTCATACATACTTGATTATATATTGTGTATTCGGCCTAACATCTTGCTTCTTTCCATCTTCAAGATATATTGCTTCTAGAATATTCATATTAGCAGCGATAGTTAATAAACTCTTCACCCCGTCAGACTTTATCAAACTTTGACTGGCTTCTATTAAACTCTGTTGAGTACCTGGTACTTAAACACTGATTAACAAACTTCAGCAATTATATCTAACAATCTCCCCCAACTTGTGCATAATAAAGATGTACAAGTTAATAGATAATTGATGATGTCAAAACATATAACAAATGCAGTGTTTAAATATAATCAGAGTTTAACTTTAACTTAGAACAGAAAACTTTAAAAACTTACAGTCAGACTTTACTTAATTTCTTCAATATCAGGCACTGTCCTGAGATAATCGATGAGAAGTCTTCTTTCAGCCTTTTCTAGCTCATCTACCATGATTTCTTTCAGTTCCTTGAGTTCTGGATCACTTTCTCCAGTCTGGTAGATAGCTGCCCTTAGTGAATAAATGATGTTTTTCCTCATATCATTTCCTAGCTTTATTATGAAGGATTTATCTGATTCCAGATTAATTTCCAACACTTTTATGCCAAAATCTGTTCTGAGTCTTGCACTGTTTCTTTGCATCTCAACAAGCTTTCCATTGTAATCTCTGTACCTTGGTATGTAAGAGCCAGTAGACTTTAAACCAGAAAGAATTCTAGCTTTCATCATCCTGCTTCTTAACACTTCGGCTGCTTGATGAGTTCTTTGATTTTTAACTTTCAACAGATACAGCACATATTCCAGTTCTTCTTTCATCTTTAAACCAATATCATCTTCACTAACTCTGTATACTCTGCCATCAGATTTGAAGTATAACAGAAAATCCTTCTTCAACCCTCTGTGGTATATTAACTGAACTGATTCTAGAGTATCAAGATTTTCTTGAGTTACTCCAACACCAGGTTTAGCTAAAGAAGTGTGATCCATTGGACTATTGTTCACTCTTTTCTCTCTATGAGATCCAAGCCCAGATTTATCTCTTGTTTCTTTTCCCATGACTGTTCTGCTTTGGAGAAGATTTATATTTGTTGGAATCAAAGAGTGTTGAACAGTGACTGGCTTGCCAAAAGTCCTTTGTAATTCTGAAGATAATTTTGTCTGTACAACTTGAGTAGTATCAGAGATTGTCACAGCTTCTGATTTTTGAACAACTTGAGCAATGTCAGAGGTTGATTTGTTTATCCTTGATTCTACTTGAGCAACGTCAGAGGTTGAATAATTCTTCTTTGGTAACTGTCCTTCTTCTACCAGTTTACCTTTTCCTTTATCAGACTCTGCAATCATAGGCCTCCTTGTATATTGTAAACTCTGTTGAGAGTTCACATTCTCTTTAATAGAAATTCCCATTTCCTTTTTCCTAGGAGCCTTAGCCTTTTTCTTGTAAGTACCAGCTTCAATATTTTTCTGGTGTTCCTCAGCAAGAAGTTTCATCTCAATGTCCATATCTTCCATTGTGGCTTCACCACCATGTTCTTCCATGAAACGTTTAGCAGCAATCTCTTCATCAGTAGTTGGATTTGATGAAATCACTGGACTTTTAAGTCTTGAAGAAGATTGACCACCAGAGTTTAACCTCTCAGAGTTTGTCTGTCTAGCAGAGTTTGACCTAAGTCTCCCTTGCTCTTGACTAGTCTTTGACCTTCTCTCTGCTTCCTTGCTTCCACCATCATTTGCATCATCCCTCAATCTCAAGGTTGGAGTCCTTTTGCATTTGTCTTTAGGAACTCTCTCCCCCTTTTTGACATCATCAGGAATAAGCACTGATGTCAGCAACTCCAGTGAGGCAGCAATAGAATCAAGTTGAGAAGACATAACAGTCTGATGCTCTTCCACCTTGCTTAGCCTTTGTTTTATTTCCACTTGATCTTGGATCAGAGAAGACAATCTAGTTCTTTCATTTCTCAAGATTAACTCCTTAGCAGCAACATCATTACTCAATCCAATGACTGCTTTGTGAGTCTCATCAAAGCGATTGTGCAATGATTTGACTTGAACAATTGTAGCCTTGAAATGTGTCAATAGCTCAGGATTTGAAATCTCCTTTGCAGATTGAGCAACAAAATCAGCAGTCCTTTGCTTGGAGAAAATACAATCTGCCCCTGACCAGTTAGCATAGTACATATCTCTATAATGAGCTTCAGTGGCAGCTATATTTTCCTTGACATGCTCAGCTGTAGGATCCCTTAGAAAAGGTAAGGATTCATCAGAGTTTGACTCTTCAGCATTGATCCCAGAGTTTGCATGATCAGAATGAACAGAGTTTGCAGAAGTATGATCAGCATTATCAGAAACAACTCTATCTTCATTATCTTCAGCAACATTTTCTGCAGTAGCTTTAGCATTTAGCTGTGCAGCTTCAGGATTCTCAGAGTTTAGATTGACAAGAACCTCTGCTTCTACAGGAACAAACTTTTCAACAACTTCAACATGCTCAGAGTTTGCAGTGGTAAAAACCTCTGTTTCTTCAGGAACAGACTTAACTATTTCCTCTGCTATAGCTTCATTTACTTTCTCTACAGCAGCTTCAACATTTATCTGAGCAGTTTCCAGTACCTGATCAACCTCCTCACCCTTTTCTGGAATTGAATTATTTACAGAAAGAATTTCTGTATGAGTAGCAATTGACTCATCTATTATCTGGGTGGGTTGACCAGCTGCCACATCCTCAGTATCACAAACACTGATACTAGGATGTGCTTCAATTTCGTCTTCAATATCCATCTCCAATATAGGTTCAAGAAAATCATCAGGAAAAGCAACATTATCATCAGTGTTTGCTCTGGCTTCTTCAGGCACAGTAGCATTGGCAGAATGATTTTCAATCACAACCTCAGGAGCTTCAATATTTTCAGAATCCTCCTGAACAAGAACTTCAGGAGCTTCAGTTTGTGTAGAACCAGGAATCAATCCATCAAATAGATAAGCAGCAACTAGCTTCCTCTTCTTAGCATTAGCAGATTCTGGTTCATCAGAAACTCTATTCTCATCATCAGAAGGTCTGTTTGCCCTTCTCTTCTTCCTTGAAGTACCAACTGAGTGTGGTAAATCATCAGCATTTGCAGGTGTTGCAGCCTTGTCAGCTTTAAAAGCTCTATGCTTAATCCTACTCCCAGCCCTTGGCTTTTGAGAAGTAGATGGAAGAGGTTCAGAGTTTGGTAGTGGTTGTGGATTTAAAAACTGTTGGACTGAAGCAGGAAGCATCAAGTCATCAACATTCCCTTTCTTAACATCCTTGTTTGTTAGATCAGAGAATATTCTCTTATGTAATTTAAATGAGGGAATGACATCCTCCTCAGCTATCTCAACTCCAGAAACACACATAGAAAAGATTAATTGACAGAAACGAGAAAAGTAAACAACACTCCTATTCTCTGTCATCTTTTCACCTATATTGTTCAAAACAAGTCTAGCATAGTCAAAATGAGCACCATAGAGAAGAGAATACCCAATTTGTAAACTGTCGATTGGAATTGCATCCCAATTAGTACACTTCTTCCCGAATGCCCTTGTAATGCAATCGAAAAAGAAACTCCACTCCTTCCTCAAGAATGGTCGCTTCAAATTCCCTGTCCTTGCCAAAGACCCAGAGTATCCAATCTCCCTCATCATACGCTGAAGTTCAGAATCACCAACAGAAATGGTGAACGCATTAAAGTCTTCACATCCAAGAGCATCTCTAACAGTGGTTGGAGTAACCACATACTCTTGTTCAGCAAATTCAAAGACAATTGAGGGAGTTCCTGATTCACCTCCATCATCATAAACACCTGTTTCCCAGAAGGCTTTGATTTGAGTACCAGATAACCGTGTTGGTTCCACTAAAACTTGGCCAATATCAGATTAGGTGAAACGCCTCCGGAACGTTTTCAATAGACAGTGGGGCTGCATAGTTATTAGGAACAAAATCGAGACCAAGAGACTGAAACATGGTTGTTGCCATTAGATCTTTCAAAGAAATCAGAGTTTATAGTTCAAGAAAGTGTGTAAGAGATGTATGCAGAAAGATGTTTGTAGAAATGTGTGTGTGATATGAAAGTATGAATGTGAGTCAGTTGTGAAAAGTTTAAACGAATTTGTGTATTGTATATTAATATAGAAAGAAAGTATTAAAAACTGAACCGTTTCTAATCAATACACACATCTGTCTTACTTCGTATACCGTGTGAGTGGGACACGTGGCACACATGCAATGATTTACAGCAAATAATTGACAGTTTCCAATGCGCATGCGCAGTAAAAACAACAATTATTACCGCCCTGTACACTTTTCTAGATACTAAACCTCTCTCCTCTGTTTAATACACTCTTGAACAACTTCCCAATCATACTCTTTTTGAATTTTCAAAACAAATATCTTTTCTCATAATTGTTAACTGTCTGAAACAAAGAATTAATTTTAATCATCAGAGATTAAAATAAAATTACCTCAGCGTAGAGTACACAACTCATCAGCTTTTACCAATTATCCTCTTTTATAAATAAACTCTTTTCACAAACTGTACAGGTGTGAGTATTTGTGTGTGAATTAGCAGAGTTTACTGAATATGAATATTTAGACCATCTCAAAGTGCATAAAATCCACAAACTAAAGCAGTAAAAACTGGTTGCCCAAACTCTTATTTAAAAGAAAAACTGATTTTTATATCTAAACTCTGTATTCTGATATCCTTTCATTTGGATATATCTTTTATTTTCACCCCCTTTATATATTTTTTTTATTTTTATTTTTTTTCCAGTAATCAGTGGTTAGCACTAGTCACCAAAAATCAAAGATTTTAGCCCTTATTTCATACAATAAGTTCCTGGATCTTCCTAGGCATAACATGATCTCAAAGGAATTTGTGCACTTGTTGGCATCTTTTGATTTGAGGGTGAAATATTGGCAATTAATTATCAGAGTTTAGACTTTTCATCATTTAATACAATTAATTTATGAGAGAAAGTGCAAACAGCTAATACCAGACTCAGTGTTTAGGATCAATAAACTAAGAGATGCTATAAATATAGAGACAGTATCATGCTGTGTAAAATTTCTGCACATATTGTAATCAGAATTTATAATACTTAAAAGGATTCATGATTACTTACTGAAAATCATGCTTTATACAGCTTTCTTCATCGGTCAATATGTTTCAGACAATATTACAATCAGAGTATAACATCAAAATTTAACCGACAGAGTATGACTGACAGAGTATAACGAACAGAGTTTACTATCAGAGTTTAACATGCTGGTACAAATAACAGTTAACACATGCAAAGAATCATGAGCATAAAATCAAACATGTATAGATTTTGAGTCTAACCAGTATCTCTAGTCAAAACCAGAGACCATTCCAAGTTCATTTACCAGTCTTGTAAAGGTAGCTTCACTCAAAGGTTTGGTGAAGATATCTGCAAGCTGTTGATCTGTAGACACAAAATAAAGCTCAATATCTCCTTCTTCCACATGTTCCCTGATAAAATGATACCTTATGCTGATGTGCTTGGTCATGGAGTGTTGTACTGGATTACCTGTCATAGCAATAGCACTTTGATTATCACAGTAAATAGGTATTTTAGAGTACCTTAATCCATAGTCCAGCAATTGATTCTTCATCCATAAAATCTGTGCACAACAGCTACCAGCAGCTATATACTCTGCTTCTGCTGTGGATGTGGAAATTGATTTCTGTTTTTTGCTGTACCAAGAAACTAATCTGTCACCTAAAAATTGACAGCTCCCACTTGTGCTTTTTCTGTCTATCTTACAGCCTGCAAAGTCTGCATCAGAGTAACCAATTAAGTTAAACTCTGATTCTCTAGGATACCACAAACCAAGAGTTATGGTTCCTTTGAGATATTTGAAAATCCTCTTCACAGCTGTTAGATGTGGCTCTCTGGGGTCTGCTTGAAATCTTGCACAAAGACATGTTGCATACATGATGTCAGGTCTACTTGCTGTGAGATAAAGAAGAGACCCTATCATCCCTCTATAGTTTGTCATATCTACTGAGGCTCCTGTGTCTTTGTCTAGCTTTGTTGCAGTAGCCATGGGAGTTGTAGCAGATGAACTATCAAGCATACCAAATTTCTTGAGAAGATTTCTGGTATATTTTGCTTGATTGATAAAAATCCCATCATCTGTTTGCTTGACCTGTAAGCCTAGAAAATAACTAAGCTCTCCCATCATGCTCATTTGATACCTTGACTGCATAAGCTTGGCAAATTTCTTACAGAGTATGTCATTAGTAGACCCAAAAATTATGTCATCCACATAGATTTGAACTAACAGCAAATCATCACCATGATTAAAATAGAACAAGGTTTTGTCAATTGTGCCTCTAGTGAACCCACTTTCTAACAGAAATTGAGCCAGAGTTTCATACCATGCTCTAGGTGCCTGCTTTAGTCCATACAATGCCTTATCAAGCCTGTAGACATAATCTGGATGTTTGGGATCTACAAACCCTGGTGGTTGTTCAACAAACACTTTTTCTTCAAGTTTCCCATTGAGAAAAGCACTTTTCACATCCATCTGAAAGACTTTAAACTTTTTGTGAGCAGCATAGGCCAGAAAAATCCTTATTGCCTCCAATCTTGCAACTGGAGCAAAGGTTTCATCATAGTCAATTCCTTCCTGTTGAGAATAGCCTTTTTCCACAAGTCTAGCCTTATTCCTTGTAATCACTCCATCACTGTCTGTTTTGTTTCTGAAAACCCACTTCGTACCAACAATAGATCTATTCTTTGGTCTTGGCACAAGTGTCCAAACTTCATTCCTCTCAAATTCATTTAACTCCTTTTGCATTGCTGTTATCCAGTTAGCATCTTGAAGAGCTTCTTCCACTTTCTTAGGTTCTGTTTGAGATAAGAATGCATGAAACAGACATTCATTATTTGTAGCACTTCTAGTTCTTACACTAGCTTCTGGATCTCCAATTATCAAGTCATGTGTATGAGCTTGTGTCCACCTTCTTGCTGTTGGTAATTGGCTTCTACTAGCATTATTAGATCCTCCCCCTTGATCCATACTCTCCTGACATTCTTCTTGACCATTTGCATTCTCTGAGGCTCCCCCTGAATTGGACTGTTCAGTATTTGAACTTTCAGAGTTTGGCTCAGAGTTTCTGTTTGATTCTTCATTTGACTCTCTTTCAGAATTTGAGTCATCACTTTGAGAAGTTTCTGAAGTTTCTTCACGCTCCCCCTCAACTGGTTCTCTATTTTGTTCTGTCAGAGAAAATTCTTTAGAGTTTACCAGTAGAGGATCAGAGTATGCTTCATCAGAGTTTGTTGGATTTGCTTCATCAGAGTTTACGTCATCAGAGTTTAGATCTTCATTTTCAAAGCGAAGTTGATCATTATATTCTTCATCTTCTATTCCAGTTATTTTCTTGTCATCAAATGACACATGTATAGATTCCATGATCACTTTAGTTCTCATATTGTAGACTCTGAAAGCTTTAGTTGATAGTGGGTATCCAACAAAAATTCCTTCATCAGCTTTTAAGTCAAACTTGGTCAACTGTTCAGGATGAGTTTTCAACACAAAGCACTTACATCCAAAAATATGAAAATACTTCAAATTTGGCTTCTTATTTTTCACCATCTCATATGGTGTTTTCCCATGCTTGTTGATCAGTGTTGCATTTTGAGTAAAACAAGCAGTTTGAACAGCTTCTGCCCAGAAATAAGTTGGCAATTTTGCTTCATCAAGCATTGTTCTGGCAGCTTCGATTAGGGTTCTGTTCTTTCTTTCAACTACACCATTTTGCTGTGGAGTTCCAGGTGCAGAAAATTCTTGCTTCACTCCTCTTTCCTTGCAGAAAGCTTCCATTTCAGAATTTCTGAATTCAGTACCATTATCACTTCTTATAATTTTCACTTTGTGTACTCTGATCCTTTGTCCAGTAGCTTTACATGTTCCATTAGTATTGAGGCAGTTTCATCCTTCTTTGCTAAGAAATACACCCATGTGTACCTAGTGTACTCATCAACAATGACTAGTGCATATTTCTTTCTGCCCAATGACATTATATTTACTGGACCAAAAAGATCAACATGTAGAAGATGATAAGGTTCCACAACTGAAGATTCAGATTTACTCTTGAAAGATGACTTCCTTTGCTTGGCCTTTTGACAAGAATCACACAGGCCATCTAAGCTGAGTATTGACTTAGGAAGTCCCCTTACAAGATCTTTTCGAATCAGCTCATTTATGTTGTTCAAGTTTAGATGAGAGAGCTTCTTATGCCATTTCCAACTCTCTTCGTTTGACATTCTTGCAGATAGACACACAGTTTTTCCTTCAGAGTTTGTTACCAAACTTGCTTCATAGATATTATTGTGCTTGTGTCCAACTAGAACAACTTTCCCTGTAGATTTGTTGATTACTTCACAATGTTCATTATGAAAATCTACATGGTATCCTCTGTCACAGATTTGACTCTTAGAAATCAGATTATGCTTGAGTCCTGAGACTAGAGATACATTTTTGATGATAACACTACCAAGATTGATATTGCCATATCCCAGAGTACATCCTATGTTGCCATCTCCATAGGAAACTTTTGGGCCAGCCTTCTCCTCATAGTCTGATAGCAGGGCTTTATTTCCAGTCATATGTCCTGAGCATCCACTGTCCAAGATAAGTGTGCTCTCTATTATGCCCTGCAATCATAAACAATCACTATGTGTTAGATTTAAGGATCCAGACTTGCTTGGATCCTTTGGCTTTCTTAACATTGTTAGCTTTTGCAGCGGAATCACTATCAACAGAGTTTAAACTAACATTGTCAGACTTTACACTTGCAGAGTTTGCTCTAACCCATTTCAAGTTCGGTTTTAGCTCATAGTAGTTGTGATAAATAGCATGATAACTTTTGCAAGTATAAATGGAATGCCAAGTGCTCCCACAGTGTGTGCATAAAGTTTGTGGTCTAACCCTAACATAATCATTCTTTACTCCAGATGTGGAAGGTAAAGAGTTAATATTTTTGTTCTTCTTGCAAAACCTGGCAAGATGGTTAGTACTACCACAACTATGACATGTTTTTCTAGGAGCAGCAGAATTAGGCAAATAATCATTTCTTTTATTAATGCCTACTTTTCCATTCCTATTCTTTTTAAACATTTTCTGTTTGTTGACAGACTTTACTTCTTTGAGCTTATGTTTAAATTGTTTCTCTGTCATTAAACCAACATTAACCTGTTTATCACAGATTCTTACTGGTTCTTTAACAGCTTCTATTTCAATCTTATTCTCTGCTATTGAGCCAACATTAACCTGTTCTTCAGAAGTTTCAATTTGCTCCATGACAGCTTCTTTTACAACTACAGACTTTAGCTTACTGGATTCATGAACAAATTTCACAGGTTTAAGTTGTGGTTTTACTTTAACATTATCTTTAAACCTAAGTTCATCTTCCTCACAGTAACCTAAACCTACAGTATCTGTTTGAAAAACCTGATGTGTGTCTTTTCCAGAATTGGTCCAGGTTTTAATCACTTTCCTCTCTTTTTCCAACTCAGATTCTATTTGCCTATATCTTTTAAGCAATTCCTGTTCAACATAAACAACATCATCTCTCTCCTTTTGAACTTGTTGCATGTTAACAAGTTTCTCTTCAAGAAATTTATTTCTTTCTTTAAGACCTAGATTCTCAGATTTTATTCTCTCATTCTCTAAAGTCTGATCCCTATAACTAACATGTATGCTTTTAAGATAAATTCTTAATTCAGATATATTATCAGTATCATAAGCATAAGTTGTTAAGGGTACCTTGTTTTCAGATGAGTCAGCTTCATCTCTACCAGTTGCCATGAGAGCATAATTCACTCCCTCATCTGAGTCTGAAGTGTCTGTCCAGTCCTTGCCTTTTGTGATGAGTGCTTTCTCAGATTTTCCTTTCTTGCATTCTGGAGCATAATGACCCATTTCTTTACAGTTGTAGCACTGGATCTCAGACTTGTCTTTCTTTCCAGACTTGGTATATTTTCCATCAGACTTTCTGAAATTTCTCTTATCAGAATTTGAATCTTTCCTTGAGAATCTCTTTCCTTTCTTGAAGTTCTTGAATCCCATCTTCTTGAAGGTCTTCACCATTAAAGAAGCCATTCTCATCATCTCTTCTTCATCATCCTCAGAGTCAGAAGCTTCATCATCAGTGTTTGAGCCATCATCAGAGTTTGATGACTCACTGTCAGATTTAATGACTAAAGCATTTCCTTTGGTTTTCTTTCTTGATGATTCCTTCTTGACAGGCTTTTCTTCAACTTTAAGAGCAACAGATTTTGTCTTCTTTCCAGATCTTTTGTTTCTTTGTTCTATCTCCAATTCATGAGTTTTGAGCAACCTATAGATTTCATCAAGATCTGTTTCTGCAAGATCATAATTGTCTCTGATTGTTGTTGCCTTTAAATCCCATCTTTCAGGTAGGGATAGAAGAAACTTGAGATTTGACTCTTCAAGTTCATATTCTTTATCAACCAGAGACAAATCATTCAATAATTTACAAAATCTGTCATATGTATCTGTCAAACTTTCATCAGATCTAGAGTCAAAGTGTTCATACTCCTGTGTTAGAATAGTCTTTCTATTCTTCTTTATAGCACTGATTCCTTGACACCTGACTTCTAAAGCATCCCATATCTCTTTGGCAGTTTTACAGCCAATAACTCTGTTAGACATAACATTGTCTAAAGCACTGTGGAGTAGATGTCTAACTTTTGAATCCTTTGCAATTGATGAGATGTCCTCAGGAGTCATATCTTTCTTTTCCTTTGGAACAGTCTTTTGTTCTTGACCATCAACAACAGGAGACAGTTTAGTCGGCATATGAGGACCATCATTGATTCTATCAAGGTATTCTGGATCTGTGGCTTCTAAAAACATAGTCATTTTTACCTTCCATATTGGATATTCCACAGGTCTGAGAATTGGAACCCTGATTGCCTCATATCGACTTACAGAAGCTGATTGAACCTTTTGAGCATTAGAACCTACCTGGTTGTTATCAGTCATGATTATACTTGTGTTTAGATCAAAAACTGTATATATTTAACAGCCTTGGCTCTGATACCAATTGTTAGGCCGATTACACAATATATAATCAATATTAATGTGATAAGAACGCTTAAGAACACTGTTTATGAATCAATAACAGAATTATATAAAATAACTCTTCTCTCAGTGATGTTAAAGAATCACAGAGATCTGCTAGGTTACAAGAATAATGTATTCAGTATTCGCATCCCTTTTAGGGTTAACCTATCTGTGTTTATATAATACACAGTTACATAATCAATCTCTAATTGATATTCCTATAAATTAGCTATACAATTTATATCAATTTAGGATTGCTTCTGTCTTCTGTTCCGTTTCCTTAACTGTCTGAATATATCTTGCTTCTTTCCATCTTCAAGATATATTGCTTCTAGAATCTTCATATTAGCACCGACAGTTAATAAACTCTTCACCCCGTCAGACTTTATCAAACTCTGACTGGCTTCTATTAAACTCTGTTGAGTACCTGGTACTTAAACACTGATGAACAAACGTCAGCAATTATATCTAACATATATAGTGTGGTGTGATCCCATTCTCACCTTAAGGAATCTACCATCCACCATAATCATTTGGATCAATATCAGTTCCAATATTCCTGGTTTATTTCCCCTTTATTTCTTGCACTTAGAAAATGCTCTAGTGCTTTGTCGGGCATACGCTATCTTGTTTACGGAGCTGTCGGATGCATACCAGATATCGATTTGGATGACATGAAAATACTTTTCTTCCTTAGGGTGTTATATTCTTACTTTCCAGATAGTTTATTCTAATCTAAATGGTCAGCCCATTCTCATTATTCACAAAATACTTGAAAGCTGAAATCCATATTCATTTCATAAACTTGATTCTCAAAATCATTGATACATCGTGGTCACAACCACTATTCACATATACATCAGCATATAATAAAAGTTTTAATTCTACCCGAAATCTGGGGTCTCACAGTTTATATACGAGTTGATCTAGTTCTCCACCCAAGCAAGGAGCCTAATACTTAATGTTTTATTGGTAAAACCCATGTCGAGGTTCTGGAATCTACACCTCAGAGGTTTGACAACTGGAATTATGGATTTGTCATTGAGGATGGGTAACATGGTACTTATTGGAAGTGATATTACAAGTGACAACGAGATTTGTTTGAACCTGACTATGAGGTTCATGGTGAAGTTTATTTGAACCTGACTACGGATTATATAAGGTTCCTCTTGCATTTAATGGCTTCAAGGAACCGGGGGGTAGTGGATGACATGTTGTCCAAGATGGTATCTTGAAAGTGGTAAATTTTCAAGCAAATGGAGTTTACAATCAATAAGTGGTTCAGGTTCGCGAGCTTTCTGAGGTTCAATGTGTGAACCTCTAATGAGATTTGATTCTGGAGGTGCTCATGGATATGGACGTGAAGCTATAGCTAGGATTGGAGTGGATTTTTTGCAGATTCATTGTCATTCACCTGCTGGTACAGGTTGATTGGTATTCAGCTGCGGGTTGCAGCTTCATAGGTATTCATCTACTGATGTAGGTTGACTGGTATTCACCTGTAGGTTGTAGGTTGATTGGTATTAAGCTGCGGGTTGCAGCTTCATTGGTATTCACCTGCGGGTTGCAGGGTGATAGGGATGCAGCTGCAGGTTGTAGCTTCATTGGTCTTCACCTGCTGGTTGCAGGTTGACTTGTTGGTATTCGCCTGCTGGTACAGGTTGATTGGTATTTAGCTGCGGGTTGCAACTTCATAATTGTTCACCTACTGATGCAGGTTGACTGGTATTCACCTACGGGTTGTAGGTTGATTGGTATTAAGCTGCGGGTTACATCTTCATTGGTATTCACCTGCGGGTTGCAGGGTGATAGGGATGCAGCTGCAGGTTGCAGCTTCATTGGTCTTCACCTGCTGGTTGCAGGTTGACTTGTTGGTTTTCACCTGCTGTTTGCAGGTTGATTGGTATTCAGCTGCGGGTAGTAGCTTCATTGGTATTCACCTTCTGGTTGCAGGTTGATTGGAATTCAGCTGCGGGTTGCAACTTCATTGGTCTTCACCTGCTGGTTGCAGGTTGATAGGAATTCAGTTGCAGGTTGCAGCTTCATTCATCTTCACCTGCTGGTTGCAGGTTGATAGGTATTCGCCTGCTGGTTGCAGGTTGATTGGTATTCACCTGCTGGTGCAGGTTGACTGGTATTCAGCTGCGGGTTGCAGCTTAATTGGTATTCACTTGTTGGTGCAGGTTGACTCGTATTCAGCTGCGGGTTGCAGCTTCATTGGTCTTCACCTGCTGGTTGCAGGTTGATAGGTATTCGCCTGCTGGTGCAGGTTGACTGGTATTCAGCTGCGGGTTGCAGCTTCATTGGTCTTCACCTGCTGGTTGCAGGTTGATTGGAATTCAGCTGTGGGTAGCGTCTTCAATGGTCTCTACCTGCTGGTTGCAGGTTGATTGGAATTCAGCTGCGGGTTGCAGCTTCATTGATACAGGTTGAACGGCGTTCACTTGTGTTAAATAGGTTGATTATCATCTTCTTGTGATTGGAAGTTCCTAAGAAGGCAGGTTCTGAGCTGTGTAAGGGGTTCAAAGAAAGAAGCTCATCTACCATATCCGCGGTACCAAAAAGGTTAGGTGCGAGGTACGTCTTACGAACTTGTTGTTCATCCATCACATCTCAATTATATGGCTATATGAGAATCTAAACTGCTTTTTGCATGAGATTGGTTTTAAATGACAAGTATTTGGGATGCTATATCTTTAGATTTAAGATTATTACTTGTTGGCATATTCAATTGATTGAAATACATGCATGAATGAAGAGGTTATACATGCAACCAATATGAATTATTCTACACTTGGTTCACCCAACATGACTATACATGGTTACATGCCTTGATGATTACATGTTTTATTTATGCTTTCCATGGATATGTATGAATCTTAATGCATGAGTACTTGGTTTAGTTCTTCACTATATTTGATTATGTGTTACAGAACTAGGGGTAGTAGATGATATGCACCATGATGTTTTGAAAATTCTAGATTTTCTAACAAATGATTCAGGTTCGAGAGATTGGTGAGGTTCAGCTGTGAACCTCCGAATGAGGTTCAGGTTCGAACTTCTAGTACTGTACTTATGAAATTTGATTGGATTTGATTAGAATGGATTTGATTGGATTGATTTGGATTGGAGATTCACACTCATGGATTATGAGGTGAAGGTTAAGACTTATGGATTATAAGTCACAGGCTCATGTTTCCACCAAAGGACTGGTTTAATGAATCCCTTGTTTGATGTTGTTGTACAACAAATAAAGCTTATTACAGCTCATATAAGCCCTAGGGACACTAGGCATAAATATTATGGTAAAGTGTGGGAGCCAAACACAGGCCACACTCTGGATTAAACTCCTTGCACGATTGCAAGCTGGAACACTAAATAGGTCAAAACTACACTAGGGAGGTTCAAGGTTGGCGAACCCCTGAAGCTGTAGCACAGATTAAGCTTCATACAGATTTATGAAGTACATGGAATTTAATGGCGCATTACCCTAGGCAGGGATATGTATGGATAATTGGTTTTTTCTAAGACATTGGATAAAATGGCTTATGGATATTTTAATCTATGGAATATGGATTATGTACCTAAGGATATTAGGTGCAAGGATGGTTTACTTACACATTATATTATTAGAATAATCATGTTGTGAATAATTTTTATCATATATGGTTTGTATCTCTGGTTAAGAGGTAGATAACAGCTCAGGTGAGCCTCAGGTTTGTGGCTACAATAACGCAAATATGCGTATTGATCAACCTTAGGTAAAAAGTGATCTTATGATTTAGATCCTATTGACTACCTATATGGTATATATCAGGGATATTTTTGGATTGGCACATATCTATTTACTGGTACAGGAATATTGGTTATCTAAACAGGTTTAGCTTACGCGTTCAGGTTCGCATGAGCTGCGAATAAACCCTGTACATCTCTTTAGGACTTTGCCAAATCCACAGAGTTGGATGCATGTAAGCTCCTCCATATATATGCACCTAGATTCCTAGGCATGTGTAGCTCTCATATGAGTAAATATCAGGTACCCATCTCAGTTGAGATATGCAAGTGTGCCCGGAGTTTTGTAGCCCTTTACGTGGCTGACTATGAACCTTTTAATGCCCTCTTGGATGAGGTGCGAATGAAGACTGCCCTTTTGGACGAGGTGCAGATGGATAAAACACCTCTTGGAAGAGGTGTAGATGGATAAGACACCACTTGGAAGAGGTGTAGGTGGATGAAGCACACTCTTGGAAGAGGTGTAGATGAAATGTGCGCGCACTTGGAGAAGGTCCATGACCGATTTTGATTCACACAACCAAGCGATGGATTGCATGAATGGGTAGTTGGGTAGATTTAGGTGCATGGCAATTTGCATATCTAAACGCGCATGTTCAGGTTCATAGGTATGGCCCTAGTATGAAGCTACATGTACGCGCATATGTTTCTAATATGACAGCTACAACTACATGCATTTGATCCAAGCACAATAAGGTCAGATGAAATGAGGAATCGAGGAGTAGAGGTCTTGGAAACAACCTACATGTCCTTTGGTATCACCCTACGGCTCACAGGTTCGTGTGGAGCGCACCTGTGCTTAACAAGTTCACTTTGGAGCTCACATGTGCTTAACAGGTTCGCGTTGAAGCTCACCTGTGCTTAACAGGTTCACTTTGGAGCTCACCTTTGCTTAACAGGTTCGCGTGGAGCTCACCTGTGCTTAACAGGTTCACTTTGAACCTCATCTGTGCTTGACAGGTTCACCCATACTTGTATACATCAAGCAGGTTCCTTGTCAGTTATTTGTTGCAAATAGCTTCCAGCTATCAGATTCCAACTTAGAGGTTCCTCAATATTTACTTGTAACTCGTAGCTAACACCTAACAGCTTCAAGTGTGTAGCTTCTAGCTTGCAGGTTCATTGATTCTCAGGTAGAGCTACAGACTTCAACCAGCGGGTGCTGAACTTCTCGACATGATAAGATTCAAGCTGGAAGAGGTTCACATTTCAAATGGAAAGGAAACTTGATGGCTCGGGGGGTAAATTAGTTTCCCATGGAAAAGCTTACTTAATGGAAATGAGGTTCTCAGCATCAGCTCACTCAGGAGGGAGCTTCCACGTGGTAGGTTCAATGGTCGAACCTGAACCTAAAGTGGAACCATAAGGACAAAGATAAGTTTTACTCCCATGATTTACATATTCATAATCATCTATGTGTTATGTGCATACTCTCTCATCTAAACTTGAACAACATCAATGAGCTAATTCGAAAAGATCTTGTAAGGGGACTTCCTAAGTCAATACTCAGCTTAGATGGCCTGTGTGATTCTTGTCAGAAGGCCAAGCAAAGGAAGTCTTCATTCAAAAGTAAATCTGAATCTTCAGTTGTGGAACCTTATCATCTTTTACATGTTGATCTCTTTGGTCCAGTGAATGTAATGTCAATGGGCAGAAAGAAATATTCTTTGGTAATTGTTGATGAGTACACCAGATACACCTGGGTGTACTTCTTAGCAAAAAAGGATGAAACTGCCTTAACTTTGATGGATCATGTGAAGCAACTGGACAAAGGATCACAGTACAAGGTAAAAATTCTAAGGAGTGATAATGGTACTGAATTCAGAAATTCAGAAATGGAAGCTTTCTGCAAAGAAAGAGGAGTAAAGCAAGAATTTTCTGCACCTGGAACTCCACAGCAAAATGGTGTAGTTGAAAGAAAGAACAGAACTCTAATCGAAGCTGCTAGAACAATGCTTGATGAAGCAAAATTGCCAACTTATTTCTGGGCAGAAGCTGTTCAAACTGCCTGTTTTACTCAAAATTCAACACTGATCAACAAGCATGGGAAAACACCATATGAGATGGAGAAAAATAAGAAGCCAAATTTGAAGTATTTTCATATTTTTGGATGCAAGTGCTTTGTGTTGAAAACTCATCCTGAACAATTGACCAAGTTTGACTTAAAAGCTGATGAGGGGATTTTTGTTGGATACCCACTATCAACTAAAGCTTTCAGAGTCTACAATCTGAGAACTAAAGTGATCATGGAATCTATACATGTGTCATTTGATGACAAGAAAGTAACTGGAATAGAAGATGAAGAAAATCATGATCAACTTCGCTTTGAAAATGAAGATTTAAACTCTGATGATGTAAACTCTGATGAAGTAAATCCAACAAACTCTGACGAAGCATACTCTGATCCTCTACTGGTAAACACTGAAGAATTTTCTTTGACAGAACAAAATAGAGAACCAGTTGAGGGGGAGCGTGAAGAAACTTCTGAAACTTCTCAAAGTGATGACTCAAATTCTGAAAGAGAGTCAAATGAAGAATCAAACAGAAACTCTGAGCCAAACTCTGAAAGTTCAAATACTGAACAGTCCAATTCAGGGGGAGCCTCAGAGAATGCAAATGGTCAAGAAGAACATCAGGAGAGCATGGATCAAGGGGGAAGATCTAATAATGATAATAGAAGCCAATTACCTACAGCAAGAAGGTGGACACAATCCCATACACCTGACTTGATAATTGGAGATCCAGAAGCTAGTGTAAGAACTAGAAGTGCTACAAATAATGAATGTCTGTTTCATGCATTCTTATCTCAAACAGAGCCCAAGAAAGTGGAAGAAGCTCTTCAAGATGCTAATTGGATAACAGCAATGCAAGAGGAGTTAAATGAATTTGAGAGGAATGAAGTATGGACACTTGTACCAAGACCAAAGAACAGATCTATTGTTGGTACAAAGTGGGTTTTCAGAAACAAAACAGACAGTGATGGAGTGATTACAAGGAATAAGGCTAGACTTGTGGCTAAAGGCTATTCACAGCAGGAAGGAATTGACTATGATGAAACCTTTGCTCCAGTTGCAATATTGGAAGAAATAAGGATATTTCTGGCCTATGCTGCTCACAAGAAGTTTAAAGTCTTTCAGATGGATGTAAAAAGTGCTTTTCTGAATGGGAAACTTGAAGAAGAAGTGTTTGTTGAACAACCTCCAGGGTTTATAGATCCCAAACATCCAGATTATGTCTACAGGCTTGATAAGGCATTATATGGACTAAAGGAGGCACCTAGAGCATGGTATGAAACTCTGGCTCAATTTCTTTTAGAAAGTGGGTTCACTAGAGGTACAATTGACAAAACCTTGTTCTATTTTAATCATGGTGATGACTTGTTGTTAGTTCAAATCTATGTGGATGACATAATTTTTGGATCTACTAATGACAAACTCTGTAAGAAATTTGCCAAGCTTATGCAATCAAGGTATCAAATGAGCATGATGGGAGAGCTTAGTTATTTTCTAGGCTTGCAAGTAAATCAAACAGATGATGGGATTTTATCAATCAAGCAAAATATACCAGAAATCTTCTCAAGAAATTTGGTATGCTTGATAGCTCATCTGCTACAACTCCCATGGCTACTGCAACAAAGCTTGACAAAGACACAGGAGCCTCAGTAGATATGACAAACTATAGAGGAATGATAGGGTCTCTTCTTTATCTCACTGCAAGTAGACCTGATATCATGTATGCAACATGTCTTTGTGCAAGATTTCAAGCAGACCCCAGAGAGCCACATCTAACAGCTGTGAAGAGGATTTTCAAATATCTCAAAGGAACCATAACTCTTGGTTTGTGGTATCCTAGAGAATCAGAGTTTAACTTAATTGGTTACTCTGATGCAGACTTTGTAGGCTGTAAGATAGACAGAAAAAGCACAAGTGGAAGCTGTCAATTTCTAGGTGACAGATTAGTTTCTTGGTACAACAAGAAACAGAAATCAATTTCCACATCCACAGCAGAAGCAGATTATATTGCTGCTGGTAGCTGTTGTGCACAGATCTTATGGATGAAAAATCAATTGCTGGACTATGGATTAAGGTACTCTAAAATACCTATTTACTGTGATAATCAAAGTGCTATTGCTATGACAGGTAATCCAGTACAGCACTCCATGACCAAGCACATCAGCATAAGGTATCATTTTATCAGGGAACATGTGGAAGAAGGAGATATTGAGCTTCATTTTGTATCTACAGACCAACAGCTTGCAGATATCTTCACCAAACCTTTGAGTGAAGCTACCTTTACAAGACTGGTAAATGAACTAGGAATGATCTCTGGTTTTGACTAGAGATACTGGTTAGATTCAAACTCTATACATGTTTGATTTTATGCTCATGGTTCTTTGCATGTGTTAACTGCTATTTGTACCAGTATGTTAAACTCTGATAAGTAAACTCTGTTAGTCATAAAGTGTCAGTCATACTCTGTTGGATAAAGTCTGATGTTAAACTCTGTTTATGATATTGTCTGAAACACATTGACCGATGAAGAAAATTGTATGAAGCATGATTTTCAGTAAGTCATCATGAATCCTTTTAAGTATTATAAATTCTGCTTACAAAATGTACAGAAATTTTACACAGCATGATACTGTCTCTATATTTATAGCATCTCTTAGTTTATTGATCCTAAACACTGAGTCTGTATTAGCTGTTTGTGTTTTCTCTCATAAATTAATTGTATTAACTGATGAAAAGTCTAAACTCTGATTATTAGTTGCAAATAATTTCATCCTCAAATCAAAAGATGCCAAAAAGAGTACAAATTCCTTTGAGATCATGTTGTGCCTGGGAAGATCCAGGAACTTATTGTATGAAATAAGGGCTAAAATCTTTGATTTTTGGTGACTAGTGCCAACCACTGATTACTGGAAAAATAAAAATAAATAAAATAAATAAATAAATAAAAAATTTATATAAAGGGGGTGAAAATAAAAGATATATCCAAATGAAAGGATATCAGAATACAGAGTTTAGATATAAAAATCAGATTTTATTTTCTATGAGAGTTTGGGCAACCAGTTTTTACTGCTTTAGTTTGTGGATTTTATGCACTTTGAGATGGTCTAAATATTCATATTCAGTAAACTCTGCTAATTCACACACAAATACTCACACCTGTACAGTTTGTGAAAAGAGTTTATTTATAAGGGGGAGGATTGGTAAAAGCTGATGAGTTGTGTATTCTACGCCGAGGTAATTTAATTTTAATCTTTGATGATTAAAATAAATTTTGTTTGTTTCAGACATATTATGATTTTGAGAAAAAGATATTTGTTTTGAAAATTTAAAAAGAGTATGATTGGACAGTTGTTTGAGAATGTATTAAACTGAGGAGAGAGGTTAATTCCCTATAAAAGTGTAAAAGGTAGTAATAATTGATGTTTTTACTGCGCATGCGCATTGGAAACTGTCAATTATTTGCTATCAGTTTTTGCATGTGTGCCATGTGTTCCACTCACACATAAATCGAGTAAGCCAGTTGTGTGTATTAATGATCAAAACTCTTGAGTTTTAATTTTTTGAATTTTCTATCTTATTCATTATACACATAACGGTTCAATCTTTTACTCACTTATCATTTTCACACATACTTTTCACTCACACAATTCTACAAACACTTTTCTGCATAATCTTTCTCAAACACTTTCTAATGGCAACCTCTATGTTTAACTCTGGTGGATTAGATTTTGTTCCAAATAACTATGCAGCACCTCTTAGCAATGAGAACGCACCGGAGGCGTTTCATTTACTGCAGAATTTCCTTGCTCAATCGGAAATTGGGCGTGCTTTGGTGGAGCCTGGAAAGCTTTATGGATCTCAGATCAAAGCTTTCTGGGAGACTGGTGTATATGATGATGGTGGTGATTCTGGAACGCCATCGATTGTATTTGAGTTTCAAGAGACAGAGTATGTTATTACTCCAGGAACTGTTCGTGAAGCAATGGGATTTGCAGAGTCTGACGCGTACACCATTGCTGTTGGTGATACTGATCTTCAAAGAATGATGCAAGCCATTGGATACACTGGGTCTTTAGCAAAGATTGGTCAATTGAAGCGACCATTCTTGAGAAAGGAATGGAGTTTTTTCTTCGATTGCATTACCAGAACATTCGGAAAGAAGTGTACCAACTGGGATGCTATACCAACTGATAGTCTGCAAATCGGGTACTCTTTACTTTATGGTACTCACTTTGATTTTGCAAGATTAGTTTTGACTAATTTGGGTGAGAAAATGACTGAAAACAGGAGGGTAGTTTACTTTGCTCATTTTTGTCAGACTGTATTCTCTGTTTGTGTTACTGGGGTAGATATTAATGATAATGATATTATTCCTTGTTTTAAACTGCACAAAAGAGTATTCTCTGATCTTATTAACAAGGATGTCAAGAAAGGTAATGTAGGTGATTTCCTATTACCTGAGTTGATTCAACAGTTTTTGATCAATTCTACACAAACACAATCTGAACCTCAACCACAAACACAATCTGAACCACAGCCTGAACCTCTAAATACTGTTCTTCCAACTCAACCAAAATCTAGTGGTAGGACTAAACATATGGGTTCTAAGCCAGCTAGGATTTCTAAAACATCTGCTGATGTTGGGGTGTCAACCTCTGTTGGACCTTCAAGGAAGAAAAGAAGGGCAAATAGGCCATCTTTTGTTGTTGCAGATGAGACTTCACATCAGAAAAGAAGAAAGTTAGTGGCTGACTATCTTTTTGAAGAATTGGATGTTTCAGAACCTGACAATGTTGACAATATTGATGCTACAAATGCTGAAGCTCCTGAAGTTCTTGTTCAGGAGGATGCTGAAAATATTGAAGCAGCCTCTGTGCCTGACTTGGCAAATGCTGATATAGAGACTGATTTTGCTCAAGATGTTTTATTTGATGATTTTGATGTCAATGTTGAAGCACATCCCAGTATCAGTGTTTGTGATACTGAGAATGTGGCAGCTGATCAACCCACCCAGATAATAGATGAGTCAATTGCTACTCATACAGAAATTCTTTCTGTCAATAATTCAATTCCAGAAAAGGGTGAGGAGGTTGATCAGGTAGTGGAAACTGCTCAGATAAATGCTGAAGCTGCTGTAGAGAAAGTAAATGAAGCTATAGCAGAGGAAATAGTTAAGTCTGTTCCTGAAGAAACAGAGGTTTTTGCCACTGTAAACTCTGAGCATATTGAAGTTGTTGCACAGTCTGTTCCTGTAGAAGCAGAGGTTCTTGTAAATACAAACTCTGAGATTCCTGAAGCTACACAGCCAAACGCTGAAGCTACTGCAGAAAATGTTGTTGAAGATAATGAAGATAGAGTTGTTTCTGATAATGCTGATCATACTTCTGCAAACTCTGTTCATTCTGATCATGCAAACTCTGGGATCAATGCTGAAGTTTCAAATTCTGATGAATCCATACCTTTTCTAAGGGATCCTACAGCTGAGCATGTCAAGGAAAATATAGCTGCCACTGAAGATCATTTCAGGGAAATGTATTATGCTAACTGGTCAGGAGCAGATTGTATTTTCTCAAAGCAAAGGACTGCTGATTTTGTTGCTCGATCTGCAAAGGAGATTTCAAATCCTGAGCTGCTGACACATTTCAAGGCCACTATTGTATAGGTCAAATCATTGCATGATCGTTTTGATGAGACTCACAAAGCAGTCATTGGATTGAGTAATGATTTTGCTGTTAAGGAGTTGGCTATGAGAAATGAAAGAAGTAGATTGTCTTCTATGATTCAAGATCAAGTAGAAATAAAGCAAAGGCTAAGCAAGGTGGAAGAGAATCAAACTGTTATGTCTTCTCAACTTACTTCTATTGCTGCATCACTTGAGTTGCTGACATCAGTTTTCATTCCTGATGATGTCAAAAAGGGGGAGAGGGTTCCTAAAGACAAATGCAAAAGGACTCCAACCTTGAGACTGAGGGATGATACACATGATGGTGGAAGCAAGAAAACAGAGAAAAGGTCAAAGTCTTCTCAAGAGCAAGGGCGACTTAGGTCAAACTCTGCTAGACAGACAAACTCTGAGAAGTTAAACTCTGGTGGTCAATCTTCTTCAAGACTTAAGAGTCTAGTGATTTCATCAAATCCAACTACTGATGAAGAGATTGCTGCTAAGCTTTTCATGGAAGAACATGGTGGTGAAGCCACAATGGAAGATATGGACATTGAGATGAAGCTTCTTGCTGAAGAACACCAGAAAAATATTGAAGCTGGTACTTACAAGAAAAAGGTCAAGGCTCCTAGGAAAAAGGAAATGGGAATTTCTATTGAAGAAAATGTGAACTCTCAACAGAGTTTACAATATACAAGGAGGCATGTGATTGCAAATACTGATAAGGGAAAGGGTAAACTGGTAGAAGAAGGACAGTTACCAAAGAAGAATTATTCAACCTCTGACGTTGCTCAAGTTGAATCAAGGATAAACAAATCAACCTCTGACATTGCTCATGTTGATATTTCTACTAAAGTTGTGACAACCTCTGACAAGGCTCAAGTTGTACAAACTCAACTAATATCTCCACAACTCCAAGGTACTTTTCGAAGATCATCTAAAGATGAAACTCTGAAGCCAGAAAATGTGAACATTTTACAAAGCAGAACTGTGATGGGAAAAGAATCTTATGATAGATCAGGCTTGGGTTCACATAGAGAGAAAAGAATAAATAACAGTCCTTTAGATCATACATCACTGGCAGAATCTGGTGTTGGGGTAACTCAAGAAAACCTTGACAAGTTAGAGTCTGTTCAGATGATCTATCACAGAGGAATCAAAAAGGAGTTTCTGTTATATTTTATGGCTGATGGAAGAGTTTATAGAGTTGGAGAAGCTGATATTCATCTAAAACTATGGGAAGAGCTGGAGTATGTTTTATATCTGCTAAGAGTGAAAAATCAAAGTACTCACAATGCTGCTCAAGTTTTAAGAGAGAGAATGATGAAATCTAAAGTCTTGTGTGGAGCCAGAATTTCAAGTGCTTATGTTCCTAAGTACAGAGATGCTCATGGAAATCTTGTAGAGATGAAAAGGAACAGTGCTAAATTCAATACAGCACTTGGAATTAAAGTTTTGGAATTCAATCTGGAGTCAGACAAACCATACTATATTCGGCTAGAGAATGAGATGAGGAGGAATAGTATCTATTCTCTGAGAGCTGCTATCTACCAGACTGGAGAGACTGATCCAGAATTAAAGGAATTGAAGAAAATCATGGTAGATGAGCTGGAAAAGGCTGAAAGAAGACTTCTTATCGATTATCTCAGGACAGTGCCTGATATTGAAGAGATTAAGTAAAGTCTGACTGTAAGGTTTTAAAGTTTTCTGTTCTAAGTTAAAGTTAAACTCTGTTATATTTAAACACTGCATTTGTTATATGTTTTGACATCATCAATTATCTATTAACTTGTACATCTTTATTATGCACAAGTTGGGGGAGATTGTTAGATATAATTGCTGACGTTTGTTCATCAGTGTTTAAGAACCAGGTACTCATCAGAGTTTACTGGAAGCCAGTCAGAGTTTATTAAAGTCTGACGGGGAGAAAGTTTAACTTAGCTGTCGGTGCTGATATAAAGATTCTAGAAGCAATATATCTTGAAGATGTAAAGAAACAAGATATATTGAGACAGTTAAGGAAACGGAACAGAAGACAGAAGCAATCCTAATTTGATATAATTTGTATAGCTAATTTATAGGAATATCAATTAAAGATTGATTATGTAACTGTGTATTATATAAACACGGATAGGTTAACCCTAAAAGGGATGAAAATACTGAATACATTATTCTTGTAACCTAGCAGCTCTTTGTGATTCTTTAACATTACAAAGAGAAGAGTTATTTTATATAATTCAGTTATTGATTCATAAACAGTGTTCTTGAGTGTTATTAATATACTTATCTTGATTATATTTTGTGTAATTCGGCCTAACATGTTATGACTGCAGGCACAGGTTCAGGTTCAGGGTGGTCTGAACCTCCCCGGGACAGAATCAGAGTTGGACAAGGACTCAACTTCCTATACTTTAGGAGCACGAAATTACTCTTGGAAAAGGACTTCTAGGCTCAATAAAACGTGGTGGATGGGACAATTACAAACAATATAGGACTTATATTGGTTATTTCGGATATACATTAAATACATGAGGATTTATAGGACTTAGTGATGGACATGGACTAGGACACTGGAAAGCTCAGCTATAGGTGCATAATTCGACTATAACTCTAAGATGGATTATCTTAAAGTGGTTGAATTCGCAAGGATTGAGAAGTATAAACCTAATAGAACTACATGGGGCTTGATTCCTATAAATAGGATATGTAGGCACTTGACTAAAGGATTCAGATTTTCACTCTCTGCACGCATAAGGCTCGTGTACCCTCAGTGATACATTTTCCGATGAATTGGCTGGCCGAGTAGGATTTAATCCGCCCTCTTCATCCGGTGGTTTTGTCAACTCAGCCCCCAAAAACACCACATATCACCATCTGCTCCGGCAGTGGAAACTTGAAGCTCTAGCAGAGCTGTGGACGTGTGAAGCTGCTGCTATGTCCGATAATCAAGGGCAAAACCTGATTATTCCAGCGATATTCTCTCTCGGTGTTGTTACCAAATTTCCCTCACAACATATATTATAGATGTTGTGCCCAAAATCTCACATGGGTTCGATTTAAGGCCCACATATAGTATAAGTCCAAACTTGCA
This sequence comes from Heracleum sosnowskyi, assembly GCA_030848705.1. NCBI lineage: Eukaryota > Viridiplantae > Streptophyta > Magnoliopsida > Apiales > Apiaceae > Heracleum > Heracleum sosnowskyi. The sequence goes on along the minus strand of JAUIZM010000019.1, from coordinate 276,774 downwards.
TGGATCTTGTGAGGATTGGGTGAGCTAAGGTATAGCTTCATGGTTCCAAGGTTCAGGATGCCAAGGTGTAGGTTTAGGGTGGTGTAAACCTATGGATCAGGTTCAGGTGCGGGGTGGTCTGAACCTCTCATGGACAGAATAACAGTTGGATTTGGATTCTGTTTTCTACTCTTTAGGAACACGGAATTGCTCCCGAAAAAGGACTTCTAGGCCTGATAAAACGTCATGGATGGGATAATTACAACCAATGTAGGACTTATATTGGTTATTTCGGATATACATCAAATATACGAGGACTCATGGGACTTAGTGATGGATTTGGACTAGGACACTGGAAAGCTCAGCTTAAGGGGTACAAATTCTACCAAAACTCTAAGATGGATTATCTTAGAGTGGCTAAATTCGCAAGGATGGAGAAGTATAAACCTAATAGAACTACATAGGGCTTGTTTCTTATAAATAGGATATGTAGGCACTTGACTAAAGGATTCGGATTTTCACTCTCTACACGCATAAGGCTCGTATACCCTATGTGATACATATTCCGGTGAATTGGCTGGCAGAGTAGGATTTACTCTGCCTTTTTCATCCGGTGGTTTTGTTAACTCAGCCCCCGGAAACGTTACTTCTACTATTCTGTACCCATAACGAGCTTCAGGTTTCTAGCTGCAAACCTACAGCTCAGTCCGACAACCAAGGACGCATTCTACGGATATTCCAGCGAGATTCTCTCAATTGTGTTGTACCAAATTTCTCTCACAACATAAGTGGCACTAGAAGGAGGGGCTTCTCCTCGAAATATTTAGAGAGAAAAGATGTCGGATTATTCCAGTAATACGCAAACGCCAACCAATGGTGATTGATCGTGAAAGGAATCCTCAAGGCGAGGTTACGAACAAGGATATTCTCGATCACCTTAAGAAAATTGGTGAAATGGTTGATTCCTTGGAAAGAAAGTCTGAGAAGATGAAAAAATGGCGAAAGAAACATAGGTCTTCGGAAAAACGCTCCAAGGCACCAAAGGTTACACCAATTCGGCTGAATTTTGGCAGTGATGAAGAAGAGCCCGAGAAGGAGAAGGCCAAGAATACTTTCTCTGATGTGGAGACTGATCGGAGTAATCCAGACTGGGACTCTAAAGCTGAAGCTAAGGATAAGGAGGACCCTGAACCTTCAGCTACGAGGAGTATAAGCGTGTTCGACCGAATGGGGAAGAAACTCACAAACAAGGATTTAAGGCCTAAGCTTTCTGAGGCAAAACAGAAAGCCCCCAAGAAGGTGCAAAGTGAGAAATCACAGTCCAATGGATCGAAGAGTCACACGGAGAAGCCTCACTCTAAATCTGAGGATGAGCACAACTCTAGCTCGTCATATAAGGTTAACGATAGCTCTGATGGGAATTCCACTGATGGAGAAGATACTGATGACACCTCTAAGTCAGCTGATGGTGAAGGTGAGTATAAGGTGAAGGACCTTAGGAAAGTTCTTGAAAAGATTATGGCAGAGAAAGGTCCATAATCAGGGCTAACTGTGGGATCCCCTTTCATGAAGAAAGTACAAGACTCAACCCTACCCCGTAGCTATAGGGGGATTGGAGACTTGAAGTTCGATGGAACTGCCGACCTCGTGGAGTTTCTCAGCCATTTTAACACGGAGATGGAAGTTTATTAGATCCAGGATCGCACTAAATGTCGCTTGCTGGCTGCAACTCTGAGGGATAGCGCTCACCAGTGGTTTAAGAGGCTTCCACCTAATTCTATAAAATCTTGGAGACAAATGGGTGAGATGTTCGTAACCCAATGTAGAGCTTTGGTGACATTTGCACCTATAGCTAACACGCTTGCGAACATTAAGCAACGTGATAACGAGACTTTGAACGAGTATTTTAAGAGGTTCAACGCTGAGGTTCCAAGGGTGAGGAAAACCACGGATGAGACCTACAAGAATTTTTTGATAGCTGGTGTCATGCCCGGGACTGAATTCTGGAAGGAGCTTCAAAGTAAGGAGCCAACTACGCTGGCTGATTTTTATGCAAAGGCAAAAAGGCATAAGTTTGTGGGACAGTCCCTGGAGAATTTGAAGAAGGATAATGCTTCACGGAATTGGAACAGGAACAAAAGGAATACGTCATATAGCCCAAAGGAGAGGAACTACAACAAGCGGGCAACCTACACTACGGCTTCAGCTGACGGCCGGGATGCTAACAAGGAGGTGAAGACTGCACCACTGTCAATAAACGCCACAAATGCAAAGAAGACAATGGAATATAAATACACACCCTCGAAAGATAATCGGAGGTACTTGGAATATACTCCTCTGGCTGCTCCAATTGAGCATATATTCAAAGTTGGTGATAAAGCAGGGATGTTTAGGAAGCCGTCCCGAACGAGACCTCCCGGGAGGAACGACTTGGCTAGGTATTGTGCTTTTCATGATGCTAATGGACATGAGACTGCCGACTGTCGACACCTCAAAGATCACATCGAGGACTTAATGAGAAAAGGGTTCCTCACGGAGTTTGTGGCACAAGAGGCAAAAAAATACAAGGATGACAAGTCCAAGATAGGTGAAGACAAGTCTGCACCTGAAGGTACTACCAGGGCCAGTAGTATCCACACAATCATTGGAGGACCATATATTGGAGGCTTTAGCAGGAACGCGATGAAAAACTATGCGCGTGAAGCTAGGGGAAGTCCCCTTACAAACGTTTATCATTTGGCCGAAAGACCCCCGAAGCTCTTCAAAGGTGAAGCTGCAGATATCACTTTCACAGAAGATGATGCTAGGCATGTGCATCACCCTCACAATGATAATTTTGTGGTGACTATCACTATTGGAGGGGTCAATGTACACCGAGTTTGCAACATACTGGATTACAACACCTATCAGAGAATGGGATTCGCGGATAAGGAGATGTCCCCGGCTTATAATGACTTATATGGATTTACTGGCGAACCAGTACATGTTGTGGGAAGAGTGAATCTCCCTGTGGTGTTGGGGGTTGAACCTTTAAGAGCTACGCAGGTGGCGGAATTCATGGTTGTGAACGAAGACATTTTCTACAATTGTATTGTGGGCAGGCCTCTCTTGAAGGAGATGAGGGTGGTAACCTCTATATACCATCTCTCCATGAAGTTCCCTACCCCTAATGGGATTGGATGTCTAAAGGGCTGCCAAGTAGATTCAAGGGAGTGTTATAGTAAGGCTTTGCACTCTGTTGAGCAAGCTTCAAAGCACTTATTGTTGGTTGATGGGGGTAACACGGATAATTGCTATAGGTACCTGGAAGCACCAGGGAAGGCTGAACCTCCACGGCAGGTGAAGGACTCGTGCAATATGATTATGGTTATCCAACATCCAGGTAAAGAGAACACTGCGGATATTGTCATTTTTCCTGGGGTAGATACCCAGAATGAGGTAAGGATGTTGGAGGCACCCCCACCAAAAAATTTGGAAAGCGATGAACCTCTTATCGAAGGTATTGTTGAAGAAGTGAATGATAGTGATTTCGAGGATGGTCATGTGGAAAGCTCGTTTAAGGTTCATTCACAGCCTAGGAAGGCTGATACTGAGGTTCAGGTGAAGATTGATTTAGATCCCCGGATATAACGACTCAGAAAAACGCTTGTACAATATTAATATTTAATAATATTTGAGTTCTATGATATGTGAATATTGTGTGAAAGGTGGATATTTGAAAATGTGATAATTAGATGTTTACTTGGTGAATGGTATGGATTAAAACATATGTGTATGCTTTTAAATGCATTTTATATGAATTTCTTATTAAAAATTAGTTCTTTTTGACCTTCCGGGAATTTTATAAAATCATCGGAGACTCTTTTCATTGTGAAATCTTTTTCACAACCTTTATTTTATATTCTAGTATTTTCTAAAATTAGTGGATGAATTTATTTTTGGATTTAAGGATTTAAAAACGATTTTATGAGTTAAATGTCACTTATGTGATCAAAACTTTGAAAATTCATATTTAATTCAATTTTGATCATAAAAATATTTTAAAAATATGTGGGAGCTTGTAAATTCGTATTCTTTATTTTACAAATAAAATTTTGATTTTTAGATATTATCTTCATTTTATTTCGAATTTTAGAAAGGCATTTATGTTGGTTTTGTTTATTAGAAATCAGATTTTTAATTAGCAAATTACTATTTTGCCCCTGGGCTTATAAAACCCTCAACAATCAGTTTGCCCCTTTTGTCACTTGCCGTTCAACTCTCTCTTCTCTCTTTCTCTCGACTTTTCTCTCGGCAAAATCTCTCTCTCTCTCTCACTTTGTAAAATCTCTCTCTCATTCTCTCAATTATATTGATGATTATGTATATATATACATATATATATGTAATCGTGGGTGTGTGTATGTGTATGGCAGTGTGTGTGCGTGTGTATATGTGTGTGTATCGGTTTTGCATGCAAAGGATTTTGGCGATTTTGATTTGATTCAATCCCGATCCTTTGTTTTGTGATGATTCTGTGATAAGGAGATTGTTTAGATTATTATTGGTGAGGTTTGTTGAAGGAAACCCGATTTTCCGGGCACCTCCAAATCATGCCGTCGTCGGCAATGAGCTCCGGCGAGCCGACGGGGACGATGATGATGCTTTTGAGTCCGATTATTGTATTAATACAAGTATTTAGTGGAGTTATGAATTGCATGTTGAAAAACCGAAGTGCATGTGTATTTTCGATTTTTCCTCTTTTGATAATTAGTTTGAAATTTGATTATAATGGATGTTTGATGTGTAAATTCAAGGTTATAGTGATTGCATGTTAATTGTTTGGTTAAGTTAAAGAATTTCAGATTTTACATGATTGGTATTCGATTTTAATTTGAAAGTTTAAGTTGGGTTTTGCTCGGATTTGAATTATAGTGAGCATGTTAGTTAATTTCGGTATTTAGTGATTATATGTATATGATTTGAGTATTTGTCAAAGAGGTTTTGGTTTTTAAGAATTGGGGCAGCCAAACCAAGAAGTGTTGAGTGTGATTAATTGATGATTAGTTGTGATAAGTTTTATGAAGTAAGAATGTTAGTGTTTAAAAGTATAGTTGAAGAATGCTGAATTTTCCAGAAAACTGTCTGCCTGTTCTGTTTTGATTGTTTGCATAATGTTACTGCCTATTTTAGACAGAAATCCTAGAATTTCAATGTTCTAAATTGAATCTAGTTTGTGCACGCGCTAACCTTGTATCAATAGAGTTAACGAATAAAAAGTTATGCTTGTTTTACTAAAAGTTGCGCAGCAGGGATTTTTCTGTGCTTTAGTACCTAGTTATACAGTTCGTTTTTAATCTAAATGAAGTGTTCTGAAGTTGAAACGTTTATGCTAAGTTGAGTTAGTAATCAGGAAGTAGCCTGTCAAATTTGGTAATTGTTTGATTATTTTTGGATTTATGAAAAATGTTTTAGTAAAGTATGCGCAGCAGATTTTTCAGCTTTTTGAGATGAAAACATTGTTGTAAAAGTGTTAAGGATATGGTTGGCATGACCAAATTGATTTAAGGGATACCAAGTGTGGTATGATTTGAAAGATATATTATTGTATATATATATATGTATAAGGAGCATGTTATGTGTATTTAAATGACAATGTGAGACTATATGGTTGATTGCCTATTACATGATTATAATTGTTTTATGGTATAACTATTATGTGTTTATGCGCTTAGGATGCGTTGGGTAGTTTAGAGTAAAGGATTGGCATTTGAGAAAGGGCGTTCTAAGATAGAGTATATTCTTTTGTAGAATCCAAGGAAGTGGAACTTAGAAAGTCCAAGGAAGTGGGACTTAGAGACAAAGGAAAGACTAAGGTGGAGAATCAGTGATTGTTCATTACCCCTTTTAGCTACTTAAGGCAAGTAATACAAACTTGCTTTCGTATTTCGATTCCATTGTTTCATTTTGACACATATGAATTGTTATCTTGCCTTGATTTACCTTTAATTCTGAAAACACTTATTGTTCATTGATAACCCTTATCTTTGTTCATATATATCATGTTGAACTATATACCATGCTTTGTTTAGTTCATTATCCTTAAACCTTTGTTTAGTTCTTTATCCTTAAACCTTTATACCCTGTTCATATCCATGAATTGAAACCTGATTGACCTATGATTATATAACCTGAATTTGATCATATACTTATGCATTCCCTTTTTATACCTGAAAGTGAATACACCTAACTCTCATTCTAGTACATTTCCAGAATAGACCCGATGATAAATATTTCCTATATTCCACTAACAGAAATCCAGATTGTTTTGATTGAACTTATCTGATTTCCAAAAAGACTTCTTTATATCTGAACATGTTTTAAAAAGGAATAAAGTTTAGACTCATTTAAATTCTGATTTATGGTTTCCACGGATTCCTAAGATTGGAGGCGTAAGAGGCCGAGTAACGCCGGTCCAGCACTTTTAAATTATAATAAATGGACTAGGGATGGACTAGTCTAAAGGCCAATGTGTTGCCTAATGGGACCCAATACAAGGACCAGAGGGACTGTGTGTCCGGTATGGGGACTTTACGTGGCTGATCACCCTTATTGTCCGGTGCGTTGTGAAAAATCTCCAAAATTACTTAATGCTTTTCTTGAAAACGGATATCTTGATAATGAAATTGGTTTACCCTTTGAAATTGCATATTTATATCATTGTTCTGATAATCCTTTGATATGGATTTTGCTAAAACCATGCCATATATATATAGTGATATTGGAAACTGTTTTGCAATTGTATATTCAATTCATTATTCTGATAACCCCTTGATACGGATTTTGCTATACCCATGTCATACCTATTGATATTGGAACTGTTTCCCAGTGGATAACTGTATGGTCATATTATTATTACTTGCTGGGCATTTGGCTCATTCTTTTTCCCTATTCTAACCCACAGTGAAACGAGAAGATGGTACGTACATTTCAGACAGCTAGGAAGTCTTCCTATAGGGTTGTTTTTGGGATGCCAGCTCAGGTAGGTGATGGCCATATCTAGAAGGTGTTTTGTAATAGAGAACGTAGAACGTTTAAAACATGGATGTAATAACTTTTGAGACTTATGTTTATGTATTAATGAATTAGATAGTGGATGCTTGTTTCACACCATCAACTGTTGAGATCCTTTGGGAGAGTTGGGGTCTAGTCTGCATGTTTATATTATTGTTTACGGGTTTATTTATGTATAGAGTTTGTAGTGACTCCCCGATTATGACCCCAGATCGGGAGGGCGTCACAGGTTGGTATCAGAGCGGTCAGTGTTGGTCACTGAAACAAGCCAGGATTAGGATCCCTATTAATAAAAGATTAGGATCCCTATTAATAAAAGGTGATTAAGATAGTTATGTAAGGAGTAGGAATCTGTTAGGATATTAGATTGATAGATGCTAAGTAGCAATGTTAGGCGTAAGTACTTTCCTTTAAGTTAAGTCTTTAGGATTAAGATAACCTGTTATTATATAAGTATCTATATCTATATTGCTATCGCAGGAGATGGACGTTATTGGTGGAGACACACCCCCTCACCCATCTATCACATCATCTGACCCTATGCATACTTTGTCTGATCATGAGGAGGACCCAGTGGAGATAGGTAGTCCTAGTGTTCAGCCCGTTGAGCTACCATTTGCACCTGTACCTGTTCAGACTACTATCCCTTGGAGAGCAGCATCTGTTGATTCTCGTATTTCAGTTTTGGGAGATCCTGCACCTATCTTTCTTCATGCTCATGTAGACCTTGCTAGAGACCTAGAGACCCTTTTCGGACAGAATGCCGAGCTTCAGACCCTTGTAGACCAGATGTCGGATGAGGCAGACCATCGTGTTGCTGTTACTGAGGTAGAGTGGCAGGATAGGATTCATACTGTAGAGGAGTCAGCGCGAAAGCGCCTAGCTGAGGGACCAGTCACTGTTGATGCTTTAGAGGAGGCCAGGAGAGTGACTAGGATTGTTAGCTGGATGCTGTGTGAGCTGAGAGCTGTTCGTGGCGGACGAGACTAGCTATGGTTGGATTCTGAGAGTGGGACATCTGTTAGAGCCCATTGGTTTTAGTTCTGGTTATTTGCACGGATGACTACTAGTTGTTAGGATGTTTTCCCGTTTTCCTAGTACTAGTAGACAGTATTATATTATCTGCTTTGACATTGGCTTTGCTTTGACATTATGGGGTGATCATGTACCATATCATCTATTGTACCTGACTCTTATCTTTACATTATGCACGTACTTTTCTTATACCTTGCTTTAAACTGTTACACCTTTTATTGTTAACCTGTTCCTATAATACCTATGTTTACCCTGTTTACCCTGTTACGGAGACAAGCAAATTATCTAACAATATGGCTAAAAGTTTTTAAAATTTTTTATGTACATACAGTTTTATAAACGTTTTCAAAAAGAGTTTACATTGCGGTATATATATATGCATATTGTTTCATAAATTGCTTATCTCTTATCAGAAAAATGCCACCAAAGAAAAAGACTACTGCTTCTACTCAACAAACAACTGATACCGAGGCTCAGAACCCGGTAGACCCAACTATAACTCAGATACTTCAATTACTTCAACAACAAACTGCTGCCTTGACTCAACAACAACAACGAAATGTTCAACCTTTGACAACCTTTAAATCATTTCAAGTTGTCCACCCACCTGAATTCAAAGGTACTTTAAACCCTGGTTGAGGCGAAATCATGGTTAATCGACATTGAGAAAGCTTTTACGTTAGTTAAGGTTGGGGAGGATCAGAAAACTGAATTTGCTAGTTACTACTTGAAGGCAGAAGCTAATTTTTGGTGGGAATCGGTGAAGTTAGGAGAAGGAGAAATTACTTGGCAAAGATTTACGGAACTATTTCAGGAAAAGTATTTACCAAGGTACCTACAAGATCAGTTGGAAGTTCAATTCTTAGAATTAAAACAAGAAGGGATGAGTGTGGCAGAATACGAAGCCAAATTTACGGAATTGGCAAGATTTGCACCTAGGTACGTAGGAGATGATGTCAGTAAGGCTAGAAAGTTTCAGCACGGATTAAAGCCATGGTTAAGGAGTAGAGTTGCAGCTTTTGAGTTGAGAAATTATACTGCGGTAGTACAGAAAGCGATGATCATTGAGGGCGAAAGCGAATTAGTTCAAAAGGAGAAATTTGGAAAGAAACGAAAGTTTGGAGGATCTGAAAGAAGCCAAGGTGATGAAGGACAAGGAAGTTCTCAAAATAGAAAAAAGTTTGGAAATCAATCAGGAGGAGATAGGAATTTTCAGAAACAGAGGAGTGGATTTGGAAGTTCAGACAAGAAACCTCAAGGAGGAAAGCCGCCAACTATCACGGGAAAGCCGTCTATACCAGAGTGCAAGACGTGTGGTAAAAGACATTCGGGAATCTGTAACAAGTTGAACATCACATGTTTTAAATGCAACAAGAAGGGACATTATGCTGATGGATGTCCAAGTTCAAAACCAGGAGGACTAACATGTTTCAAGTGTGGCAAAGCGGGACATTTTGCGCGAGAATGTAAGGAACCGGTCCAATCTGCTAATGTACTTAGGCTCACTGCACCACCAACACGGTCACAATCATCTCAACCTCGAGCAAGAACTTTTAATATGTCAATCAATGAAGCGGTTCAGGACAGAGATGTGGTAGCAGGTACGCTTCCTGTGAATTCTGTTAAAGCTAAAGTGTTAATTGATTCGGGAGCAACTAGATCTTTTATATCTGAAAGATTCCTTGATAAATTGAAATGTGAGATACAACCATTGGAAAGGATGTTAGTAATAGAAGTGGCTAACCAAGATAGAGTTCCCGTAGACCAAGTGTGTCCTAATTGTAAAATAGAGATCGGTGGATGTTAGGTCCCGAAGTATCGTAGAAGGGGGGGGGGGTTGAATACGATACTCACAAATAATTCAATTTCGTTCACGGATAATTCATTCAGTTCTATAACGAAATCAAACACACCAAACCAAACCAAAAGTCGGGGAATATATCTTTTTATAAATATAAACCTCGAGGGGTGCTACAATTTCTAATCCGTAGATTAGCTTCAATGAGTTCTAGGTTATTCATAATCAATACAATGAAAGAATTCTGAGCACTATAAATTTCTATGATCTTCTCCGGCTCAAAACTCTCTCTCAGTAGTTGCTACTATGAACTAACCTCGACTGAGGAAGACACTACCTCTCTCTGTGTAATTATAGACTTAGTTTTTAGAAAACTATCGAACCTTAATTGTTAAAACAATCTTGGCCGTCCATCTTCTAATCAACCTGACAAACAAACACTTTTCCACCTGCTCCTCAATTTAGAAAACCATCGAAATGGTTAAAAGAACTTTTCATTCGATGGTTTTTTATTACAAACTATCGAATGTAATTCAATTCCATCAAATCAAAAACTTTAGAATCAACTTTACATTCGATGGTTTTTTTATATAAATAAAAAAACTATCGAATGAAAAGTTAATTCATTAGTTTTCTTATGACTTCCTTGACTTACATTCGATGGTTTTCTTTATTGAAAAACCATCGAACTCTTTTCTTGTCTTTGACTTACAAGAAAAGATGCTGAGCTCCAGGGTGTTTAAGTTTCAGACTGTATCAATTTTTTGAGACGATAAAACAACTTGATCCTTTAGTGCCGTCACCTAGTGCAACTGGTCTGGTTCACAGATGAATAACACTTGATCAATTCTTCTTTTATGTCTTCAATTCAATGCTGCTGATAAGTCCTTTGTCGTCCTGGTTGCTTCATCACTGGAATCCTGTGGTACTAACCCTAAATCATTCACATACTTCTGTCGTCTTGAAAGTCTTGTTTCTTTTGCTGTCACTGAGGCTTGAACATTTTCATGAACTTCTTTCCGTGACCTGTTTACGGACTTCAAGAATACATAACGTATTTTGACTTTTTGAGTTTACCTTATCTTCATTGATTCTGGATTCCTGTGCTTCTGTTAATATTATTGTATGTCTTGTCCTTTGTTGAGTTGTAGTTATCTCTTTTACATCTTATGTTACATTATGCTTTACAATCTCCCCCTATTTGATTGGATAGAGTTCGACAAGCAAATACTTCGAGGATAACTCAACTAACTAAGGAAACATGAAACTAATTAAAGTAAGACAGCGTAATAATATTAAATGCATTCTGGATCAGATATATATACATTTCCAGATTTCATAACTCAAAGAACAATAAAACTTTTCACTTTGAAGTTGCTCCTCTTGTTTGAGCTGACAGTTCTCTTGTTCTTTGCTTCAATCTTCAGTCCATTCCAATCTCACCTTCTTCACTCATTGGATCGGAGTTAGCAGCTTGATAATCAATCACGGATAGATAGTGCAGTGGTTCTCCAGGTTTAAGGATTGCTCCTAGGATGTGTCTTCCAATAAATCCAACCTCTTGACCCACTCCAGCCCACAGCCATGCAATGTTAACATCTTTCTTGTTTAGCTTTGGCATGTTTGGTAGTCTGGGAAGCACTTCCAATCCTTTCTCCACTCTCTTCCTATAGTAGGGAACATTCTCCATAAGATATTTTCTTAGAGTGTCGGCTGCTTTTGTCCTTCTCCGTTGATGTGAATCCAGTGGATCTAAGATACTTCTCAACTGATATTAGATATTCGTTTGGGTAATCTCTCAGTTTGTCCTCCGTCATGTAGCAGATTCTGAACAAGTCATTCGTCATGAATCTAACCATAGGAGGGTTTTCAGTAATCTCTGGACTGACCTTCATCAAGATTTCCTTAACATGCTCACGGAGCAGTTCATTTAGCTTTGTAGTTCTTTGGATCTTGATGAGAATGTGTCTTTCTCTCTTAGTGATAGAGAATTTGCTTCTTCTTCCATATCATCATCCAAGATAGGATGTTCTATATGGCTCATGCTCCTCCTGAATCGGTTGCTCTTGCATGACTTCAAATCCCTCTTCACTTTCTTCTAGTACTATGTCCTCAATCCAATACTGTCTAACTGGAATAGCTTTATTGGTTTCCCAAACTCCCCATCCAGTTGTTTGCCAACCTTCATTAGTCACTTCATTTGTTTCCCCTTCTCCAACTTTCTCCCCCTTAGTTGAGGAATCCTCGATGAAGTTATCCTTATTGTAAAAGGTAGTAGAAGGATCAGGTTGTTGCTGTGAAGGTCCGGGTTGTTGGTTCCTCAACATATTCCATAATCTTCTTGAGGGTGGATTGAACATGTACCTCCAGGTAATAGCAAATCTTCAATATTTGAAAGGGTTAGGGTGTCACTCCTCACGTTTGGCTCTGGGTGTACACTCAACGTTTCTGTTAGTGTTTCACTCATTTTTCCTTTCCCACTCAGGCCAGGTGTAAGTGTTTTTGTTTCACTCAATCCCTTTGTGCTAGTTGTACCTGCAGAAGAAAACACCGTAGCCGTCCTTAAGGAGGTCACCGGTGGTGCAATGGGGCTTCGCAAGTCCCCGTCCTTGGTTAAACCAAGTTGCTGATCATCCTTAGATGATATATCCTTTGTAGGATCTAGAGTTTGAATCTCTAGGGGGTTAGAAACAGGCTCTTTTAACAGGAGAGATCCCGAATCTTCCCCGTGAGTCTGTAAAGACTTTACCTCAGTTGACTTGTCAATAGTAATTGATTCATCGTCACCGAGTTGCCGATCTGCACCTACGTCAGACCCTTTACCCGCAGGATCCAGATATGTTCCATCTGGGGAGGTAGACAATGACCTTTTAGATTGTGCATTTAGGTCAAAGCCTTCTCTCGACGTCTGTGAAGACCCTTGGTTCTTAGAACCTTCAACCAGTGAACCTGACCGTAATATGGTCGGAACACTAGTTGCTTCCGTCAATTCTTCCTTACTTGATTGAGCTATTGGTTCAGATATTGCTTTAGTTAATGTAGCCCAATCAGCATCAGAAAAATCAATAAAGGGCGCTTTGGATGAGAGAAATGAACTATCAACAGTTGCCTCGTTTTCTGTTCTTCTCCTTTTAGAGTAAGGCAGAGTTGTTGTTGAATGGCGTATCTCCTTATGTGGTGCTGCTTTGGCACTATCTCCCTCTACACTCATGGATGTCTGAATATTGGGTATAGGAGGGTAAGGAGGTTCGTTTGTGGTTTCATTTGGCTCTTCCAAAGGCTCTTCGACCGTGGTTAGAGATTGTGGGTTGCAATCTCATGGTCTGGATGGCCACTGAGGGCTCTGGATCAACATCCATTGTTGTGTTTCAGGAGCCAGTTCAGGTTGAGGAATGTTACCTTCATTTACCTGTTCCCCTGGGGGTAGAAGTGGTAGGGGCACCGTTCTTAGATATTCAGTGAGAACAGTGGGTACCCCTGGAAGATATTCTTTCTTATCAGAGCGGTTATTGCATTGCTCTTCATCTTCATGCACTCCATGGTCTCCTCTTTGGCGAATGTCTCACGCTCATCATCTGTTAAGATATCATTGAGAATTAGCTGTAGGAACCTAGGATAGAAACAAAGCACATCATCTATGCATGTTCTTTCATCCAGTGGTCCCATGTCAGGTAATGCTTAAGGAACCCTCCCACAAAGAAGTTAGGTTGTGACTTCTTATGAGAGTGAAGAAAGCATGTATCTCCTCAGTTGTGGGATCCGGAACATGGTTTTCTATAGAAAAATGTAGTATTCTGTTAAAGTCATGTTCCGTCACCCTTATTGTTCTGCCCCCTGGCACAACAAAACTGAAGGATCTTACGTTATTCTCACTTGTATCCGTGGCGGTTGTGTACAACGCAGTCAATTGATCGATGCAAAGGACTACGGGAGTACTCAAGGCATATGCCACTAATGAACGTGTGTTCAGAAACTCTGCCCATGCACGAAACTGTAAATTCGTAATGGCTTGCAAGTTTTGAAACGAGACATGATTAGTCTTGGTTACTTTTAAACCAAAACTAAAACCAATTAAATTTAATTAATTATTACTAATTAATCAAACTTGACACAAAATACCCTTAAAACAAAATTACCCCTTTTCCAAAAAAAAAACACAACTTCGAATCACTATTATCAAGAACCCTACTTTTGGTAACACAAATAATCAGAATTATCTGAAGAAATCAATTGAAAACAATTAACTTCTAAAGAACAATAGTGAAAATAGTTTTCTTAGAAACAAGTTCTTGAGGCAGTGATGTTCTTGGTTATATGTATTCTAGTAAGTATAAACAAAAGCCCTTAGATCTGATAATAAGAAAAAAAAACGTAAGGGGTTGTTAAATACTTATTGAATTGACAGGGGCAATATTGTCTTTACAGTGTTCGATGTTTTTAATAGTATGTTCGATGGTTTTCAGTTGGGGGTAAAACTGTCAACTTTACTTCGATAAATTTTGAAAAATAACGAAGAGTTTGAAAATCAGAATTTAAAAAGTTTTTCTGAAAAACTATCGAACTTGTTACATTTTAAAGCTTGAAAAACTATCGAGGGATCCTTTGTGGAAAAACTATCGAGAATTAAAATAAAGGAAAAATTAATTCTCTCAGATAGATATTCATTTTAATTCAAAAACCATCGAGAATTTAGATAAAGAATAATGAAATTCAATTCGATGCTTTTTCAAATTTTCCTCAAAAAGTATCGAGAAATGTTTTCAATAGTTTTTCTTTTTCCTTTTCAAAAACTATCGAAAATTTGTTTCGATAGATTTATCTATGTACTTGAAAAACTATCGAATTTCCTAAATTCGATATTTTTTGCTTCTGTCTTCATTTTAAAACCTGTTCTTGTTTTAAAATTTAGACTGTTTTATTTCCTATCAAGTTTTAATTCTAATAAATCTTTTCAAATTTACCAAAATCAATTGTCAACAGAAAATTCACAATTTTCTCAGAATAAAATCGACTAAATATCATTGAATGATATTAACCAATTAAAATCCAATAAATTATGCTGCATATTTATTTTATGTATTTTAAATTATGGAGCAAATAAGATATTGAACTGCTTCAATTTCCATAATTCAAATTTCATTAAATAAATAATAATAAATTAGTACTAAATATCTATGAGTTAGATATTAGCACTAAATTATTAAGATGAGGACTGGATGTTAAATAAATTCACAAGTCCTTAAAATATGAACAATTTTATACTTGTGAACTTATTCAAGAGTTTCTTGCAGATGAGATTTTCAAATAAGGTGCGTGTCTGCAAGTTACTCTATGAATTGAAGACATTCTCTCGAAAGAAATGATACCTGTTGTCAAGGTGCATTGTCGTGGATTGTTCCACAGAGTTGTTGGAGATAAAGTTATTTCCTGAAATAATAACAAGAAATCAATCTTCCTCCACGAAGTTGACAGCTTCTAGAGATGCTCCTCCTGTCATTCAGAGATGCTTCTCCTGTCTTTCTTACAACCTGCGTATTTTATATCTAAATAGCTAAACATGTTAACAAGTATCTTTAGGGTACCATATACTGAAATTTGGTATTCCCTTAAGATATCTCAAAATCATGTTGATAACTATAAGACTAGATTTTTGAAATCCACTTGGAACCTTGCACATTGGCAACTTGAGAATAAAATATGTGTTGTCAATTTGCAGCTAATAACTTAATGAGACACATACCTCTCTAGCTTGTCATTTCTGTCTTTTACCTGATTTGTCCTGATCAAGCTTTAGTGGCTGCTGTTGGTAGGGAGTCTTGGCATGTCTAGAATCTTCTCAATTGTGCACATTCAAAAGATTCTTGACTTACTTTTATTGCCATCACTCTTTTGGCTTACTTGTGCTCCTAAAAGAATTAATCTTCTGGCTTGCTCAAAGTAAATCCAAAAAGAATTGCAACTTTCCCAACATACTCATCTTGTACATTCTCTGCAGTGACTTGGCAAATTTCTTGCACAAGTTTTCGTTAGTAGACCAACATATAATATAATCATGATATCACTGCACATATATGACATTATGTTTGTGCCTTATGACAACTCTAATAAATTCATATTCTGTAAAAGTTCAGTTAGAGTGTCATACCATGTCTTTGACGATTGCTTGAGTATTGATACCGGTTCATACCAATCTGTAGTGATCTTGTGAAGAGAAGTTATACAACGTCCAATTGATCTGCAACAGCAAATGCCAGGATTTGTTGTACATTGACTTCTTCTACTATCTCACCAATCAGGAGAGCACTTGATCACATTCACCATACAGATATATCCTGATATCCTCAAGTCTCGTCACTGGTGCTTCTTGTTAGATACTGCTTCCTAATAGTAACCTAGCATCCAGTTTGGCCTTGTCCCTCATAACAATGCCAATTTCATCCAGTATTCTGGATACCCATCTTGTTCCAATAACAGATTTTCCCTTAGGCCTGGGTACCAGCTTCCAAACTTTCTGCCTTTCAGATTGATTGAGTTCATTTTGCTTTGCAATCACCCAATCTGGATCCATCAGAGCTTCTTTACCTTTCTTTGTTTCTTCTTCAGAAAGAAAACCAAGAAGTAATCATTCATACTCTATAGCTCCAGTCTTTACTCCACCACTAGGATCACTAAGAACTAGACATCAGGAATGATATTGAATCTAAACCCTTTGTCTTGACAGATACGTTCTTGAAGTGTCCTCTAGATATTCATTGTGGTGTTGATCTGACTAATTGATCCTTCTTTTGCTCCCCCTAAGCTGTTGCTGGGATTTCCTGAGAATCCTCATCCTCGCTGAGTGGTTCTGTTGAAGTACTGAGCTGTGTAGTTAAACTACCATTACCACTGCTTGGATTTGAATCATCATTACCATTAATTTCACACATAACAGCTGAGAGCTTGGAGTTGTTGAACATCATATTCAGACTTTCAATCATCTCTTGTTGATTAATCAAATTTACCTCGTAGGCTTTAGATTCCACTGATTAGCCGAGGAAAATATCCTTAAGAGCCTTAGCTGCCAATCTTGCCAAGATGCTTACTTGTAAAACATTTTCCTCCAAACCCCTGAAAGAAATTCAGAGTTTGCTTCTATTGGCCAATACAGGGTCTTCCTGTATTTGTTACTGATCATGGAAATGTGATTAATCTCATCTGTGATGTCCTGTCCTTCAGATTGAACAAACAACACCAGTTTGTATTAAGAGTAGACATCAACCATCACTGAAGTATATCTTTACTTTGTTGTAGATAAGACATTAACTAGTCCGTAGAGTTCCATACGTATCATCTGAAGCGGCTCAGTAATGCTTATCACATTATAGCTTTTCTGTGATGTTTCTTTGACTTCCCTTAATGACATGCCTCATATATTTCATCTAGCTTGAATCCTAGATGAGGCAGTCCTCTCACCAATACCATCTTTAGAAAAGAGTTCCTTGTATTGTCATGCAAGGGTGAGAGCTTCTCAACCTTCCTACTTGAGATAAAACACTGCTCCTTCATTGAATAAAAAGATTTGTGCTTTGAATCTTCAGCAAGAGAGTTGCTTCTAATTGTTATCCTTGACTCCAATTATTAGTTGTTATCAATGATACCAATTATTGTAAACATGATGACATTCCATTTCAAACGTAGCCATGTCCTGTGATGAAAACCTTTGCTGTCATCTCCAAAGATTATTAACGGAACAGCTTTCTCAATCACATTTGATGGCAAGATCTTTCTTCGATCATATGTCTTCAGTAGTAAAGACCAAGAAAGCATATAAATCGATTAACCTGATTTGCCTGCACTCACAAATGGATTGACAGTTCTTGGTACCCAACTTATTTGCTTGGGTCCAGATGGATTAGAGATTTTGCTTTTAAAAGTGGTAACAACAGCTTCAACCTATACATGCTTATTCTTATCTCTGACTGACCTTGCAGTCGTTGCTCTAATGTAATTCTTAAACATGCTTTTTCTATGATTAATGCAAGTTCTAAGATATGAATTCATAATATTTAAATAAGCAAACATGTTAATAAGAATAAATGGCATACATTGAGCATTTTGACATTGCAGATAAGAGATGTGCAAATTAGGCATGTTCTGCATTTTAGAAAATTCAGTACTTTCTACTTTAACCAATATACACAAGTGTAACAGGTAGCAAGTAGATTTACAGATATTCAATAATTTTCTAAGCACACATGGAATAAAAGAATTAACAATTAAATCACTAATTCTATCTAATCCATTATGTTGTTGTATGGCATCTAACTTTCTCTATTACCTAAGTCAGTTTTAGATACAGCTTGGTGTTCTATCACTAATTCTATCTGCGTTTCAAGTCTCGCTTCAGATTTTTTCCAAGAAAGCGTAAGTCGAGGTGGTCGGTGCCTATCACGGTTAATTCAGCATTTCTGCATGATGCAATAGAGATTTTCCTTAAGTTTCCGGACGAGGCGTTCAAGGTTAATGGTCAGTGGCTGAAGTATGACGTTGGTAATACGGTGAACCGTGAGTCGACGTTCACCGTTCTTGCGACTGGATGAAAACGGATTCACGTCAAGCTATTGACGTAAAACAAGCGCTTCGTGGGAGGCAACCCACGCGAATATGCAGTATTAGTATTCTGTGTGTGAAAAAAAAAAAAAAAAATTGGAAAAATTTTTCATGAACAGTAGCAGGAGCGCGCCCGCGCCTGGATGAGCGCGCCCGCGCCTGGATGAGCGCGCCCGCGCAGGGGTTACTGTTCACAGAAGCAAAAAAAAACAAAAAAAACAAAAAGAAAAAAAAAAGTTTGTGTTGTTTCCCTCTAGGATCCATCTGGGATTCAGAGTGAAGTTGATAGGTCCTTTGGGTACTACTTTCAGAGCCACTGGAGTTGATGTTGCTTGGCTTATCTTTGGTATGGATTCTGTTTATCCACCGCCTGATACACCACCCGAGGAGGGTGGTCCTGCTGATGATTAGGTATTCTTTGCACTTTCCTTGTTATTACCTTCAATGAGGACATTGAATATTGTAATTTTGGGGGTGGTAATTAGGGAATGTTAGTGTGTGTTCATATAGGATTCATATTGCATATGTAGTTAGTTCATTCATATATTTGCATGTTTATGTCATATAGAGCATTCTGTTTTGCATTAGTTTTTATATCTATTATGTGAGTTCATTTAGTTGCATTTGCATAGCATATTTCATGATCCCTTAGAACTTGACTATTTCTTGGTTAGTGAGTCGATGTTGATGGGAGTGTGATAGTGATAGATAGAGGGTTGATTAAGTTTCTAAGCAATTGACTTGCATGCCAGAAACAATTGTAAATTCACAAGTCTCATTGGTTGCTTTTGGATTTGATCAGACCATGTTTGTTTGGATGTTAGAATTTAACCACTTGCTTATATTTAGAATGTTTTCTATTCTCTTGAAATTGAAAGAAGCACTTAAGTCTAAGTTTGGGGGAAACCAGGGATTTCATGCTAGTTGTAATAAAGGCTAGGCGTCAAATGGCTAGTAGCCGGCTCATTGAAAAGATGAGTAGTCTAGGGTGGAATGAGAAAAAGGCAAAGTGCACTCATTCCGAAATAAAAATAAAAAAATTAAAAAAAAAGGAAAAAAAAGAGAGTTGTGTTAGTTGTTTTATGCAGAATTGATCAGGTTGAGCTCTTTAATACTCGAGCAATTAAGTTCTAGGGGACTTTGTGCCTAGTGACCTAAGACTTTTCCGGTCTGGGATCCACTAACCTAAAGCTCGCTACATGGGTATTATTGTATAAGCCTTTTGGGGTCTCAGCCATTGCACGATCAAATAAGCATGTTTTTAAATAATAAAGCATGATTTCCTGTCTAACTCAAGTCAAGGTTGAGGTGACTTTAAGTGTTTTCTTGTGTCTAGAGTTCATTCTATTTATAAGCTTGTGGTTGTTTTGGTGAAGAATAGGATATGGTCTTGATTTAGTTTGGGAGTATATTGATGAGCATTGCACACACGCACGTTTCTGTGTATGTATGGTTAGCATACGGGAATTTGGTCGAACTCTGTTTGAAAGATTGCATTCCTTGTTATGTTGGCTTGTTGATTGGTTATGGTTAGTTTGAGGGGATCAGTTGCATTCATGCATTGCATTTATAGAGTCTGTTTATGCTTGAGGACAAGCATCGGTTTAAGTTTGGGGGTGTGATAAGTGGATTTCATATCTACTTGGATCGTCCTAAATCGGCTTAATCTGATCGTTCTGTTCTCAAGTACGTGTTGTTTTTAATGTGTTTTGTTTAGTATTTGTAGAGTTGCTTTATCAGCAGAGATGTGGTGATTCTATGATCGTTATGTGGTGTTTAAGCATGTGTATGAAGATCAAGCAAGTGTGAATGTTGAATGGGCAAAGAAATGGCAAAAGAAATTTTAGAATTTTTCTGACAGAATTCCTGGCGCGCCCGCGCCACCTCCCGCGCGCCCGCGCTGCAAATGACAGAATTCCTGGCGCGCCCGCGCCACCTCCCGCGCGCCCGCGCCGTCTCAATTGCTGAAAAATGCAGTTTTGTGGTCAGAAAAGGAAACTTGCCATAGTTGTTAGCCTGAAGCCTTTATGAGTATTTGGTGGACGTTTTCTGAGGGAGATATACATATACAATCAAAAACCTACATATATATCCATCCACCGGCTAGAGAACAAGAAGACGGCTGATTTACGAAGACCTAGTTTTCATCTAATCTTTGTATTCTTCTAAATTAGGCGATACTTTGGATTCTCGTTTGTTCTTTCTAAACCCTAGTTATTTTATTCAGTTTTCTAGACTTATTACTATCATGTTTTCATCAGAACCCACGATGATGAACGGTTCGATTATGAACTAATCGTCGTCGTGGGATTCTAACGGATTTATTTATGGATTCTAATAGTTAATTGTTTTAAAGATTTGTGTGTGATGTATTCTTGATAACCTAGTTTGGTTGTGATTATTCTTCTTGGATGAGTAGCTAACATCTAAGATTATTTGTTAATCTTTATTGAATACGAAAGTGGATATAGAGATTTAGAACTTGCCATGCTAGCATAGGTTTATGTATGTTTGTCATGCATGATTCGTAGGTAATTTTAACCATCTTACCTGCCCTATGTAATCTGAATGGATAACTTGCTCATTAAACCGTTATGTTTTCAAATCTTATAGACATATAGGGTCTAAGCATAATTGGTGTCTACCCAACTTCTATCTCTTTTGTGGATGTTTGAGTAGTTTGGTATACGTATACTGAAAGGTAGCGTGTACTGATTTCGTGTTATCCGATTAGTTATCACAACCGTCACATGCATTGATTAAAGACAAAAGACTCTAGATGAAGTACTTAATGAAGTTAGGATCCCATGTTTATTCTTATAAGTAAATTTACAGAAATCCCTTCTTTAGTTAATTATAATCTCATTAGTTAATTAAAACACAATCTTTGATAATTGTCTTAGCATTGAATAATAACCATACATTGTTGCATAAGTGCTAAACTATTATAACCAAAGCAGTCTCTGTGGGAACGAACTTTACTTAATCCTGTATTACTTGTGACCGCGTACGCTTGCGTGATTTTGTGCGAACAGTCAGATATTAATACATCAACATTAAAGCATAAGTAGTATTATTCATATAATTGGAACTCAATTCGTCTCAATCTCTCAAATACAACTCAAATATGCAATCTCTCCAACCATATATCTCAAACATATATCTCTCAAACATGCAATAACTAAAATAGTCTGTGGAAGAATGGTTTACCTGCGACAAGCAAGGTGATTTAAACGCCGGTGGAAAAAACCCTAATTTCAAGAACATAAACCAGATTGGGTCACCAGATCTGACCGACGGTGTAACCTAATTTCACCGACTGAAAGTTGTGGAGAGATTATGGTGCACAGAGAGGGAGAGTTTGAATGTGAGTTGGGTAAAGTGATGTTGAAAGTGAATTGGGGGGAAGTTTGATATTTTGGGAAAGTCTAGCCGCCTGTGTAGTGGGGGGAAGTGAATTGGTAAAGTGATGTTGCCGGTTTTTAGACGACTTGTAAATGTAAAATATATATTTTTATGTTATATTATTTATATTAATTATTTTTTATATATCAATATATTGTAAAAAATGTCGTACAAGATAAATTCCCGATTTTTCGATTATTTTTCCCCAACATCACAATGCGTATCCATTAACATTCGTACGGTTGGATCGTCGAAAAATGCATTAAAAAAAATTATTTCCACTTTCGGGGTCGAATCTCGTTCTTTCGAGTAGTACTTTGGCCAGATCCCTCAAAAAATGTCGTACAAGATAAATTCCCGATTTTTCGATTATTTTTCCCCAACATCACAATGCGTATCTATTAACATCCGTACGGTTGGATCGTCGAAAAATGCATTAAAAAAAATTATTTCCACTTTCGGGGTCGAATCTCGTTCTTTCGAGTAGTACTTTGGCCAGATCCCTCTAAAAATGTCGTACAAGATAAATTCCCGATTTTTCGATTATTTTTCCCCAACATCACAATGCGTATCTATTAACATCCGTACGGTTGGATCGTTTAAAAATGCATTAAAAAAAATTATTTCCACTTTCGGGGTCGAATCTCGTTCTTTCGAGTAGTACTTTGGCCAGATCCCTCAAAAAATGTCGTACAAGATAAATTCCCAATTTTTCGATTATTTTTCCCCAACATCACAATGCGTATCCATTAACATTCGTACGGTTGGATCGTCGAAAAATGCAATAAAAAAAATTATTTCCACTTTCGGGGTCGAATCTCGTTCTTTCGAGTAGTACTTTGGCCAGATCCCTCAAAAAATGTCGTACAAGATAAATTCCCGATTTTTCGATTATTTTTCCCCAACATCACAATGCGTATCTATTAACATCCGTACGGTTGGATCGTCGAAAAATGCATTAAAAAAAATTATTTCCACTTTCGGGGTCGAATCTCGTTCTTTCGAGTAGTACTTTGGCCAGATCCCTCTAAAAATGTCGTACAAGATAAATTCCCGATTTTTCGATTATTTTTCCCCAACATCACAATGCGTATCTATTAACATCCGTACGGTTGGATCGTCTAAAAATGCATTAAAAAAAATTATTTCCACTTTCGGGGTCGAATCTCGTTCTTTCGAGTAGTACTTTGGCCAGATCCCTCAAAAAATGTCGTACAAGATAAATTCCCGATTTTTCGATTATTTTTCCCCAACATCACAATGCGTATCTATTAACATCCGTACGGTTGGATCGTCGAAAAATGCATTAAAAAAAATTATTTCCACTTTCGGGGTCGAATCTCGTTATTTTATTTGGGCCAACACTATTCTATTTGGGCCAACACTATTCTAATTGGGCCTTGAACAGGTTCAGTCCAGAGGGAGTAGCGCGCGGCTATGGGGGTCAAATACCTAAGTGGAAAGTTTATTCTCTCAATTGGAAACCACACTAGTTGCCGCTTCTAATCGGATTCAAACAAGTAGCTTTAAACAAGCAGCCGACAGAAACCACTCATACTTTCATCCACAACGATTTCATCCCTAATTTTAGTAAGTCATGTGTTAAATATATGCTAATTTTTGAATTTTATGCTTTGATATATGCTCGTAATTGCTGTAGTTATGCTCTAATATGCTCGTAATTGGTTTAGTTATGCTGTAATATGCTCGTAATTGCTTTAGTTGATATGTATTAAAGCTTCAAAGTATAGGCTGTAGTTATGGATAAGTCTTGGATGGTAACCGATAGAAACAATGAACCATATATGGATGGAGTTGTAGCATTTATCGATTTTGCGGTTTCTCATCTGAATATGTCAACGAAGACTATTCCAAGTCCATGTGTAAGCTGTTTAAACCACTTCTCTCTTTCGGTGGATGAGGTCCATTACCACTTACTCGTTAAGGGATTCGATCGGAATTATACAAGGTGGATTAAACATGGAGAGGAAGACAAGCCAACAACTTTCAACCAGTTTGATGCAGTAGAATTTCCAACAGATGCTGCAGAAACAATAGAAATGGTAAAAGCTACGGAAGACAATTTCATAGCTGACATTGACAAGTTTCAAGAAACTCATTGTGTAAGACTTCCGTTCTCTGCCAAGCAGAGTTATGGTGGTCACCGAAGATATCTACCATATAGTCATCCCTTCAGAAAGCAAACTAAGACATTCAATGGAAAAGAAGAGTGGGGAACTGCTGCAGATCCTATGACAGGGGAAGAAATATTCAACGAGGTTAAATTTATTCGGAATATGTGGGGGAAGGGATTTAAGGATAAAGATTCAGAACTGATGGAGACTTCGACTAGAAGAGGGGGGAAAACAAAAAAGAGAAAATCAGAAGGGGGTGGTAGCACAAATTCCGGACAGAAAGAACAGACCTATTGGAAGAAATTCAACATATGGAATCGACGACTTAGGTATTGGCGGTATAATTTGGTCCAACATTGTATTGATTTCATGCACACTGAGAAGAATGTGGCTGAGAGTATTATCGGAACATTACTAAATGTTCCGGGCAAGACGAAAGATGGGTTGCAAGCTCGAAAGGATCTGGCACATTTTGGGATAAGACAAGAGTTGCAGGCTAAAAGTCAAGGCGAGAAGACATTACTTCCTGCAACCTGCTACACATTAACTAAAGATGAAAAAGACATGTTATGTGGCACATTACACAACTTAAGGGCTCCGCAAGGTTATTGTTCCAACTTTTCTAGTTTGGTGAATGAAAAGGATAGGAAGCTTATGGGACTTAAATCACATGATTACCATATGCTTATGCAACAGTTCTTGCCAATTACAATACGGTCTATCATGCCTAAACCCACAAGATATGCTATTATCAGACTTTGTTTTTTTTTCAAATCAATATGTAGCAAAGAAATCAATGTAGAAGAACTCGATAAATTGCATGAGGAGCTTTGTGTTACACTGTGCTTGATGGAGAAATACTTTACCCCATCCTTTCTTGATGTTATGCTTCATCTAACTGTGCACCTTGTTAGAGAGGTCAAATTATGTGGCCCAATATGCTTTCGGTGGATGTATCCCTTTGAGAGGATGATGAAAGTTATTAAAGGGCATGTGCGGAACAAAGCTTACCCAGAAGGATGCATTGCTGAGGAGCATATTGCAGAAGAAACAATTGCGTTCTTCAACGAATACAAAAAATGCATGAGGTCCATTGATATTCCAGAACACCAGCACAACACATCTGAAAATGGTAATGAAGAGGGAATTCCTTTGTCAGCTGGTAAACCAGTTGAAGTTTCTCAAGATCTCTACATGAAAGCACATTTCTATGTACTGCAAAATACGCCTGAAGTTGTGCCATATATCGAGTAAGGACTCCTACTGAACATGTTTATTTGTGTTTTTCTTTTATTTAACAGTATGATCAGATTTGATACTCATTTTTGTACTTGCAGACAACACATGACATTTTTGAAAAACAAACATCCTGGTAAACGAAAGTGTATCAGAAACAGTTAAGTGGATCTCACATGGAGCACACAGAATCGTGAACAAATACGATGTATATGACATCAATGGCTATACATTTCGTACAAAAATTCGTGATGGTAGAATTCACCAGAACAGTGGGGTTTGTGTAGAGGCAACTGAGATGCACATTTCTAAAGAAGTAGTAACCTATGGAAAGAACTTTTATTATGGGGTTCTACGAGAGATATGGGTACTAGATTATCATATTAAGAAAATTCCTCTTTTCATGTGCGACTGGGTTGACAGTAGAAATGGTGTCAAGCAAGATGGCCTGGGTTACACGTTGGTCGAACTTAACAGATTAGGCCACAAGGATGATCCGTTCATATTGGCCTCACAAGCACGACAGGTGTTTTATGTTAAAGACCAGCTGGATAAAAAAATGTCTATTGTCTTGATGACACCTCCTAAGAATTATAGAGATCTGTACGATGATGTCAATGAGGATTTCAGTACTGTAATTTTTCCTCACAATGATAATATATTACCACCTGTAGATCCACGTGACTTGGGTAATGAATCTCGTGATGATTACTTTAGACAGGACTGTAAGGGTATTATTATACGTAATGCTAACTGAATCCGGTAATTATTATCATTATGTTTGTCATTTTCCATGTTTTTTATGTAATGCTAAATTCTATTGTATGGTTAAATTCTATGCTCTGTTTGAATTCCTGTTTTTTTCTCCAGGTGTGTGCAAAGAAAGAGGCCTGATCATGATGTCGTCTTCAAATTCCTACAGCTCAAACCAAAATCGATGTGATCTGTGCTACTGTGGTCTTCCTGCCCGGATTAGAACATCAAACACACTTGACAACCCTGGAAGAAGATTTCGGGTGTGCCACAAATCAAGTTCATTGGTAAGCTGATGTCTATCAGTTTCATCTGTTTAATTTAATAAATAGCTTTTAATTTGAATTCCCTTTTCAAGTCTTCTGGACCCAAATGTTCGTTTTGGGAATGGATTGATCCTGAACCAGTTGGCATGAAGATCAAGATCCAGAAAGAAGTTGATGTTGTGAAGACTGACCTGCAAAACTGCATGTCAACAGTTGAAGATCTTCGAAAGGAGGTTCATGTCATACGTGGGAAGTTGTATAATGTTATCATTGTCTTGGTCATTTTCTTTGTTTTTTATTTGATGAAGAATTAATATGTAATGGTGAATTCTAATGTTGGCCGAATGACATGGATTAGTTGAATTGTTCTAGTTTTAAGCTTCATTATCAAGTTTTAAGCTCATCTGGTATGCAACTTGGATAAATCAAGTTTGTGTTTGTCATTTCTGGTTAATCTTCTATACCAATACTTCATGTCCAGTGGTCAAATATTTTGCCACACCCAAATGTAATAATGTGACAGATCAGTTGGAAATGAGGATCCTCAAAAAAGAATGCCCTGTTCCTGAAAACAGAGTACTTTTTAGTCACACAATAATACAGTCACTAGTTTTTAGCTGCCTTAGCGAACAAAGATCTGACATAATGCAGAAAACTCTACTTTTTAGTCACATATAAAATGTAGTGACCATAGGTTATTTCACATTTAGCCACATCACCGAAAATGACTGTGACCGTTTGGTAACATTTAGATACAGCAAAGAAGCGTCACTATTTTTTGTCACACTTCTATCTCTCAAGTATGACTATAAATGTTGGATTTGGTCAAAGTCAACAAAAAAACATGCTGTTTCATCTCTCAATTGTCACACTTTTATAAATTGTGACTAAATCTGCCAAAAAATGTGTTTTCGGTCACTCAAAAAATAATTGTGTGGCTAAAACTTGGGACGATGACCTTTAGCCACTCGTTTTTTCCAAAGTGTCACAGCCCTTACTGTACAAAGTGTCACAGCCCAAATTTGACGTAGTGATATTTATTATTTGAATATTTATTAAATATTCCAAAAATGATTTAAAAATCATAGAACCTTATTTAAATATTACGTAAGGTTCCAATAGTTATTTAAAATATTTTCTGATCTTAAAAAGATTTATTTGATTGTAGTAGGGGTTCCCAACTATTTTTATTGAATTATCTCAAATGATGACTATGGTTTTTAACTTATAAAAATCGGGAATCCATTCCAGGAAGTGAGCATATGATTTCACTTTCCTCTTTCATTAAAAGTGATATAGTTTGGGTTTCTGAATTATCAGAGCTAAAGATATTTTACAAAACTCCCAGGTCGTGATTTCGAAATGTTTTACTCGAGGATCGAGGTCAGTTGACAACGGTCAACTCACATTGTGACTTACTTCCTATATAAACCGGAAGTAAGGGTATTTTTTTTTTACAAAACCTATCAACAAGCTTATGCTTGGGGAACTGGATTAATATCCGTTCCAGTTATAGATAGTTGGGGGAAAGACATTTTCACGTAAATGGCCGAGTAATGCACGGTCCCGCAAATAAAAACTATTTTTTTCTGGCCTTGATGTCGCCAGGTGGAAATATAATAAGAGGCTGGGTGACGCCAGTCCAGTGGAATCCGTTGGCAGGGAGCAGGTCCACTTGTGTGGCCTTGATGTCGCCATGTGGTTACTAATGTGTAAGAGGCCGAGTGACGCCGGTCCAACCTAAAAGCCCGTATGCGGCTAGGGTAATGACCTTCAGGATTATCCATCTACTAGTAGAGAATCTATGGTATGACGACTGATCATCGTATACCAGCGCGTAGCCCTGTACAGTTCCCCATGTTTTTCCAAGGATTGGAATTTCAGAAATGTTTGGTAACTTGGGTTAAATACCGGTTACGGATACTTGTTAATAATATTTTAACAAAGTACTATACCTCATACAGTATTTGAACTGTATGGCACGTTTTGACGAAAATAATATTTAAATATATCATTCTGTATACGAATGAAGTTTTAAAAATTTTCAATTATGACATAAGCTTACATATATGATTATGCTGCTTTATATTATTGCTGGGCTTAGTGCTCACTCTTGCTTTCTTTTATATATATCACAACACAACAGCTAGAGTAGATGGCCAAGATTCGTCATACCGCTCGGAAGCGCGTCTGGGTCGTGCAGATCGCCCATAGGATGACAGTTGCAGCACCTCAGGTAGAAGTACTGAGTTGGTTCGGAGTGCAACTCTTGTTGCTCTGGTTTATTTATAAGTATCACTTATGTATATTAATGAATAAGAACAAACGTTTGCGCTGCCTTTCTGGTTTCAAGTAGAAATCATACTGACAGTAGGTTTCAAGCATTTTACTTTTGGGTTGTAATAACTTTAACTTATGGATCATATGACTACTGCTTTTGCAATTTCGTTTATGAGACATAACTGGCGTGAGTATATTGATAGTGGGGTTACCATGTGTGTTGATTTATTTTATTAAGATTCAAGTATCAAGTGTTTTGTATGGAATAAGAAACGTGACAACCTGTATCTCCGACCCTGGATATGAGGGTGTTACATCGTGTCTTAGCGAAGATTATGCGATTTAGCTGTTTAATTTGTTAAAGCTACATTACAACTAAGTTATTTTTTTGTTCTTTCTTATATATAACAGTTACGTATTGTTGTATTATATTGTCTTGGTGGTTGTTTCCTATTTGGTTTCGTACTTTTGCCTATTTGGTTTCTTATCTATTCTCGGTATTTCAATATTTAAGTGTTTTTTAAGATATTTATTCTAGAATGGTCGTTCACTTGTTGCTCATGATTTTTGTTTATTAGAAAAAAACGAAAATTAAGATAACAAGTTTGTTACCTCAAAGTATCTACAACGATTTTTTTTTTTGAACAATAGTATCTACAATTCTTAAATCAGCGATCCGGTGATGAGCAATAAGAGAAAACAACGTAGCTTTCGTTGACATTTAAGCATCTTCATTATTGGTTGATCTATAATTAGAAACCCTACGTACTACTGCTTTTAGTTTAATCTTACACACTTCCCACAATTGGGCTTTAAAATGTGTGTAAAATTTAAGATATCTGAAATTTTCATCAATCAACGTACCAGCCGCAATAAATTATGAAAAAAGTAGTTGGTTCATAATATTCAACTTATGATCATATCAATTATAAATTGAGTTAATAGGTTGTAAATAAATACTTCTAAATAAGTAATTTATTCTATATATAATAGTAATTAAGGGTTACTTAATTAATTAAATAGATGAAAAATGGAATCACTTAAATTAATTTTGAAATTAATTATTATTTAATTTTGAAACATGTTTTAAAACAAATTAATTAAGATAATAAGTTTGCTCTGTCAAGATATCCGAAATTTTCATCTATCAACGTACCAGCCCAATAAATGACAAAACTTTGGTCGACATTTTGGTACAACAGCTTTTGTTTAACATTACACACTATCATTATTTTAGTTGAAGCATTGATTAGGAATTTATTGACAAATTTGAAATATTTGAGTGATAATTTTAAAATTTTAATAACTCAATAACATTTAATATATTAGTTTTGTTTATAGTAAAATACACCATTTAAACAATATTCATAATGATAAACCCGATTTTAAAAATGGAATCAGTTAAATATTTTTTAAGAAAAGATAAAAAATATATCATTTTTCTAAAAATCAAATGATTTTTACATTGCATATGCTATATATAGGTGGAGTAGGTACATAGGATTTGAAAATGTTACGAACAACTAGAGATGTTCAAAATGCCTGAAGCCCGAAATCCGGCCTAGCTCGATTGGAAAAAAAGCCCGAAAAGCCCGGTCCGAAAAAAGCCCGGCCCGGTTCGGCCCGGCCCGAGGGCCTTAAACAGGCCTACTATTTTTCGTCAATCCTGGCCCGGCCCGAAGCCCGAAAAGCCCGGGCTTTTGAAAAGCCCGGATAAAGCCCGGGCTTTCAAAAAGCCCGGTTCGACCCGTATAAAAGCCCGGGCTTTTTGAGAGATCCGGATAAAAAACTGATTTTTTATAGATAAAATTTGAAAATTTATAATATTTTAAATAAATTTCATGAATATTAAACTTAGTAATAGAGAGAATATGAAGAATAATGAGGTTAAGAAAAATCAACAATGTGTAGGACAAACCTTTTTTTCTAGAAGATTTATTGAGTGTAGTGTATGTGATTCTTGAAATGGTCATGTACGAGTAGATTTGTATGGCTTACGGTCAGGTTAAGTTCAATAACGCATATTATGTGTAAAATGTTCTTGAGTTGCACTTATGTTTTATGATAAAACATTATGCTAATAGTTTTTTAGTAATAGGTATCGTGGTATCTCTTGTTATGTTTTCTGAATTTCAATAGTTCAGGATTGTAGCTCTTTTATGGTCGTTTTTTTGGAAAACTTTGCTTTTTCTGTATTTTAATATATTAACTTTGCAAAACAAAGGGAAAAAAATTATTTATATATAAATTTAAAAAAAAGCCCGGATAAAGATCCGGCCCGGCCCGATCCGGCCCGGCCCGAGAGCCTAAAATGAATCTCATATTTTAGAGGAAGCCCGACCTGGCCCGATTTTTGAAAAAATCCGGCCCGGTTCACTGTTTAAAGTTATTGATTTTCATTACAAAATGTATTATTGCATAGTCGTCTGTAATGTTGATTAGCTCTGATGAGCTCATCTTTTTGCTACTAATAGGAAATTCTCCTATTTCACCGACCGAGCCACAGGAAGTGAGAGAAAATGACAAAACTTTGGTTGACATTTTAGTTCTATTATTATTGTCCATGGATCTAAAATTAATTATTAATAAGTTTGGTACAACTGCTTTTGTTTAACATTAGACACTATCATTATTTTAGTTGAAGCATTGATTAGGAATTTATTGACAAATTTGAAATATTTGAGTGATAATTTTAAAATTTTAATAACTCAACAACATTTAAAATATTAGTTTTGTTTATAGTAAAATACATCGCTGTTTAAAGAAGTTGATGATTTTCATTACAAAATGTATTATTGCATAGTCGTCTGTAGCTGCGACTATGTTGATTAGCTCTGATGAGCTCATCTTTTTGCTACTAATTGGAAATTCTCCTATTTCACCGACCGAGCCACATGAAGTGAGAGAAATCTTGTGAGAGAAAATGACAAAACTTTGGTTGACATTTTGGTTCTATTATTATTGTCCATGGATCTAATATTGGATACCCTACGGACACGTGCTTCTAGTTTATTCTTACCCACTTTCCGCAATTGAGATTTAAAATGCCGGTAAAATCGTATCACATGTGTACATGTACATTTGGTAAAGAAAAATGTTAGATGTGATAAAATTTGTCTCAAAATCTTTTTAAAACGCCGACATATTATTTATAAAAAATAATAATATCACATTTCATATATATATAGAGAGAGAGAGAGAGCTCTATTCTAGTGAGACCCTGTTATTATGAGAATTGCATATTGGGCCACAAAATTAGGCCCAATTTTAATTTCAGATAGTAATGAGACACTGATTAAATAATCTCAGTCCTCTATTTCTTTAAATCTAAATCATAAAAATTAATTATACACACACACATGTATGTATCACCACTACCAAATATAGATCTGAAATTTCTTCTTCATCCACCACCTCCCACCACCATCTCACTGTCATCTATCCCACCACCTCGCCGCCATCTCCCACCATCTCCGGTCACACATCGCCGCCATCCCCCCCCCCCTTCCGGTCAGACCCCGGTTAGCCTAACTTCTCTTACCTCCGCACACTACCACCACCTCTCCATTTCTCCGATCAATCCTTCTGCAATATGTTACATCTACGATTTGCTCTTTTCTTCTCCGATTTATCACCGGAAACTATTACCAATTTACATCATCTTCTCTGATTGACCACCGCATACACGTTTTTGATCTACCCATCATTTTTACACACTCCGCCACTTTCACTAGCATCTTTAAAGGTATTTAATAACTCAGATCTTTAAAAATCACTGAATGTCAACACAAATCACCGAATCTCAATACAAATCACCAAAATATTTTAAAACAAATCACCAAAATATTTTAAAACAAATCACCAAAATCACCAAAAATAAATATTACCATCTATATACATACACACCTATATAATTGTATATCATCACATTGCGCTGATCTCAACATCCACTACGCAACAACCATCACCAAATACAACTATCAGAATCATCATCACCACCAAATTTAATCCTAAATTACTAAAATTACTGAAATTGCAAAAACAAATCACTTAATTTTAACACAAATCACTAAATAAATTCAAAACAAAATCACTGAAAATTATTGTCTCTACTATACATACCACCATCACAATCATCATCCTTAACATAATATTCATCCCTCCACATCTATGTCACCGCTATAACAGCCATAACCACTTATTTTACAAAAATCGTTAAATCTGAGAACTTACAAATCTGAAATTGGTTACTCATTGCATATGTTTCCTATTAAGCTACATCAATCAAGAATATGAAATGATGAGCAAAACATGTAGGAGGAGCAACCGAAGCAGATCAAAAACAATATAGATCGGAATTCGTGTAGAAACAGTGATGACGAATTTTAGATGACGACGTTGGTATAATGGAATGGAGGTGGCGTCGAAAGAGTGGTAGTCAGAGGTGAAGTGCTGTGATGGGTGAGAGAAATGTGGAAATGGGTGGATGAGAGAGAGAGAGGAAATGGGTGGATTATAGAGATGATACAGAGGAAATAAAATTTAGATTTTAATATGTATGGCTACGATTTCATCTAGATGTACAAAACGTGGGGCTGAGATTGAGTCTCAGTTCTCATTTTAAGAGAGGGTCTCATTTGATCACTTGCCTATATATATATATAGGTTAGTGATCAAATACAAACCTCTTTTAAAATACAAACTAAGAACCAATCTGAACCCTTAGATTAATGTAATCTAATGGCCCCCCCTATATGCACAACACAGAACTAAAATACACCCTCCCACACACGATCACACTTATTCCTCTCCGTTTTTAATTTGACTTTTTCTGTCAATCGGAGATCTTTTTTTGAAATCCGACTTCACCGTATTTTTCTCCATCTCCCAACGATCGATTTGCATACCATATGTGCTATGTTTCGACGCGATTTGAAAAATAATTTTAGTGATTTCTGTAAAAATAAATAGTGATTTCAGCATAGATCTAGCTATTTATTTTTATATACGTATAAATTTAGTGATTTTACGGTACAAAATCTGTAATTTACGTATAGATCTGGAGAAAAAATCACTACATTTACGCAGAAATCACTATTTATTCTTACAAGAATCACCAACATTTTAGTGATTCTCGCAAGCATAAATAGTGATTTATCGTCGGAATATATCAAATATGGTATGCAAATTGATCGTTGGGAGATGGAGAAAAATATGGTGAAGTCGGATTTCAAAAAAAGCTCTACGATTGACGGGAAAAGTAAAATTAAAACCGGAGGGGAATATGTGTGATTGTGTGTGGGAGGGTGTATTTTAGTTGTGTGTTGTGTATATAGGGGGGCCATTAGATTATATTAATCTAAGGGTTTAGATTGGTTCTTAGTTTGTATTTTAACAAAGGTTTGTATTTGATCACTAGCCTATATATATATATATATATATATATATCTATACTATATTATTAAAGACGAAACATTAAAAGTTTTGGTCGGTCGGTCGGTCGGTATTTGGGCCGTACCTATCTATAATTTGGGTCGGGCCTATCTATAACCAATTGTTTTCTTCAGCTAAAATACATTACCTATTTTATCTATTTTTCTAACTAAAACAACTCATCTTCTAAAAATAAAATAGGTAATATATATATATATATATAATGGTGATATTATTACATATTTATAACTGATTACCTTTTTCAGCTAAAACACAATATATGTTTTATATTTTCTAACTAAAACAACTCATCTTCTAAACATAACACATGCAAAATAAATATGTAATGATAATATTGTTATATATAATTATTAATAAATAACCACTTACCCTTTTCAGCTAAACACGTAACCTTTTTTATTTTTCTAAACTTAAACAACTAATTTTTATAAAAGTAACACGAGCAACATATATATATATATAAAGGTAATGTAATTTTCTATTTTCTAATTTAAACAACTAATTTTCTAAAATTAACACGTGCAACATATATATATATATATATATATATATATATATATATATATATATATATATATATATATAAATGTAATATAGTATAATTTTAAATAATTATTAATAAGTAACTAACTGTCTTTTTAAGGACATTGTCTGTTTTATATTTTTTAATTGAAACAACTCATATTCGAATTAAAAATAACACGGGCAAAATATAGAAATAATGACAATATCATTATATTAAACTTATAAAATTCATGTTTAATATAATTTTTTATAATATTCAATTTAAATAAGATAATTAATAAAAAAATAAAAGTAATAGCATATGTTAAAAGAAACTCGACACATTACGGGGCACATATTTTATTATTTGCACTTTAGTTACTCTTAGATTTTTTTAATAGCAAATAAATACCAACCATTAGATCTATTATTTAAAAATATTTTTCTATTTTAATATCTAAAATACTACTAAAGATTACGTCAATAATTTATTAAATTAAAATACTTATATTGTTAGATATATAAATCCAATTTATTATATACACATATAAATATATATTAAAATTTCATCAAAAATATATAATTACAAAAATATAAATAAAAATAATAAAATATTAAAGAAAACTGTGCATCGCACAGGATATAAGGCAGTATTATATGATAGTCGAAACATTGAAAGTTTTGGTTTTCGATTTTCCGTCATTTATTCTAATTAAAAAGGTTTACCTATGTTGCCCAATAAATAACAGTTGTAGAAGGGGGGTTGAATACAATTGTATAAGATTCTCGACTTTATGTAACACAAATATGAAAGATCAATAACAACTTTATTAAATCTGATATAAAACTGTTACAAACTCTCTCAAGAAATTCTGATGTTCTTGAGAGCTGCTAGTTTACAAAAACTCTCTCAAGAAATTCTGTTCTTAAGAGCTTCTCTCTTGATTCCCTCGATTATGTTCTCTCTCGAATGAATACATAAATCGAAACCAAGACTGTGTTTATATAGTGCACACAGCTTCTCTATCAATAACAAGATAAGTCCTAATCAATAACAAAGATAGAAACCTATCCTTAATCGATAGCTACATTCTACAAACCAGGAACAGATAGAATAAACTTCCATGTTTATCTAGACTCCAAATATAACTCGAAGTAGGAATCCTGATCAGCTTCAAGTTCTGATGATCAATCCTGATCATAGTCTGAGTAGGAATCCTGATGATCAATAAGATACTGACGCTTGATCAAATACTGATGACCATACAATACTGATGACGTCAGCAATCCTGATCAGTTGAGTCTAGCTTCTGACGATCATTGAATTCTGATCTAACAATCTCCCCCAATCTCATACTTTGTGAAATAAAGTATAGATTTCAAATATTCAATGATGTCAAAAACATGTATCAAAATGTACGAGTATCTTCAGAAACAACTTATCTGTTTAAACTTTTTGATAGAACAGATTCATCTTCAAGAAGTTGGATAATAAACTTTCTTCTTTTTCTTCAAGAATTTGAATCAGTCTTTCATTAAGATTTCTGAGTTCTTCATCTTCCTCATTAATCTGGTAGATAGCTGCTCTGAGATTCTGTATGGAGCTTTTCTGTAGACTGTGCTCTTCAAGCAAAAGATAAGCAATTTCCTTCCCATCAGGATTGAGAGTAAGTTGGGTCATACCAAAAGTTACTTCTTTAACAGCAGTACCTCTTTGCATTTCCACATCCTGACCTCTTTGATTTAAGTACATGGGAATATAATTACCATCGAAATTACTGTTTCCATCCAGTCTTCTTCTTATAGTTGACAAAATCATGTCAGCCCATACTTTGTACACTTGGTTCTTCCATCTTAACAGATAGTGAACATATTTCAGTTCCTGTGTAGTTTTCATCAGCAGATCTTGAATAGATATAATCTTCACACTACCATCTTTCATGAAGTACAGAAGCTTTTCTTTCTTTTCAAAACCATCATGACAATCTATAACTATATCAACAGCTAATATAATTGTTCAGATTTTCAGAAGTTAAAGTACCTCCAATTTCAGTTAAGGAGTAAGGATCAACATATGACATGTTTAGATATTCAGCTTCCCTGTGTCCAATACCTCCTCTTGAATTACTTGATATTTGCTTCAGATTCGAAAACATCTTTAACCAGAGTGTTTTTGATCTAGCCATATCAGACAAATCAACAACACTTGAAGCACTTGTAATAATTCCACCAGTCTGAAAATTGATAGGTGTATCACACTTCAGTGTACTTATGTGTTCCCACTTCTTGTCTTTCTCCTTTTAATGAGTGTAGCTTCTTTCAAGTAAAGATTCTTGTCTGCTTGGATTTCTCCATTTTCTTTCATTTGAAAGTTTAAGCCTTTGTAGATAGAGATTGAAATCTTCATTTGTTCTCTTTGTAATATCTCTTCTTATGGCTTCTTCTTCTTCATCTACTTCTTTGTTGTGACAATCAACAACAGTAGATAAGATTATCAAATCAACCTCTTGCAGAATTTCAGATTCGTCAGGATCTTGAATATTGTCAGGATTAGAATCTTCAATTTGATTTGTATTGCTGAGAGTTGATTTACTTGTTTTTCTTCTCAATTCAGGTTCTTCTTCAACAAATTCCTTGTCTTCTTTCTCCATGATATCCTTGATAACAGGATCTGTTAGATTTTGTGAAGCTTCAGGAATTTCTTCAATTCTTAACCCTCTAGACCTTGTCTGTCTAGGTACTGTTTGAGTTAAAGAACCTCTTTTACTTCTTCTAGCACCTCTCCTACCTCTGCTTCCTCTACCTCTAGCAGGAGCAGTATAGCTTTCCATTGTCTCTCTTTGTAGTCTCAAGAATTCTTCATGTGAGAGATCTGGATATTCTTCACTTGCTGTAGAGAGTGCTTTTCTTGCATATAATTGTTGAACACTTTTATCAGTGTGATATAGAGTAACAATTCTGCCATCTTTTGTAGAAAACTTCTGGAATAAATTTGATGCATCTTCAGGATTATCAATAATTACATCTTCATCACCTTCAGGAATTGTAGCAAGAATGTGTCCATGACCAGGTGTCAGTATTTGATCTTCCGTCAGGATCTGAGATTGCATCAATGTTCTTACTGTCTTAACTCCAGAATCAGAAACATGAGTTGACTGCGTTGTTTGACTTTGAGAAGTTTGAATTGTCTTCATAACAACAACAGCATCAGAAGTTTCTCCTTGTATCACTTTATCACCACCATCATTTCCAGTATCATCATCATTATTTCTTAATACTAGATCAGGTGTACATTTTGTCTGAATAACCTTCTCCCCCTTTTTGACATCAGGATTTGACAATAATTGCAAAATTAAGGAAAGAGAGGCTTGAATTTCAGTTACCTTAGTATCCAGAGAATCAATTCTTTGATTGATTGAGGTTTGTTCTGAAACAACAGATTTCACTTGGGATTCCACTACCCTTAGTTGTAAAGTAGTAGGCACCTTTGTAAAATTATGAAAGATATCAGTCCTCACTTTTTCAGTTGAACCCTTGATAGAATCAATCTTACTTTTCAGGCTTTTGGATAACAGAGTAGTAGCCTTCAGATGATTCTTCAAGTCTTGATTCTCTATAGATTTTACTGCATTATAGGCATGTTCAATAGGAGAAGAAAAACTGATAGATTCATCAGATTGGTGCCATGAATTGTTCCATTCATTCTGTCTAAATGCCTCTGCAGGATCAAAGGAAGGAGTAGAAAAATCTTGTCTCTGATCTTTCCCAGTGGAAGCATTGCTAGCCATATATGTACTTGATGAACCAAAATTAGTTCCAAGACTAATTTTGAGTGCTGTAGCAAGCTGTTTCTTCTCTTTTCGATTCTCATCATCATCATCACTATCATCAGAAGTATCATCAGCAGTACCATGAGTAATATCAGGATCAGGAATAGCAATACCTTTCAGTTTATCCTGTGGTTCTGAGATAGGATGATCCATTGGTCTTGAACGAAGTGGCTGTATCAAAATAGGTTCATTATCAGGAGCACCACTAGCGTCAGGATGAACATCGTCAGGATTTGATATGCTTGCATCAGTATTTGCTACCAATGGTTCTTGTGGAGCTTGAGGTTCAGAAGCTGCTTCAACACTTTGAGTTAAAGGTTCTTGTGTGCTTCCCTCATTGACAATGTTCTCGACCAATCTTTCAACAGAAGTTGTAGCTTTGCCTGCATCTTCACTTTGAGAAGATGGTTCTTGTGTAGCTGGAATGTTGATGTCTTCATTCTCCCTTTGAGAAAATGGTTCTTGTGTGACCATTCCACTAGCTAAGCCTTCACCCAAACTTTGATTGAGTGGTTCTTGTGTGGCAGGATCAACAGTAGCTGCTGAATTACTCTGAAATTCAGGTTCTTGTGGGCTTGATCCTTTCAGCTTCTTCTGTCTCTGATAGACTAACTCTTCTGCATTCCTCTTTTTCTTTGATGTAGGTGTAAGACCAACCAAGGAAGCAGTTGTAGAAACCTTCTCCCAAGAAATTTCTCTAATCTGAGATGGAGAGGCTGGAGAGTCTGATAGAGAGACAACTTTTGTTGTTGCATCAGGAATACTAACATCAGGATTTGCTAGAGCATCAGGAGTAGATGACTCATCAGGATTTGATGTCTGAATATCAGTATCCTTCATTTGCACTGTCAAAGGAATATGATACCTGCTCTTTGATAATTTCCTTGTCTTTTGTGGTTTTGACGAAGATACCACAGCTTTGGTAGCAGTATCAGCAACTTCCTTGTTCACATTCATCACAGAGGATAGAGGTAAGTCATCCTCTGAATCACTTTCATCAATCAACCTTAACTTCCTTTTCACAGGAACATTCTTAACAACCTTATCAGCTTTCTTCACCAGGACCCCTTGTACACCCCCTTGTATCTTCTTTTTAGTGAGTGGTGTAGAGGAAAAATCCTTTGAACCTGATTGCCTTCCAGACACATCAGTTCTAGATGATTTCTTTGATTTTACAACTAAAGTCTTTTGAGAGACAGTAGAGGTGGTTGTTAACTCTTTAGACTGTTTAGGTTGCATGCTTGTGTCAGGAACAAGGTGGGTTGGGCCTTGCCCCATAGCATTAGAAAGTAGTCCATAACGAGTAGGCATTTTTTGATGTAAGAAAAACCTAACCTCATCAGGAATAAAAGCATTTCCTATGAAACCATTTGCCTTATCACTGTTGACTAAGGACTTAATATTATTCTCAGTAATTCTACAGATTGGTAGAACTACATCATCCTCAAAAACAACATTAGGACATAAGTGATTAAATATCAACTGTAAAAATCTAAGAAAACAGACAGAACCCAATTTATCTGATTTCCTATCACTTAAAGCTTTTAAGATAAAAGACCCATAATCAAACACTGTAGAATGGATAAGAGAGTACCCAATTTTAAGAGATCCTGATGGAAGAGCATCAAAATTTGATGTCTTGTTCAGGAAACAGCGGCTGATTGTATCAAAGAAGAAATTCCATTCCTTCTTAAGCTTTGTCCTGAAGAGATTTCCATATCTCTTTACTTCACCATTGTAGCCCAACTTTGTAACAAACTCAAAAAGAGTAGAGTCCGAAACATTAGCAGGAATAGCATCACCAAGAACGGGTAAATGCAGGACTGCCTCCACAATTGTAGGAGTCACATAGTGAGTAGTTCCATTATATTCAAAACTCATCAAGATTGTATCAGAATGCCCTTTATCAAAAGTAACTGAGTTCCACACCTGCATTACAGACTTAAAAGAAACACTTGCAGGTTCTGTTAAAGCAAACTTCAATGGGCTTGAAGCTAGAAAATCTTGAATGATATGAAACTCATTGGGTAAATCTTGATGATTTAGAATAGCCACAAAATTGTTAGTGGCAAATATAACACCACTAATCACTGTCTGTTTGTTCATGAATGATGAAGATGTCATTGTAATGCTTTTGAAAACTCGAGAATTAAGATTTGAAGCAATTGGGGTATGAAAGCACAGAGAGAGATAGAAAACGAAAAACTGATGATAAGAGAGTAATTAACGATGTAGACCAATGAAAAGTATTTTGTTAAAACAAAATATTACTCTCAAAGACAGGTGGCAAAATATTATTTATGCACAAAGAATTAGTGGACAGATTACGTGAGTCATTTAAATAAATCTGCACCGCCTTTTATGTGTATGTATTGATATATCTATAATAGTGCAACACACGCGCGCATACAGTTGTCCTACTAAAACTCAACCGTCCATCAGCAGATACTGACGAAAAATTAGGCACAAATTAAGTAATGAAATACTGACCTGTACATCAGGATTGACCAGTTGACTTCCTGTCAGGATTGAGTCTTATCAGGATTTGATCAAAGATACATACCTTTCTGAATAACCATCAGGATTTGACAGTTATCAGGATTTCCTCTCTGTAGCTTTTCCTCAGAAATTCTCAAAATTCATCATTCCAAGTTCATTCACCAATTTATTGAAAGTAGCTTCAGGCAGTGGCTTGGTGAATATATCAGCTAGTTGTTGATCAGTAGGAACAAAGTAAAGTTCAATTGTTCCTTCCAGAACCTGTTCTCTTATAAAGTGATATCTGATACTTATGTGTTTAGTAAGAGAATGCTGAACTGGATTTCCTGTCATTGCAATAGCACTTTAGTTATCACAATAAATAGGGATTTTTGAGTATGACAGACCATAATCTAACAACTGATTTCTCATCCACATTATCTGAGCACAACAACTTCCTGCAGCAATGTACTCAGCTTCTGCAGTTGAAGTGGAAATAGATTTCTGCTTTTTACTGAACCATGAAACTAGTCTTCCACCCAAAAACTGACAACTTCCTGAAGTACTTTTCCTGTCTATTTTGCATCCATGATATCTGGTCTACTGGCAGTGAGATACAATAAAAAGCCAATCATTCCTCTGTAGTGAGTTACATCTACCTCTTCACCTTGATCAGGATCAAGTTTGGTAGCTGTAGCTATGGGAGTTGAAGCAGGAGTACTGTCTTGCATGTTAAACCTTGTCAGTAAATTCCTTGTGTATTTAGACTGATTAATAAAAATCCCTTCATCAGTCTGTTTAACTTGAAGACCCAGAAAGTAACTCATTTCTCCCATCATGCTCATTTGATATCTTGACTGCATAAGCTTGGAAAACTTTTCACACAACTTATTGTTTGTTGACCCAAAAATGATATCATCAACATAAATCTGAACTAACAGCAACTCC
Organism: Heracleum sosnowskyi; assembly: GCA_030848705.1. Lineage (NCBI taxonomy): Eukaryota > Viridiplantae > Streptophyta > Magnoliopsida > Apiales > Apiaceae > Heracleum > Heracleum sosnowskyi. Next base: position 235,031 of record JAUIZM010000019.1, on the reverse strand, counting down.
TTACCATGATTCAAATAAAATAGAGTTTTATCAATTGCACCTCTTTTGAATCCACTTTCCAGTAAGAATTAAGCTAAGGTTTCATACCATGCTCTTGGAGCTTGCTTTAGTCCATAAAGTGCCTTATCCAGTCTGTAGACATGATCTGGATATGTAGGATCAATGAAACCAGGAGGTTGTTCAACATAAACTTCTTCCTCCAGTTCACCATTTAAGAAAGCACTTTTAACATCCATCTGGAAAACCTTGAATTTCTTATGTGCTGCATAAGCAAGAAATATCCTGATGGCTTCTAGTCTTGCAACAGGAGCAAAAGTTTCATCATAGTCAATTCCCTCTTGTTGGGAATACCCCTTTGCAACTAGTCTAGCTTTGTTTCTGATAATGACTCCATCAGAATCAGTCTTGTTCTTGAAAATCCACTTTGTACCAACAATTGATCTATTCTTTGGTCTTGGTACCAGTTTCCAGACTTCATTCCTTTCAAATTCATTCAGTTCTTCTTGCATTGCAGTAACCCAATCAGCATCTTTAAGTGCATCTTCAACTTTCTTAGGCTCCTCCTTGGATAGAAAGTTATTATATAAACATTCATTCTGAGTTGCACTTCTTGTTTGAACACCTGCATCAGGATCTCCAATTATCAAATCAGGAGTATGATCTTTTGTCCATTTCCTTGCTGGTGTCAAATTGTTTCTTGAAGTAGATGCTCCCCCTGGATTGGTGTTATCTTGATTGAAAGAATTTGATTGATTTGAAGCTCTTCCTGAATTATTGCTATGCCCTCCTGATGTGTTATCAGGATCTTCACTTGAATCAGTATCTGAAGAATTCTGTCCTGATGATTGAGTTGACTCTGAACTTGTAGTTGAATGACGTTGCTCCCCCTCAACATTAGCACTACTAGTTGTATCACTATTGTTTGCATCATCGGTATTAGCACCATCAGTACCTGGTGAGTCATCAGGATTTGGTGACCCATCAGTATCTGATGAATTGACAGGATCTGATTCAATTTCTTCAGGTTCCTTGGAAGCTTCATTTTCAAATAACAATCTATCATGCGAGTCTTCAATGATTCCAGTTATCTTCTTATCATCAAAAGATACATGAATTGACTCCATGACAGTTCTTGTTCTCAAATTAAAAACTCTGAAGGCTCTTGATGTAGGATAGCCTATGAATATTCCTTCATCAGCCTTTGTTTCAAATTTCCCTAGCTGTTCAGGATGAGTTCTGAGAACAAAACATTTACAGCCAAACACATGCAAATGCTTCAGACTTGGTTTCTTCTCCTTGAGTGACTGATAAGGAGTGACACCATGCCTGTTTATCAATGTGAGATTTTGTGTATAGCATGCTGTGTTGACTGCTTCTGCCCAGAAATATGTAGGTAATTTAGCTTCTTCCAACATAGTTCTGCCAGCTTCAATAAGAGTTCTATTCTTCCTTTCTACTACTCCATTTTGCTGAGGTGTGCCAGGAGCAGAGAATTGTTGAATGATTCCTTTGTATTTGCAGAACTCTTCCATCTTTGAATTCTTAAATTCAGTACCATTATCACTTCTCAGAATCTTGACTTTGTACTTTGTGGTTGTCTCAATCATCCTCACATGATCCAACAGAACTTCAGGAGTTTCATCTTTTCTGTGCAGAAAATACACCCAGGTGAATCTAGAATATTCATCAACAATTACACGAGTGTACCTTTTCTTACTGATGGACATGATGTTGACTGGACCAAACAGATCAAGATGTAGCATGTGATATGGTTCTTCAATAGAGGATTCTGATTTACTCTGGAATGATGTCCTTCTTTGTTTTGCTTTTTGGCATGCATCACAGAGTCCATCAGGTGTATACAAGACATTAGGTAATCCTCTTACTAACTCTTTCTTAACCAACTCATTGATGTTGCTGAAGTTGAGATGAGAAAGCTTCTTGTGCCAATTCCAACTTTCATCTACTGAAGCTTTACTGATGAAACATGTAGGGGAGCCATCAGTATCTGAGAGAATGTTGGCTTCATATATGTTACCATGCCTGTAGCCAGTTAGTGCTTTCTTTCCTGTTACTTTACTGACTACTTCACAATGTGTGGAATAGAAATTGACATGATAACCTCTGTCAGTGATTTGACTAATACTCAACAAGTTGTGTTTTAGTCCCTTCACTAGAGCTACTTTCTCAATGATGACATTTCCAATGATTATATTGCCATATCCCAAGGTTTGTCCAATGTTGCCATCTCCATAAGACACAGTTGGGCCAGCTTTTTCCTCATATTCTGATAACAGGGCTTTGTTTCCAGTCATGTGCACAGAACATCCACTATCCATGACTAACACATTTTTCCTTTTACCCTGCATCAGAATAGTAAAACACTAGTCAGAATGTTTAGGAACCCACACTTGTTGGATTCCTTGTTCATGCATTTTATTAAATTTAACAGCAGAAGACTTTTTGACTTTAGCAGTCCTGACAAGATTTACTCCATCAGGATTTGCTTTGTCAGTATCAGTATTAACAAAAGCATGCTTCACTATGACATTTTCAGTTCTATCAGACTTTGTACTACTTTCAAACTTAGGCAATGGATCATAAAAGTTATAGTACAAATCATGATACTCTTTACATGTATAAATAGAATGCCATAGACTACCACAATGAAAACAGGACTTCTGTGGTTTATAAAATACTGATCTATTCCTAACATCAGACTTAGGAATATCAGTAATCTTCTTCTTACTCTTCTTACAATCAATAGCAAGATGATTAGAGTTACCACAGTTAAAACAACACTTTCTAGGTGCATTTGGGATATATTTGTAACCATTCTCTTTGTTGATCCCAACTTTACCATTCCTGTTTCTCTTAACAGTAGCTCCCTTTTTCTTATCTGTAACCTCACAGATTTTATCTTTAAGCTGTTTCTGAGACAATAGACCTACATTCTTAGTGACTTTGTTCATGACAGGTTTAGACTTTATAATTTTAATTCCTTGAGTAGAAGAAGATCCCTTTTCAAAAGTAGAATTGGAATCCTTACCAAAAACAAAATTAACAGGAGTAATCTTAGATTTGGTTGAGTCTATAACATGTCTATAGGTCTTTGGACTGACTGTCTCATCAATGACAATTTTCTCTGCTAATTTCTTATATTCATCTGACTTATATCCTAGACACTCTTTCCAATTCTTAGAGGTGTTAATCTCATGAAATTTCCTACCAGAGTCTGTCCAGGTTCTGATTTTCTCATTAGCATATTCAAGTTCTTTTTCAAGGGAAGTACATTTAGATGTCATCTCTAAGTGCATGTGTTTAGCATTATCATATTCTTTTTGTACTTCTTGCATACGAGAAAATTCAGCTTCTAATATCTCATTCCTCTTTCTAAGGTCAGACATCTCAGATAAGATTCTAGTATTCTCAGCAGTTTGACTTCTAAAGCTAATATGTAATGACTTTAGAAAACGTCTTAACTCAGAAGCATTATCAGTATCAAAATCAAAGATAGTATTTAGTACCTTATCATCAGGAGCAGCAATTACATCAGCATTGGCCATTAACGCATAGTTGACTACCTCAGTATCAGATTCTGAGGAAGAGTCCATCCAATCCTTGCTTGATGTGATGAGTGCCTTTATCTTGTTGCATTCAGAAGCAAAGTGACCCATACCATTACACTTGTAGCATCTAACCTTTGACTTGTCAAATTTGCTACCCTTGCTGTCCTTTTTGATATACTTGTCTTTGTCTGCTTTGAAGGTCTTTTTCTGAAAGTTGCCTTGTCTTCTATTCTTCCTGAACTTCATCCTTCTGAAGTTTCTGACAATCATAGCAACCATCTCTTCCATGTCTGAGTCAGAAGAATCATCACCAGTATTGGCATCAGGATTGCCATCAGTATCTGATGAAGAGTCATCAGGATCTGACTCAGCTACTCTTGATTTACTTCTAGAGTCCTTCATAGCTTTTCCTTTTGATTTAGCTTCTACATTCAAAGCAATTGACTTTGCCTTGCTGCTTTTCTTGTTCTTCCTCTGTTGAACTTCAAGATCATGAGTTCTTAGCATCCCATAGATCTCATCAAGAGACACAATGTTCAGATCATACTGGTGTCTAATGATTGAGGTCTAAGTATCCCATTCTTCAGGTAAAGCTCTAAGAAATTTGGTGTTTGAATCTTCAGTTTCATATACTTTGTCAACTAAGGATAAGCTGTTCAATAGTGTCAGGAATCTATCATATAGCTCAGTCAGGCTCTCTTCAGGTCTTGCATTGAATTGTTCATATTCTTGAATCAATAGAGCCCTTCTGTTTTTCTTGACAGATGCAGATCCCTGGCACTGAGTTTCCAAAGTATCCCAGATTTCTTTTGAAGACTTGCATGCAATCACTCTGTTTGACATGACAGCATCAAGGCTATTATGCAAGATATTCTTTATCTTTGGTTCCCTGAGTACATGAGCTTTTTCTTCTGGAGTCCATTCAGCTTTAGCTTTGACCACATAATGTTCTGGTACTATATCTGTTCGTTCTACGAACTTTGTTGGTATATATGGTCCATCACGAATCCTGTCCAAGTAGTCAGGATCCATAGCCTCCAGGTACATCAGCATCTTTACCCTCCATGTAGGATATTCTGATATCTTTAAGATGGGAATCTTCATGCTTTCATACTTGGTTGTCGACATCTTTAGAACGTATCTGATTCAGAATTAAATCAGTTTGCTCTGATACCAATTGTTGCCCAGTAAATAACAATTGTAGAAGGGGGGTTGAATACAATTGTATAAGATTCTCGACTTTATGTAACACAAATATGAAAGATCAATAACAGCTTTATTAAATCTGATATAAAACTGTTACAAACTCTCTCAAGAAATTCTGATGTTCTTGAGAGCTGCTAGTTTACAAAAACTCTCTCAAGAAATTCTGTTCTTAAGAGCTTCTCTCTTGATTCCCTCGATTATGTTCTCTCTCGAATGAATACATAAATCGAAACCAAGACTGTGTTTATATAGTGCACACAGCTTCTCTATCAATAACAAGATAAGTCCTAATCAATAACAAAGATAGAAACCTATCCTTAATCGATAGCTACATTCTACAAACCAGGAACAGATAGAATAAACTTCCATGTTTATCTAGACTCCAAATATAACTCTAAGTAGGAATCCTGATCAGCTTCAAGTTCTGATGATCAATCCTGATCATAGTCTGAGTAGGAATCCTGATGATCAATAAGATACTGACGCTTGATCAAATACTGATGACCATGCAATACTGATGACGTCAGCAATCCTGATCAGTTGAGTCTAGCTTCTGACGATCATTGAATTCTGATCTAACAACCTATATTGACATGCATACTTATTTCTTTTTATTTTTTTCCAAATAAATTCCCCTTCTTTTTCCAAAAATATGACGGGATGTTATCTTTTTCAACTAGGGCACGTTACCCTTTTCTATTTTTCATCACTAAAACCCCTGATTTTCCAAAAATATCACGTACAAACCCTTACTTATTTATTTTAAAACCTATTTCATTGCTCTTAATTATTTTAAAAAATTACATATTTTAACATGGCTGCTTATTTTTTAAATAAATGAAACTAATAAGTCAACAACAAATTTAAGTAAAGTTAATAAATAAGAATAACAATATATATATATATATATAAAATTAATTTTACTATATTTTTTTATATTATATTAAAAGAAAGCTCGTGCGTCGCACGAGTTATAAGCTAGTATATATATATACATACTAATTTATATCTCGTGCGCTGCACGATTTTCTTTAATATTTTATTATTATTTATTTAAAATTTTCTAATTGTATATTAATTGATGAAATTTTAATATATATATATATATATATATATATTTATATGTGTATATAATAAATTGGATTTATATATAATAATAATATAAATATTTTAATTTAATAAATTTTTGACGTAATCTTTAGTAGTATTTTATATATTAAAATATAAAATATTTTTAAATAATAGATCTAACGGTTTGTATTTATTTGCTCTTAAAAAATTTAAAAATTACTAAAGTGCAAGTAACAAAATATGTGCTCTAACGTATGATATTACTTTTATTTTTTATTAATTATCTTATTTAAATTGTATGTTATAAAAAATTATATTAAACATGGATTTTATAAGTTTAATATAATAATATTGTCATTATATCTATATTTTGTCCGTGTTATTTTTAATTCGAATTTGAGTTGTTTTAGTTAAAAAAAATTATAAAACAGGCAATGTCCTTAAAAAGACAGTTAGTTACTTATTAATAATTATATAAAATTATATTACATTTATAACATATATATATATATATATATATATATATATATATATATATATATATATATATATATATATATTGCTCGTGTTACTTTTAGAAAATTAGTTGTTTAAATTAGAAAATATAAAATTATATTACTGTTGTGGAATAAAAAACGTACTTTTAACTTTACTGCTAGGGTTTAAGAGCTTTCGAGCTTTAATGGTTGTTCTCGTGTTTCGTGACTAAATCGGTACTCACAAGATGCCTACGTATCTCAATCAATGCTGAGAATCAAGCCAAAAAACGTAGTTCTAATGTGAAGGATCAGGGTCCTTATATAGGCGTCAGAAGTCTTGTATTTAGAGTAGAATTAGGTGACCTGGGGGCCAAGTCGCCTTTTTAGATCAGGATTATGAATCCTTTTTTGTAGGAGACTGACTCCTATTAGGTTTGTACGTCTTGGTGGCTGATCTTTGAAGAATTTATCACACTTTGGACTCTTTTTATGAGCTGTGTATTTTCACTATTTATTAATTACGAAATTAATAAATAATTAGGGTTTCAGGCCCTGCTTATTGGGCCTAACTCTTGAACCTGTCTAGGTCTAATTAATATATCATTAATTATGCTTCTAGGGTTATTTTCAGCCCATATCATTTGCCCCCCAACTTCTGGGAAAATCTTCTCTAGATTATCGTAGAAGTTATTTTGACTTTATTCGGGATTTAAATAGTTTCTCTCGCATTTCTTGTAATTGTCTAGTTCTACGAACATATATTTCTAAACCAATTTCGTTTGCTTTATTTTTCCCAAAATAGGAATTGAGATTTTTTGTTGATTTTCTGGAAAATAATCTGAAATTCAAAAATCGTGTTTAATTTCGACCAGGATTCTGGTCGAATATCTGCTCCATTTTGGCTCCTGGTCGAACACCTTCGACCAGGATTGAGGTCGTAGGGTTCGACCAGGATTTTGGTCGAATATCTGCTCCATTTTGGCTCCTGGTCGAACACCTTCGACCAGGATGAGGTCGTAGGGTTTCAATCAGGATTCTAGTCGAAAATTTGCTCCATTTTGGCTCCTGGTCGAACAACTTCGACCAAGATGAGGTCGTAGGGTTTCGACCAGGACCATGGTCAAAAATATGCTCCATTTTAGCTCATGGTCGAACACTTTCGACCAGGATGGTGAAGGGTTTCGAACACATATACGCAACAGAAAACGTAAAAATAAATAAAAATTCGAAACCCCTCCGCAGGATCCATGCGAAAAAACAAAAGATTTAATTCGGAGATTAGTGTTTTACCTTAAATCGCTTTAACAATTCATCAATGGAAGATTAATGGAGATCCAAAGCTTATTCAATCACCATGTATCCCGCTCTCGCGATCTACACTCTACGTTATCCACACGAATGCTTTTCTTGAAGGATTGATGTGTACTAGCACCCGAAAACTGCTTCTTTCTCTCTCTTTTCTTGCTCTCATAAGCGGCTAGAGTTTTAATATAAAAACGTTTTTCCACATTAAAATCAGCCCCCTTTGAGAGTTTATATAGAGAGGAAAATAAGTTTTCTAATTATAATCCAATTATAATAAAATACTAATCCGAAATTCCAATTTATTATTTAATTAAATCACACTTAATTAATTAATAACTAATTTCAGAATTAGTTTAAGTAATTCCATTTTCTATTTAAATAATTAATCAAGTCATACTTAATTAATATTATAAATAGAATAAATTACTTATTTAAATTTAAATTCATAATTTAAATTATTTCTCCTTCAAGTGATCTTTGTGTGTGACCCTGTAGGTCATTATTACATTGGTAACAATTTTGATAACTAATTAAAATTGTAAACAATGAGCGGCATCTAGTAATACATCATTGCCACCTAACTAATAATAATTAAATCGGTGATTCGATTAAGCCTTTCGTGAATAATGTTCCATGTAATATAATCCTTTTAACCTTAATATTATAGATTAAACTCGAGGCATGTAATGTGTAATCCTCTTCATAATTTAATCTTAGTTTTCTTGATCGATGAGTAGACTATTAAATCAAATCAACATTTGAGCACGGCCGTGCATTTCTTAATCTCACTCAAACAAGAGGCCAATAATATCGCTCCTAAAATTAGGAGGGTTAAATCCCATCTAGATCATTCATATTTCTCATACGATTCATAATATACCCAATGTCCACTTTTATCATCACCCGATCAAAGGTAATTTTTAATGTAATCAAAGTATATTAATTCTCCTATAAAAATATAATGATTTCAGGTCTAAGGATCATTACACCATTATCACAGTGAGAATTACTTATGACACTATTAACATGTGTAATCTCACGGCGGGTCAATCCAGTGTCATGTACTCTTACATGCACCTATGTTTTGACTTTAGTATCACCATACCTATGACCAATGAGTTGTGGTCATCAGTCAACAAACATACTAGTCTCTGTGCATTATTATTGTCCTTAAATAATAACACTCGACTAAGGATATTTAGGAATAAAGATACTATTCATATAATCTCATTTTTAAGTCACATACTTAAAGATATCGAATACGTATCATAATTCCAAGGACATTTATTATGCTAACATTTATAACGCAGTAAATAAAGACATAATAAAATAATAACAATAATCAATAAAACATAATTTATAATAATAAATTGTTTTCTTTAAAACATAAAAGTATTGTCTTTAGAGCACTAATACTAACAATCTCCCACTTGCACTAGAGCCAATATCCCATGTATCCAATACATTTGGAACTAGTGTGACTTACTTGCTTCTACTACGACAAAGCCTTAGTCAGTCGTTCTGCAATATTATCAATAGTATGCACTTTATATATAAGTATATCTCCTTGATCATTAATCTCATTAATAAGGTGATATCGCCTTGGTAAATTCCCAAAACATCTTTTTTGGCTACTTCGCTAGTATCAATATACTAAGCCTCGATTGTAGAATCATTTACAGTTCTTGTTGTGAACTATTCTAGCTTACAACACATCTTTTTAGACAAAACACAAATCCAGACTAAGACACAAAAACCGTCATGTCTGTCTAGAAACTAACATCCGTGTAACATTTTACATCCAGCTTCCCATCTCCTCCATATACCAAGAATGAGTCTTTAGTCCTCTTCAGGCACTTAAGAATATTCTTGATTCCAATCAAGTGACCATCACTTGGATTAGACTGGTACCTGCTCGTCATGCTTAAAGCATATAAGACAACATGACGAGTACATATCATCACATACATTATGAAACCAATTTCCGAAGCATATAGAACTATACTAATGTGGTCCATATCATCCAATAATTTTAGACCATTTATTTTGAGATCACCATCTCATAGACATGGGAACATTTCCCTTTTAGCCTCTTTGCATCCCTAATTGGTGCAATACATTATCAATGTATGTACTCTGACTTAAGCCGAAAAATCTTCGTGATCTATCTCTATAGATCCTGATCCCTAAGATATAGGACACATCTCCTAAGTCTTTCATCAAGAAACTATTTATCTACCAAGTCTTAACAGTCTGTTGAGAAAGAATGTCATTCCTTATTTGTAATATATCATCTATATATGATACTAGGAATGCCACATGGCTCCCACTAACCTTCTTGTAAACAAACGGTTCATCTTCATTTTGAATAGAGCCAAACTATTTGACTATTTCATCAAAACGTATATTTCATCTCCTCGAGGCTTACTTTAATCCATAAATGGATCGAATTATCTTATAAACCATTCTAGCAAAACTTGGATCTACAAAACCTTCAGGTTTTGTCATGTACACAACCTCTTCTACGCTCTCATTTAAGAAAGTAGTCTTGACATCCATTTGCCAGATTTCGTAGTCATAGTAAGCAGGTAAAATCCTGATGGACTTGACCATTGCCACTGGTGAGAAAGTTTCATCATAGTCAATACCATGAATTTACTTGAAACCTTTTGCCACCAGTCGTGCCTTATAGGTCTGTACATTACTATCCATGTCAGTTTTCTTCTTGAAAACACACTTGCACCTTATAGATTTTACCCCTTTAGGTGGATCAACCAAAGTCCATACTTGGTTTTTCATACATGGAATCCATCTTAGATTTCATGGCCTCCTGCCAACTTTTAGATCTTGGAATGTTCATAGCGTCTAGGTAGGTAAAAGTCTCATTATCATTATTCACAAGCATTACATCACCATCCCGAGTCAAGAGAAATTCATAATATCTCTCGGAATCATGGTGAATCCTACCAAACCTACGAACAACATGTGTTTCTTGAGCAGTATTGTCATTAACATTTTCTTGTACATTCTGCTCTTGTTCCAACTTCGGTTCAATGTTATCTCGTGGTTTTCGATCCTCATCGAGATCTATTTTCCTCCCACTATTTCTTTTAGAAAGAAATTCTCTCTCAAGAAATACAACAGTCCGAGCAAAAAACACTTTGTTCTCTGGAGGATTAAAGAAGTAATACTCCTTTTGTTTTAATTTGGTATCCCACAAAATTACATTTATCTGATTTTGGTCCTAGCTTGTCAGAGGTTAAACATTTCACAAACGCTTTGCATCCCCTAATTTTGATAAATGGCATGCTATAACTTTTCTCAGTCCACATCTTATATATGGTGTCTCCTGATCCATTTTAGTAGGAACACGGTTTAGTGTATATGCACCTGTCTCTAGGGTATAACCCCAAAAAATTATTAGAAGATCCACTTGACTCATCATCCATCACACTATGTCCAACATAATGTGATTTCAGCTCTTAGAAACTCCTTTCATTGAACCTTTTTTTTTACTTCAGCTTAATATTCTTTGAATTTTTCAAACAATTCGAATTTGTTTATCAAAAGATATCTATATCCGTATCTACTGACATCATCAGTGAGCGTTATGAAGTAGTAAAATCTACCTCAAGCCATCGTACGTATATGACCACATACATCACCATGTATAAGTCCTAATCATTCGATGGCCCTTTGACTATTTTTAGTAAAAAGGGCTTTTGTCCTTTTGCCAAATAAACCAAGATTCACATTCTTCGTATGATTCATAATCAAACTTATCCAATCATCCATCATTATGTAAATTGGAAATGCGTTTCTTATAATATGACCTTAATTACTGTGCCAAAGGTAATGTTTGATTTGAGTCATTTTAGAACATATAAATTGTTAACTAATTGTGCAACATCATTAACCTTTTCATTGAAATGTAATAAACAACAATTGTTATATATCCAATTAAAATGAAAAACCTTTCTTGTCCATACAAGAAACCAATATAATGTCTCTACTCTTAGAGGCACAAAGTTACAATTATCAAGTTCTAAACTTAGCCTTATAGGCAAAATTAAGTAACGAGTTACTTCAACTAGAGCAACAACGTTTTCTCCAATTCTAACCCAAAACCTGAAGCTTGACCCTCATCGGTCTTCTTCTTAGATCTTCCAAATAAGCATGACAGTTTAACTTCCAGTCTTTCGGTTTTCCACAGAAGCGACAATCGTCTTCTTTAATTAGCAACACCTCATTTAGGCGAAAAAACCTCTTTGGGATTGGACTTTAATATGGCTATAGAATTAGATCAAATCTTCTTCTTTCCATTCCATTTTCCTTTCCCATTCACATTCCTACATTCACCATCATTATGGGAGTAGTCCATGCATTTATCATGTTGCTTACAGCAGTTCTCAACGTGCTTCACAACTTAGTGGGTGCTATGTCTATCTCATTTATTTTGTTGTTCACTAACTAATTGAGAATAGTTATTGTTCAAAGATTTGTATGATCAAATCATTCTGAGTCTCTAGACCAGTCTTGAAACCCAAAAAAATAATAATCAAGGTACTCATTATACCCTATCATCTTTAGAACATCTGGTCCAACCGTATCTCACTTTCCCTACTTGTAGGTGTATGGTGTCTTGCTATTGTCAAATCCCTTTTTACGAGCCTTTTCCTCAAACATCTTTTAAGGTGCTCAAATATCTCATAAGCATCCATATGCTCATATTGTTTCTTAAACTCATCACTCATAGTTGCAAGCATGAGACATTGAACATCATCAATCGAATCATCAATTTGCTTCCAATAAGCATTATGTTCGGCACATGTTACATTCTCAGCTAAAAGGTAAGAGAAGAATTTGACTAACATCGTGGTGCCTGAGGACGATCCTCAAGCTCCTATATCAGTCGAGAAAATTTGTTCCTGTCATCTGTTAGAAATGAATACTACTAGAAACTAGACAGAGGGGGGGTGAATGGATAGTTTGATATATTTTTCGAACTTGAAAACTAAGTAAACAACTGTATGTGATTATGATATGTAATATGCAGAAAGTAAATAACACACACAATCACTTTAATCTACTTTGTATAAGCAAATTAAACACTACAGCTTTCCAGGAAATTCACAATCGAATTTCTGGCTTCTAAACAAGAACAGTTTGAACTTGCTTGCTTACAGAGAAAAGAGCTTAGCAAATAACTATGTGTATCTCTCTTTTAGCTTACAGTTGTGTGTGCACGATATATATATTCCCCTATACAAACTAGGCACACACAATATTACACAGCTACCCCTTCTGAAAGTCCAACTTGTCCTGCCATAAGAAGTTCACTGAGTCAGGAAGGACCACCTGCTTTTCGGAGTCTTTCCCGTTTCTGTAGCTGCTTGTCTCTTATCTTTCTCTCCAAGTTTAGCTGTAGATTTGCCATCTGTTCTTTGGACCACCTTGCCAGAACAAATGCTTCAGTATTTGTCTCCTTTGATTCTTGGTTCTGTACCTTAATTTGTCTTGTTATAAACGGCTAAGTGTTGATATCGTGAACTCCACTTTATCCCTGACTTCGCGATCTCCCTTGTGAGGACTACGCGATATAGCCTTTGAAGACTTTGCGACATAGGTCATTTGACGACTATGCGACATAGTTCATTTGACGACTATGCGACATAGTTCATTTGACGACTATGCGACATAGGTCATTTGATGACTATGCGACATAGGTCATTTGATGACTATGCGACATAGGGCTCCTGAGGACTTCACGATCTAGGCTCTTTTGACTTTGCTGTCTTCAACACTTCACGACATGTGTCTTGAGGACTTCTCGACATAGTACAAAATGGACTATGCGATATAGCACTTCACGACATGGATATTGGTGACTTCACGACATAGCTTTCTTTTGACTTTGCTATATAATGCCTTAGATAAATTCCTGCAACTTATTTCTTCATGGCCTTATTCAACTCTATCCTGCTGCATGAACACTTCTGAACTTCTACCAGGATAATTATTCAATGGCCTATATACATTCTAGATGCAAGAACTTTACTAAGCTCATTATAAATCTGAGCATACATGATAAAGCTATTGTTCATGAGAACAAGACAAGTACATTTAGAGACCTATACTCTATCCCAGTGATATAAATCACTAGGTCATGTAGTGTGACAAAGTCACATAGTGTAGGCTTGTTAATAGTGGTATTCAGACATGTCTTGAGCCTAACAATCTCCCCCAAATTGTGAGTAAGATCCTTAGGCACAATTTCATGTCTGATAACAAGCCTAACTTACATAAAAAGGAAATTTAGTAACAGAGAGGACAATTCATGAACCTTGAGATCAGAAATTTGATTACATAGAAAAATTGAAAGCTTACAGATTACTTTTGTTGCTCAACAGCTTCAGCTTCCAATTGCTTCTCTAGCAAATCATCATATATCTTCTTTTTCCTTATTTCTTCTCTTCTCTTCATGTCTATGATGGCTTCTTGAAGTTCTTCTCTTGCAATCAGTTCCTCAATGAGAGGTGAGCCTTCCAAATCATCAATTGCAGCCTTGAGTGCACTTTCTACATAGGAATCAAGAAACTCCATCCTTATTTTGCTTTGACCTCCATGTGAGTTTTTGTACTCCACAATGTAAGGATTTTGCTTGACCCTGCACAGCCCTTTCTGCCTTAGCTCTTTAGCCCTCTCCTCCATCTCAGCCATTTCTTTTTCTCTCTGTATCTTCTTCTCTTCAGTCTCTTTCCTCATGTTTTCTTCATAATCAGCATGCAGCTTCAAGTACCTGGCAATATCTATCTTCCATGTCCTTTCATCCTTTTCTTCAAAATTCAGTAAGGCATTTATCCTTTCAAGCTCATACTTATAGAAATATTGCCAGCTTCCTTGCTTCATTTTCCTTTCTCTTCCATCAGTGTACTTGATATCTAGATGATCCAACTTCACTTTGACTTCAAAGATCCTTTGAGCCCTCAAAAATGCTAGGGCATCTTCATCATAGTCCTCATCTAGTGGAAGCACATTGATGCCAATAACATTTGTGAGTTTTCCAGTCTTCTTTGTTATCCTTATCCTTTTGGGTACACTCTTGATCTTCAAATGCTTCACAAGAGATACCTTTCTTGAACAAGGAGAATTAGTCTTCAGTGCCACATCACTTGGAAGTAGCTTCATTCCTTTCCCCTTCATCCACTGTAACACTCCACTAGCTGTAACTTTGTGGAAGTGTTTTCTTGATATTTCTTTAGTGGCTTCATCTTTTATCTGTGGCAATTCAGGTTCAGAAGTCATGGATAATGATTTTGGAGGATCATTGCTAACAGTACCCACCCTAGACCTAGAGTCTTGTGTTGTGGTTAAAGTACTGCTAGCAATGTCCTTGACTTGCTGAATTCCACTCCTAGTTCTCTTCACTGTCTCCTTTGCCCCCTTTATGTCATCACCAGCATCTTTAGATTTCTTGGAAGATTTGCTTCTGCTGCTGTCACTTGGTCCATCCTTATTACTCCTTGAATGAGATCTCCTCCTGTAGGTTTTCTCCTCATCATCATCCTCCCCATCCTTCTTCATGTTCTTTTCTTTGATAGATTCAGGCAAAACACCATGAATCAGAAAAGATTGTAGAATGTTAATCATCTCTAATTCCTCTGCTGTCCTAGCTCCCCTCTTGGCCCTTAGCATTTGTAGTACCTGATTGATCTTTGCATTATTCCTCTTTGTCAAATCAGAAGGGATCACCAATTGGTCAATACTGCTGTCTTTAGATAGATTTTGGAAAATTATTGTCTTTGGCTTTGAGATAACCTCAGGCAGTCTTTGATCTTGACCTATCTTCAAATCATCAAACAATCTCTTGTTGTTAGCCCCACCTTGTTCTATTAAGTCCATAATTACTGACAGCTCAGTGAATCTCAGTTTCTCTAGAGTTTGAAAAGCAAGATGCCACAAGCAGTTGTCCTTGCACACCATGATTATCTCTCTTAGATGGACATCCTTGATTTTCCTTACTGCTACTGTGAAGTATTTGATGTTTTCCTTGAGCTTCATTCTGTAAGTCCTTGCATCTTCTTGTGCATCTCTGTAAGTGGCTTTCAGAAGCTCCAGGAAGGCCTCATCATGATAGATGTGAGAATTGGCAACTTCCTGTAGCTTGGCCTCTGTGATGATTAAAGCTTTGATGGGTTGAGCCTTGGGAGTAGGTTGAGCAGGTTGGGAAGTGGAGATATCTTTTGGCATTGTGGAGGGATAGAAGGTAGTGGTGACTGTGCTTTTCTGACCTTGTGCATTGATGACATCTACAGAGGGAAGAATAATTGGCTTTATGGTTTCCTCAGTGAGTTTGCCCTTGCCCTTATGCTTTGTGGGTACTCCCCCTCTCTTGTTCAGAATGACCTCCTTTTCTTTCTCCCCCTTAGGCTTGGAATCAGACAAGATGTCTTGAGCTTCCCCAGGGATAGGCAGGTTCATATGTCTCATCATGGATGTCATCATTTGTTGTTGCACCAACAAAATATTAGAGGTTGAAGTGCTTTGGTCATCCAACTTGTCATTCAGCTTTGCCAAAAAGTGAGAGAGCACTTTGTTGTCAGCTCTAAGATCAGCTACCTCCCTTTCCAAGTCATCCACCTTAGAGAACAATTGTTGAGATTTGAAAGAGTTGAGGGATTGGTCTTTGATTTTGGAGAAGTCAAACTTAGAGATGTCAGAAATGGGAACCTCATCAACAAGCTTGTTCCCATACTGATTCTTCCATAGTACTGTTAGCATGGAGTTGGAGTTGATATTGGCCTGCACCACATTGTCTAGCTTGGTGGAGAGCTTCTTCATATTATCAGAAACCATAGCTAGGGTGCAGTCCATCTTGGTAACATTGGAGGCAGTTTTCTGGACTTCTTTTAGAATGCCATCTACCTTGGGAAAGTCTGAAAGAAAACAGTTCCTGAGCTGAGCAGTAGAATGAGCTGTCTCTTCCTGAATGGTGGAGATTTCTGACTGAAGACCTTTCCCAAGAAAATGCATAGCTTTAAGCTGGCTCTTGTAGACATCATTAACTGCATCATAGATTTCAGCAGGAGAGAGACTTTTGGCATTTGACCCCAAGGCTGTGAGATAGTCCTCCCTGAGAAAAGCTAGAGCTTCGTTGAGCTTTACAGTCCTTTTTCCATCCAGCCAAGCATCCACATTTCCAGCTTGCTGGGCTTCATCCACAATTTTGTCCTGCTGTGCTTCAACATCCTCCTTATGAGAGAGAAGGATAGCCTCATAATCAGAATTTGGGAGATTTGCAGTGAGAAGGTGTTGAGCAATTTTAGAGATCTCATCAATCTGTGCCACATGAAGATTTTGCAATTCTTCTTCCGTCAATTGTGGTGGCACAGAGGATGATCCTGAAGGCCTGTCATGTTGCACAGGCTTCAGCCATTCTGCTATTGTGGCCTGAGCCAAGTTAGAGCTGGTGCTAGGCACCTCAGGTGGGGTGATTGAATGAGTTTCCTCCAGTCTTGGAATGACTGTGGAGTCTGATGTTGTCTCCATTGAAATGGGATGAGTGACAACATCATCTCCATGTGCCTGTGAAGGCAGGTCCATGTCCAAATGGAATGGAGAGTTTGGCATAGAGTCTCCAGTAAGAACTGGGGAATCCTCTATGTTTTTGTTGGTGTCATTAGGATATGCCCCAGTATGCATTCCCTGACCAACTAGATGTGGGTCCTGGGTGGTGAGCACAGTGTCATGCACCATGTCACTTGAGTTTGGCTCAATCACAGTTTTGGATTGTGATTGATCAAGTACAGATAAGTCATGTGAATGACCAACCTGTGGAGAAGAAATATTTGATGTAGATTCTGGAAGAGAAGTGTGGTGTAGACTAGATTTTAGCAACTCCCCCTGAGAAATAGGAGGAGTTTCAATTGTGATGTGCTCTCCACTCATGGTGTCAACATCCTTATTTCTCCTAGGATCAAGAGTGAGGTCTTGATCCTGTGCAGACTCAGTACAGATTGTAGTGGGGAGACTACTCTTTTCAATGCCAATAACCTGTTGAGAGGCCATTGACAGTAATAGGTGTACCCCTTTTTCCACATCTGAATCCTGTTGGGAGGATCCAGTGGTAGGTTTGGATTTGGATTTCTTACTTTGTCTGGTGAGAGGTGACTCAGGATTCTCACTTCCTACCCCTACAGATTCATTAATTACTTCAAGGGCTCTCTTCTTTGACTTCTTTTTAGTAACACCAATCTTTTGAGAGATTGATGCACTTGGCTGCCTAATTTCTACAGTGGTGTTTTCAGTGGGGTTGCTGGATGGGATAGGGAGGCTTGGGTTAGACTGTGAAGCTCCTTCAGTCTCAGCCTCCCCTGTCCAGGAAAGAGCATGGTATATGGGCTTATCAAGTGGATAAGACTCGAATGTGTCCTGCATATGCTCGGTCACACTCAAGATCACATCCACTTGATTCCTTGTGTCCAATGAACCAAACAGAATCTTGGACATGGACTTGGAATAAGCCATCTTTGATTTATCAATACCCTCCAAGTCATGGACATTAGCATCAAGATAATTTAAAATAACTTGAAGAAAGCGAGGGTAAAAGATGTCATTACCTCTTCCACGGATTGTCCTCCCTAGCCTTTGAGCCAATTCCTTGAGGATTATTGCTCCAACATTGATTTCCTGATTGTAGGCTAGGGAATAGGCCAGCTTCACAGCAATGTGACTGATATGGTCCCATCCTGTCTTTCTGCAAAGGAACACCTTCTGGAGTGCATCAAATAGAAATGACCACTCCCTTCTTACAAATTTCTTGTTCAGCTTTCCAGTATCAATCTCATCTGCATACCGAATGAGAGTCATGAAGTCTACAATTTGAGCATCTGTAGCTTCTTGGTCATGACCCTCCACCTTGAACCCTAAAGCTTCATTTATCTCCTTCTCCCCAAACTGGAAGTGTTTGCCTCCAATTGAACAAGCTATCTCCTGGAACGAAGTTCCATCTTCCCTGGCCAGAGTAGAAACCAGCGCCGTTCGCCAAAATCCTTCCAATACATCAACATACAACGTGGGGTTCAAGGTTAGGGCTTGGCTGAGGTAGGAATCATTCAGGAACCGTACAAAACACTTGTACCTGGGTTTAGCCTCAGCCTCAGAGGGAATGGTGAGAAGATTTGTTTCTTTGGGAATGGTTAAAGGAATAGGGGTTGATACTGTTTGAGATTTGGGTGCCATTTCAAGAGAGAAAGTAAGAAAGTGAGTAGAGAATTTTTGCTTAGGTTAGAAAGTTTGAGAGCAATAGACAAGATGAAAAGTTGCAAACGGTTAGAAAAAGGTATTTATATGATAGAGACACTGCGATATGGAGTTATGAATGTGTACAGTCTATATGTATGTCGCGAAGTCAAAAATGGCCTGTACCGCAAAGTCTTGTAAAGTATATCGCATAGTCTCAACAATGAACTATGTCGCAAAGTCTTCAAAATGAAAGGATCGGGGAGACTTTGCGATATAGTAGAAATACCCTGTCTAAAGCTCTCTTTTTGGAATTTTAAGCAATTTGTCAGACTTTTATCAAATTTTGAAATAAAATTAATTTAAATCAAAATTCTGTTAACTATGGAGACTTGTCGATATAGTTATTCTAAGTCGCGAAGTCATAAAATTAACTATGTCGCAAACTCATGAAATGAACTATGTCGCGAAGTCTCACACTCTCAACAGTTTGCGATATAAGTCTGTTTAATTTGAACTATGTCGTGAACTCTGAAAATCATCTATATCGAGATGTCTTAAAAGCTCACAACTCCACTAACAAATATGATTTTGAAAAATATGCAGTAAAATACTGAAATATTTATAAATCATATCTCAGCTAATTTTCACTCCAAACAAATAGATCATTTAAATACAGTGAAAATTTACTGCTGCAACAATTAACCAGCATATTTACTTAGAACAACTGAAGGAAGGATTGAGCATTCCAATTTCACTCACAAGTCTGTTAAAGACTGCTTCATTCAGAGGTTTGGTAAATATGTCAGCTAGTTGTTTCTCAGTTGGAACATAAGAGACATCTATGGTACCATTTGCAGCATGTTCCCTAATGAAATGGTACCTGATCTCAATGTGCTTTGTAGTAGAATGATTAACAGGATTGGCAACTATGGATATTGCACTAGTATTATCACACATCAGAGGAATATGTTCCAATACTAGTCCATAATCCATAAGTTGATTTCTAATCCAAAGCAATTGAGCACAGCAACTTCCAGCAGCAATGTATTCAGCTTCAGCTGTGGATGTTGCTGTGGACTGTTGTTTCTTACTAAACCAGGACACTAACCTTTGACCTAGGAATTGACAGCTTCCAGAGGTGCTCTTCCTGTCAATCCTGCATCCAGCATAATCAGAATCTGTGTAACCAACCAGGTTGAACCCAGTGCCCTTTGGATACCATAGCCCAAGATTAGGAGTCCCCTTCAGATATTTGAAAATTCTTTTGATGGCCATCATGTGAGATTCCTTGGGATCAGACTGGAACCTTGCACAAAGGCATGTGGCAAACATGATGTCTTGCCTGCTAGCTGTGAGATAGAGTAGGGATCCAACCAT
Source organism: Heracleum sosnowskyi (assembly GCA_030848705.1). Lineage (NCBI taxonomy): Eukaryota > Viridiplantae > Streptophyta > Magnoliopsida > Apiales > Apiaceae > Heracleum > Heracleum sosnowskyi. The sequence goes on along the minus strand of JAUIZM010000019.1, from coordinate 214,780 downwards.
TCCTCTATAGACCTTGATATCAACTCTCTTGCCTTTCTTGTCTTCATCCAGCTTGATTGCAGTAGACATAGGAGTTTTAGCTGGGGATGACTCTTCTAAACCATATTTCTTTAAAAGATCCTTGACATACTTAGATTGGTTTATAAAGATGCCATCCTCCCTTTGATGTACTTGCAGGCCTAGGAAGTAGGTTAACTCTCCCATCATACTCATCTCATATTTACTTTGCATCAACTTAGAGAACCTTTCACAGAGTTTTTCATTTGAGGAGCCAAAGATGATATCATCCACATAGATTTGAACTAGAATGATATCATTTCCATGCTTCTTGAAGAATAGGGTTTTGTCAATTGTACCCCTGGTAAATTGATGCTCAAGAAGGAATTGAGATAGAGTTTCATACCAGGCTCTTGGTGCCTGTTTGAGTCCATAGAGTGCCTTGAGCAGTCTATACACAAAGTTTGGGAAGTCTTCATTTTCAAAGCCAGGTGGTTGAGACACATAAACTTCTTCAGCAAGATCACCATTGAGAAATGCACTTTTCACATCCATTTGATACACCTTAAAATCTGAGTGAGCTGCAAAAGCCAGAAAGATTCTGATGGCTTCTAGTCTAGCTACAGGTGCAAATGTCTCATCATAGTCAATACCTTCTTGCTGACAATATCCTTTAGCAACCAGCCTTGCTTTGTTCCTAATAACCACTCCTTCTTCATCCATCTTGTTCCTGAACACCCATTTGGTGTCAATAACATTCTTTCCTTTTGGAGGTGGCACTAGTTCCCATACTTTGTTTTTCTCAAATTGATTCAACTCTTCTTGCATGGCAACAATCCAATCAGAATTCTTCAAAGCCTCTTCAATTAATTTAGGTTCCTCTTGTGACAGAAAGCAGCTATACAGACAAGTGTTTAATGTTGCCCTTCTTGTTCTAACTCCCTCACTAGGATCTCCAATGATTTGATCCCTAGTGTGGGCTCTGTCCCATTTCCTTGTGTGCCCCTGTTCATTTCCTTGATCTGTTCCAATCTCATTTTGGTTGACAGTTGCATTCTCTTCTTCTCCCCCTGTGTTTGTGAATCCTTGCACAGGTGTTTGAAGAAGATTGTCAACTTCAAGAATTTCATTTTCTAGAACAGTTTGAACAGGGGATTCATCTTCACTTTCAGAATCCTCAAGATAACCTTGATTCTCAAATCTCAATAGCACACTGTCTTGATCACTTGTTTTCAGTCCTGGAGTTTTCTTGTCATCAAAGGTAACATCCATGCTTTCCATGACTTTGTGTTGCTCAGGTACAGACACTCTGTATGCTGTCCTTTCCAGAGAGTATCCAATGAAGATACCTTCAAATGCTTTAGCATCAAATTTTCCAACATGCTCAGAGGTATCTTTCATCACAAAGCACTTGCTTCCAAACACATGCAGGTGCTTGAAGGATGCTCTTTTTCCAGTCATTAATGAGTAAGGAGTTTTGCCAGACTTCTTATTGATCAATGTTCTATTCTGCACATAGCATGCTGTATTAACAGCATCAGCCCAAAAGCTAGTAGGTAGCTTTGCATCCAACAGCATTGTCCTTGCAGCTTCAATGAGAGTTCTATTCTTTCTCTCAACTACTCCATTTTGTTGAGGTGTCCTAGGAGCTGAGAATTGTTGAGAAATTCCTTTATCTTTGCAAAACTCATACAATGTTGAATTTCTGAACTCAGTCCCATTATCACTTCTCAAAGCAACTACAGAGGAACCAGTGCTTTGTGCTTCTCTATCAACTCTCTTGATATGCTCTATTATGACTTGAGGTGCTTCATCCTTGGAGAATAGGAATTCCACCCAAGTATATCTTGAATAATCATCAACCATCACTAAAGCATATTTCTTTTTGGAAAGGGACATTACATTCACAGGGCCAAATAGGTCCATGTGAATTAGTTGCAGAGGTTTTGAGTTTGTATTGAGCAACTTGTTCTTGTGACTTGATCTTTTAATCTTCCCTTTCTGACAGGCTTCACATGCTCCATCTTGCACAAACTCTAAGGCAGGCAAATCCCTTATGAGTTCTCTCTTGGTTAGAGAGTTCATTGCCTGAACATTCAAGTGAGACAGTTTCTTGTGCCACAGCCAGAATTCCTCATTTGTGGCTTTTGTGTAGAAACAACAAATTTCTCCCTTATTTGCAGCCTGGAGATTAGCTACAAACAAGCTTCCTTTCTTCACACCAGTTAGAACAACTTCACCACTTTCTCTTTTTGAGATTGAACAAAGGTCTTCATCAAATTCCACTTTGAAGCCCCTGTTGGTGAATTGTCCAATACTCAAGAGATTATGCTTCAGTCCTTCAACAAATGCTACATCTTCAATAATGACATTCCCAGACTTGACACTGCCATATCCCATTGTATAACCAATGTTGTCATTTCCAAAGGTTACTGATGGGCCAGCCTTTTCTTCAAAATGTGATAGCAGGGCTATATCACCAGTCATGTGACTTGAGCAACCACTGTCCAAGATCCATATGACTCTTTTATTCCTGTTGCCCTGCATTCACAAAGTGACTAAGTTGTTTTTGGTACCCACACTTGGTAGGGTCCAGTTGAATTAGAAGCATACTTGTTAACACTTCTTTTGTCATGAGTTGCAATCCTCACAGTAGGGGATTCTGTTCTGTGAGTGTGTACATGTGTGTGTGATTCACAGGATTGTGCAGAGTCAAGTTTATGCTTAAGAGATAAACAATTAGCAATCACAGTCACATAGCATGTCATGCAATTTGGCTTTCCACAGAATGAATCATGACTAGAAAGTATGCTAGCAGAATGGTTACTTAGGTTATCAATTTCAGCTATCTCAGGCTTGTTACACTTATGAGTCAAATGATTGACAGATTGACATTTTTGACATTGTTTCCTGGGAGCATTTGGCACATAAGTATAGTTGTTTCCCTTGTTGACACCTACCTTACCATTTCTGTTTTGTTTCTTTTTCTTAACAACTTCTTTCTTGACTACAGGACTCTTGACAAGGTTGTCTTTGGTCTCTTTCTGACTGACAGATTCAGGAAGAGAGGAGGTGTTTTTAGCAGCCTCATCTTCTTCAAGAAGTTGTTGTTTAATGACCAAGAGTTCTTCATTAAACTCAACAACACTCTTTTTGAAGATGGGCTTTTCAACACTTGACAGAGTTGATGGGGTATTTTTGTTTACAAAAGATTCTTTTCCTTTGCCTTTTGCCTTCTTCCTTCCTTTGTCATTCTCATAGTCAAAACCAATTCCAACCTTGCAGTCTTCAGTGTGTTCCTTGTGATAGGTTTGAATAAGTTCAGATGAGTTTCTGTAGCTTCTCAGTTTTAATTCAGTTTCAGCAATTTGTTCTCTAAGATCTTTCTCTATTTGTTCAGCACAAATTACTTTATTTTTGAGATACTCAACTTCCCTATTCAAACCATCAAGGCTCACAACCATTAACTCAAGTTTCTCATTCTTTTCTGTAAGCTCCAAGTTTTTAGCAGTTAGCCTATCAATTTCTTCATTAGCAACTAACATGCTAGTATGAATGTTAAACATTTCAGTACTCATGTCTTCAACAGTTTGCTTATATTGAGAGGGAGTCATTTCAAGAGAAGTAAGAATAGGTACCTGATTTGAGGAATCACCTTCATCAGAAAATGCCATCAAGGCATAGTTTGAGTACTCTGGCTCTTCTTCCTCATCAGAGTCATCCCAGCACTTTCCCTCAGCAATGAAAGCCTTACCCTGTTGTTTCTTGAGTAGAGCCTCATACTTTGCCTCAAGCTCTAAGTATGCTTTATCCTTCTTGATCTGTTTGGGCTTCTTGCATTCTGTTGCAAAGTGCCCAAGTTCATTGCAGTTATAGCATCTTATTTTGGACCTATCCACACTCCCAGATTTGTATCCTCCTTTTGCTGCACCAGCAATCCCTTTTCCCTTGTTGAAGGAGTTTGAGCTTCCTGAACCACCAGCATTCCCACCATTGAACCTGGGCTTGAATGGCTGCTTCCTCTTGAACCTAATGTTAGGATATCTCCTAGCCATGTAAGCAAAAGATTTATTTTCCATCTTTTCCAGCTCATCTATGCTGTAGAACTCATCCTCCTCAGGCAAATCATAAACAACTTGATTTTCTTCACCAGCATCATCATTATCTTCTAGTTCCTCAATCTTGACTTGACTGACTTTCAGAGACTCCATTCTTTGACCTAGATTGTCAGCAATGAGGGCACAAGAGGTATTTGCCATTAATCCTTGTTTTGCTTGAATGGATCTCTTCTGAAACAGCTCTAGCTCATATGTCTTTAACACACCATACAAGACATCAAAACCAATCTTTGTTAGATCTCTTTCTTTGAGGGAAGAGATTCTTGGTTCTAAATGGTCTGGCAGAGTCAGTAAGAATTTCATGTTAAGCTCTTCTGTCTCATAGTGCTTGTCATAGAGTTTGAGCTCATTTATCAGCTTGTTGAATCTCTCAAACACTTTTGTGATTCCCTCTTTTGGCTGTGCCATGAAGGCTTCATATTGTGAGACAAGAATCTGTTTCTTGTTCTTTCTTACTTCAGTAGTTCCTTCACAGAGCACTTCTATGAGATCCCACATCTTCTTTGCACTACTGCAGTGAGCAACAGTGCCATACATGTTGAAATCCATAGATTCACAGATGATAAGTTGGAGATGTCCATCCAGTGCTACTTTCTCCTTTTCAGGATCAGTGTATTTTGAGGGATCTTTAGGAACATGCCTTGCTGGTATTATCTCAGTGCCTACTGTAGTTTCACCAATCTCAATCAATGGAACAAAGGGACCATGCTTTAGAATATCTAAGTACATGGGGTTGGAAGCTTTGATGAAAAGCAACATCTTCTTCTTCCATAAACTGTAGTGCTCCTTGTTAAAGGGAGGAATCTTGATACTGCTTAGTTTCTGTGAGCTCATTCTTGATCTTTTACTGTTTGTATGTTAACAGCCCGCTTTGATACCACTTGTTAGAAATGAATACTACTAGAAACTAGACAGAGGGGGGGTGAATGGATAGTTTGATATATTTTTCGAACTTGAAAACTAAGTAAACAACTGTATGTGATTATGATATGTAATATGCAGAAAGTAAATAACACACACAATCACTTTAATCTACTTTGTATAAGCAAATTAAACACTACAGCTTTCCAGGAAATTCACAATCGAATTTCTGGCTTCTAAACAAGAACAGTTTGAACTTGCTTGCTTACAGAGAAAAGAGCTTAGCAAATAACTATGTGTATCTCTCTTTTAGCTTACAGTTGTGTGTGCACGATATATATATTCCCCTATACAAACTAGGCACACACAATATTACACAGCTACCCCTTCTGAAAGTCCAACTTGTCCTGCCATAAGAAGTTCACTGAGTCAGGAAGGACCACCTGCTTTTCGGAGTCTTTCCCGTTTCTGTAGCTGCTTGTCTCTTATCTTTCTCTCCAAGTTTAGCTGTAGATTTGCCATCTGTTCTTTGGACCACCTTGCCAGAACAAATGCTTCAGTATTTGTCTCCTTTGATTCTTGGTTCTGTACCTTAATTTGTCTTGTTATAAACGGCTAAGTGTTGATATCGTGAACTCCACTTTATCCCTGACTTCGCGATCTCCCTTGTGAGGACTACGCGATGTAGCCTTTGAAGACTTTGCGACATAGGTCATTTGACGACTATGCGACATAGTTCATTTGACGACTATGCGACATAGTTCATTTGACGACTATGCGACATAGGTCATTTGATGACTATGCGACATAGGTCATTTGATGACTATGCGACATAGGGCTCCTGAGGACTTCACGATCTAGGCTCTTTTGACTTTGCTGTCTTCAACACTTCACGACATGTGTCTTGAGGACTTCTCGACATAGTACAAAATGGACTATGCGATATAGCACTTCACGACATGGATATTGGTGACTTCACGACATAGCTTTCTTTTGACTTTGCTATATAATGCCTTAGATAAATTCCTGCAACTTATTTCTTCATGGCCTTATTCAACTCTATCCTGCTGCATGAACACTTCTGAACTTCTACCAGGATAATTATTCAATGGCCTATATACATTCTAGATGCAAGAACTTTACTAAGCTCATTATAAATCTGAGCATACATGATAAAGCTATTGTTCATGAGAACAAGACAAGTACATTTAGAGACCTATACTCTATCCCAGTGATATAAATCACTAGGTCATGTAGTGTGACAAAGTCACATAGTGTAGGCTTGTTAATAGTGGTATTCAGACATGTCTTGAGCCTAACATCATCTTGTCCTTCTCAAGGACTGATCGCATAGAGAAGTTGTTTGTGTTATTTGTCATTTGATAACTACAATATTAAAGTGCATAAAATTAATCTAAGTTTCAAATTTATTAATTATTATGTTTAAGTGATTATGGTATATCATTATATACCTCCCACTATTTTTAGCAAATAAATAGCCCTAACTATTAATTCGGAAAGTATTTCTCTTAAATCTTTCCAGTGAGCCAAGATCCATATTTCGTCATGCTTAAGGTCAGCTTTGGCTTTACTCCCAAAACATGATTTATTTAGGTAGATGTTAGGAATATGTTGTTCTTGATGATAATTATAAAACACTTAGTAGATTTTGTATTAAGTCAATATTGTAACTGTCAACGGAATGGTATGCTTTGCAGCTTTCGTTGACAGGTAGCTCATCAACGAAATGAGTGATGTAGCAATTGCACTGTACAATACTTCACAGTTTGATATGCATTTTGTTGTAGGTATTAGATAGGTTTTCTAAGTCATGTTGACTAAGTACTAGATAGGCAAAATAGGTTGGTTAATTGTAAATATATTGTGCCTTGTAATTTTGCCTAAGTGAAGACATGTCAACGGAATGAAGATTACTCTATCAACGGAATGAAGATTAGTCTATCAACGGAATGAAGATTACTCTATCAACGAAACGAGGAATATACCATCAACGGAATGAAGAATAAAGCTATCAACGAAACACATCTCCCTACTATCAACGAATCATTATCACTTTTCTGAATAGTTGACAAAGTGATAGTGACAGTTGTCTGACAGATCAAAAGGAGATGTAGAAGTGTACTTTGCATTGGAAGCCATTTAAATGGTCACTGGAAATAAGGAAACATTCCAATTTCCAATTAGGTTCTTGAGTGTGATCATAATAAGCATGAAGAAAAAAGCCAAGATCTCCAAGGACCATTGGACAAAAGGGATGAAAAGCAAGCTACTGGAGGTTACCTTTAGATTAATTTAGAGTAGCCAAAAATAGCATTGTAAACTTGAGATATATAACCAAGTGTAGCAGTTCATTTTAAAAAAAAAGAGTGAGATAAAAATAGTTTGTATTAGCTTTTTCAAGAGCACTCTCACTCTCACTCTGTATCAAGAACTGAGCAGCTGTGATACTTTTGTAACACAGATTATTTCCGCAATAAAATTATCTCAGTTGGATCCTCAAAACATCCAACTGAAATTTTATACTTGTTTGTGTTTTTATTTTCAGTACTGTTTTATTTGAAAGATTGTTTTGAGTTTTAAGAAATATCTAGAATTGTATTCAACCCCCCCCCCTCCCTTCTACAATTCTGTTAGGCTATTTGAGATTAACAATTGGTATCAAAGCAAGCTTCTAACATACATGAAGTTTAAAGATCAAGGCCAAAACAGTAACCATGGTGAAGAAGGATGCAGGTGTAAAGATACCAGTTCTAGATAAGGACAATTACTTTCACTGGAAAGTAAAAATGCATCTACATCTCATGTCTATGGATGAGAGATATGTAGACTGCATTGAGAAAGGTCCACACGTTCCCATGAAGTTTGCATCTAGAGTTGGACTGCCAGATTGTAATATCCCCAAATTTTGTACTTATTTAAGAACTATTGATGAATAGTAACTTTTGTTAAAAACCACTGATGAATAGTAACTTTTTTTTTATTTAAAAAGTTTTTCAGACCACCCTATATACGGGACGATATAATAAACTTTCAAAGTCGTATTAGTGATCTACGAGGTAAATGAAGGAATGCAAACGCTGTCAGAATCGGAAAAATAGCATTTCTGTTTTCTCCGAAATTTCACCAATAACGGACGGATTAATTATTATTTGAGAGTATTGGAGGATTTAAATTATCAATTCTATGGATATGGATTTAATAAAAGAATTAGAGATATCAAAACCGTTTACGGTAAACTACTTCGATAGAACCCTTAAGAAACCCTGCGAACATTCTACGCGATTAAACGGAGATGGAACAACGAGACACTTACGGAATTAAAATATAGGCATGGAAGTAACATGTAACGAGATTAATTCGAGGAATGCAACATTTGGATCATCCATGTGAAAGGAAACAAACCAGTAAAGCAAACCAGTAAAGCTACTTTACCCAAGCTCTTGCATGTTCGACATGTGTCCCTGTGATGAGGCAAATGTGATGACTCACCACTTTGACCAACAAATATCAAGATAATTATCAATCAACCAAGGCAAGAAAAAAAATTCCCACCTTCGAAGAACATCATATTCGGCCCAAATAGTAAACCAAGAGTTTGATTTTCAAAATCAAACTTCCACTCATCCATAAATCATAATCTTGGATTCTAAAGTTTCCATATTTCCAAACTAAGGTAATCTCTTAATCCTAGAATCATCCATTAAGGTTATCATGTTCAAATCCTTGATTGAAGATGAGAGTGAATAGTGAAATGAATAGTAATATTTTGTGTTCTTGATTTTGTTCTTAAAGATTAAGCTTGTTAAGGTTTGTACAAAGCTCAAGGAAGGATTATAAACTATTGTTAGTGTATATCAAGCATCAAGGAAGGTATAAACTCTTGAAACCCTTAGTTATAATTTGATTTCTATGATTAGTTTTAAGTATAGTTTAGTTAGTATGATCATAAGGATGATTGGTTGATTTCGATGAAAGTTTGATGTTGTTTTGATGATAAGCAAGTAGATGTTGGTTTTGACTGATTGATGATGATTATGGATTAGTAGTGATGTTGAGGATTTGACTTGGTGATTTGGTTTGATTGATTATGTAAAGTTTATGATTAAACTTTGGAATCGTTAAAACATAGCCGTTATAATGCCCGATTTTCCGTAACCTTGTTTTGTTTGTGATAATTCGAACATAATACTTTCTGTCCAAGGTCACCACTTCCTAGTATAATGTAGGTCTTGTTTCAAGGTTTGTTTTGGTGCGAAGATCATGTGAATCCGATTTACGGTTTAGGAGAAACAAGTATTTTAGTAAAGGATGTTTCGCGGAACCGAACTATCCCACTTACCCAACTTTGAGGCAATGATTAAACCCCTTAAACGACTTATTGGAATGTGAAACTTTGTGCTAACATGCTAGGTACGTTTAGGAAGACCCTCGAAAAGATTTCGTGTTAAAAGGATTTAATCTCTATTTTATAAAAATGCGTGAACAAGCATACGCGAGTGGAAGTTCTTAAAGGGTTAACTTGAAAACATGTTTTAGCTTAAGTAAAGTACATACTTAGTGTCTTAAAAGTATTAAGTGATTAATCTCGGATGCTTTGACTATGTATAGATCACCGGATTGACTCGAGGCACACTACCCCTACCTCACCACCAGGCAAGTTTTCGAAACCTATACTTACTGTTGTTGTGATAATAAACTGTTTTCATATATGATACGCATTGCGATATATAAATTGCATACTTGTTTTCGAACTGCTATGTATAGCAATACTTGAGGTTGGGGCTTATAAGTTAGATATGGGATATCAGCTATAAGCCAGGTTTTTATATATGCCCTAGGATAAGGGCGTGTGTTTTTCTTTAAAGATCAGAAATGATTATATTTTCGTATATGTTAAAGGTTATTTTCCGATAAAGATATCGGGTACGGTTATTCGAGGATTAATTATTTATTTAATGAATATTATTTGTGAATATTCATTTGAGGTTTACTTATTTATTGAATATTATTTTCGAATATTCATTTAAGGTTTATTTATTTATCGAATATTACTTTGAATATTCATTTAATCCTTATTTATTTAATGAATATTATTTTGAATATTCATTCGAGGTTTATTTATTTAACGAATATTATTTTGAATATTCATTCGAGGTTTATTTATTTAATGAATATTATTTTGAATATTCATTCGAGGTTTTTTTATTTAATGAATAGTATTTTGAATATTCGTTCGAGGTTTATTCATTTAATGAATATTATTTTTGAATATTCATTTAATCATGATTTACTTAATGAATATTATTTTCGAATATTCATTTAAGAATTACTTATTAAATAAATATTATTAATTATTTTTAAATCAAAAGAGAGGTTCCCAAAACAATGTTTTTCCATTTAAGTCCGTCTGTTAAGAGGATTTAAATGCTCGCTCAACTATCAAAAATATGGGAAACCTGATTTAAGTGTCTGCTACTCTTTTTAAAACTCTCAACTCAAAAAACTGTCAAGGGACAGATATTTTCTCGGAGCAATTTAATTGCTGCAAGTCAAATGTTGTGTTACCACCTCAACGATCGAGGGGTAGATTGATGGAACAAGTCGATATCCATTAACAAGCATCGCTTGGGAAATATTGGAGAATCTTCCTTTCCAACCTAGATATAACTACTTAGTGGAGTCGTATCAACAAGTGTTACACTTGTGGAAAGGAGGACGATCTTTACGTTTCAGAGTCATGGATTTCATCTGAACTAGGAGCAGGTGTAAGAGGTCGAGTCGCGCCGATCCATCATTTTATTGCCCCAAATGGGCCGGGAGATCCAGAAAGGCGGTAGACAATGTCAGGATGTCGTGATTCTTCCATCTACATGTAGAAAACATATTTTTGTTGTACGACCTGCTACTGATCATAGTAAGGTTGGTACGACGGGCGCGGTGAAGGCTCCAGTATTGGTTCATCATCCAATTTGGATATTCCTGCAACATGTATTGGGGTAAGAACCGATCATGTTGGCAGGAGGTCGAAAAGTGTTTGGAAATGAAGTGACAATAAATTCGTGTAACTTCATCTTTTATTTTATGAGTTATGACTCTGATAAAACCTTTCTCAAATTACATATGCATAAGTGGATTTTGGGTTACGGAAACATTATATTAATTTTCCTTGTAACGTCATCTTATATGTTATACTAGTTTCTTATCCGTTTAAGGCATAACATGTGGTTACAAAAATATCTTTGAACTGTTATTTATTGATAATCTGTTATAAACTATTTTGGTGGGCTTTATTGCTCACCCTTGCTTTATTTATTTATATCACAACAATAGCTAGAGCAGATGGCCCGCAACAAGCACACTCTGCGCAAGCAGGTAGCAGCCGTCAGAGATTTACCCGTTGATGTTGTAGCCGCCATAGCTGAGGTAGTAGCAATCAGTAGTCTAAGCTTCATCTTTTGTGTATCAGACTTATTTATATTATGATTAATGTAAGCAACGGCAAGAACTATTAAGTGTACTCTGTAATCTTTTGGGTTTGTAATAACTTATAACTTGTGGATCCTATAACTAGATACTTATTCCAATTTCATCTCTGGGACTATAACTAGTTGTGTGTGTGTGTGGTGTTGTTATTGTGGGGTCACAACATGCCGTTTAATTGTTTTGATTCAAGTGCAAGTATTATTGATGGGAATTGAGACCGTAACGACCGGATCCCCGACCCCGGATCTGGGGCTGTTACAGAAATGGTATCAGAGAGAGAGTTATAAACCCCAGAGATGATGCGACGTTATAATAAATTCACTAAGATAACAAGAACTCTTTCCAAGTTTGATTAAAACCCTTATGGGAACTTTAATATCATGATAGTAACATAGTTCGTTATTGTGTAGGCGAGCGACATCTCTGACCCTGAGGCTTACGAGAGACAACATGATGAGGACTTTCTTCGGACTACAGATCCATACTATGAGGGTTTTGAGGAAGAGGACCCGGAGGAGGTCCATGCAGGTGCGGACACCGAGGTTGTTGAGGATTCTGATGATGAGGATCCAGAGAAGGATCAGACCCTAGCTGATACTGAGGATATGGAGGGGGATGCTGAGGACCAGACTCCAGTTCCTACTGAGAGAGCCCCTACCCCTCCACCACTGCCTTTGAGCCCTTCCCCTGATGGTTTTGAGGAGCTTACCCCTGAGCCACAGCAGACAGAGGCTGCACCACCAGCAGACCCGGTTACCCCACCTCATGTCCCGTTAGAGGGGATACCAGTGTGTATGCATAACTGGACAGTGAACATAGTTCAGTCAGATTTGGTAGTGGCTGAGGCTAGACTAGCAGAGTCACGGATGCAGCTAGCAGCAGAGAGGGCTGCCAGGATTGTACGCCAGGGTGGCGGGAGGTCTGTACCCCCTCGAGTTGCCAGGAGGGCGATGACTCGCATTGAGTTGAGGGCACGGATGAGGATTCGAGCTTTGCCTACTGATGGCGATGGCAGGGTATCCAGGATTGATGCTGAGGAGATTCTCCGCATGGCTATGGCGAGGGTGAGGGCATTGGGCCGCACTAGTGGCTGATTTCAGAGTTGGTGATGTAGTAGTCTAGTCTTCTAGTCATGTATGGACATAGTAGTGCCGATTTTTGTGGGATTGTTCCATTGTATATATTATCCCTTTTCTGACTAGAAGGATAGACCATGTATTTCACTTTTGACTAGATGATGTTAGGACAGTTGTACTTGTAAACTGTCGATGTCGACTCAGACTATGTATCTTTGGTACCATGTATATATTTGTTTCCTTTCAGTTGAATCCAGTTCTGTTGTGACGCGATCACAAGTTTATTATACTGCTGTCTGCACCGTATGATTAAATTGCGATAAAATATAGAACTGCGGAAGTCTACTTCCAATTATGTAACGACTGTATCTGTAACCCAGTAAACGAGCCTAATGTGAATTTTCCAAATTTCAGTAAGATGCCTCCACGAAGAATGAGAACTAGGGCTAACTCCCAAGTATCTGAGGATCAAGAAAGCCACAACCAAAATAGGGAAGACCCTGAAAATGAGGAAGAGATAGATGAAGATTATAATGAGCAGGACGACTCCCGGTATGGAGAGACAGATGAATCCTTTTTCACTGTGGAATTTGAGGATGAAGAAGAGGAAGTTGAAGAGGAACAAGGAATAGAGAACCAGGGTGGAGACCCCATGGATCAGTTCATGAATCTACTCAGGCAAAACTTAGACCGTTATCCCCAACCACCCCAAGGAACCAACAATACCATAGCGAACTCTTTCAGGGCCTTTAAGTCACTCAAGCGCCCATAATTCCAAGGATCGGCTGACCCAGTAGAGGCAAGAGCCTGGATAAAGGAAATGGAAAAGTCTTTTGAGATTTTAAGCATTGAGGAGGCATAGAAGACCATTTTTGCCACTTACCTACTAAAGGGAGAGGCCAACTATTGGTGGGAGGCCAAGAAGAACATGGAGACGGATGTTATCGTAACTTGGGAAAGGTTCAAGCAATTGTTTCCAGAGAAGTATTTCCCAAGGTTTATGAAGACCCAGATGGAGCTTAAGTTTTTAGAACTGAAGAAGAATAACCTAACAGTGGCTGATTATGAGGCAAAATTTACCGAGCTATCAAGGTTTGTGCCAGAGTTTGTAGATACCGAAGAGAAGAAAGCTAATAGGTTTCAACAGGGATTGAAACAGTGGATTCAGAATCGCGTGGCAGTCTTGGAGATTTCAGACTATGCCACATTGATACAAAAGGCTTCGATTGTGGAAGCCGAGAGTGATCAGATACAGAAGGAAAGAGTGAAAGGGGGGATAAAAAGGAAGCATGCAAGTATGGGTGGAGGTTTTAATGGAGGAAACCCCCAAAATAGGTTTAACCGCGGGGCAGTCTCCCTACCTGAGAGGAGTATGGGTTTCAAACGAACCGTAAGCACAAGCGTAAACCAGGGCGGCAACCCATCAGGTGTGTCCCACTCCCACCAATCTTGTAACATCCCCAAATCCGGGGTCAGGGATTTAGAGTAGTCACGATCCATTTACTCCTTGCCTTACCTGTATTACTCACACCGTTCATAATTCACCTGCTCATGACCCCACAATATATGTCTCGTACACACACACACACACACACAGGTTAGAGTCTCAGAAACGACACGATACAACAACTGCGGAATAAATAATTTTTATTACAATACCCAAATGTCTTTTGAATCTGTCACTGATACAATTTCTAAGTAATGTTACATTACCAACTTAGCCTTCTGATGCTCACAATCCTCTCATACCATTCATATCTATACATAAGTTGAATACCAAAAGCTGTAGCCTAATTCGATTGGTTCGTACTACTCTTCGGGATCACTGCTAGAAACTGTTTATGGAAATGCCTTGCGGGGTATGTACCGTCCCATTGGCATCCTGCTTCGCTGCTATATAATATATATAAAACAATAGCAAGAGTGAGCGATAGCTCAGCAAGGTAATAAAAGTATGGCATAATCCTGCCTTTAACTCAACCCAGAATAAAGCGGGTATAAGACAATAATTTGTCAAAATATCTCGATACTGAAATTATTTCCTTATCAGAATGTATTCCAAAAACAGTACCATTGTTGTATTTCAAATATCATTTTCATAATATTTCTGCAAACCTTCGATATTCATACTATGAACAGAGTTCTAGTATAATATAAAAGATGACGTTACAAGGAAAATTAACATAATGTTTCCGTACCCCAAAATCCACTTATGCATATGTAATTTGAGTAAGGTTTTATCAGAGTCATAACTCATAAAATAAAAGATGAAGTTGCACGAATTTATTGTCACTTCATTTCCCAACACTTTTCGACCTCCTGCCAACATGATCGATTCTTCACCCCAATACATGTTGCAGGAATATCCAAATTGGATGATGAACCAATACTGGAGCCTTCACCGCGCCCGTCGTACCAACCTTACTATGATCAGTAGCAGGTCGTACAACAAAAATATGTTTTCTACATGTAGATGGAAGAATCACGACAGCCTGACATTGTCTACCGCCTTTCTGGATCTTCCGGCCCATTTGGGGCAATAAAATGATGGATCGGCGCGACTCGACCTCTTACACCTGCTCCTAGTTCAGATGAAATCCATGACTCTGAAACGTAAAGATCGTCCTCCTTTCCCCAAGTGTAACACTTGTTGATACGACTCCACTAAGTAGTTATATCTAGGTTGGAAAGGAAGATTCTCCAATATTTCCCAAGCGATGCTTGTTAATGGATATCGACTTGTTCCATCAATTTACCCCTCGATCGTTGAGGTGGTAACACAACATTTGACTTTCAACAATTAAATTGCTCCGAGAAAATCCGTCCCTTGACAGTTTTTTTTTGAGTTGAGAGTTTAAAATGAGTAGTAGTCACTTAAATCAGGTTTCCCATATTTTTGATAGTTGAGCGAGCATTTAAATCCTCTTAAAAGACAGATTTAAATGGAAAACATTGTTTTGGGAACCTCTTTATGATTTAAAAATAATCAGGAAAATTTATTAAATAAGTAAACCTTAAACGAATATTCGAAAATAATATTCATTAAGTAAATAACGATTAAATGAATATTCAAAAATAATATTCATAATTAAATAAACCTCAATGTCTATTCAAAAATAATATTCATAAATAAACCTCAAATGAATATTCAAAGATAATATTCATAAATAAACCTCAAATGAATATTCAACAATAATATTCATTAAATAAACCTCAAATGAATATTCAAAAATAATATTCATTAAATAACTTTAAATGAATATTCAAAAATAATATTTCTTAATTAAACCTCAAATGAATATTCAACAATAATATTCAATTAAATAACTTTAAATGAATATTCAAAAATAATATTCCTTAAATAAAACTCAAATGAATATTCGAAAATAATATTCATAAATGAATAATCATCGAACAATAGTTGCCCGATATCTTTATCGGAAAATAATCTTTAATATATACAGAAAATATAATTACCTCTGATCTAAAGAAAATCACATGCCCTTATCCTAGGGCATTTATAAGAAAACTGGCTTATACCTGATATCCCATATCTAACTTATAAGCCCCAACCTCAAGTCATAACCTCAAGTATTGCTATACATAGCAGTTCGAAAACAAGTATGCAATTTATATATCGCAATGCCTATCATATATGAAAACAGTTTATTATCACAACAAGACAATCTAGACAAAGTCAAAGAAAACACATGATTAATCCCCTGGATAATCCACTTGTACTAAATGCTTAAACACGTAAGCGAAACACAACCAAAGCATTACTAGCTCGTTATAGGCTCGTACTAAGTCCATGCTAATCGACAATTACTTAAGTCGTAGGTTTAGTCCGAAATCGATCCTCGAATACAAGTTATACTTAACCATTTACAACATTGGTTTCTAAGTCATGTTCTAAGTGGTTTTCACTTGCGCAACCTCGGCTAACACATTTTTATAAAATCAAAAAATAATCTTTTGGACTCGAAACCTTCGCACACCTCTTGACAACAGATCTTAGCACTTTACCACGAAATCTCATATTTTATAATCACTTGCAAGGGTCTCAAACACAGTCATGAAGTTGATGTGTTTCTGCAATTTCATTTCTCGAACAACTTTTACTAAAACGACCATAACTCAAAAACCATAAACTCTTTTGACATGATTCTTGCGGCCAAACAAACTAGACAAAACTATCTACACAATCATATGCAGTGCTTACTCTTTAGACATAGTTATGGTCTCGGGTGACTACTGTCAAGGCAGTACAAAAAAAAAGGGCATTACGACGGCTCTAAATCGAGCATTTCCATTTTGTCACAACATAACCAAGCCACACCGAGCATACCATACATCCACAACCTCAACAAACAACCATCATACACCTCTAAGATCAGTGGCGAGGCTCAAATACAACACCCATCATTTTACACATTTAAACAAAGCCAAACAATCACTAAATCACTTAATCATGATCTTAACTTTACATGAACATCAAAACCACTTCAAAACTCATATAAAACTCAAAGGTGGGTTAGGGTTTTACCTTCTTGGAAGCTCTAGCAACACTACCAAGTGTTTACAAACACTTAACAAGCCTTAGATAGTCCTTAAGTGCTAAATCCTTAAGATCAAAACAAGAAAACCACTTGAAGTTACTATTCATCCTCATCTTGTAAAATTCATAACAAATCGAAAAATAAGAGTTTGGTGATAACATTTCTACCAGACCTTGTGCTCTTCTCGGGATTTCTTTTGAGTCCTAGATCATCACCAGGGAATTCTTGAAGCTCTACTTATGGGCGTTTTAAGATCGATGGCAGAAACTGCCAGGAACAGGGCAGATTGGAATCTTCAACTTGGGGAAGGGATTTGACTAGGCTACACCCCTTTGTTGACCACTAAAGTTTGGAAGAATATTACCCATGGAGTGGAGAAGCTATGGTTAAAATTTGGTGATTTATGGATGGATAGAAGTGGAGATATGAATTTTTCCTTGAGTTGTGCTCTTGTTTGGCAGATTGGAGAGCTTCTTGCTCATCTTTGCTTTTCTTTTGTTTTTAACTTGGATGCATCTTTTCTTTTGTGTTGTCAACACTTCATTGGTCCAAGTGTTGGCCTCTCATCAAACAACCCCATTTTTGCCAATGTTGCAATTACACCATTAGCTTTTTGGTTGACTTTCATGCATGACACCTTGGTTTTTCTTCTTCCACCAATTGGATCGTCTTTGTGTCCTTTTAATAAAATCAATACGTTACAGCTTATATGTTGCATTTTATTACTCCACTATGGCACAATCCCTTAAATCAATATTAACTCCAACATCCCTTATCTATTCCCTCTTTAATAAAATCAATACGTTACAGCTTATATGTTAGCTTCCTTTTTGTTTAAATCCTTGAATCCACTTGATATAATTCTTTTGATGATCATGTAGGATATTTAGTCTTGTCATAATTTCAATCCTTAATCCATGATTCGTTTGCTTAATCGCTTAATCTCGTTATAAAGTATCAGCGGTTTTTGTTCTAAATTCTCAAATCAAATATAATAAAATTCCAGAATATTAAATCCTCAAATCCTCAATTTAATATCTCATTTCTTGTTTATAGTAATATATAATTCACTGTCCGGTCAAATACTATACCAAAATAAAATTTGGAATTTCTGAATTCCGATCGTCTTTGCATTCACTTATTTACTCCGTAGATCACTAATATGACTTCGGAATATCCACACTACGTCTCGTACATAGGTGCCATGAATTTTTTTCTTAATCCTCAAAATCACTATTCATCCACCAAATTCACTATTCACTGATGCACTTAATCATAATAAGAAAAGTTTTTAATTTTACCAAAAATTCGGGTTATTACAGTCTCCCCTCCTTAAAAGGATTCCGTCCCGGAATCAGCTTAGGAATAATTGGGGGGGGGGGTACTTCTCTCCCATTGTACTTTCTAACTCCCAAGTGGATTCTTCCACTTCTTGATTTTCCACAAACCTCTCACTGGCTTGGCAACCTTGTCTCTTAGCACTTGTTCTTTTCTATCCGCGATTTCCACAGGTTGTTCTTTGTAAGTCAGGCCAGGTTGTATATCTACCTGCTCGTACTCTAACACATGCCGGGCATCTATAGTATACTGACGTAGGATTGACACATGAACCTCGTTATGACCATTCTACAAGTTTGGGGGGGGGGGTAAGGCTGGCTCGTAGGCCACCTTCCTGACGCGTCTTAAAATCTCAGATGGCCCAATGAATCTCGGGCTCAACTTCCCTTTCTTTCCAAATCTCATTAATTCCTTCCACGAGGATATCTTTTAGCATCACGAATCTCTAACCTCATATTCTCTATCTTGTTTGTACAGAAAATACACCAACCTAAACTTTCTTGTCATTCATCAACATGCCATTTAGCTTATCAATAGTAGTACTATCTGAAAGACGTGTGTCCTAAATCCAATCATGGATGATGAGTTAGGAGATAATTTGTTCAATCTTATTCAAGTTTGTTTAATTTAATAAAATGGTAATATATTTTATAACGGGATTTATCTATTTAAAGTGTTTAAATTAGATGATCCATAGTTTAGAGTAAAGCTTTAATGGATTATGATGAGATCATTATAATGAGACCTTAAAGATGATAACTCTAAACTTAAATAGTTCATGGTCGTAGGATAATTAATTGGTAGTTAATTAATCCGCAAAGATCGGTACATACTATGCTTGCTTCACTATGAAGGATGTTTGTTCTCATAGGCATTTGTGTGGTGACACTACAGCTAGTATGTAGGTGCTTATTAGGAATAAGTTCACTGAACATGACTCGATCAGTTGAACAACTAATGGAGTTCACTCATGTGTCAGTAGTTGTTCATATAGTGATGGTTGTACAAGTGTCCTTTGACTTGAGATCATCATAGTCATCTTGTGTACACTGAACTATACTTTGGTTTAGCTCTTAGTCTCGAGGGACAATAATTAGTGCTCTTCTGGGTATAGGAATTTGTGCACGAAGATAGTGAATGATCAATAAAGGATCTGCCCCTTCCAGTGAAGGAAGAGAATGTCCTATATTATTCCATTTATGCTAGTTCAGGAATCTCAGGCCAGAGTGAATGAAATTAGAAAGAAGTTTCTAATTTGCATTAATCGGAACTAGGCATAGTGAATAGGAAAACATATGATTAAATTAAATAGGCTTGACACGAGATCCATGCCTTGTATTTAATCGGGACATTGTAGGGAAGAAGGAATTGATTGTACGGTAACTAGTCACTAAACAGGTTCTTGGTATTCTAAGCAGTGAATTCATATTATCCGGATAGTCGCGATATGTTGAGAAGCATCACTCACGATGTAGAATTAATATAATTAATCAGTTAATTATATTTAATGAATTATTAGAATTCGTATAAATAATAAATAAAAAGTTTATTATTATTTATTTCTACTACCGGCTTAATATTGAACCTACAGGGTCACACCATAAAAGATTAATTTATTGATGAAGGTATTTTGAGAGAGCAAGTTATTTTCTAAATAGTTTAGAAAAGGAAATAATGATTAAAATAGTTTTAATTATTATTAAAGCATTTTATAAGATAAAATGTGGGGTTAATATATATATATAAAGATATATTAAAAAACCCTAGGAGAGCCCTATAAATAGAATGAGATAGTTCATTCTAAATGACTTGAGTTTTTGTGAAAACCTAGTTGCCACCCTCTTCTTCTTCATCTCTCTCTCTCTCTCTCTCAAAAGAAGAAAAACTCCATTTTTATAAAAGCTTAGTTTTATAAAAAGCTTCATCGAAGGATTATTCTTGGTGGATACCGGTAGAGTGCTTCACACTCTGAGGAGCAACTGCTAGAATCCATTTTATAAAGCTTCGATTTTCAAGGTATGGTTACGATTCCTCCGCTCTTTCATTTTATATTTTTTTTCTATATGTGCGATACATGGTTTTTACGGAATAATTGTTATATCACGCTTCCGTTCATCCGTAAATTCCTTCAATGGCATCAGAGCCAGGTTATGCATATAGAGATTCATATAAATATTTTCAGATTTTTTTATGCATGTATGGATTTATTATGATTTTTGCAAGTATATTTAGATTTAATTATGAATTAATTCGAACTATGATTTGCATGAGATTTTGACCATTGATCTGGGTTCTACAAGTGTTGTGGATCATCTAGGTATTTTTTTTCATAATTTTGTGATGTGTAGATTATTTGTTTTGAATTTTTTTAAAATTGTTTTAATTAAAATTCATAAAATAATTATGCATGTTGAAATATATGAATTAAAATTTGCACAAGGACCCCACAGATACTTGGTTATTTTTGCTTTTGTTTGATTTCAGAAATCATATTATTTTGATTTTTTTATTAATTTATTAATTAATTGTTAATTAATTTATTAATATTAAAATAAAATAATAATAACAATAAAGGGCATTAATGGCTAGAGGAGTTTTTTTGTTTAAGTGTTATAAATGCTAAGTTAGTGTTTTAATGCTAAAGGAGTTACAAGCATTAAATAAAATAGCATAGAATTATTGTAACTTACTTAGCATTAAATAAAAAATTAAAAAAAAAAACTGCTGGGAAGGGCCTGTAACGCATGCCGGGAATGCGTTACAGGTCCTGGAACGCATGAGCGTCATGCGTTACATATTTAATAGCTTTTAATTGTTGTAACGCATGAGCGTCATGCGTTACAAACCCTCTGTCCACATTAAATTTGATTTTTTGGGAGTTTGGTAACTCCGTTTTGGGCGTGCAATATACCGTTGGATTCGTTTTTCCGAGACGGATCTAATGGAGTGGTCAAATATTTTTTATATAAAAGTTTGGAACTATTTATATTCCCGGATGTGTTTTAAAGCATGTATTAATTGTTTTAATTGCTTTTAAATACTATAATAAATCCATACATCATTATATCATTGTATGACATGATATTACTTGCATGCTTAATTGTTTATTTATTTTTATATATGAGATATATGCCTATATTTACCATGCGATGATAGATTTAGGTGAACTTAAATCAAAATAAGGCGTGCTCTAGAAAATCTAGAATAGGAATCGTTTCTTGCCTTAACAATAATATTATAAGTACAACCATGAGATTCTTATGTTTATGAAACATAGAGTGAAATACTCTTTTGATGTTGAAAATGAAAATTTCGGTGTAGGCCGTTGGGTTTTAAGCGGGACCGTTGTGACCCCTCCAACACACTGTGAATTTTTCATTTAAATATCATAATTGTATTTTGTTCAAGAAAAAGAGAATCTCCTAGTAATATGATTATGGTTGCAACATAATATAATCCCTCTTAATTAAAATTTATATCAAGTAGTAAATGGCCAATGGCACAACGGGCTTGTGTCGGTCATAGCCTTCCAATATAATAGCAAGTAGAGTTCTTATATTGAGACATTGTCATTTCGTGCTACAGCCGAGGGCTTTGTTTTGAGATTAAGAGATGCTTGTCTATCACATGAGATGTGTATGATAAATTAGGTTTCAATTTTCGTTACGTGCTACAGCCGTGGGCTTTTGGAATTCTAATTTAATTATGCAAGATGTTGGGTTTGACTTGACTTAGAATATTGAGTGAGTCGTGCCACAGCCGAGACTCAATGATTCAAGAGGCTAAAAGATAATAAGGAATAACATGAGATGTAGTTGACAAGAGTTGTCTTCCTATAGAACATCACATTGCGTTTCGTGCCACAGCCGAGGTGATGTGATGGAAAATAGGATCCTTATTCTCACTAACATTATGAATGTTTAGTTATACATATAGAGGGTTGTATAACTTAAACAAAATAGTGGGAGCCACCAATGAATAAAGACCCGATTCATATGGTGTTGTAAGAATAAAATTGAATATTTACTTAGTAGTTATGTGTATTCACTAATAGAATTATATATATACTATAATTTCTGCACTATCACACATCGTAGTAGAATAACACGTTGACTTATCCCGAATATGCTGATGAACTTTGAAACTTGAGAAATGTTCTCAAGAATGAAAAGATAGACGAAATGTTTAACTCGTTAATACAAAGTGTCTTATTTGTGATGCACATGGAGATGTGTATGAGACCAAGTGCAAGAGGTCTAATAATGCAAATGTTGCAAAGTAAACCAAACTGATGTCTATGAGCTTGAGACTGTGCAAACAGTATGAGCACAAGGACATTCAGGGCTACCTTGTTGCTTCTATAAGAGTTGTAGAATGTGATAAATAAGACGATTTAATATAGGATATCGAATGAGCTATTCCATAATAGTTATGTTGAGGGTTGATCTATGAATAATCATAGACTCAAGACAATCAATTTGATTGATCGTCTAGGGTAGGTTGATTTTGTCATAGATGGAAGCTAAGTCGAGATATAATCTTGAATTAGCTTCCGAATACGAACTCACAAATTTGTTGTGAACTCTTACATGAAAAGGCTGGATATCAAATTGTCTGAAATATACTTCATGTTAAAGATTGTTGAGACGTATTTCCTTCTTAGAGAGCTTTGTTCTTCAGACTGGTAACGGTTCTTGAATCAAGTAGTGGGAGATGAACCATACCATCAAGAAGAAGTTTGTTAGTGAGTGATAACATAATTAGTCAAAGGCTAAGTTTGACTCCAAAAGCAAAAGAGTTTGTTGCCACCTATCAAAGGTGGGTTATTGGAAGATCAACTACAAGAGTTGTCTTATAGAGTTGAAGAATTAGAGAAGTTTAGTGGGACTGAAAATTCTCATTTTGAAATAGGGACTATGGAATAGAGGTAATGGAAATCCAAAGAACTATAGGCTTGTTTGCACGAGTGAGAAGAGTATTAGCTTGTTGCATGGTGATGGGTTACAAGAACCATATGATTATTGAATCACATTATGCATGTGAAACTCGTCTCACTAGAAAGACCACTATATCTCTATTTTCTTGAAATAGAGAGATAATGAGCAACAAAAGTGTTAAAATTAGTACACATAATTGTATGTGCACCAGTGACAACACATGCCAGAAAAGGATTCACACGCTTCATTAGAATTCACGGATATGATCCAGATTCAGATATATGTATTTGGTACAATACAAATTCGAATCTTTTGGAGTGTTTCAAAATGAATAATAATGAAATACAAAACAAAACAACAAGTGTTGGGACTCTTTGATAAGATCAAAAAGATATACACTTGAGTGAGTGTTTTGAGGTTATCTCAAATCTTAAGTTTAAAGCTTCACGTTGGACAGATCCTGAGATTCCACAGGTAGATGGAATGTACGAAGGAGCGAACGAACTTTGTTAGACATCGTTCGGTTCATGTTAAGCTGAATTGATCTTCTAATATATGTTTAGAGTTGAATTTTATAAATATCAGTATATCTGCTGAATATAGTATCTTCTTAATCTGTTCCTAAGTTGTCATATGAGATATGTAGTGCAAGGAACACAAGTCTTAAACTTGTTAAGATTTGGGATGTCTAGCTTATGTTAAAATGTTTAATTTGATAAGCTAGATGGTAGATCCAAAATGTAAGTTTGTGAGATATCCTAATGATAGTCAAGGATGTTGGTTGAATATTCTACTGAATATAGTGTGTATGACATACTGCCTACTTAGAGGAATTGTTCATTCTAGAAGGGTTCAGTGGGAGGAAGGTTGAACTTAACTAAGTTCAAACACCACAAATTACAAAGGTTCTATAAGAAGAACAATTTCAGACAGGATAACTTTTTGTAGGTTAGCTTAAGTATAGGTCTTGATATTTTATCACCAACCTGAGAGGTTGACTGCCTTGTCATTAAGAATGACAATGAGGTGTCAATTATATGATAATAACCTTATGACCTATACTAAAGCTATGAGTTATGACTCGGAGAAATGGCATAGTACCATGAAATCCAATATAGATTCCATGTACATAAACCAAGTACGAACTATGGTTGAGGACCTAAAGGTGTCATAACCGGAAGGGTACAAGTGAGTCTATAAAAGGGGGATTGAAGTGATTGGCTGGGTAAAGACCTATAAGTCCTTGCTTATTGTGAAAGGATTCAATCAAAGCAAAGAGATTGACTTTGATGAAAAAATTTCACATGAAGTATTGCTCAAGTCTATTCGGATTTTGTTTGCATTTGCGGCTAGTAATGACTATAATATCTAATAATGGTCGAACGGTCGACCCTCCTCGATAGGAAAATTGAAGAGATGTGTAGTTGACACAATTAGAGGGATTTATTGCTATGAGTAGCAAATCTATGGTCTAATAGCCACGACAATCCATTTATGAATTGAAGAGAGCTTCTCAATGATCGAACATATGTTTTGATGAGACAATCAAATAGTTTGATTTTATCAAAGACAATGATGGATCATGGATCTACAAGAAGGTTAGTGGGAGCGTGATGACATTCCTAATAATGTATGTGACATACTTATGATAAGGAATGATGTATCGATGCTAAAATTAGTCAAAGTGTGGTTATCTAACATATTCTCTATAAAGGACTTGGGAATGGCTTCCTATGATATATGAATGAGAATTTATAGGATAAACCAAGTGTTGGGCTAAACCCAAAGTGTGTACATCATTTATATGCTAAGATGTTTAGCATAAATAACTCTAAGAAGTTACTTGAATTGTCAAGTCATGAAGTTACTTTCTCCAAGATAGTGTCTTTCTACGACATCTGAGGAGAAATGATGTATGAGTAAGATTTATTATGCTTCGGCAAATGTATCTATCAAAATACTGGATGTACTATACAAGACTTGATGATTGCTAACTCGCTAGGCGAGCACTAGTCTAGTCCTTGAGAAGCACGATAGTAAGCTGGAAGAACGTCCTTAAATACTTTCGAAGAATTGGGGACATCTTTCTTGACTATGGTGGGTCCAAAATGAAAATCGAGTGTTATAAACACTATGATTTTCTTAGGACAAATGTGATAGAAAATCCATGTCAAAATAAGTGTTAATTCTGAATGGATGAGCGGTTTGTTGGAAGAATTCCAAGCAGCTTAAGATAACTGATTCCGTAGTGGAAGCACTATATGTATATAGCTATAAGTGAAGCTGCAAAGGAGGTTCTTTGGATAGCGAAACCTGTTTTCTCTGGTTAGACATGGTTCCTAGAATAGGATTTATATTGTTGTATCGGTACAACATATGGTAGTAGCGCAGGCTATGGAACCTAGGTTTAATCAGGGATTCAAGATCCAAGTTGCGGCACTTTCATATGATATATGAGATCGTTGAAAGTAGAGATGTTTAAGTCAATATTGACTTGACACCCATAACAACATAATAAAGACCATTTACTAAACCGTTATTTGAAAATCGCTTTGTTCTCTATTAGGAGAAGTGGTATATGAGATACCAAGGTGATTGGTTTTAGTACAAGTGGGAGATTGAAAGACGTGTGTCCTAAATCCAATCATGGATGATGAGTTAAGAGATACTTTGTTCAATCTTATTCAAGTTTGTTTAATTTAATAAAATGGTAATATATTTTATAACGGGATTTATCTATTTAAAGTGTTTAAATTAGATGATCCATAGTTTAGAGTAAAGCTTTAATGGATTATGATGAGATCATTATAATGAGACCTTAAAGATGATAACTCTAAACTTAAATAGTTCCTGGTCGTAGGATAATTAATTGGTAGTTAATTAATCCGCAAAGATCGGTACATACTATGCTTGCTTCACTATGAAGGATGTTTATTCTCATAGGCCTTTGTGTGGTGACACTATAGCTAGTATGTAGGTGCTTATTAGGAATAAGTTCACTGAACATGACTCGATCAGTTGAACAACTAATGGAGTTCACTCATGTGTCAGTAGTTGTTCATATAGTGATGGTTGTACAAGTGTCCTTTGACTTGAGATCATCATAGTCATCTTGTGAACACTGAACTATACTTTGGTTTAGCTCTTAGTCTCGAGGGACAATAATTAGTGCTCTTCTGGGTATAGGAATTTGTGCACGAAGATAGTGAATGATCAATAAAGGATCTGCCCCTTCCAGTGAAGGAAGAGAATGTCCTATGTTATTCCATTTATGCTCGTTCAGGAATCTCTGGCCAGAGTGAATGAAATTAGAAAGAAGTTTCTAATTTGCATTAATCGGAACTAGGCATAGTGAATAGGAAAACATATGATTAAATTAAATAGGCTTGACACGAGATCCATGCCTTGTATTTAATCGGGACATTGTAGGGAAGAAGGAATTGATTGTACGGTAACTAGTCACTAAACAGGTTCTTGGTATTCTAAGCAGTGAATTCATATTATCCGGATAGTCGCGATATGTTGAGAAGCATCACTCACGATGTAGAATTAATATAATTAATCAGTTAATTATATTTAATGAATTATTAGAATTCGTATAAATAATAAATAAAAAGTTTATTATTATTTATTTCTACTACCGGCTTAATATTGAACCTACAGGGTCACACCATAAAAGATTAATTTATTGATGAAGGTATTTTGAGAGAGCAAGTTATTTTCTAAATAGTTTAGAAAAGGAAATAATGATTAA
Organism: Heracleum sosnowskyi; assembly: GCA_030848705.1. Classification (NCBI taxonomy): domain Eukaryota; kingdom Viridiplantae; phylum Streptophyta; class Magnoliopsida; order Apiales; family Apiaceae; genus Heracleum; species Heracleum sosnowskyi. The sequence continues at coordinate 187,636 of JAUIZM010000019.1, read as the reverse complement.
AATAGTTTTAATTATTATTAAAGCATTTTATAAGATAAAATGTGGGGTTAATATATATATATATATATATATATAAAGATATATTAAAAAACCCTAGGAGAGCCCTATAAATAGAATGAGATAGTTCATTCTAAATGACTTGAGTTTTTGTGAAAACCTAGTTGCCACCCTCTTCTTCTTCATCTCTCTCTCTCTCTCTCAAAAGAAGAAAAACTCCATTTTTATAAAAGCTTAGTTTTATAAAAAGCTTCATCGAAGGATTATTCTTGGTGGATACCGGTAGAGTGCTTCACACTCTGAGGAGCAACTGCTAGAATCCATTTTATAAAGCTTCGATTTTCAAGGTATGGTTACGATTCCTCCGCTCTTTCATTTTATATTTTTTTTCTATATGTGCGATACATGTTTTTTACGGAATAATTGTTATATCATGCTTCCGTTCATCCGTAAATTCCTTCACTATCTCTATACTCGCGGGCTTAGTCCGCATACTTTCTCTGTCTGTCTTGGCTGTCACTAGCCGCTTGTTGGTGAAATCTTTTGTCTTTCTAGTTTGTTGGACTAACTTGGTTTTTGTGTAAAATCTCGTTCTTTAATTCCCGATCATTCGGAATCCATCTCTGTCTCATTTTACTTAAGGGTATCGGCCACCACATTGGCCTTCCCCGGATGGTAGTGTATCTCACAGTCATCATCCTAGGTCAATTCTAGCCATTTCTCCATCTCATGTTATCTACTATCACGGATACTCAAAGCCACTTCATTACATTCCATAAAAATTTGTGGGCGCATTAGTCAACCCAAAATAACCTCGCTGAAAACTCGAAGTGTCTATTCCTAGTACGAATCGCAGTCTTGGGTATATCCTCATATTTAACTTCCAACTGGTGATATCCAGTTCTGAAATAAATTTGGAAATACACAGCGTTCTTCCGCTGATCAAACAATCATTTACAAGGGTACCTATTCTCCATGTCGAACTCATACAACTCTCGAGGTTCGATGCATAATCTTGTGCTAACATCTTTCTCTCTTACAACAACACCGGGCTCTCCACGGTGGTACACTGGGTCTTGTCATATTCTTGCCCAACAATTCTTGTAACTGAGTCGCTAACTCTTTCATTCCTACTGAGGCTAACAGGATATGCGGCACTATAACCTGAATACTTGTTATTCATTCTCATGTCATCCCAATCGATATTTGGTAGCGCATTAAGACCTTGTACAACCTCCCAAAACCACTATAGTTTCCTTTATACTTGGTGTCTCTTTTCTTGGCGTCAACCATAAGGGCTAATTAAGCCTCGATAATTCGGAAAACTTGGCCTCATACTCGGTCACAGTCCTGGTTTCTTGTTTTAACTCTTTAACTTTTATTTTCATCCGGGTCTCAATATATTTCCGGAAATTATTTCTCTAAAAACAACACGCTGCACCTCTCCCAAGTCACAATACCAGCTCCCTCTGACTCCATCGCCAGTACTTATCTTGCTAACCCAGAGGTAGTGTCCATTCGTAAACAACTCCTCCAAAATCTCAATTCCACTATAGGGCATCTATCTAACACTGTTGTCACTGGAGTTCACGGCACATCACTATTCCTTTCACATGTATCGATTGACACACTTTCCATTATCATAATCTCCTTGGGAGAATAAACCAATTTCATTGATATGCCACTAATATTCTATTCGTCTTAGGGATTCGCTCCTGTCATAGGCGATTTCGTTGCGAATCTAATTCCTATCAGCGAATTTTGACTTATTTGACCTGGTTGGCCTCACCCTTAGAATTCAATGAGGACAACAAAAATCATGGGGCCTTGAAAAGACAGCTCCCATATCAAGGAAAACGTCACACACTGGTGATCACAAGGTTATGAGTTTTAAGGTAACCTTATTGGAGGTAAAAGAATTTACCGAGAGATCAACATGATCATAAGAACTCAACGTTGTGTGCCTCGATTGAGACATTACTAAAGGTAATTAGCCTTCTTGCATTTCACAACTTACAAGTGATGGCGTCCCATCAGACTTCTATCACACAGACAGATAGTCCTTGTAGCCCCTATAAGTATAGGGTTGTTCGTCTCAGTGGAAGTTGAAAGGTATGAAAGCAATTCGAGGTCAATTTAATGATTATCGTCTTTCGACAATATTTCTTAAAGGAACACCTTGGATTAAAATTGAACAGATTCCAAAGGTGCGGTTTCCAAAGAAAATACAAAGAAAAGAATAACCAAGAAGATACTGGTACTTAACAAGCAAGGGTTATTCATTATTTGAAGAAAAGTGGAAGCTTGAATAACATCATTTGACAGGGCTTTGAAAACCTGAAAGTAGGCATCGTGACAGCCTCTAACACAATTGAAATTAAATATGATTTAACACAAGTGTTATAAAATAACTTCGAAGAGGGAATATACCCTTTTTATCAGAATTCTTTCTTGGAGAGAGGTCAAGATAGATCATAGATTGGGGAGGTTCCCCACATAATTTTTCAAATGGGGAGGGTACTACCAAGGTCTCTACGGATGCCTTTTATGTCGGCTCCTCTAATGGATAATCGTTCAATTCCAAAGCTTTTCTTTTCCACGCACCCTAAGGTGTTCGATACTTACGTCATTGCCGACTTATAATAGTCGCTAAGAATTCAACCATCAACATTTGCAATCGAAGGGGGGTTTTATTCGACCCGGCGCAGCATCTCAAGCAAGCGTTCTAGCGTAAGAGGACTTCGATACCGTTGTCGCCCATAGCAATGACAATTCCACATGTCAACTGGGTGGTACTTCGGAAGATCGTTAGAAACTACAAGCTTAAATCCGGTCTCTATTTCAATCATCCTTATATCCAATATTCTTTCTCCCATATCAATCTCGTGTGCTACATAAGCTTAACACTTTTGGCACAATAGCCTTTTCATTTAAGTCAATCCCGGAATTTCTCAGTCCGTCTTGGTCCTTAAATATATTTCGCCTTTACCGTCCAATCTCAACTTCATCATTTTATCTCTACAATCAATTGTAGCAATCAGGGTCTGTCCACCAACCCATATAGCGGCCATCTTACCCAATCCACAGGGTTCGCTCTAGTTTCCACTCTCTTTGGTGACATCCTCTAGAAATCAGAAATACAAGGTTTGCCAAAATTTGCTGAATTTCTTTCCAAAATCAGGGAAATTTGATCAATCTATTTACCCACTAGTAATACTCAGATCTGATTTCCGACCTTTCTGTTCTATCCTCATAATTCCTTCCTGGTTTCCTGAGGGTGGTAAATCTCGTTCTCGATTCCGTCTTAGCGTGCTTGTCTTACAATAACATTTGCATGGTACATATACCCAAAATTCTCGTTGAGATAATAAAATCCCTCAATGATGTAATAGACACTATTTCCAGTGGAATCGCTGGTCGTGGGAGATTGAAACCTCATAGCCAAAACAATTCCTTCCACTATTCGAGGCAACTAAGTACCCCTAGTCGTTCGTGAAAATCTGAACATCTTGGTTCTTACGTATGCCGCCTCCTTATGGGCAACTATAACCGACTACGAGTAACAGGTTTCGTTCAAGTCGAATCAATCCACTGATACTGGCTATTCTGCCTCTACCTCTTCTTCTTTGGAGACTCTACCCCATTTCTTCGTCATATCTCTCGTTGAATCATAACGAGTCTAAACTCTCGTATCGGCACTTATTTGACCTCTGAAGGTTCGTCCGGTCCTATTGTACGACCTCAAGTAACATACCACATCTTTATCAATCAACACGTCCTCTACAAGATTCTTTCCTTGACCCACTATGGGGTCTTCCTCTAGATCCTCCTATGGATCTTCCTGCATCGGGTCTCCGTCCATTTCAAGGAACGCATCATCAGCTGTCTACTCGAAGGCCTCAGGGTCTGGTATCTCAGAATCCCATCAATCTATAACTCCTACGAATCGAGGTGACTAACCATGAAGTCCTAAGTACGGTTTTCCAGAAGAAGTCCCCTCTCGGGCTTCATCTTAAATAGTCAGGGTCATGTCTTCTAACTCGACTACGAACTCAATTTGAGCTCTAGATGTTCTTATCATTATTAAGGGTATTTTAAGACTCGATCTCCTATCGTTTCTGAGGACTGTAACCTAACGCTCTGATACCATTTCTGTAACAGCCCCAAATCCGGGGTCAGGGATTTAGAGTAGTCATGATCCATTTACTCCTTGCCTTACCTGTATTACTCACACCGTTCATAATTCACCTGCTCATGACCCCACAATATATGTCTCGCACACACACACACATGTTAGAGTCTCAGAAACGACACGATACAACAACTGCGGAATAAATAATTTTTATTACAATACCCAAATGTCTTTTGAATCTGTTATTGATACAATTTCTAAGTAATGTTACATTACCAACTTAGCCTTCTGATGCTCACAATCCTCTCATACCATTCATATCTATACATAAGTTGAATACCAAAAGCTGTAGCCTAATTCGATTGGTTCGTACTACTCTTCGGGATCACTGCTAGAAACTGTTTATGGAAACGCCTTGCGGGGTATGTGCCGTCCCATTGGCATCCTGCTTCGCTGCTATATAATATATATAAAACAATAGCAAGAGTGAGCGATATCTCAGCAAGGTAATAAAAGTATGGCATAATCCTGCCTTTAACTCAACCCAGAATAAAGCGGGTATAAGACAATAATTTGTCAAAATATCTCGATACTGAAATTATTTCCTTATCGGAATGTATTCCAAAAACAGTACCATTGTTGTATTTCAAATATCATTTTCATAATATTTCTTCAAACCTTCGATATTCATGCTATGAACAAAGTTCTAGTATAATATAAAAGATGACGTTACAAGGAAAATTAACATAATGATTCCGTAACCCAAAATCCACTTATGCATATGTAATTTGAGTAAGGTTTTATCAGAGTCATAACTCATAAAATAAAAGATGAAGTTGCACGAATTTATTGTCACTTCATTTCCCAACACTTTTCGACCTCCTGCCAACATGATCGGTTCTTCACCCCAATACATGTTGCAGGAATATCCAAATTGGATGATGAACCAATACTGGAGCCTTCACCGTGCCCGTCGTACCAACCTTACTATGATCAGTAGCAGGTCGTACAACAAAAATATGTTTTCTATATGTAGATGGAAGAATCACGACAGCCTGACATTGTCTACCGCTATTAGATCAGAATCCAATGATCGTCAGGAGCTAGACTCAACTGATCAGGATTGCTGACATCATCAGGATTTCATGGTCGTCAGGATCAGAATGCATATCAGGACTGGGATCAGGATTGATCATCAGGACTGGAAGCTGATCAGGATTCCTACTTCGAGTTATATTTGGAGTCTAGTTAATCATGGAAATTTATTTTGTCGGTTCCTGGTTTGTAGGATGTAGCTATCAATTATGGACAGGTTTAAATCTTTGTAATTGATTAGGACTTATCATTGTTAGAGAAGCTGTGTAGTATATAAACACAGTTTAGGTTTCGATTTATGAACCTGAACATAATCGATCATACACTTGAGTATTTGTGTAACCTAGCAGCTCTCAAGAACATCAGAATTTCTTGAGAGAGTTTGTAACAGTTTTATATCAGATTTAATAAAGCTGTTATCTTTCTTTCATATTTGTGATATATACATTAAGAAGTCGATTATCTTCTACTATTGTATTCAACCTCCCTTCTACAATAGATTATGACTGGGCAACAATTGGTATCAGAGCAAACTGATTTAATTCTGAATCAGATACGATCTAAAGATGTCGACAACCAAGTATGAAAGCATGAAGATTCCCATCTTGAAGAAATCAGAATATCCAACATGGAGGGTAAAGATGCTGATGTACCTGGAGGCTATGGATCCTGACTATTTGGACAGGATTCGTGATGGACCATATATTCCTACAAGGATTATAGAACGAACAGATACAGTACCTGAACATTATGTGGTCAAGGCTAAAAGTGAATGGACTCCAGAAGAAAAGGCTCATGTACACAGGGAACCCAAGATAAAGAATATCTTGCACAGTAGTCTTGATGCTGTCATGTCAAACAGAGTGATTGCATGCAAGTCTTCAAAAGAAATCTGGGATACTTTGGAAACTCAGTGCCAGGGATCTGCATCTGTCAAGAAAAACAGAAGGGCTCTATTGATTCAAGAATATGAACAATTTGATGCAAGACCTGATGAGAGCCTAACTGGTCTATATGATAGATTTCTGACACTATTGAACAGTTTATCTTTAGTTGACAAGGAATATGAAACTGAAGATTCAAACACCAAGTTTCTAAGAGCTTTACCTGAAGAATGGGACACTCAGACCTCGATCATTAGACATCAGTATGATCGGAACACTGTGTCTCTTGATGAAGTCTATGGGATGCTAAGAACTCATGATCTTGAAGTTCAACAGAGAAAGAACAAGAAAAGCAGCAAGGCAAAATCTATTGCTTTGAAAGCAGAGGCTAAATCAAAAGGAAAAACTATGGAGGTCTCTAGAAGTAAAACAAGAATAGTTGAGTCAGATCCTGATGACTCTTCATCAGATACTGATGGCAATCCTGATGCCAATACTGATGATGACTCTTCAGACTCAGACATGGAAGAGATGGTTGCTATGATTGTCAGAAACTTCAGAAGGATGAAGTTCAGGAAGAATAGAAGACAAGGTAACTTTCAGAAAAAGACCTTCAGGGCAGACAAAGATAAGTATATCAAAAAGGACAGCAAGGGTAGCAAATTTGACAAGTCAAAGGTTAGATGCTACAAGTGTAATGGTATGGGTCACTTTGCTTCTGAGTGCAAGAAGACAAAGGCACTTATCACATCAAGCAAGGATTGGATGGACTCTTCCTCAGAATCCGATACTGAGGTAGTCAACTATGCTCTAATGGCCAATGCTGATGTAACTGCTGCTCCTGATGATAAGGGTAAAAAGAAAAATGTGTTAGTCATGGATAGTGGATGTTCTGTGTACATGACTGGAAACAAAGCCCTGTTATCATAATATGAGGAAAAAACTGGCCCAACTGTGTCTTATGGAGATGGCAACATTGGACAAACTTTGGGATATGGCAATATAATCATTGGGAATGTCATCATTGAAAGAGTAGCTCTAGTGAAAGGACTAAAACACAATCTGCTGAGTATTAGTCAAATCACTGACAGAGGTTTTCATGTCAACTTCTATTCCACACATTGTGAAGTAGTCAGCAAAGCATCAGGAAAAGTTGCACTCACTGGCTACAGGCATGGTAACATTTATGAAGCCAACATTCAATCAAATACTGATGGCTCCCCTACTTGTCTGATCAGTAAAACATCAGTAGATGAAAGTTGGAATTGGCACAAGAAGCTTTCTCATCTCAACTTCAGCAATATCAATGAGTTGGTTAAGAAAGATTTGGTGAGAGGATTATCTAAAGTTTTGTATACTCCTGATGGACTCTGTGATGCATGTCAGAAAGCAAAACAAAGAAGAACATCATTACAGAGTAAATCAGAATCCTCTATTGGAGAACCATATCACATGCTACATCTTGATCTATTTGGTCCAATCAACATCATGACCATCAGTAAGAAAAGGTACACTCTTGTAATTGTTGATGAATATTCTAGATTCACATGGGTGTATTTTCAGCACAGAAAAGATGAAACTCCTGAAGTTCTGTTGGATCATGTGAGAATGATTGAGACAACCACAAATTACAAAGTCAAGATACTGAGAAGTGATAATGGTACTGAATTTAAGAATTCAAAGATGGAAGAGTTCTGCAAATACAAAGGAATTATTCAACAATTCTCTGCTCCTGGCACACAACCCAGCAAAATGGAGTAGTTGAAAGAAAAAATAGAACTCTTATTGAAGCTGGCAGAACAATGTTGGAAGAAGCTAAGTTACCTACATACTTCTGGGCAGAAGCAGTCAACACAACATGCTATACTCAAAATCTGACATTAATAAACAGACATGGTGTTACTCATTATCAATCACTCAAGGAAAAGAAACCTAGTATGAAGCATCTGCATGTGTTTGGCTGTAAATGTTTTGTTCTCAGAACTCACCCTGAACAACTAGGGAAATTTGAAACAAAGGCTGATGAAGGAATTTTCATAGGCTATCCTGCATCAAGAGCCTTCAGAGTTTTTAATTTGAGAACAAGGACTGTCATGGAGTCAATACATGTATCTTTTGATGATAAGAAGATAACAGGAATCAATGAAGACTCTCATGATAGATTGATTTTTGAAAATGAAGCAACCAAGGAACCTGAAGAAAGTGAATCAGATTCTGTCAATTCATCGGATCCTGATGGGTCACCAAATCCTGATGACACACCAGATACTGATGGTACTAATACTGATGATACAATCAATAGTGATACTTCTAGTAGTGCTAATATTGAGGGGGAGCAACAGCATTCTACTACAAGTCCAGAGTCAACTCAATCATCAGGACAGAATTCTTCAGATACTGATTCAAGTGATGATCCTGATAACTTATCAGGAGGACATAGCAATAATTCAGGGGGAGTTTCAAATCAAGAAAATTCTTCAAATCAAGATAACACCAATCCAGGGGGAGCATCTACTTCAAGAAACAACTTAACACCAGCAAGGAAATGGACTGCAAGTCATACTCCTGATTTGATCATTGGAGATCCTGATGCAGGTGTTCAAATAAGAAGTGCAACTCAGAATGAATGTCTATACAATAACTTTCTATCCAACGAGGAGCCTATGAAAGTTGAAGATGCACTTAAAGATGCTGATTGGGTTACTGCAATGCAAGAAGAATTGAATGAATTTGAAAGAAATGAAGTCTGGAAACTGGTACCAAGACCAAAGAATAGATCAATTGTTGGTAAAAAGTGTATTTTCAAGAACAAGACTGATTCTGATGGAGTGATAATCAGAAACAAAGCTAGACTAGTTGCAAAGGGGTATTCTCAACAAGAGGGAATTGACTATGATGAAACTTTTGCTCCTGTTGCAAGATTAGAAGCCATCAGGATATTTCTTGCTTATGCAGCACATAAGAAATTCAAGGTTTTCCAGAAGGATGTTAAAAGTGCTTTCTTAAATGGAGAACTGGAGGAAGAAGTCTATGTTGAGCAACCTCCTGGTTTCATTGATCCTAAATATCCAGATCATGTCTACAGATTGGATAAGGCACTTTATGGACTAAAGCAAGCTCCAAGAGCATGGTATGAAACCTTAGCTCTATTCTTACTGGAAAGTGGATTCAAAAGAGGTGCTATTGATAAAACTCTATTTTATTTGAATCATGGTAAGGACTTGTTGTTAGTTCAGATTTATGTGGATGATATCATCTTTGGGTCAACAAACAATAAGCTGTGTGAAAAGTTTTCTAAGCTTATGCAGTCAAGATATCAAATGAGCATGATGAGAGAAATGAGTTACTTTCTTGGTCTTCAAGTTAAACAGACTGATGAAGGGATTTTTATCAATCAGTCTAAATATACAAGAAATTTATTGACAAGGTTTAACATGCTAGATAGTTCTCCTGCTACAACTCCCATAGCTACAGCTACCAAACTTGATCCTGATCAAGGTGCTGAGGTAGATGTAACTCACTACAGAGGAATGATTGGCTCTTTATTGTATCTCACTGCAAGTAGACCAGATATCAAGTTTGCAACCTGTTGGGATTTATGGGTGATAGCATAGGAACAACTTAACTTTGTATATACTTAATTTTTAATTAAGTAGAACATACTGTCACAGCCAAAGTATGTTCTTGTAATCAGTATGCAATGTTAGTTTAATTGTGTAATTTGGAAGAAGTTCACTTTCTGTGTTCAAGCCTCAAAGAACGCATATTGGATGACAGCATGAATAAAAGTTACTGTCATAAGAATTGACAGTAATATTACAAGAAGACAGAATGTTGCAAGTCAAGACATCATATTCACTCTGACAACAACATTGGCGGAAGACTACGCGACAGCAACTTTAGCCCTCGACAGCAAGTTTGGAAACCTCGACAGCACACTATGCGGGGAACTCCTACTGTCACCAAAAGCACATTCTTGTGACAGCAAGCTTTGCGTCAAAAGTAACTGTCTCGAGAAAGACCCTTGTTCTAAGTATCTTTCTCAGTCAAATCCCGTGACAGTTTCAATGTTCAAGAAACATGCGTGATGCAGTATCCCTAAGCTGCACCAAGTCTGCAAGACTACGACAGAAGCTTCAAGCACTGCAAACAAAAGCAAATCAATTCAAGAGCAAGGTCAAGTCTCTATTTGCTGAATTGTTTTAGCTAGAAATAGAATGAATCTAGGTTGCTTTTGTTATGATGTATATCTGACATATTAGCAATTTAGGAAAGTCCTATGGGTAAGACAATCTGTAAGAAGCTGCCGCTTGACAATGACAGCAGCTTCACAAACCCGTGACTGATAGTGATAGGATTAGTCTTATACCTACTGTCAATTCATTCTAGAGAAGTAACGAAGACTAGCAAGTGCCTTGAAGAAAAACGAAGCTCAAGATTTCTCTCTTGAGGTTGTAGCAACACTTTGCAAAATAAATAAAACATTTATTTTGTGAATACTGTCTTCTCTATTTTACTGTTTGTGAATGCATACATATTATTGATAACATTAAATCTTAGTTTTAGTTGTTGAAACTGAGATTGAATTTTATCAGTATTGCATTCATCCCCCCCTTCTGCAATACACAAGGACCAACAACTGGTACCAAAGCTTTCAGATTAATATACATATCTGAGATCCCGACGACAATGCAGAAATCAAACAGTATCAAGATCCCAGCTTTTGATAAAGAGAACTACAGTATTTGGAAAAGAAAGATCTTGTTGTTTATCAAAGCTGCGAATCCACTATACCCAGGTATACTCGAGAATGGTCCTTTCATTCCAAGAAAGGAAATTGAAGCCACAACAGTAAATGGTGAGATCATTCCTGCACATTGGGTTCCCAAAGATCCCTCGGAATTTTTGGAAACTGAAAAGGAGAAAATGGTGCTAGATGATCACTTGCAACTCATCTTGCTCGATTCTCTCACGTTGGATAAAGCCATGTGTGGAAGTGTGATAAGCTGCACATCAGCCAAGGAGATGTGGATCAGGTTAGCCTTACTCTGTGAAGGAAGTGAAGAAGTCAACGGCAACCAAAGGCAAATACTTATATCTCAATATGAGGCATTTATGGCCAAGCCTGGTGAAGACTTAACCTCCATGTTTGAAAGGTTCAGTAAGCTCTTAACTGAACTGCAGATACATGGCAAGTACTATGACAGAAAAGAATTGAACGTCAAGTTCTTGCTTACACTGCCTGATCATCTTGAAAACAAGACAACAGCCATACGAGAAGGAAGAGATCTTAACAATATAACCTTTGAGACACTTTATGGCATTCTGAAATCGTATGAACTTGAACTCTTTCAAAAGAGAGCCATACAAAGTGGAACAAGGAACAAGATGGCTAATATGTCAAGTGCCCTAGTAGCACAAGTGCCAAGGATCACACAACCTAGTGAAGCACTACAAATCACTCAACCAACCCCTGTACAATCCTTGAAGATAGAAGAGGTTGTTGAAGATGATGAGAAAGTAGTACTACAGCTCAAGGATGTGGAAGACGAAGACTTCTACACTATGGAGGAACTGGAAAGCATGGACAATCCTACTATGGCTTACATGGCCAAAAAGTTCAAGAACTTCAGATTCAAGAAGGATAGGTCATTCAGGCCCCAAGGCCAAGCATCCAAGTTCACCAAGGGAAGCTCATCAAAGGCTGCTGTGGGAAGCTCATTCAAAGGAGGATACAAGACTGGATTTGTGGATAGATCTAAATTCAAGTGTTACAACTGTGGTGAACCTGGTCATTGTGCTACTGAGTGCAAAAGACCTAAACAGGTTCAGAGATTTGAGAAAGGAACTGGTGGATACTCTAAGAAGAATCAAGGTAGAGCCTATGTGGCTGAAGGAAAGTGTTGGGATGAGTCTGATGATGAAGATGAAGAAGAATATGTCAACCTAGCTCTCATGGCTAGCACTGATGAAGTAACATCAACATCTTCAAGTCAGGTACCTTCACTTGTCTTACTTGATATGTCCATTGATGAGTATAAGAAAACCATTAAAGACTTAAGTGCTGAAATGTTCAATGTCTATACTAGCTTATCTGCTGCCAATGAGGAGATCACTAGGCTGAGTAAGCTAAATGAAACACTAAAGTCTGAAAATGAATCTCTTGTTCTCAAAACCAGTTCACTAGACTCTTTAGCTCAGGAGAATGCTAAACTTAAAAATGAATTGAAATGTGCTAAAGAGGTTGAGGAATACCTGAGAAATGAGATTGCTGAAAATGAATTTAAAATCAAAGCTTATAAAAACTCATCAAAGATAGTTCAGGATTACAATGATAAGCATACAGAAAATCAGTCTGTTGGTATAGGTTTTTCTTATGGTAGAAGACCTGGAAAGGAAACTGTGATTCAAGATTGTCCTGGGAGTGCTGTTGTCAAACCCACCATTCTCAAGAAAGTTAAAACTCCTATTTTCAAAGCTGCAGAAATTGAGTTAGATGAAGAAGCCATGCTCATCAAACAAGAAATACTTGATGAGGATGAAGGTGTTGACAGCACATTCAAGGATGGAAAGGATATTGTCACAATCCCCAAGACAGTAAACTTACCAAGCAATCAGACAGTAAGTTCAAAAGATGCTGTCACAGTTGGCAAGACAGAATCTTCCAAAGATACTGTCAAGAATGGTTCCAAGACAGTAACTTTAAAACCTTCTGTCAAGACAGTAGGAATAAAAGATACTGTCAAGGAAAGTTCGACAGCAACTTCTGAACATACTGTCAATCCAGTAACTCCCAAGTCTAAAAACAGGAATGGTAAGGTAGGTGTCAATAAAGGAAATGGATACACTAATGTTGGAGGTGCTTCTAGGAAACTGTGCAATAACTGTGGCTCTACTCATCACTTAACACATGTTTGTAAGAAACCAATTGAGAATAAGATCAATGCAACTGAACTCAATGGTAACTTACACAGAACCCCCCTTTTGCATAGAACTATGAGTGTCTGTAACAACATTGAATGTATGCCATGCAAAATCACTGCCATGAGTACATGCTTTAACTTACCTGTTCTCTCTACTGAAAAATGCTCATACCTGAACACTGTTGAGACTTCTGAGCCTGCTGGAAACAGCAAAAAGGCTTCATCCACTAAGAAAAGGACCAAGTCCAATTCTAAACCTAAGTGGGTGAAAAGAGAAGTCAAACAGGAGATTACTGATAATGCTTATGACTTTATGACTGAAAGAAACTCAGGAGACACTGAAACTGCAGGACCCAACAAGGATTGGGTACCATATGCATCTTAGACACATTCTGTTTTGCAGGGCAAGAAGAAAGATCAAGTCATGTGGATCATTGACAGTGGCTTCTCAAGACACATGACAGGTGATAAAGCCCTGCTATCACATTATGTTGAGAAAGCTGGCCCAATCATAACCTTTGGAGACAACAGCAAGGGTTACACAGTGGGATATGGCTGTCTAGAAATTGGAAATGTTGTCATTGAAGATATTGCTCTTGTGGATGGATTGAAGCACAATCTACTCAGTGTCAGCCAATTCAGTGACAGGGGATTTCAGGTTGATTTTGATATGATGATGTGTAACATTTATCACAAGAAGAATATTAGCCTCTCTCTAAAAGGGGTTAGAAAAGGAAGCTTGTTTGTTGCTGACTTAAATTCAACAAAGAAGGATAAGGTTTACTGTTTCTACAGTAAAGCAACTGTTGGTGACAGTATGCTTTGGCACAGGAAGCTCTCACATCTCAACTTCAAGACAATGAATATTCTGATGAAGAAGGAGTTAGTGAGAGGTTTGCCCCAACAGGAATTCTGTCAAGAAGGACTGTGTGAAGATTGTCAAATGGGCAAACTGAGAAGAGCTGTGCACAAGTCTAAGCAAATGAACACCAACATTGAAGCACTCAAGTTGATTCACATGGATCTCTTTGGACCATTCAATGTACCATCAATGGCCAAGAAGAGATATGCCTTAGTAATGGTGGATGATTACTCAAGGTACACTTGGGTGAAGTTTCTAGAATCCAAAGATGAAGCTGCTCAAGTGATTATTGATCAAGTCAGAGTTCTTGATAGAACTCCAAACTCAAAAGTTCAAATCTTGAGGAGTGACAATGGTACAGAATTCAGAAATGCCACTCTTGGAAATTTCTGTAAAGATGAAGGAATTGTACAACAATTCTCTCCTGCAAGAACTCCACAACAGAATGGAGTTGTAGAAAGAAAGAACAGGACTGTCATTGAAGCAGCTAGAACTATGTTGCATGATGCCAAACTGCCAACATATTTCTGGGCTGAAGCTATCAACACAGCCTGTTATACTCAGAACAGAACCATGATCAACAAAACTCATGCAAGTACACCTTACTGTCTGTTAACTGGAAAGAAACCTACTGTCAAATATTTTCATGTGTTTGGGAGCAAATGCTTTATGATGAAGGATAACCATGATAAGAAAAGAAAATTTGACACCAAGGCTTTTGAAGGACTATTCATGGGTTACAGCACAGAAAGGACTGCCTACAGAGTTTATGTTATGGAACACAGGATTATTGAAGAAAGTGTTAATGTCACATTTGATGAAACCAAGTTTCCAGGACTGCATGAAAAAGGAAAGATGCAGACATTCAGATTTGAGAATCAAGGATACTTGGAAGCTGAGGAGATTGTGGATGAAGAACCTAGCTTCACTCAAGTTGTTGAAGTTGATAAAGATACTGTCAATGCCACTACTGTCAACCAAACTCCAGCTCAGTCACAGACCATATCCTCTAACATTCATGACAATGGTGACTCTGGAGACAATGAAGAACATGGTGAAGACAATGGGATTGGTGATCATTCAACTCAACAAACTGAAGAAAATGTTCCTGTGCAGTCAAGTAGCTTGCCCAGAATCACCAAGTGGAACAAGGATCACTCAAGTGACCTCATCATTGGTGACCCTAATTCTGGAGTGAGGACCAGGAACAAAGTCTCTGCTGACAGCATGTTTTCATGCTTCCTGTCTCAAATGGAACCTAAGACAATTGATGAAGTATTGTTGGATTCTGACCGGGTGATAGCCATGCAAGAAGAGCTAAATCAGTTTGAAAGGAACAATGTATGGAAGCTAGTTCCAAGACCTAAGGGAAAGTCAGTCATTGAGACCAAATGGGTTTTCAGAAACAAGCTTGATGAAAATGGATCAGTGACAAGAAACAAAGCAAGGCTAGTAGCTAAGGGTTACTGTCAACAGGAGGGAATAGATTATGATGAGACATTTGCACCTGTTGCAAGACTTGAAGCTATAAGAATCTTTCTAGCCTATGTTGCACACTGCAACTTCAAAGTATTTCAGATGGATGTCAAAAGTGCCTTCCTAAATGGAGAATTGGAAGAAGAAGTGTATGTTGAACAGCCACCAGGGTTTGAGGATGTTGAAGTGTATGATTTTGTGTACAAACTCTTCAAAGCTTTGTATGGACTAAAGCAAGCACCCAGGGCATGGTATGACACACTTTCCATCTTTCTTCTGGAAAACCAGTTTACTAGAGGAGTTGTGGACAAGACACTTTTCTACAAACACCATGGCAAGGACATCATTCTGGTACAAGTCTATGTGGATGATATCATTTTTGGTTCTACAAATGAGAAACTGTGTGAGAAGTTTTCCTCTCTCATGAGTAACAAATATGAGATGAGTATGATGGGAGAATTGTCATTCTTTCTGGGATTACAAATTCTTCAACAATCTGATGGAATCTTTATTTGTCAAGCTAAATACATCAAGGAACTTCTCAGAAAGTTCAACTTGGAAGATTCATCACCTGCAAAGACACCAATGTCCACCTCAACCAGTCTAGATCTTGATCCTAAAGGGAAGAAAATTGATTCAAGCACCTATAGAGGCATGGTAGGATCTCTCCTCTACCTAACTGCTAGCAGACCTGACATCATGTTTGCTACATGTCTCTGTGCAAGGTTTCAGAGTGATCCAAAGGAGTCTCACTTAGTAGCCATCAAAAGAATCTTTAGATACCTAAAAGGCACTCCTAACCTAGGTCTTTGGTATCCTAAGAACACTGGATTTGATCTAATTGGCTACTCAGACTCAGACTATGCTGGATGCAAGATTGACAGAAAGAGTACTACTGGTAGCTGTCAATTTCTTGGTGGAAGATTGGTCTCATGGTTTAGCAAGAAGCAGCATTCAGTTTCTACCTCAACTGCAGAAGCTGAGTATATTGCTGCAGGCAGTTGCTGTGCACAAATTCTATGGATGAAGAATCAACTTCTGGATTATGGTCTAGTGTTAAGTGAAATTCCTATCTACTGTGACAACACTAGTGCCATAGCCATATCAGACAATCCAGTTCAACACTCTAGGACAAAGCACATTGATATAAGACATCACTTTATCAGAGAGCATGTTGAACAAGGAACTGTGAAGCTGATCTATGTCCCAACTGACAAGCAACTTGCTGACATCTTTACTAAGCCATTGGATGAATCAATCTTCAACAGGTTGGTAAGTGAATTGGGAATACTGAACCTGGTATGTTGATTTACTCAGTTTTTGATATTTCCAAATTCTCTATTGAAGCTCATGACAGCAACTTCAAACCTGCTGTCAAGAGAAGTTACTGTCTACTTGGTTTATGTCTGTTATGTGACAGCATGTGTTGATTTGACTTATCATGTCAGTATTTTGTGCCAGTCTCATACTTTTAAACCGTGTATGACATTAATGTGGTTACTTGTTAAGTTTGAGAGATAAAAATCTGTTCCATTGGACTTTCACACCCTTTTGCATTAATCTGTAGGATTAAAGGAGGACACGACCATTAATTACTTTTGTGGTAGTTGTATGGGTACTCTAACTGTTGACCATTAGTGTAACGCCCCCAAATCCGGGGTCAATGATTTGGTCGTCACACTGCACTCTTAATCCAAACAACCTGTTCAATATAAAATCAACACAATAATAATAATAATAATATCTGTGACCCCAACTCTACCAAGAATCTTTAAAGGTTATAGTGCTAGAAACAAGAATCCAAATTCATTACAACAATCTTTCTTCTTTACAACCATTCTCTTTACAAAATTCTAATACACTAGTATAACTTCGATAAGAAGTATACCAGGCAACTAATCTTATACAATATATTAAGCAATAGAAAACATCTATATACAAAACCTCTCACTAGCTCCACTGCTCTGGATCAAAACGTCTTTACGCTAATATCTTTCCCCATCTCTGATCAGCTACGCGGACAACTCTCGCCAATACACCTTCTTTCTGGCAGGCTAAAATATATATAAATAAAACAAGTATGAGCGAATGAATTGCTCAGCAAGTGTATTATTAAATATGATACGAAAGGTTTCCAAAATAAACTTTGGATTTTTCAAATAAACAAGCCTATGGCTTAAACATTTGTAATCTCTAATATTTTCAAAGTAAGTTTGGTAATTTATCACAATATCTCATTTAGCTTCTCGCAACCGAATAGTTTTAAAACACAAAAGATTTATATAGGTCGTTACGATGACCGAATCAACAATAACTACAATAGTATGTAGAAAATATGAAATAAATATAACTCGTACGTCTTCAAGACCATAGTTTGTACAAAAATACTAATTTGAAGATAACAGGTCTATTCACGACATTTTCCGAAATCAACAACTCTGGAAGGTTAGAATAATCAAGGGGCAAGAATGAGCCAACACGCTCGGTTAAGAAATAAAGAACGCACTTCAAGACTTCAACATGGTACCGACTGGATATGCGGTATGAATAAAACTCAACAAGATAGATATCTCACGACTGCCAATGGAATCAAGGAAGTGGATTTCAACTATTTGGAATCCGAATGTATTAAGAGTAAGCGATTTCAGCAAGATTGAAACCACTATTAATAATCAACAAACCAACAACTTCACGCAACGAATAAACCTGAGAATCAGGTCATATCTCACAAGTACAAAGTATATGGATGTAACTCATCCTAGAAATGAAAATTCATATTAGAATTGGATTTTTAACAATTATCAAATACAAAGGTTGTGCTGCTGGCCAGCCACGCATCAACCCCGGACTAGCTCATGTCATAGTCCTCTACTGGATCCTAGGCCAATCTGGGCCTTAATTACATCGACCAATAATTGGTCCATTTTTAAAAACATTCCAATTCTATATTATATACGTCAGGTGTCAGAACAATTGACAACCTTACTTCGACAATCAGGTGTCGGAAGAATCGACAACCTAATACAACAATTGCTGGAAAACTCACGTTCCAGGAAACAGTTCAATTATGAAGAATCCATTAAGGAATAACAATATAATCTAGTATCGACGAGATCGACACAATATGGGGAGGTGCACATGAAAAGTGACAATATAATAAGCATCGACGAGTTCGATGTAACAACTGGGATATAATGAAGAATAAACAATGACATGCTCAACAAGGTTAAGTCTGATATGAAACAGACAATATGATATCAACAGAAAAGTGTAACAAGTCAATATAGAGTAGGGTTCAAAGAATAAACAATAACATGCTTAACAAGATTGAATCTGATATGAAACAGGCATTATGATATCAACAGAATTTGCAATAACTCAATATGGAATAGGGTTCAAAGAACAGGCTCTAGATGGCCTTAACAGTTCAATTCATCACATTATGGAAGAATTAGTTAAGATTCAACAATCTGGTAAGTGACAAGAAAGTCAAGTTCAAGTTTAAGAAAAATTCAGGGTGAAGTTTATAAATGAAGAAAACAAAGGTTTATTAACTTCTGGCAGAAATAGTTCAAGTCCTTCGAACATATACTTATAATAGATAAGCCTCGTATTTGAAGGAAGTAAACTAAATCATGCACAGCATAAATGAATTCGAATCAGGGAATGGATCAGATGATCGCATTAACAAGAAATGATAATAATAGTTGCAAGGGTGCAGGATGGAAAAATGGAATACTTGTAGAACAAGTACCACAACTTCGGAATTTAAAATAACGTTTTCAACATAGGGTTCGTAAGTTCCCACTCATCTAGGGTTGGCAATATTCCAACCTAATATTTTAAAATCATGTCTTTTAAAAGAGAGCCTTAGTATACGGCCCATAATTATCTCTTCAAACTTTTCAATATAATAAGTATATCTTTCCAATCAATATGAAAATATGAATCTAAACTCAAAAGGTATAAAAGAGTACTCGTCAATTTACGAGATTAAATAACATACTTGCAATTCAATGCAAAAGAAATCAACATTTGAAAATTCAGTAATAAGCATTCAACATGCATACTAATAATTCAAGATAATATCCCTTAATTAATAAGCAAGGGTATAAACACTTGCCTCTGGTCCTTAGCTATTTCGTAACGCTGCAACAATACGATTTCCTCCTTATTCTGTCTTGTCGCACGATTCTCTACTTCCGTCCTTCTTTGCTTTAACGCTCTTGCGAATACCACTAGTCTGCTTTTACCATTTCGAATCCACGTGCCAGCCTCGATAGTCAAACATGAGACGGTACTTAGTCTTCAACGTATAATTCTCATATTATATAAATGATCGTAACTTAACTTCGACGCACTTACCGATCTTACCGATATCTCTGTTGCATAAACATCCACATCTCAATTGATAGACCAATCGCAATCAACCACATAAGTAATCCACGTAACTCGCTTGACGACAATCCCCATACTATAAAAAGTCAACATCCAAGTCAACGGCCTCGTAAATCTCACTTTCTAACATAACCGACAAATTTCTATCCTATCTACCCCTCGTGATAACATTAGACACAACCAATTACTCAAACAAGTCTCCACACAATTTATTAGCATGCATGACTCAACAACAGATAATTCACATAATCCACATTATTCACATAACACAATTAAACAAGTAACCGGTCACGTATCGGACGTCCGGTATAATTTACGATATTAAAAACTCAGACACTAGCCCTAGTACGGGCATATACGGACTATAAAACACATTACACAACTCATACAAACCATATAGCACTTATAACTATTTTTAAAACATCACACAAAGCTTATTTGAATTTAAATAAGCCACAAACAATTTTTAAATCAAAAATCGGATTTTTAAATCCAATATAAGTATTTTAAATGCAAATAAATCAATTAATAAAATTAATTGACACTCTTTAAATGCTCAAACTATTTTTAAATAAATGAACCAAGCTAGAAAATAATTAAACTTAATTTTAATTAATTAAATCTAATTAATAATTAATTATTAAGAATTAACTGATTAAAAGAATTAATCAATTAATTAAATAAATTAATTATTAATCAAAAATAATTAAAATAATTAAATTTAATCAATTTTCGAATTTAAATAAATATTTATGAATTTATAAAATTTTCGGAATAATAAAATGTATTTTTAAATCAAAGATATGATTTTTAGAATTTTTAAAACAATTTTTGAATTATTTTAAAAATTAAAATCCCAGAAACAGTTTTCTAAAACGAAATTAGGGTTTGAAGAATCAAAACCGGGTTGGGTCAAAAGCTAAACGGGTCGCCAAGAACGGATATGGGTCGCCAAGAACAACCCGCCGCCGGCGGTGTTCCGGCAACCCAAACCCAGAATCCGGCGACCAAATCCGGCCAGCCTAACACTGCAAATCACATCAAAACACGGGGCTTAGATCCCCACCTAAACCAACAGCTAATTTACATCAAAAACCGGCACAAAACGAACCAAAAACCAAGTCGGAAATTTACCGCCGGCGAACTACAATTTTCCGGCCGACCAAAAACGAACACTAAATTGAAAACTGAACACATGAAACGGTTCTAATTAACACGATCTATACATCTGCAATCTTAAAAACTCTGTCAGCAATCGGGAATCCATTCTCCGGCCAAACTACCAAGAACTCCGGCGACTGTACTGTTTTCCGATTAGCTCGAAAACGAACTCCAAATTCAGATTAAAAATCATCAAAACACTCCTTACAACACATACAACTTATTCATATCATCAATTATCAAGAACAATCACAAACACAGATTTCCCCAAATTAAATAAATAATTCGAAATAAATAAATAAATTAAAAATCGGAAAAACTCAGAAATCATACCCACATGAATTTTGATGGTGGATTTAGGTAGAGGATGATGAGAGATTCGATTTGATTACAAGAACATCGAAATCGGAATCCGATAACGCCTTCAAAAGTTGGTTTGATTCTCAAGAACACGAAGAACACGTTTCAGGGGTTTTTAGATTTTTAACTGTAATTAAGCTTTGATTATACGAAAAACAAAGTACGATTTGCCTTTTTATATTAAACGGAAAATAATACCCCAAACGACATTTTTGGATCAATACTGATCCGATAGATCGCTTTAAATACAATTTAACAGAATATATGCTTTAAACCTTTAATAAAGCAGAATACACGTTTCACGAGACGATAAGCATCCATAAAGTACGGATAACTACAAGTATCGTTTAATTCAAAATATACGAACCAAAATACCTTTATTGCGAATATTTTCGAATACTTTCCACTTTAACGAATGAAATATTGGTACGAACGATATACCAATTTCCCGAATAATTTGGGAACGATCCAAATTTTCTTTTCAATAATTAAAATAAAATAAAATAGTATAACATCCTTTTCAAAATAATTTCAAATTCCCCACACATTTCACATAGCACCACAATATCACATATTCAATCATTTAACGAATAACTTAGCACGTTTAAACAGATAAATCATTTAATAACTCTTAATATGAAATTAAAATTTCATTTCACATCATATAATAACACGTAATTTTCCCGGATCTTACATCCTTCCCCCCTTAACAGGATTCTGTCCTCAGAATCAGCTCGCGCAAACGTAGGTGGATAATTTCCAACATCTCATTCTCAAATTCCTAGGTTGACTCTTCAACCTTAGGATTTCTCCTCATACTCATACTAATTTGACTCCTCTATTACTCATCACTCTCTCATACTGACTCAATATCTCAATCGGTTACTCAACATAGAACAATTTAACTAGATCTCTATAGGTTCATATTCTACGAAATACACTATGAATATACCACTCACGGGGTGGCAAGCAAACTTATACGCACTTTCCCAACACTCAATAAATCGTCGTAAGGTAGCATTTCAAAATCGTCATAGTAACTGTTGTCGTAAGAGAATCTAATCAACGGTAAACGATCCTCCCAATTACCTTCAAAATTTAGTACACAATCATAGTCTGTCTGAATTCTTCAATTACGTCGCGGATCTCTGTCAAATACAATTGAACTCGTCATTCCATGCCGTACCATTATCTCTCATTAATCGGTCAATAATAACCTAAATAACACCACGATAAGCTCTAAGCCTTAGCAACTCCATACCACAGTTTATCTCAACATGTCTTCGTCTCCATTCAGGAATCTCTTTAGTTGTAGTCGTCTACTATACCTCTGTTATTTTGTCTTCATTTTCCAACACCTCAAGTACTTAGATATTCACCAACACTGGTATCCCTTTTGAAACCCCTCATATATATCCTTGCATTTCCTTCTTATTCTTTATACTTTCTCGTTCCCTCCTATAATTGAATCCTTTTCTATTTCCATAACTCTTTCCTTTATGTAGCCCTTTCTCTTTAATCAATCCTGGTTGAATCCTTATGTCCGTCATTTCTTTTAATTAATCTCTTGTTATCATAACCTTAAAACTTCATCCTTTCTAATCCTTTTACCGAAGATATTTACATCTCAATTCTCTCCTTTACTACTCATACTATCAGCCATCCACGTTCTTGGGTCAACTCTACCTATTTCCAATATATCTAACAACTGCTTTCAACAATCACATACCTTTCATGCCAATTAACTCTTCAGCTGAAAACAACCCTTCATTACCTCATCCATTGTCTTTAAATCCTTATTAACACCTCTTCATCTTCTTTTCCTATCTTCACAGTAACACTCATGACACCTTTTCCATGGTTCCATCTCATTTCCCAAACAGCTTGATCAACTCGACATTATCTTGATTCTCATTCTATACATCCACATTGGCTAGTAAGATCTACCTTAACTATCGTGAGCAAAAGACTTGCAATCATATCGTACAATCCTGAAATACTCAAAGATTAACTCATTCTCCATTATTAGCCTATCATCCAATCTTAAAAGTTCTTCTCATTGAGACAAAAATCTATTATGTCCATTTTCCACAACCTAGGATAACATCAGCACAATTACACCTTTTTCCCCAATTTCCAATCAACTCTTGAATTATCTAACTTCACCTTTTCCACATCGTAACGTTAATCGATAGAAAGAGAACAACTGGCCCCGTTATATGTTACTAGTATTCTAATCGCATCGTAGTCCGCTTTCGTTCATGGTAATTCAATCGCAAATTCTTCGTTCGGTAAGGTAGGGTAAATTCCAGTTCACCCTAATGGCATACCTCCCAGATTATTTGAAGTAAGAAGTTCATGATAGTTTGAAGTGAAAAGATTCTATATCGTAGCAAATGTCCCACAATTGGGGTTACCAAATCTGTATATTCCAAAGCAACATTATTGGAAGTGAAAGGATTACTGAGAGACCAATTTGATCACATGAACTCAATGTTGTGTGTCTCTATTAAGACAGTACTAAAGGTAATTAGCCTTCTTGTATTTCACAACACACAAGTGACGGCGTCCCGTCAGACTTCTATCACATAGACAGATAGTCCTTGTGTCCCCTATAAATAGGGTTGTTTATCTCAGTTGGAGTAGAGAAATATGAAAGAAATTTAGAGTCAGAATAACAATCAGGGCCTTTCGATAAGAATTCTCAAATACACACCTTGGATTGAAATTGAATAAATTCCAAAGGTGTTATTTCAGAAAAGAAGAACAACCAGAAAGGAAGTATCAACAAATAGTGTTACATCACAATTAGAGTTATCCACTCCGGAAGAATGAAGGAGTTGGAATTTAAATAACATATTTTCAACAGGCTTTACAAATTGAAATAGATGTCGCAACAACCTCTGATGCAATTGCAATCATGATTGATCAAAAGTATCAAGTACAAAGTCAAAAGGTGGAATATATTCACCAACACAAGTTTCGCTTAAAGAAATGTCAAATATTTCCTTAGGATGGGAGGGTATTACCAGGGTCTTCACACATGACTCCTCCGTCGACTCCTTCGATAGCTCGTTATTCGATTTCAGCCCTTCTTCTCCACGTTATTCGATTTCAGCCCTTCTTTTCCACGTCATTCGATTTCAGCCCTTCTTTTCCACATCGCAAGGTTATCAATATCGTACGTCGTCGTCGACTCGTAATAGTCCTTGAAGATTCCGCCATAGACGTCTACAATCGTATGAAATTCCATCCACCTCAGCACAATCATCTTAATCGAATACCTCTATCTTAACTCACTCAGTGGTACTATATCCAATAGTCCAACACGAACTCTAAATGAGCTCTGACGTTCCTTATATAACTATATACACTCCCACACACTCTCGTTTCTAGTTTTACTATAACCCTTGCTCTGATACCAACTGTAACGCCCCCAAATCCGGGGTCAAAGATTTGGTCGTCACACTGCACTCTTAATCCAAACAACCTGTTCAATATAAAATCAACACAATAATAATAATAATAATATCTGTGACCCCAACTCTACCAAGAATCTTTAAAGGTTATAGTGCTAGAAACAAGAATCCAAATTCATTACAACAATCTTTCTTCTTTACAACCATTCTCTTTACAAAATTCTAATACACTAGTATAACTTCGATAAGAAGTATACCAGGCAACTAATCTTATACAATATATTAAGCAATAGAAAACATCTATATACAAAACCTCTCACTAGCTCCACTGCTCTGGATCAAAACGTCTTTACGCTAATATCTTTCCCCATCTCTGATCAGCTACGCGGACAACTCTCGCCAATACACCTTCTTTCCGGCAGGCTAAAATATATATAAATAAAACAAGTATGAGCGAATGAATTGCTCAGCAAGTGTATTATTAAATATGATACGAAAGGTTTCCAAAATAAACTTTGGATTTTTCAAATAAACAAGCCTATGGCTTAAACATTTGTAATCTCTAATATTTTCAAAGTAAGTTTGGTAATTTATCACAATATCTCATTTAGCTTCTCGCAACCGAATAGTTTTAAAACACAAAAGATTTATATAGGTCGTTACGATGACCGAATCAACAATAACTACAATAGTATGTAGAAAATATGAAATAAATATAACTCGTACGTCTTCAAGACCATAGTTTGTACAAAAATACTAATTTGAAGATAACAGGTCTATTCACGACATTTTCCGAAATCAACAACTCTGGAAGGTTAGAATAATCAAGGGGCAAGAATGAGCCAACACGCTCGGTTAAGAAATAAAGAACGCACTTCAAGACTTCAACATGGTACCGACTGGATATGCGGTATGAATAAAACTCAACAAGATAGATATCTCACGACTGCCAATGGAATCAAGGAAGTGGATTTCAACTATTTGGAATCCGAATGTATTAAGAGTAAGCGATTTCAGCAAGATTGAAACCACTATTAATAATCAACAAACCAACAACTTCACGCAACGAATAAACCTGAGAATCAGGTCATATCTCACAAGTACAAAGTATATGGATGTAACTCATCCTAGAAATGAAAATTCATATTAGAATTGGATTTTTAACAATTATCAAATACAAAGGTTGTGCTGCTGGCCAGCCACGCATCAACCCCGGACTAGCTCATGTCATAGTCCTCTACTGGATCCTAGGCCAATCTGGGCCTTAATTACATCGACCAATAATTGGTCCATTTTTAAAAACATTCCAATTCTATATTATATACGTCAGGTGTCAGAACAATTGACAACCTTACTTCGACAATCAGGTGTCGGAAGAATCGACAACCTAATACAACAATTGCTGGAAAACTCACGTTCCAGGAAACAGTTCAATTATGAAGAATCCATTAAGGAATAACAATATAATCTAGTATCGACGAGATCGACACAATATGGGGAGGTGCACATGAAAAGTGACAATATAATAAGCATCGACGAGTTCGATGTAACAACTGGGATATAATGAAGAATAAACAATGACATGCTCAACAAGGTTAAGTCTGATATGAAACAGACAATATGATATCAACAGAAAAGTGTAACAAGTCAATATAGAGTAGGGTTCAAAGAATAAACAATAACATGCTTAACAAGATTGAATCTGATATGAAACAGGCATTATGATATCAACAGAATTTGCAATAACTCAATATGGAATAGGGTTCAAAGAACAGGCTCTAGATGGCCTTAACAGTTCAATTCATCACATTATGGAAGAATTAGTTAAGATTCAACAATCTGGTAAGTGACAAGAAAGTCAAGTTCAAGTTTAAGAAAAATTCAGGGTGAAGTTTATAAATGAAGAAAACAAAGGTTTATTAACTTCTGGCAGAAATAGTTCAAGTCCTTCGAACATATACTTATAATAGATAAGCCTCGTATTTGAAGGAAGTAAACTAAATCATGCACAGCATAAATGAATTCGAATCAGGGAATGGATCAGATGATCGCATTAACAAGAAATGATAATAATAGTTGCAAGGGTGCAGGATGGAAAAATGGAATACTTGTAGAACAAGTACCACAACTTCGGAATTTAAAATAACGTTTTCAACATAGGGTTCGTAAGTTCCCACTCATCTAGGGTTGGCAATATTCCAACCTAATATTTTAAAATCATGTCTTTTAAAAGAGAGCCTTAGTATACGGCCCATAATTATCTCTTCAAACTTTTCAATATAATAAGTATATCTTTCCAATCAATATGAAAATATGAATCTAAACTCAAAAGGTATAAAAGAGTACTCGTCAATTTACGAGATTAAATAACATACTTGCAATTCAATGCAAAAGAAATCAACATTTGAAAATTCAGTAATAAGCATTCAACATGCATACTAATAATTCAAGATAATATCCCTTAATTAATAAGCAAGGGTATAAACACTTGCCTCTGGTCCTTAGCTATTTCGTAACGCTGCAACAATACGATTTCCTCCTTATTCTGTCTTGTCGCACGATTCTCTACTTCCGTCCTTCTTTGCTTTAACGCTCTTGCGAATACCACTAGTCTGCTTTTACCATTTCGAATCCACGTGCCAGCCTCGATAGTCAAACATGAGACGGTACTTAGTCTTCAACGTATAATTCTCATATTATATAAATGATCGTAACTTAACTTCGACGCACTTACCGATCTTACCGATATCTCTGTTGCATAAACATCCACATCTCAATTGATAGACCAATCGCAATCAACCACATAAGTAATCCACGTAACTCGCTTGACGACAATCCCCATACTATAAAAAGTCAACATCCAAGTCAACGGCCTCGTAAATCTCACTTTCTAACATAACCGACAAATTTCTATCCTATCTACCCCTCGTGATAACATTAGACACAACCAATTACTCAAACAAGTCTCCACACAATTTATTAGCATGCATGACTCAACAACAGATAATTCACATAATCCACATTATTCACATAACACAATTAAACAAGTAACCGGTCACGTATCGGACGTCCGGTATAATTTACGATATTAAAAACTCAGACACTAGCCCTAGTACGGGCATATACGGACTATAAAACACATTACACAACTCATACAAACCATATAGCACTTATAACTATTTTTAAAACATCACACAAAGCTTATTTGAATTTAAATAAGCCACAAACAATTTTTAAATCAAAAATCGGATTTTTAAATCCAATATAAGTATTTTAAATGCAAATAAATCAATTAATAAAATTAATTGACACTCTTTAAATGCTCAAACTATTTTTAAATAAATGAACCAAGCTAGAAAATAATTAAACTTAATTTTAATTAATTAAATCTAATTAATAATTAATTATTAAGAATTAACTGATTAAAAGAATTAATCAATTAATTAAATAAATTAATTATTAATCAAAAATAATTAAAATAATTAAATTTAATCAATTTTCGAATTTAAATAAATATTTATGAATTTATAAAATTTTCGGAATAATAAAATGTATTTTTAAATCAAAGATATGATTTTTAGAATTTTTAAAACAATTTTTGAATTATTTTAAAAATTAAAATCCCAGAAACAGTTTTCTAAAACGAAATTAGGGTTTGAAGAATCAAAACCGGGTTGGGTCAAAAGCTAAACGGGTCGCCAAGAACGGATATGGGTCGCCAAGAACAACCCGCCGCCGGCGGTGTTCCGGCAACCCAAACCCAGAATCCGGCGACCAAATCCGGCCAGCCTAACACTGCAAATCACATCAAAACATGGGGCTTAGATCCCCACCTAAACCAACAGCTAATTTACATCAAAAACCGGCACAAAACGAACCAAAAACCAAGTCGGAAATTTACCGCCGGCGAACTACAATTTTCCGGCCGACCAAAAACGAACACTAAATTGAAAACTGAACACATGAAACGGTTCTAATTAACACGATCTATACATCTGCAATCTTAAAAACTCTGTCAGCAATCGGGAATCCATTCTCCGGCCAAACTACCAAGAACTCCGGCGACTGTACTGTTTTCCGATTAGCTCGAAAACGAACTCCAAATTCAGATTAAAAATCATCAAAACACTCCTTACAACACATACAACTTATTCATATCATCAATTATCAAGAACAATCACAAACACAGATTTCCCCAAATTAAATAAATAATTCGAAATAAATAAATAAATTAAAAATCGGAAAAACTCAGAAATCATACCCACATGAATTTTGATGGTGGATTTAGGTAGAGGATGATGAGAGATTCGATTTGATTACAAGAACATCGAAATCGGAATCCGATAACGCCTTCAAAAGTTGGTTTGATTCTCAAGAACACGAAGAACACGTTTCAGGGGTTTTTAGATTTTTAACTGTAATTAAGCTTTGATTATACGAAAAACAAAGTACGATTTGCCTTTTTATATTAAACGGAAAATAATACCCCAAACGACATTTTTGGATCAATACTGATCCGATAGATCGCTTTAAATACAATTTAACAGAATATATGCTTTAAACCTTTAATAAAGCAGAATACACGTTTCACGAGACGATAAGCATCCATAAAGTACGGATAACTACAAGTATCGTTTAATTCAAAATATACGAACCAAAATACCTTTATTGCGAATATTTTCGAATACTTTCCACTTTAACGAATGAAATATTGGTACGAACGATATACCAATTTCCCGAATAATTTGGGAACGATCCAAATTTTCTTTTCAATAATTAAAATAAAATAAAATAGTATAACATCCTTTTCAAAATAATTTCAAATTCCCCACACATTTCACATAGCACCACAATATCACATATTCAATCATTTAACGAATAACTTAGCACGTTTAAACAGATAAATCATTTAATAACTCTTAATATGAAATTAAAATTTCATTTCACATCATATAATAACACGTAATTTTCCCGGATCTTACAATTAGACTTTAATCCTTAGACGGTTTTGCCTATAAATTAACCTTAGGTTTCACCAGTCTGCTCTCAGTTTTAAAGTAAATAATGGAAAACAAAGTAGGAATTGAAGTTGGGCTAAAGAAGTGTGACAGTGAACCCGACAATGAAGAGATCGATGAGCTCTTTGAGATACTGTTGGACGCCTTGGATGAGATAGACGAGGAAAAGGAGGCCAAGGCTAAGGAAGAGGAGGCCAAGGCTATGGAAGAAGAGAAGGAGCTTCAGGCACTTCTTGAAAAAGAAGGTCGCTCTGAAGAAGAGATTAAGAAAGAAGTCTTAGAACTAGTTGATAAAATCATAAAATGATGTACTCAATGTTCTATTCTGAATGATTTTATTAATAATAATAATAAGAGTTCTTGTCTTTGTGGTTATTGAGTTTATGATTTGTCTGGGTTAATTGCTTAATATCTGTGTTCAAAAGATTACATTGCTAAATCCATAATTTGTCAATATTAAGTTAAGTGTATGAATCAAGCATTCTAATAAGTTCATGACAGAACCATTTCCTAATCGAAGTTACTGTCGTTAAGAAGGATATTGTCGTGTGTTTCTTGATAGCAACCTTCTTGACAGCAGGAAAAGACTTTCTGTCAAGACTTGTAAAGGATACTGTCATTCATATGCTTAACGGTGACAGCAAGTTTTTGCGCAATAGTTGCTGTCGCGCAAAACCTACTGTCACCACCTCTTATTACTGACAGATTGTTTCTAGCGCACAGGTTACTGTCACCAATAGTGGACCGTTGAAATTGGATATTTATCCCACGTTGGTCAGTGAATAACGGGCAGTAACTCACGTGTTTAAGAGTGGGTTAAGACACGTTCTTGAAATCCACTTTTTATGCACAAAACATTTGAGATACCCCTATTTATTCCCCAGTTACTCAGACATATCTTTCTCTTTCTCATCAAACTCAAGGCAAAATACCTTTCTTCCAGCAAAAAGCAATTTTTCTTACTTTCTTCTTTTCTTGAAATCTCAATGGCCCCCAAACAGACTCTCTCTCAAACAAACTTTGGTGGCATCTTTTCCCCAAATGATGCTGGTGAAGGCTTCAAAGGACTAGTGTTTTTCTTGAACAAGTCCTATCTCGGTTATGCCATAACCTCAACCCCCATTCTCGACTTAGACAGACTTGAGGCGTTTTGGCAAACTGCTGTTGCTCAAACTGAGGGTGAGAACCCTGGTATTCAATTCACAATCTCTGGGCAACAATACACTCTTACAGCTGAGGTCATCAACAATGCTCTTGGAATTACACTTGAAGCAAGACAACAATTTACTGAACTTGCAAATGATGACACTCTCAAGAAGCTCTTCTTGAAGATTGGGTATGCAGGCCCTATTCTCGAAGAGGGGACTACCAAGTGGTATCCAACTGGTGAAATGGATAGGAAACATCTGCGAAAGGAGTGGAGTATGATATTTGATGTGATGGTCAAGGTGTTCTCTACCAAGTCCACAGGCTGGAATGGAATACCCTCCTACATCAAGAAACTGACACATTCTCTTGTCCATGGATACAAGGTGAATGTTGGAGCTCTCCTCATGGCACACCTCAAAGCTGCCATAGGTAAGAAGGTATCACTCTACCCTCGCTTTCTTATGTTGTGCATTAATTCATTCTGTGATTTTAATGATGCTGCTCCTCGTTTAGAGGCTTGCTCAGTTTTGAAAAATAACACACACACACACTGTTATCATCACAAGATCTCAATGCACACATTCCACTCTGTTTCACTCAACACATGGTTGATCAAGTGTCCAACCTTGATTATCCATTACCTTCTGGTTATGATTCCTTTTCTCTTGAGAATGAAACTGAATTAGACCCAAATTCAGTTAACCCACATTCAACACCATACACTCAGCCTAGGCCCTCTAGACTTCCCAAAGACCAAAGAGAAGCCTTGCAAGAATCCAGAAAAAGATCCTTAGAAGCTGATGTTGGTGGTAGCTCTGTTAGTCAAGAGGGAGACACTGCACCTAGTGCAGCAAATAAGGAAGGTAGTCAAACAGAACCCACAGTGGTTCCCCCTGAGCCTAAGAAGAAGAGAGCTAGGAGGACCAAAACCACTGTCAGCCACCCTGCAGTCTCCCAAAAGACTGTAGAGGAAACCAAGGAAATAAACTCCTCCCTAGATGTGCCTTCTCAACAAGGGACATCTATTGAAATTGGCCTGTCTCCCAAGGCACCCTGTACAGAGTCTGCACAAACTCATGGTTCCCAACCTGAGATACCACCACTTGAAGAAACACACAGTGAGTTAGGGCACAGTGAGGATTTCTCTACTCCTATTGATGGTTCACATGTTTCATCTGTGAATCAGCCCCCACTCTCTACTACACTTTCACCTTCTTCCTTCCCTACACATTCCTTTGTTTCTTCTCCACAACCTAGAGAAGGGGACAGTCCCAACCCTTCAGGTTTTGATCATCCATCTCCAATCATGGATGAGCCCCCATCTAGTGGTCCACAAGAACCCATTTCTCAAAGTGAGATGGACACCACTCCTCCAAACACTGAGCTAGGGCAAAGTGGTATTTTGTCAGAAAATGAAACAGCCAACACTTTGTCTGAACTCCAAGGAGCATCTTACCTTCAGGAAGATGCTGTCACAGCCTCTATTGCTGTCAAAGACACTGGCAATGTTGCTGTCCTGGACACAGCTGCTGTCATGGGTGGAGAGAAAGATACTGTCACTACAGAACCTACTGTCACTCCACCTCCCAACGTTGCTGTCACGCCAGAACCTGCTGTCCAGACTCCAACTGACAGTAACATTCCTGCCAAAGATGCTGTCCAGTCCTCTCAGCCTGATTTTGATGCTGTGATCATTGAGGATGCCTCTGATGATGATCTACCTCTTGCCAAACTCTTAAAGGTACATTCTAAATCTACTACTTCCATGCATGTTAGTACTGCTCATACCCATGCATCTAGGTTGAGTGAGGGTGTGCAAAAGAAAAGAGAGATAAAAGAAAAGAGAGGTGAGCATAAAAATGAGAGGTAGCCAAATGAGCTGGCAAAAGGAGAGGGACTTGAGCATGTCCAGAGAGTTATTGAGGGAGCCCACACTATTCAGGCACTAGGCCTTGAGAGTCAAACTGTGAGGGGTGATGAGATCACTCAAAAACACCCTGAGAGTGTGAGAACCCCCATAGCCTCCAAGCCCCTTTCTTTTCCTTCCCCTCCAAGAAGGTTAAGGTATGGTGGCCCCTCTGCTACTTATGGTAACAGGATTGCAGCTCTGGAAGGACAGTGTGCTACCCTCAACTCCAAGATGGACTCTCTCTCTCAACTGGTGGTTGATGGTTTTGCTGCTACTCAACTCTCTATTCAGTTCCTTACTGACCTAGTAGCTGCCAACTCAACTAAGGGGGAGAAGGTAGCAAGATCAGAATCATTGCCTATTCAGGAATCAGGTGGAACTCAGGGGGAGCCTGTAGCTGTGGAGACCAGAGGGGGAGCTAAAAGGAAAGCAATGTCTAAGGGGGAACAAGTCAAACCAAGCAGTGCACAACCACAGGACAAAGCTGAAAAGCCTGTTGAAGTGGAAATGGATGGAGAAAGGGTGTTAATGTCAAAGGAAACTCAAGATGCATTGCAGAGAAGACCTGCATCTAGACATCCAATCTTGCCTCCTGTGTTGATTAGAGAGCCAACTCCAGAAACTCAAGAAACTGCTCTACAGAAGAAATGGAGAGAAATGGAGGAACAAAACAAACTTGGGAAAGGTAAAGGGAAACTGCCTGAATCCATCCAAAAGAGAATTATTTGGACAAATGGCACTCAATTTGATCAAGAAGAAGCCAATGTCTTGATGGTGGATTACAGGGAGAGCACATTACACAACCATGACAGTGAATTTAGCAGTTTGGTGGAAAAAGCAATGAATGCTCCAAGCAACCGTCCAACCAACACCACAAAACTGTTAAAGGAACAAATTACTAGTGTCAGTGTAATGGTGAATGATGAGAAAAGATGGGCTGTAAGTATTTATCTCACTTCTGGCATATCTTATTTCATCACAATGCAATTATTGCAGAGTCTGCCAACAAAGGTGTTGTGTGCCTTGAAGGGAAAGATCAGGGCAACTCAAACACCATTCAATGAAATATTAGATATGCAAATCCAGAACCTGCTCATACAAAAACTACCTGAAGTCTACACAAATCCACCATGTGTTTTCTATAGATCTGAAACTAAGGATGGCACAAGAAGGAACAGCTTCATGAATTTGGTTGGCATATCCAGAATGGAAACCAAGTCAATTCTGAAAGTGTTAGATGGAATACTCAATTCAAAGGCCAATCCAGGAAGAGCTTATGCTGTTCAAGAGATCTACAAAATGCTGGTGTTGAGAGACAAGGCACTGGGAGCTAGAGTGAAGGAACTAATCTCTAGAGCCAATGCCAAAAGAAATGATCAAGGTGGAAGTTGCCTCTATGACCTTCCTCCTCAGGATGATGATGATGATGAGGTTGGAGGTGGTGAAGCTTCTGGAAATGCTGTAAATGCTGGTGGAAGTAATTCTGGGAATACTGGTATTCAATCCCAAAATGAAGGCAATAAAGAAACTCCTAATCAGGAAAAGAAAGATGTTGGTGCTACAGATGAAGAGGAGTCAAGAATACTGGAAGCTTTGGAGGCAGGCATTCATAGATGTGCTATTGACTGCATAAATGCAGAAAAAGATGCTGTCACCAAAGGTACTGTCGACAAGGATACTATCATAGAAGATGCTGTCATGGAAGATGCTGTCGACAAAGGTACTATCAAGGAAGGTTCTGTCAAGGATGAAACCAAAGCTGCTGTCAAGCCCAAGAGACTGAAAGCTAAAGCTAAGGCATGGTTTACTAGACAGAAACCTGAAGGAAAGCACAAGTACTCAGGAAAGGAAAAGACCACTGGATTTGGCAGGAATCTTAAGAAGCCAATTCAATCAATTCCTCCCAACAGTCTTAAGATACAACAGATGCAATCTATAGAAATCAAGAGTGTTGAGGTAAAGATGGATGCAAATCAAGAGGTCACTGAGTACATTCTTTGGTAGGAAGGTTCAAGATCTACCGAGGTTGATAAGGACTTCAACCTGGTGTCCACATCAACCAGTGGTAGGACATCTACCATCGATAAAAGGAGAATTGACTTCTTCTACCTGGAAAGAACGGTAGAGTTGTTGGAGAGTTATGATAATGTTCCAGAGTCTGTCATGGAACATATTTTGAAATATCAGGCTGATAGGGATGCTGAATTCTATCAGAAATTTGGCTACAATTTTGCAGATTTTGATGATGCTGATATTCTAACTGATCTCCCAGCTTCTCCTATACCATATCACTGGTACTATGAGTTTGATGACTCACCCACAGAAGAAAGGAAAACCCAACCCACAGAGGAAGGGCAACCCAAGCCAAGCAAAAGACCTGACTCTTCTCAATACGCTAAATATCAGTCAGAACTTGATAAGAAGGAAGCTGAACTCCTGGAAAGATGCAAGACTGCCAACAAGGCATAAAGTGAAGCTCCAAATTATCATACATGTATGCTGGAAAATCCCTTAAGAATCAAGCATCTAAAAGAAGAAATCTATGTTTGCAGCTTGCACAAGCTAAAAACAACTATTCTGAAGGATTTACAGTATATGGTTGCTGGATCTATTCATCCCCTGGAGCAGATATGTTCTGACAAGATAGAGGAATTATTGGAAAGGAGAAAAGGAGAAGATTCGAAGCTGGACAAGCAAAGGAGGATGTCTCTCAATGCTTATCGAGGAAGTAGATTCAAGCTCATTCATGAAGAACTTCATTTCAGAAGCTATCCATTTGATCAAGAGCAATGGTTGAATCTCAGGGATGCCAGTTCTCTTATTTCTCCTACTATCAAGAAGATCATTGAAGAAATAGAAGATGCTGCAGTTTCTGCTGCTGAAATTTCTCTTATAGAAGGTCTAAGAAGCTGCTTGGTAGAAGCTCTCAGAAGAGAGGAAGTAACAAGACAGAAGAGGAAATCTCAAGCTAAGTAAACATTCTAAATCCATTCTGATCTTGTTAGTTAAGTTGTCAGCATATATTGTAAATTTGTTGTTATTGTCCATAAA
Source organism: Heracleum sosnowskyi (assembly GCA_030848705.1). NCBI lineage: Eukaryota > Viridiplantae > Streptophyta > Magnoliopsida > Apiales > Apiaceae > Heracleum > Heracleum sosnowskyi. The sequence goes on along the minus strand of JAUIZM010000019.1, from coordinate 151,802 downwards.
AACAAATTGGGGGAGATTGTTGGGATTTATGGGTGATAGCATAGGAACAACTTAACTTTGTATATACTTAATTTTTAATTAAGTAGAACATACTGTCACAGCCAAAGTATGTTCTTGTAATCAGTATGCAGTGTTAGTTTAATTGTGTAATTTGGAAGAAGTTCACTTTCTGTGTTCAAGCCTCAAAGAACGCATATTGGATGACAGCATGAATAAAGGTTACTGTCATAAGAATTGACAGTAAGATTACAAGAAGACAGAATATTGCAAGTCAAGACAGCATATTCACTCTGACAGCAACATTGGCGGAAGACTACGCGACAGCAACTTTAGCCCTCGACAGCAAGTTTGGAAACCTCGACAGCACACTATGCGGGGAACTCCTACTGTCACCAAAAGCACATTCTTGTGACAGCAAGCTTTGCGGCAAAAGTAACTGTCTCGAGAAAGACCCTTGTTCTAATTATCTTTCTCAGTCAAATCCCGTGACAGTTTCAATGTTCAAGAAACAGGCGTGATGCAGTATCCCTAAGCTGCACCAAGTCTGCAAGACTACGATAGAAGCTTCAAGCACTGCAAACAAAAGCGAATCAATTCAAGAGCAAGGTCAAGTCTCTATTTGCTGAATTGTTTTAGCTAGAAATAGAATGAATCTAGGTTGCTTTTGTTATGATGTATATCTGACATATTAGCAATTTAGGAAAGTCACATGGGTAAGACAATCTGTAAGAAGCTGCCGCTTGACAATGACAGCAGCTTCACAAACCCGTGACTGATAGTGATAGGATTAGTCTTATACCTACTGTCAATTCATTCTAGAGAAGTAACGAAGACTAGCAAGTGCCTTGAAGAGAAACGAAGCTCAAGATTTCTCTCTTGAGGTTGTAGCAACACTTTGCAAAATAAATAAAACATTTATTTTGTGAATACTGTCTTCTCTATTTTACTGTTTGTGAATGCATACATATTATTGATAACATTAAATCTTAGTTTTAGTTGTTGAAACTGAGATTGAATTTTATCAGTATTGTATTCATCCCCCCCCCCTTCTGCAATACACAAGGACCAACACAACCTGTCTGTGTGCAAGATTTCAAGCAAAACCTAGAGAACCCCATCTGATTGTAGTCAAAAGAATTTTCAGATATCTCAAAGGCACTCCTTCACTTGGCCATTGGTATGCAAGGGAATCAGATTTTGGGTTGTGTGGTTATTCAGATGCTGATTTTGCAGGATGCAAAATAGACAAGAAAAGTACTTCAGGAAGCTGTCAGTTTTTGGGTGGAAGACTAGTTTCATGGTTCAGTAAAAAGCAAAAATCTATTTCCACTTCAACTGCAGAAGCTGAGTACATTGCTGCAGGAAGTTGTTGTGCTCAGATAATGTGGATGAGAAATCAGTTGTTAGATTATGGCCAGTCATACTCAAAAATCCCTATTTATTGTGATAACCAAAGTGCTATTGCAATGACAGGAAATCCAGTTCAACATTCTCTTACTAAACACATCAGTATTCGATATCACTTCATAAGAGAACAAGTTCTGGAAGGAACAATTGAACTTCACTTTGTTCCTACTGATCAACAACTAGCTGATATATTCACCAAGCCACTACCTGAAGTTACTTTCAATAAATTGGTGAATGAACTTGGAATGATGAACTTTGAGAATTTCTGAGGAAAGCTATAGAGAGGAAATCCTGATAACTGTCAAATCCTGATGGTTATTCAGAAATGTATGTATTTTTGATTTATTCCTGATAGGACTCAATCCTGACAGGAAGTCAAATGGTAAATCCTGATGCTCAGATATTGAAGCTGGTATGAAAACCAGAGGTCTACTTATTTTGTAATCATTTTTTTTTCCAAAACAGCACTTATCAGGATTGTCAAAATAAATTTTGTTTTCATAAATAAAATTTTATTTTACTTCATATTAAAAAATTTGCATTTTCAATCCTGATAAGGCAAACAGTTTCATAGGAAATGCTTTTATTCCTGATGAGGTTAGGTTTTTCTTGCATAGGAAAATGCCTACTCGTTATGGTTTAATTTCTAATGCTATGGGGCAAGGCCAATCACACCTTGTTCCTAACCCAAGCATTCATCCTAAACAGTCTAAACAGTCAACTGCCACCTCTATTGTCTCTCAAAAGACTTTAGTTGTAAAAGCAAAGAAGTCAGCTCGAACTGATGTGTCAGGAAGGCAATCAGGTTCAAAGGATTTTTCTTCTACACCACTCACTAAAAAGAAGTTACAAGGGGGTGTACAAGGGGTCCTGGTGAAGAAAGCTGCAAAGGGAGGTGAGGTTGTTTCTGTCAAAAGAAAGTTAGTGCTCAGGGATGAGACTGACTCAGAGGATGATTTACCTATATCCTCTATAATGAATGTGAATAAGGAAGTTGGTGATACTGCTACTGCAGTTGTGGTTCCATTGTCTACACCACAGAAGAAAAGGAAGTTATCAAAAAACAGGTATCATATTCCTTTAGAAAAGAAGCAGGATACTGATGTACAGGACACTTCTATTCTAAATGAGCAATCAGTTTCTACTGCTCAAGCAAATCCTGATGTTAGTATTCCTGATGCTGCACCAAGTCAAGTGGTTACTATTTCAGACTCTCCAGCACAAGACTCTCCAACAAAAAGACATGTTGATATTTCATGGGAGAAGTATGGTGCTGCTGCTTCCAAACTTGGGATAAAACATCCAATGGAAAAGCTAAGGAAGGCAGAAGAGTTAGTCTATCAGAGACAGAAGAAACTGAAAGGATCAAGCCCACAAGAACCTGAACCTCAAAGTGGTTCAGCAGCTCTTTCTGATGATCCAGTCACACAAGAACCACTCAATCAAAGTTTGGGTGAAGGCTTAGCTAGTGGAATGGTCCCACAAGAACCATTTTCTCAAAGGGAGAATGCAAACATCAACATTCCAGCTACACAAGAACCATCTTCTCAAAGTGAAGATGCAGGCCAAGCTACAGTTTCTGAGAAATTTCCTGACACAGCTCAAGGGATTTCAGGTGTAGATGAAGTTCAAAGATTGGTCGAGGACACTGTCAATGAGGGAAGCACACAAGAACCTTTGACTCAAAGTGTTGATGTAGCTTCTGAACCTCAAGCTCCACAAGAACCATTGGTAGCAAATACTGATGCAAGCATATCAAATCCTGACGGTGTTCATCCTGACGCTAGTGGTGCTCCTGATGCTGAGCCTATCCTGATACAGCCACTTCGTTCAAGACCAATGGACCATCCTATCACAGATTCACAGGATAAACTGAAAGGTATAGCTATTCCTGATCCTGATGTTACTCATAGTACTGATGATGATGACTCTGATGATAGTGATGATGATGAGAATCGAAAAGAGAAGGAACAGCTTGCTACAGCGCTCAAAGTTAGTCTTGGAACTAATTTTGGTTCATCAAGTACATATATGGCTGGCAAAGCTTCCACTGGGAAAGATCAGAGACAAGATTTTTCTATTCCTTCTTTTAATCCTGCTGAGGCACTTAGACAGAATGAATGGAACAATTCATGGCACAGATCTGCTGAATCTGTAAGTTATTCTTCTGCTTTGGAACATGCCTATGATGCAGTGAAATCTATAGAGAATCAAGACTTGAAGAATCATCTGAAGGCTACAACTCTGTTATCCAAAAGCCTCAAAAGTGAGATTGATTCTATCAAGAACTCCACTGAGTTGGTGAGGAATGATATTTCTCAAAGTTTTACAAAGGTGCCTACTGCTTTTCAGCTAAGGGTAGTAGAATCCCAAGTGAAATCTGTTATTTCTGAACAAACCTCCATCAACAGAAGGATTTATTCTCTGGATACTAAGGTAACTGACATTCAAGCCTCTCTTTCCTTAATTTTGAATTTATTGTCAAATCCTGATGTCAAAAAGGGGGAGAAGGTTAGTCAGACAAAATGCACACCTGATATAGTATTAAGGAATAATGATGATGATACTAGAGATGATGGTAGTGACAAAGTGATACAAGGAGAAACCTCTGATGCTGTTGTTGTGAAGTCTACAATTCAAACTTCACAAAGTCAAACAATGCAGTCAACTCATGATTCTGATTCTGGAGTAAAGACAGTAAGAACGTTGATGCAATCTCAGATCCTGACGGAAGAACAAATCCTGACACCTGGTCATGGACATACTCTTGCTACAATTCCTGAAGGTGATGAAGATATTTTTATTGATAATCCTGAAGATGCATCAAATTTATTCCAGAAGTTTACTACAAAGGATGGTAGAATTGTTACTCTTTATCACACTGATAAAAGAGTTCAACAATTATTTGCCAGAAAAGCACTCTCTACAGCAAGTGAAGAATATCCTGATCTCTCACATGAAGAATTCTTAAGAAAACAGAGAGAAATGATGGAAAGCTTTAATAACCCTGCTCCTGCTAGAGGTAGAGGAGGCAGAGGTAGGAGAGGTTCTAGAAGAAGTAGAAGAGGTTCTTCAACTCAAACAATACCTAGACAGACAAGGTCTAGAGGGTTAAGAATTGAAGAAATTCCTGAACCTATTCAAACTCTAGTAGTTCCTGACAGATCTACTTTTGGTGATGATGGAAATATTGAAGAAGAACCTGAATTGAGAAGAAAATCAAGAAAATCAACTCTATGCAATACAAATCAAATTGAAGAATCTAATCCTGATGTTGTTCCTGATAATATTCAAGATCCTGATGATTCTGAAATTCTGCAAGAGATTGATTTGATGATCTTATCTACTGTGGTTGATTTTCACAACAAGGAAGTAGATGAAGAAGAAGAAGCCAGAAGAAGAGAAATTACAAGAAGAACAAGTAGAGATTTCAATCTCTATTTACAAAGGCTTAAACTCTCAAATGAAAGAAAGTGGAGGAACCCAAGCAGACAAGAATCTTTACTTGAAAGAAGCTATGCTCATGAAAAAGAGAAAGACAAGAAGTGGAAACATATTAGTACACTGAGGTGTGATACACTTATCAATTTTCAGTCTGGAGGAATTATTACAAGCGCTTCAAGTGTTGTTGATTTATCTGAGATGGTTAGATCAAAAGCACTCTGGTTAAGGATGTTTTCAAATCTGAAGCAATTGTCAAGCAATTCAAGAGGAGGTATTGGACACAGAGATGCTGAATATCTGAATATGTCATATGTTGATCCATACTCCTTGACTGAAATTGGAGGTACTTTAACTTTTGAAAACCTGAACAATTTACTAGCTGTTGATATAGTTATAGATTGTCATGATGGTTTTGACAAGAAAGAAAAGCTTCTGTACTTCATGAAAGATGGTAGTGTGAAGATTTTATCTATTCAAGATCCGCTGATGAAAACTACATAGGAACTGAAATATGTTCATTATCTTTTGAGATCGAAGAATCAAATGTGCAAAGAATGGAGTGACATGATTTTGTCAATAATAAGAAGAAGACTGGATGGAAACAGTAATTTCAATGGTAATTATACTCCCATGTACTTAAATCAAAGAGGTCAGGATGTTGAAATGCAAAGGGGTACTGCTGTTAAAGAAGTAACTTTTGGCATGACGCAACTTACTCTCAATCCTGATGGGAAGGAAATTGCTTATCTTTTGCTTGAAGAGCACAGTCTTCAGAGAAGCTCCATATTGAATCTCAGAGCAACTATCTACCAGATTAATGAGGAAGATGAAGAACTCAGAAATCTTAAGGAAAGACTGATTCAAATTCTTGAAGAAAAAGAAGAAAATTTGTTATCCAACTTCTTGAAGTTGAATCTGTTCTATCAAAGAATTTAAACAGATAAGTTGTTTCTGAAGATACTTGTACATTTTGTAAATATGTTTTTGACATCATTGAATCTTAGGAATCAATACTTTATTTCACAAAGTATGAGATTGGGGGAGATTGTTAGATCAGAATTCAATGATCGTCAGGAGCTAGACTCAACTGATCAGGATTGCTGACGTCATCAGGATTTCATGGTCGTCAGGATCAGAATGCATATCAGGACTGGGATCAGGATTGATCATCAGAACTGGAAGCTGATCAGGATTCCTACTTCGAGTTATATTTGGAGTCTAGTCAATCATGGAAGTTTATTTTGTCGGTTCCTGGTTTGTAGGATGTAGCTATCAATTATGGATAGGTTTCAATCTTTGTAATTGATTAGGACTTATCATTGATAGAGAAGCTATGTAGTATATAAACACAGTTTAGGTTTCGATTTATGAACGTGAACATAATCGATCATACACTTGAGTATTTGTGTAACCTAGCAGCTCTCAAGAACATCAGAATTTCTTAAGAGAGTTTGTAACAGTTTTATATCAGATTTAATAAAGCTATTATCTTTCTTTCATATTTGTGATATATACATTAAGAAGTCGATTATCTTATACTATTGTATTCAACCCCCCTTCTACAATAGATTATTACTGGGCAACAACCGCCTTTCTGGATCTCCCGGCCCATTTGGGGCAATAAAATGATGGATCAACGCGACTCGACCTCTTACACTTGCTCCTAGTTCAGATGAAATCCATGACTCTGAAACGTAAAGATCGTCCTCCTTTCCCCAAGTGTAACACTTGTTGATACGACTCCACTAAGTAGTTATACCTAGGTTGGAAAGGAAGATTCTCCAATATTTCCCAAGCGATGCTTGTTAATGGATATCGACTTGTTCCATCAATTTACCCCTCGATCGTTGAGGTGGTAACACAACATTTGACTTTCAGCAATTAAATTGCTCCGAGAAAATATCTGTCCCTTGACAGTTTTTTTTTGAGTTGAGAGTTTAAAATGAGTAGCAGTCACTTAAATCAGGTTTCCCATATTTTTGATAGTTGAGCGAGCATTTAAATCCTCTTAAAAGACAGATTTAAATGGAAAACATTGTTTTGGGAACCTCTTTATGATTTAAAAATAATCAGGAATATTTATTAAATAAGTAAACCTTAAACGAATATTCGAAAATAATATTCATTAAGTAAATAACGATTAAATGAATATTCAAAAATAATATTCATAATTAAATAAACCTCAATGTCTATTCAAAAATAATATTCATAAATAAACCTCAAATGAATATTCAAAGATAATATTCATAAATAAACCTCAAATGAATATTCAACAATAATATTCATTAAATAAACCTCAAATGAATATTCAAAAATAATATTCATTAAATAACTTTAAATGAATATTCAAAAATAATATTCCTTAATTAAACCTCAAATAAATATTCAACAATAATATTCATTAAATAACTTTAAATGAATATTCAAAAATAATATTCCTTAAATAAACCTCAAATGAATATTCGAAAATAATATTCATAAATGAATAATCATCGAACAATAGTTGCCCGATATCTTTATCGGAAAATAATCTTTAATATATACAGAAAATATAATTACCTCTGATCTAAAGAAAATCACATGCCCTTATCCTAGGGCATTTATAAGAAAACTGGCTTATAGCTGATATCCTATATCTAACTTATAAGCCCCAACCTCAAGTCATAACCTCAAGTATTGTTATACATAGCAGTTCGAAAACAAGTATGCAATTTATATATCGCAATGCGTATCATATATGAAAACAGTTTATTATCACAACAACAGTAAGTATAGGTTTCGAAAACTTGCCTGATGCTCGAGAAGTGATAGGGGTTCGCGACGATGCCGGACAATCTAGACAAAGTCAAAGAAAACGCATGATTAATCCCCTGGATAATCCACTTGTACTAAATGCTTAAACACGTAAGTGAAACACAACCAAGGCATTACTAGCTCGTTATAGGCTCGTACTAAGTCCATGCTAATCGACAATTACTTAAGTCGTAGGTTTAGTCCGAAATCGATCCTCGAATACAAGTTATACTTAACCATTTACAACATTGGTTTCTAAGTCATGTTCTTACTGGTTTTCACTTGCGCAACCTCGGCTAACACATTTTTATAAAATCGAAAAATAATCTTTTGGACTCGAAACCTTTGCACACCTCTTGACAACTGATCTTAGCACTTTACCACGAAATCTCATATTTTATAATCACTTGTAAGGGTCTCAAACACAGTCATGAAGTTGATGTGTTTCTGCAATTTCATTTCTCGAACAACTTTTACTAAAACGACCATAACTCAAAAACCGTAAACTCTTTTGACATGATTCTTGCGGTCAAACAAACTAGACAAACATATCTACACAATCATATGCAGTGCTTACTCTTTAGACACAGTTATGGTCTCGGGTGACTACTGTCAAGGTAGTACAAAAAAAATGGGCATTACGACGGCTCTAAATCGAGCATTTCCATTTTGTCACAACATAACCAAGCCACACCGGGCATACCATACATCCACAACCTCAAAAAACAACCATCATACACCTCTAAGATCAGTGGCGAGGCTCAAATCCAACACCCATCATTTTACACATTTAAACAAAGCCAAACAATCACTAAATCACTTAATCATGATCTTAACTTTACATGAACATCAAAACCACTTCAAAACTCATATAAAACTCAAAGGTGGGTTAGGGTTTTACCTTCTTGGAAGCTCTAGCAACATTACCAAGTGTTTACAAACACTTAACAAGCCTTAGATAGTCCTTAAGTGCTAAATCCTTAAGATCAAAACAAGAAAACCACTTGAAGTTACTATTCATCCTCATCTTGTAAAATTCATAACAAATCGAAAAATAAGAGTTTGGTGATAAAATTTCTACCAGACCTTGTGCTCTTCTCGGGATTTCTTTTGAGTCCTAGATCATCACCAGGGAATGCTTGAAACTCTACTTATGGGCGTTTTAAGATCGATGGCAGAAACTGCCAGGAACAGGGCAGATTGGAATCTTCAATTTGGGGAAGGGATTTGACTAGGCTACACCTCTTTGTTGACCACGAACTTTTGGACGAATGTTACCCATGGAGTGGAGAAGCTATGGTTAAAATTTGGTGATTTATGGATGGATAGAAGTGGAGATATGAATTTTTCCTTGAGTTGTGCTCTTATTTGGCAGATTGGAGAGCTTCTTGCTCATCTTTGCTTTTCTTTTGTTTTTAACTTGGATGCATCTTTTCTTTTGTGTTGTCAACACTTCATTGGTCCAAGTGTTGGCCTCTCATCAAACAACCCCATTTTTGCCAATGTTGCAATTACACCATTAGCTTTTTGGTTGACTTTCATGCATGACACCTTGGTTTTTCTTCTTCCACCAATTGGATCGTCTTTGTGTCCTTTTAATAAAATAAATAAGTTACAGCTTATATGTTGCATTTTATTACTCCACTGTGGCACAATCCCTTAAATCAATATTAACTCCAACATCCCTTATCTATTCCCTCTTTATTCCTTGTTCTTAGAAAATGTTCTCGCGTTTCTTCGAATATTCTCAATCTCTTTTTTTTATAGAGTTCCTTAACTCTTGGTTAGCTTCCTTTTTGTTTAAATCCTTGAATCCACTTGATATAATTCTCTTAATGATCATGTAGGATATTTAGTCTTGTCATAATTTCAATCCTTAATCCATGATTCGTTTGCTTAATCGCTTAATCTCGTTATAAAGTATCAGCGGTGTTCGTTCTAAATTCTCAAATCAAATATAATAAAATTTCAGAATATTAAATCCTCAAATCCTCAATTTAATATCTCATTTCTTGATTATAGTAATATATAATTCACTGTCCGGTCAAATACTACACCAAAATAAAATTTGGAATTTCTGAATTCCGATCGTCTTTGCATTCACTTATTTACTCCATAGATCACTAATATGACTTCGGAATATCCACACTACGTCTCGTACATAGGTGGCATGAAAAATTTTCTTAGTCCTCAAAATCACTATTCATCCACCAAATTCACTATTCACTGATGCACTTAATCATAATAAGAAAAGTTTTTAATTTTACCAAAAATTCGGGTTATTACAAATCTCGACCCCCATTACCAGTATGTACGACTTGTGGGAGGAAACATCCCGGTGTGTGCAACCAGAAAACGATAACCTGTTATAAGTGTGGGCGAAGGGGCCATTATGCTACCAATTGTGCCACGGTTAACCCTAGCGTCAACCAAGGCCTCACTTGCTTCCAGTGTGGACGTCAAGGTCATATGAGGAAGGATTGCCCCATGAACCGACCCGCAGCATCAGGGGCAAGCAAGGCTGCCTCCAACAAGCCACCAACTGCTAGGACTTTCAACATGACAGTGCAGGATGCCGTGAGAAACACGGATGTGATAGCAGGTACCTTTTCTCTGAATTCAGTTAGCGCAAATGTTTTATTTGATTCTGGAGCAACTAAATCGTTTATATCGAGGGATTTTGCGCATAAATTGAAACTTAAGGCCCAACCATTAAAGGATTCCCTACAAGTAGAAATAGCTAACCACGAGATAGTCCTAGTTAATCAGATTCACCCCAACTGCAAATTGGAAATAGGAGAACAGTCTTTTTGTGTGGATTTGATTCCTTTTAAATTAGGAGAATTTGATGTCATTTTGGGGATGGATTGGTTGTCTCGCAATAACGCGCAAATAGATTGTAAAGGGAAGAAGGTTAGATTAAATACCCTAGCGAAGAAGGAGGTAGTGTTTAAGGGAATGAAACAGACACAAAAATTTTTAACCATGGCGCAAACCAAGAGACTGTTACGAAAAGGAAACGAGGCTTACTTAGCTTATGTTATAGACACCCAGAGGGAGGTGCCCAGTTTACAGGACATCCCAGTAGTCAATGAGTTCGAAGATGTGTTTCCCCAAGATCTTCCAGGATTACCACCCGATAGGGTAATTGAGTTTGCTATTGAGCTAGCCCCGGGGACGGCGCCAGTTTCAAAAGCCCCGTACCGGTTAGCCCCAGTAGAAATGAAAGAACTAGCTACCCAGTTACAAGAACTATTGGAGAAGGGTATGATAAGACCCAGTGTGTCACCGTGGGGGGCACCAGTGTTGTTTGTTAAGAAGAAAGATGGGAGTATGAGGTTATGCATCGACTACCGAGAGTTGAACAAGCTAACCATAAAGAATAAGTACCCATTACCCAGAATAGACGATTTGTTCGACCAGCTAAAGGATGTTGTGTACTTCTCTAAAATTGACCTGAGAACCGGATATCACCAATTAAAGATTAAACCCGAAGATATCCCAAAGACTACATTCCGTACCAGATATGGACATTATGAGTTCTTGGTGATGTCGTTTGGATTGACCAATGCCCCAGCAGCTTTCATGGATTTAATGAATAGGGTGTTCAAGAAGTATTTGGATGAGTTTGTTATAGTTTTCATCGATGATATTCTTATTGTTACGACCAATCTCAACACGCAAGTGCACGTGATCTCAAGTAATACAGATAGCAAATAAGGTTCGTTCCTACAGGGACTCGTTGTTTGTCTAGTTAATTCACTCACCAATGTATGATTATTATCCGATGCTAAAACAAATAACAAAATGGATTTTTGTTATCACTATAATTAATCTAAGAATTATAACTAATTATCAACTACTTGAACTGAGATTTATGTCGAATTACTTATGCAAATAAAACATGGAATTTTAACTTCATTAAACAATCCATCTATAGTCTTCAATTCTCTAGCCCTTTCATGTGATTTGTTAATACCTGATCGAATACACAAAACTGATAAAAGCCAACTTTCGTTGTACCAATACCATCCTAAATAATATCCACAATGAAGATAGAAATCACTTAGTCTCCCAATTATGCTTAGTCCCTATATGTCTATAAAGATTGAAAACATAATGGTTGAAGTACAAGCATTCAATTGATCACATAGTCGTCATAAAACGGTTAGAGTTACGACACTAATTACGAATGATAATCTCACGCATAAACCTATGCTAGCATGGCAAGTTCTAAACTCTTAAATCCACTTTCGCTTCAATAAGAATTAACACACAATTACAGGAGTTAGCTACTCTCCTATAACGAATTAAAACAACCATGATAGGATATCGCATCAATCACACTATAGGCATCAAGAAAATTCAACAAATAAACTTCATGAATAAATCCGCTAAAACCCCATGACAACGAATTAGTTCATAATCAAACTAATCGTCACCATGGGTTCTAATGTAAACATGATTGAAGAAAACGAATCAATATTGGAATAATTATCAAAGGTTCTAAAGAATACACCCAAACCAAGCATCCACAAGCTAGAAAGAATACAAGAATAAATTGAAAACTATCTTCTTCCTTGCTTCTTCGTGCTTTAAAACTCCGTAGATAATATGTGGTATATGTCTCTCCTGTTCTCTAGGGTTTTCTTCTCTTTATATAGGCCTCCAGGTGCAAATAAGTCGTACGGAATTATAATTTGACTTCAACTCGAAAAATCAGCAAATCGGGTTCAAAACAGGAAATTTCGTCAGAATGTCTGGCGCTGCCGCGCCACAGTTACATAGGAGAACGGCGCTGCCGCGCCATAAGCTTACTGTTCCGTTTTCATGCGGCGCTGCCGCGCCATAGGCAAGCTCAAACACGGCGCTGCCGCGCCGTGCCTTCTGTCCAGGAAGACGAATTTTTCCATTTTCTTCGTTTTAGCTCCAAATTGCATTCCGATTGCTCCGCTTCATTCCCGTTACACCTGTGATAGATATTCCTGCACAATACCCTTAAAAGAGATCAAAAATACCACAACTCGAGTACAAACAATCGTTTTAAGCCATACGGAAACGTTTTAAGTGAATAAAATACCCACTTATCACACCCCCAAACTTAAACCGATGCTCGTCCTCGAGCATAAACAAACAATTTATTACAACTAACTAGTACCACTTCCGTAGGTGATCACGGTTGCATTTGGCATATGCAACAAGCCCTTTAAACCCCTAGGCAGCCCTAGTGGACGAGTAAGGTCTCGTGAGGGCCTATAGTGAATGTACCCACAAAATCCATCTACAATGCAACTACAAATGCAACTAACTACATGTATGCAACTATATGAAAATGCAACGATCCCTTCAAACCAACCAAAACCAATCAACGAGCCAACATCTCAAAGAACACAGTCTTCCAAACAGAGTTCGACCAAATTCCCATCGACCAACGAGACAAACACAGAAACGTGCGTGTGTGCGATGCTCACCAATATACTCCCAAACTAAATCAAGACCATACCTACTCTTAGCCAAAACAACCACAAGCTTACCAACAGAATGAACGCTAGACACAAGAACTCTTAAGAGACACCTTCGCAGTCCATCTGAGTTAGACAAGAATTCATGCTTTATTACACAAAAACAACTACGCACAACACACATGCTTATTTGACCGTGCAATGGATGAGACCCCCAAAAGGCTTATACAATAATACCCATGTAGCGAGCGTTAGGTTAGCGGATCCCAGACCGGAAAAGTCTTAGGTCACTAGGCACAAAGTCCCCAAAGAACTTACTTGCTCGAGTACTAAAGAGCTCAACCTGATCAATTCTGCATAAAAACAACTCTTTTTTTTTTTCTTTTTCAACTTTTTTCTTCTTTTTTTTTTTTTTTTTTTCAACAATTTCGGAATGAGTGCACTTTGCCTTTTTTCTCATCCACCCTAGACTACTCATTTTTTACCAATGAGCCGGCTACTAGCCATTTGACGCCTAGCCTTTATTACAACTAGCATGAAATCCCTGGTTTCCCCCAAACTTATACATAAGTGCTCCTTCGTTTTCAAGAATCTAGCCAACATTCTAAATGTAAACAAGTGGTTAAATTCTAACACCAAACAAGCATGGTCTGATCAAATTCAAAAGCAACCAATGAGACTTATGAAATAGATTTGTTTCTGGCATGCAAGTCAATACTTAGAAACTTAATCAACCCTCTATTCATCACAACCACACTCCAATCAACATCGACTCACCAACGGAAATAGTCAAGTCCTACGGGATCATGAAATATGCATGCAACTAAAATGGACTCACATAACAGATATAAATACTAATGCAAAACATAATGCTCTATATGACACAAACATGCAAAGATATGAATGAACTACAACTACACATGCAATATGAATCCTACATGAGACACACACTAACTATACAAACCCATACATCACCCCCAAACTTAACATATTCAATGTCCTCATTGAAGGTAATAAGAAAGATAGTAGAAACATACCTAACACATGGGTTGCCTCCCACGAAGCGCTGTCGTTAATGTCATTTAGCCGGACAAATGTGAATCAAATCATGGTGGCTCGAAGATCGCATTTGACTTGTCCTTAGCAGAAGGACCATTCACCCTTTGTTTGATAACCTTCTTGCTTTCTTCCCACATCTTTTCCAAATCAAACTTCACCTTGACTTTTCCACCAATCGATTTTTTCTTTTTCTTCTTTACACCTCTAAGGTGTTTATGCTTCTCCGTCGATTGATAAGAACACTCTTTTACCTCATCATCCTTGTTCCACCTTCTCAACATATTATCTTCACACTCTTTAAAAATCACCAACTCATCATTCAGAAGGATACTTCAAATGTGGTGGAAGTTTTCCAAGCTTGACATTCGAAAGATCTCGAATGGAAGAATTGTCAATGGAATCACTGATGTGATGCTCGAACTTGTGCATGTCCGAATTTTTGCTCAACAGCTGATCGAACTCCTTTCTCTGACCCGTATCAACCATATTCAAGCTAAAACACTCTTCCTCCTCTGTCAGAAATTTCATAGCCTTGAACACATTAAAGATGACCTTTTGATTACTCACCCTCATTGTGAGTTCTCCCTTTTGGACATCAATAAGAGTCCGACCTGTAGCCAAGAATGGTCGTCCCAAGATGATAGGGATCTTCTTGTCTTCCTCAAAGTCAAGAATAACAAAGTCGGCTGGAAAGATAAGCTTGTCGACCTTCACCAAAACATCCTCAACTATTCCTCGAGGATAAGTAACTGAACGGTCCGCAAGTTGCAGAGTCATGGTGGTTGGCTTTGGTTCTGGAAGACCAAGCTGCATGAAAACTGATAAGGGCATGAGATTAATACTTGCACCCAAATCACACAAGCATTTGCTGAATGAGAGATCTCCAATAGTACATGGTATGGTAAAGCTTCCAGGGTCCTTCAACTTAGGTGGCAACTTTTGTTGCAAGATGGCACTACATTCTTCCGTCAATGCAACTGTCTCTAGCTCCTCAAGTTTCAATTTCTTCGAAAAAATGCCCTTCATAAACTTCGCATAGCTCGGCATTTGCTCAAGAGCCTCTGCAAATGGTATGTTAATCTGAAGCTTCTTGAAGACATCCAAGAACTTAGCAAACTGCTTGTCAAACTTTTGCCTTTGAACTCATTTTGGGAATGGAGGAGGTGGAAACACCTTTTCTTCTACTACTTTCTGAGAATTATCACTCTTCCCAGTTACATGAGTCGAGAGAGTAGCATTAGGTACCAAATCAGGAACAGAATCGACCCCAGCGTCAAAATTATCTTTTTCTTCCAGAAGGGCCGGCGCTGCCGCGCCGTTTTTATACTGGGGAGCGGCGCTGCCGCGCCGTACAAACTGACCCGAAAATTCATTTTTTTCTTCGGTTGAATTTTCTTCGTTCTGACCCTGTAGAATCTTTCCCGATCGTAAGGTTACTGCCTGGACCTGTTCCTTGTGATCTTTCTTGCCTGGATTCATCTCTGTGTCACTCGGAAGCGTTCCTGGTTGACGGTTCAACAATGCATTGGCTAGTTGCCCAATCTGATTCTCTAAAGTTTTCAACGACACCGCCTGACTCTTATACATCATTCGAAGCTCTTCCAATTCAGACTTCTAAGACTGATTCAATGAATTCCCTTGAGATGGTTGAAATCCCGGTGGAATGAATGGTTGCCTTGGAGCATAAGGTGGTGGTTGATAGTTCTGATTATATGGCCTTGCATTGAACTGCTGATTTTGTGGTTGCTGAACACCACCCTGATTGTTGCTCCAACTGAAATTAGGATGATTCCGATTGTTGGGATGATACACATTAGGTGCTGGTTGCTGAGTTCTCTGAAAGTTACTAACAAACTGTGCTGATTCAGCTGAGATAGCACACAGATTCGTGTCATGAGCCCCTGCACACAATTCACACACCATAGCAACCTGGTTAGTCCCAAGATTAGAAAGGGAATCTACCTTCATTGTCAACGCTTTGAGTTGAGCAGCAATAGTAGTAGCTGCATCCAAGTCAAGAACTCCAGCCACTTTAGCAGGTGGCAAGCGTTGAGTAGGATTCTGAAACTCATTGGCCGCCATCATCTCGATAAAATTATAGGCATCCTCATAGCTTTTTGCCCACAGTGCTCCTCCAGAAGCTGCATCAAGCATAGGCCTTGACTGAGCTCCCAATCCATTATAGAAATTGCTGATTACCATCCAATCCGGCATCCCATGATGAGGACAACGTGCCAATATCTCCTTGTACCTTTCCCAAGCTTCCCCCAAAGATTCCTGGGGTTGCTGAGCAAACTGAGAAATAGAATTCCTATAAGCTGCTGTCTTCGCCATGGAGAAATACTTCGTCACGAACTTTTGAGCACAGTCTGCCCAAGTTTTAATAGAACCTGATGGCATAGAATGTAACCAACTCTTGGCTTTATCCCTAAGAGAGAAGGGAAATAGCCTCAATCTGATTGCGTCATCTGTAACTCCATTGAATTTGAAGGTGTCACAGATCTCAAGGAAGTCCCTAATATGAGCATTGGGATCTTCAGCAGGACTACCCCCAAACTGAACTGTATTTTGAATCATCTGAATGATGTTTGGCTTAAGCTCAAAATTATTAGCCCCAATAGCTGGACGAACAATGCTGGTATGAATGTCCTCCACTTTTGGCTGAGAAAATTCACTCAAAGCCTTCGCTGGTTGTGCTTCATCTGCCATATCTTCTTTTGATTCACGATTGTTTTCTACACTGATGTTCTCAAAGTCAAGTTTCCTTCGTGCTAGTTCTTCTCTTCTTGCTAATTCTTCTCTACGTGCCCGAGCTCGTGTACGCATACACTCTCAATAAGTACCTGAAATTCACCAACAAGAAAATTGGTGAGAAACGTCCTAGTCACCAAACTTTAATGACCACTGATGGTAAATACTGAAACTAAACAAATAAAACCGAAATCCCCGGCAGCGGCGCCAAAAACTTGTTACGACCAATCTCAACACGCAAGTGCACGTGATCTCAAGTAATACAGATAGCAAATAAGGTTCGTTCCTACAGGGACTCGTTGTTTGTCTAGTTAATTCACTCACCAATGTATGATTATTATCCGATGCTAAAACAAATAACAAAATGGATTTTTGTTATCACTATAATTAATCTAAGAATTATAACTAATTATCAACTACTTGAACTGAGATTTATGTCGAATTACTTATGCAAATAAAACATGGAATTTTAACTTCATTAAACAATCTATCTATAGTCTTCAATTCTCTAGCCCTTTCATGTGATTTGTTAATACCTGATCGAATACACAAAACTGATAAAAGCCAACTTTCGTTGTACCAATACCATCCTAAATAATATCCACAATGAAGATAGAAATCACTTAGTCTCCCAATTATGCTTAGTCCCTATATGTCTATAAAGATTGAAAACATAATGGTTGAAGTACAAGCATTCAATTGATCACATAGTCGTCATAAAACGGTTAGAGTTACGACACTAATTACGAATGATAATCTCACGCATAAACCTATGCTAGCATGGCAAGTTCTAAACTCTTAAATCCACTTTCGCTTCAATAAGAATTAACACACAATTACAGGAGTTAGCTACTCTCCTATAACGAATTAAAACAACCATGATAGGATATCGCATCAATCACACTATAGGCATCAAGAAAATTCAACAAATAAACTTCATGAATAAATCCGCTAAAACCCCATGACAACGAATTAGTTCATAATCAAACTAATCGTCACCATGGGTTCTAATGTAAACATGATTGAAGAAAACGAATCAATATTGGAATAATTATCAAAGGTTCTAAAGAATACACCCAAACCAAGCATCCACAAGCTAGAAAGAATACAAGAATAAATTGAAAACTATCTTCTTCCTTGCTTCTTCGTGCTTTAAAACTCCGTAGATAATATGTGGTATATGTCTCTCCTGTTCTCTAGGGTTTTCTTCTCTTTATATAGGCCTCCAGGTGCAAATAAGTCGTACGGAATTATAATTTGACTTCAACTCGAAAAATCAGCAAATCGGGTTCAAAACAGGAAATTTCGTCAGAATGTCTGGCGCTGCCGCGCCACAGTTACATAGGAGAACGGCGCTGCCGCGCCATAAGCTTACTGTTCCGTTTTCATGCGGCGCTGCCGCGCCATAGGCAAGCTCAAACACGGCGCTGCCGCGCCGTGCCTTCTGTCCAGGAAGACGAATTTTTCCATTTTCTTTGTTTTAGCTCCAAATTGCATTCCGATTGCTCCGCTTCATTCCCGTTACACCTGTGATAGATATTCCTGCACAATACCCTTAAAAGAGATCAAAAATACCACAACTCGAGTACAAACAATCGTTTTAAGCCATACGGAAACGTTTTAAGTGAATAAAATACCCACTTATCACTTATCTACTCAAAGACAGAGGCAGAACATGCAGAACATTTGAGGATAGCCCTAGGAATACTCAGGAAGGAAAAATTGTATGCCAAATTCGTGAAGTGTGAATTCTGGCAAAATGAGGTTCAGTTTTTAGGTCATGTGATTAATAAGGAGGGAATATTGGTTGACCCCTCCAAGATAGAGGCTGTTTCGAATTGGGAACGACCAACCACACCAACAGAGGTAAGGAGTTTCATAGGATTAGCAGGGTATTATAGAAGATTTGTCAAGGATTTTGCGAAAATCGAAGCCCCGTTAACCCGACTTACCCATAAAACTGAGAAGTTTGAATGGACGGAAAAATGCGAGAGTAGTTTCCAAGAGCTAAAGAAGAAGTTGGTGACTGCCCCTATGTTGGCATTTCCAGATGGAAAAGGAGATTTTGTGATTTACAGTGATGCTTCGCATAAGGGATTAGGGTGCGTGCTGATGCAGCACGGTAAGGTAATCGCGTATGCGTCGAGACAATTGAAGGAATATGAGATTCGATATCCTACTCATGATTTAGAACTAGCAGCCGTAGTTTTCGCTTTAAAGATTTGGAGGCACTACTTGTATGGGGAGAAGTGCGAGATTTACACTGACCATAAGAGCCTCAAGTACATTTTTACCCAGAAGGAGCTCAACATGCGCCAGAGAAGATGGTTGGAGCTGATCAAGGATTATGACTGTGAGATTCTTTATCACCCAGGGAAAGCCAATATGGTGGCTGACGCCCTTAGTAGGAAAGAGAGACTCAAGATGATAATGTCATCAGAAGAGCTGATTAGAGAATTTGAAAAGATGGAAATAGAAGTGAAGGTAAACGAAGACGGTACCGAAAAGCTGTTTGAGATTTCACTGCAGCCAGAGTTGTTAGAAAAGATCAGAAGATGTCAAGAAAGAATGATAAGTGAAGACAAACAGTCAATGACATGAGAAAAGATTCACACTGTCAAGGATGATAAAGGAATAATGAGGTATACTTACCGAATTTGGGTTCCAAATGTTCGAGAACTAAAGGACGAGATTTTACACGAGAGTCACAGTTCAAGGCATTCAATTCACCCAGGAAGCACCAAGATGTATGGAGATTTGAAAGAATACTACTGGTGGCCTAACATGAAAAAGGACGTAGCAGAGTGGGTAAGCAGATGCTTGACCTGCCAATGAGTGAAAGCAGAACACCAGAGACCCAGTGGAC
This sequence comes from Heracleum sosnowskyi, assembly GCA_030848705.1. Taxonomy (NCBI): domain Eukaryota; kingdom Viridiplantae; phylum Streptophyta; class Magnoliopsida; order Apiales; family Apiaceae; genus Heracleum; species Heracleum sosnowskyi. The sequence goes on along the minus strand of JAUIZM010000019.1, from coordinate 132,020 downwards.
TTTTACGACCCCTAGAGATTCCCGAATGGAAATGGGAACACCTAGCCATGGACTTCGTAGTAGGTTTACCAAGGACCAAGGCCAATCATGACACCATATGGGTAATCATAGACAGACTGACGAAGTCAGCACACTTTCTTCCGATCAATGAAAGGTACACTGTCGACAGACTAGTGGATATTTACTTGAAAGAAATCGTGGTGCGACATGGAGTCCCAGTCGTCATAGTATCTGACCGAGATCCCAGATTTAACTCCAGATTTTGGAGGAGCTTCCAAGAGTGTGTAGGAACTCGGCTGAACATGAGTACTGCCTATCACCCACAAACAGACGGACAAAGTGAAAGGACCATCCAAACCCTAGAGGATATGTTAAGAGTTTGTGCTATAGACTTTAAAGGAAGTTGGGATGACCACCTACCCCTGATTGATTTTTCCTACAACAATAATTTTCATGCGAGCATAGGAATGCCGCCTTACGAGGCCCTTTATGGAAGAAGATGTCGATCTCCCTTGTATTGGGATGAAGTTGGAGAGCGAAAGATGCTTGGGCCCGAAGTGGTCCAACGGACTAAGGACATAGTAGATCTAATCAGAGGACGGCTGGTAGCAGCCCAAGATAGACAAAAGAAGTACGCTGATTTGGCCCGGAAGGACAAGGAATATGAAGTGGGAGACCTAGTGTTCTTAAAGGTATCTCCTTGGAAAGGTTTGATGAGGTTCGGAAAGAAAGTAAAGCTGAGTCCTAGATACATTGGACCCTTTGAGATCTTAAGACGTATTGGGAAGTTAGCATATGAACTAGCATTACCCCCAAACCTGCAGCAAGTACATAATGTGTTTCATGTTTCAATGTTGAGGAAATACAACCAGGACGCTAAACACATAGTGGAATATGAACACGTAGACATGCAGCCAGACCTAACCTATGTGGAGCAACCAGTGGAAATCATAGATGAAAAGGAACAAGTGCTCCGAAACAAGGTCATCAAGCTAGTCAGAGTTTTGTGGCAAAACCATAACGTGGAAGAATCAACCTGGGAACTAGAAAGTGCTATGCTGGAAAAGTACCCCCATTTGTTTTCAAACTGATTCCGGGACGGAATCCTTTTAAGGAGGGCAGACTGTAATATCCCCAAATTTTGTACTTATTTAAGAACTATTGATGAATAGTAACTTTTGTTAAAAACCACTGATGAATAGTAACATTTTTTTTATTTAAAAAGTTTTTCAGACCACCCTATATACGGGACGATATAATAAACTTTCAAAGTCGTATTAGTGATCTATGAGGTAAATGAAGGAATGCAAACGCTGTCAGAATCGGAAAAATAGCATTTCTGTTTTCTCCGAAATTTCACCAATAACGGATGGATTAATTATTATTTGAGAGTATTGGAGGATTTAAATTATCAATTCCATGGATATGGATTTAATAAAAGAATTAGAGATATCAAGACCGTTTACGGTAAACTACTTCGATAGAACCCTTAAGAAACCCTGCGAACATTCTACGCGATTAAACGGAGACGGAACATGTTAGATCAGAATTCAATGATCGTCAGAAGCTAGACTCAACTGATCAGGTTTGCTGACGTCATCAGTATTGCATGGTCATCAGTTTTTGATCAAGCGTCAGTATCTTATTGATCATCAGGATTCCTACTCAGACTATGATCAGGATTGATCATCAGAACTTGAAGCTGATCAGGATTCCTACTTCGAGTTATATTTGGAGTCTAGATAAACATGGAAGTTTATTCTATTTGTTCCTGGTTTGTAGAATGTAGCTATCGATTAAGGATAGGTTTCTATCTTTGTTATTGATTAGGACTTATCTTGTTATTGATAGAGAAGCTGTGTGCACTATATAAACACAGTCTTGGTTTCGATTTATATGATTCGAACGAGAACATAATCGAATAGAAGCTCTCAAGAACATCAGAATTTCTTGAGAGAGTTTGTAACAGTTTTATATCAGATTTAATAAAGCTGTTATCTTTCTTTTCATATTTGTGATATATACATTAAGAAGTCGATTATCTTACACTATTGTATTCAACCCCCCTTCTACAATAGATTATTACTGGGCAACAATTGGTATCAGAGCAAACTGATTTAATTCTGAATCAGATACGATCTAAAGATGTCGACAACCAAGTATGAAAGCATGAAGATTCCCATCTTAAAGATATCAGAATATCCTACATGGAGGGTAAAGATGCTGATGTACCTGGAGGCTATGGATCCTTACTACTTGGACAGGATTCGTGATGGACCATATATACCAACAAAGTTCGTAGAACGAACAGATACAGTACCAGAACATTATGTGGTCAAAGCTAAAGCTGAATGGACTCCAGAAGAAAAAGCTCATGTACTCAGGGAACCAAAGATAAAGAATATCTTGCACAATGGTCTTGATGCTGTTATGTCAAACAGAGTGATTGCATGCAAGTCTTCAAAAGAAATCTGGGATACTTTGGAAACTCAGTGCCAGGGATCTGCATCTGTCAAGAAAAACAGAAGGGCTCTATTGATTCAAGAATATGAACAATTCGATGCAAGACCTGAAGAGAGCCTGACTGAGCTATATGATAGATTCCTGACACTATTGAACAGCTTATCCTTAGTTGACAAAGTATATGAAACTGAAGATTCAAACACCAAATTTCTTAGAGCTTTACCTGAAGAATGGGATACTCAGACCTCAATCATTAGACACCAGTATGATCTGAACATTGTGTCTCTTGATGAGATCTATGGGATGCTAAGAACTCATGATCTTGAAGTTCAACAGAGAAAGAACAAGAAAAGTTGCAAGGCAAAGTCAATTGCTTTGAATGTAGAAGCTAAATCAAAAGGAAAAGCTATGGAGGTCTCTAGAAGTAAATCAAGAGTAGCTGAGTCAGATCCTGACGACTCTTCATCAGATACTGATGGCAATCCTGATGCCAATACTGGTGATGATTCTTCTGACTCAGACATGGAAGAGATGGTTGCTATGATTGTCAGAACTTCAGAAGGATGAAGTTCAGGAAGAATAGAAGACAAGGCAACTTTCAGAAAAAGACCTTCAAAGCAGACAAAGACAAGTATATCAAAAAGGACAGCAAGGGTAGAAAATTTGACAAGTCAAAGGTTAGATGCTACAAGTGTAATGGTATGGGTCACTTTGCTTCTGAATGCAACAAGACAAAGGCACTCATCACATCAAGCAAGGATTGGATGGACTCTTCCTCAGAATCTGATACTGAGGTAGTCAACTATGCGTTAATGGCCAATGCTGATGTAATTGCTGCTCCTGATGATAAGGTACTAAATACTATCTTTGATTTTGATACTGATAATGCTTCTGAGTTAAGACGTTTTCTAAAGTCATTACATATTAGCTTTAGAAGTCAAACTGCTGAGAATACTAGAATCTTATCTGAGATGTCTGACCTTAGAAAGAGGAATGAGATATTAGAAGCTGAATTTTCTCGTATGCAAGAAGTACAAAAAGAATGTGATAATGCTAAACACATGCACTTAGAGATGACATCTAAATGTACTTCCCTTGAAAAAGAACTTGAATATGCTAATGAGAAAATCAGAACCTGGACAGATTCTGGTAGGAAATTTCATGAGATTAATACCTCTAAGAATTGGAAAGAGTGTCTAGGATATAAGTCAGATGAAGATAAGAAATTAGCAGAGAAAATTGTCATTGATGAGACAGTCAGTCCAAAGACCTATAGACATGTTATAGACTCAACCAAATCTAAGATTACTCCTGTTAATTTTGTTTTTGGTAAGGATTCCAATTCTACTTTTGAAAAGGGATCTTCTTCTACTCAAGGAATTAAAATTATAAAGTCTAAACCTGTCATGAACAAAGTCACTAAGAATGTAGGTCTATTGTCTCAGAAACAGCTTAAAGATAAAATCTGTGAGGTTACAGATAAGAAAAAGGGAGCTACTGTTAAGAGAAACAGGAATGGTAAAATTGGGATCAATAAAGAAAATGGTTATAAGTATATCCCAAATGCACCTAGAAAGAGTTGTTTTAACTGTGGTAACTCTAATCATCTTGCTATTGATTGTAAAAAGAGTAAGAAGAAAATTGCTGAAATTCCTAAGTCTGATGTTAGGAATAAATTAGTATTTTACAAACCACAGAATTCCTGTTTTCATTGTGGTAGTCTATGGCATTCTATTTATACATGTAAAGAGTATCATGATTTGTACTATAACTTTTATGATCCATTGCCTAAGTTTGAAAGTAGTACAAAGTCTGATAGAACTGAAAATGTCATAGTGAAGCATGCTTTTGTTAATACTGATACTGACAAAGCAAATCCTGATGGAGTAAATCCTGTCAGGACTGCTAAAGTCAAAAAGTCTTCTGCTGTTAAATTTAATAAAATGCATGAACAAGGAATCCAACAAGTGTGGGTTCCTAAACATTCTGACTAGTGTTTTACTATTCTGATGCAGGGTAAAAGGAAAAATGTGTTAGTCATGGATAGTGGATGTTCTGTGCACATGACTGGAAACAAAGCCCTGTTATCAGAATATGAGGAAAAAGCTGGCCCAACTGTGTCTTATAGAGATGGCAACATTGGACAAACCTTGGGATATGGCAATATAATCATTGGAAATGTCATCATTGAAAAAGTAGCTCTAGTGAAGGGACTAAAAAACAACTTGTTGAGTATTAGTCAAATCACTGACAGAGGTTATCATGTCAATTTCTATTCCACACATTGTGAAGTAGTCAGTAAAGCAACAGGAAAGATAGCACTAACTGGCTACAGGCATGGTAACATATATGAAGCCAACATTCTCTCAGATACTGATGGCTCCCCTACATGTTTCATCAGTAAAGCTTCAGTAGATGAAAGTTGGAATTGGCACAAGAAGCTTTCTCATCTCAACTTCAGCAACATCAATGAGTTGGTTAAGAAAGAGTTAGTAAGAGGATTACCTAATGTCTTATATACACCTGATGGACTCTGTGATGCATGCCAAAAAGCAAAACAAAGAAGGACATCATTCCAGAGTAAATCAGAATCCTCTATTGAAGAACCATATCACATGCTACATCTTGATCTGTTTGGTCCAGTCAACATCATGTCCATCAGTAAGAAAAGGTACACTCTTGTAATTGTTGATGAATATTCTAGATTCACCTGGGTGTATTTTCTGCACAGAAAAGATGAAACTCCTGAAGTTCTGTTGGATCATGTGAGGATGATTGAGACAACCACAAGGTACAAAGTCAAGATTCTGAGAAGTGATAATGGTACTGAATTTAAGAATTCAAAGATGGAAGAGTTCTGCAAATACAAAGGAATCATTCAACAATTCTCTGCTCCTGGCACACCTCAGCAAAATGGAGTAGTAGAAAGGAAGAATAGAACTCTTATTGAAGCTGGCAGAACTATGTTGGAAGAAGCTAAATTACCTACATATTTCTGGGTAGAAGCAGTCAACACAGCATGCTATACACAAAATCTCACATTAATAAACAGGCATGGTGTCACTCCTTATCAGTCACTCAAGGAGAAGAAACCAAGTCTGAAGCATTTGCATGTGTTTGGCTGTAAATGTTTTGTTCTCAGAACTCATCCTGAACAGCTAGGGAAATTTGAAACAAAGGCTGATGAAGGAATATTCATAGGTTATCCTACATCAAGAGCCTTCAGAGTTTTTAATTTGAGAACAAGAACTGTCATGGAGTCAATTCATGTATCTTTTGATGATAAGAAGATAACTGGAATCATTGAAGACTCGCATGATAGATTGTTATTTGAAAATGAAGCTTCCAAGGAACCTGAAGAAATTGAATCAGATCCTGTCAATTCATCAGATACTGATGGGTCACCAAATCCTGATGACTCACCAGGTACTGATGGTGCTAATACTGATGATGCAAACAACAGTGATACAACTAGTAGTGCTAATGTTGAGGGGGAGCAACGGCATTCAACTACAAGTTCAAAGTCAACTCAATCATCAGGACAGAATTCTTCAGATACTGATTCAAGTGAAGATCCTGATAACACATCAGGAGGGCATAGCAATAATTCAGGGAGAGCTTCAAATCAATCAAATTCTTTCAATCAAGATAACACCAATCCAGGGGGAGCATCTACTTCAAGAAACAATTTGACACCAGCAAGGAAATGGACAAAAGATCATTCTCCTGATTTGATAATTGGAGATCCTTATGCAGGTGTTCAAACAAGAAGTGCAACTCAGAATGAATGTTTATATAATAACTTTCTATCCAAGGAGGAGCCTAAGAAAGTTGAAGATGCACTTAAAGATGCTGATTGGGTTACTGCAATGCAAGAAGAACTGAATGAATTTGAAAGGAATGAAGTCTGGAAACTGGTACCAAGACCAAAGAATAGATCAATTGTTGGTACAAAGTGGATTTTCAAGAACAAGACTGATTCTGATGGAGTCATTATCAGAAATAAAGCTAGACTAGTTGCAAAGGGGTATTCCCAACAAGAGGGAATTGACTATGATGAAACTTTTGCTCCTGTTGCAAGACTAGAAGCCATCAGGATATTTCTTGCTTATGCAGCACATAAGAAATTCAAGGTTTTCCAGATGGATGTTAAAAGTGCTTTCTTAAATGGTGAACTGGAGGAAGAAGTTTATGTTGAACAACCTCCTGGTTTCATTGATCCTACATATCCAAATCATGTCTACAGACTGGATAAGGCACTTTATGGACTAAAGCAAGCTCCAAGAGCATGGTATGAAACCTTATCTCAATTCTTACTGGAAAGTGGATTCAAAAGAGGTGCAATTGATAAAACTCTATTTTATTTGAATCATGGTAAGGAGTTGCTGTTAGTTCAGATTTATGTTGATGATATCATTTTTGGGTCAACAAACAATAAGCTGTGTGAAAAGTTTTCCAAGCTTATGCAGTCAAGATATCAAATGAGCATGATGGGAGAAATGAGTTACTTTCTGGGTCTTCAAGTTAAACAGACTGATGAAGGGATTTTTATTAATCAGTCTAAATACACAAGGAATTTACTGACAAGGTTTAACATGCAAGACAGTACTCCTGCTTCAACTCCCATAGCTACAGCTACCAAACTTGATCCTGATCAAGGTGAAGAGGTAGATGTAACTCACTACAGAGGAATGATTGGCTCTTTATTGTATCTCACTTCCAGTAGACCAGATATCATGTTTGCAACCTGTCTATGTGCAAGATTTCAAGCAAAACCTAGAGAACCACATCTGATTGCAGTCAAAAGAATTTTCAGATATCTCAAAGGCAATCCTTCACTTGGCCTTTGGTATGCAAGGGAATCAGATTTTGGGTTGTGTGGTTATTCAGATGCTGATTTTGCAGGATGCAAAATAGACAGGAAAAGTACTTCAGGAAGTTGTCAGTTTTTGGGTGGAAGACTAGTTTCATGGTTCAGTAAAAAGCAGAAATCTATTTCCACTTCAACTGCAGAAGCTGAGTACATTGTTGCAGGAAGTTGTTGTGCTCAGATAATGTGGATGAGAAATCAGTTGTTAGATTATGGCCTGTCATACTCAAAAATCCCTATTTATTGTGATAACCAAAGTGCTATTGCAATGACAGGAAATCCAGTTCAGCATTCTCTTACTAAACACATAAATATCAGATATCACTTTATAAGAGAACAGGTTCTGGAAGGAACAATTGAACTTCACTTTGTTCCTACTGATCAACAACTAGCTGATATATTCACCAAGCCACTACCTGAAGCTACTTTCAATAAATTGGTGAATGAACTTGGAATGATGAATTTTGAGAATTTCTGAGGAAAAGCTACAGAGAGGAAATCCTGATAACTGTCAAATCCTGATGGTTATTCAGAAAGGTATGTATCTTTGATCAAATCCTGATAGGACTCAATCCTGACAGGAAGTCAACTGGTCAATCCTGATGTACAGGTCAGTATTTCATTACTTAATTTGTGCCTAATTTTTCGTCAGTATCTACTGATGGACGGTTGAGGTTTAGTAGGACAACTGTATGCGCGCGTGTGTTGCACTATTATAGATATATCAATACATACACATAAAAGGCGGTGCAGATTTATTTAAATGACACACGTAATCTGTCCACTAATTCTTTGTGCACAAATCATATTTTGCCACCTGTCTTTGAGAGTAATATTTTGTTTTAACAAAATACTTTTCATTGGTCTACATCGTTAATTACTCTCTTATCATCAGTTTTTCGTTTTCTATCTCTCTCTGTGCTTTCATACCCTAATTGCTTCAAATCTTAATTCTCGAGTTTTCAAAAGCATTACAATGACATCTTCATCATTCATGAACAAACAGACAGTGATTAGTGGTGTTACATTTGCCACTAACAATTTTGTGGCTATTCTAAATCATCAAGATTTACCCAATGAGTTTCATATCATTCAAGATTTTCTAGCTTCAAGCCCATTGAAGTTTGCTTTAACAGAACCTGCAAGTGTTTCTTTTAAGTCTGTAATGCAGGTGTGGAACTCAGTTACTTTTGATAAAGGGCATTCTGATACAATCTTGATGAGTTTTAAATATAATGGAACTACTCACTATGTGACTCCTACAATTGTGGAGGCAGCCCTGCATTTACCCGTTCTTGGTGATGCTATTCCTGCTAATGTTTCGGACTCTACTCTTTTTGAGTTTGTTACAAAGTTGGGCTACAATGGTGAAGTAAAGAGATATGGAAATCTCTTCAGGACAAAGCTTAAGAAGGAATGGAATTTCTTCTTTGATACAATCAACCGCTGTTTCCTGAACAAGACATCAAATTTTGATGCTCTTCCATCAGGATCTCTTAAAATTGGGTACTCTCTTATCCATTCTACAGTGTTTGATTATGGGTCTTTTATCTTAAAAGCTTTAAGTGATAGGAAATCAGATAAATTGGGTTCTGTCTGTTTTCTTAGATTTTTACAGTTGATATTTAATCACTTATGTCCTAATGTTGTTTTTGAGGATGATGTAGTTCTACCAATCTGTAGAATTACTGAGAATAATATTAAGTCCTTAGTCAACAGTGATAAGGCAAATGGTTTCATATGAAATGCTTTTATTCCTGATGAGGTTAGGTTTTTCTTACATCAGAAAATGCCTACTCGTTATGGACTTCTTTCTAATGCTATGGGGCAAGGCCCAACCCACCTTGTTCCTGACACAAGCATGCAACCTAAACAGTCTAAAGAGTTAACAACCACCTCTACTGTCTCTCAAAAGACTTTAGTTGTAAAATCAAAGAAATCAGCTAGAACTGATGTGTCTGGAAGGCAATCAGGTTCAAAGGATTTTTCCTCTACACCACTCACTAAAAAGAAGATACAAGGGGGTGTACAAGGGGTCCTGGTGAAGAAAGCTGATAAGGTTGTTAAGAATGTTCCTGTGAAAAGGAAGTTAAGGTTGATTGATGAAAGTGATTCAGAGGATGACTTACCTATATCCTCTGTGATGAATGTGAACAAGGAAGTTGCTGATACTGCTACTAAAGTTGTGGTACCTTTATCAAAACCACAAATGACAAGGAAATTACCAAAGAGCAGGTATCATATTCCTTTGACAGTGCAAATGAAGGATACTGATATTCAGACATCAAATCCTGATGAGTCATCTACTCCTGATGCTCTAGCAAATCCTGATGTTAGTATTCCTGATGCAACAACAAAAGTTGTCTCTCTATCAGACTCTCCAGCCTCTCCATCTCAGATTAGAGAAATTTCTTGGGAGAAGGTTTCTACAACTGCTTCCTTGGTTGGTCTTACACCTACATCAAAGAAAAAGAGGAATGCAGAAGAGTTAGTCTATCAGAGACAGAAGAAGCTGAAAGGATCAAGCCCACAAGAACCTGAATTTCAGAGTAATTCAGCAGCTACTGTTGATCCTGCCACACAAGAACCACTCAATCAAAGTTTGGGTGAAGGCTTAGCTAGTGGAATGGTCACACAAGAACCATTTTCTCAAAGGAAGAATGAAGACATCAACATTCCAGCTACACAAGAACCATCTTCTCAAAGTGAAGATGCAGGCAAAGCTACAGCTTCTGTTGAAAGATTGGTCGAGAACATTGTCAATGAGGGAAGCACACAAGAACCTTTAACTCAAAGTGTTGAAGCAGCTTCTGAACCTCAAGCTCCACAAGAACCATTGGTAGCAAATACTGATGCAAGCATATCAAATCCTGACGATGTTCATCCTGACGCTAGTGGTGCTCCTGATAATGAACCTATTTTGATACAGCCACTTCGTTCAAGACCAATGGATCATCCTATCTCAGAACCACAGGATAAACTGAAAGGTATTGCTATTCCTGATCCTGATATTACTCATGATACTGCTGATGATACTTCTGATGATAGTGATGATGATAATGAGAATCGAAAAGAGAAGGAACAGCTTGCTACAGCACTCAAAATTAGTCTTGGAACTAATTTTGGTTCATCAAGTACGTATATGGCTAGCAATGCTTTCACTGGGAAAGATCAGAGACAAGATTTTTCTACTCCTTCCTTTGATCCTGCAGAGGCATTTAGACAGAATGAATGGAACAATTCATGGCACCAATCTGATGAATCTATCAGTTTTTCTTCTGCTATTGAACATGCCTATAATGCAGTGAAATCTATTGAGAATCAAGACTTGAAGAATCATCTGAAGGCTACTACTTTGTTATCCAAAAGCCTGAAAAGTGAGATTGATTCTATCAAGGGTTCAACTGAAAAAGTGAGGACTGATATCTTTAATAATTTTACAAAGGTGCCTACTACTTTACAACTAAGGGTAGTGGAATCCCAAGTGAAATCTGTTGTTTCAGAACAAACCTCAATCAATCAAAGAATTGATTCTCTGGATACTAAGGTAACTGAAATTCAAGCCTCTCTTTCCTTAATTTTGCAATTATTGTCAAATCCTGATGTCAAAAAGGGGGAGAAGGTTATTCAGACAAAATGTACACCTGATCTAGTATTAAGAAATAATGATGATGATACTGGAGATGATGGTGGTGACAAAGTGATACAAGGAGAAACCTCTGATGCTGTTGTTATGAAGACAATTCAAACTTCTCAAAGTCAAACAACGCAGTCAACTCATGTTTCTGATTCTGGAGTTAAGACAGTAAGAACATTGGTGCAATCTCAGATCCTGACGGAAGATCAAATCCTGACACCTGGTCATGGACACATTCTTGATACAATTCCTGAAGGTGATGAAGATGTAATTATTGATAATCCTGAAGATGCATCAAATTTATTCCAGAAGTTTTCTACAAAAGATGGCAGAATTGTTACTCTATATCACACTGATAAAAGAGTTCAACAATTATATGCAAGAAAAGCACTCTCTACAGCAAGTGAAGAATATCCAGATCTCTCACATGAAGAATTCTTGAGACTACAAAGAGAGACAATGGAAAGCTATACTGCTCCTGCTAGAGGTAGAGGAAGCAGAGGTAGGAGAGGTGCTAGAAGAAGTAAAAGAGGTTCTTTAACTCAAACAGTACCTAGACAGACAAGGTCTAGAGGGTTAAGAATTGAAGAAATTCCTGAAGCTTCACAAAATCTAACCGATCCTGTTATCAAGGATATCATGGAGAAAGAAGACAAGGAATTTGTTGAAGAAGAACCTGAATTGAGAAGAAAAACGAGTGAATCAACTCTCAGCAATACAAATCAAATTGAAGATTCTAATCCTGACAATATTCAAGATCCTGACGAATCTGAAATTCTGCAAGAGGTTGATTTGATAATCTTATCTACTGTTGTTGATTGTCACAACAAAGAAGTAGATGAAGAAGAAGAAGCCATAAAAAGAGATATTACAAAGAGAACAAATGAAGATTTCAATCTCTATCTACAAAGGCTTAAACTCTCAAATGAAAGAAAATGGAGAAATCCAAGCAGACAAGAATCTTTACTTGAAAGAAGCTACACTCATGAAAAGGAGAAAGACAAGAAGTGGGAACACATAAGTACACTGAAGTGTGATACACCTATCAATTTTCAGACTGGTGGAATTATTACAAGTGCTTCAAGTGTTGTTGATTTGTCTGATATGGCTAGATCAAAAACACTCTGGTTAAAGATGTTTTCGAATCTGAAGCAAATGTCAAGTTACACAAGAGGAGGTATTGGACACAGGGATGCTGAATTTCTAAACATGACTTATGTTGATCCTTACTCCTTAACTGAAATTGGAGGTACTTTAACTTCTGAAAATCTGAACAATTTATTAGCTGTTGATATAGTTATAGATTGTCATGATGGTTTTGAAAAGAAAGAAAAGCTTCTGTACTTCATGAAAGATGGTAGTGTGAAGATTATATCTATTCAAGATCTGCTGATGAAAACTACACAGGAACTGAAATATGTTCACTATCTGTTAAGATGGAAGAACCAAGTGTGCAAAGTATGGGCTGACATGATTTTGTCAACTATAAGAAGAAGACTGGATGGAAACAGTAATTTCGATGGTAATTATATTCCCATGTACTTAAATCAAAGAGGTCAGGATGTGGAAATGCAAAGAGGTACTGCTGTTAAAGAAGTAACTTTTGGTATGACCCAACTTACTCTCAATCCTGATGGGAAGGAAATTGCTTATCTTTTGCTAGAAGAGCACAGTCTACAGAAAAGCTCCATACAGAATCTCAGAGCAGCTATCTACCAGATTAATGAGGAAGATGAAGAACTCAGAAATCTTAAGGAAAGACTGATTCAAATTCTTGAAAAAAAAAAGAAGAAAGTTTATTATCCAACTTCTTGAAGATGAATCTGTTCTATCAAAAAGCTTAAACAGATAAGTTGTTTCTGAAGATACTCGTACATTTTGATACATGTTTTTGACATCATTGAATATTTGGAATCTATACTTTATTTCACAAAGTATGAGATTGGGGGAGATTGTTAGATCAGAATTCAATGATCGTCAGAAGCTAGACTCAACTGATCAGGATTGCTGACGTCATCAGTATTGCATGGTCATCAGTATTTGATCAAGCGTCAGTATCTTATTGATCATCAGGATTCCTACTCAGACTATGATCAGGATTGATCATCAGAACTTGAAGCTGATCAGGATTCCTACTTCGAGTTATATTTGGAGTCTAGATAAACATGGAAGTTTATTCTATTTGTTCCTGGTTTGTAGAATGTAGCTATCGATTAAGGATAGGTTTCTATCTTTGTTATTGATTAGGACTTATCTTGTTATTGATAGAGAAGCTGTGTGCACTATATAAACACAGTCTTGGTTTCGATTTATATGATTCGAACGAGAACATAATCGAATAGAAGCTCTCAAGAACATCAGAATTTCTTGAGAGAGTTTGTAACAGTTTTATATCAGATTTAATAAAGCTGTTATCTTTCTTTTCATATTTGTGATATATACATTAAGAAGTCGATTATCTTACACTATTGTATTCAACCCCCCTTCTACAATAGATTATTACTGGGCAACAGAACAACGAGACACTTACGGAATTAAAATATAGGCATGGAAGTAACATGTAACGAGATTAATTCGAGGAATGCAACATTTGGATCATCCATGTGAAAGGAAACAAACCAGTAAAGCAAACCAGTAAAGCTACTTTACCCAAGCTCTTGCATGTTCAACATGTGTCCCTGTGATGAGGCAAATGTGATGACTCACCACTTTGACCAACAAATATCAAGATAATTATCAATCAACCAAGGCAAGAAAAAAAATTCCCACCTTTGAAGAACATCATATTCGGCCCAAATAGTAAACCAAGAGTTTGATTTTCAAAATCAAACTTCCACTCATCCATAAATCATAATCTTGGATTCTAAAGCTTCCATATTTCCAAACTAAGGTAATCTCTTAATCCTAGCATCATCCATTAAGGTTATCATGTTCAAATCCTTGATTGAAGATGAGAGTGAATAGTGAAATGAATAGTAATATTTTGTGTTCTTGATTTTGTTCTTAAGGATTAAGCTTGTTAAGGTTTGTACAAAGCTCAAGGAAGGATTATAAACTATTGTTAGTGTATATCAAGCATCAAGGAAGGTATAAACTCTTGAAACCCTTAGTTATAATTTGATTTATATGATTAGTTTTAAGTATAGTTTAGTTAGTATGATCATAAGGATGATTGGTTGATTTCGATGAAAGTTTGATGTTGTTTTGATGATAAGCAAGTAGATGTTGGTTTTGACTGATTGATGATGATTATGGATTAGTAGTGATGTTGAGGATTTGACTTGGTGATTTGGTTTGATTGATTATGTAAAGTTTATGATTAAACTTTGGAATCGTTAAAACATAGCCGTTATAATGCCCGATTTTCCGTAACCTTGTTTTGTTTGTGATAATTCGAACATAATACTTTATGTCCAAGGTCACCACTGCCTAGTATAATGTAGGTCTTGTTTCAAGGTTTGTTTTGGTGCGAAGATCATGTGAATCCGATTTACGGTTTAGGAGAAACAAGTATTTTAGTAAAGGATGTTTCGCGGAACCGAACTATACCACTTAGCCAACTTTGAGGCAATGATTAAACCCCTTAAACGACTTATTGGAATCTGAAACTTTGTGCTAACATGCTAGGTACATTTAGGAAGACCCTCGAAAAGATTTCGTGTTAAAAGGATTTAATCTCTATTTTATAAAAATGCGTGAACAAGCATACGCGAGTGGAAGTTCTTAAATGGTTAACTTGAAAACATGTTTTAGCTTAAGTAAAGTACATACTTAGTGTCTTAAAAGTATTAAGTGATTAATCTCGGATGCTTTGACTATGTATAGATCGCCGGATTGACTCGAGGCACACTACCCCTACCTCACCACCAGGCAAGTTTTCGAAACCTACACTTACTGTTGCTGTGATAATAAACTGTTTTCATATATGATACGCATTGCGATATATAAATTGCATACTTGTTTTCGAACTGCTATGTATAGCAATACTTGAGGTTGGGGCTTATAAGTTAGATATGGGATATCAGCTATAAGCCAGGTTTTTATATATGCCTTAGGATAAGGGCGTGTGTTTTTCTTTAAAGATCAGAACTGATTATATTTTCGTATATGTTAAAGGTTATTTTCCGATAAAGATATCGGGTACAGTTATTCGAGGATTAATTATTTATTTAATGAATATTATTTGTGAATATTCATTTGAGGTTTACTTATTTAATGAATATTATTTTCGAATATTCATTTAAGGTTTATTTATTTATCGAATATTACTTTGAATATTCATTTAATCCTTATTTATTTAATGAATATTATTTTGAATATTCATTCGAGGTTTATTTATTTAATGAATATTATTTTGAATATTCATTCGAGGTTTATTTATTTAATGAATATTATTTTGAATATTCATTCGAGGTTTATTTATTTAATGAATAGTATTTTGAATATTCGTCCGAGGTTTATGCATTTAATGAATATTATTTTTGAATATTCATTTAATCATGATTTACTTAATGAATATTATTTTCGAATATTCATTTAAGAATTACTTATTTAATCAATATTATTAATTATTTTTAAATCAAAAGAGAGGTTCCCAAAACAATGTTTTTCCATTTAAGTCCGCCTGTTAAGAGGATTTAAATGCTCGCTCAACTATCAAAAATATGGGAAACCTGATTTAAGTGTCTTCTACTCTTTTTAAAACTCTCAACTCAAAAAACTGTCAAGGGACAGATATTTTCTCGGAGTAATTTAATTGCTGCAAGTCAAATGTTGTGTTACCACCTCAACGATCGAGGGGTAGATTGATGGAACAAGTCGATATCCATTAACAAGCATCGCTTGGGAAATATTGGAGAATCTTCCTTTCCAACCTAGATATAACTACTTAGTGGAGTCGTATCAACAAGTGTTACACTTGGGGAAAGGAGGACGATCTTTACGTTTCAGAGTCATGGATTTCATCTGAACTAGGAGCAGGTGTAAGAGGTCGAGTCGCGCCGATCCATCATTTTATCGCCCCAAATGGGCCGGGAGATCCAGAAAGGCGGTAGACAATGTCAGGCTGTCGTGATTCTTCCATCTACATGTAGAAAACATGTTTTTGTTGTACGACCTGCTACTGATCATAGTAAGGTTGGTACGACGGGCGCGATGAAGGCTCCAGTATTGGTTCATCATCCAATTTGGATATTCCTGCAACATGTATTGGGGTGAAGAACCGATCATGTTGGCAGGAGGTCGAAAAGTGTTTGGAAATGAAGTGACAATAAATTCGTGTAACTTCATCTTTTATTTTATGAGTTATGACTCTGATAAAACCTTACTCAAATTACATATGCATAAGTGGATTTTGGGTTACAGAAACATTATATTAATTTTCCTTGTAACGTCATCTTATATGTTATACTAGTTTCTTATCCGTTTAAGGCATAACATGTGGTTACAAAAAAATATTTGAACTGTTATTTATTGATAATCTGTTATAAACTATTTTGATGGGCTCTATTGCTCACCCTTGCTTTATTTATTTATATCACAACAATAGCTAGAGCAGATGGCCCGCAACAAGCACACTCTGCGCAAGCGGGTAGCAGCCGTCAGAGATTTACCCGTTGATGTTGTAGCCGCCATAGCTGAGGTAGTAGCAATCAGTAGTCTAAGCTTCAGCTTTTGTGTATCAGACTTATTTATATTATGATTAATGTAAGCAACGGCAAGAACTATTAAGTATACTCTATAATCTTTTGGGTTTGTAATAACTTATAACTTGTGGATCCTATAACTAGATACTTATTCCAATTTCATCTCTGGGACTATAACTAGTTGTGTGTGTGTGGTGTTGTTATTGTGGGGTCACAGCATGACGTTTAATTGTTTTGATTCAAGTGCAAGTATTATTGATGGGAATTGAGACCGTAACGACCGGATCCCCGACCCCGGATCTGGCACTACGCCATAAAACTATGTTGCTATAAGTCCAGTTTCGCGTTGCTATAGCCCCAGAAAGGGCTATGGTAACATCAGAGCCGTGTTAGGTTCTCAGCAGTTGCTATAGGGGTCTATAGTAACATACTGAGTACCCCTAAGGTAACATAGCAAACTGTGTTACTAAAGATATCTACATTAACACAATAAACATTCTACAGCAACATACCTACTGTGTTACCAAAGATATTACATTTTTTGCAGAAACCAGAGAGTGGGCCCCACACGTGGGTCCCACAAGTGGGCCCCACACGTGGGACCCACACATGGGGTCCACTCTGTGGTCCATTAGATAAGCTTTGTGGGGCCCACATGGTGGGTCCTTTTGTTGGACCCACTGTGGGACCCACTTTGGTACCTACTGTAACACATTATAATATCTATTGCAACCCACAATTACATAGTCATCTGCAACACAGTTAGGTACCTATAGTAACACCTTATGTGAAATAAAATAAAAAAATACCATTTAAATGTTATATTTCCCATCAAATTAAACCAACCAAATTCAATATCAATAACATCCATAGCAGTAACAAAATAACACCGTACCACCAACATCAACCAACACCATCCACCACCAAACAACCAACACCGTCCACCACCAAACAACCAACACCGTCCACCACCAAACAACCAACACTAAAGAACATAAATTAAAAGATACAAGTACCAAGACAATACAATATCATGTTCATCATAAGCGGGATAGAAAAACCTATAGTAGGTCAAAAGGTAATGTCTAAAGCAATAGAAGTCTAAGAGCTAGGTTCGTTGGTCATAGGAGTACCATCACCTCATGTGTCACTGGAAATCGTCGCACAAATCTCACCAATATTAATATTCAGAGAGGGGTTTGTGTCAACTAATTTTTTAAGGACCAATGTCAAGTTGTCCTGGACCTTCTGATTGACCTTCGCATCCACTTCTTCGCTGACCTTCTGGTTTAGCTTCTTCTTCAATAACTTCCTGCCGTAACTTTTTTGTCAGCTCTTGTATGTATAAAATTCTTGTTATTATTGCATTATAAATTGGATGAACATATGGTTTGAAATCAAAACCATGCCCCTAAATAGAGAAAGAGTTTTTGAAATTTAAGAACCAGCAACGTGATATCATAAAGAACTAAGAGAAAGTGAATAACCAAAGCTCAACGTTTGGGCGGACAACACAAACAAGCTCCCTGCATACTCTTAGTGCCTCGGCTGTAACTTTGTAGTAACGCTCACCAACAGCTGATAGAATAGGACTAGAGATAGCCTGTTACAGAAGAACAGAAATGATAAACAGAAATATCTGACCATCACTACAGCATCAACCGCCACAAAGATATTCTTTATAATAATTGATATTTTGGCAACAGATATGTCCATATCTTATCCTAAACAATAGGAAAGAAGATTTATAAATTTCAGGTTACGAACTTCTTTCATGTCCTGTGAGACATTATCATATGCATAACATTGCATATGATGTAAAAAAAATTCCAGAATATAAATCTTGTAATGAATGGCAAACACATAATTGACTTTCATCCACCCTTCAGAAATGTAAGCCTACTTGTGGATTAAAGATCCATCCATCTTTAAGTAAAATGATCTCAACACGAAAAACCTCCAGTATCCTACATAATTTAATCCATAATTAATTTTTTCTTGATTACATAATATTTAAAGGGAAAAATGTAATCTTACACTCCAATAATTGTAAGATTACATAATATTTCTAGAGCAGTTTGCAGGGACTGTATATTCTTGATTTTAGCTTCAAGAAGAATTGTTTTCTCCAAACCACTGAGAACAAGGTATAGTTGTCCATATAGGAAAACGTAGATTCCAATCACTGATATCTGCAAAAATTTCAAAATTAAATGTAATAAATTTATTGACACATAAGGAACAAAATTTTGCACTTTCTATACTAAATTACAACTTAAAAATGAACAGCATGAAAAGGGATACTATTCTAATTTATTTATTTTGCGCTTTTTATACTAGTCCTCGCACCAGCAAGTCTAGAGTATTGGTCGCCACTTTATAATAATATTTTAAATTCATATTAATGTTCCCTAACTTCAGGTTTAAAGAGCTAAATCTAAAAGAAACTAGAGGGCATATATTTGATGTCATCTAAATACCATTATCTTGATACATTGATACTACAACTATAAAGAAGTATCAAATCTTACCAGGCTGCTAAAATAAAACCCAGTGGTTGTGAAGTAACAAGAAAGCATACGAAAGAAATCAAATCGGCGTCCAAGACAAATATATGTCACGGCTAATAGTCTGTTCACTGTTTCCATTAGCTACTTTGGCTTCAAACTTGGAGATCTGATTAAGGCCTACATCACGACCTTTGCCAACTTGCATATATTCATGGTATGTAACATATCCCCGTCGTAATGTAGTATTGTACCCTGTATTGTATAAAAATACCAGTTGTTTCATATAAAAACGAAAAATTGATTTCATGACGAAAAGACACTAAACTATATAAATCTTACCAGCAAAAACATCTTCACTCAAGTTGATTGTCTTTGATGCTTTGCTTATGCCACCTCTGGTTAAGTGAAATACCCTGTCAAACAAATCTGGATGCCCATAGTGGAACCTGACCCTGTTTTAATCATATATGACCAAGTACTAAGCATATTTGATTCACAGAAGAGCTAATTAACATTAGAATACTAAGTAACATATAAAAAAGGTAATGCAAATCAATAAATTATAGAGGAAACGTATTCTGATTTTTATCATTCTGTATGAATCATGAAAGTAATGTGCACAGATAGCCTTGCAAGTGTTTTGAAGAGGACTAACGGTTATTCGAGGAACTAAAAAAACTGCACAAGAGAGTAGAGACCAATACACTTGAGATTGAATCTTATTTCATGCTAGGAAAACATCAAACCTGAGAGGATTTGGTAGGATTCTTTGACCAATGGTGACAAAACTGGTTTCTTGATAAGACATGAACCATGCTAAGGAAGAAACACTGCATTTACAAAAACAAGAGAATGCTCAAAACAATTATTATTTGACCATGCATGAACCTGTAGTGATGGTCAGATATCAATTATTATTGTAAGAATATACAATTAAAGGGAAAAATGTAATCTTACACTCGAATAATGCAGGTCTCTAATTTCATATCCTCCTCTGTATTTCTTTAGATGATCTAAAGGATCCACCCTTACTGTATCATCTTTCTGTTTAATGGGCTTGGTGCCAATTTCGACATCCACCAAAGTATTTTCTGAAAAAGGAAAACCCAAGAAATATTGTAATTCTAAAATGGGAAAAAAAAATTAATTCAGCAATAATTTGTAGACCATGCATATCTTCACATAATAAAATAATTACTCTATCCAAAACATGTTAATTTAGCAACACATCCTTAATAAATTACATGTCATTTTAAAGAAATGAGATGGATTAATCACTGTCAATCTAGGACAATGGTAAAAAAGACACAAGTATAAATATATTAGTAACTGAAACATAAAAGAAAAGCAGAGACTCACCTGCTTCAGTCCCAGAAGAGATTGGTTGGCCTATTGTTATTCCCAAATGACCTAACAGAATTGTAGAAGGGGGGGTTGAATACAATTCTTGATATTTTCTTAAACTTAAAACACTGATAAAATAAAACTGAACTGAATAAACAAAAACACAAGATATAAATAATTCAGTTGGATTGTTTGATGATCCAACTGAAGTGTTTTTATTGCGGAAATAATTTGTGATACAAAAGTACACAGCTGCTCAGTTACAGAGTTGTAGAGAAGAATGCTCTCAAAGATAGCTAATACAAACTATTTGTTTTTCTTCTCTTCTTTCTTTTTAACTGCTACACTTGGTTATATATTCCCAAGTTTACAATACTATTTTTGGCTACTCTAAAGTACACTAAAGATAACCTCCAATAGTTTGCTTTTCATCCCTTTGTCCAGTGGTCCTTGGAGATCCTTGCTTTTGTCTTCATGCTTATTATGATCACTCCCAAGAGCCCAATTGGAAACTGGGATGTTTCCTTATTCCCCATGTCCATTTTAATGGTTTCCAATGCAAAGTACACTTCCACATCACCTTTAGATCTGTTCAGAAACCTGTCACTATCACTTTGTCAACTATTCAGAAAAGCAATAATGATTCGTTGATAGCAGGGAGATGTGTTTCGTTGATAGCTTTATTCTTCATTTCGTTGATGGTGTTTCTCTTGTTTCGTTGATAGAGTAATCCTCATACCGTTGACATGTCTTCACTTAGGCAAAATTACAAGGCATGATATACTTACAATTAACAAACCTATTTTGCCTATCTAGTACTTAGTCAACATGACTTAGGAAACCTATCTAATACACACATCAAATGCATATCAAACTGTGAAGTATTGTACAGTGCAATTGCTACAACACTCATTCCGTTGATGAGCTTCCTGTCAACGAAACACTGCAAAGCATGCCATTTCGTTGACAGTTACAAAATAACTTAATACAAAATCTATTAAGTGTTTTTACAATTATCATCAAGAACAACATATTCCTAACAATCTCCCCCAATTTATGACTGATAGAATAACAGCCATAAATCAAGAGCCTTGATGATAACAAAAACACTCAGACATATTACCCATGATAAAAGTAAAAATTGCATTGAGCTTCATAAAGTTTTAGACATAAAACAAGACTTACAAGACTAATGCCCAAATGTGCTCCTCTAGACTGAGAAAATGATTCATCTTGGTCTTCTTTGAGGCATAGTCTTCTTCCCTCTCCTAGAGTTGTTCTCCTCAATCTGGACCTGTAGCCTTCTGTAAAAGATCTTCTCTTCTTCATCTTGATCACCAAGCTTGGATTGCATGAACCTTAGAGTTTGATTAGATGCCTTATCCAGCTGGTCTTCCATCCTGAAGAACCTTCTGCAGTTGTCCTTGTCCTTAAATTCCATCATCCAGTAAGGTTGAAGATGGATCTTCTTTCCTGTTGAGGGCACTCTCAGCATCCTGGGAAGAGCCTCAGGCTTGTTCCAGCTAGCCTTTATTTGACATATCTTGGAGACCACCTCAGACTTGGCTGTTTTGGTGAAGCCAAAGTCTTTCTTCAAGCATCTAAACACTGTGAGTAGTGTTTGGTAGTCTTCTCCTAAAATTCTGTAGAGAGGCCATATTTGTTCTCTACCACCCTTGTATGTGAAAACCAATCTTTCAGGTAACTTTTGAGAAGCTGCAATGCCCCTTACTTCCACCAGGTTGTCTAAATCAAGATGTAAGCTGGATTCTTCCCTGATGTCAGCAATGTACATGCAGTCCTCTGGATTTGTAGGGGGTTTCTGAGATTGTGGCTTCCTCACAAATACTGGATTTGCCTTGACAGCCCTTTTCTTTGTCTTCATTGGTTGATCCTTTTCAAATAGGAACTTTGGAAAATAGGCTTCATCAAATTCAATAGGCTCCTCCTTTGGCATGATTGGTTGATCATGAAAGTTGACAGGGTGTGCAGGGTCACAGGCCAACTTTCCTCCAATAGGTAGATCAATAGGAATTTGATGTGCACTTGTTGTGGAAGGGGCTTGAGCAGTGTCCAGAGAGTCCTCTTTTTCAAAGTTCAGATTCCTCTTAGCTCTAGCCTTTGGTTGCCTTACACTTTTCCTTGCTGGTTCAGCTTCATTAGCTCCATCCTTGGCTTTTTCCTCCTGAAAGGTATCTTCATCTTCAAGTGCTTGAGCAACTGCCAATGCTTGCATTGCTGCCCTTTCAGATTCTTCAGCCTTGGCCTTTGCAAAATTTGGGTGACCAACCCAAATGCAGATTTCCTTGATGTCCCTGTAGATGATGGCCCTTTGATTCCTTATGCTTGGATGATTGCTTTCCTTGCTCTCAATGATCAGCTTCCCTAGGACTTTGAACTCATCTGGCTTTGGAGCAGGATAAAATATCCTTTCAATGTTCTTGCCTTTGGGTTTGGCAGGTGATATTGGAGACATCCCTCTTGCATCCACATTCTTAAAGCATGAAGATTGACCCTTCTCATTTCTTGAATCTTGAAAGATTCCATGCTGAAGGGGCTCTATAGCATAAGAGCTCTTGAACTGTGGCTCCATTTGTACAATCACCATTGCATTTGTTGATGGCTGATCTGTCTTTGAAGATTCAGTAATGTTCTTGAACCTTGCTTCTATGTTGGACCAGTGATCTTTGATTTGTTCTGCAAGTTTCATCCTCATAGAAGCTTCCTGGATCAGGTCAATACTATCCTTTTTCTTCTTTCCAAACTCCCCCATTGCTAGTGGCTCCTGTGGCACTGAAATGGCTGGGACCAACACCTTTGTGATTTGAATGTTTAGCTCCTTAGATTTCTCCCCCTTTTTGTTAGCATCAAGAGAGATGACTGGGAGTCCTTGAGCTGCCACTAGCTGAGTGAGTAGCTGAGTTTGCTTCTCCTGTTCCTGCTGCATTTGAGAAAGTGTAGCTTCCACCTTGTCCACTCTTGTAGAGAGAGTTTTCAAGGATGTAGCCACCTCAGGTTCCTTAGAGAAAAACCTGGTCATCTTGGACACAGTGAGAAGAGGGAGCTTTTCATCTATCATCCTGTAGTTAGCATCCCTGAGATTGCTAATGGAGTCCTTGATTTCTGTAGCCTCAATCCTTGTCTGCATCATTTGTAGCCTTTGAATTTCCAGAGAATCCATGATGGCCTTGTAGAATTTCTTGTCCCTTGCATTTGCAGACTCATGAGCTAGATAGGCCTCTTTGTACTGCCTTGAGATAGCAGCATCTAGAGTGACTCTTCCATGCATACCCTGAGAAAGCCAGTCTGGTGTAGGAGGCACCACAGAAGTCCCAGTCTGTGAAGTGGTGGCCACCTGTAGATTATCACCATAGCTGTCCTCATCATCAGAAAACTCAAAGTCTCCACTTGCTGCAGCTCCTGGAGGTAGATTGGTCAAGGCATCCTTTGCTCTTTGCATTGATGCAGTAGTATGAATTAAGTTGAGTGACCTTTCTGCCTCCACATTGCCCTGTTGAGCCATAACTTGATAGGCTGGCACAGGATGAGTAAAGGTCTCAGGATCCAGGGAAATACTATCCAGAGTTTGTTGATAATGCTCTTGGAAAGTAAGTTCCCTTTCTCCCTCACTGACCTCCATTAACTCATTAGCAATGGCTGCTTCCACCCTTATTGCTCCTGTAGTCCCTTCTCTCTCTCCACTCTTTTCTTGCATCATGGGCTCCCCATGGCTCACACCTCTCACACCCTCACCTTCACCTACTAAGGTGGTGCTCTCAATCTCTCCTTTTGCCTGGCTGGAAGAAATAGCCAGCCTCTCACTCTCATTCTCTCCTTTTGCCTGGCTGCAAGCCAGCCTCTCAATTTCACTCCCTTTCAAACCTAAAAGTGTCTCAACTACCACTAAGTCATCTACACTAGTTGTGGAAACAACTTGATTTTCAGTAGAAGGTGTAGAATGACCTATCAACGAAATGGTAGTTTGAACTGTCAACGGTATAGGTACCGTTGATGGAGAAACACTTGTCAACGAAAGAGGCTGTTTCGTTGATGAAGTCAATAAAGCATTTTGAGAAAGTGAAATTACAGTAGAATCTGTGGTGATTGATTTGAAATTGGGGTCCACAGATTCTCTTGCAGTTTCAGAAAAACTTGGTTGATGGCCCAACAAATCACTTAATAAGTGATGACCATCAGCTTCAGAGTGGGGCTTCTCCAAGATTAGAGTTGGAGAATCAGGAAAAGATGTATGGATCATGTCCACATCGAAAGATTGAGTTGGTGAATTGGATGGAGATAAATCAAGATTAATGTTTAGAGAGTGGGACTGTAACCCCAGAGTAATAATAGGGGTTACATCAACCTGAATTTGAGAAACTGGAAGTGTTGCTTCCAGTGTGTGTGCACCCTGTGAACCCTTGGTCTTTTGCTTCACTCTCCTTTGGTATTGGGAAAATGTAGACTGTGGGTTTGAAGTGTCCCTTACCCTTTTGGACTGTGCTCTAGGTGGAGAGCTTGTTTCAATAATCACATCCTTTTGGGAGGATGCAATTAGACTTGTGTTTAAATCCATTTGACTCATTGTGCCTTGTTGGGAAGACACAATGGGGCTAGGCTGGGAAACACTTACCTCACCTCCCTTATTCTTGGGGTTTCTTTGATTTTCACCCCTTCCCTCACCTCTCACAACTCCAGACTCACTCCCCTTAGGTTGTGTGGTAGTTTTTACAACAGGTGCCTTTTGAGAAGCACCTGAGGTTGGCTTGGAGGATTTCTTTGATTTTGATTTAGTTGCTGGGGCAGGAGCATGTTGGGTCACAGCTACAGACTCCATAGCAACAAGGTTGGAGGAGACAATAGAAGTAACAACTATACTAACAGGGATAGTAGTAGTTACCTCAATGATTGGCAGATACACCACTGGAACATCACCATTGTAGTTCAGCCTCAGTATGTCTGTCAATACTCTCTTTTCTTGTACAAAGCACTCAAACCTGGCATTAGGGTTAGAGATAACTAATGGTGCTGGACTAACATGATTAGCCAGCATCATCAGAAACCTTGCATAATAGATATTTTTCTTCCTATTTGCCTTATCACCCAACTTAGCACCAATTTCATAAATAAGTTGGGTGCTAAAGTTGTAATATCTATCATTTAGAAGCATGGTTAGGAGAACTAACATAGAGTTAGTTAATGCATCAAAATTACTAATCTTTCCAGAAAAGACCTTAATGAATGCATCAGCTAAATAACTGTATTCCCTAACCAAACCTCTCCTAATTATTCTACCCAGATTATCAGTAGGCAAAGAGTAGTTTATAGAATTTAGCATGGTAGTTATTTCAGTGTTAGTAGGCAAAGCATCACAGTTATTATCAGGAATATGTAAACATGCTTGCAAAACATCAGAATTAACTATGTACTCATTACCTTGGAGAGTGAATTGCAGAGTGCAATTTGTTCCACTATATTCACATGAGGTCCAAATTTCCTCAATTATTTCATTGTAGATTGGTGTAGAGTGGAACATTGCATAGCTCAACTTGCAATTCTTCATGAAATCCATCATTTTGAAGAAAAGTCTGTTCGGGTTTTCCTTTGCAACAAAAGGGATGGAGTTGTTCTTCTCATAGATGAACCCTCCAGCAGACATAAGCTTGACTATGGGTGCCATTGTTGAGTGAGATAAAGCTTCGAACTGAGTTGCTTGTTAGAGAGAGAAAGAGAGAGAAAAGCCTTTGGAATTTTTGAGAGCAGGTAAAAAAAGAATTAAAGAAAATAGAATTTCTTAAATACTCCCCCAAAAATTCTCAAAAAATGAGTCCAATAATAAAAGTAAATTACTGGATTGGCTTAAAAATATAACCGTTACTCTTAAAGTATTACCATGATTTATACTTACAGGGATGTATGCATAGATCGTGGTAAAAGAAGTGTCAGTTTTCAACGGTTCAGATTAAAAGCGCTAAATCAACGAATCAGAATTGGGCGTTTTAAAGTCCCGTCTGTTTCGTTGATACAGCTGTGTTTCGTTGACATAAAAGAGCTATCAACGAAACACCCAGAAAAATGCTAAGATTGTCAACGAAATGGTTTGTTTCGTTGGCATAGTTATTTTGACTTAGACAAAATTTTACTTTTTCCTGAGAAAATTAAATCACAGAAAATCATAGCAAATTTCTGGCTGCATTATGACTTGCAAGTATCTCAAAAATAATTAAGAGAAATTTAGCATACCTAGCTCACTTACTAATCTTGAGAATGTTGATTCATCAAGTGGCTTGGTAAAGATGTCTGCAAGTTGTTGTTCACTTGGAACAAAATGTAACTCCACAGTACCATTCATAACATGTTCTCTAATGAAATGGTACTTGATGTCAATGTGCTTGGTTCTTGAATGCTGCACTGGATTCTCAGTAATGGCAATGGCACTAGTGTTGTCACAGAAAATAGGAATTTTCTCAACTCTTAATCCATAATCAAGTAATTGATTTTTCATCCATAAAATATGTGCACAACAACTTCCAGCTGCAATATACTCAGCCTCAGCTGTGGAGGTGGAAACTGAGTTTTGTTTCTTGCTGAACCATGACACAAGCTTGTTTCCTAAGAATTGACAGGTGCCTGTTGTGCTTTTCCTGTCAATTTTACATCCTGCATAATCTGCATCTGAATAACCAATTAGTTCAAAACCAGATTCTCTAGGATACCAAATGCCAAGGTTTGGTGTTCCCTTGAGATATCTGAAAATCCTTTTAATAGCAACTAAATGGGATTCCCTAGGATCAGCCTGAAATCTAGCACATAGACATGTAGCAAACATAATATCAGGTCTACTAGCTGTTAAATACAAAAGTGAGCCTACCATGCCTCTGTAACTTGAAATATCCACAGATTTTTCCTTAGTATTCAATTCAAGTTTGGTGGCAGTGGGCATGGGAGTTTTGGCAGGAGAGCATTCCATTAAGTTAAATTTCTTTAATAAATCATGAATATATTTTGTTTGACTAATGAAAATGCCTTCATTAACTTGCTTCACTTGAAGACCAAGAAAGTAAGTTAATTCTCCCATCATGCTCATTTCATATTTACTTTGCATAAGCTTGGAAAACTTTTGACAAAGTTTCACATCTGTAGACCCAAAGATTATGTCATCTACATAAATTTGAACAAGTATAGTAGAGCCATTCACAATCCTGTGAAAAAGAGTTTTATCTACAGTACCTCTAGTGAAGTGATTCTCAAGAAGAAACTGTGAGAGTGTGTCATACCAGGCTCTAGGTGCTTGTTTCAAACCATAGAGTGCTTTGAGGAGGAAGTATACATATTCTGGAAAATCATCATCTTCAAAACCAGGAGGTTGACTTACATAGACCTCCTCTTCCAATTCCCCATTCAGAAAAGCACTTTTCACATCCATTTGATAGACTTTGAAATTGGCATGGGCTGCATAGGCTAGGAAAATCCTTATTGCTTCTAGTCTTGCAACAGGAGCAAATGTTTCATCAAAATCAATTCCTTCTTCCTGTGAGTAGCCTTTTGCAACTAGTCTTGCTTTGTTCCTTGTGACTATGCCATTTTCATCCATCTTGTTTCTGAACACCCATTTTGTGCCTATTACACTCCTGTCCTTAGGCTTGGGCACCAGCTTCCAAACATTGTTCCTTTCAAATTGGTTTAGCTCTTCTTGCATAGCCAAAACCCAATCTGGATCTAGAAGTGCATCCTCAACTTTTTTGGCTCATCTTGAGACAGAAAGCTGCTATATAGACATTCTTCTTGAGTTGCTCTTCTAGTTTGGACTTTTGAAGAAACATCACCTATAATAAGTTCAAAGGGATGATCTTTAGTCCATTTTCTTGAGGGAGGTAGATTTGCTCTAGACGAGGTAGCTTCATGATCATGATTGCCTTGATTGGATATTTGTCCTTGAGAAACTCCCCCTGAGTTTGTTGCCCCTAAATGATCACTTCTTGAGACATTTCTATGACCTTCAACGGTATGACTGTTTTGGCTGTCAACGAAATGCTCATTTTGACTGTCAACGAAACCACCATCTTGACTGTCAACGAAATGACCATTTGGTCTACTAGCAGCTATTCTTTTCAATCTTAATGCAGCAATTTCATCTTCACTGCTGCTCTCATCTGTGCTAGATACAACAACTTTAGGCTGTTTCTCAGTAGTCTTAACATGATTCATTCGATCTCCTTCCTCATTCTCAAAAGAGAGACTTTCATGGAAACCTTCATCACAGAGACCTTGAATTTTGAGATCATCAAAAACAACATGTACAGATTCCATAACAATGTTGGTTCTGAGATTATAGACTCTGTAAGCTTTCCCTGCTGCATATCCCACAAATATTGCTTCATCTGCCTTTGCTTCAAATTTCCCCAAATGCTCAGCTTGATTTCTCAGAACAAAGCACTTGCATCCAAAGACATGAAGAAAATCCAATAGTGGCTTCTTTCTTTTGAGTAGTTGATAAGGGGTCATTCCCTTGGCCTGATTAATCAAAGAAATATTCTGAGTGAAGCAAGCTGTGTTAACTGCCTCAGCCCAAAAATAAGTTGGTAACTTTGATTCATCTAGCATTGTCCTGGCAGCTTCAATAAGTGTTCTGTTTTTCCTTTCAACTACACCATTTTGCTGTGGTGTCCTTGCTGCTGAAAACTCATGCATAATACCATTTTCTTCACAGAACATCTTCATGCTTGAATTCTTGAATTCTGTCCCATTGTCACTCCTGATCCTTCTTACTTTCAAGTCAGGATGATTGTTTACCATCTTGATGTGATTGATAATGATTTCACTTGCCTCATCTTTAGAATGTAAAAAGAAGGTCCAAGTAAATCTAGAAAAATCATCAACAATCACAAGACAATATTTCTTCTTTGAAATAGACATGACATTTACAGGGCCAAACAGATCCATATGAAGTAACTCAAGCTGATGGACAATTGATGACTCTGTCTTGCTTTTGAATGATGCCTTCTTTTGTTTCCCTTTTTGACAGGCATCACACAAACCATCCTTGGAAAACTCCACCTGTGGAATTCCTCTAGCAAGATCCTTCCTTACCAAATCATTCATAACCTTGAAATTCAGATGAGATAATTTCTTGTGCCATAGCCAACTTTCATCCTTGCTTGCTTTGCTGAAAAGACAAGTGATGGTGTCTGGACTTGTGCTACTAAAGTCAGCAATGTACACATTCCCTCTTCTGAATCCAGTCATTACCACATTGTTGTTTCCTCCTTTAGAAACAACACAGGCTTCTTTTGAGAAAGTAACTAAAAATCCTTTGTCACAAAGTTGACTGATACTAAGCAAATTGTGCTTAAGACCATCCACCAATGCAACCTCATCTATGATGACATTCTCTTTTGAAATCAAGCCATATCCCTTTGTGTAGCCTTTGCTGTCATCTCCAAAAGCAATACAAGGGCCAGCTCTTTCCTGAAACTCTGTGAGCAGGGTAGAATCACCAGTCATGTGTCTTGAACAACCACTATCCAAGTACCAAAGATTCCTTTTGTCTCCCTGCACACAATGAAACCAAATCAAGTTGATTTTGGTACCCAAGTTTCCTTGGGTCCTGTTTTGTTAGCCTTTGCTTTTCCTTTTATATCATTTTTCACCTTGGGCTCAGATTGATTTAAATCAACTTTTACTCTTGGTGTTGATTTCTGATTGCTGCTCACATTTTCATTTACAGCATGCATATTTGAAGGAACACACATATTATTCATATTCCATGGCATTTGTGGCATACTAAACATATTCATGTATGGATTAGGCACAAATGATATGTTAGCATATGGATTCTGAAATTGTGCACATGGAGCAAACATGTTAGGCATAACAGGCATTGTAGGCATAAGATTATTCATTGCAGGCTTGGGAATTTTCACATTAGCAGTTTTCTTAACAGATTTGCAGTTAGTAGATAGATGACTAACACTTCCACAATTGACACAAGTCTTTCTAGGAGCATATTTATCAGGTGTGTAATTGTTGTGTTTGTTAATTCCTACTTTGCCATTCCTGTTATTCCTTTTATTTCCCTTAGCCTCAATTTGAACATTCTCTATCTTATCTTTCAATTGCTTGTTGGACAAGTGACCTACATTAGCTCTCTCAACAGGCTTCTCAACTTTCTTTGATTTACTAGACTCACCTTGAACAAAGTTCTTGGTGACAGGACCATACTTATTATTAAGTCTAGTGAGTTCATCTTTTCTTTTCTCTGTCAACGAAACACCCTGATCGGTTGATGGTTCATGTGTCAACGGAACATCGCATTCCGTTGACATATCAACCTTCAACAAATGATCATTGTTGTTTGTTGACTCTGTTTCTGAATCTAAGGCTTCACAAGCATACCCTAGTTTCTCTTTGTTCTTTTTCCATGATTGTTCACAGAAAGATTCCATACCTTGAACATTAATGATGTTGGTAGCAACATTCCTGGCATCTTTCCATTTAGCAATCACACTCTGTTCTATTTCTAGTTGTGTCTTAAGAATTTCTTCCCTTTGTAACACGTTCTCAAGTTCCTTCTTAGCATCCCTACTAACACATCTCATTTTCTCAAATTCAATGAGCTGTGCTTCTAACATTGCATTCCTATCACTTAAGAGCAAATTAGTCTCTTTAATTCTTGAATTCTCTTTGGTAAGTGATTTAAGAGTAACACGCAAATTATATAATACAGTAGACATTTCATTTACTGCACTATCGCATTCCTCTTTAGAAAGCTCAGAAAGATTAGTAATTGTTACCTGGTTGCTTGAGGAGCTTGCTTCCTGCTCATGATTGTTAGCCATAAGAGCCAAGTTGACATATTCAACATCATCATCAGAATCTTCACCATTACCAGCCCAATCATACTCCTGAGTCATGAAAGCCTTTTCCTTTTGCTTGAGAAGTTCAAAGTATTTCTTTTTATAATCAACAGGCTCAAATTTCCTGTTGCTCTTCTCAATCTTGGGTTTTCTGCAGTCTCCATCAAAGTGACCAAGCATTCCACAATTGAAACATTTAGATTTAGACTTTTCAATCCAGTTACTTTTGTTAGGTTGAAAGTCTCTCCTTGGTGGCCTTGCTTCTGAGTTTCTCTTGAACTTGAACTTAGAGAATTTTCTTGACAGAAAAGCAATGTGTTCATCAATCTCATCTAAGTCATCCAAGTTGGCTGGTTCTAGTTCTTCTTCTTCTGTCATCTTACCTTTACCCTTGCTGACATCACTTCTACAACTAGCTCGACTAGTTGTGGCCTTTGCAGCTTCTTCAGTGTCATCTTCCAGTTGGTTCACAGATGCAATCAATGCAATGGATCCACCCTTCTTCTGTACCTTTTCAATTTCCTCATCTTGCTCCATTTCCAGCTCATAAGTCTTCAATGTTCCATACAGCCTTTCAAGAGTGTAATCTTTGTACTCTTGAGTGTTTCTTAGAGAAACAGTCATAGGCTTCCATTCTTTTGGAAGAGCTCTTAGAAATTTAAGGTTTGAGTCCTTAGTTTGGTAGATTCTCCCATACAACTTTAATCCATTCAGAAGCTTTTGAAACCTACTAAACGTGTCATTTAGGGTTTCACCAGCCTTAAAGTGAAAGTGCTCATATTGTTGTATAAGGAGTTGCATTTTGTTCTCCCTTACTTGCTCAGTTCCTTCACATAGTGTTCTGACAGTGTCCCATACTTCTTTGGAGGTTGTACAGTTTATGACATTATCAAACATCTCTTGCTCCAAACCATTAAACAGAATGTTCATGGTTCTCTTATCTTTATGGATTTCTGCAAGATCTTCAATAGTCCATTCTGAGACAAGTTTTGGAATTTCTACATCAGGAGCATCATCTGGCACTCCAATTCTAGATGCAAACTTCATGGGAACGTGTGGACCTTTCTCAATGCAGTCTACATATCTCTCATCCATAGATATGAGATGTAAATGCATCTTTACTTTCCATTGAAAGTAATTGTCCTTATCAAGAACTGGTATCTTTACACCTGCATCCTTCTTCACCATGGCTTCTGTTTTTGGTCTTGATCTTTAAACTTCTTGTGTGTTAGAAGCTTGCTCTGATACCAATTGTTATTCCCAAATGACCTAACAGAATTGTAGAAGGGGGGGGGGGGGTTGAATACAATTCTTGATATTTTCTTAAACTTAAAACACTGATAAAATAAAACTGAACTGAATAAACAAAAACACAAGATATAAATAATTCAGTTGGATTGTTTGATGATCCAACTGAAGTGTTTTTATTGCGGAAATAATCTGTGATACAAAAGTACACAGCTGCTCAGTTACAGAGTTGTAGAGAAGAATGCTCTCAAAGATAGCTAATACAAACTATTTGTTTTTCTTCTCTTCTTTCTTTCTAACTGCTACACTTGGTTATATATTCCCAAGTTTACAATACTATTTTTGGCTACTCTAAAGTACACTAAAGATAACCGCCAATAGTTTGCTTTTCATCCCTTTGTCCAGTGGTCCTTGGAGATCCTTGCTTTTGTCTTCATGCTTATTATGATCACTCCCAAGAGCCCAATTGGAAACTGGGATGTTTCCTTATTCCCCATGTCCATTTTAATGGTTTCCAATGCAAAGTACACTTCCACATCACCTTTAGATCTGTTCAGAAACCTGTCACTATCACTTTGTCAACTATTCAGAAAAGCAATAATGATTCGTTGATAGCAGGGAGATGTGTTTCGTTGATAGCTTTATTCTTCATTTCGTTGATGGTGTTTCTCTTGTTTCGTTGATAGAGTAATCCTCATACCGTTGACATGTCTTCACTTAGGCAAAATTACAAGGCATGATATACTTACAATTAACCAACCTATTTTGCCTATCTAGTACTTAGTCAACATGACTTAGGAAACCTATCTAATACACACATCAAATGCATATCAAACTGTGAAGTATTGTACAGTGCAATTGCTACAACACTCATTCCGTTGATGAGCTTCCTGTCAACGAAACACTGCAAAGCATGCCATTTCGTTGACAGTTACAAAATAACTTAATACAAAATCTACTAAGTGTTTTTACAATTATCATCAAGAACAACATATTCCTAACACCTATAATACTAGAGAAGCTCAAGAACAATATCAC
The DNA here is from genome assembly GCA_030848705.1 of Heracleum sosnowskyi. Classification (NCBI taxonomy): domain Eukaryota; kingdom Viridiplantae; phylum Streptophyta; class Magnoliopsida; order Apiales; family Apiaceae; genus Heracleum; species Heracleum sosnowskyi. The sequence goes on along the minus strand of JAUIZM010000019.1, from coordinate 98,412 downwards.
CAGAATTGAGAGAGATACAACCATTTTTGTCAAACCCATCTTCAAAACCTGTCAATCCAATAAAGTTGAGTACAATAAACACACCGATGACAGATTTGCTATATTAAAGGTCTGTCTAAGATTTGCTCACCGATAACAGATGGTCAATAACATTTAACCAGTAAAGTTCATAATTAAAGGTTGTGCCACACACATCGCCTGACCTGTCTACTCTTGGCACTAGCTTTAGTTCATTCAAAGGGTGCTCGAAACAAACTCTTGGCACTGGCGAGATGAGTGAAGCCCTAATTACTTTTGTGAAGCCGTGAGAGAGACGAGTGAGCCGTGAGAGATGATTGAGTGGATAGAGACGAATGAGCGGTGAGAGATAAGAGAGGGAGGGGAGAGAGAGATGCAAATAGAGAGACATAGAGAGGGAGAGAGATATGGAGAGATACACAGAGAAGGAGAGAGAAGTGGGAGTCTTTCCCCAATTCTAATTTTTCGTTTGCCGCTCTGTGTTTTTCGTTGCCGCTCGGGCCTTCTCACTAATTTACAGCTTCTGAACTTACTTTTCCTTTCTTAGTTTTTTAAAAAATAATTACAAATTTATTTTAATTTATTTATATTAAATTCATTATTTTTATTATTTTATAACAAGTCACAGTTTTTACAAATTATTATGTTCTATAATAAAATTGTTAATGATTTTATTCAAAATTTAATAATTCTTGAATTTTATTTTAAAATATTTTAATTCTAAATTTATTAAAAAAAAATTAATTTTATGAAATATAAATAATTCAATAATTTGATGGAAAATTAATTTTTCCAATGATAACTTCAATGATTTTATTATAATTATTTACTTTTAAATTTAAACAATAATCAAACTATTAATTATAAATAAAATTTAAGTTAATTTGTTCATTAATACTATACTCTAAGGTAACACACCTCACTGTGTTGCCCAGTGTAACACCTTTTACAACTATAGTAACATAGTTTCATAGCTTTGGTAACACCCAAAATCACTACGTTACGATAGCACAAAAATTGTATAGCTATAGTAACATCCAATATGGTAACACCCCCCCTAATTTGTTGCGATAGGCCATCTATGGCGTAGTGTGGGGCTGTTACACAGATGATGCTGAAGATGTAGAAATTCCAAAACCTGTCTCAGAATGGACTGTTGAAGATGTTGTAGAAGTCCATAAAGATAAAAAAACCATGAACATTCTGTTTAATGGTTTGGAGCAAGAGATGTTTGACAATGTCATAAACTGTACAACTTCTAAAGAAGTATGGGACAACGTTATAACACTCTGTGAAGGAACTGAGCAAGTTAGGGAGAACAAAATGCAACTCCTCATACAACAATATGAGCACTTTCATTTTAAAGCTGGTGAAACCCTAAATGACACGTTTAGTAGGTTTCAAAAGCTTCTGAAATGAATTAAAGTTGTATGGGAGGGTCTACCAAACCAAGGACTCAAACCTCAAACTTCTTACAGCTCTTCCAAAAGAATGGAAGCCTATGACTGTTTCTCTGAGAAACACTCAAGAGTACAAAGACTAGACTCTTGAAAGGCTTTATGGAACCTTAAAGACATATGAGTTGGAAATGGAGCAAGATGAAGAAATAGAGAAGGTACAAAAGAAAGGTGGATCTATTGCATTGATTGCATCTGTGAACCAACTGGAAGATGACAATGAAGAAACTGCAAAAGCCACAACTAGTCGAGCTAGTTGTAGGAGTGATGTTAGCAAGGGTAAAGGCAAGATGACAAAAGAAGAAGAAGAACCAGCCAACTTGGATGACTTAGATGAGATTGATGAACACATTGCTTTTCTTTCAAGGAAATTCTCTAAGTTCAAATTCAAGAGAAACTCAGAAGCAAGGCCACCAAGGAGAGACTTTCAACCTAGAAAAAATAATTGGATTAAAAAGTCTAAGTCTAAATGTTTCAACTGTGGAATGATTGGTCACTTTGCTGGAGATTGTAGAAAGCCCAAAGTTGAGAAGGGCAACAGGAAATTTGAGCCTGTTGATTATAAAAGGAAATACTTTGAACTTCTTAAGCAAAAAGAAAAGGCTTTCATGTCTCAGGAGTATGATTGAGCTGGTAATGGTGAAGATTCAGATGATGATGTCGAGTATATCAACTTGGCTCTAATGGCTAACAATCATGAGCAGGAAGCAAGCTCCTCTAGCAACCAGGTAACAATTACTAATCTTTCTGAGCTTTCTAAAGAGGAATGCGATAGTGCAGTTAATGAAATGTCTACTGTACTGTATAATTTGCGTGTTACTCTTAAATCACTTACCAAAGAGAACTCAAGAATTAAAGAGACCAATTTGCTCTTAAGTGATAGAAATGCCATGTTAGAAGCATAGCTCATTGATTTTGAGAAAATGAGGTGTGTTAGTAGGGATGCTAAGATGGAACTTGAGAAAGTGTTAAAAAGGGAAGAAATTCTTAAAACACAACTAGAAATAGAACAAAGTGTGATTGCAAAATGGAAAGATTCTAGGAATGTTGCTACCAACATCATTAATGTTCAAGGTATGGAATCTTTCTGTGAGCAATCATGGAAAAAGAACAAAGAGAAGCTAGGGTATGCTGGTGAAACCTTAGAATCAGAAACAGAGTCAACAAACAACAATGACCATTTGTTGAAGGTTGATACGTCAACGGAATGCAAGGTTTCGTTGACAGATGAACCATCAACCGATCAGGCTGTTTCGTTGACAGGGAAAAAGAAAGAAGAACTCACTAGACTTAATAACAAGTATGGTCCTGTCACCAGGAACTTTGTTCAAGGTGAGTCTAGTAAATCAAAGAAAGTTGAGAAGCCTGTTGAAAGAGCAAATGTAGGTCACTTGTCTAACAAGCAATTGAAAGACAAGTTAGAGAAAATTCAAGTTGAGGTTAAGGGCAACAAAAAGAATAACAGGAATGGCAAAGTAGGGATTAACAAACATAACAATTACACACCTAATAAGTATGCTCCTAGAAAAACATGTGTTAATTGTGGTAGTGTTAGTCATCTATCTGCTAATTGCAAATCTGTTAAGAAGACTACTAATGTGAAAATGCCTAAGCCTGCAATGAATGTTTCTATGCCTACAGTGCCTGTTATGCCTAACATGTTTGCTCCATATGCACAATTCTAAAATCCATATGCCAGCATGTCATTTGTGCCTAATCCATACATGAATATGATTAATATGCCACAAATGCCATGGAATGTGAATAACATGTTTGTTCCTCCAACTATGCATGTTGTGAATGAAAATGTGAGCAACCCTCAGAAATCAACACCGAAGATAAATGTTGATTTAAATCAATTTGAGCCTAAGGTGAAAAATGATATAAAAGGAAAATCAAAGGCTAACAAAACAGGACCCAAGGAAACTTGGGTACCAAAATCAACTTGATTTGGTTTTATTGTGTGCAGGGAGACAAAAGGAATCTTTGGTACTTGGATAGTGGTTGTTCAAGACACATGACTGGTGATCCTACCCTGCTCACAGAGTTCCAGGAAAGAGCTGGCCCTTGTATTGCTTTTGGAGATGACAGCAAAGGCTACACTAAGGGATATGGCTTGATTTCAAAAGAGAATGTCATCATAGATGAGGTTGCATTGGTGGATGGTCTTAAGCACAATTTGCTTAGTATCAGCCAACTTTGTGACAAAGGATTTTTAGTTACTTTTTCTAAAGAAGCCTGTGTTGTTTCTAAAGGTGGAGACAACAATGTGGTAATGACTGGATTCAGAATAGGGAATGTGTACATTGCTGACTTTAGTAGTACAAGTTCAGACACCATCACTTGTCTTTTCAGCAAGGCAAGCAAGGATGAAAGTTGGCTATGGCACAAGAAATTGTCTCATTTGAATTTTAAGGTTATGAATGACTTAGTGAGGAAAGATCTTGCTAGAGGAATTCCATAGGTGGAATTCTCCAATGATGGTTTGTGTGATGCATGTCAAAAAGGGAAACAAAAGAAGGCATCATTCAAAAGCAAGACAGAGTCATCAATTGTCCAACAACTTGAGTTGCTTCATATGGATCTATTTGGCCCTATAAATGTCATGTCCATCTCAAAGAAGAAATACTGTCTTGTGATTGTTGATGATTTTTCTAGATTTACATGGACTTTCCTTTTGCACTCCAAAGATGAGGCAAGTGAAATCATTATCAATCACATCAAGATGGTAAACAATCATCCTGATTTCAAAGTAAGAAGGATTAGGAGTGACAATGGGACAGAATTCAAGAATTCAACTATGAAGATGTTCTGTGAAGAAAATGGTATTTTGCATGAATTTTCAGCAGCAAGGACACCACAGCAAAATGGTGTAGTTGAAAGGAAAAACAGAACACTTATTGAAGCTGCAAGGACAATGCTAGATGAATCAAAGTTACCAACTTATTTCTAGGCTGAGGCAGTTAACACAGCTTGCTTCACTCAAAATATTTCTTTAATTAATCAAGCCAAGGGAATGACCCCTTATCAACTACTCAAAAGAAAGAAGCCACTATTGGATTTTCTTCATGTCTTTGGATGCAAGTGCTTTGTTCTGAGAAATCAAGCTGAGCATTTGGGGAAATTTGAAGCAAAGGCAGATGAAGCAATATTTGTGGGATATGCAGTAGGGAAAGCTTACAGAGTCTATAATCTCAGAACCAACATTGTTATGGAATCTGTACATGTTGTTTTTGATGATCTCAAAATTCAAGGTCTCTGTGATGAAGGTTTCCATAAAAGTCTTTCTTTTGAGAATGAGGAAGGAGATCAAGTGAATCATGTTAAGGCATGCTATTGAGAAACAACCTAAAGTTGTTGTGTCTAGCACAAATGAAAGCAGCAGTGAAGATGAAATTGCTGCATTAAGATTGAAAAGAATAGCTTCTAGAAGACCAAATGGTCATTTCGTTGACAGTCATGATGAAGGATTCGTTGACAGTCAGAATGAGCGTTTCGTTGACAGTCAAAATGGACATTCCGTTGACAGTCATAGAAATGCCTCTAGGAGTGATCAATTAGGGACAACAAACTCAGGGGGAGTTTCTCAAGGACAAATATCTAATCAAGGCAATCATGATCATGAAGCTACATCTTCTAGAGCTAATCTACCTCCCTCAAGGAAATGGACTAAAGATCATCCCTTTGAACTCATTATAGGTGATGTTTCTTCAAAAGTCCAAACTAGAAGAGCAACTCAAGAGGAATGTCTATATAGTAGCTTTCTGTCTCAAGATGAGCCAAAGAAAGTTGAGGATGCACTTCTAGATCCAGATTGGGTTTTAGCTATGCAAGAGGAGCTAAACCAATTTGAGAGAAACAAAGTTTGGAAGCTGGTGCCCAAGCCTAAGGACAGGAGTGTTAAAGGCACAAAATGGGTATTCAGAAACAAGATAGATGAAAATGGCATAGTCACAAGGAACAAAGCTAGATTGGTTGCAAAAGGCTACTCACAGGAAGAGGGAATTGATTTTGATGAAACCTTTGCTCCTGTTGCAAGACTAGAAGCAATAAGGATTTTCCTAGCCTATGCAGCCCATGCCAATTTCAAGGTCTATCAAATGGATGTGAAGAGTGCTTTTCTGAATGGGGAATTGGAAGAGGAGGTATATGTGAGTCAACCTCCTGGTTTTGAATATGATGATTTTCCAGAATATATGTACTTCCTCCTCAAAGCACTCTATGGTTTGAAACAAGCACCTAGAGCCTGGTATGACACACTTTCACAGTTCCTCCTTGAGAATCACTTCACTTGAGGTACTGTAGATAAAACTCTTTTTCATAGGATTGTGAATGGCTCTACTATACTTGTTCAAATTTATGTAGATGACATAATATTTGGGTCTATAGATGAAAAACTTTGTCAAAAGTTTGCCAAGCTTATGCAAAGTAAATATGAAATGAGCATGATGGGAGAATTAACTTATTTTCTTGGTCTCCAAGTGAAGCAAGTTAATGAAGGCATTTTCATTAGTCAAACAAAATATATTCATGATTTGTTAAAGAAATTTAACTTAATGGAATGTTCTCCTGCCAAAACTCCCATGCCTACTGCCACCAAACTTGAATTGAATACTAAGGAAAAATCTGTGGACATTTCAAGTTACAGAGGCATGGTAGGCTCACTTTTATATTTAACAGCTAGTAGACCTGATATTATATTTGCTACATGTCTATGTGCTAGATTTCAGGCTGATCCTAGGGAATCCCATTTAGTTGCTATTAAAAGAATTTTCAGATGTCTCAAAGGAACACCAAACCTTGGCATTTGGTATCCTAGAGAATCTGGCTTTGAACTAATTGGTTATTCAGATGCAGATTATGCAGGATGTAAAATTGACAGGAAAAGCACAACTGGCACCTGTCAATTCCTAGGAAACAAGCTTGTGTCATGGTTCAACAAGAAACAAAACTCAGTTTCTACCTCCACTGCTGAGGCTGAGTATATTGCAGCTGGAAGTTGTTGTGCACAAATTTATGGATGAAGAATCAACTACTTGATTATGGATTAAGAGTTGAGAAAATTCCTATCTTCTGTGACAAAACTAGTGCCATTGCCATTACTGAGAATCCAGTACAGCATTCAAGGACCAAGAACATTGACATCAAGTATCATTTCATTAGAGAACATGTTATGAATGGTACTGTGGAGTTACATTTTGTTCCAAGTGAACAACAACTTGCAGACATCTTTACCAAGCCACTTGATAAATCAACATTCTCAAGATTAGTAAGTGAGCTAGGTATGCTAAATTTCTCTTAATTATTTTTGAGATTTTTGCAAGTTATATTGCAGCCAGAAATTTTCTATGATTTTCTGTGAATTAATTTTCTCAGGAAAAAGTGAAATTTTGTCTAAGTCAAAATTACTATGTCAACGAATGCATCATTCCGTTGACAGTCTTAGTGTTTTTCTGGGTGTTTCGTTGATAGCTCTTTTATATCAACGAAACACAGCTTTATCAACGAAATAGACGGGACCTTAAAACGCCCAATTCTGATTCGTTGATATAGTATAGTTAATCTAAACCGTTGGATGTGCACGTCTCTTTACCACGATCTATGCATACACCCCTGTAAGTATAAATCATGGTAATATTTTAATTATAATGGTTAGATTTTTAAGCCAATCCAGTAATTTATATTTATTATTGGACTTATTTTTTGAAAAATTTTGGGGGAGTATTTAAGAAATTTTGTTTTCTTTAATTCTTTTCTACCTTGCTCTCAAAATTTCCAAAGGCTTTCTTACTTCTTCTCTCTCAAAGCAAAACAAAGTTCGAGCTTTTCTTCACTCAACAATGGCACCCATAGTCAAACTCATGTCAGCTGGAGGGTTCATCTACGAGAAGAACAACTCCATTCCATTTGTTGTCAAGGAAAGTCAGAACAGAATCTTTTACAAGATGATGGATTTCTTGATGAATTGCAAATTGAGCTACGCAATGTTTCACTCAACTCCGCTCTACAATGAAATAATAGAGGAGATTTGGACCTCTTGTGAGTACAGTGGGACAAATTGCACTTTGCAATTCACCATTCAAGGTAAAGAGTATATTGTCAATTCTGATGTATTGCAAGCATGCCTACACATTCATGAGAATAACTGCTTAGTTTTGCCTTCATATACTGAAATGGTTGACATGCTTAATTCTATAAATTACTCTTTGCCTACTGATAATTTGGGTAAGATTATTAGGAGAGGTTTGGTTAGGGAATATAGTTACTTAGCTGATGCATTCATTAAGGTCTTCTCTGGTAAAATCAGTAACTTTGATGCATTAACTAATTCAATTTTGATTCTGTTTACCATGCTCTTAACTGATAGATATTATAACTTTAGCACCCAACTTATGTATGAAATTGGTGCTAAGTTGGGTGATAAGGCTAATAGGAAAAAGAATATCTATTATGCTAGATTTCTAATGATGTTGGCTAACCATGTTAGTCCAACACCATTGGTTATCTCTAACCCAAATTCCAGGTTTGACTGCTTTGTACAAGAGTAGAGGGTCTTGACAGATATCCCGAGACTCAATCACAATGGTGATGTCCCAGTGGTGTATCTGCCCACAATTGAGGTAACCACTACTACCCCTGTTAGTTAAACTGTTACTTCTACTATTTCACCCACCTCTGTTGCTATGGAGTCTGTAGTTGTGACCCAACAGGCTCTTGCCCCTGCAACAAAACCAAAATCTAAGAAATCCTCCAAGCCAACCTCAGGTGCTTCTCAAAAGGCACCTGTTGTAAAATCCACTACACAACCCAAGGGGAGTGGTGCAGGTGATGTGAGGGGTGAGGGAAGGGGTGAAAGTCAAATAAACCCTAAGGATAAGGTGGGAGAGATGAGTGTTTCTCAGGCTAGCCCCATTGTGTCTTCCCAACAAGGCACAATGAGTAATATGGAAATTAGCACAAGTCTAATTGCATCCTCCCAAAAGGATGTAATTATTGAAACAAGCTCTCCTCCAAGAGCACACTCCAAAAGGGTAAGGGACACTTCAAGCCCACATTCAGCAATTTCCCAATACCAAAGGAGAGTGAAGCAAAAATCCCAGGTCACACAGGGTGCACACACACTGGAAGCAACACTTCCAGTCTCTCAAATTCAGTTTGATGTAACCCCTATTATAACTCTGGGGTTACAGTCCCATTCTCTAAACATAAATCTTGAACCAACTCCACAAAATTCACCAACACAATCATTATATGTGGATATGATCCATTTATCTATTCCTGATTCTCCAACCTTGTTCTTGGAGAAGCCCAACTCTGAAATTGGTGGTAATCACTTGTTAAGTGATTTGTTGGGCCACCAATCATCTTTTTCTGAAGCTACAAGAGGATCCGTGGACCAATCTTTAAAATCAATCACCACAGATTCTACAGTAGTTTCACTATCTCAAAACCCTTTCTTGATATCATCAACGGAACAGTCTCTTCCGTTGACAAGTGTTTCTCCATTGAATACCGTTGACAGTTCAAACTACCATTCCGTTGATAGTTCATTCTGCACCTTTTATTGAAAATCAAGTTGTTCACACAACTAGTGCAGATGATCTAGTGGTAGTTGAGACACTTCTAGGATTGAAAGGGAGTGAATCTGAGAGGCTGGCTTGCAGCCAGGCAAAAGGAGAGGTTGAGAGTGAGAGGTTGACTATTTCTTCCAATCAGGCAAAAGGAGAGGCTGAGGGTTCCACCTTAGTAGGTGAAGGTGAGGGTGTGAGAGGTGTGAGCCATGGGGAGCCCATGATGCAAGAATATAGTGGAGAGAGAGAAGGGACTACAGGAGCCACAAGGGAGGAAGCAGCCATTGCAAGTGAGTTAATGGAGGTTCATGAGGGTGAAAGGGAACTTACTTTCCAAGAGTATTATCAACAGACTCTGGATAGTATTTCCCTGGATCCTGAGACCTTTACTCATCCTGTGCCAGCCTATCAAATTATGGCTCAACAGGGAAATATGGAGGCAGAAAGGTCACTCAACCTAATCCATACAACTGCATCTATGCAAAGAGAAAAGGATGCATTGACCAATTTGTCTCCAGGAGCTGCAGCAAGTGGTGAGTTTGATTACTCTGATGATGATGACAGTTTTGGTGACAATCTACAGGTGGCCATCACTTCACAGACTGGGACTTCTGTGGTGCCCCCTACACCAAACTGGCTTTCTCAGGATATGCATGGAAGAATCAGCCTGGATGCTGCAATTACAAGGCAGTATAATGAGGCCTATCTGGCTCATGAGTCTGCTAATGCCAGTGACAAGAAATTTTACAAAGCCATCATGGATTCACTGGAAATTCAAAGGCTACAGATGCTGCAGACTAGGAGTGAAGCCAGGGACATCAAGGACTCAATTGCCAACCTGAAAGATTCAACAGACAGGAGGCTTGATGAAAAACTTCCTCTTCTCACTGTGTCCAAGATGAACAGGTTTTTCACTAAGGAACCTGAGGTGGCTACCTCCTTGAAGACTCTTTATTCTAGAGTGGACAAGGTGGAAGCTACTCTATCTCAAATGCAAAAGGAACAGGATAAGCAAACTCAGTTGTTGGCCCAGCTAGTGGCAGCTCAGGGACTCCCTATCATCTCTCTTGATGATAACAAAAAGGGGGATAAATCAAAGGAGCTAGACATTCAAATCACAAAGGTTATGGTCCTACCCATTTCCTTACCAAAGGAGCCATTAGCAATGGGGGAGTCAGGAAAGGATAAAATGGATGGCATTGACCTGATTCAACAGGAATCTATGAGGCTACAACTTGCAGAACAGATAAAAGACCAATGGTCTAGCATAAATGCAAGAATCAAGAAGATAGCTGAATCTGCAAAGACCAAACATCCATCAATGGATCAAGCTACTTCTACAGCACCATCAACGAATGCCATGGTTTTAGTGTCAACGGAACAGGAGCCACAGACTAATTCTTCCTATGATCTAAAGCCCCTTCTACATGGAGTTACTCAAGGTCCAAGGAAAGAAAAGGGACAAACTTCATGCATTAGGAATGTGGAACAAGCTACACTTCAAGGAAGCCTATCTCCAAAATCCCCTGCTAAACCAAAGGGCAAAAACATTGCAAGGACTTTTTATCCTTCACCTTATCCAGATGAGCTCAAGGTTCTAGGACAACTTATCACAAAATGCAAGGAGAGCAATGATCCTGAGGTAAGGAAACAGAGAGCAATTGTCTACAGAAATGGACAAGAAATCTGTGTTTGGGCTGGTCACCCAAATTTTGCTGAGGCTAAGGCTGAGGAGTCAGAAAGAGCAGCTATGCAAGCTCTTGCAGTTGCTCAAACTCTTGATGAAGAAGAAAGACAATAAGAAGAAAATGCCAATGAAGCATAGAAGAAAAGGAAAAGTACAAGGCAGCCTCAACAGACAGCTAAAAGGAATCTGCCCTTTGACAAAGAGGACTCTCAAAGCACAACAACAGATTCCTCTACAAAAGCTGCACCTCCAACTTTTCCTGATCTAATCTTCAAAGAAAAGTTAGCCTGTCATCCTGAACATCCAGTGAATTATCATGATCAGCCAATTCAGCCAAAAGAAGAGCAAATTGAGCTAGATGAGGCTAACTTCCCAAAGTTTCTATTTGAAATGGATGCAAAGAAGAAAGCAAGGCAAAGGGCTGTTAAGGCTAAGCCAGTATTTGTGAGAAGACAACAAGTTGAGAAACCTCCCATCAATCCAGAAGACTTCATGTACATTGCTGACATCAGGGAGGAGTCTAGCCTAAATATTAATCTTGATGACTTGGTGGAAGTGAGAGGTATTGCAGCTTCTCGTAAACTGCCAGAGAGATTGGTATTTGTCTACAAAGGTGGAAGGGAACAAACTTGGCCTCTCTACAGGATTTTAGGAGAAGACTACCAAACACTGCTCTCAGTGTTCAAATGCTTGAAGAAAGACTTTGGCTTTACCAAAACAGCCAAGTCTGAGGTTGTCTCCAAAATCTGTCAAATCAAGGCAAGTTGGAACAAGCCTGGTGCACTTCCCAGGGTTCTCAAAGTCCCTCAATCTGGAAAGAAGATCCATCTCCAACCCTATTGGATGATGGAGTTTAGAGACAAAGACAACTGTAGAAGATTCTTCAGGATAGAAGACCAACTGGAAAAAGCATCCAATGAAACTCTGAGATCAATGCAATCCAAGTTGGGGAATCAAGATGAAGAAGAGAAGATTTTCTATAGGAGGCTCCAAGCTCAAATTGAGGAGAACAATGCAAGGAAGGGAAAGAAAACACTGCCACAGAGAAAAAGATGAAATTTGCTCAGACTAGAGGAACAACTCTGTGCACTTGTTTTGTAAGACTTTTTACTTTGTATTTCAATAAATTCTTAAAACATTTTGAAGCTTAATGCATTTTCTACTTTTATCATGTATAATTTGCTTAAGTGTTTTTGTTATCATCAAGGCCTTTGATTTATGGCTGTTATTCCATCAGTCATAAATTGGGGGAGATTGTTAGGAATATGTTGTTCTTGATGATAATTATAAAACACTTAGTAGATTTTGTATTAAGTCAATATTGTAACTGTCAACGGAATGGTATGCTTTGCAGCTTTCGTTGACAGGTAGCTCATCAACGAAATGAGTGATGTAGCAATTGCATTGTACAATACTTCAGAGTTTGATATGCATTTTGTTGTAGGTATTAGATAGGTTTTCTAAGTCATGTTGACTAAGTACTAGATAGGCAAAATAGGTTGGTTAACTGTAAATATATTGTGCCTTGTAATTTTGCCTAAGTGAAGACATGTCAACGGAATGAAGATTACTCTATCAACGGAATGAAGATTAGTCTATCAACGGAATGAAGATTACTCTATCAACGAAACGAGGAATATACCATCAACGGAATGAAGAATAAAGCTATCAACGAAACACATCTCCCTACTATCAACGAATCATTATCACTTTTCTGAATAATTGACAAAGTGATAGTGACAGTTTTCTGACAGATCAAAAGGAGATGTAGAAGTGTACTTTGCATTGGAAGCCATTAAAATGGTCACTGGAAATAAGGAAACATTCCAATTTCCAATTAGGTTCTTGAGTGTGATCATAATAAGCATGAAGACAAAAGCCAAGATCTCCAAGGACCATTGGACAAAAGGGATGAAAAGCAAGCTACTGGAGGTTACCTTTAGATTAATTTAGAGTAGCCAAAAATAGCATTGTAAACTTGAGATATATAACCAAGTGTAGCAGTTCATTTAAAAAAAAGAGTGAGATAAAAATAGTTTGTATTAGCTTTTTCAAGAGCACTCTCACTCTGTATCAAGAACTGAGCAGCTGTGATACTTTTGTAACACAGATTATTTTCGCAATAAAATTATCTCAGTTGGATCCTCAAAACATCCAACTGAAATTTTATACTTGTTTGTGTTTTTATTTTCAGTTCTGTTTTATTTGAAAGATTGTTTTGAGTTTTAAGAAATATCTAGAATTGTATTCAACCCCCCCTTCTACAATTCTGTTAGGCTATTTGGGATTAACAGTAGACAACTCTTGTCAATTATATCATATATAACTTTTGAAAAGTTTGGTAGAACAACATTTGTACACATTTATCCAATAAATCTTACCAAACCCTGTGCCTCTAAATCCACAATCTTATTGTGATGATTTAGTTAAGTTAGACCCAATTATCCAATATTTGAGTATCATATTTACTCCATCGCGTCTTACCACGATAGATGGGAGTACCCTGCTTTGGCGATCCCACTCCTTATCGATCTAGGTCTTAACGAGTGTTCTTCATTGGAAGGCATCTCATTAACTTAATATTAATTTTGGGATTTGTTAATCTTATTTAAAACGACCATGATCACATCATCAAGAGATTCCCAATTTTTCCTTGAACTAAGTACTTCAAATCAAAATTCATCAATGGTTTGATTTCCAGGTTCGTTGGAGAAGTCACAAGCGGTCTTACTTAATAAACTATTTCTTACAGGCATTGGCCCATTACAGGCATATCCCGTTGTTGTCAAAATCGCCCCGTGTCAAAATTTGAATATTCATACTTATTTTCGTGTTTCATAAACACAAGAATCTCATGTTCGTTTTGTTCAATTTTAAAATCTTAAATCGTTACAGATTTTATCTTTCTTAAGCAAGCATGGCATGGGTGTCGTATCTAATACATACATGATTAATCTAATTGAACATGCATCTTTATCTACACATACATATCATCACATACAATCATAATATATGTAAAGTGCGTAAATAAACATGTTTGGTTATGGCCCAACCTAAGTGATCTTTCCAAGCTAATGGAAAAATCAAGGTCAATCTATGGTGGTATCAAAATATAATACAATGTTACAAGTCTTCAAGCTTTCACTTACCTCCTTACTTGCCTCCTTGTAATGCTTACTTGGTTTTCCATCTTGGATGTCTTCATATACATTACATAAATAAAATAACCTATCCTATTGAACTTACAAGTAGAACTCGAGTTACATTCGAGATTTAAACATTACAAGGAATAACGACATGCAAGTCGTATTTAGAAACCAAACCATTAAAACAAAACCACTATCTTATGGGTCTTTAGGCCATAAACAATCACCATGCTCATATAACAATTAACATCTCATATTGCATTAACATATTATACAATATCATATTTCTCATGATCCAATCACAGAAATCAAATAAAGTGTAAATTAGAAAATCAAAATCAGAACTCTGAAAACAATAAATCGCTGTTTAAAGATAGTAAACAATGTCACACGCCTTACAGACGAACGAATGACATAGTCAGTTTTGTTCAGACGCCCGTTTCCCTTTCCGAAAAGGTATTTTCGGTGAAAATCGGACACAGTATGCAAATTTTACTAAATCTGCGCAGCGTGTTCAGAAATCGTATCGAATACGATTCTCATAACAAGAACAAACATATATCATGTATATATCAGTATACATACAGATTATATGATCATAATATGATCATCCCAATCATCATTAATGTAAAGTTTATGCATATACATCAAAGTTATCATCAAAACAACACATCAATCATGATAATCACAAACATGCTGGTATATACATCAAAACTTTAAACATATAACCGAATTAAAATGTTTTCGCAAGTAGCTCTGATACCATTGAAGGGTTTCGAACACATATACGCAACGGAAAACGTAAAAATAAATCAAAATTCGAAACCCCTCCGCAGGATCCATGCGAAAAAACAAAAGATTTAATTCGGAGATTAGTGTTTTACCTTAAAACGCTTTAACAATTCATCAATGTAAGATTAATGGAGATCCAAAGCTTGTTCAATCACCATGTATCCCGCTCTCGCGATCTACACTCTACGTTATCCACACGAACGCTTTTCTTGAAGGATTGATGTGTACTAACACCCGAAAACTGCTTCTTTCTCTCTCTCTTTTCTTGCTCTCATAAGCGGCTAGGGTTTTAATATAAAAACGTTTTTTCATATTAAAATCAGACCTCTTTGAGAGTTTATATAGAGAGGAAAATAAGTTTTCTAATTATAATCGAATTATAATAAAATACTAATTCGAAATTCCAATTTATTATTTAATTAAGTCGCACTTAATTAATTAATAACTAATTTCAGAATTAGTGTAAGTAATTCCATTTTCTATTTAAATAATTAATCAAGTCATACTTAATTAATATTATAAATAGAATAAATTACTTATTTAAATTTAAATTCATAATTTAAATTATTTCTCCTTCAAGCGTTCTTTGTGTGTGACCCTGTAGGTTATTATTACGTTGGTAACAATTTTGATAACTAATTAAAATTATAAACAATGAGCGGCATCTAGTAATACATCATTGCCACCCAAGTAATAATAATTAAATCGGTGATTCGATTAAGCCTTTCGTGAATAATGTTCCATGTAATATAATCCCTTTAACCTTAATATTATAGATTAAACTCGAGGCATGTAATGTGTCATCCTCTTCATAATTTAATCTTAGTTTTCTTGATCGATGAGTAGACTATTAAATCAAATCAACATTTGAGCACGGCCGTGCATTTCTTAGTCTCACTCAAACAAGAGGCCAATAATATCGCTCCTAAAATTAGGAGGGTTAAATCTCATCTAGATCATTCATATTTCTCATACGATTCATAACATACCCAATGTCCACTTTTATCATCACCCGGTCAAAGGTAACTTTTAATGTAATCAAAGTATATTAATTCTCTTATAAAAATATAATGATTCCAGGTCTAAGGATCATTACACCATTATCACAGTGAGAATTACTTATGACACTATTAACATGTGTAATCTCACGGAGGGTCAATCCAGTGTCATGTACTCTTACATGCACCTATGTTTTGACTTTAGTATCACCATACCTATGACCAATGAGATGTGGTCATCAATCAACAAACATACAAGTCTCTGTGCATTATTATTGTCCTTAAATAATAACACTCGACTAAGGATATTTAGGAATAAAGATACTATTCATATAATCTCATTTTTAAGTCACATACTTAAAGATATCAAATACGTATCATAATTCCAAGGACATTTATTATGCTAACATTTATAACGCAGTAAATAAAGACATAATAAAATAATAACAATAATCAATAAAACATAATTTATAATAATAAATTGTTTTCTTTAAAACATAAAATTATTGTCTCTAGAGAACTAATACTAACATATGGATGTCGTGGGGTTCGCCCATTTTGGCTCCTGGTCGAACATTTTCGACTAGGATGAGGTCGTAGGGTTTCGACCTCATTTGAGGTCGAATATTTCACCCATTTTGGCTCCTGGTAGAACACCTTCGACCATGATGAGGTCGTAGGGTTTGACCAGAATTGAAGTCGTCGGGTAGGAATATTTATATATTTTTCCTTATCCATCTATGCGCCACCTTGGCTTGGGCTTTGCTCAAGGTTTATTGGGCTTTACCGGTTAATGCAGGTTGTCCTTCTTTTCGACTGGCCCATTGACCGGCTGTCCTTTCTATATAAACATAGAGCTTTACTCGACACTTCTTACTTCTCACATTTCATTTCTCAAAATTATTCTGCTAGAATTTCTCTCAAAATTTTCTCTGCGAAGCTCTGCTAGGGTTCTGTGGTAAGGCGATTCCCGAAAAGATTTTTCGATTGAAATCACCGATTTCTGGGTTTTTTCATTTGAAAATTTGAAGATTCTGGGATTTTTGCTTTGAAGATTTGAAGATTCTGGGATTTTTCTGAGTTTTTCTTTGAAATGGTTGATCATGCTTCCCAACGTCTCCAGAAAATGAATTCCGCATCCAAACGAGGTACCCCAATTCCTATTCGTTCCAAATACATGTCTTTGCATGATATGATTAACGAACGTGGGGATGAATACACGTCTGTTTCTGCCTTTGATTCATACGATTGTAGTAATAAATTCCATGATGTAGATAAAATCAAGGATTATAATAAGATGTATAGGGTTAAAGCCCCCTTAAAATTAGTTCCTGCCGGTGCCGGCGACCGTTCTTGTCATTGGCGGTCTAACGCCTTATGTATTTAAAGAGACGCCATAGTTGCCAGTCTTAGGTTTCCATTTCACGAATTTATACCTAGACTCCTGGCCGATGTTCAAGTAAACCCCTGTCAATTACCCCCAAATGCATGGAGGATAATTAACTGTTTTATGGGTTCAACGATAATCTTTTTCAACGGGTTGTATGTTTCATTTTTAAGTTATAGTCTTTGTGACATTATAGGACAAGTCTTTCCTGTGTTCAAGAAACATTTGAGTTATACATTCTCTGACAATGGCTTCTATATAAACCATTGTTGTTTCTAGGTATGTTACAACAATTTATTAGATAATTATGTTGTCTTTAGAGCCTCAGACAACGATTTCCAATCGTTGTCTGATACGCGCATCAGATGGCATCGCCATACTCAACGGAAATTTAGGGTGTCAGACAACGGTGATAAACCGTTGTGTCATTCGATTTTCCTTGTAGTGTATGTATATTTGTGCGGAAAATAATTTCAATATATGAACACGCTGTGCCTCGCACGGGCTTTTACGCTAGTTATTTTAAAATGCTGACATGTTATATATAAAAAATAATAATATCATGTTATTAAAATTCACCATTTATCCTTCCACATCATTTGGGAAATATGTTGAGAAGATATCAACCACTACTCTCTGGAACATTGGAACTTATTAATGGTTTATCGGCAAATCCAAGATTTATCGAAATGATAAATTCAAAAAAAAGTTCAGACAACTTTTAATAACATAATAACATATAATGTATTAGAGTATTTATAATGAAATAGACCATTAAAAAATAATTAATAAAAATAAATTGGATTTTAAAAATTAGTTAAATATTTAAAAAAAAATAATAAAAAATTATCAAAATTTGTCGAAAAATCGAACAATTTTTAGAAGATTAAGGGGTCGTTTGGTTCAAAAGACGATATGGGTTTGGAATCAAGAATCGGGTTAAGGTGGTATGGGGCTGAGGTATCATTCTTGATACCATGTATTTGGTTCAGTATTGGGATGAATCTTTTTAATTTAAAATATCATTACTAACTCATTTTTCTATAATATGTAAGTGTACATTATATAGTGATATAAAAAAATACGTGATTTGTAAATTTTAAATTAACCAACTAAATAATTATATAATATTTTTATAAGATATTATTTATTAGTATGAAATTAAAAAAAAGAATAATTAATTTTTTCAAAACCTAAGTATAATCTATTCAATATTAAACAATATCATGTTTAAAATATGTGTATTGGGTATATATTTAATTTCATTATAAAAATGAAATAAAAAAATTGAATGTGATACCTCATACCCATTCCTTAAACCCACGTCCCCCTAAGTATCAAATTTGATTCCAAAATGGTTTCACGTATGGGTATCAAAATTTAAAAATACTCAACTAAACAGCGGGTATGGATTTGGAATGAGCGAAACGCATACGTGATACCAGAATTGCCTGAACCAAACTACCTCGTAGAAACATCTACCTAACGTGGAGTAGGTACCGTGAACATAGGATGAGAAAATGTGACAAACAAATAGTAAAAGAAATTATAGCGTTTATTTAATATAGGCTTAATGACCTTTTAGCCCCTGAGGTTTACTCCCATATACCCATCAGCCCCTGTCTTTCAAAAGTGTACCTTTTAGCCCCCGAAGTATGAATTTCGTACCTTTCGACCCTTAAACCCGTTTCGTAAACCTTACGAAATTCATACTTCGGGGGCTAAAAGGTACACTTTTGAAAGACAGGGGCTGATGGGTATATGGGAGTAAACCTCAGGGGCTAAAAGGTCATTAAGCCTATATATGTATTCCATACATTTTACTGAAATTTGAATTGCTATAGTGATTTAATGTATGTAATTACTTGATAAACAATTTTGTAGGCTGTAAATGATTTTCATTACAAAATAAAATAGTAGAAGATACATTAATCCATACCTCTCATAATTAATACACTTAACAGTTGAAACATATATTACTGGAGGAAAATGGTACTTTAATACAAGTACACATACAAGAAGGCATGCACAGTGGACACTGGATTTATCTTCCATCAAATATTAATTCAGTAGCTAGACAATTTTTCGTACAACAAGTTTCATTCCATGCTGAGGTGTAAGGAGGAAAGAATGTTTCGGAGCATGGATATACGAAGGAGAAAGCTCAAAGCTGAAGCGTTGTAGCAGGGCTGCTATGACACTTTTATGTGTAACCATTGCCATACTTTGTCCTGTACATTTTCTAGGACCCGCGGTGAATGTTAGTAACTGCATCTTTGAGTTGAAAACCCCTTCAGCAAATCTTTCAGGATTAAATTGCGTTGCATCTTCTCCCCAAATATCAGGGTCGTGATGCATTAAAGTTATCGGTATGGTCACTTGGATCCAGGCCGGTAGAACCATGTCTCCTAACTTTGTATCTTTGGAAATAGCTCGGTGAAACATACTGTTAGAAAATTGATAGTTTAAGGATATAATTAACTATATTGTTGATGTTAATTCGAATTTCTAATGATTGGAAGTTGTTCCTTGCTATGGGAACTTAAACTTTCATGTATGGGTTTAATAATTTTCTTGTTTAAATCCATAAGAGAAATTGAGATGAAGGTAGTAGCTTGAAAAAGCTTGTTATAATGATGTTCATTTGTCCCACATAGAAAAGGATAAGGGGACTTGGTGGCTTTATATAGCATTACACACATGAGTAGTATACAACTACTAAGGTGTGTGATGGTACATGGTGTTAGTGTGTGCTTCACGCGCGCCGCCGCCCGCCTCGCCACGCACCGCACCGCACCGCACCGGGTCGGGTCGAAGGGCGATTTGGGCGAATGTCTCGGCGTCTCGCGTACGCGAGGCGACCTGGGCGAGAGTTTTTATCTATGTGATTTAATACCTAGACATGATTTGATGGATATGTTTAAAATAAATATTAAATCTGTATATGTGGATAAACATGAAAAAAAATGTAACAGCTCAGGTTATTAAATTTAAATCAAAAACGTTTATTCATTAAATGGTCAGTTTTGATTTTTTATTTAATATGATCAGCTGTTACGGAAAAATTAATGTGTGTGCTGCAGTTACGAAATTGAATTGTGCTTCAGTTACAGAAAGGAACCACTATAAATAGTGGCCCTTGTAGCTCAGTTGAAAAACACACAGAAGTTTGCAAAACACACTTCTCTCAAAAACCCTCTCTGCCCTCCCTCTACATATAGTATTCCCTGTAGTTTTTTTTTTGGTTCTCCGGCGACTGAGGTGCTGGTCGTAGTTGAGCGCTGCTGTTGCTGTGAACACCTTGCTCGGAGCTGTTTTATCCTGGAAGTAGTATCACGCCGACAACCTGACACAGTAAGAGGGGGCGAATAACTCTTCAAGAACAGTCAGGGTTTCTCGAAGTCCTGACGACTCAGCTATTACTTCGTTATTTCTGTTCTTATATACACTGTTAAGCTATGGCTACAGGTACTGTTTCTGTCTCCCTGGTTATTTATCAGTTTCTGATATGCATGCTTTCGACCTTCATGCTTTGTTTTGTTAACTTTGGTCTTGGCCTGTCATTGCTATATCTATTATATAACTGCCTCCATGTTGCTGTAGTACTTGTTATTTCCAACACATACCAGTTGGTGGATACAATCTCAGAACTTCGTAAATAATCATTGTAACCTGAAATGATTAAAATCTTATGCACGTTTCATGATCTTTTGTAATCAATCATAAAAACTAATTTTCACTTTTTGGTTAGGTATGTGACATACTCTAAATTTGAACATTCTCTAGCTACCACAAGTTTTCGGGAAATTGACAAGATAACATAGTGCATGATAACTACTTATGTTTGGTTTCATGTATTAGAGTCTGCGAAGAAAGACTTACAATTTTGAGTTGGTTTTGTCCCTCAATCTTGGGCTTTTGATCTCCAAAGACCTGCAAAACCTCTTCTCTTGCTTTCTCTTGCCATTCGGGATATTTGGCCAGAGCATAGAGCATCCACATTTGTGAGCGTGCTGTAGATTCCGGCCCAACAAAGTGAAAACTTCTGCACTCCTCAATCACATCGTCAAGACTAACTCCGCTTGCTTCATCTTGATATGCTTCCAACATTAAACTCAATACATCACCTTGATTACTTGCTCCAGTTTTCATTTCTTCCAGTCTCCTAGTCACCATTTTCTTCACCAAACTTTGAGTTTCTTCATGAGCTGCTTTCAAAGTCTTCACCTCTAGAAATGGTAAATGCCTGCAATTCATTTCACCTCAAGGGCTTATATTCTCGGAGATAGTGTTGAAGAAAGTGAAAGCTATAAATGTTTGTTATGGTAGACAAACTATTCAAATTGCATTAATTACCACCATCCGGGAAAGAACATGAATTTTGCTAGTTTCATTGATTGTTGGTTCACTATAATCCGGAGTTGGTATATCCTTTTTGTTTCTTCACTAATCTGGCCTGTTACAACTGTTTTGCACATTATGTCATTTATTAAAGTTTGTATTTCGGGCACCATATCAATCTCGATTGATTCCTTTGAAGCTAGTGACATGTTCCACATTTCCATCATTTCCAAACAGCCCTCCACGATTGATGGGACCATGTTCTTTCCAAGTAAACAAATTTGGAAAAAACAAGAAGATCAATATTCATAGTCTAGAGTCATGTATGCATCTTTATTGACGTGTGTAAATATTAAGAATACAAACCAGCTACCTTAATTTTTTCCATGTGAAAACTAGGGTTGAGAATCTTCTTATGTTTAGTCCATGTGTTACCCTCACTACTGAAGAGTCCACCTGCAAGCACCTTACCCATCTGGTCATTGTTTGGCTTACGGAATTCGTTTGGTCTGGACAGAATTTCCTTCACTAGAACCGGATCCATTATGGTCAATCTTAGTTTTGTGCCAAACCAGATGAAATACTTTTTACCTATACATAAATGCATAATATTCAGATACTTGTAACATTTATAAGAATCAGCACATAGCATGCATGGGTTGGGATTGTGTTTTAATTCTTACCAAATTTCTGGGCCATATGGTGCTGATATGGTAGAATACGGGGCGTGATATCGTCGGAGAGTTCCATAGGGTTGGATGTAAGTTGTCCCCTCATCGCAACCAGATCTTTTGCATCTCCGAAGATGATCCTATATGGATTTCCCCTAAACCCCAACTCCCTCAGCCGTTTTTCGATTTTCTTTGGCCTAAACCAATATCTGTTTGCTAGTTTGATTGTATATCTTAAAATGACAAGTGAAAGAACCGAGATTACAATAGAAGCAATTGTTGCATCCATTTTAACTCACTATAAACTTGTGTGAAAGGCATGGAAACTAAGCTGTAAACACCCCTGGTTTTATAGACACCACGTTAGATGAGATGATAAAAATATCAATACTACCAAACATTAAAAGTTTGGTTCGTTTTGATTTTACTTAATTGCCCTTTCTTAAATTCATATTTTTACTTAATTATCCTTATTTATTTATATAAATATATTATTAAATAATAATATTACTTATTTATAACCAATTACCTTTTTCACCTAAATTACATTATTTTTTTTATTTTTTCTAACAAATTCCCCTAACTTTTCAAATATATCACGTGCAATTACCTTTTTTAACTAAAACATGTTAGTTTTTCTATTTTTCCTTAGTAAAACCCCTCATTTTTCAAAAATATCACGGACAAATCTTTAGTTATTTATTTTTAAACCTAATATTATAATTATTTTTTTAAAAGTTTACCTATTTTAACATGTCTACTTATTTTTCTTAACAAATACAATTACTAACAATATTAAAATATAAATAATCAAATACCTATTTATAACTATTTACCTTTCCAGCTAAAACACATTATAGATTTTTTCTAACAAAGTCCCTCATTTTCTAAATTTATCACGGGAAATTGTCTTTTTCAATTTACTTTTTCTATTTTTCTCACTAAAATCCATTCTTTTTCTAAAAATATCACGGACAAACCCTTTACTTATTTATTTTAAAACGTATTTAAATAATTTCAATTATTAAATTTTAAAACCTCATTTTCCAAAAATATCATGGGTATTTACCTTTTTAAACTAAATATATGTTACATTTTTTATTTTTCCATACTAAAACTCCTCCTTTTCCAAAAATATAACGAGCAAACCCTTACTTATTTATTTTAAAATCTGTTTTAATGTTTTTAATTATTTAAAAGTGTTTAGCTATTTTAACATGCCTACTTATTTTTTTTAACAAATACAATTAAAAAAATAATAATAAAATAACAATTAACAATCCGTGCATCGCACGGGTTTTAAGCTAGTTATATAATAAGAGTAAAATCAATAATAAAGCAATTAATACTACCATATATCATGTGATCGATTTCCATCTACGATATATTTAATAAAAAAATTATATTCAGAGATCTACAACTATACTAAAAGTAGTATATAATAATATGTAAGAAAGATAATTTAAAAATACTATTAAAGATCAACGGTTTGAACTCATTAAAAATAAATTTAAATACAATATTTAAAAATCAAAATATAGTAATATAGGTTAATCTTTTATAATAAAATATTATTAATAATATGTATTTATAAATGTATATTAGCGCTCAACAGTACATATATTTTTATTATTTAAATTATTAAATATACAATAAAAGTGTATTATCATTGTTTGGTGAATCAATCAATCATAAAAAAAGATTTTTGTTATTTACTTTACCACTTCCAATTTTTAATTAAAATTCAATTCCATTAAAACTTTCCTAATTTAATCTTATTAACCAAGGGTTGGTCAATCCTAAATTTTAGACAGTCTAAAAGTTTTTCTCATATAATTTTAAATTAGAATTTAAATTCATTAAAAATTTTCTCATATAATTTTATTAACCAAGGTGGTTAACCAATCAGATGCCAAACTAAATTGTAGAACAAAGACAAAAAAAAAACTTTACTTATATAATTTTATTAACTAATGGTGGTTAGACTATCCATACGACGAGATTAACCACTCAAAATTCAAAAAATATTATGTTTTTAATTAAAATTTAAATTTAATGACTATTATATTTCAAGAATTTTATTATTAATTGAAATTATTTAATTTTTGATTAGAATTTAAATCCTTTATGAAAACATTTACAACTTTTATATGTATAACTTTTACAACTTTAATCTATAATTTCTGTTTTTGATTATTTAATTGTTAAAGATCGTAATTTAAGGTTTTTACATAAATGTGAAGGTAATTATCCAATATATTATTTATTGTAATTAAAAAATTTGATGTTAATTGATTATGTTAAAAAAAATTAAAAAATGTTGCTTAATATCTATACTATTGTTGTGGATTAAAAAACGTGCTTGTGAATTTAATGCTAAGGTTTAATGAGCTTCGAGCTTTAATGGCTGCACTTGTGTTTCGAGACTAAATCGGTCCTCACAAGATGCCTACGTATCTCAAATCGTTATTGAGAATCAAGCCAAAGACGTAGTTCTGATTGTAGGATCAGGGACCTTATATAGGCGTCTGGAGCCTAGTATTTATGGTATGTTTAGGAGTCTTAGCGAATAAGTCTCCTTTTTGATATTGGATAAACATTGTATTTCTTGCTGGAGAATTCGTTTCCTTGTCGATAAAGGTTATGACTCATTAATTGCCTTTAATTGGGATTCTGGATCCTTCTTTGACCAATTTGCCATAATTTGGGCTCCTTTTATGAGCTACATATTTTCCCTATTAATTAATTACGAAATTAATAAATAATCAGGGATTTGGGCATTAAATATCGAGCCTTTTCATTGGACCGTCAATTATATTTCTATAATTACTTTTCTGTCCATATCATTTGCCCCCCAACTTCTGGGAAAACCTTCCGGGGTTTTCGTAGAAGTTATTGCGTGTTTTTCCTTAAACTCCTTTTATTTTTCTGAAAAAGGTAGGTAAATTGTGTTCTGGGCGTGGGTACCCCCGCCTAGGAGACGTTCTAGGTTGCCACACCTAGAAACTATGTCTCCTGGGCGTGGGTCTTTGAAAGAATGGCTCAAGGAGCTTCTGGGCGTAGGTACCCCCGCCTAGGAGAAGTTCTAGGCTTTCACGCCTAGAAACTATGTCTCCTGGGCGTGGGTCTTTGAAATAATGGCTCAAGGAACTTCTGGGCGTGGGTACCCCCACATAGGAGACGTTCTAGGCTTCCACGCCTAGAAACTATGTCTGCTGGGCGTGGGTCTTTGCAAGGTTGGCTCAAGGAGCTTCTGGGCGTGGGTACCCCCGCCTAGGAGACGTTCTAGGCTTCCACGCCTAGAAACTATGTCTCCTGGGTGTGGGTCTTTGCAAGGTTGGCTCAAGGAGCTTCTGGGCGTGGGTACCCCCGCCTAGGAGACGTTCTAGGCTTTCACGCCTAGAAACTATGTCTCCTGGGCGTGGGTCTTTGAAAGAATGGCTCAAGGAGCTTCTGGGCGTGGGTACCCCCGCCTAGGAGACGTTCTAGGCTTCCACGCCTAGAAACTATGTCTCCTGGGCGTGGGTCTTAGAGGCTCTGCCTTAAACAATTTCTTGGCGTTGATATCCCCGTCTAGGAGACATTCTAGGTTGCCACGCCTAGAAACTATGTCTCCTGGGCGTGGGTCTTAGAGGCCCTGCCTTAAACAATTTCTTGGCGTTGATATCCCCGCCTAGGAGACGTTCTAGGTTGCCACACCTAGAAACTATGTCTCCTGGGCGTGGGTCTTAGAGGCCCTGCCTTATACAATTTCTTGGCGTTGATATCCCCGCCTAGGAGACGTTCTAGGTTGCCACGCCTAGAAACTATGTCTCCTGGGCGTGGGTCTTAGAGGCTCTGCCTTAATTAGTTTCTTGACGTTGGTATGAACGCCAAGGGAACATTGAACATAAGTTTTTCGAAATTGGGCCTTATGTCGAGTCTTTTTCCTTTGTTTGGTTAATATTTAAACCATACATATTTTTATATGTTGAATGTTCTAGATTCTTCTAGAACTTTCAATTCGAATTTATTTGGGCTTCCCGCCTAGCGATTCTCCAGGTTCTTCTAGAACTTGTAATTCAAATTTTGAATCTATTTGGGCTTCCCGCCTATGATAGGCCCAATGACCTGTTCTCGGTCCATATACCGTCTATAGACGGTTCATTGGAACTTTGTCACCGGCTACTACTCCTATAAATTGAGTGGAGTAGAACTTCCATTTTTCACACTTCAAAGTCATTCTACTAAATTTTCTCAGAAACTTTCCTTAGAAAAGCTCTGCTAGGGTTCTGCGGCAAAGCGATTTCCGGCTTCCAACCACCGTGGGTTTTTCCAGTTTCCGTTTAAAGCTTCATCTTCTTCATCAAGATTTCTGGGATCAAGCATTCTTTGGAAGGATTTTAATGGCGGATTCAAGCTCATCTCAATCCCAGCTATCTCAGCCCTCTCGCCCTGCTAGAGCAAACCGAGGTAATCCACCTCCAAAATCTCTAGTTCATGCAAACGTTTTTTCCCTTAGAGATTTACTTTCTGATTTTGGGGATGCTTTTCCCAACCTTCTTCATTTAGAGGCCCATAATATTCCTTCTAAATACAAACAAAGTAGGGTTGACGATATTTCAGTTCTTTTCGGTATAAAGGCCCCTTATAGGGCCGTAGCTCCTGGCCCAAATGATAGGGCCTGTTATCCTAAGCCTGGGGCCATTAGGATGTATAAAGAAACTTTTTACTCAGGTTTTCGCCTTCCTCCTCACCCTTTTGTTCTTCGTTTATTGGCTGAGGTCAAAATTTGTCCCACACAATTAATGCCCAATGGGTGGAGATTCATATATTGCTTCCTGGCCCAATGTATGAAACATAGGGTAGAGCCCAGTGTATCAGTATTTCGATATCTCTTTAAATTTGTAAATGCTCCGGATGATATAGGTTGGGTTAAGATTCAATATCGAACCTTAAACCATAGTTGCTTCGTTTCTGGTTCTTCTCCCGACTCTCTTCCCTTGTGGAAAAAAGAGTGGTTTTATATTTACTTAAATGGGGATGATTGGAACAATTATTTTTGTCCTAACTTTACAAGGGCTACGGATGGTTCTTTAAGGTCCCTCAAATTAGGGGTAGATGATCTTGCGATAATTCAACTCCTGACGGGTGATTGCTTGCATCATTGCAATCTCCTAATTTCTGAGGATAACCTTCAAGCAATGGGGCTTAGCACCCTTGAACCTCGGGGTATATAAACTTAACTTTCTTTCTTTTATTCTTTGTTGTCATATAATATGATTGTAACATTTGTCTTTTCTTTTCAGCCAAAGCCGCTTTGGGCGCTATTTTCAAAAGGAGGGAGGACCACGCCTCTAAGGCAGTGATCGTGGAGATAGATAGGCCTTCCAAGCGGAAAAAGGCCGTAGATGGGTCCCCTGCTGTGGAGAAGGTGCCCGCTTTTTTGGCTGAGTGGCCTGTCCTTGTTGACGAGGATCTCAACCCATTTGTGGTCAAATGGGGTTTGCTTAACAGGGATACCATAGTTGGTGATTCCAGGGCTACGGCAGAGTGGTCCAGGAATGTGGTCACTCCAAGGGACGTGGCCCATGTTGTAACAGCCCCAAATCCGGGGTCAGGGATTTAGGGTAGTCACGATCCATGTACTCCTTGCCTTACCTGTATTACTCACACCATTCATAATTCACCTGCTCATGACCCCACAACATACGTCTCACACACACACACACACAGGTTAGAGTCTCAGAAACGACACAATACAACAACTGCGGAATAAATAATTTTTATTACAATACCCAAATGTCTTCTGAATCTGTCACTGATACAATTTCTAAGTAATGTTACATTACCAACTTAGTCTTCTGATGCTTACAATCCTCTAATACCATTCATGTATATACATAAGTCGAATACCGAAAGCTGTAGCCTGATTCGATTGGTTCGTACTACTCTCGGGATCACTGCTAGAAACTGTTTATGAAAACGCCTTGCGGGGTATGTGCCGTCCCATTGGCATCCTGCTTCGCTGCTATATAATATATATAAAATAATAGCAAGAGTGAGCGATAGCTCAGCAAGGAAATGAAAGTATGGCATAATTCTGCCTTTAATTCAACCCAGAAATAAAGCGGGTATAAGACAATAATTTGTCAAAATATCTCGATACTCAAATTACATCCTTATCGGAATGTAATCCCAAAAATAATACCATTGTTGTATTTCAAATATCAATTTCATAATATTTCTGCAAACTTTGGCTATATTATGAACAAAGTTCTAGTATAAACGATGAGGTTTCAAAGTAAACCAAATATAACCTTTCCGAAAAATATCTGCTATATATGCAGAATATCAACATATAACTTAAAAGATGAAGTTATAAGGTGATTCAGTATAAACAACTCCCTTACCATAACTCATGTTATGTAAGGTATCCACAGAGTCATAACTCATAAATAAAAGATGAAGTTGCATGAATTTATTGTCACTTCATTTCCAAACACTTTTCGACCCCCTACCAACATGATTGGTTCTTCACCCCAATACGTGTTGCAGGAATATCCAAATTGGATGATGAACCAATACTGGAGTTGCTACCGCGTCCGCTGTGCCTAACCTTACTATGATCAGTAGCAGGTCGCACCGCTCAAATAGTTTTCTACATGTAGATGGAAGTATCACGATGGCCTGACATTGTCTACCGCCTTACTATGACCTCCCGGCCCATTTGGGGCAATATAAAAGTTGGATGGGCCCACGCAACTTGACCACTTACACCACTCCTAGTTCAGATGGAATCCATGACTCTGAAACGTAAAGATCGTCCTCCTTTCCCCAAGTGTAACACTTGTTGATACGACTCCACTAAGTAGTTATATCTAGGTTGGAAAGGGAGATTCTCCAATATTTCCCAAGCTATGCTTGTTAATGGATATCGACTTGTTCCATGAATTTACCCCTCGATCATTGAGGTGGTAACACAACACTAGACTGGCAGCAATTAAATTGCTCCAAGAAAATATCAGTCCCTTGACAGTTTTGAGTTGAGAGTTCAAAAAGAGTAGTAGTCTCTTAAATCATGTTTCCCATATTTTTGATGGTTGAACGAAGATTTAAATCCTCTTAAGAGACGGATTTAAATGGAAAACATTGTTTTGGGAACCTCTTTGGATTTTTAAAAATAATCAATGATATTGATTAAATAAGTAAACATTAGATGAATATTCGAAATAATATTCCTTACGTAAATACTGATTAAATGAAAATTCGAAAATACTATTCATTAAGTAAATATAGATTAAATGAATATTCAAAGATAATATTCATTAAATAAATAAACCTCAAATGAATATTCAAAAATAATATTCATTAAATAAATAACTCTTAAATGAATATTCAAAAGTAATATTCATTAAATAAATAACTCTTAAATGAATATTCAAAAGTAATATTCATTAAATAATAAACAATCCTCGAATGGATAATAATAATAATATTCTTAAAGTCCATAATCCTCAAATAACAGTTACCGGATATCTTTGTTATCATTCCGGAACAAAGCAATTTTAAGAAAACATTTTGAAAATGATATTCATCTAAGTAAACAAATTTAATTAGACGAATAAGGCTTATTTAATCCGTAAATGCTTCCAGAAGTATTTACTAATTAAATAAACACTGGTTTATTGGTGATGTTGCCTTTAGGTTAATTATTGCGAAAATCTTTCTAAAAAGCTCTATCCGGGTTTTCGAAAATATACCTTACAAAATAACCCCGATACGCTGGCTAAGTTATAAACTCAATACATGCTCTACCCTCTGAGCCTTTCTTATTCCAGTACACAAATACCTACCTTATGATATAAAGTCCCCTTCCACCATACGAAAAGTTTATAAATATATACACCATATAATTCAAGGCGTAGGATCTTAAAAGCATCACCACCCATCAACAGTATTATAAGGTCATGGGATTTTGGTTATCGCACGAGCAGGATTTAATATCATTAACAAGACCAAGGATATACTGGTTTTGATAAGGAAGCACAATATTGGGAAACTTGCAAATATGGATTGAAACTTATTCAACATATTTCATATATTTCAAAATAAATATACTCTGAACGATCGAGTATGCATACATAACTTGCATCTAGTATATGCATACTTCAAAATATGGTTTTTAGAAACTTGCCTGATGCTCGAGAAGTGATAGGGGTTCGCGACGATGCCGGACAATCTAGACAAAGTCAAACGAAAACACACGGTTAATCCCCTCGATAAACCACTTATAACTCAATGCTTAAACACGTAAGCGAAACACCACCAAGGAATTACTAACTCGTTATAGGCTCATACTAAGTCCATGTTATTTGTCAAATTCTTATATCATAAGTTTGGTTCGAAATCCATTCTCAAATCCAAGTTATACTTAACCATTTGGAACCTTGGTTTCTAAGTCTCGTTTTCAGTGGTTTTCACTTGCGCGACCTTGACTAAAACATTTTTATAAACTCAACAAATAATCTTTTTAATACGAATCCTTTTCGTGAGCCTTCCTAACTGTCTCTAGTATTATTCCTCAAAGTTTCAAATTTTAATATGGCTCCAAAGTGGTCCAAATATAGACTCAAAATTGCTGACCAGAGATGGGTCGTTCTTCCGAACGGCGTTTACTAAAACTCACTTTTCTCTTAAACCGTTCGGCCAAATTAGGCGAACCACATATCATTACGAAGCTTATAACATAAACTACACAATAATGGGCAGTAGGACTCAAGGGTCGAGCTCTAACAGAGGAAAAACAGGGAACCAATCAGTAGGTAAAAATTTGGGCATTACGACGGCTATAAATCGGACGTTCCAAAAATCATAATCATCAAACCAAGCCACACCGGGCATACATACTTCTTATACACATGATTCTAATCTCAATCAGTCCAGGGATATCATACTTTAACATCTTAATCAACATAGGGCTTAATCAACTACAAGATCATGCTAACATGCTTATACTTAACACCATAATCTTAACTAAGCTAACAATCATCAAGAACATCCATAAAACTCAAAGTCAACTAAGGGTTCATGAGGTTTATACCTTTCTTGATGTGTGTAAAGACCTTGATCAACCTTGGTTAGTCCTTGTATAGCCTTAATACAACTTAGATCATCCAAAGAAAACAAGAAATTTAAAGTTAGTTCCTTGAAAGTACTATTCATCCGTTCAAGGAACTGCAAAAACGAGGTCCTTACCATGCTTTTCTGGACGAGGTTCCTAAAGACGAGTTGTAGAGCTTCTCAATACCTTTCCAACAAGCTATAGAACACAGGATTTCATTAATAAATGAAGGAGATATGGCCGTTTGAAAATCGGGGCAGAAACTGTCAAGAACAGGGCAGCTTGGTTTCTTCAACTTGGGGGAAGGATTTGGCTAGGCTACACTCCTTTGTTGGCCATGAAATTTTGAACGAATGTTGCCCATGGAGTGGAGAAGCGATGGTTAAAATTTGGTGATTTAAGGATGGATAGAAATGGAGTTATGGATTTTTCTTTGGACTATGTTTCTGCTGGGCAGAAATCTGGGGAGCTCTTCTTCTTTTTCTTTCTTTTTGTTTTTGGTTAATAATACTTGAAATGCTGATTTTTGTTAAAGGTGGTGAGTCATTGCATGTCCAGGACACGTGTCGATCAGTGGGGGGTTATGGTGGCAAAGAAGGGGACACGTGTCAAGCAATGGAGATCATGGTGGCAAGCAGCTTTACTGGTTCGTTTTCCTTTCACATGGATGATCCAAATGTTGCATTTCTCGAATTAATCTTGTTACATGTTACTTCCATGTCTATATTTAATCCTGTCATAATTTCAATCCTTAATCCATGATTCGTTCGCTTAATCACTTAATCTCGTTATAAAGTATCAGCGGTTTCTAGAACCTTCGTTTCACCGTCTCAGTGGTTTTCGTTCTAAATTCTCAAATCAAATATAATAACATTCCAAAATATTAAATCCTCAAATCCTTAATTTAATATCTCATTTCTTGAATATAATAATATATAATTCACTGCCCGGTCAAATACTACACCAAAATAAAATTCGGAATTTCTGAATTCCGATCGTCTTTGCATTCACTTATTTACTCCGTAGATCACTAATATGACTTTGAAATATCCACACTACGTCTCGTACATAGGTGGCATGAAAAATTTTCTTAACCCTCAAAATCACTATTCATCCACCAATATCACTATTCACTGTTGCACTTAATTATAATAAGAAAAGTTTTAAATTATTCCAAAAATTCGGGTTATTACATTCTCCCCTCCTTAAAAGGATTCCGTCCCGGAATCAACTTAGGAGTAACTGGGGGTACTTCTCTTCCATTGCACTTTCTAACTCCCAGGTGGATTCTTCCACCTCTTGATTTTCCACAAACCTCTCACTAGCTTGGCAACCTCGTCTCTTAGCACTTGTTCTTTTCTATCCGTGATTTCCACAGGTTGCTCTTTGTAAGTCAGACCAGGTTGTATGTCTACCTGCTCGTACTCTACATATGCCGGGCATCTATAGTATACTGACGTAGCATTGACACCTGAACCCCGTTATGACCATTATACAAGTTTGGGGGGTAAGGCTGGCTCGTAGGCCACCTTCCTGACGCATTTTAAAATCTCAGATGGCCCAATGAATCTCGGGCTCGACTTCCCTTTCTTTTCAAATCTCATTAATTCTTTCCATGGAGATACCTTTAGCATCACGAATCGCTAACCTCATATTCTCTATCTTGTTTGTACAGAAATACACCAGCATAAACTTGATTGTCATTCATCAACTTGCCATTTAGCTTATCAATAGCAGTACTATTTCTATACTCGCGGGCTTAGTCCGCATACTTTCTCTGTCTGTCTTGGTTGTCACTAGCCGCTTGTTGGTGAAATTTTTTGTCTTTCTAGTTTGTTGGACTAACTTGGTTTTGTGTAAAATCTCATCCTTTAATTCCCGATTATTCGGAATCCATCTCTGTCTCATTTTAATCAAGGGTATCGGCCACCACATTGGCCTTCCCCGGATGGTAGTGTATCTCGCAGTCAATTTTAGGTAAATTTTAGCCATTTCTCCATCTCATGTTATCTACTATCACGGATAACTCAACGCCACTTCATTACATTCCATCAAAATTTGTGGGTGCATTAGTCAACCCAAAATAACTTCGCTAAAATCTCAAAGTGTCTATTCCTCGTACGAATCGCAGTCTTGGGTACATCCTCGGATTTAACTTCCAACTGGTGGTATCCAGTTCTTGAATAAATTTGGAAATACACAGCGTTTTTCCGCTGATCAAACAATCATTTACAAGGGTACCTATCCTCCAGGTCGAACTCATTCAACTCTCGAGGTTCGATGCATAATCTTGTGCTAACATCTTTCTCTCTTACGAACAACACCGGGGTTTCCCACGGTGATACACTGGGCCTTATCATACCCTTATACAACAATTCTTATAACTGAGTCTCTAACTCTTTCATTCCCACTATACTCGAAATACTCGGTATTCATTCTCATGTCATCCAAATCGATATCTGGTAGCTCATTAAAACCTTGTACAATCTCCCAAAACCATTGTAGTTCCCTTTTTACTTGGTATCTCTTTTCTTGGCGTCCACCATAAGAGCTAATTAAGCCTCGGATCTCTGGCGTAATAGCTTCTTAGTCTAAACTATATTCAAGAATCTCTGAATCGGTTTCCATCCTTTATTTATTACTCTCTCTCTCTTACAATCAGTCTGGGCTCCATTGGGTGTCAACCCACCCGTCCTTATTATAATGTCAACTTCTCCCAAGTCACAATACCAGCTCCCTCTGACTCTATCGCCAGTACTTATCTTGCTAACCCAGAGGTAGTGTCCATTCGTAAACAACTCCTCCAAAATCTCAATTCCACTATATGGCATCTATCTAACACCGTTGTCACTGGAGTACACGACACATCACTATTCCTTTCACATATATCACTTGATCCCCTTTCCATTATCATAATATCCTTGGGAGAATAAACCAATTCATTGATATGTCATTAACATTCTATTCGTCTTAGGGATTCGCTCCTGTCATAGGCGATTTCGTTGCGAATCTAATTCCTATCAGCGAATTTTGACTTATTTGACTTGGTTCGCCTCCCCTTAGAATTCAATGAGGATAACCAAAATTCATGGGGCCTTGAAAAGACAGCTCCCATATCAAGGAAAACGTCACACACTGGTGATCATAAGGTTATGAGTTTTAAGGTAACCTTATTGGAGGTAAGAGAATTTACCGAGAGATCAACATGATCGTAAGAACTCAACGTTGCGTGCCTCGATTGAGACATTACTAAAGGTAATTAGCCTTCTTGTATTTCACAACTTACAAGTGATGGCGTCCCATCAGACTTCTATCACATAGACAGATAGTCCTTGTAGCCCCTAAAAGTATAGGGTTGTTCGTCTCAGTGGAAGTTGAAAAGTATGAAAGCAATTCGAGATCAATTTAATGATTATCGCCTCTCGACAATATTTCTCAAAGGAACACCTTGAATTAAAATTGAACATATTCCAAAGGTGCGGTTTCCAAAGAAAATACAAAGAAAAGAATAACCAAAAAGATACTGGTACTTAACAAACAAGTGGTGAGGTATCACCATGGGGTCATTCATTATTTGAAGAAAAGTGAAAGCTTAAATAACATCATTTGACAGGGCTTCGAAAACCTGAAAGTAGGCATCGTGACAGCCTCTAACACAATTGAAATTAATTATGATTTAACACAAGTGTTATAAAATAACTTCGAAGAGGGAATATACCCTTTATCAGAATTCTTTCTTGGAAAGAGGTCAAGATAGATCATAGATTGGGGAAATATCCCACATAATCTGCAAAGGGGGAGGGTACTACCAAGGTCTCTACGGATGCCTTTTATGTCGGCTCCTCTAATGGATAATCGTTCAATTCCAAATCTTTTCTTTTCCACGCGCCCTAAGGTGTTTGATACTTACGTCATTGCCGACTTATAATAGTCGCTAAGGATCCAACCATCGACCTTTGCAATCGCAGGGAATTCTATTCGACTAGGCGCAAACATCTCAAGTAAGCGTTCTGTTCTATAAGAAGACTTCGATACCGTTGTCGCCCATAGCAATGACAATTCCACATGTCGACTGGGCGGTACTCCGGAGGATCGTTAGAAACTACAAGAGTAAATCTGATCTCTATTTCAATCATCCTTATATCCAATATTCCTTCTCCCATATCAATCACGTGCGCTACATAAGCTTAACACTTTTGGCACAATAGCCTTTTCATTTAAGTCAATCCCGGAATCTCCCAGTCCGTCTCGGTCCTTAAATATATTTCGCCTTTACTGTCCAATCTCAACTTCATCGTTTTATCTCTACAATCGATTATAGCGATCAGGGTCTGTCCACCAACCCATATAACGGCTATCTTACCCAATCCACAGGGTTCGCTCTAATTTCCACTCTCTTTGGTGACATCCTCTAGTAATCAGAAAGACAAGGTTTGCCAAAATTTGCTGAATTCCTTTCCAAAATCAGGGAAACTTGATCAATCTATTTACTAACTAGTAATACTCGGATCTGATTTCTGACCTTTCTGTTCTATCCTCATAATTCCTTCCTGGTTTCCTGAGGGTGGTAAATCTCGTTCTCGATTCCGCCTTAGCGTGCTTGTCTTACACTAACATTTGCAGGGTACATATACCCAAAATTTTCCTTGAGATAATAAAATTCCTCAATGATGTAATAGACACTATTTCCAGTGGAATCGCTGGTCGTGGGGGATTGAAACCTCACAACCAAAGCAATTCCTTCCACTATTCTTAGGCAACTAAGTACCCTTAATCGTTCGTGAAAATCTGAACACCTTGGTTCTTACGTATGCCGCCTCCTTATGGGCAACTATAACCAACTACGAGTAACAGGTTTCGTTCAAGTCGAATCAATCCACTGATACTGGCTATACTGCCTCTACCTCTTCTGCTTTGGAGATTCTACTCCATTTTCTTTGTCATACCTCTCGATGAATCGTGAACGATCCTTAAAATCTCGTCTCGTCACTTATTGATCCCTTGAAGGTTCGTCCGGTCTTATTATTAGACCTCACGTAACACACCACATCTTTATCAATCAACACGTCCTCTACAAGATTCTTTCATTGACCCACCATGGGGTCTTCCTCTAGATCCTTCTATGGATCCTCCTTTATCGGGTCTCCGTCCATTTCAAGGAACGTATCATCAATGGCCTACTCGAAGGCCTCGGGATCTGCTATCTCAGAATCCCATCCATCTATAACTCATACGAATCGAAGTGACTAACCATGAAGTCCTAAGTACGGTTTCCAAAAGAAGTCCCCTCTCGGGCTTCATCTTAAATAGTCAGGGTCATGTCCTCTAACCCGACTACGAACTCAATTGGAGCTCTAGATGTTCTTATTATTCTTAAGGGTATTGTAAGACTCGATCTCCTATCGTTTCTGAGGACTGTAACCTAACGCTCTGATACCATTTCTGTAACAGCCCCAAATCCGGGGTCAGGGATTTAGGGTAGTCACGATCCATGTACTCCTTGCCTTACCTGTATTACTCACACCATTCATAATTCACCTGCTCATGACCCCACAACATACGTCTCACACACACACACACACAGGTTAGAGTCTCAGAAACGACACAATACAACAACTGCGGAATAAATAATTTTTATTACAATACCCAAATGTCTTCTGAATCTGTCACTGATACAATTTCTAAGTAATGTTACATTACCAACTTAGTCTTCTGATGCTTACAATCCTCTAATACCATTCATGTATATACATAAGTCGAATACCGAAAGCTGTAGCCTGATTCGATTGGTTCGTACTACTCTCGGGATCACTGCTAGAAACTGTTTATGAAAACGCCTTGCGGGGTATGTGCCGTCCCATTGGCATCCTGCTTCGCTGCTATATAATATATATAAAATAATAGCAAGAGTGAGCGATAGCTCAGCAAGGAAATGAAAGTATGGCATAATTCTGCCTTTAATTCAACCCAGAAATAAAGCGGGTATAAGACAATAATTTGTCAAAATATCTCGATACTCAAATTACATCCTTATCGGAATGTAATCCCAAAAATAATACCATTGTTGTATTTCAAATATCAATTTCATAATATTTCTGCAAACTTTGGCTATATTATGAACAAAGTTCTAGTATAAACGATGAGGTTTCAAAGTAAACCAAATATAACCTTTCCGAAAAATATCTGCTATATATGCAGAATATCAACATATAACTTAAAAGATGAAGTTATAAGGTGATTCAGTATAAACAACTCCCTTACCATAACTCATGTTATGTAAGGTATCCACAGAGTCATAACTCATAAATAAAAGATGAAGTTGCATGAATTTATTGTCACTTCATTTCCAAACACTTTTCGACCCCCTACCAACATGATTGGTTCTTCACCCCAATACGTGTTGCAGGAATATCCAAATTGGATGATGAACCAATACTGGAGTTGCTACCGCGTCCGCTGTGCCTAACCTTACTATGATCAGTAGCAGGTCGCACCGCTCAAATAGTTTTCTACATGTAGATGGAAGTATCACGACGGCCTGACATTGTCTACCGCCTTACTATGACCTCCCGGCCCTTTTGGGGCAATATAAAAGTTGGATGGGCCCACGCAACTTGACCACTTACACCACTCCTAGTTCAGATGGAATCCATGACTCTGAAACGTAAAGATCGTCCTCCTTTCCCCAAGTGTAACACTTGTTGATACGACTCCACTAAGTAGTTATATCTAGGTTGGAAAGGGAGATTCTCCAATATTTCCCAAGCTATGCTTGTTAATGGATATCGACTTGTTCCATGAATTTACCCCTCGATCATTGAGGTGGTAACACAACACTAGACTGGCAGCAATTAAATTGCTCCAAGAAAAGATCAGTCCCTTGACAGTTTTGAGTTGAGAGTTCAAAAAGAGTAGTAGTCTCTTAAATCAGGTTTCCCATATTTTTGATGGTTGAACGAACATTTAAATCCTCTTAAGAGACGGATTTAAATGGAAAACATTGTTTTGGGAACCTCTTTGGATTTTTAAAAATAATCAATGATATTGATTAAATAAGTAAACATTAGATGAATATTCGAAATAATATTCCTTACGTAAATACTGATTAAATGAATATTCGAAAATACTATTCATTAAGTAAATATAGATTAAATGAATATTCAAAGATAATATTCATTAAATAAATAAACCTCAAATGAATATTCAAAAATAATATTCATTAAATAAATAACTCTTAAATGAATATTCAAAAGTAATATTCATTAAATAAATAACTCTTAAATGAATATTCAAAAGTAATATTCATTAAATAATAAACAATCCTCGAATGGATAATAATAATAATATTCTTAAAGTCCATAATCCTCAAATAACAGTTACCGGATATCTTTGTTATCATTCCGGAACAAAGCAATTTTAAGAAAACATTTTGAAAATGATATTCATCTAAGTAAACAAATTTAATTAGACGAATAAGGCTTATTTAATCCGTAAATGCTTCCAGAAGTATTTACTAATTAAATAAACACTGGTTTATTGGTGATGTTGCCTTTAGGTTAATTATTGCGAAAATCTTTCTAAAAAGCTCTATCCGGGTTTTCGAAAATATACCTTACAAAATAACCCCGATACGCTGGCTAAGTTATAAACTCAATACATGCTCTACCCTCTGAGCCTTTCTTATTCCAGTACACAAATACCTACCTTATGATATAAAGTCCCCTTCCACCATACGAAAAGTTTATAAATATATACATCATATAATTCAAGGCGTAGGATCTTAAAAGCATCACCACCCATCAACAGTATTATAAGGTCATGGGATTTTGGTTATCGCACGAGCAGGATTTAATATCATTAACAAGACCAAGGATATACTGGTTTTGATAAGGAAGCACAATATTGGGAAACTTGCAAATATGGATTGAAACTTATTCAACATATTTCATATATTTCAAAATAAATATACTCTGAACGATCGAGTATGCATACATAACTTGCATCTAGTATATGCATACTTCAAAATATGGTTTTTAGAAACTTGCCTGATGCTCGAGAAGTGATAGGGGTTCGCGACGATGCCGGACAATCTAGACAAAGTCAAACGAAAACACACGGTTAATCCCCTCGATAAACCACTTATAACTCAATGCTTAAACACGTAAGCGAAACACCACCAAGGAATTACTAACTCGTTATAGGCTCATACTAAGTCCATGTTATTTGTCAAATTCTTATATCATAAGTTTGGTTCGAAATCCATTCTCAAATCCAAGTTATACTTAACCATTTGGAACCTTGGTTTCTAAGTCTCGTTTTCAGTGGTTTTCACTTGCGCGACCTTGACTAAAACATTTTTATAAACTCAAAAAATAATCTTTTTAATACGAATCCTTTTCGTGAGCCTTCCTAACTGTCTCTAGTATTATTCC
Source organism: Heracleum sosnowskyi (assembly GCA_030848705.1). Classification (NCBI taxonomy): domain Eukaryota; kingdom Viridiplantae; phylum Streptophyta; class Magnoliopsida; order Apiales; family Apiaceae; genus Heracleum; species Heracleum sosnowskyi. Next base: position 58,809 of record JAUIZM010000019.1, on the reverse strand, counting down.
TCAAAGTTTCAAATTTTAATATGGCTCCGAAGTGGTCCAAATATAGACTCAAAATTGCTGACCAGAGATGGGTCGTTCTTCCGAACGGCGTTTACTAAAACTCACTTTTCTCTTAAACCGTTCGGCCAAATTAGGCGACCCACATATCATTACGAAGCTTATAACATAAACTACACAATCATGGGCAGTAGGACTCAAGGGTCGAGCTCTAACAGAGGAAAAACAGGGAACCAATCAGTAGGTAAAAATTTTGGCATTACGACGGCTATAAATCGGACGTTCCAAAAATCATAATCATCAAACCAAGCCACACCGGGCATACATACTTCTTATACACATGATTCTAATCTCAATCAGTCCAGGGATATCATACTTTAACATCTTAATCAACATAGGGCTTAATCAACTACAAGATCATGCTAACATGCTTATACTTAACACCATAATCTTAACTAAGCTAACAATCATCAAGAACATCCATAAAACTCAAAGTCAACTAAGGGTTCATGAGGTTTATACCTTTCTTGATGTGTGTAAAGACCTTGATCAACCTTGGTTAGTCCTTGTATAGCCTTAATACAACTTAGATCATCCAAAGAAAACAAGAAATTTAAAGTTAGTTCCTTGAAAGTACTATTCATCCGTTCAAGGAACTGCAAAAACGAGGTCCTTACCATGCTTTTCTGGACGAGGTTCCTAAAGACGAGTTGTAGAGCTTCTCAATACCTTTCCAACAAGCTATAGAACACAGGATTTCATTAATAAATGAAGGAGATATGGCCGTTTGAAAATCGGGGCAGAAACTGTCAAGAACAGGGCAGCTTGGTTTCTTCAACTTGGGGGAAGGATTTGGCTAGGCTACACTCCTTTGTTGGCCATGAAATTTTGAACGAATGTTGCCCATGGAGTGGAGAAGCGATGGTTAAAATTTGGTGATTTAAGGATGGATAGAAATGGAGTTATGGATTTTTCTTTGGACTATGTTTCTGCTGGGCAGAAATCTGGGGAGCTCTTCTTCTTTTTCTTTCTTTTTGTTTTTGGTTAATAATACTTGAAATGCTGATTTTTGTTAAAGGTGGTGAGTCATTGCATGTCCAGGACACGTGTCGATCAGTGGGGGGTTATGGTGGCAAAGAAGGGGACACGTGTCAAGCAATGGAGATCATGGTGGCAAGCAGCTTTACTGGTTCGTTTTCCTTTCACATGGATGATCCAAATGTTGCATTTCTCGAATTAATCTTGTTACATGTTACTTCCATGTCTATATTTAATCCTGTCATAATTTCAATCCTTAATCCATGATTCGTTCGCTTAATCACTTAATCTCGTTATAAAGTATCAGCGGTTTCTAGAACCTTCGTTTCACCGTCTCAGTGGTTTTCGTTCTAAATTCTCAAATCAAATATAATAACATTCCAAAATATTAAATCCTCAAATCCTTAATTTAATATCTCATTTCTTGAATATAATAATATATAATTCACTGCCCGGTCAAATACTACACCAAAATAAAATTCGGAATTTCTGAATTCCGGTCGTCTTTGCATTCACTTATTTACTCCGTAGATCACTAATATGACTTTGAAATATCCACACTACGTCTCGTACATAGGTGGCATGAAAAATTTTCTTAACCCTCAAAATCACTATTCATCCACCAATATCACTATTCACTGTTGCACTTAATTATAATAAGAAAAGTTTTAAATTATTCCAAAAATTTGGGTTATTACACATGTCGTGGAGTCCTCGGAGGATCTTCAGATTGAGCTTCTTGGGGCACAAGCCCTCGCCTCTGTAAGTAATTTTTCACTTTTTTTATTCTTTCTTTCTTTTGTTCATTCTTTGAAATATGTGCCTTTGTTTTATAGGCTAACACCTATCATCAAGCTGCTCTTCACAACTTGAAGGCAGTTCGAGCTGAAAAGCTGATAGCTGAGAGGGATAGAGACAGGTATTTCGCCTCATCTACCTCAAATTTTGAGATGTTTAGGGGGGTTGAGAGGGAGCTTGTAGATGAGAAGGAGAGGGTCAGGCAGCTGGAGGCCCAACTCCAAAGGGGTCGCGAGGATGTTATTGCTGAGTACAGAGCATCTAAGGAGTTTGATGACCTCCTTAATGCTGAGTATGATGCTAACTTTCCTAGAACCTTTAAGGATTGTTGGGAATCAATCATTGAAGAGCTCGGGACGAAGATTGAAGGAGTGTCCTTGGATAAGTTCCCCGTTCCTGTTTTATTTGGGGCATCCAAGGATACTATCATGGATACTGCCGACCTCACATCTCAGCCTATTGATGATTCTGAGCTCTTTCTGGATGGAGATTTGATGGATGCTGCTAAGGATGATGTTCCCCTTAACTTAGAGGAAGAGACTCCTTAGGATGATATAGCATAGGTTGGCCCTGCGTGGCTATTTTCTTTATTTATGTTCTTTTCTGAACTCACCCTTCGGGGTTTTAATTTAACTTTCTTAGTAAGTTTATTTCAGCTTTTCTAGCTTTTCTTGATTTTGCATGCTTAGTTCACATGTCTAACATAATGCATTGCATATTTAATGACATCATAAAAATATGAAATTCATAACTTTAAAAATGGGATCAACCCTTACATAGTACTCAAGTTTAAAAACTTGGGTTGGTTTCGTCGAACCTTATTTCTAGTAGTGAGTCCACTTGGGAAACACTTTAAACATAATAAACTTTCAAATTGGAGGCATGCCAAGTCCTTGGAACCTCATGCCCTTCAAGGGTTTCTAGTTTGTATGAGCCTCGACCAAATACGTTCTTGACGCGATATGGTCCTTCCTAATTTGGGGCCAACTTCCCTTTTTGTCCAACTCCGGATGCTTCAATCTTTCTGAGAACCAAGTCTCCTTGACGAAAGAACCTTTCTTTAACCCTTAGGTTGTAGTAGAAAGATGCCTTCTTTTGATGTTCAACTATCTTGGCGTTTGCCTCATCTCTAACTTCATCAATTAGATCTAAAGCTAGCCTCAAGCCTTCTTCATTTGTTTCTGGCTCATAAGCCTCAACTCTTGGAGACGTGTGAGTAATCTCCACTGGAACCACTGCCTCTGCCCCATATGCCAACAAGAAGGGGGTAGCCCCAGTGGTGACTTTACAAGTAGTACGATATGCCCACAATATGGGGAGCAATTCGTCTACCCAAGTGTTTCTGGAGCGTTCAACTCTTTTCTTTAGTCCATCCAGGATAATTCGATTTGCAACCTCAGCTTGCCCATTTTCTTGAGGATGGGCAACAGAAGTGAAGCGCAACTTGATATCATTCTCATCACAATACTTCTTGAACTCATCGTTGTTAAACTTAGTTCCATTGTCCGTGACCAGGACTCGTGGAATTCCATATCTGCATATCACATTTTCCCAGAAGAAGTGCATCACTTTCTTGGTGGTTATCTTGGCTAATGGCTTAGACTCAATCCACTTGGTGAAGTAGTCAATTGCTACTATCAAGAACTTTCTTTGAGCACTTGCCATAGGAAATGGCCCGAGTATATCCATTCCCCACATAGCAAAGGGGATAGGTGAGTTAATGGATGTCATCATCTCTGGTGGTTGTCTAACCACTGGTGCATGTTTCTGGCACCGTTCACACTTCTTCACATAGCTTTTAGCATCAGCAAGCAAGCTTGGCCAATAGAAACCTAGACGGGTGACTTTATGAGCAAGGGCTCTGCCCCCCAAGTGTTGCCCACAAATTCCTTTATGCACTTCCTTCAGGGCCAATTCTGCCTCTTGAGGTCTCAAGCACTTTAAGTATGGAATAACAAAAGATTTCTTGTATATGATTCCCTCAATTAGGGTATACCTTAGTGCTCTGACGTATAGCTTTCGTGCTTCTGAAGTATCGTTGGGTAGCCACCCAGTTTCCAGATGAGCTTTGATGGGATCCATCCAACAGCTGCCAACATCAATGGGTGCTACCAACTTTCCGTTGATGCTTGGGGTCTTCAAGACTTGGAAGTATACACTCCCTGCATAGTTTTCAATTTCAGAAGAAGCAAACATAGAAAGGGCATCAACCTTCATGTTCTCTTCCCTTGGAATGTGCTCCACATAGCATTCGTCAAACTGAGTCATGATGGCCTTAACAAGCTTTAAGTACTTGGCCATGACTTCATCTCTAGCTTCAAACTCCCCATTTACTTGGGAAACCACTAGCCTCGAGTCTCCACATACTTTCAGAGTTTTGACCCTCAAGGCTCCAGCCAGCCCTAAGCCGGCTATCAGAGCTTCATACTCAGCCTCATTGTTTGTCGTTGGGAAGTCAAGTTTTAGTGCATACTCTATAAGGAATCCATCAGGACTTTGTAGCACTAAACCGGCTCCACTTGATTTTGTTTTTGATGCTCCATCAAAATAGAGCACCCAACATTCTTTGGAAATTATGTCTTCAGCTTCCTTGTCTTCCATTGTTACTTCCTGCCCCCCGACTTCTTGGTTGTCAATTGTACATTCAACCATGAAGTCAGCGAGTGCTTGAGCTTTTATGGCCGTTAGAGGCTTATACTTGATGTCGAATTCGCCCAATTCAATGGCCCATTTGATCAATCTTCCACTAACTTGAGGACTATGCAAGATGTTTCTCAGAGGTTGATCAGTCAAGACCTCTATCTTGTGAACCTGGAAGTAGGGGCGTAGCTTTCTTGAGGCCATTATCAAGGCTAAAGCAAACTTCTCAATCGTTGAGTAGTTTATTTCTGCCCCATGTAGGATCTTGCTCACGTAGTAGATGGGTTTCTGAATCTTTAACTCCTCTTTTACCAAAACGGCTCCAAGGGCTGTGCTAGAGACCGCCAAGTACAAATAGAGAATTTCCCCTGGCTTGGGTTTTACCAACAGCGGTGCCTCAGCCATGTATTTCTTCAGGGCCTCAAAGGCCTCTTGACTTTCAGTCGTCCATTCAAAATTTTTCACTTTCTTGAGTGCTTTAAAGAAAGACAAGCACTTCTCTCCTGACTTGGAGATGAATCTTCCCAATGCTGCCACTCTTCCCGTTAGTTTTTGGACATCCTTGACAGTCTTTGGTGATTCCATGTCTAGAATCGCTTTGATTTTGTCGGGATTGGCCTCGATTCCTCTCTTGGAAACCATTAGGCCTAAAAACTTTCCCGAGCCTACACTAAAGGCACACTTAGCTGGATTCAACATCATTTTGTGGTGCCTTAGCACTTCAAATGCCTCTCGGAGGTGCTTAATGTGATCGGCCTTATCGAGGCTCTTGACTAACATGTCATCTACGTAGACCTCCATGGTTTTTCCAATTAGGTGCTCAAAGATTTTGTTCACCAACCTTTGATAGGTTGCTCCTGCATTCTTAAGCCCAAAAGCCATGACTAAGAAACAGAATACACCAAAGTCAGTGATGAACAATACCTTGGCGATGTCATCTTTGTGCATCTTGATTTGATTACATCCACTGAAGTCATCCATGAAACTTAGCATCTCATGCCCAGCAGTGGCATCTATTAGAGCATCAATCCTTGGTAAAGGAAAACAATCCTTAGGACATGCATCATTCAAGTCGGTGAAGTCGACGCACATTCTCCACTTCCCGTTAGATTTTTTGACCATTACGGGGTTAGCTAACCATTCTGGGAATTAGATTTCCTCAATGAACCCAGCTTCCAAAAGCTTATTCACTTCTTGCTTAATGGCTTCAAGCCTCTCTAGAGCAAAATTTCTTTTCTTTTGCTTCACTGTCTTCCTTTCTGGATCCACATTCAATTTGTGAGATATCAATTGGGGATCAATCCCTGGCATGTCGGCCGCTGTCCACGCAAAAACGTCATTGTTCTCTTGAAGAAAAGATATGAGCTTGTTTTTCAATGGCTCGGGTAGTAGTGCTCCAACATATGTCACCTTCTCCGGTTCACCAGGGACTAAGGGAATGGGGATTAAATCCTCGGCTGGTTTCCCTCTTCGGTCCTCATTGTCACTAGTATCCATGTCTTCAATTGGAAGAACTTGCCCCCCCCCCCGATTCCATCAGGCCTTAATGCGGCTACATAACAGCTTCTAACCATCTTTTGGTCTCCCCGTTCTTCACCAATTCCATTCCTCATGGGGACTTTGAGTTTCAGATGATAGGATGAGGCAACAGCCTTGAACGCATGAAGACCAGTCCTTCCTAGGATAGCATTGTAGGTCGAATTTGCCTTTATAACTATGAAATTCAACATCTGAGTAGACGTATTCGACCCTTGCCCCATTGTCATTGGGAGTTGGATGGTGCCTTCCACCTTTGATTCCACTCCATTGAATCCATATATGGGCATATTCGAGGGTGTTAACTGAGAATCAGTGTAACCCATCTTGATAAAGGCATCGTGGAACAAGATGTCCACCGAGGCTCCATTGTCGACCAGGACTCTCTTTGTCTCGGAATTGCCAATCACAGGTATGATGACTAGAGGGTCATCGTGGGGGAACTTCACCCCTTCCAAGTCTGAATCATCAAAGCCTATTGACACTTCCGTTCGGGCACGTTTCGGTGCTTCTCCAACTACGGTCATTACTTCTCGGGCATAAGCCTTCCTTGAGTTTCGGGAGGACCCAGCAGCAGTTGGCCCTCTGAATATCATGTTGATGACCGGCCCTCGGGGCTTGGGATTCCGATCTTGATCGTTGTCCCTTTTGTCATAATCCTTCCTTTCATAGTTCCCCCTTTGGCTCCCTTGACTTCCATCCTTAGTGAACTTGCTGAGTTTTCCTCTTCGTATCAGAAACTCAATCTCATCTTTCAATTGCCTAAAATCGTCGGTGTCATGACCGACTTCTTTGTGGAACCGACAAAACTGATTTTGGTTTCGTTTGGACAAATCAGCCCTCATTGGTTTTGGCCATTTGAGATCTTCTTCCTTGGCTATCTCCATCAGAATTTGACTCCTGGGAGTGTTCAATCTTGCATACTCCGTGAACTTTGGCCCAGAATTGTTTTTCTTGGGTGGAGAGTCGGAGTCCTTTGATGTTCTGGGGAACTTTTCCTTGACATCGTACTCCTGAGTTTCTTTTCTTTTCTTTGAGTTTCCACTACCGCCAGCAGTGGGTTCATACTTTCTCATGCTTTCTTCAGCCTTGATATACTTTCCGGCTCTATCTTGGAGCTGTAGCATGCTCTCGGGTGGATGTTTAGCTAACGACCGTTTGAAGTGGTCATCAGTGGTTCCTTGTTACAGGGCTATCATAGCCACTCTGTCCTCTAAGTCCGGGACTTTTAAAGCCTCTCGAGTGAATCGATTGATGTAGTCCCTTAGGGCCTCATTCTGCCCTTGCCGGATTGTCATGAGTGATGCAGAACTTTTCTCATGCACCCTTCCACTAATGAACTGATTGATGAAAGCCTTGCTTAGTTCCTTGAATGACCCAATAGAGTTGGGAGGTAAACGGCTATACCAACGTTGGGCCATGCCTGCCAAGGTTTGTGGAAACGCCCTACACTTGACCGCATTGTTGGTTGGCTGCAACAGCAGTGCATTGGAGAAGGTCCTTACATGATTTGCGGGATCTCCCGTTCCATCATAGGCTTTGATCGAAGGCATCTTAAATTTTCTGGATATAGCCGTTTTCATGATGTCTTGAGTACACGGTGGTGTAGGATCATCAGGATCCCCTAGGGGCAACAGAATACTAGGATCACCCCTTGGGGCTTCAGCCCTCTTGGTTCTTCTTGCCGGTGGATCCAAGTTGATTATTGGGATCCCTTCAGTTGTTCGGCCTCGAGATTGAGTGGCCTCTTCCTCAGCAAGGAGTTTTTTGAGCCTTGTAGTCTCTGCCTCATGGGCTGCAAGTTTCTCCCTAGTAGTTTGGGGTTGTTCCCGATTGGTCTGGGAAGAACGTCTCCTTCTTGGGGCGACATCCTCCCCAGTTGTATAACCCTCATCCTCAGTGTATGGGCCCGAGTAATCTTGAACGAAAGGGGTCTGGCGAGTTTGTTGATTTTGGGGTCCCAGACCTTGAATATAAGGGGGAACATATGCCTCATGGTAGATTGGATTAGTTCCACTACCGCCCGCCATGGGTCGAGGGGGCATGCCATAGCTTGGCATCCCCAAAGTCTGATTCGCGTATTGAGGGAGATCAGTAGTATGGAGTTGAAGGCTCCTCGGTGCATTCATGATCAACGGGGAGGTCGTAATCGGTTGCTGGTGAACGGTCTCTTGTGGATTAGATCCATGAATGACCATCTGCAGGGGATTCATCCCTTCAACCGAAATCGGGATTTCCGGTCCTTGAGTATTGGTGGGGATAATCACCCCTTGAGTGCCAGTAGTCGGTGGTGGTTGGTCAGCCTCGGAGGTGACTGGGCGATCCTCAGGAGTTTGAGTATCCCGAGCTGTTCTTCGTGTGTTTGCCATGGTTGATGTTGTCTTCCCACAGACGGCGCCAAATGTTGTGGATTAAAAAACGTGCTTGTGAATTTAATGCTAAGGTTTAATGAGCTTCGAGCTTTAATGGCTGCACTTGTGTTTCGAGACTAAATCGGTCCTCACAAGATGCCTACGTATCTCAAATCGTTATTGAGAATCAAGCCAAAGACGTAGTTCTGATTGTAGGATCAGGGACCTTATATAGGCATCTGGAGCCTAGTATTTATGGTATGTTTAGGAGTCTTAGCGAATAAGTCTCCTTTTTGATATTGGATAAACATTGTATTTCTTGCTGGAGAATTCGTTTCCTTGTCGATAAAGGCTATGACTCATTAATTGCCTTTAATTGGGAGTCTGGATCCTTCTTTGACCAATTTGCCATAATTTGGGCTCCTTTTATGAGCTGCATATTTTCCCTATTTATTAATTACGAAATTAATAAATAATCAGGGATTTGGGCATTAAATATCGAGCTGTTTCATTGGACCGTCAATTATATTTCTATAATTACTTTTCTGTCCATATCAACTATCTATACTATATTATTAAAGACGAAACATTAAAAGTTTTGGTAAGTCGGTTGTTGGGTCGGTAGCTTATCTATACTTTGGGTCGGGCCTATATATAACCAATTTATTTATAACCAATTATTTGTTTTAGCTAAAATACATTAACTATTTTATCTATTTTTCTAACTAAAACAACTCATTTTCTAAAAATAAAATAGGTAACATATATATAAAATGGTAATATTATTACATATATATATTTATGACTGATTATCTTTTTCAGCTAAAACACGTTAAATGTTTTACATTTTCTAACCAAAACAATTCATGTTCTAAACATAACACATGCAAAATAAATATGTAATGGTAATATTGTTATATATAATTACTAATAAATAACCGCTTACCTTTTTCAGCTAAATACATAACGTTTTTTATTTTTTCTAACTTAAACAACTAATTTTTTTAAAAGTAACACGAGCAACATATATATAGAAATGTAATATAATTTTCTATTTTTTAATTTAAACAACTAATTTTCTAAAAGTAACACGGGCAATATATATATATATATATAATTGTAATATAATTTTATATAATTATTAATAAGTAACTAACTGTCTTTTTAAGAACATTGTCTGTTTTATATTTTTTAATTGAAACAACTCATATTCAAATTAAAAATAACAGAGGCAAAATATAGAAATAATGATAATATTATTATATTCAACTTATAAAATCCATGTTTAATATATTTTTTTATAATATTCAATTTAAATAATATAATTAATAAAAAAATTAAAGTAATAGCACATGTTAAAAGAAACTCGGCACGTCATATATTTTTTTATTTGCATTTTAGTCACTATTAGATTTTTTAAGAGCAAATAAATACGAACCGTTAGATCTATTATTTAAAAATATTTTTCTATTTTAATATCTAAAATGCTACTAAAGATTACGTCAACAATCAATACTATTATATAAAGGAGAAAACGGGGGCGGTGAGGTGGCGCTCTCAGATCGCTTCGTTCTATTTTTCTAATTTTCTCAATTTTTTGAAATAATAATATTAAAAATTCGAAAAAATCTCAATTACCTTTTAAATGATTACTAATAGAGAAAACATATAATATTTTTGCATTTAAAATCTCTACTAATGGAAAAAGTAAAAATACAATAGATCTTTACTAATGGAGGAAACTAAATATCACTAATGGAAGAAACTAAATATTCAATTATAATATTCTTGCCTTCAAAATATCTAAATTAGAAAAAAAGTGTATTACCTTACATTATTTTGAACTTTCCTCTATTAGTCTACTGACAATTTTTGTTGTCAACATTGTTCTTCTTTATTTTTTTGTTTGTTCATGTTAAAAGTGTGTATATGAGTACATGAGTATGAGACTTTTTCCTTTATGTTATTTATCTTATTACGTTTGTTTGTATTCTAACAGGATCATATTAAAATCTTTGACAAGACAAATTATTTTCTATTAGTGTTGATTGAGTTAAGACATGGATTATTAAGGAGGGGGATTCATCGATTAAAATAATAGGCCGAGCTAGGTGATTTTCATGTACATTCAGTTGTGAATTGATTTAAATATTTATGTGTGTACGTTATTAGTTTTGAATTTATAGTTAAAATTTGATACGCACCTCTATACAAAGAATTCATCATGTCTTAAAAACAAATTTTATCATTGTTTTTTAACGTTTAGATAGTTATTTCTCTAATTTTTATGAGAAAAGAATATATTTTTTAGTAAAATATTTTATGTAATTCATACACGAAAATTCAAAGATAAAAATTGTATATTAAGAAATTTATAGTGTATGTATTTCAAAAATATCATGTTAAGATTTATTCGACTGAAAAATTTATTTAGTGTGTGCATTTTTAACAAAATTCAATAAGTCGGTGCATCTATAACAAAAGTCATACAAGAATAAGAAACATTGAGACGAGGTCATTAATTTTTTTTTAAAAAGGAAGAGGTTGTTGTTTTTGTTGTTTTTGTTTTGACAAAAAGAGATCATTATTAATAAAAAAATTCTCCCAGCAACAAAAAGGATGTTTGTTCATATTTTTTGATTTTTTTCTTACTGAGAATAGATTTGGAGGTAGTGAAAATTTTAATAGCTCTGAATGTATAATTATAGTTTTTAATTAAACGATCTAGAACTTTATATATATAGTTTAAAACAAAAATTAATTTTATATTAAAAATATTATTTCATTTAAAAACGTATTTTGTAGAATATATTTTGAGAAAATTTAGAGATATTATTATAAAGCCGCTGCGAAGCGCGACTTAGTAAACTAGTTTATTAAATTAAGATACTTATATTGTTAGATATATAAATCCAATTTATTATATACACATATAAATATATATTAAAATTTCATCAAAAATGATATAATTACAAAAATATAAATAAAAATAATAACATAGTATTAGGATCGGACCTATCTATAATTTGGGTCGGGCCTATCTATAATCAATTTATTTATAACCAATAATTTTTTTCATCTAAAACACATTACCTATTTTATATATTTTTCTACCCAAAACAACTTATCTTCTAAAAATAAAATAGGTAATATATATATATAAAATGGTAATATTATTACATATTTATAATTGATTACCTTTTTTCAGCAAAAACACATTATATGTTCTACATTTTATAACTAAAACAACTTATCTTCTAAACATAACACATGGAAAATAAATATGTAATGATAATATTGTTATATATAATTATTAATAAATAATCATTTACCTTTTCAGCTAAACACATAACTTTTTTTATTTTTTTCTAACTTAAACAACTAATTTTCTAAAAGTAACACGAGCAACATATATATAAAAAGATAATAAAATTTTATATTTTTTCAGCTAAAACACATTATCTATTTTATATATTTTTCTAACAAAAACAACTCATATTCTAAAAATAAAATAGGTAACATATATATGAAATGATAATATTATTACATATTTATAACTGATTACCTTTTTGAGCAAAAACACATTATATGTTCTACATTATTTAACTAAAACAACTCATCTTCTAAACATAACACATGAAAAATAAATATGTAATAGTAATATTGTTATATATAATTATTAATAAATAATCACTTACCCTTTTCAGCTAAACACGTAACCTTTTTTATTTTTTTTCTAACTGAAACAACTAATATAATTTTATATTTTCTAATTTAAACAACTAATTTTCTAAAAGTAACATGAACAACATATATATAAATGTAATATAATTTTATATAATTATTAATAAGTAATTAATTGTCTTCTTAAGAACATTGTCTGTTTTATATTTTTAAGTAAAATAACTCATATTCGAATTAAAAATAACACGGGCAAAATATAGATATAATGACAATATTATTATATTAAACTTATAAAATTTGCGTTTAATATCATTTTTTATAACATATAATTTAAATAAGATAATTAATAAAAAAATAAAAGTAATAGCATATGTTAGAAGAAACTCGGTACATTACAAAACACATATTTTGTTATTTGTACTTTAGTCACATTTAAATTTTTTAAGATCAAATAAATACGAACCGTTAGATCTATTATTTAAAAATATTTTGTATTTTAATATCTAAAATACTACTAAAGATTACGTTAACAATTTATTAAATTAAATTATTTATATTATTAGATATATAAATTCAATATATTATATACACATATAAATATATATTAAAATTTCATAAAATAATATATAATTATAAAATTTTAAATTTTAAATAATAAAATATTAAAGAAAACCGTGCATAGCACGGATATAAGCTAGTACTTATTTAATGATTACAATATTAATAATGAATCAATTCTTTTTATTTCATTCTACAGGCAACTCGTGGAGATTAAACTGAAATTTCCAACTTTATTTCGTTGACTAAATTTTACTACATCCTCCGTGGTAAGGTCTGAGCTGTAGTACACCAACCCTATCTATTTTATTTAATTATTTATTGAATTTTGGTAATTTCTCTAATAACTTAAAATTTGAATCAGTGTACAATCTGGTTAATCTGTCCTTATTTTGGCAGGTGCTGGTGGTGTTGGAACACAGGCAATCCAGGTATGTTTACGTATTTTTCTCAGTGTTATAAAAGTCGGTGATTTATCCCGATTAATCGCCGATTAATCTCTAGACGGCGGGCCACCGAACTGATTAAGCGAAAATCGGTCAATTAATCGTTTTTTCATAAAAACGGTCAAAAATCGGCTGAATCGGTCAAAAATCGGATTAATCGGTCAAAAATCGGGCTAATTATTAAAAAATAGTAAAAAATAGTTAAAATTAAAAAAAATAATAATAAATTTAAAAGGTAGAAACTTGATTAAACAATAGGAAGAAACATTATTTTTGTACATATAATTATAATTTTAGATGCCTAAATCGTAAATTCTCTTAAGTTTTCCTCTTAAATTGATCTCTAATTGAAAAGTTAAACCTTCAAAATTTTATTTATTACAATTATATAACATTTTTAACAAATTTGCATAAATATATAATAATAACATATGTTTAGTTGAAATAACGAAACAATTTTATAATTGTATATAAAAAATATTATTAAATTGATTCCGATTAATGATCCGATTAATCCCCGATTACCCGATTAATCTCTTGACGGTGCCTTCACCGATTAACTCCGATTCCCATTTTTTACAACACTGATTTTTCTTTGTTTATTTCCCATTTATTTTAATTTTCATTCGTTATTTCTCTTGTGCTGATGCAGCCAGGGAAACATGTTTTTGGTGCATCAAAAATTGCAACTACTTGCAGTTGGTCAGTGTGACAAGTCAGTTGATGAGAAGATGAAGGTTCAAGGAGTTGGAACTGTTTGTCTTAAACTCCATGATGGTACGATCAAGAAAACTCTCAATGTGAGATATGTACCAGATGCTCTACAAGGGATGATGCATAAGAAGAACATCTATTGTTTAGATGGTGAAGCAACAACGATGAAGACCGAGAAAAAGGTGAAATTCTCATAATCGGTTGAGGTATTAGGGAATTCGAGCCGGGGGAGGATTTGTTGGGGTCCGCCCCGAATTCCTAAATAAGTTAAGAATCTTATTATGAGCAGTATTCTAATTTGTGATAATTGAGGAAAGTCTTGTTCTGGTAGAGATAAGAATTGTGGAAGATTTCTATCAAAGATAAGAAAAGATGGTAATTGTCACAAATAGAATTGAGATATATTAGGATTTTGAAGTATTGCAAAAGTTAGAGAGTTGTGTGCGATACACAAGAGAGAGCTTTTGTAATCAAGGTGAGTTGATTGTATTCAAGAGTGTTGAGTGAGGGAGCGACTCCAAACTTGTAATACATTCATAGTGGATTTGTGGTTTTACCCTCCCTTGAGGGGTTTCCACGTTAAATTGTTGTGTTCTTTAGTTTCGTGTTTGTTATTGTGTTTGATTAACATTGATCTATAGTGGAAGCGATCCTAACAAACTGGTATCAGAGCTTGGGTTCGAGGAGTAGATTCAGCGTTAAAGAGAAGGCAATCACGAAGTAATTACGAAAATTCGCAGGAATTTTCTGGTCTGCGCAACTGTTGAAGAATTGACGATTGGGAAGTCATCCGTGGTCGGATCGTCCTGATTTTCGGACAGTAGATTCGTTACATCAATATCTAAAATCTGAACGGTGAAGATCGGATTTTGGGTTCGGGAGGGTGTGATTATGGTGTCCGAAGTTGACTGTTTGCGCGTGAATAGTTGCACCTTGGGATATGGCAATATTGTGATTGGAAATGTCATCATTCAAAATGTAGCTCTGGTAGAAGGACTGAAGCACAATCTCTTGAGCATCAGTCAAATTACTGACAGAGGTTATCATGTCAACTTTTATGAAAGTCATTGTGAAATAACTAGTAAGAAGGATGGTGATGGTGATGATGATGGTAGTGGTCACACTCAGAAAGGAAAACAAGTAAGTACTATTCAATTGCAGACTCAACAGATAAAGAGGAAGTCTTCAGAGTCTAGACAACCAGAGTCTAGAGAAACTTCTAAGAGACAGAGACATGTGTCTACTGAAATGGAACGTTTGAGGCTGAGAAATGAATTGGTTACTGATCTGAATGCTTGTGACACTATAGATTTGCAAAAGATAGGTTTTGAGAAGGAAGTGACAATATCACAAAATGTACTATCTACTACTTCTCAGGTACCTAAGAAGATTGAAACTCCAGGTTCTACTATTCCACATTCAGTTGGTCAACAATTTCAGTTTAAGCCGTAGGAGAGTCTTGTTCAAAAATCCAGGTATTTACAAGATACTATTTCTCTTGTCAAGGCAGGGACTACTGTTGATACAGGGTCTACTCAAAAGCAGATTGAACCAACATATTGGATAATGAGTCAAAGTAATCAGTCTCGTTCTTCAGTAATTAAAACTGGACTTGGTCATACTCAAGAAAATATGAAAGGCATATGTCTAGTCCTATTTGTAAACACCGAGGATTCTACTCAACTTTAATTAAGATGTAATAAGTAAATAATAAAAATCAATTGTCACAGAAATCTCAGAAGATTATATCTGTCAAAGAATGAAGATTAAAGTTATCTACAGACTTGAAGTGATTCTACATTGAAAGAAGCTCAATTTATTGATCAAGCCTCAATGAAGTATTCAAGCTCAGTGGATTTATTAAAGTGACAGAGATTTCAAGTGGTGACAGAAAAAGGTACTGATTACGGAGTTCTTGAATGAGAAGGTAGTGAATCACTGCTTAAAGTTAAATAGATAAAGGACAGACATTGTCGTTAGTCACTCATGAACCAGACAGTACATC
Organism: Heracleum sosnowskyi; assembly: GCA_030848705.1. Classification (NCBI taxonomy): domain Eukaryota; kingdom Viridiplantae; phylum Streptophyta; class Magnoliopsida; order Apiales; family Apiaceae; genus Heracleum; species Heracleum sosnowskyi. The sequence continues at coordinate 43,042 of JAUIZM010000019.1, read as the reverse complement.
GAGTGTCAACGTACTATTGTGTTTGTTATTTATCTAAGTTTTAAGTGATTCTGAAATTAATTGAGAAGTCAACTTGTTCTATTTATTCTCTTATAAATAATTAATATTATTAAGTATATTATTTATTAAATTAATTCTGCAAAGAATTAATTTAATACATAATTTATTTAGTTAATTATTTAAATTAGAATATATTTGAACTAGGAAGACTTAGGATTGAACTAGGAAGACTTAGTTCTTTGAACTAGGAAGACTACCAAGGCTGTCTTCCCGATTGTCTTCCTAGGCCAAACCACTGTCTTCCCGGTTGTCTTCCATGTACAAACCTTGTCTTCCCGTGAGTCTTCCAAGGCCATTTACATAGATTTCCAGCAAGTCTTCTAAATACAATCTGCTAGTGGATTGGCGCGTGGAAAAGATTGACAAGTGATTTGTATAAATGAAAAGAGGCAGTTGACATTAAGAAGACACAGAGAAGAAAAGACATAGAACAAAAGCATTACATTCTTCATTAATTCTTCAACTGCAAAGCACTCATTTCCGGCCAGTGATTTAATTCTTGACAAGTTCTTATCATTAAATTCATAAGGATCATTTCACTTGTACTGCTTAAGCTTTCTAGCGGATCATAATCCCTAGATTTTGTATCGAACTACCTTTTAGTATTCGATCCTTTTTATTACAAAAATAGATAAATTCATGTCGAATTTATTCTAGATTTGTTTTATTAAGTTCTTTGTAATCAGTGATCAAAATTGTAACACCCCTCAAGTTTAATAGAGTTTCTATTTAACTTGAATATTGTTTCAGTTTTTATTCCGCATTAATTTGTTCTATATTGTTTAATCTTTTGAAGAACAAATTTCGATAAAACGGTATAGTTTGTATTCAACCCCCCTTCTACAAACTTATCAGGACCTAACAATTGGCATCAGAGCCTTTTGATTGATATACTAATCAAAGATCCAATTGTTTGAGATTTTTTTTTCTTAACTCTGAAATTTTTATTTTTCTAAAAATCTCAAAAATGTCTACAACTCAGAAAGTTGGTACTGTCAAAATCCCAATGTTCAGCAAGGAGCATTATTCTATGTGGAAGAAGAAAATGCTCCTATTTCTTAAGGTTGCAAATCCTAAATACATTGATGTGCTGAAGAAAGGTCCCAAACTCCCTATGATTATTGAGGAAGAGATAACAGTGGATAACGTTGTTACTAGGCCTGCTAGTATGTACCCTAAAGATCCCAAGGAGTACACTCTTGATGAGAAAGAGGATGTTACCTTGGATTCCTGTCTTCAGTTGATCCTTATTGAGAGCCTTGATCCTATCATGCATAATCATGTCCTAAATTGTGAAACTGCCAAACATATTTGGGGAACCATAGAGATAATCAATGAGGGGACAGAGGAAGTTAGGGAGAATATGCTGGAAATTCTCACTTCACAATATGAGCATTTCAGATCAAACCCTGGTGAAAGTATCTCTCAGGTTTTTGAAAGATACAACAAATTAATCAATGATCTGAATCTCAATGGGAAGCACTACACCAACAAGGAGATTAACAAGAAGTTCCTTCTTACCCTACCACCTCATTTGGAGCACAAAATTTCTGCCATTAGAGAAGCAAGAGATATGAATGAAATTGCTTTGGAGAGATTGTATGGTGTTCTGAAGACCTATGAGCTGGAGCAGATTCAACAAAGAGAGCTATATGGAACTGGGAAGATTGTTTGTACCTCTACTGCATTGGCTGCTGAAGTCCCACAGAGACTGGAAGTGAAGGCTGTTCAACCTTCTAGTTCTAACATGAATGTTATTGATGCTGAATATGGATTAACATCCATTGATCAATCTGGTGGTGACTTCTATTCTTTAGAAGAACTTGATCAGCTGGAGGATAGTGATTTGGCTTTGATAGTCAGAAAGTTTGGGAAGTTCAGATTCAAGAGGAATCCCAATCTTAAGTTCAGACCCAGATTTCAGAGAGGTGGATCTTCCTCTTCAAGTGGCACAAGGGGTGTCTACAAAACTGGAACTGTGGAAAGGAGCACAATCAGATGCTACAATTGCAATGAGTTGGGTCACTTTGCTACTGAGTGCAGGAAGCCAAAGCAAGTGACCAGAAACACATTTGATTCTAGCAAGAAGAACAAGATTGGGAAAGCATATGTTGCTGAGGGAAAGAGTTGGGATGACACTGACAGTGATGAAGAAGCAGGTGAGATGGGGAACCTTGCTTTAATGGCTAAAGAGGAAAGCACTTCATCCAGATACATGTCAGAGGTAACCTTTACTGACGCTGAAATGATTTATCATCTTGGTGGCACCATAAGTTGTGCACGCACTGAAAATGATAGAATAAATCTTTTAAACACAAATCTTGAAAAGGAATTAAAAGAATTGAAACTTGTGCATGTTAATCAGGATGAACTTACTGAGAAAATTGCTTTTCTTGAGAATAGGGTTAAATGTTATATTCAACTGGAAACCATTCTCAAAGATCATATTAGTGAGCTTAAAACCAAAGCTAATGCCTATTACAACTCTTGTAAAACGGCTAAAGAAATTTTCAATAAACAAGCTATTGGTAATCATGTCAGTATAGGTTATGATTATAATGAGCCTATTGGATTGCTTGGTATTAATACACCTTGTAGAGTCAGAGAAGAAGGAAAGGTTGTTCCTTATGTACTTAAGGGTATTGAAACACCCTTCTGTAAAGAATCCATAGCAGATCCTATGAATGAATACTCTATAATCATTGCTGAAGAGATTCGTGAAGAAGATATGGCTTTGGAAGTTGAACAGTCCAAAAAGTGTATATCTGATATTCCAGTCAAAGTTGCTACAACTAAAAAGACTAAATCAGATATCCATAAGTTGGATCAAAACAACTGTAGAACTAACATGCCTGCTGTTAATTCTTCTCATAAAGCATGTGGTGTGTTTAATTGCATGTCTTGTGCTTTCAATGTTATGTATGCTTATTTTAATAGTAAGCATGTATCTAGTGATAAGACTGCTCCACGTCAACATGTTAATAATAAGAAGCATGTTAAAGCAAAGACTACTAGTCCTCCTCAGACTAGAGTGGATTCATTTATCCCTAAGCCTACTCAGAAATGTGTTAAGGCTGGCTATAAATGGAAACGCTCTTATATGAAAGAGGATGAAGTAGTGTTAGTTAGAAATGTTGTTTTGCCTGACAAAGGCCAGTTCTTTAAGTATGCCGGACCCAATCAATTTTGGGCTCCGAGGAAGGACTAATCAATCTGATATTGCAGGGAGTTAAACAGGTAAACCGTGTTATGTGGATTCTTGACAGTGGCTGTTCAAGGCATATGACCGGAGATAGAGCCCTGCTATCAGATGTGGTTGTGAAAGCTGGCCCAGTAGTTACCTTTGGAGATAACAGCAAGGGTATTACGAAAGGATATGGCTGTTTGAAGTACGGAAATGTTATCATTGAAGATGTTTCATTTGTGGAAGGTCTGACGTTCAATCTTCTCAGCATCAGTCAGTTCTGTGACAGAGGATATGTTGTTTCCTTTGAAAGAGAGAAGTGTCAGATCACTCATAAGAAGAATGGAAAGCCTGCTCTTCAAGGAGTAAGGAAAGGTGACTTGTTCATAGCTGATCTGAACTCGGGATTCAAAGATGAAGTTAATTGTTTTTATGCTAAAGCTTCATCAGATGATAGTTGGCTATGGCACAAGAAGATGTCTCACCTTAACTTCAAAACCATGAACTCTTTAGTCAAGAGGGAATTGGTTAGAGGTTTGCCTCAGATGGAATTTACACAGGAAGGTCTGTGTGAGGCATGCTAGAAAGGAAAGTCAAAGAAGGCTTCTCACAAGGGCACTGATACATCATCAATAAATGAACCTCTTCAGCTACTGCACATGGATTTGTTTTGTCCAGTTAATGTGATGTCTATGTCAAAGAAGCAATATGCACTTGTGATTGTTGATGATTTTTCTAAATATACTTGGGTTTTATTCCTACGATCCAAGGATGAGACCCCATTCCTGGTGATTGGCCACATAAAGTTGATTGAGCTGGATTCTAGATTCCCTGTTAGAGCCATAAGGTCAGATAATGGTACTGAATTCAAGAATGCCATTCTAACTGATTTTTGTGCTGATAAAGGAATAACAAGACAGTATTCTGCCCCTAGAACTCCTCAACAAAATGGAGTAGTGGAAAGAAAGAATCGTACATTGATTGAAGCAGCTAGGACTATGCTAAGTGAGTCCAAACTTCCAACGTACTTTTGGGCTGAAGCAGCGAATACAGCTTGTTATACTCAGAATCGAACTTTAATCAACAAGGACTTAATGAAGACTCCGTATGAGATCATGAACAACAAGAAACCAACTGTCAAGTACTTTCATGTATTTGGAGCAAAATGCTTTGTGCTTATAGATGACAATGTTAAACGTGGCAAGTTTGATGCAAAGGCACAAGAAGCTATTTTTGTTGGTTATTCCAGAAGATCTTACAGGGTCTACGTGGTTGGCAGTCACACAGTAAAGGAAAGTGTCAATGTTACTTTTGATGACACTAAGTTCCCCAGTATCCAAAAAGAAGACTCATCTGAAAAGCTGAAGTTTGATAACTTGCCAGACTCAGAATCAGATGATGAAGCCCCACCTGAAGTTATTGCTGGTGATGACAATAACAATGATGATAATGATCATGGTGATGGTGGTGGAAACACTGGTAACAATGGAGATACCACCAACACTGGAGAAGAATCATCAAGGCAAACATGCAACAACTCAGGGGGAGCAAATGAAGGATCAACTAGGCACTCACAACATCAAAGTGAATTTCAAGGTGAATCATCAAGATCAAATCTTCCAAGACAGACTGTTTGGAATAGAGCTCATCCTTTTGAGATGATCATTGGTGATCCAAATGTTGGAGTTAAAACTAGAAGTGCTTCTCAGAATGAATGTCTTTTCTCAGCATTCCTATCTAAAATGGAGCCAAAGAAAACTGAGGAAGCACTGACTGATCCAGATTGGGTGATTGCTATGCAAGATGAACTCGATCAGTTTGAACAACAGCAAGTCTGGAAGCTGGTACCCAGGCCAAAGAACAAGAAAGTAGTTGGTACAAGATGGGTATACAGGAACAAGCTAGATGAGGATGGCATTGTTACAAGGAACAAGGCAAGACTGGTTGCACAAGGGTATTCTCAAGCTGAAGGCATTGATTATGATGAAACCTATGCACCAGTGGCTAGACTTGAGGCCATCAGGATGTTCTTAGCATTTGCTGCTTATTCCAATTTTAAAGTCTATCAAATGGATGTTAAGAGTGCATTCCTGAATGGTGAACTTGATGAAGAAGTGTATGTGGAACAGCCCCCTGGCTTTGAAAATCAGGAGCTGCTGGACTTTGTGTACTTTCTCTTCAAGGCTATCTATGGTCTCAAACAAGCCCCAAGAAAATGGTATGACACTCTCTCTGGTTTTCTTTTAGAAAATGGTTTTGTTAGAGGTATCATAGACAAAACTCTTTTTTCAAAGAAACACAACAGTGATATGATATTAGTCCAAGTCTATGTGGATGACATCATATTTGGGTCTACTAATGATAATCTCTGTAAGAGATTTGTTGAGCTTATGCAGAGTAAGTTTGAAATGAGTATGATGGGTGAGCTGAAGTTCTTTCTTGGATTGCAAGTAAGTCAAAGGTCAAATGGTATATTTATTTGTCAATCCAAGTATCTCAAAGAACTCCTCAAGAAGTATCACATGGAGGATTCAGCATCAGCAAGGACTCCATCTTCAACAGCCATCAAACTTGGAGCTTCTGACAAATCTATCAAGGTAGATGTTACTAGCTACAGAGGTATGATTGGCTCCTTACTCTATCTTACTGCTAGTAGACCAGATATTATGTATGCTACATGCTTGTGTGCAAGGTTCCAAGCGGACCCTAGAGATGTTCATCTCGTTGCTGTGAAAAGAATCTTGAGATATCTTAAGGGTACACCTAATCTAGGTATCTGGTACCCTAAAGATTCTGGTTTTAATCTTGTTGGATATACAGATTCTGATTATGCAGGTAGTGTTGTGGATAGAAAAAGCACCTCTGGGAGTTTTCAATTCCTAGGAGGTAGGTTGATTTCCTGGTATAGCAAGAAACAACAAACAGTTTCCAATTCAACAGTAGAAGCTGAATATATTGCTGCTGGAAGCTGTTGTGCTCAGATCTTATGGATACGGAATCAATTAAAGGACTATGGCTTTGCATTAGACAAAATTCCCATATTTTGTGATAATACAAGTGCCATAGCAATCTCCAACAACCCTGTGCAGCACTCGAGAACGAAGCACATTGATATCAGGTATCATTTTATCAGAGAGCATGTCATGAATGGAACTGTGGAGTTACACTTTGTACCCACAGAAGAACAGACTGCAGATATATTCACTAAATCTGTTGACGAATCCACATTTATCAAGTTAGTTGGTAAATTGGGTATGTTAAACAGTCTTAGTGATTAATAATATCTCTGTCATGTTTGTTCTTTAAAATTCATTTTCTCTTGTCATTTAACTGATATTTTCTGCCAATTCTCATTTAATAGTACATGCTTGTGTAGTTAAATAGCTCTAAATAATTTATTTTCTTTAAAAATATTTTTCTCATATTTTCTAGGTAGAGAAATGTATTTTTATTGAAAATATATTTATTTAGAATTATTTAAGTATTTCTCAGATTGTAAATATTGTTGTTTGATTTTTTCTGCAAGTTTATATTAATTTTATGCATTTCTAATATTCTGCATATTTTTCTAGGATTTATGGATTTTTTCTGTGAATTTTTCTAGAATTTTATATATTTTTCATGCATTTTTCTAAGTTTTTCAGCATTTTCTGTAAATATTCGAATTTATTTCTGATTTTTCCTAAGTCTTCCCAGTTTTACACTAGGAAGACTACCGGGAAAACAAGGAATATTTTCTTTTTGTTTTTTTTGTTTTGTTTTTTTGTTTTTTCCTTTTTATTTTAAGTCTTTTTCGAAGTCTTCCCAGTTTTTGAACTAGGAAGACTTAAAATTTAATTAGTTTTAGTTTTCTGATTTTCTTTTATTATTTTTCGGAAGACTTCCTAATTTGAACTAGGAAGACTACCGGGAAGACTATCCTAAGTCTTCCCGATTGTCTTCCCAGTTCAAATTTAAAAAAAAAACAAAAACGCTTTATTTCTTTTCTTTTTCTTTTTACAGTTTTCTAATATATATATACTTACAATACATACACGCATTCCTTATCATTTTTTTTGCCTTGGTAGTTTACTGAATCGTTTTCTTATCAGTTTTTCATTAACCCATTCGAATTATATCACTTCTGCAGAAAAGCTTTGATTGTTCTCCTTTGCTCAAGTTTTAACTTAGCAATACACTCATTCATTTTTTTCGAATATTAGCACTATAAGTCGAAACTCTGCCCATTTTTTTTCTTTCTTTTCTTTTCGACTTTTGAGTGTTAATCTGTTAAGTGTTTTGTTTGATTGTGTTCTTGATTAAGGGAAAGTACTGTGTGTTTACTGTGTGTGTGTTTGAGATTCAATTGCCCATTCATTTCTCTTTTTCAAAGTGTTAAGTTCGAATATTTAGGATTAAAATTAAAAATTGATTAATTTTGATAAAATTTAATTTTGTGGATTTTAAGTAATTTTAATTAATTCTAAAAATCCCTAAAATTTTAATTTTATTTTAAATTAATTAGAATTTCTTGTTTTATTAAATGGATCCTAATTTTGAACTTGTTTTAAATAATTTTGTTGGGTATTTTGATCCGTCTAGGTGTAAAGTGGAACGTTTCAGACCGTGGATTCAATTTTTAAATAGCAATACTTGTGTTAGTTATGCTATTTGTGCCAATGCACTTCTGAAAATTGATCCATTAAGGATGTTGTGTTCAAGTGCTGTTATTGCTGAAGATTCAAAATCTTTTACTTTCAATATTCTCAACCAGCAATATACAGTTACTTTTGATTTATTTTGTGATGTGTTGCATTTTCCAAAGGACAGGTTTGATCCATTACCCACTGATGATGAGTTAACACAGTTCTTTGTGAATATTCATTATCAGGGTCCCTTTCAAATGGTGAAATTGTCAAAAACTTTTGTTGTAAGGAAATGGGATCTGTTCTTTGATACTATAGCTAGGGTATTTGGTAACTGCACAAAAACAAACTTTCATTGCATTACCAGTCTTAATCAATATATTGCCTATGCTATAGTATTTGGTCGTAGATTGAACTTTGCTGAGATTCTGTGGAACCTATTGCTCAACAGGCTTGCTCACTCTAGGAGAGATTCTGATAATGGTGTGAAAGTAAGGTGTTGGTACCCTCGCTTTCTAACTTTTATCATTAATCATCTTCTCACTGCTGAGCAGGTAGAACTGTTTAGAGAAGCTAGATTTGAAACCTCTCCAACCACAGACACCAAATTCTACACCAGACTTGATGTCTCATCCAAATTTACCACCATACCTGTTCTTGTTTCACCATTGATGAGTCAATTCATTAATCTTCCTATCTTTGGTGAACAAGTTCCTCAACCACATCCAGTTCCACTACAGGTAGTTATTCCTAACTTTGGTTCTTCTTCTGGTACTTCAAGTGAAATCCAAGTGGTTGTTAGGGCTGACCCAGAGATTGTAGAACCACAGTCTCTGACCCAGGTCATAGAGCCAAACAGAGAGTCAAACACTCCTGAAACACAACCTGAGCCTAATGTACAAACCAGTTCAAGAAATGTTAGTGATATAGCTGAAATGAGTGTTCCCACAGCTCTGTCTCCACCCTTAAAGAAAAGAAAAACCTATAGGGAGACAACTGTAAGCCCATCTGTATCCTCTCAAAAGGATATGGACATTGATATGGCCACTACACAGTCTCTGGAGACATCCTCTCAACAGGATGAATCTATTGAAATTCGCCATAGGGCCATGGCATCTTGTACTGAGTCAAGCACACTCCCATTACTCACAATGGGAGAAGACATCCAAATAGATTATACTCAGGATACTTTGCAAGGAGAGCACTTTACTTTTGACTTTGAAACAGTGCCTACCATAGTTACGGTAGAAGTGCCTTCACAGGCATCAGAGGGAAAATCTGATTCTTCGCCACCAATAATAGAATCATTTTCTCCCCTCCCAGAGGGAACATCTCTGGCTCCCCTAAGGGATTTTCCACTCGCAGTTTTTACTGGAGAAAGTGGAAGGCAACCTAATGAATCCAACACTGAAGCAATTCAGTTTCAAATTCAATCTGATTTGGAATTCATTGGGGATTGGGATTCGCGAACTCCCATTGCACCACCACTGACCTCTCTTGAAGGGGCTAGGGTGATTTTTCCTGCAGGTACATCTACTGAGAATCTTGACAGACAGTTAGTGGTGAGAGATATGAGTCAAACACCGAGTGAAACACAAGCACGTGAGTTGAGTGAAACACCACTGAGAGCAATTGAAGTGAGTGCACACACTGACACAAACACTGCTTTGTTAAAACAGCTAGCTGATCTACAAAAGAAGTTGCAAGAGACCCAGGCTGAAAACACAATTCTAAAAGCACAAGTGGTTGCACAATCTACCACCTCTGTATCAAATCAGCTGGGTACTGTGAAAGATGACCTACAAGGATTGAAGAATAATCTCCTCCCGAAGCTTAATTCAATCCAACAATCTCAAGTATTGGTGGCTTCAGACATCTCTGATCTTACAATGTCAAATGCTCAAATATCAGAGAGTGTCAAGGAGATAGCTGCCATTTCTACCAAGGTGGACTTTATTCTGCAAACAGCTGATGAAAATCAAAAGTTTAATGAAGAAAGGATTTTCAGGATAGAAGGAGGAATGGAGCATCTGAATGAAGGTATGAAGCACTTGTATAATATGATCAAGAATTCACATCAACCTACTGAAGAGCAAAGAATTTTCTTTGAGGGAGATGATGAGGATGAGGATGATGCTGATGAAAGAGGAGATAGAGGAGAGACGAGGAGACCATCTGAGGTGAATCCTAGGGCTTCCACAGCTCAAACTGTAGAGGATTCCTCAACTAAGGGGGAGAAACAAAGAGGAGGAGAAGCTGGAGGTTCTGGTTCTGTAAAGGACAAAGGGAAGCAGAGGTAACTTCTTCTGATGCTGACTACTATCAAGGTGAACAGGGAGATTTTGACAATATTGAATCTGAAGACAACCCTGAAGATATCTTTGGTGAAGTGGAGGTTGAAGGAGAGGCTGACTATGCTGACTGGGAAGATGAACCTGAAGTGGATCCTGCATTTGAAGCTGAGCTGTTAAGACAGAAAGCTGATTTGAAGAGAAGAGAGGAGGAGAATGCTAAAGTTTCTGACATCATTTCAAAGCATCTAGTTATCCAAAAAGCTGAACATCAAGAAAAGCAACGGCTTCATGATATAAAGGTCAAGGATAGGAAGTTATATGTGAGGCTGAAGCTTGGAGAAGAATGGGATAGAGCTAGAGAGATGTTTTCACATCCGACAGGGTCAGATAATGATGGAAAGTTTTTTAGCATGTTGGAAAGATACAAGAAGGTCAATCCAGACAACACAGTATATATGAAAGCTCTTCATGCAGAGATTTCAAGGATCTCAACTGGATATGACAGAGTTAGAGAGGAGTTGAAGATCTATGTTTATACTCATAATGAGGGAACTTTCTTAGTGTCTCTCAATCTTCTGGAAAGAAGAACTCTCTCTGAACTATGGGTCTTCATGTGCAAGGTAAAAAGAACTTCTCCATTAGCTGAGCTGTTGCATGATCAGCTAAGAGACTTTGCAATGAAAGCTAGTCCTCAAGTGGTGGAAGTGCCTTATGAAGTAAAATTTTTTAAAGGAAGGGCACTTCAGACTTGTGGTGTGGATCCAATATCTCTGAAGGATTTTCCTGCCAAGCATCTTGTCTACTTGGAGAACATGTTGAGGACTTCAGGATTTGCTACACAAGAGAAGACAGAAGTTGCTGATTTGATTCAAGACTATTGCATAGCAAATATCAAAAGATATCATCAAATGAAGAATAGGCTGAAGAAAGTCACAACTCAACCTGTTAGACCTAATGGCATTACTTCTGAATCTGATCGTGTTCTGGACAAGGATTTGCTTGATGCACTTGAAGAAGGAGAGATGATTGAGTCTGAAATTTGAAGAAGCTCTGTTTGTAAATATTAAATGTTTAGAGCTTAAGTGATTCAATATAGGATAAATGTATTCATATGTTCAGTCTAGAGGAACATCTATCTTGTATTTATCTTTACTGTTTGAATCTGGAAATTGTTATATTTAATCCAGAACTTTTTATTATTTGCTTGGCTCTTAAAAGTCTTATCTTTTCTTGTTTTAGTTGAGTTATCCTCTAGAGTATTTGGTTGTTATTGTCTAACAAACAAATAGGGGGAGATTGAAAGGCATATGTCTAGTCCTATTTGTAAACACCGAGGATTCTACTCAAATTTAATTAAGATGTAATAAGTAAATAATAAAAATCAATTGTCACAGAAATCTCAGAAGATTATATCTGTCAAAGAATGAAGATTAAAGTTATCTACAGACTTGAAGTGATTCTACATTGAAAGAAGCTCAATTTATTGATCAAGCCTCAATGAAGTATTAAAGCTCAGTGGATTTATTAAAGTGACAGAGATTTCAAGTGGTGACAGAAAAAGGTACTGATTACGGAGTTCTTGAATGAGAAGGTAGTGAATCACTGCTTAAAGTTAAATAGATAAAGGACAGACATTGTCGTTAGTCACTCATGAACCAGACAGTACATCGAGTGTCAACGTACTATTGTGTTTGTTATTTATCTAAGTTTTAAGTGATTCTGAAATTAATTGAGAAGTCAACTTGTTCTATTTATTCTCTTATAAATAATTAATATTATTAAGTATATTATTTATTAAATTAATTCTGCAAAGAATTAATTTAATACATAATTTATTTAGTTAATTATTTAAATTAGAATATATTTGAACTAGGAAGACTTAGGATTGAACTAGGAAGACTTAGTTCTTTGAACTAGGAAGACTACCAAGGCTGTCTTCCCGATTGTCTTCCTAGGCCAAACCACTGTCTTCCCGGTTGTCTTCCATGTAGAAACCTTGTCTTCCCGTGAGTCTTCCAAGGCCATTTACATAGATTTCCAGCAAGTCTTCTAAATACAATCTGCTAGTGGATTGGCGCGTGGAAAAGATTGACAAGTGATTTGTATAAATGAAAAGAGGCAGTTGACATTAAGAAGACACAGAGAAGAAAAGACATAGAACAAAAGCATTACATTCTTCATTAATTCTTCAACTGCAAAGCACTCATTTCCGGCCAGTGATTTAATTCTTGACAAGTTCTTATCATTAAATTCATAAGGATCATTTCACTTGTACTGCTTAAGCTTTCTAGCGGATCATAATCCCTAGATTTTGTATCGAACTACTTTTTAGTATTCGATCCTTTTTATCACAAAAATAGATAAATTCATGTCGAATTTATTCTAGATTTGTTTTCTTAAGTTCTTTGTAATCAGTGATCAAAATTGTAACACCCCTCAAGTTTAATAGAGTTTCTATTTAACTTGAATATTGTTTCAGTTTTTATTCCGTATTAATTTGTTCTATATTGTTTAATCTTTTAAAGAACAAATTTCGATAAAACGGTATAGTTTGTATTCAACCCCCCTTCTACAAACTTATCAGGACCTAACAAAATACTTCTAGTGCAGTAAAGCATGTAGCTGATCCTCATCTAGTGACGGACTATGTTGGTGATCCAGTTACACAGAAACATCTTAATAGACTGATTTCTGCTCAACTTGTTTTGAAGACAGTGAAAGTAAAGGAGCATGTATCAAGGAAAGGAACGGTGGACAAGGAAATTCAAAAAAGAATTTATTGTATACTTCTTATCTTCTGGAATGATAAGATGGATGGATCAAGAAAACTTGATTTATCACAAAAGGAAAAATGAGCTCGCCTATGTAAAATTTTTATTTGAGAAAAGAGTTGAAGTAACTCAAGGCTAGAATGCAGTCTTAAGAAACTAGCTTAACAAAATTGATGAACAGATCAAAAAGATTTATACAAGAATGTATCATACTGGTATTCCTTCATTCAAACTTATGTATATAGCTCCAGATGGTTCTGATAAAGAAATGGAGTACAATGTTCTTGAAATTGAGCAAGATCAACATGGAAAGTATGTTGGTTATCAAGCTATGGAAGGAGAACTATCTTTTATGAGTCTGAGTCATTTGCAGAAGTTTATATACAAGACAGATCAGTTAAGAACACTTCATTATCAAATCATGTGTACTAACTCTGATATGATTTTTCTTAAAGAAGAAATTGGCAAGGCATTGGCAAGAACAGAAGATACACTGTTAGATGAATTGATTAACAGAAATTCTTCTTTCAAGAAAATTCCTATTCCAGATGATCAGTGAAGTTTACCAAGCACTTATGATATTGTTGTATTCTAGTTCTGTACATATCAATATGGTTTTGACATCATCAAACAAGATTTATGACTTATTGTATAAAGCATAAATAGGGGGAGATTGTTAGGAATGAAGATGATGGTGTTACTCGAATATAAGGAAGAGTCTACTGATACAAGAGTCTGTGATCGGAGTCTATGAGCTGTCGGAGTCTGCAGTCTTTAAGAGTCTATAAAGTTTGCTGCAGATTATAGAAATTTCTATTATCTTTGAAGACAGATCATTGGATAAACTCAAATCCTTATCAAGAATCAGTAGATGATTTGGTCTTATCAAAAGAGCTGGTTTGTCGAAGCTGTCAACCAAAAACAGATGAGACAGAATCTCATAATTTCCAAGATTGATTTACTTGTTGTTTTTGTTGATAGGAAAATTGTATAAATACTCTCATTCTACATTGTAATATGTGGTCGTGTCTGTCGAAACCTTAAGTCTGTATTAGGTTTTTACATTGAGAGTTTGTAGTTGTAACATTGTTTACAGAACGTAGCTGCTAAGGATATTTGTACATCCTTGATAGAGTTTGTAACTTTAGTTATTCAATATAACTCATCGTTGCAGCATCTTTGTTTTGCGTTCTTTCAATTCCACATATTTACTATTTTGTTTATCAAACAAGAAAAACACAAAAATAGACATATTAGTACTACTTGTATTCGAACCCCCATTTCTACAAGTAGTTCTGGTTTAACATCTTTAATCCAAGTCTGTTGATTGACTTTAATCTTCATTCACTTTGACTGATACTATCTTCTGAGATTCCTGTGAAAGTTTGTATATTATTTAATTATTACATTCTTGTTTAAGTTGAGTCGAGTCCTCGGTATTTACAAATAGGCCAGTGCATATGCCTTTCAAATGTATTTTAGCTGAAAAAGTAATTGGTTATAAATAATGTTATTATTTAATAATAGGTTCTTTAAAAAATAAAAAAGTTACATGTTTTAGCTGAAAAGATAAGTGCCCGTAATTAAAAGTATTGAAATAGCTTTCAAAATAAATAAGTAAGGGTTTGCCCGAGATATTTTTGGAAAAGGAGTGGTCTTACTAAGGAAAAATAGAAAGAGTAACATGTTTTAGTTGAAAAAGGTAATTGCTCGCGATATTTTTAGAAAAAGAGAGGATTTTGTTAGAAATGGTAGAAAAGGTAATGTATTTTAGCTGAAAAGGTAAATAGTTATAAACAATGTTATTATTTAATAATATTTTCTTTAGAAAATGAAAAAAAATAGAAAAAATAACATGTTTTAGTTGAAAAGGTAAGTGCCCGTAATTAAGAGTATTAAAATAGATTTTAAAATAAATAAGTAAGGGTTTGCCCGTGATATATTTGGAAAAGAGGGGTTTTAGTAAGGAAAAATAGAAAGAGTAGCATGTTTAAGTTGAAAAAGATAATTGTCCGTGTTTTTCTAAGAAAAAGAGAGAATTTTGTTAGAAAAAAAAAAGAAAAAGTAATATCTTTTAGCTAAAAAGGTAATTGGTTATAAATAATGTTATTATTTAGTAATAGTTTTTTTTTTAAAATAAGTAAGGATAATTAAGTAAAATCACTAAATACCGGTCGTCCGTCCGACTACCAAACTTTTAATGTTTCATCTTTAATAATATAGTATAGATAGATAGATAGATGATGAGAATGTTAAATAAGGAAAACTCTTAATATAATATGATTGGTCTTAAATTTAGGGGTGAGCTCTGATTGGTCCTAAAATAATTAATAGTTTTCTGATTGGTTAACTACAAGTATTATAATAAAGGATATTAAAATAATTAATTATTATAATATAAATCAAATATGAGTAGGTTTTTTAAGTTGACTAGAATTCTTTTCTTCAAAAAAAAAAGTTGACTAGAATTCTCGATGTAAAAATTCGTAACTTTAATTCTGAGTTGAGTAGGTTTATTTGATTGTTGGTATACACTTTAATTCTAATTTTAGTAGGTTTTCTTATTTTAATTCTATTCCTAAGTGGAATAGAACTAATATAAAAATTCGTTGTTTTTATTCTTTTTCAGTTTTTGGGTAGTTTTAATTGCAAAAAAATTATTAAACTATAACTAAATTAAAGATTATTTTGTGAGTTGTGTGTTTGCTGTAAAATCGTTCAATCTAATTTTTAGAACTCAAGATACAACATAAATAATATATTGACGTATAAAACCTAATAAATAAAGTGTAAAAACTGATAACATAAAATTATTAAAAAACTACAAATTAATATAATTATTGATATGAAAAAAATAATCGTGCAAGGTTATAAGCTAGTAATATTAACTCCTTATATATAATAAGCGTAAGGGAGATTTTATCCAAAACTTTGGTCGGTCACTCTACTACCAAAAGTATATGATCCGTTGGATTATAAAACTATAAATATTCAAATAGATGAGAACCGTTAGATATAATATTAAAAATTGTATTTGATTAATAATAGAATAGTATTTAAATACTAAAATGTGTATTTTGATAATTTAAACCAATTATAAATAGGTTTTCTATATTGAATATAAATCTTTATGTAAAAAATCGTAACTATCTTTTCTCTTTAGTTTATGGATAATTCCAGTTAGATAATAATTATTAAACCATCATTAAATTAAAGATAATTTTGTTAGCTTCGCGTGGGCTGTAAAATTGTTAAAATCTGTTGTCTAAAACTCAAGATAGAGCACAAACAGTAAAATGATTATCTAAATTTTAATAATTTTTTTTTAATTTAAACCAATTATAAACAGGTTTTCTATATTGAATAGAAATCTTTATGTAAAAAATCGTAATTATCTTTTCTCTTTAGTTTATGGATAGTTTCAGTTAGATAATAATTATTAAACCATCATTAAATTAAAGATAATTTTGTTAGCTTCGCGTGGGCTGTAAAATTGTTAAAATCTGTTGTCTAAAACTCAGCCCAAACAGTAAAGTGATTATCTAAATTTTAATAAAAAAATTTTATTATTGTAGCACCAATTTAATTTTTTTCCTAATTCTTTTAAATTTATAAATTCTATGTTTATTTCAATAAAATATTAAAATCAATTTAAGAAAAAATTAAAATCGATCTGGTCTGTGTACGACCACTATACGACCAAATTAATTATTACAGTTAGATCTTAAATAGATCGATGAGAATTGTTAGATCTAATATTAAAAAGTGTATCTGATTAATAATAGAATTATATTTAAATACTAAAAAGTGTATTTTGATAATTTAAAATTTTTCTATGTAAAAATTCTTAAATATCTTTTCTCTTTAATTTATGTATAGTTCGAGTTAGATAATAATTGTTAAACCAAATATCAGATAACAATTCATATTGATTACAATATTAAAATTATCAATATAATGCTCATGTATATCATATACAATGATACATGTGGACCCTGCGTTATAAGAGACTTAGGAGAACTATGTACATAATAAATTTAAACATTTTTTTTTCTAAATGAACATAACAATTTGATTAATCCAAATTATAATTATATTATTTTACATATAACAAACATAAAAGGATAATATCAAAATATTATTAAAATATTGAGGGTTTCATATTCATAAACAATAATTTTGAATATAATACTTAACCATCTTTTCTTTTCGGTTTATGGGTAGGTCAACTGGTCAAGTTAGATAATAATTATTAAATCATCATTAAATTAAAGATAATTTCGTTAGTTTCACATGGGTTGTAAAATCGTCAAAATTTAATTTCTAAAATTCAGGATAGAACCCAAATAGTAAAGTAAGTATCTAAATTTTAATAAATATTTTTTTATAATTGTAGCACCAATTTATTTATTTTTCCACTAATTCTTTTAAATATGGAAATTTTATCTTTCTTTCAATAAAGTATTAAAATAAATTAAGAACAAATTCAAATCGATAAAGACTATAATAATATGAGAATAAATTTTTATATAATCATAACATAATTTTTATTCTGTTTAATAATTTTAAAGTAATAATGTATTTTAAAATTTTATATACACTATAAATAAAACCGAAACTTTAAAAATAAAAGCAGTTAGTAAGATACTTATATCAGTATGTACTTGATATCCTTATTATATTAAACTCTTTTATATAATAAGCATAATAGAGATTTATCCAAAATTTTGATCGTGACAACCAAATTAATAAGAACTATTAGATCTTAACTAGATAAATGAAAATCGTTTGATCAAATATTAAAAAAGTGTATTTTATTTATAATAGGATTATATTTAAATTCTAAAAAGTGTATTTTGATAATTTAAACCAAATATACCAAATATAAATAAGTTTTCTATATTGAATATAATTCTCCATGTAAAACATCCGTGACTTTCTTTTCTCTTCCATGGACAATTCCAGTTAGATAAAAATTGTTAAACCATCTTTTAATTAAAAATAATTTAATTATGGTGTAAAATCGTCAAAATCTGATTTTTAAAACACAAGATAAAGCCCAAATCAGTAAAGTGAGTATTTAAATTCTAATAAAGATTATTATGTCATCATTATTTTAACGCCAATTTAATTACTTTTTTCTAACTATTTTAAATTTAGAAATCTATGTTCAAAAATTAAAATCAATCTAAGAAAAATTCAAATCAACAAAGAATATAATAATACGAGGATAAAATTTTATAAAATTGTGCATATTTTTTATCCTATTTTATTAAGTTATAGATCATAACTAATCAAATATAATTTATTATTAAATAATAAATTATACGCAAATGGTGATTTTGTTTTATAAGCACTCATAGAGACCTAATTTCATTGTTAGCAGGACTATATTCATATTAAAAAAAAACCGTATTTTGAAATTGTAGACTCAGCTACAGAACAGACCTAACTTTTTTAACCTATATACATTGTAAATTATTAAATTCGAAACTTTAAAAGTTTGTTAATCAATTAGTATAGTAATTTTCTGAAAAATCGTACTTTATAAAAAATATTATCAAATAACCTATGTCTGAAAGAAAAATAATGAAAAAATTCTTTTTTTTCAAAAAAAAACCTGTACATTTTCATATGTTGTTGGTAGATTCAAATCTTAGATCATTCTACATCATAATTTTAATGTTATATATAACGTTTCTCAACAATTTAATTTGAAAGATCCAACGATTATGGATTGAGTGATCAAACAAAGCGACCACACTTAGAAAGATTTCATTATTTAGTCTTTAATATAATAACATATATTTACGGGATATACTATAAAAAAATGAATTTTATACAGAATTTTGATCGTCACGGTGTACTACTTTAAAAGAAGAACTATTACAAAAAATATATATTTTAATTGATAATTTATTTTCTCAAAAGTTCAAAGTTCCCGCATCATTAACATATATTACAAAAAAGAGTATATTATATTTTAGCAATAAATATTTAAAAAAATTAAAAATTTATAAATTTATAAATATTAAGAAAAGTTAATGATGTTATCATGGTAGTTTGGTCCTAAATACCGCCAAAACATTCTCAACCGTTAGATCCAATACTTTTAAAAATAGATGATCAAGATTATATCATATAAAAAGAAATTATTATCTAAAAATGATATAAGTTAAAAGATATTATAGTAGGATTGAATTTTCCAAAAAGTTAAAACATAAAAATAGTTGTAATTAAATAGGGAAACCCACTTATAACCAAAATAATAAAAATCGTTTAATCTTAAATACGGCATGTTTGGGCAACTTGATTTATAGACTTTAAGTTGATAAGAGCTTATGAGGGGTGTTTGTGTACTCAGCTTATTTGATAACTTATAACTTATAAATTGATAAGTTGAATGTTAAAAATCACCAATATTTTACTCAACTTATCAACTTATTCTTTGATTTCTTTATTTTTATAATATTTTATATTTTTACATTTGTGTTTTTAAATATTTTTTTAATTTAAAATACAAGTGTTGAAATCATTGTATTTAAAAATTATTTTTCAAATTTAATTTAGCAAATTCTTCATTAACTTATAAGTCAATCTATCCAAACACCCGTATAACTTATAAGAATTCATCAACTTATCACTTATATGACACTTACTCATTTTAAGCTATAAGTCAACTTTTTTGTGATACCCCAAACACGCACATAGATAGGTGAAAACCGTTAGATTTAACATTAAAACCTGTATTTGGTTAATAAAGGTTATTCTAATAATCTAAACTACATATAAGTTAAGTAGATTTTCTAAATCGAATAGAATTCTCAACATTAAATTTCGTCACTTTATTCTCTTTTTAGTTTTATAATAGTTTTTAATTGAAAAAAAAACTATTAAACCACAACTAAATTAAAGATTATTTTGTGAATTTCATGTGAATCGTAAAATTGGCCAAATCTAACTTTTATAACTCAATATAAACAAATATTAAATTGAGCGTGTAAAATGTAAAAAATATCAAATTTTTAACTATAATTTTTTTTAGCTAAATCTTTTTTAACAATAATTTAATCATGTAAACTAATAACTTTTAAATATTAAAATATTCATAAATAAATATAATTATAAATATTAAAAAAACAATCGTGTGTTGCATCGTAATAAAAATATAATTATAAACAAAATAATTATAAATAAAATTTAAGTAACCGTGCATCGCACGAGCTATAAGCTAGTATATAATAAGCGTAAAGGAGATCTTATCAAAAAATTTGGTCGGTCCTCAGTACTACCAAAACAATCTCAACCGTTGGATCTGATATTTTTAAAAATAGATGATCAAGATTATATCATATAAAAATAGAAACTATTATCTAAAAAGGATATAAATCAAAGTAAGAGTATTAGTATTAGAATTGGATTAGAAGTAATTAGAACTTAATAAAAATACCAGTTCCATTAATACTAATATTCAATTCATATTACATTAAATTAAATTAAATCCTTTATATATAATAAGCGTAAGAGGGATCTTATCCAAAACTTTGGTCCTGTACCACCAAATCAATAATATAAGCCAAATATGAGTAGATTTTCTAAGTTGACTAGAATTCTCAATGTAAAAATTCATAACTTCAAATTCTAAGTTGAGTAGGTTCATTTGATTCTTGGTCTATACTTTAATCGTAAATTGAGTTGGTTTTTTTATTTTAATTCTATTACTAAGTTGAATAAAACTAATGTAAAAATTCGTTATTTTATTCTTTCTTCAGTTTCAGGGTAGTTTTAATTGGAATTTTTTTTGTTAAACTATCACTAAATTAAAGATTATTTTGTGAATTTTATGTAGGCCATAATGTTTTTTTTAAATCTGATTTTTAGAACTCAAGATAGAACATAAATAATGTATCGAGCGCATAAAACGTAATAAATAAAATCTTAAAACTAATAACATAAAATTAATATAATTATAAATATTAAAAAAAGAGCCGTGCATTGCACCGGTTATAAGATAGTGTTAAATAAAATAAATGAATAAGTATGATAAGAAAATATAAACAATCTATTATAGCAACAACGAATCGGATCACCTGACGTTAAGTAGTGGAGCAGAGTAAAGCTTAGACATAAAAAGAATTTGACGAAAGCAAATTATATTATACCCTAGTAACATTTTATTGTTGAAGAAAGAAATCGAACCCCAGCTTCTCAAAATCAAAGAATTCTGACTTTGCCATGCAAGAATATATAGAACGCAACTTATTAGCAATCAATAGTTCAATACTACTATTTCTATTTCTTAAAGATTAACAATAATAAAGCCTACAGTTTTAAGTCAGATAAACTGAAGGCCTGGTGAATATGGTGTTTCCAAAAATGTTTTAAAATACGAAACATAATACAGTGTTCCTGAGATTAATGATGATCAAGTTCTTGTTAAGGTTGAGGCGGATGCTCTTAACCCCGTCGATTATAAGCGTATGCTTGGTTGGTTCTGTTGTAAGGAGAATTTCGTACAACAGTGTGTTGGATGTTTTTGGAAAGTTGTGGCTGGACTTGTATGATGACTCCTCAGAAAATTGATTAGAGAATGGGTTCTTTCTCTTGCTCTTTGCCGAGTGTCAATTGTGTATCATACAAGGTGCCTACGTACCCCTTTATATAGGGATCAAGCCTCACGTAGTTGTTGGAGAACAAGTCATTGAATAAGCCCATTCAGTCCAAGCCCATAAAATAGTCAGGATTTATGTTCCCATAAATAGTTCAAGGATTATCAATCCACCTCAAGTTCCCATAAATAGTCCAAGCATTATCAATCCTCTTCAAGTTCCCATAAATAGTCCCAAGGATTATCAATCCTCTTCATGTTCCCGTAAATAATCTGGTCTTCACACGTTTTCCTACAATCTTGCGGCATCTCCGCATTTCTTTCCATGATTGCAGGTCTATCCCGTGTCAACCAAGAAACATCCCATAAATGGGAATTTCCATATATTGGGCTTCACCCACGATGCGAGCTGGCCAGGCTCGCATCGCATAAAACATATGAAAATTACCCTTTCAAAGTTCAAGTGGTGCGAGCTCACCTATGTTCAAATATTCTTATTTATGACAAGTACCACGGGCCCATTACTTCATAATGGTGAGAGCCCATAAGCTTATGGTATAAATAACGAAGCGAGCTCATCAAAATGAACTCATAAAGAAGAGAGCCCAAAACTTTTTTTAACGAAGTGAGCCCACCATACTTAGAACGATTTTGGGCTCAACATAACTTCACGATGCGAGCCCTAATTCTAGTCCACACCAATCTTCCCAAATCATAGCCCAATCCCTAGGCCCAAATCACTTAGGGACCTGTCCAGGGCCTATTACCGAAAATCCAGTATAACAACTACCCCCCAAAATTCCTTAGTAATCTTAAATAAGGAATTTTTCATTTGCTTCAAATAACACGATGCGAGCTTGATTTCCAGCTCGCATAGCATCCAGTTCGCTCACTATTGCCAGACGCGTGTTCACTCAACCGTTTGACAGCTGTTCATAAAAAGATGTGCCGTCCATTCAAATTTGGACACGTGTCTCTTATATTCTCTCTCCTATCCTCTATAAATACCTCAGAATTTCATTTCATAAACTCATTCTATCAAAAACAGTAAGGAAACTCTGCCCAATTTTGCTCAAGGATCAAACACGGCGAGAATTATCATAACTTCCCGGCGTTCGTCCGCATCCTCCTCGAATTCTTCAAGTTCATCCACCAGTTCTTCACAAAGTAAGCATTTTAATCTTTAGGATTACTTTCCTTTATGTTTTTTTATGTTTGTATAATATATGTTTGTTCGAACTTATAGAGTTGCGAACTGAGTTCCTTCATCGAAGCGAACTCATACCACGGTTTGAGCTGAACCTGGTACCACACGAAAACGAGGCCTCTGTTCGCATCGAACAGCAGTCCCAATTGTCTACGCGAGGCGAGAACACTTAGGATTTTTTTAATACTTTCTTTCTTCTTATTTTTAGGGGCACACACTAATTTCCACCATCTTTTTCAGATGTTGAGTGCGACCCCTTCTCCATCTGCCGGTTCGCTCAATAATACCCCGAGCCCGGCTCGTTCTTCTGCCACTCCATCTCCCTTGAATCAGTATCCTCCCGAGCTCAGGGGTTCCAAGGAGTTCCAGCGTGAATTGATATCTATCTCGGGTCGCCTAAGCCAACCCATCTCTCCCAATTCAGCCATCACTCCTGAAGGGGCTGCCAACATCGCACGGGTAGAAAGTGCTATGCGAGCTAGTGGCTCCAGTTCGTTGGGACTTCAGCTCGATCCCAACTCCACGCCAGAAGATTATAATAGGGAGAAAAATCTTTACTCATGGAGAAACAAGAAGACAGGACCAAGTGTCCCCAGTTCGTTTGACCTTGATGATCTTTTCAGTCGTCCATTACCACCTATGAGTGAAGAGGAGGCTAATGCTCGCATCAATCAATTGCTTCAAGAAAGAAAGGCAAAGCTTCGCCTCAGCCAAGATTCTGCTCATGTTCCTATTGAGATTTCAGAGTCGTCCACAGATAACTCTCTAGGGAGCGCTTTTTATGCCAAACGTAAGGGCAAATTTGTGGCTCGCATCGTATCTCCTCAAGATGAGTTTGACCAAGATGACGAAGATGACGATACCAGTTCTCACTGGTCCTTTGACAGCCCTGCTAGCGAAGAAATAGCAGATGTATCAAAAGAGGTTGATTTTTGTAATTACGCCTACGTCCCCGAACCGTCTCCTGTTCCATACGAACCTGTCAAACAGCCCGAGCTCGAAGGGGTGGTCTTTCTTAAAAAGCGAATAATTCCTGATGGCGATGAGATCTCGTCTGCTTTCCATGAGGATGGTAAGATTTTAGCTTGCCGGGACATGTCTACCTCGATGACTGAGGACTCTCTACGCGACCTCGTGGAGCAGTTTAGGCCAGAGGGTCGTATTATCCTGCCCGCACCGCATATGAGGTGTTATCATTTTAATCATCCAGAAAATGGAGGACGGGCACCTCGCATGGTCCTTTCATCTTTCTTGTTGAAGTTGGGCGTTTCTGCACCCCTCCATCCTTTCATTCAAGAGGTCTTGGAGTATTATGGGCTCGCACCGTTACAGATTAACCCTAACGGGTACAGGTCTGCCATTGCTTTGTATATTCTTTACAAAAAACAAGGCTACCCAACTCTCACCGCAAGGCAATTGGGATATTTCTTGAATTTAAAACATTCAGCCGAGTTCGGCTATTTCTACCTCTCTGTATGTCCTTACTACAATAAGAAAAAATTAATCTACGGGGGCCCAAGCAACTCAGGAAAATGGAAGGACCCCTTCTTCTATGTTCATGAAGTTCCCCGAGTTCAAACTCATTTTTACTACGATCCTGGTGAGTATTTCTTTTGAGCTCGCATCGTTTCTTTGTTACCTCGCATCGCTCTTTGAGCTCGCATCGTTCTTACAGTTTATTTTCTATTTATTCAGAACCCCCCGTGAGGACACCTTTACAGGGACAAGAGAAGGTTAACGCTGATAACCTTCTAAAGATTCCCGTCTCAGAACGAAACATTAAAAAGTTAATTTCAACTGCTAACCTTGTCGAGTACGGTTTCTTGAAAGAAGGGACTAGGTTGACCCCTAGCAAAAAATCTAAAAGAAAAAGAAAAGGTAGGCTTCATTCGATGTGAGCCTTTAGCTCGCATCATTACTTTATTCTGGCATCTTTATTCATTGTATATTTACTAACTCTTTTGTCCTCGTTTTATTTTCAGAAATGGCCATTTCTCCTCCTCCCTTTCTGGATGACCCAGAGGTCCAAATTCGCACCGTTCCTTCTGGCAGCCAGGCCGGCTCGCACGCGGAGGGCTCTACTAAGGTTAAAACCAAAGAGATCCCTCCTCGATTTAAGACTACCCTTACTGAGCACCTGGCCACTAGGGGGGCCTCTCCACTCAAAAGGAAAGCAAAGCAAACCAAGGACAATGCTCCTGAAATTGATGCTGCGAAACGGGCTCGCAAGGATCTTCCCCCAAATCCTCAAGGAAACGTTGTGGCCAGTACTCTTGTTCGACTTGGAGCCCCACACGTTTCTGAGAGTGACCTAAGGGCATGGACCTCGAGCTCGTTTGAGGCAAATAATGATGCCCTCTCCAAGGCTACAGCTGAGGTGTTCATAAGGCAAATCCACAGACATAGAGAGCTTCCCTCTATGGGTCAGGCTTCTGCTCGTCTAGATAAAGACAACAGGATTCTAAAGGCTAAGCTAGACGAGGCGAGGAAGGCTAATGTGGCCCTGGTAGAAGAGTCCAAACAAAGCATTCTTGATGCGACCACCAGTCTGGAAAAGGACTTGCGCGAGGCTAACGCACTTGTGGAGAAAATGAAGGGAGAACATTCTATTGCTCTAACTGATGCTACCTCTGAGATCAATTATCTAAAAGCCCAAGTTGCTGAGGCCGAAGCTAAAATGGCTGCCCAGGATGCTGAATTTGAGGCCAGGTTCTCAATGTTAGAGGCGAGCCGGGTTGAAGAGGTCAGGGATGCAAAGGCCCTAGGGTCCAAGAACTTCATGAAGGGTTTCATGTCGAAGATCCCTGAGTTCGATTGGAGTCCTTTGGGTGCAGCCACTGTTGCCTATGCTGAAAAGCTGCGAAGAGAGATGGAGGAGGAGGCTACAGATAGGGCTCGCATCGCAGACGAGGCCCAGCCCGAACCGGAAGCTCAACCTATCCAAGAAACCAATGAGGAGACTCCTCAAACTTAAGTTCATTTCAATTACTTTCTTTTGGGGATGCGGGCACCCCGTTTGCCTCGCAGTCTGTAAACATTTGATAATCTCGGTCCCATAACACTTAACATTTTATCAAGTATTTTTGTGTTTGCTCCTGATTTTGCATATTTTCCTGTTTGTCTTTGCTTTTATTTACATAATAATTGTTTTGAATGCACACAACTTCCATCGGGTTCACCTCGCATGAGACTATTATGCCTGTTCATGCGAGGTTCCACCTCGCACCGTATTTAGTCCCACTTCGCACAAAGTTCTATCTCGCACAGGTTCCACCTCGCACAAGTTCCACCTCGCACAAGTTCCTAGTTCACATTTTACTTTCCCAACTTTCCTGAGCTCGTTTCCAGAGAGGGCTCGCCTCTCACAAGCTTTCTTTTCATAATTGATGGGCCGAGGCCCAATCCAATGTACTTCTGAACACATAAATAGTAAAAAGAAACTAAAATTTACTTAATGCACAATAAACTTCAACTTTATTTAGATAATAAAACTTCCACCTTCTTAGAAAATAACAGACTTAGACTTATTACATTGTATGCCAAGGGAAGGTGCCTATATGACACTACCCCCCAAGACTTAGGATAAATATCAATGCATGCTAAGTCTTAAATAGATAGAAACTACTGATAATATCTCCTCAAGTGCTCAGCATTCCAGGCCCTTGGTATGAGCTTTCCCCGTATGTCATTGAGATGATAAGTTCCTTCCCATAGAACTGATTTGATCTGATATGGGCCTTCCCAATTTGCACCAAACACTCCATGATTAACTACCTTGGTGTTAGGCATTACTCGACGGAGAACCAAGTCCCCTACCCGGAAAGGTCGGGCTCTCACCTTGCGGTTATAATGCCTTGCGGTTCTCTGGTGGTATGCTAGCAGCCTTGCTTGGGAATCAACCCGTGTTTATTCAATCATGTCCAAGTAAAGACGATGATTCTTCTCACTATTCTCTGGGTCATAATGAGCTCTCCTAAAAGATCCAGCTCCTACTTCCACCGGGACCATAGCCTCACATCCATACACCAAGGAGAAGGGGGTCTCACCTGTTGTAGTTCGGGGAGTGGTGTTATAAGACCATAGAACTTGTGGAAGTTCATCTGGCCAATTTCCCTTAGCATCCTCAAGCTTTGCTTTCAACGTGTGCTTCAAAATTTTGTTGATTGCCTCAGTCTGACCATTTGTCTTTGGATGGCTTACTGCACTGAAACTCTTCAGCATTCCCAACCGATCACAAAATTCTCTCATCTCCTTACTGTCAAACTGTTTACCATTATCTGAGATCAACTTGTAGGGTATTCCAAATCGACAAACAATAGCTCGATACACAAAATCAATGAGCTTCTTTGCAGTAATTGTGGCTAAGGGCTCAGCCTCTGCCCACTTAGTGAAATAATCCACCGCGACCACAGTGTACTTCACACTGCCTTTAGCCTTGGGCAATTCTCCAATCAAATCTATCCCCCACATGGCAAAGGGCCAAGGGCTCATGAGTGAGGTTAAAGGTGCCACCGGGCTGTTATGAAAATTTGCATACCTTTGGCACTTGTCACAGGCTCTAGCAAACTCAAAAGCATCTTTCTTGAGAGTCGGCCAATAATATCCTTGACGAAGTATCTTTTGTGCCAATGAGCTACCCCCCGAGTTATTACCACAGATACCTTCATGAACTTCCCTCAGTATATAGTTGCACTCGTCTCCATCAACACACATAAGTAGGGGCACATTGAAGCCTCTCCTATATAAGTCTCCATCATATATTGCATACCTGGCAGCCATATATCGCATCCGCCATGCTTCATTCTTGTCATCTGGTAAAACACCATCTTTGATATAGGCCAAGAGTGGGGACATCCATGTTGCCCTATCCTCTACCACCATAAGCTCTACCTCTGGCACGCTAGGCCTCCTCTGTATTTCCAAGGGTGTTGACCCTAACAGAATGGTCTCACGACGTGACCCGAACTTAGCAAGCTCGTCCGCTGTCTCATTCTGGCCTCGAGGGATGAGCTCCAGGCTGACTTCATTAAATAACTTGATTAACCTTTCTGCACAACGCAAATACAACTCCGTTCTAGGCCCTCGTGCCTAATACCCCCCATTTATCTGGTATACTACAATCATGGAGTCACTAAAAGCGTTAAGGTTTTCCACCTTTAGCTCTAATGCTAACTTGAATCCGTTGATCAAGGCCTCATATTCAGCGTCATTGTTTGTTGCATGGAAAGTGAAGTGAACAGCCCTCTTCACCCTACATCCTTCTGGGCTCACTAACTCAAATCCAGCTCCGGCTCCATCTCCATTAGATGCCCCATCAACATATAAGCTCCACCAAGGGGTGCTATTCTGATTTTCTTCTATTGGCACCTCTGGATAAATTTGCAAGGCCCTAGAGTCCTCTTCTACTTGAGGTGGGAATTCCAACACAAAATCTGCCAGAGCTTGTCCTTTAATTGCGACCCGAGGCTTATACTCCACATCAAACTGGCCTAGCTCGACCGCCCATTTCAACATTCTTCCTGAGGTTTCTGATTTGTGTAACACTTGCCTAAGAGGATAGGCAGTTCTCACCTCGATCTTATGAGCTTGGAAGTAGGGACGAAGCTTCCTTGAGGCAAGGATTAGAGCATACACCAGTTTTTCCATGTTCAAGTACCGAGTCTCTGCACCGACTAGCCTTTTGCTCATATAGTATATAGGGAGCTGAGTATCGCCTTCTTCTCGAACTAGCACCGCACTCACCGCATACTCAGACACAGCCAAGTAAAGCACCAGTACCTCTCCTTGTTGTGGGTTAGACAATAAGGGTGGTGTGCTTAGATGCTTCTTGATATTCTGAAAGGCCTCTTCACATTCCTCTGTCCATTGAAAATTCTTGCCCACCTTTTTAATAGCTTTAAAGAACTCATGGCACTTGTCAGAAGATTTGGAGACAAATCTGTTCAATGCCGCTATCCTCCCTGTGAGACTCTGCACATCTTTCACCTTTCGAGGTGACTTCATCTCCAATAGAGCCTTGATCTTGGCCGGGTTAGCCTCAATTCCCCGGTGGTTGACAATAAATCCTAAAAACTTTCCCGACTCCACCCCAAACACACATTTCTGGGGATTGAGCTTCATTCTGTAGATACGTAAGATAGTGAACATTTCTGCCAAGTGCCGGATGTGATCCTTGGCCTCCTTTGATTTAACAAGCATGTCATCAACATACACCTCTATTGTCTTCCCGATGTGATCTTTAAACATCTTGTTCACCAATCTTTGATAAGTTGCTCCCGCATTCACTAGCCCGAAAGGCATTCCAATATAACAGTATAGGCCTCGATCAGTGATGAACGAAGTATGTTCTTGATCTGACCCATACATAGGAATTTGATTATAGCCTGAGTAGGCATCCATGAAGCTTAACAATGCATGTCCTGCCGTAGCATCCACGAGCTGATCGATACGAGGAAGAGGGAAACTATCTTTTGGACAAGCTTTGTTTAAGTCGGTGAAGTCCACACAAGTTCTCCATTTTCCATTTGGCTTCTTCACCAAAACAAGATTAGCCAACCAAGTTGGGTAGAATGACTCCTTGATGAGCCCGACTTCCATTAACCTGTCCACCTCTTCTCTAAGGGCCTCCGCCCTCTCTCCACTAACAGGTCTCCTCTTCTGCCTTATTTCCTTCTTGCTAGGATCCAAGTTCAGCCTATGGCACATCACTTCTGGGTCAATCCCTATCATGTCGGTGTGAGACCATGCAAACACATCCAAGTTCTCCTTAAGGAATGAGACGAGATTATTCCTTATGTTGGGGCCGAGATTTGCTCCAATTCTTAAAACTTTAGCCGAGTCATTTGGATCCACCAAGATAGGAATGATATCCTCGAATGTTCCAGCTCCGTCTGGTAGGGGAGGCATTCTTGGGTCCAAATCTTCATCGAAACTTATATCCCTGCTAGGCTCTCCTATCTCAGTGATGCTAGGATGACCCCCATTGGTGATGGATTCCTTTGGTTCTTCTTGTGGGAGGTTCCCTTCTGTTGTGATAGTGATTTCTCGGGAGACCCCGGTTGGTAGGTTTATCAAGATTGAAGTTTCCTTCTTCACCCACTTGCCTTTATTCAACCTAGCGACCATCTGTTCTGGGCTCTCCTCATCATCACTAGCCTCCTCTACTATCCCTTCCTGCAGTGTCATTATGGGTTGAGAGGGTTCTATCATTAAGGCCCCGGGCCGAGGCTCCACTTCAATCCCCAGATTTTCGAAGTAGTCTTCCGGGAGTTCCTCTATAGATATCATGTTACAGACATCCATCATGAGAGTGTCCACACGCTTCCTTTTCTTCTCTTCACTATCTTCCAGAGGCTCTTGATCTCTAAGGTCTACCACTTCTCGTCGAACATCTAACTTCTCTGCCCCTTTCACGGCTTGGTTGTAGCATACCCTTGAGTCATATTGACATCCCTTCACTTGTCCGACGCCTGTAGGAGTTGGAAACTTCATGGTTAAGTGATAGACAGAGGTAACTACCCTCATCTCCTTAAGGAGTGGTCTCCCAATGATGGCGTTATAAGCACACGGCTGGTCTACCACAGTAAAAGTGACAATTTGTGTGGCCACGTGGGGGTTGTCTCCTAAACTGACCGGTAGCTGGATTGTTCCCCGAATTCCTACTGAAGCCCCGGTGAACCCATAGAGCTGGTTTCCGCTTGAGGCCAACTCTCTGTCCAAGAATCCAAGTCTTTTGTAAGTGTCGTAGGTCAAGACATTTACAGCGCTCCCATTGTCCACCAGCACCCGATATACGTTAGTAGACCCGATTTTTATCCTTACCACGAGAGCATCAGCATGAGGATGGTGTACCCATTTAGCATCTTCTTCACTAAACATGATTTCATCTCTCTCTTTTGTGAACAGGTAAGGAGGCCTTTGTTCAAGGCGATGAACATTGGTTAGAGGACGGTCCTTTGCCTCTCGAGCATATCTCTCCATGGACTTCTTGCTATCTCCTCCCACATGAGGCCCTCCAATTATAACATGAATGCTACCTGCCCTGTCAGTCCTCTCCTTGTCACCATCTTTTGCTATTGGGGGTGGAGGAGGCACCTGATGGTACTCAGATTTATGCTTCCATACTTCCTTCACGACCCATTCCATTAGCTTTCCCTGTCGAATCAGATTCTCAATCTCATCCTTTAGCTGTCGGCAATCCGCCGTATGATGTCCCGTGGACTCATGGTAAGCACAGTATTTAGAGGTGTCCCTTTTACTATATTCCGTCAGAGGGGTGGCTTTCTTGAATATCCCCTTCCCAGCATAAGTGGCATATATATGATCAATAGAAGCCACCAAAGGGGTATGATTCTGCCATTTGGTTGTGTAAGGCCTTCCAGTCTCTTTGCTTTCCTTGGTCTTGTTAAACTTCTTTGGGCTAGGGCTCCTTCTGAAAGTCTTTCTCCTTTCTTCTGGACTAGAAGACCTCCCTCTCTTCTCCATCCTTCGGCCACTGCTTCTTAGATCTCTCATAGATTTCTCTACCCTTTTGTGAGGTTCTGCTTGTTCATAAAATTCGGCCAAAGTTTCCGGTTCCCTAGCTTGTAGAGTCTTCCAGAATTTAGAGCCCTCCCTCAATCCAGCGATTAGGAAATTCTTCTGGGCTTCTTCAGTTGCTCCTCGGACTCTAGGAACTTCAGCATTAAATCTCATGAAATAATCCTGCAGGGACTCTGTCTCTCCCTGCTTAATGTTTGCAAGGGTAGCCACCGGTGGGGCATAATGAAGAGTGGACTGAAATTGCCTTAAGAATAGGTCTCCCAACTGTCTCCACGTGCTAATGCTAGCTGGCCCTAACTTAGTAAACCACTGTTGGGCACTCCCCCTTAATGAGGCAGCGAATAATCGACAACGAGTTAGGTCAGGCACCTGGTAGACCTCCATCTCGGTATTGAAACGGGCCAAGTATTCAGCAGGATCCGCATCTCCATTGAAGGCAAGCTCGAGGTTATTTCTAAATGCCGGGGGCAGAGGAGACATCCTTATTGCAGGAGTGAAAGGAGATGGGGCTGTTGCAGGGGGTGGGGCTCTCTTCTCATGTTCCATCTGCATCAGCAGGCGTCTCAAATCACCAACCCTTAGGTCTCCGATTCTCTCGTCAGACCTCTCTCCGCTAGAATGGTGGGGGGAAGCCCTTTCCCTTCGCTCCCTTCTATGAGTTCGAGGCGGGGTCCTCTCTCTTCTTTCTGTTCTAGGCGGAGTCCTCTCCCTTCGCTCTGTTCTAGGCAGAGTCCTCTCCCTTCGCTCTGTTCTAGGCGGAGTCCTCTCCCTTCGTTCTGTTCTAGGCGGAGTCCTCTCCCTTCGTTCTGTTCTAGGCGGAGTCCTCTCTGGCGCCTCCTTCCGTGTTTTAGATTTTTCCAATCTAAGCCTTAGATCGTGCTCAGTTAGCTTCTTTCCAATTCGATCCAAAACACTAGTGGATCTAGCCTCGGATGAAGCTGGCTCATGCCGCGGCTCACTCGGAGCCTGGCTGCCTCGCTCCTCCTGGCTTGGAGATATCTCATCTATCTCAAGAGACCCGGTTTTCTTTAGCCCATCAGCTACCTCGTCGAACTCGTGTATGAGTTTTTTAGAGGTTTTATCCTTCTTGTCCTTCGTGCCCTTAAGCCTTCGAGCCTTCCTCTTCGCATTCTTGATTGAGTTCTGCTCGACCTTAGCTAGCCGGGCGTTCATAGCTTTGAATTAGAGCTCGATCCCCTCGAGGTAGCCTAAGATTTTCTGGCCATCTAGTGTAACTGGTGCGACTTGAGGCATGACATGGGAGGTTTTGCGAGGCGAGCCCTCTCCGTGGGGTGGTGGATCCGTCCTCGCTCCTTGTGGTGTGGCATCCTTCTTATGCTCAATCCCCTTGTCACCGTCCTTGTTGTTCTTCGACATCCTTCTCCTTAAGATGTAGTGCTCAATGAGCCCCTCCTTCTAGCGCCAATTGTTGTAAGGAGAATTTCATACAACAGTGTGTTGGAGGTTTTTGGAAAGTTGTGGCTGGACTTGTATGATGACTCCTCAGAAAATTGATTAGAGAATGGGTTCTTTCTCTTGCTCTTTGCCGAGTGTCAATTGTGTATCATACAAGGTGCCTACGTACCCCTTTATATAGGGATCAAGCCTCACGTAGTTCTTGGAGAACAAGTCATTGAATAAGCCCATTCAGTCCAAGCCCATAAAATAGTCAGGATTTATGTTCCCATAAATAGTTCAAGGATTATCAATCCACCTCAAGTTCCCATAAATAGTCCAAGCATTATCAATCCTCTTCAAGTTCCCATAAATAGTCCCAAGGATTATCAATCCTCTTCATGTTCCCGTAAATAATCTGGTCTTCACACGTTTTCCTACAATCTTGCGGCATCTCCGCATTTCTTTCCATGATTGCAGGTCTATCCCGTGTCAACCAAGAAATATCCCATAAATGGGAATTTCCATATATTGGGCTTCACCCACGATGCGAGCTGGCCAGGCTCGCATCGCATAAAACATATGAAAATTACCCTTTCAAAGTTCAAGTGGTGCGAGCTCACCTATGTTCAAATATTCTTATTTCTGACAAGTACCACGGGCCCATTACTTCATAATGGTGAGAGCCCATAAGCTTATGGTATAAATAACGAAGCGAGCTCATCAAAATGAACTCATAAAGAAGAGAGCCCAAAACCTTTTTTAACGAAGTGAGCCCACCATACTTAGAACGATTTTGGGCTCAACATAACTTCACGATGCGAGCCCTAATTCTAGTCCACACCAATCTTCCCAAATCATAGCCCAATCCCTAGATCCAAATCACTTAGGGACCTGTCCAGGGCCTATTACCGAAAATCCAGTATAACAAGTTCAAAGGAATTGACTCTGCTTTACCTGTACGTTATCTATACTCTGCTGGTGTAGTTGTTAAGGTAGGAAGTCAAGAAGCTAAAGGAAGGAGATGAAGTCTACAGTAATGGTTCGCCTATCTTGAAACTGGCAGAGCCATCGGCAAAGTAGTTATTGTATTGTTTTCGTATGTAAATATTATTGTACTTCACATGGTTAAATTAGAAGATGTACTTCACTCCATAGAACATGTCTCTGCAATGTTTGGCATCTATTCTAGGAGGCTTACGCTATGCTAGTATCGTAAAGAAAGTGAAATTATCTTGATAGAGTTTTTAATCGATGTAGCATATTCCAGGGGATTAGATGAAGTATGTGTTTAAAGTTCGGAAATTTTCTGTAGTACGAATTGATGATATAGAATATTCCAGGGGATTACATGAATGATTGCAGAACTGCAGCTTTGCCACGCTTTTCTAATCACTAGAGGCTGCGGTTCATAATCGATACCTGTTATTAACACACACTACTAAACACTAAACAGTTGACTCACATAAAACAGTTGTCTTACATTATTAGAGGAAAATGGTTGCATGAATACCTGCACATATCCAGCCATATAAAGACATACACACTGAGATTTCCTTTTGATCAAATATTTCAGTAGCTACACAAGTTTACGTAGAACAAGTTTCATTCCATGCTGAGGTACGAGGAGGAAAGAATGTCTCGGAGCATGCAAGTATGAGGGAGAAAGCTCTAAGCTGAAGTGTTGCAAGAGGGTTGCGATGACAAATTTATTTGTAACCATTGCCATACTTTGTCCGATACATTTTCGAGGTCCCCCAGAAAAAGCAAAGAATATAGATTGCATCTTTGAGTTGGAAATGCCTTCTTTAAATCTTTCAGGTTTAAATTGTTTCACATCTTCTCCCCAAATGTCAGGGTCGTGATTCATTAAAATTATCGGTATGGTGACTTGGATCCAGGCCGGTAGAACCATATCTCCTAACTTTGTATCTCTGGAAATAGATCGGTGAACCAAACCAGTTGATGGATATAATCTCAGAGCCTCGTATATAATCATCGTAACCTGAAAAATCATTAAAATCTCAAGAGCGTTTCATCATTTCTTATAGCTAAAAATCACTTTCTGGTCGGAAACAAGTATGAAGAAAGACTTACAATTGTGAGTTGTTTCAGTCCCTCAACATTGGGCTTCTGATCTCCGAAAACCTGCAAAACCTCTTCTCTTGCTCTCTCTTGCCATTCGGGATATCTGGCCAGAACATAGAGCATCCATATCAATGACCGTGCTGTAGATTCTTGCCCAATGAAGTAAAAACTTCTGCACTCTTCAATCACATCGTCAAGACTAACTCCGCTTGCTTCATCTTGAAAAGCTTTCAACATTAAACTCAATATATCACCCTGATTACCTGCTCCATTTTTCATTTCGTCCAGTCTCCTAGTCACCACTTTCTTTACTAAACTTTGAATTTCTTTATGGGCTGCTTTCAAAGTCTTCACCTCTTGAGTTGGTAAATTCCTGGAATTCATTTCCACCTAAAGGCTTACATTTTTCGAGATGTTTAAAGTGAAAACTATAGTGAAATATTCAGTTGAATTAATTACCACCATCCGGGAAAGTACATGAGCTTTGCCAGTTTGACTGCTTGTTGGTTCACCGTATTCCGGAGTTGAAACATCCTTCTCGTTTCTTCACTAATCCGGCCTGCTACAACTGTTTTAGACATTATGTCAACTATTAAAGCGTCTATTTCTGGCACCATATCAACCTCAATTGATTTGTTTGAAGCTAGTGACAAGTTCCACTTCTCCATCGTCTTCAAACAGCTCTCCACGATTGATGGTACCATGTTCTTTCCAAGTAACAGAGTTGGAAAACAAGAAGATCAATATTGATAGTCGTAATGTATGCATGTTTATTACGCATGTAAAGTTAAAGAATACAAACAAGCTACCTTTATCTTGTCCATGTGAAAACCAGGACTGAGAATTTTCTTATGTTTAGTCCATGTGTTACCCTCACTCAGGAAGAGTCCACCTGCAAGCACCTTACCCATATGATCATTACTTGGCTTCTGGAATTCGTCTGGTCTGGACAGAATATCCTTCACTAGCACTGGATCCGTTACACTTAATCTTGCTTTCGTGCCAAACCAGATGAAATTCTTCTTGCCTACACATGAACGCAAAATATTATACAAATAAATATTCGATAAAGAGACTATTAAGCGCCTTATTAAAATCACTAGGCTTGTGTATTCATACCATACTTCTGGACCATATGCTTGTAATATGGTAGAACACGGGGTGAGATATCGTCGGAGAGTTCCATAGGCTTGGATGTGACTTGTGCCCTCATCAGGCCCACATCGTTTGCATCTCCGAAGACAATCCTGTATGGATTTCCCCTAAACCCCAGCTCCCTCAGCCGTTTTTCGATTTTCTTTGGCCTAAACCAATATCTGTCTGCAAGTTTCATAGTGTAGTTTAAAATGACAAGTGCGAGTACCGAGATTACAATAGAAGCAATTGTAACATACATTTTCGATCACTTTATACTTGTGTAGTGAAGGCATGGAAACTAAGCTGTAAGCAACGCTGGTTTTATAGACCTGATACCAGCTTACGTACATTAAATGAGATCTACCACGTGATCGAACACTTATTTATCTAATGAAATGTGAGCATGGCCAGGCCTTTAATGATTGCGCGGTTTCTTAAGAATCAATCCAAGGTATTGTTTATCATTCTGCATGTTACTTGTGGGGATTTTTTATGGAAAAATGGTGAGATTTTGTATTGATGTTTCCAGATACTGTATATATCAATAATGCTGATACAGAGTTGAGTTCTATGCACAATATTTTTTTGTGGAGACCTGGACCACATACCTTCTACAATCTAAATTTGACAGAACAATAAACTTGCAAAACATATATAATTTTAAAGATTTTAAAATGAAAATAGTTATTTTCATAGAACATAATTTATAAAATATTATATTTTGCCAAATTTAGATGGTAGAACGGTGTCCAGGTGTCCACAAAAAACTTAACTCTGCTGGTATATATTGTCTTATACTCTCAATTATTATATTTAGGGATTAAATTAAAATTAAATGAATTTCACAAATACAAAATACAATATTTAGAATACATGGCTTAATTAAATGACTTACGTGATCATGTTTTTAAATTATACTAATTACATGTACATGTTCATTTTGATTTTTGACCGGTGAAGTCGACTAAATTTTGATTGAAATTTATATGTATTATATAATTGAGAAAAATGAAAAAATATTATTTTATTTAAAAGTACTTTTAATCTAATTTAAAATATAACTTCCAGATTAATCAATTTGATCACTAAAAAATCAAAATGGACATATAATTAGGGACATACGGAGTACAACATATATAATTTAAAAAAAAAATTAAAAATTAAAAATTAAAAATTATATATATATATATATATATATATATATATATATATATAGTGTCTTTAATCGGGGATCTGTTATTTTACTAATGAATTCTATTAGTAAATTGGCTTCTTCTTCTTAAATTTTACATAGTACATTTAGTGTTTCAGTACAATAATTTTTGTTACAATTATCTATACATCCTATAGTAATTTTTTAATTTATTTTCTTTTGAATTAAAATCTTCTGTTAAGAATTTCCAATTGATTTTAACCTCTTTATTTATAATTCTTAATTGGTGATTAATAGGTTTGGTTTCAAAATCTAATTGTGTACGAAATAATTGTTCATTATCATCTTCAGATTGATTACTAGATTGATTATAATAAGGATTGATTACTAGATTGATTATAATAAGGTTGGATAGTTTGTCCTTCATTAATAATGTCTTTTAATTTTATATCTTTAATATTTCTTTTACTGAGTGACATAAGGTTTCCTAAGATTATCAAAAATTATTGTAACAGTTCCATCTAAATATTGTTTTATGTTATCTAGATTCATTATACCGTTTGTTAGTGGTGTCTGAGGTATTTCATTATCTAAGACCCATTGACTAGGAATGTTAATATCTTTTTAAGTATCATTTTAGGTACTTGGATATTAGCGTCAGTAGTACTACTTTGGATTAAAACAATTTTGTCTTTTGGACATTTACTAAGTGCAAGAATTTTTAAATTAGTTCTCATTGTTTTATAATAAATTCTATAAATCAATGCAAGTGGTTGGGATCCCTCAATCATATGAGTGATTTCACCAGCTGTTTTAATATTTAATGTTAATGTTTTTAATAGGTGAGGGTCATTCAGACTTAAAGTAAAGTCTGTGAAACAGTTAAAATGGACTGGTCCATGTAATATCCCGTAATTTTAGATTAATAATAATAAAAGAATAATAGAAAATTAGATTAAAATTTGAAAAAGAATATGATTTAAAATTGAATTAGACTAATGGACCTAAAATATGGATCGTATTTCAATACGGTTTTAAAATTAGGGTTTTGCATCTCTATAAAAATATCACATTCTCCTTCCTCATTTTTCTTGTTAAAAATTCGTAGGGTTTTATTCATAGAAATCAGCTGTCTTGTAAAATTCGTAGTTAATTCATCGTAAGTCGGAATTTGATGATTCTGGACTTTTCGGAAATCTTTTTCAATTTTCTACAACTTTTGTTTCACACTGTTTTTCCAGATTATGCTCTGAACTGTTCTTAAAATCATAAAACACAAACATAACTCGTTTTTCAGTTTTTATTCATATTCAGAGGACGTTTTATTCAATTTCCGATTCGTTATAAGTCCGCTTCTAATGAGACATATCTTTTCAGAAAGGTCTTTTCGTTCTCAACAACTTTCGTCCTTTGCGTTTCCCAAGAAAACGTCGTTTAGAGGGTCAAAAAGGTTAAAAACAGAACTGATCAATATGGGATATATGATCTAGGATGCGTTGAGGTAAGTTTCCGATTGTTCTTTCTAGTATTTTTCGAAACTATGTGTTGTGTGTGTGTTTTGAATATATAAACTTGGACTTAGTGATGATATATTTTGAAGTGATATGTATTATTTGATATGTGTTATGTGTATGCAATAGTCTTGGGATTCTGATTTGTGCCATGGTTTGTGAAAATATCGAATAAGAATAAGGACTGAGTCACCGGGTTATAGTGACAGTTTTCAGAAAATTTAGGACCATTATCACCGAGTTGTAATGGTTGTGGCATGAATTATGGGTTTCGAGTTATTGTTGTTATGTGGTGTCGTATATCGTATCTATCGAATAAGAATATGAATGTGTATCGAAAGTTATTCGTTTCATATATCGTATCGTATCGAATATTATATTATGTTTTGTATGTACATGTTATTTGCTCGACTAGTTGGATCGATTGGTTTTTTGCTGGGCTGTATAGCTCATTCCTTACATTTTCAGGTTGCCTTTAGAACGAGTGGATGTGCTTTCGAGTTCGAGGATCTTAGGTTTGTAATAGATTGGCTTTTGGATCACTGTTAGTTGAGCTTTTGTAATTGTTAGCTTTGTAATAGAACTTTTGTCATTCTTCTGTCTGTAATTGTCATTATATAGTACTTCATTTAAGTTTTGTATTTAGATTTAATAGTCCGAAAAGTCGGGCTGTTATAGTTGGTATCAGAGCAGGATGTCCTTCGGAGTGTGTTAGGTATGAGACTAATACATTCTCTAGGGTGCGATCTTGTGGACGATAGTTTAAGTTTTATTTGTAGAAGATTAGTGGGTAGACGTGTTATGTGATAGGATTGTTGTGAATTTGGGGACCAAATTCTTTTTAAGGAGGGTAGTATGTAATATCCCGTAATTTTAGATTAATAATAATAAAAGAATAATAGAAAATTAGATTAAAATTTGAAAAAGAATATGATTTAAAATTGAATTAGACTAATGGGCCTAAAATATGGATAGGATTTGAATACGGTTTTAAAATTAGGGTTTTGCATCGCTATAAAAATATCACATTGTCCTTCCTCATTTTTCTTGTTAAAATTCGTAGGGTTTTATTCATAGAAATCAGCTGTCTTGTAAAATTCGTAGTTAATTCATCGTAAGTCGGAATTTGATGATTCTGGACTTTTTGGAAAGCTTTTTCAATTTTCTACAACTTTTTTTTCACAGTGTTTTTCCAGATTATGCTCTGAACTGTTCTGAAAATCATAAAACACAAACAGAACTCGTTTTTCAGTTTTTATTCATATTCAGAGGACGTTTTATTCAATTCCCGATTCGTTATAAGTCCGATTCTGATGAGTCATATCTTTTCAGAATGGTCTTTCGTTCTCAGCATCTTTCGTCCTTTGAGTTTTCCAAGAAAACGTAGTTTAGAGGGTCAAAAAGGTTAAAAACAGAACTGATCAGTATTGGATATATGATCTAGGATGCGTTGAGGTAAGTTGCCGATTGTTCTTTCTAGTTTTTTTGAAACTATGTGTTGTGTGTGTGTTTTGATTATATAAACTTGGGCTTAGTGATGATATATTTTGAAGTGATATGTATTATTTGATATGTGTTATATGTATGCAATAGTCTTAGGATTCTGATTTGTGCCATGGTTTGTGAAAATATCGAATAAGAATAAGGACCGAGTCACTGGGTTATAGTGACAGTTTTCTGAAAATTTAGGACTCTTCCACCGGGTTGTAGTGGTTGTGGCATGAATTGTGGGTTTTGAGTTATTGTTGTTATGTGGTGTCGTATATCGTATCTATCGAATAAGAATATGAATGTGTATCGAAAGTTATTCGTTTCATATATCGTATCGTATCGAATATTGTATTATGTTTTGTATGTACATGTTATTTGCCCGACTAGTTGGATCGATTGGTTTCTTGCTGGGCTGTATAGCTCATTCCTTACATTTCAGGTTGCCGTTAGAATGAGTGGATGTGCTTTCGAGTTTCGAGGATCTTAGGTTTGTAATAGATTGGCTTTTGGATCACCGTTAGCTGTGCTTTTGTAATTGTTAGCTTTGTAATAGAACTTTTGTCACGCTTCCATCTGTAATTATCATTGTATAGTACTTCATTTAAGTTTTGTATTTAGATTTAATAGTCCGAAAAGTCGGGCTGTTACATCCATTATGGAGGCTAGATTCCATAATTCCTAATATACTAGGGACATAGTTTAAATATCTTGCATCTCTTAAACATAAAAGAATGCTAGAATTAATTCCTTTTACTGATAATGGTTTTACTGGTACTTGTATTAATCCTATGTGAATAAAATTATAACTTTTCTTTTTATGTTTTTTTATAATTTCATTCGTTAATAGATAACAGTTTTCGTGTTCTTTGTTGATAGCATGAATTTTCTCTACAATTTTAACATTATAATTAGTTTTAAAATTATCTGTAAAGGTTGACTGATAAATCTGTTTTGGATCTATACTGGGTATATTCCAATTACCTAAATCTTGACTAATGTTCTCATAACTATGTTCTTCTTGGTTTATGAAATCTGGGATCGATGTCATCGGTGACCTCGAGCTAACTGAGAAACTAGACCTAAAGAGTCTATTCATTAATCCTGTTTTTAAATATTTTTATTATCTAAAGTGATTCTGGGAATATTAGTTCATACATTCTTACCTTAAGTCTACACATACCTATGTCTAACGCCATTATCCAACGTCGCTCTACCCTGAGACTTACAAAAGGATTTCCTGGCAACGAAACTAGGTGGTCTACAGTAAGATTGTTGACTAAAATAGCAGAATAACTAAAAGATAATTGGAAGCAGTTGTAAAACATTAGTAATGAACGGAAAGAAGGAATAGTTACTCAATAACTCAATGATTACCGGGTGGCTCTGATACCAAAAGGGGAGATTTCAGGCAACAAAGACAAGAGATACAAAATCAAGAAAAATTAATTAAACCAGGCAAGAAGCGGGTATGCATATGATGCAGGGGATTAAGGAAATGGACCTCACAGTTGAATATACAGTTGAAAAATAAAATAGGTTTACTAAAAACATATATTTAATGGAAGTTACTTGCTATAAACAAGATGTACATACAGTACTAGAGAACTAGAAGAGAAGAGAGGAAAAACTTACAAAGTAGTTTGCATCCTGCCTTCAACATACAAAGGAAGCTCATATTTATAGAGCAAAATACTGGAAAGGAATAACCTTTCAATTATTACAAAGTAAAAGTAGAAACATTTACTTAAGTAAAAGCAAAAGTAAAAGTGATTACTTGGGTTAAAGCAAAAGTAAAAGTAATTTACTTGGGTAAAAGCAAAAAGTAAAAGTAATTACTGTTCATGCATAGTAAAATCTGATTTATGCATATGGGTCTTGAGCATCTTGTAAGTCTGCACTGCCATATGGACTTGTGACTGATTGTTGACTGGAGTTATGACTGGCTTCTGTGGAATTATCACCGGAAGCTTCTTCTTTGAGCCTGCCAGCTCTTTCTTGGATTGCTCTCAATAGAGTAGTCAATTCCGAAGCTGATAACTTGTTGACAGTAGAAATATCTAACGAGGATAAAGATCCCTAAGATAGTTTTCTTTCCTGGATCACAGGCTTGGGTTTTACTTCTGGAAATTCTTTTTGAACCTGGCTGACTATTCTGTTTATGTCAATTTTTCCCACCATTTGACATAATGAATTCTGACAACACAACTATATCCGTCATGTTGAGTTACTAAAGCCCTATGACTTCCTATGTCATGAACTGTTGTTGTGTCTTGAATAGGGGTGGCTATCTTGTGTTGCCACTTCGAAATCCAAGTGACTTTGTATTTACTAAAGAAATGGAGAACTTCATATCCTGCATAGTCAGATTTTTACTGGTCCTAACTTTACTGAAATACTCTATATGTTGTAAGAGTATATCTGGAATGATGGCCCTTAAAGGAC
This sequence comes from Heracleum sosnowskyi, assembly GCA_030848705.1. Lineage (NCBI taxonomy): Eukaryota > Viridiplantae > Streptophyta > Magnoliopsida > Apiales > Apiaceae > Heracleum > Heracleum sosnowskyi. Next base: position 535 of record JAUIZM010000019.1, on the reverse strand, counting down.
CGTGGGTGTTCCACCAATCCGTGAACCAGAGTGGTATTGGGCTTTTGAAATATTTATCAAACTAGATGAACCATGAATGATTAAATGACTGTTTTGATATAAGAATACTTTTTCCCAAGCATCCATATAATCGTAATAACAAACATGTTGAGGTGGGTTACTAGTGGTCAGTAATTGAAGATCAGATGGGTGACTATGCCATTTGTCTTGAGAAATTATCTGTTTGATGTAGATATAATGGTAAAGAACTTTGGATTCATCCCTTCTATCCAGAATTGGTTTTATAGTTACTGAGTTTGTTTGAAATAAAATATCTTTGTAGTATGACAAAGATTTATATGGGGCTGAAGGAGCAAAATGCCATTTTGGTGAAAAGAATTGTGCTGCTAGTTTGACTGGGTTGTTACCGGGTTTCATAAAATGTTCTATGAAAAATAAATTATACTCAGATCTTTGAGTATATTTGTTGACTGCTTTTCCACATATATCAAATGGTATAACTGGTTTATTGACAATAATTGGTTTACTTGTATCT